>CM018696.1:12019570-13311870 GCA_009363875.1 Mikania micrantha | reverse complement strand
CCACCCTAAGCTCATATATCCCTCTTAGACCATGCAGGACGAAGCTTGAAATTTTCTATAGGGGGGCGAAGCCACGGCCACCCTGGATCTAGTATATGAAATTTTGTTGTAGGAGGGCCAGACTCTATTAATATAAAATTTTCCGACCCAATTTTACTACATACTGCTTCTGAGTCGAAAAACAGTAGAGGTCGGGGCCACCCCTGGCCCTAGTTATCATTCGTCCCAAAGACTATGTATAATAAGATATGATGGTGATAACATACACCACTTCCTTCCCATGATGGAGTACAGTTCATTTAGTTTTTGGTGATCATGGACATTGAAATAATCTCAAGTTGTTTTTTTTTTGTTAATTATTTCTACATCAAATAGACAAATATGATATTACATATTATTTCTTTTTTCTAAATTAACACACATATACACAATCACTCTTACACATCTTTATAACTATCATGTAATTGCTTGTATAGCATATATGTAGCATCATTTTTCTATTATTTACCCATGACTAGTACATATACTCTAAACTTTTTTTAAGAAGTTAGCTTTTTAAGAAATTAGACTTGATTAACTTTGAATAACTGTTAGTATATCTCTAATTTTTTACAAATCACCATCTTCAGGAGAGAATATTAAGATATGTTTAAAAATATTAATTAAATTTAGGTTAGTATTGAATTTCATTTTATCATAGATATTGCACTAGTGGAAAATTATGATATAGCTTACAGAAACAATTAAAAATATAAATAATGTGTTTTTTCATGGAGAAATCAAATAAATGGTTATTTTAAATAAATAGTTTCCCTTGATAGAAATTTAATCAAACACCAAAGAGACTTTGTCTTAACGGTATCTCTTGGCTTTCTAAATTAGAGGTAATGGGTTCAAATCTCTCCCAAGACGAAATAGGGTCCTTGAGAGGTCAGAGGTTTTTCTGATGCGGTTTTCTCCTGGGGTAATGGTGGGGTCTTAACGGAGGTCATGGTAACTAGACCTTGGTAACGTGACCTAAAAATCAGTGGTTCACACATTAATATCAAATGCCGTTCAAGAAAAAAAAAGGGAAAAAAAAGAAATTTAATCAAACTTTCTAAAACATAAACGTTTGACTTTGAACACAATTACTTTTATTTATACATTCAACCAATTAAAAGACGTAACGTAAAAATGGTTTGTTGGAAAATTTATAGTTAATTTTGATGTTGATGTTTAAAAACACAAAAATATGTCTAAATAATAAATATGGATGGAGAAACAAACGAGTAGGAGACCAAGTAAAGAATAAAAATTATTTATTTATTTAACTCTCCACGCGCCTCTTTGGATGCGTGCACGCCACCTTTGCTTTATCCACACAATTGCTTGATTCTTCTACTTCCCTTTTATTCTTTTACCAATTTTGATGTTTTTTAAGGTTAAATTATAAAGATGATTATTGTGTGTTGCTGTAATTTCATTTTTGGTTTATAGGTTTTATAAATCACTAATATAGTTCCAAACTTTACATATTTGTAACACATATAGTCTTTATGCGAGAGTAACTTAGAAAATAATGTAATGATACTTTTGTGACTCAAAGACTATATGTGTTATAAATGACTAAAGTTTGTGACCGTATGTGTAATTTATAAAACTAGAAACCAAAAGTGAAATTGTAGCAAACCACATGGATCATATTGGTAATTTACTCTGTTTTTTATCATCCAAAGAGATTTAAACCAAGTTTATAATGATATTAACTACATATTTCTAGTTATAAAACTAGTGCTATTTGGTCATGTGTTGCTACATATACTAATGATTTTTAAATAAGTATTATGTATCTCCTACAGTACGAGGAGATTTATCTAGTTATCACAAAGTATAAACATTTAGAGGACTCTGTTTATATTGTCAAAAATATATGTTCCAGGAACGATATTTTGAAAAAGATTAGGTTGGCTATTAAGGTATCGTTTGAACTTGGTACCAAGATTTTGGGAGTTTTGTGGAAAATCATCAAGTTTCTACAAGACTAGTGCCAAGTCTTGAGAACAATGAGGTACTTCTATTGATGCATATTGTACAACACAATTTGGTTATTTGTAAAAAAAATGATGAAAATTGTGCCCTTGACATTATATATTATTATATATATTAAAAAGCAAATATTCCTTGTGAGAGGAATTTCACTATTCATTTTTTACACTATATCATACACATAGTACAACTCATTTATGCATACTGACTCTCAATTTCTCACCGTCGTCGCCGTCATTCTCCCAGGTTCTCACCATCGTTACGCTGACCGCCTTTCCATGTTCTTATCTCAACACATAACTCTACCTGTTGCTCATATCTTCACGTCTTCATTTCATTGGCTCACGACTTTCTTCTCCCTTTTCCTCCGATCGCTTATGACAGGTTGGTTGCGTGAAACCCTAATCTTCATCTTCCATCCATAAGATGTCTTCTGTTCTTGGTTACCTTTGATCGTTCTCCCTTTTCTTGGTCGCAGCTTCATAAACAGGTTGGTGGACTGAAGCCCTAATCTTCGTCTCTGATCACGCCATTGATAAGGTTCCTGATTTTGATAGCTCATTTCATTTGACTTAGTAATCCCTTTTCTTGGTGACCATTTAAATGCTTATGATTCTACGAACAGGTTGGTTTGGTGGAGCCCTAATCTTCATCTCTGGTCGCTCCGTGGATTTTACCAACTCCAGTTGTTCACGCCGATGTTTCAGTCAATAAGGTCCTTTCGTTTCACTATTGATTTTGATTTTTAATGGTTTTTTTACAGGTTTTTGGTAAAAGCTTGAAAGTTGTTTGGCTCATTTGACCCCTACAATATGAAATTGAAACTTATGATCTTCAGCTGTTGTGATTATGTAGTATTGAATAATCAAAATCATAATACTAAATGTAAAAAAAAAAAACAATCTGCATGTCATAACCTAGATAATCTCATAATCTGTTATATCAGATGCGGCTAATACACAGATTATTCAAAACAAATTCTTTGGCACCTGATATTATGAATCAATATACATGCTCATTAAAATATATTTTATATTTCCTTATATACATATATGATTAAAATAATGGATGGGCCATTTCAAGTGTACATTATGAATTCAAGATTCATGTGAATGTTGTTTACACAGGTTAATGTAGTTTTTGAAATATTTTCTTGAAAATCTGAAGGATTTGTAATTTTTGAAGTTGAAAACTAGGTTTTTTGACCTCAAAACTCGAGGTATATACCATTTACCAACAAAAGAGGTACTTTTAAGTCTCTTAACTATGCATTGTTGCCTAGTGATGCACGGTTGTTTACCTATACAGATGAAAATCTGCAGCTGCTTTTGTTGATGATTCATCCTCTAGAATAAGATCTCAGTAGCATGAAATGGTTAGAGTTCAATTTGAGTTTTTTAGTAGCTTGCACTAATGTTCATACTTAAAGTTGAAAACGATGCTTTAACTAAACAATTTTTTATTAAGTTCATTAAAGCCCATTACATTTTTAAAGCTATAGTCTTAATTGAATATAGAATTCTCATTTCAATTGCTGTGAGTGTTAGTTTTTTTTTCTTTTTTTATTAAGAATCTAATGTACTTTATGATGGTTGCCTTTTCTTTGTTGTCAAATACTATCACCATCTCAATGTTTTTAGAGATTTAAAATGTGTATTGTGATATGAGCCTCTCAAGGATTGGATTGTAAAGATTATTAGCTTTTTTTAAATCACGACATTACATACATAAATTGTGATTTTGGATTGTGTTAAACTCACCAGGTTGTTGGGGAATGCTAATTGTTTAATAAAACGTTGAATTAATTCAAACTCCTTTGCGTGCAAATAGATTTAAGTGGAAAGCTACAGGAAATATTGATTAAAAATATAAAAAGGAAATATTGATTAAAAATATAAAAGCTTAAACATGGATTGTATGGGTCAAACCTTAAAGATTTATACCAATGCTTTGATTTCACATTTTTTAGCTTATTGGTCTATTACTGTTAAAATTTACGACAATCATGTGTAGCTAATTAAAATACAAAAATAACACCTGATCATTGTAGCAATCAACACCTATGACCACTCTAGCTTAATACTTGCACTTATTAAATCATTATGTAATATTTGGATGTTCTTTGACGCTATATTCCAATGCAACATAGATCCATCTGACCTGCTTGATCTATGTGACCCGTTTCATTTTTAAGCTATTGTCTTAATTGAATATATAATTCTCTGTTTGCTTTGGGTGTTAGTTTTTTTTTTAATTAAGGATCTAATGTACTTTATGATGGTTACCTTTTGTTTGTTGTCAAAGACGATCACCATCTCAATGCTCAGAGATTTAAAATGTATATTCCGATAATGAGCCTCTCAAGTTTTGAATTGTAAAGAGAATTATGTTTTTATATTTAAAATTTTGCAGGCATCAAGTTCTGGCTTGAAAGAGCAAGAGGTAATTAATTTCCCGAAGAAGAAAATGAATAATGATCCTAAATTTCGTATGATGAAACCGTACAGGTGCATTTTTGTGATCTTAATTTGCTTTTATATCATCTGTCATCTTTGTTAGGTTCTTGATTTGATAATTTTGCATATCACCTATTTAGTAATTGTTGCTACTGAATTAGCTTGCTCCATCATAATCTTTTCCTATTGGAATTTTTAGGGGTCTTTTGCATCTCTGTTTTAAAAAACAAATCCATGCTAATATCTTATCTTGATCGCCTCAAGTTAATTGGATTGCTTTCTTTTCACAGAAAGAAATGTCTATTTGTGCATTTGTAGGTAACTATATATGTTCATTTGTCTATGTACCGTGAAAAGAGCATCTGAAAGTGCAAGCAAAGGTACATCTTTGATATTTAGGTCAACCAAAGATAATCAAAATTGCACCTAACCAGGTGTTGGTATTTGAATTTAGGTCAATCAAATTTATTAGAATTGCTTGCTTTGATTTGCCTAAATGTTGTTGTTGAGTATTTATTTTGATGGCAATGAACCTATATATTTGATGTTCATGATTTTGATGTTTTAATTTGAAGGATCATATAGTTTACTTCTCAACAGTCAAGTAATATTGTCATTGATTATAATAAGAAGTAGCGATGCAATATTAAGGCTTTGGAATTCTGTATGAAAATATTATGAACACCCTCAAGCATAAATTTTTGATTTATGTTGGTAAATGCTTACATTCTTAACTAAAGCATTGACATTGACTTAAGCTTAATATCATTTTCATTTGTTAATGCATCTATTACATCCAATATATGCTTACATGTTATTTGTATGTAGGTTCATATCATAATTAAATGAATTGCACTTTAATTAAATGAATTGCACTTTGATTTTGTCTGATCCTATTCAACTCAAGAATGCAAGAAGGTTATAAATGGTCAAATTTGAGACTGTAAGATAATATACCAAATCATTATGCATATGTGCAAGTACAAAGAGGCTTATCAACCAACACCTGCCCAATTAAACACCATTAATTGAAGCAAGCCATAATGACAACTTATTCCATCAATAGGTACATAAGAGTTTTCTTTTAGAAAATACGAGCCACCATAGAAATTATTGCTACAAGGTATACTTTAAAGTTTAGTTTTTACGGGGTTCTATTGTGCCTAACCTGCTGCATCGCGCGGGTGACAAACCCTAGTATTATATTATAAGTCATGAGAAACAAATAGTGAAGTTTTAGTTTTTGTGTTTTGGACACACAAAATTACATTTGTCGCATAGTGTTTACTGTTTAAATCATATTCTTCCATCATCTTTCCATCCCTTGCAGACCATAGTCATATAAAGCCACCCATGTCTGCTAACGTCACACCACCAGCTATCGTATGCTTCATCACCATCAACAACCATAGTGTATATATATTGAAAAAAACATGGTTCTTTCAATCTTGGTCAAATTGTGAATAGTAAATATTATATGTAGACACACACGTATATATGTATACATATTAAAAACCATGAAAAAAGAACAGTGTCACCGCTTTTTGTTTCACTTACGAATTATAAAGTCACGAAAAGTGAATAGTTCAGCCCTTTTTTTCATAAAATTGAATACGAAGTATTTTAAACCATCATAAGTGTTTTTTAGTTTTGAGAAGTAGTAAATATATATTAGATAATTAAATTTGAGAAATTTGTTTAAAGATTGAGGTTTTTATTAAATTTGAGAGATTTAATTAGAGATTTTGATTTTTGTTTTAATTCAACCAATTGGTTGCCGATGAGAACGATTTTGTGAGTAATTTTTTTATATTATTTTGTAACTTATTTTGTGTGGATTTTGTATATTGTTATATAACTTATATATCAACAAATAATATATAATACCAATTCTCAAGAGCGTACTATGTACCGCCGCAACGTGCGTGATGATAAAAACTAGTTGTCTATTATGTTGTCCCTTGTGCTTACAAGATTAAGAGGTTTTGTTTTTTCATTTAGGTGGTGTTTGTTTTTTAAGAGGTAAAAGATCTGCAGTCTGTGAACCTCATCTTTAGTAGAAGTGTTGGACCAAAACTTTGTAGAAGAGGATAATATAATTATTTGTGTTTTAAAGTCTGAAAGAGTACCACATCACCCCTTCTCTTCCTCCAAACACACATCTACAATGGACCACCACTGACCGCTGGCATTCACTTCCACGACTGCCATCCCACGACCTAGGGCTCATCTCTGACTCATCTCCAGGTACGCACTCGCCATCCTCATCTCCAGTCGTGGCTCATCTCCAATCGTACGCTCACGTCTTCCTTATCTCCGTCGTTCATCTCCGACCAGCACCACCATTGGTTGGTTGGGTAGCCGCTCACCACCGTTGGTCGACTAAACGGCGTGGTCGCGTCTGTGGAGGAGGGCGGTGGTGGTCGTGCCTGTGGAGGACAATGATGTGGAGGTGGGGGGTGCTGGCCGACTAGTGGGGCGCTGATCGAGGAAGGATTTTTTTGAAAAACCAAACAACCCTTTAGTCGCTTAAAGAGAACAAGAAGATGTGGTATATGAAACCAAACCTCATTGGAGTATCCCTTAGACCGTGTGTAATGGTCGAGATGCTGGCTCGACAGGAATTCAAATTTGGACGGGGGTTAGCGGGAACACCGCCCCTCTCCTGACGGCCTCCAAGTTTTGATTTCAACGACGTCTACTCCCCGTCCCCCACCCCCATCCCCATCCCCATTTTGAGACTGGTGAATTAAATGAATTGGGACTCACAACAAAATAATATTGTTTGACAACGGTCAATTTAAAAAAAACAAATTTAATTAATATATTTTACCCTATAAATACCCACAACCTATAAACAAAAGTCACACTAGTGATCTTTTATATCCTATTGTATTTTTTTACTTTTAATATTTGTTTTTGTAAAATATTGAATTATTTTTAATTAATGTAATGTTATTTATTTAATTTTTAACTAATTAAAAATTAAATGTTTAATTGAATTTATGTATTCATAAATTATTTGTAATTAAAATTAAAAATAAATAATAATTAAAATTATATAGTGATGATGATTTGGCATAGTGAAAAAAGTTTTATAGTAAGGTGACCACTGTGGGATTTTATAGGTTTTCAGTTGATGTGCACAAAGTAGTTCAATCAGAATTAACAAAAATCACAACTAATCTAAGCACTAAGTAATACTCTAGTGTGAGGCCCCGATTCCCGGGAGTCCCCTCGGTTGGCAAAGCATCAAACCCATGGTAATTAAACCAAATTTACATTACTATGGCAGCGGAATTTCAGGTGATTACATAAAACATGGCACACATATTATACAAACGTTAAACATAGCCCACACTCTATGGTTTTATACATAGCCAGTTTATGCCAGATTATGCCAGGGTAGTCTTCCGGGTATGCCTCGAGCCTTTCTACTATTCTTTCTCAATATCATTCAACCTGACATGCATGCTAAAACAAGTCAGCTTTCGCTGGTGAGTTCTAAGTTAATCTTTCTATAAACATAAAATCTTTATTATTCATAAAAACGTTAGCATTCACTGTTGACCAAAGTCAACAGTCTCAAAACTTTATAGAACATAACATAATTCACATGCATAACATACATGTCATCATAACATAAATACATTTCATACTATACATAAAACTTTAGCCTTTGCCGCCGCCCGAAGTCAACAGGCTTGTGCAGCACAAGACGCTTTAACTATCAACCCGCAGCTGATAACTCATACATGTATAAGATTTCTTTAACATTATCAACGCGCAGCTGATAACTCAAGCATGCCTAAGATTTCTTTAACTGAACCGGCGACACACAGTCGACAGGCCTGTTCTTTCACAGGACTTCTGCCTGTTCTTTCACAGGACTTCTTAACCATCAACCGAAATTGACGGCTCATACCGGTACAAGACTTCTTAACATACATCATAACCTGGTTTAAATCATTTAAACCATCATACGCATAAGCGGCTCCTTTCACCGCAGTGCGCATGTTTTGCCCAACCGCAGCCGGGACTTTCATAACACATTTCCTGCTCGACCTCGGTCGATGTCTTTCAAAAAATCATTTTCTTCTCAACCGCAGTTGAGTCTTAAAACATTCTTTACATAAAACATTCTTTATTTAAAAACATACTTTACCTGAAAACATACTTTACCTGATCATAATCAGGTTGCAATCACTTTCATACAATAATTTTATAACATGCATATCAGCCCAAAATGATAAAACATTTAAAATAGGGCTATAAGAACTCACAATCATTTGAAAGATATTTATCATGCATGCACATCAGCCCTAAAACGTTAAAACAGTAAAAGAGGGCTCATAGAACTCACCTGAGCTTTAGCACACTCCGCTAACTTTTCTTCCTTTCCTTCCTTTCTCACTTCACAATGATATCCTATTAATATGAACATATCATCATGATTATAACCTTATCATGAAGGTTCTCAATTTACGATTACCGCTTAAAACTTCGGCATATCGTAACTTTCATTCGAAACTTTATTTCAAAATTCCGCTTACACTCATTTTGATCATTCTTATCTCTACAATCTTGTTATGCCTAAAGATTTCTTATTCGCTCAGCTTAAATAAGCGTATTCTCTTATTTACTTAATTCGTCTTAGGCATTGCTAACTTACGGACTGAATCTTTTTGAACGTCCAATGTCAAAGACATTGCCTTGATAGTCATCAAATAGTTAATGTTGTTGATTATCTCACTAGACGGGTTCCTAGACAGATTAATAGCTTAGAAATGATCCATCCTTGTTATTGATTACCCAGATATCATGAAGTATCACAAAGTAGTATTAGAATAGGTTTAATAACCATGTCTAACATACCGATCTGCCTGTTATCATAAACATCAGATACTCGTTCCAGTGAGTATGTTAATGATTGTGATTAGTTTAAAACACTTAGAATTAACCTTGCATATCAAAACTAATCAAACTAATCACCTACTTTGTCATAATCAAATGGTTTAAACCACCATAACCATTGTTATTATTTCATGCAAATCGGGCATTACAACGGCTCAAAACAAGGATTTACCCATTAACGGTTCGAGTTTGTCATTTATAATCAATCCTAGCCATCATCTAGGCAATAATCAACAACCCTAACTATATCATCACGTTCAGAAACAAGATTTAATCAATCATAATCAATCTAGAAGGTTAAAATGAACAGTTACCTCTTCAAATGAAGTTCTATGCGTAAAAAGACGATCAGGACTTGTTTTAACGATCCTTGGAGCGATCCCCGTGATTGAGAGGCTTCAAAATTGGAGTTCTTATGGATTGGAAGGTGATTTTCGTGTGTGGGAAGCTGATTATCGAAGATAAGATCAAAAAAATGAGATATCTTGATGAAACTTGACTTTTTAAGCCATTTTCGCGATCTGCTGACATGGGGCGCATCGCCCCACTCCCGACGACGAATTGGGGCGTACCGCGCGGGTTGTGAAATCCATATTTTTATCTTATCTTCGTTTCGCGATTCCAGGAGCATACGAACTCTGTTTTGCGCACGGTTTTCGCCTACGTTCACGATTTTTCGAGCTCTTTCCAATTGTTATAATCTCAAGACCTAAAGAGTTCAAAATATTTGACCTCTAATCTATTGCTATATTCGATTCAGTGTATCTTGAAATCGGAGCCTCGTTTCACGATTTTTCCGCGTACTATCATCCTGTAATAATTTCGTTTGCTAATTTAACGTGAATTTCAAGCACGATCAAACGTGCTTATTTCTTTGATAACATGATTCTTCGAACATCAACAGTTACCGAAATCTCGCACGTTTATTATTAAATTGCTAAATTTTCGGTTGTTACATCTAGACTCTCTAAAACTAAGCTACTGACAGGCAAGTGAACATATCGTAAATAGTAAAGAAAAGGCAAGTCCGAATATCGAACCCACAGACTTCTACAGAAAATACTAATTAGACTCTTTAACTTATCTATACAAGTTTATTTAATTTAAAAGTATTATTTGAAAAGGGGGATTTTTGATGAATAATAAAATTTAAACTAAAAGAAATAAAATACCTAAAACCGATTTAATACTAAATGGCAAAAAGTGAATCAAGAAGTGACAATGATGAAGTAACTACCTAGGGGTGAATCATATACATGCTTAACACTTTTTAGATTGATTATGGAACTAGTTGTGAAACCGGGATCTTGAATTACTAACTTATAAACAACCTGGAGTATCTTCAACATTTCTCAAAGATGTCAACTGAGATGCCTACAAGTTATTAAACTATCGGTTTTATTGAGTTTCTTTCACAAGTTACCCAACCCATCAATGACATATCCTAAAGACAATCTACCTCACGGAAATGAAAGTCTCAAACACACAATTGTGCATGGGATAACAAGGAATTTCAACTTGGATTTGGTAGGCAAAGAAATGTTTAATTAGCTAGAAATAATCTTCTCACAAAGATTACAACTAGGAACCAAACACCCAAGACAAACCAACAACCTCTCACATCACGGCTTTTAAGATTGGTTAAACATTTAGACTATTTAAAACATAATCATAATTCCTATGAACTAGTACATCTAGCAATTCATTTACTAATCAAAAACACCAAGTAATTGATCTAACATGTACCTATGTTATGAAAGACATTCATCAAAGCACATGATGAATAAATTGATTACATCATAAACATATCCAAACATTCATACACATCCAAGATTCAAAACCAAATCTTTATGTCATTGCATAATCACAAACATTGTTTTCCACAATCAATCAAAGTAAATGTCAAACATGCATAATCATTCAAACCCTAGGTAGTTCTAATAGTTTAGCCAATAATCATTCCGAACAAACTAAAAGATCTAGTCCAAAACCTAATATCAATCATCATTCAATGGACAAAACAAGAAAAAAATAGAAACCGATCGTTGTACACCCTTCGATAATCGATCCTAGGGCTTCTAATTGATGATTCTTGCCTTACTTGCCTTCCAAGCCTTCTTGGTCGCCTTCGATGCTCGTCCGGATCATGTCTAACCCTAGAAATTGAGTCTCCAGCCATTTTAATCAACCAAAGACGTTTTTCTGAAATTTTCCTCATGTTGCGTATTGCGACGCCCCCAGTAGCACCCCTCACGTAACGCGAAGGGTTCCATAAACCGATAAATTAGTCGAGTCAACCCAATGATTAAGTCAGGGGTAGAATGGTCTTTTCCACCTGTCGCGTAGCACGACAGGGTTTCGTTTGGTCCTCGCGGTATGCGAAGGGTTTAAAAAATATGTTTTGTTGTTCTCTTCAATTCCAGACCCGTCCTCGTCCTACCGGGAGCTCGTTTCTTTTCATTCTTGTGCCAAATATGTATGTTTGTGACCTGCAAGCACCCATTTACAATATTGTGAAGCACCAGCTAAAAACAATTAAAAAACTAAATAAATATGTACAAAAACTAACGAAAACAACCAAATAGACGGATGTGTTTTGCAACACATCATCAGTCAGTTAGATGACCACTATAAATAGTCTTACAAACCTTATTGTAATATTACTTACTTTGGTGAATAGGAAAACATAGCAAGATGATATAAATAAATCATCTTGAAGACACAACAATGGATAAAAACAACAATAGAAAATTAAGAAATCTACAATGACAATAAGAAACTTGCAATTAAATTCAATTAAAAATCACAACAAAAACGTAAATATTATTAACATATAAAGACTGCCTTGTTAATCACCCAATTAGCTATTGTCTCACTACACATTCGCAATGCTTAACTTATGAACTCACCATATCTTGTGTTGTAGTTAGGGGCTGTCTAGTAACATTCGAATATATCTGAATGGGTCTGAATGGTTTAGATTCAGACCGTTTGTTTCAACTAAAAACCACACCTGAATGGAATGAAATCATTTGAATGGGGTTTGAATGATTCATACTTGAAAATAAGTCTGAATGGGAAAGAAGCTTACCTTTGACCGTGGCTACTATGGCGTCGGCTCACCTCCAACCGACTTAACACTTCATCACCGTCCATCGCTATCGTCCTTCCGTCAGTCGCCACAGTCGACCCGCTCATCCTCCTACCGATTTAACACTTCATCGCTGTCCATCGCCACTGTCATTTGGCCAGTCGATGTTGTAGCCTCACTCATCCTCCAACCGACTTAACACTTCACCAACCATCGGCTTCATCACCGTCGCCTCGCTGTGGGAGATCGATGTGGTTGTGGGAGATTGTGGTTATGGGAGGCTGTGACGGTGGTGGTGGGAGATCGGTGTGGTTGTGGGAGGCTACAACCATGGATGCGACAGTGGAGGAGCTGTGGCGGAGGGTGGGGTTGCGGTGGTGAGGTGTACCAGGGGTGTTATTTATTAGGGTTTTTTTTATAAAAATGTTTTTTTTTCTTCCATTCTAACTATAAAACAAACGGTCTTAACCGTTTCAGTACTTAATGATTCAGACCTTCTTAATTATTCAGACATTTTAACCATTCAACACTTAATGATTAGGTGAGTATCATTTTTGAAGGAAATGGTATATTCTATAAACACTTTATTAACATGTTTCTGAAAGCATATACAACAACTAGATTTAATGAAACGGTCTTAACCATTTCAGTACTTAATGATTCAGACCTTCTTAATTATTCAGACATTTTAACCATTCAGCACTTAATGATTAGGTGAGTATCATTTTTGAAGGAAATGGTATATTCTTTAAACACTTTATTAACATGTTTCTGAAAGCATATACAACAACTAGATTTAATGAATCTTGAAGTCACTCATATATCTTACACACACGTAAATAGCTGAACTCAAAAATAGACATGCAATCACTCAATGTCAGATCCATGATATTTTCTAGTGATGTCACTGTATTTTTATGTTATAGTTTCATAGTTGTAGACGTAAATTTTCACATCAGTTTTACCATTCGGGTCGGGTAATGATCAACACATAATAAAAAACGATACAATAAAAATCATGAATTGAAATTAAAAAAAATACAACACTAGTCGCTGAAACTCGTAAAACTAGTGATAACTTGAGTAAACAGTATACCAACGGATAATCAATGTGTTATCTTGTTTCCACTATCATATTGATTACTAATGATGTCACTAGTCAAAAAACCGATGTTGTCACTTAAAACAATGTTCATAAATATTTATATAAGCTGAAAAAGCACGTACAGTTCATAAATATTTGTATGAGCTAAAAAAAACATTGTTCTAATTTAATGTAAGCGAGTAAAATAGGGTGAAAGACTCATGTTTTGAGATGACCAGATAAGAAGGTTGTAGTGTTGGTTATCAAGAAACATGTCAATTATGTTCTTGAAATTCATCCTGATTGTACTTCTACCATAACATATAAAGCATAAATCTAAATATTTGAAAACATTTTTATAAAATAGTTTAAGTACTTTCGAGTACAGGCAAAACTTACTTGATCATTGAAAATATAAACTTCAGATAATTTGTTTAGGTAATACCGTAATAAACTCAAACATAATCAAATATTTTTTATGATTGGATAAATATGTAATAAAGAGTTTTAGCAAGAGAATATATATAATTGGCCCAAAATATTAAACCAAACAAAAAAAATAAAAAGAAACACTATAAAATCAGTTCTTGCGAGTATTTTTATTTAAGTAAAATGTCATTTTAGTCCCTGTGTTTTGGCAACTTTTGCCATTTTAGTCCAATAGTTTGAATTTTGCCATTTTGGTCACTATGGTTTCATTTTATTGCCATTTTGGTCATTATGGTTTCCATTTTATTCCCATTTTAGTCCAATTAAATTTAAAATTTTGGACTAAAATGACAAAATTTACCAAACTATAGGGATGAAAATAGCAATAAAATGAAACCATAATGACCAAAATTGCAAAATTTAAACTATTGGACTAAAATGACAAAAGTTGTCAAATTACATGGACTAAAATGACATTTTACTCTCTTTTTTTCTTTGTATCTTAAAAATGAAGCTAAGTGTCACTAATCCGGATAGGGCGTGATTGAATCATTAGTTGTGACTTAGGCCTTTATAGCAAGGCTTAAAAAACAACAAATGAAGTAAAACACAAAGAAAAAGACATTACTAATCAATTCAGAGCATAAAAAAATAACAAAAATATATTTTGTTTAAAAATAATTGTATATATGAATGTAAATATAATAAGTTCGAAATTTTGTGCCTCTCAAAAAATTAAGCCCGGTGCGGTCGTACCTTCGGTAACCCCTCATGGCCGGCCCTGGTGAGAAAAGTAAAGAAATTAGGATAAACTCGCATGCTTTTGTAACCGATTGACATCTCGACTAACACGCTAATGATAATGTTCTATGTTTTTGATAGATATATTTTTTATATGAATTCTTAACTTTTTTTAACCAGTACTGTTTTACAAGTATTTTATTATCATTTTTTTGTCAAAAATGATGACATACCTCATCCTCCCATTCTTGAGAACCACCACCATTATGTCTTCTGTTTTCCTTTCTCACCTTTAACAACCATGGACAAACACTTCAACAAATATAAATGGGGCACTCAAAACTAAATGAGATGAAGTGTGTTTTATGTTGTTTGTGTGTTTGGGGAATGAAAGGAGCCAATTGTACCCATACGAACTTCTTTTGGTATGAATGGCTTATATGTGTGAAAGATAAACTTTGGGTGGTGTTTATTAACAAATCTTACTACACAAATTATAAAAAGAATATTATCTTAAAATAAATAAAAACTGTTAAGAAAGTTTTTTTTGAATGGCGAAGGTCTTAATCGTGTGAACCCACTGTTTCCAGGCCATGTCACCAAGGTCTAGTTACCTGGACCACCCATGAGCCACCACAACCACCCCAGGAGGAAACATTACTGGGAAAACCCCTTGACCCCCCTCAGACCCATTTTTTGTTGCGGGAGGGATTTGAACCCAATACCTCTCATTTGGAAGAATCTCAGGGTACCATTGAGACAATGCATCATTGATTGTTAAGAAAGTTATTATAGATTTTTTAAAGGCTTGGTACTTTCACTTGATATGTGAGTATAAATAATTTTAACGTTATTTTACTTATTTTGTAAAAATAACGTTAAAAGTGTTGGGATAATTAACCTAAACGATAACTTTAAGTCGGAGACTCTTTCGGAGCAGCCTCTCTATCCCACCTGGGACATGGGTAATGTTTGTATCCATCCTTTTCTCGCAGACCTAATTGAAGAGTGAGAATATACTAAGTAAGTTTGTTTGTTATGTAGTACATATTAATTTATTAATTATTTGAGGTACAATGATTATGTACATATGATTTTTTTTTTCATAATCTTATAAATGTGGTTAATTATCAATGAATTTAGCTTGGCATATTATTTGAAAGACATAATGTTGCTTTTAAACCAAGTGTGCACACAAATATTTCTTTATTTGTCAAAGTGTGCACATTGTGCTCGAAAACAACCAACACATGATCTTTAATCATCAATGTCATCAATACTTCACGTGTGTAGGATGCTTTGTTCACTATTGAAAGTGAAATAAAAGCATCTTTTGCCTCATTTGCTTGTTGTCCAGCCTTTTTAATGACTTGTACCGTACCTTATAGCTAACTTGATTTAAATGTTTTTAATGTTTATTTTTCCCTCAAACAAACTTTTATTCATGTCTACATTAAAATTAATTAAGCAAATTTAAGAAATTCAATCAATCATTTATCAATACACGACATATTAGAGTTAAATGTATACATTTTTAATGTTTATTATACTTTTCTTAACGCTATCAATTTGGGAGGAAGGTATGTTAAAATGTATACATTCAGTCAACCATTGCTACATCACCATCTTCCTACCAAGCCACATAAGGTATGTTGGGTCTCCACTGGGTGCTGTTTGTTTTTTAAAAAGTAAAATATGTACAGTCTGCGTACCACATCTGCAGACATTTGTATAAGAAGAGGTGGACCATATGTGGTGGTGGGGGTGACCGCCGATTGCTGGCGGTGGTGGTGTCCGACGGTGGTGGGTGATATATGCAGACCATAAAAGATCTTAGAAGTGGTTGGGCCACATCTAAATCAATAAGAGCACGCGCAGATGTTTTTAAATGAAACATCTTCAAAAAAACAAACAGTTTGCAAATATCAATGTCTGTACGTGGTCTGCACGGTGCAGACAATAGAGGCTGTACAGACGTTTTTGGAAGAAAAAAAAACAAACAACACCTTTATCCACCTTACCACCAACGAGTATCACGACCTCTCCTCTTTTGATTTTGGGTCTTTTTGACACTAATGTGCCAAATCTCTTGTTGTCATGCACTCCCTAGAGGGTAGTGCTACCTTGTGGTAAAACAACATCACTTAATCTCCTCTCTCGTGTCGTGATGATGGCACTCTGTAAGCGCCAAGCCAATCACCCCCTCCCCCTCCGCGGAACGGGGAGGAAAAAAAGGCGATAACTTATAATCAAAAGGAAACAACACTTGTTGATATGAAAACATTAATAACAATTATCGCGTAAGCATATTAAAACTATGGTGTATGGGTATGCTAGTACCATCTTTCCTTTCCTTTACTCTATTGCTTGTTAGTGACATTTCACATGATATCCCCCCTCATCTCTATTACACTCAACCAAGAAAATAGATTACTTCATACTTCAAAGAAGTTAGAAATCTAAAACTAGATTAAAAAAGATGATTAATCTATGTACTCAATATTTTTTGAAACAAGTTTACATCAAAACAGCAGGTAAACGGGCAACAAGCTGCGCCGCCAACCCTTTCTGAATTGCGAATCCTAACCTTCCAAACACAAACTCCTGCCCTCTTGGGGTTGAAACATTGTTGTGGATGACCCGTTGAACCCTCGTCAAGAAGTGGATAGCTTCGGACGCTAGGGAACCAAAAGTATCAAAGGCAAAAGGGACAAAGACATGCTGGTTCTCTGCACAGGCTTTAGCGTGCTTATCCACTTTCTTTGATTCAGCCTTTCTTGCTGCTTGTCCGGCCACAAATCCGTTTTCCCTTAAACCAACCAAAGGGGAAACCCCTGTGAGGTCTACACAAGCATGTTTCCCCCCAGTCCAGCCAAAGACGAGCAGATCCGCTGGCCGCAGAGTAGATCTCCCTTCCATAGGGTCTGTGAGGAAATTCACAGGGGCCTCTTTCTTAGCAGAAATCCCAGCTCTTCTTAGGATGTCCCACAAAACATCCCGCACCCAGTCGTGTCGATATTTGTAGACAAATACACAAAGTGGAGCAGAATAGGTATCTCTACCTAAAGCAGTGATAAAATGTGTATAAATACAACTCTTAATTAACACCAAGTGGTTTATTTTTAGTAGGGAACAACGTTTAGGATACTTTTTTGACAAGAGATCTCATAGAAAAATATATACATACTTGTTTTAACTGCTCTAATGAACTAGTTTAATGATTAAAACAAAAACATAAATTAAACATAAACACAAACAAAATGTTAAGTATCACATCCAACAGAATCTTTGATGTATAAATTCTTTCGATGACATAATTTTAATGATATAATTGTTGACAAAAGGGGCTGTTTACACACACACACACATATTTATATATATAAACACTCTTTGGTTCATCATCATACTAAATATAATACACCATTAGCAAAATTAAGGTAAGATCTGAGGAGGCTTAGATGTAGACAATTTTATCTATACCTCTACCTCATATGACCAAAGAGACTACTTCCAGTGAGATCTTCAGCTCATGATGCCTGATTAACTGACCAACACAACTTTTTTTACGATTTTTCACAAAAATTAAGTAAAATAACTTTAAAATTAGGGCAATTTTACTTTTGTCTTTCAAGAGCCGACACGTATACGCATTATATGTATGCACCACAAACGAGACCAACTATTTGGTTCATGTTTCACGTTAATATTTTCGTATCATATGACCGGCAAATTAGATAGTATAGCTTCCTGTATTTAACTATTTTGTTGCAAACCAAGGGCTTCTAGCCTAATGGTTACCCCCTTGGCGAAATAGGGGTCCTTGGGAGGTCAGGGGGTTTTCCGGTGCGGTTTCCTCCTGGGATGGTGGTGGGGTCTCAACGGAGGTCATGGTAACTAGACCTTGGTGACGTGGCCTGGAAATCAGCGGTTCACACGTTGAGATCAAATGCCGTTCAAAAAAAAAACCTATTTTGTTGCAATCCTAAGTATAACTGTTAGGCAGTTAGTAGTCTAAAGTATATCACTTTACTATGAAGCTCACTTGTATAGAATGAAAAATAATAACATACAAAAATATCGTTATAACTCTAGATCGAGGCTTTTTTCTTTTCTTTTTTTAGTTTGTTTAATCAACAAAACCTAGAATATTCAAATATTCATCATTTGCAGTGAAAGGACAACATCGATTATAGGTTATAGCTAACATAAAAGTTTTTTTTTTGTTTGAACGGCATTTGATCTCAACGTGCGAACCACTGATTTTCAGGCCACGTCACCAAGGTCTAGTTACCATGACCTCCGTTGAGACCCCACCACCACCCCAAGAGGAAACCGCACCGGAAAATCTCTTGACCTCTTAAGGACCCATTTTTCGCCTTGGGAGGGATTTGAACACATGACTTTCCATTTGAAAAGTCAAGGGGTGCCGCTAGGACAAAGCCCTTTGGTAGCTAACATAAAAGTAAATCATTCAATTAGAAGAGGGTGTTAAATATTGTTGGCAGATTAAAAGAACAGTAGCACAAAAGTTGGAGTTAATTAACAAATTAATGCGAGGATATTGAAGTGCATATGAAAGAACACAAGGCTAAACCATATAAGGAAAACTTTAACGATAGATTAAGGGTAGCACATATTTCAAAAAAGCTGGGATAGATGATTGAGATGGTTACCAACGAGGCATTGCCTCAATGGTGTCACATGATTCTTCCAAATGGGAGGTCTTCGGTTCAAATCCCTCCCTCAGCGAAATATGGGTTTGAGGGGGGTCAGGGGGTTTTCCCAGTGAGGTTTCCTCCTGTGGTGGTTGTGGTGGCTCATGGGAGGTCCAGGTAACTAGACCTTGGTGACATGGCCTAGAAACAATGGGTTCACACGATTGAGACCTTCGTCGTTCAAAAAAAAGTGATTGAGATGGTTTAAACATATACGAAAATAGACAAATGACGGCACTTGTGAGGAGGAAGACAGACAAAAAAAATGACATAAGATGAGAAGATTCGACTGACTTTCTTTTCTTCGTAAGTGTCGGCGTTAGCAATCTTATATTTAGGTTTGTTTTTATTTTTAGACTATTTTTACTTATATGTATCCCTTTAATTTAGTATTAAAGATTCTTGTGTCATTATGTTATTTTAATTTCTAATACTAACCATGGGTCGCTATGTGACAGAAATAAAGTTTATAATTATTTCACCCTTATTAATCCTATTGTATAAATGTGTCTTTTGCTTAGTATATTTGTTTCTTTGAATTGTTTATTGTTAAAAATTTTCAAACACGAAACCCAGCATTCTCTATAAATGAGTCTTTGCTTGTTATATTTGTTTGTTTTCTGATAAAATTTTTCAAACATGAAACACCCACCATTCCATCGAAAACATGTGTACAATTATTATATTAAAATTGACTCGTAAAAAAGTTATACTTTGAAAAGATATGATTACATAGGGTTTAGCCGGAGGGCAATGGTATTTGGTCGGAGGTCGCCATAGTTGAATTGTGTAGCTGTGATGGTCGAATTGTGGTCAAAGTAACAAATCATGGCCAGTGTAGTGGGCAACGTCGATGGTGTTGGTGGTGACGCTGGTGGTGGCCGATGTTGGTTATGTGGTTGATGGAAAAAATGAGGGTGTGTAGGATTTGGGTTTATATTTGAGTAAATTACACATTTAGTCCTTTAATTTGTTCTTTAGTTTTAATAGTAACTTGAGTAAATGGCACAACTAGTCCTTATGTTTAAGAAGTCTAAAATACATTTATATTTAATTGAAAAAATAAACGAAGTTAGTAGGTTGAGCAGAAAAAAAAATGCACATGTCAAGGAGTAAAAAGAATTTTTTGAAACATTTGGATAACAAACGTTATTTAAACCAAATCACAATGAGCAAAATATCAAAAAATACAAAGCTTATTGTTATTTTTCTACTATTATTTTTATTTATTTTTTAATTCAAATAAAGGATAGACCCGGTCACGTGAAAGAAAGAGTCCTCAACTTTATCATTACGTTTCCCAACTTAGCAACCTGACAATGAACATTATTTTTAAACTAAAACGAAGCAAAACATAGTTTTCAAGCGAGCCTTTACTCAATGGTTTGAATTTTGAACCTCAGTCTCCCACTCAGCTTTAGTGATGTATCCGGTCCAAAGCACAAAATCATATAACCGGTCATTTGTTCGGTTTCACGGTTGTTTTTTTAAACATTTGGTCAGTCGGTTTAGAAAGTTTAGAACCGTAATAAACGGTTTGTTTTACGGTTTCATTCAAACTGATCGTAAAAAACCAGACCGGACCGTATGTGTGCGCGTGCGTATATATGAATATAGATATACGTATATACACATAGATATATCTATACACACACGCACACACACATATATATATATATGCATATATACATGCCTATATGCCTATATATGTATGAATAAATTGAGTTCATGATTTATTAAAAATGCATTTGGGTTTAGTGTAATTAATACTAACCCGTATTGAACTATAAATGTTTGGTTTGATTCGATTATATTTTTAAAATAAACAAAATTCCAATCCGACAACCAAACCGAAACCAAACCGTTGATAACATTATAATTCAGTTTGGTTCGTTTTAGTTTAAACTGTTTTGTTTTGATTATAATTATTTAAAAACCGCTGTTAACGGTTTAGTTTATGATTACCTTTAAAAACCGAACCGTTCTTGAACACCCCTACCCAGCTTACACCGAGTTCAAGTCTCCCTATCTGCCATACCCACCCACGCATTTATAGTTTTAAATAATTTAATTGTTTTATTATTTCAATTACTCATAATAAATTTCACCTAATGTTTCTTCTAGCTAATTCTTATCAAAATAATTTGTTTTCTTCTCTTTGAGTACAACACAAGTATGTTCCGGCATAAATTTTATTGGGAAAAATGGGTAATTGGTTCTTATTTTTTAACATACATTTTATTCGAAATCATAATAGCTAGGTTAAATAATAAATATGATACAGTTTTACGTTTTTTTCATGCATGCTTTCGTGTTTTTTTTAGTGATGTGATTGTTTTTATATTTCCGAATATTGTGTTGCTTCTAAACGCTTCTATTTATATAGTTAATCAATGTAAATACGTACAAAAATGTACCTAATGATGCGAGTATACATAATGTGTCAGCATGCAGTGGCGGACACACATACATATCATGGGGGTCGGCCGACACCCAAGAAAAAAAAAATTTTATTCGTTATATATACGATTTAATCTCGACCGACCCCCAAGAAATTTTATTTTTGACCCCCATGAAATTTTAATGATCACTATAAAGCCCAATTTAAAACCCAAACTAATACCCAAATAATCCAATATGCATTACCCATGATAAAACCTAATTACCAATTAACAATTTAATTCAATATCTAGTCACTTATAGCTCAATATGCTTATTTCTTAGATTCCTTTTTTCTTGAGCAACATTTTTTTTATCAATCCATCTTAATTGGGCATAAATCTTTGAAACTAAAGGGAGCAACACCTTAACACTAACGGTTTTGTCATTTTTATCCAACCCTCTGCGTGTCACTTATTTTATCATGATGAGAAACTTTGTTGATTGGGTAAAATCTGTATATTCAGGTAATATGGAATACTTTTTTTTTTTGAAAAAAAAGAAAGCTTGAAATATCACATTCTTTGAATATTGAATTGGTTAATTTGAATATTATTCTATGAATCTTGTTGTAAGATAACAAATTTTATCATGTCATCTTAATGAATGAGATAACGAATTGATGTACTTTATTATGTATTTGTGATTTGATTTGATTTATAGATTTTTTAGGTGACCTGATCCGACCCGATGTGAACATCCAAATGAAATATGTAACGACGGACAACCGCCATCAAAAAATTTACGACCCCATGAAAATATTTTCTGGGTCCGCCACTGTGTGTCAGGTGCAAGAAAATAGTAAGAAAAGGGTCTTCATTCAAAAACAAATATAAGAGAATAAGTGAATAACCAATAATGTCTTGTCCTAGTGGTAAGATTAAGGTATGAGAAAAGTGATAGGAGACACAGGTCATAGGTTCGATCCTTAATCCCACCATGTTTTACCGGCATTTCACCTTCGTGTCTTTGTATGGGTGCTTGGGTCGGGTTTTTCCCGGGAATTGATGGCTGGTGGGGTAGGGGATCCGTCCGTCTGGACTATTGGCCAGTTAGGGCGTACTTTAGCCATTGGAGGCAGCATACGGAGTAAACAACAGTTGATTAGTTCGCTGTTCAAAAAAATATATATAAGGGAACAAAGTTGGACAACCAATTCAGCGACAACAAATTTATGTTGTAATATATATTTAGTGTCGATTTGAAAAAGGCCCAATATATATAGCATATTTTGTTGAAAATTGAAATAGACAAATCATACACACACACATTTTGAAAAGTGAGTAAACAATAATGTAATTAAAAACATTACAATTAAATAATAACAATAATTAAATAATAGTAACAATAATTAAATAGGTGTATTAATTATTAAACAATACTTTTCGCTTTGTTTGTTTTGTCAACGGCAGAAAGTCTAGGGGTGTGAATGAGTCAGTTTTTGGCTTAGTCTAAACCCAAAATCGAAATTTTGGTTTTTGCTTTTTAAACCTGCTTGAGTTCGTTTTTCGGTATTATATTTTTAAAAATTATTTGAGTTCATTTTAGGTTTTGCTTTTTTTTTTTTCCAGTTTTTCTACTTATGTCTAAAAATCTTATAAAAACAACAAAAAATATTGTAATTTTACAAAAAAATATTTGGATTTCAACACTAACTAGGTTTTTCCCCGCCGCGCGTTGCGGCTGGTTATCGCAATGCACTCCCTATAATGGTATTTATATATCATTTGCAGAAGTATAAGTTACATACAAAAATCAAATCTCTCATCACGAACTATATATTAATTTTCCGTTAAAACATAAAATCATACAAAATCCATACAAATACGTTACGAAAATAATAGAAAAAATACTCACAAAATACTTCTCACCGGCAACCAATTGGTTGAATTAAAAAAAACCTAAATTTATAAGCAAACATCGATTTTCAAAGAGAACAAATATCACCGTAGTTTCTCCGAACATCACCACGTTTTTTCATTGTATATATTCATTGTTCATAATATTTAATTAGGGTTAGGCTAAAAAGGGTTAAAACCTTAAAAAGTGTAGGAAGAAATCTTAGCCATTGATTTTTAAGATGAATGGTTGTAAGGGTGCCACCTCATTTGAGAGAATTAAGGGGGAATTTAAGTGGTTGGAGGGGTATAATATGTATTGTAGCCATTGTTGACTTTTTAACAACTTCCCCCTACTTTTTTTTAAACGTTTATAACTTTTTTGTACGTAATTATTTTTTAACAAAAATTACACCATAAAATAAAGCGTTTTTTTATCTTTTCAACGAGTATAATATTGCTATATAAAAAAAAGACCTAAATTGGTGTATATAAATGTTGCGTTTTATGGTGTTTTTGGGATGTTCATATCACTGAACACAAAAAACTTCATAAAATGTTTAGCTTCGATCTCATGAATATTCGAACAACATAAACACCACAAAATGTTAACGTCATAAACATTATAAAATAGCTCGAAAAAACACTATGAAAAGTAAACACTATAAAACTAAGTTAAAAAACACCATAAAATGTACTGTTTTATTTTCTTTAACACCTGGAAATCATTAACACCATAAAATGCTAACACAATAAAATAATTCAAAAATCACCATAAAATACCATAAATGTTAACACCATAAATAAGTTGAAAAACACCATAAAACATTAACATCATAAAATATAGACATGCGTTACAAAAAAACGCAATATAATTTTGTTTAAATAACATTTGAAAAAAAACCATAAAATGAACAGTTAGTAAGACTCGGTATAAGTCATTATTTTTATTTTTAAAAAAATATATTAATATTATACTCTTTAGAAAGTCAAAAAAACGCTTGATTTTATGGTGAAATTTTTTTTAAAAAATATTAATGTACAAAAAAGTTACGAGCATTTAAAGAAATGAGAGAAATTTGCATGTGACTTGCATGTGTAATTTATTTTTTGTTTTGACATTTTTACCCTTATGCTTCTAATCCACATGTCATTCTTTTATGGCTTCTTAGACTTTTTAATGTTTCAAGCCTTTTTAGAATATCCTTACCCCATATATATATATATATATATATATATATATATATATATATATATACTCACACACTATTTCAATATAATATTATTATTAATACTATTCATTTAGGTTGCTCTTTAATATATATATTAATTGACATTTAAAGTTATACATAAAATTCTTTAAATTCAGTAAAAATTATTTGTATTTTCTGTATCAAAAATCTAAAAACTAATAAAATATACGATTGTTATATTTTGGTATCAATCATTTATTTGATTTGAAATTCAAGTTCATGTATATGCCTTTTGGCATTAATAACCAAGAAAAACAAAAATATACAGTTTTTACATTATTATTTTTTTTTGGAGTTAATTGCATAAATGGTCATTGTGATTTGACCAGATTGCACATTTGGTCTCCAAACTTTAAAAATTGCAAATTTAGTCCAAACATTTAAAGTTAAGTGCATAAATGGTCCCTATGGTTTGATCAGATTGCAGATTTGGTCCCCAAATTTTAAAAATTGCAAATTTAGTCCAAATATTTAAATTTAATTGCGGAAATGGTTCCTGTGTTATGAGCAGATTGCGGATTTAGTCCCCAAACTTTATAAATTGCAAATATAGAATATAAATAATTCACAAATCCTAATTAAATATTTAAAATTTATTAAAATACTTAACACATTTTTTAAATAATTTGTTTAACCTACAGAAGTTATATAAAATAGTTATATTCATATTAATTGATTCAAAAAATAGCAAAAATATTGAATAATAAACATGAAGTATACTAGATTTTGAATTCGCAAGTTATTTACACAATATTATCTTGTATATTTAATGATTATTATTCAATATTTTTTGCTATTTTTTTAATAAATGAATATGAATACAAATATTTTAATTAAATTCAATAGATAATACAAATTATTTTAAGAATATTTAAATTAATTTAATATTCTTTGATATTTAATTTGGATTTGTGAATTTTTTCTATTCTAAATTTGTTATCTTTGAAGTTTGGAGACGAAATCTGCAATCTGATCAAACCACATGGGCCATTTATGCAATTAACTTTGAATGTATGGACTAAATTTGCAATTTTTAAAGTTTGGGGACCAAATCTGTAATCTGATCAAACCATAGGGACCATTTATGCAACTAACTTTAAATGTTTGGACTAAATTTGCAATTTTTAAAGTTTGGGGACCAAATATGTAATCTAGTCAAACCACAGGGACCCTTTTTGCAATTAACTCTTTTTTTAATAAGTTTTTTTTCATCTTTTTTTGTCTAGTATACGACTTGATCCTTCAATCTATTTTAGGGATGAACACATTAACATCACCTTGATACCATTAGGACAATCTCCTTTGATATATAAATTATTAAATTTTTGAAAGGTAATATACACATAAATAGATACACATATATTCGATTTTTTCGGTTTTTATTTTAGGTAAAATCAAACCAACTCAAAACTTTCGATTTTTATAAATCTTATATCAAACTCTTCAGTTTATAATTGAGTTTGATTATTTCAATTGGAATGTTTCGCTTTTGAGTGGATTTTTTCGGTTTCATGCACAACGATGATAGAAACCAACCATCTTCATTCCTTCTTGGTTAACAATTCAAACCAAACATTTTTTTTCTTGGTCAACGAAGTACACCTCATGAGTTTTGATTTTGGTAAAAGATGGAGTTTTGTTTGTTTTGTTATAAGTTTGGCTTGACGATTCAGATTCAAGACTTTTAAATACTTTATATGAACATAGGTTCAATTCGCAACCATAAAACTGTTTTTATTTTGATTTTCTAGGCTTGCGTACGTACAAGTTTGTTCGTTGTAATTAATTAACACATATTTTTTACAAGTTTAAAACTATATCGTCATTATACTTCGAATATACTATTATGATATATTTATTTTTATTAGTATATATGTGTGAATATATCTTTTTTAAAATCTAGTCCGTTTACGTTTAAACATAAGCGTCATTTAAAATCAAAATGAATTAAATATATATATATATATATATATATATAATAATAATAATAATAATAATAATAATAATAATAATAATAACAAATTTGTTATTTGTCACTCTTATATTCATTTATCATTAATTTTCTCACTTGTCACTCTCATATTTATTTATCATTAGATTTTGACACTTGTCACTCTTATATTCATCTATCATTAAATTATATTTAACTAAGTCTCTCTCCTGTAATGTTAATAATTTTAAATAGTTAAATTGTATACTTAAATGTAAAAATATAAATTTTTTTATTGTAATAATTTATTATAAATGAAAAATCATACGTGGACTTCACTTATATTTCTTTTAAAATATAATTTTATATTTTCTAAATATTTAT
Organism: Mikania micrantha; assembly: GCA_009363875.1. NCBI lineage: Eukaryota > Viridiplantae > Streptophyta > Magnoliopsida > Asterales > Asteraceae > Mikania > Mikania micrantha. The sequence goes on along the minus strand of CM018696.1, from coordinate 13,284,568 downwards.
TATTTACAATTTCTGAATCTTACTTATTTTCTTATTTATTAAAGATTGATACGATATTTAATATACAAATTTTTATAAAACTATCGGTTTACAACATGTTAAATTTATTTAATTCATATTAAACATTTTTTATGTTTTCTTTGTTTGTCCATAAAAACTTTAAAAATTAAGAAAATAGTATTTTACCTATCTAATACAGATAACATAGTAATTAGATTTTCTAATTAGTGTTTTACTACTTAAAGTACTTATTATTATGTAGCTTAATCATTTTATATCAAAATATTATTTTATAATTTTTAAATTATTAGTTCTAAACTATTTAATATTTAATATTTATTCAGTGTAATACACAAAGTAATAACCTGGTATGATATATATTTACTTTTATTCTATAAATATGTCTCCTTGACTTTTTAAATTTAAATATTTATTTTTATAATGAAGTGACGTTTTTGAATGAAGAAGTCATTATACCTATCCACGTCCTTGCAACGAGTGATAATTGCATAGAAATTCTCATCTTGTAACACTTAAATAATATCAAATGACTAATTATTATTAGTAAACCATAAAAAATAAATATAAGAGTGTATGTATATTATATGTTACATCTTCAACACGCTATAACCTAAATCTACCCTTCTATCTCTCTCTCTCTCTCTCTCTCTTCTTTCAATCCGTCTATATCTATACTCTATAATAAAATAGTAATAAATTTGTCACTTGTCACAATATTACACTACTAATGCCACATGTCATCTTCTTACACTACAATTGCCACTTGTCAACACATCATAATTTCACTTAATTCTCTCTCCTATTAAATAATTATATTCTCTCTCTTATTAAATAAATAATTATAATATTAATAACTAACATATTATTTATATTGTTATTATAAAGCACACTTTAAATTTTTTTTCTATAAAATATGAAATTCTCTAAAATCAAAAGTTTTAAAGTAAGAAATATTTTATTTTCAAACAACAAAATTTATGAAAAAAACAAGTTATCTTAAAAAATGATTTTTTAAAAATAAAATATATTATAAAAGGATTTTTTAAACAGTGAAATATTTATCATCCAATGACGTTTTTTAATTTAATATTTTATATTAAATCCGTATAATACACATGTTATAACGTAGTGCAACATATACAACTATACAAGTATTCTAAAAGCATAATATTACATTTATTTCACCCGTGTAACACACGGGATTTAACCTAGTGTTTATATATTTGATTATATTTCTATGTTTTTTCCTCTCATGACATGTGATACCCATAATTAATTACACTAAAAACAACATCAAATTTAATATATTATTAATTAAATATCAGGGGCGGTTCTGAGAATTGGTGTGCCCAGGACAAGCCGGAAAAAAAGGCTCATAGCGAATTCAAATATTAAAGTGAAGGTGTTCAAAAAAACCAAAAAATTGTTTAATACCGAAAACCGAAACGTATTCGTAACTGAAAAAATCGAACCGAATTCTGAATTCGGTTTTCATTTTGGTTCTGGCTGTATCCAAATTCCGAATTCGGTTTTCAATTCGGTACCTAACCATATCCGAGTTTCGATTTTTAATTCCAATTTTTTTATAAATTTGGTTTGTTTGATTAACCGATTAAACCGAATTCAAATTTAAATTTATTATCTTATTAACAATATATAAGACTGAAATCGGTTTACTCGGTTGAATTAAGTTTATTCAGATCAGTTTGTTCGGTTTTTAATCGGTTTATTTGGTTTTAATCGGTTTATTTGGATCGGTTTATTAGACTTTTAAGCAGTTTATTTGGCTTTCAATCTATTTATTTGGTTTTAACCGAAATTAAAACTGAACCACTTCTCGAATTCGGTTCGGTTTTTTGATAGGGATAAAATTTTGAAAACCGATTAAACCAGACCGAATAAACCGTTAACCGAATCAATTGACATATTTAGTTTAAAGGGCATAAAAGTAACTTACTATACTTAAAAAATGATTTTTTACCCATTAAATAATGTGTTTATAATTGTTTCTTTTTAGTTATTTTCACCTTATTAATTTTCATTTTAATGAATTTATATATATACATATATATATAATTTTTGTGCCCCCTAAAAAATGTGCCCGAGACGGGGGTCGGGTTTGCCACTCCTCGGGCCGCCCATGTTAAATATATTAAACTATTTTAGTATAATATCCAGGTGGATAGATACGCCAAAAGAACATTTTTCTGTTAAAAAAGCTAGAAAGATATTTAGGTAAATTATTTTTTAAATGAATGAGTGAGATTTAAGTGTAAGAAAAGAAGAAATGAAAGATGTTCTGATCGGTGTCGAAGTACCAACCAAAAATACGAGTTTTCACTCAAGTCATACAACCCAATTTAGTTAAGGAAGTCGGGTATCGATCCACGAGAAGTGAAGTGGAAATCACTTTCAATACAACTAATCAACTACGTGCAATTGAAAAGTAAACTTGAAAATGTTGAATTTGGGTTTTGAATTAGAAAACAATTAACTTGAACTGAAAACAAACGAATCAAAACAAAAGAGTTGTAAGCAATATATGGAAAAGGTGATCACTTCGGGTTTCGAATTAGGAAGACAATTAGGTTTTCATTAATTTGTCAATTGTGAATCACATAGACATGATTCATGCTTTAATTGATAAACATGTATGATTTTGAGAACAAAGCAATGATCTTATTGACAACCGATTACTAGACCGATGTTGTTGACTCGATTGATTACTAGTTCTACAAAAACAATGATTTCTAAAAGACTTTAAAACCCAATTCCGTTAATTACCCATTCAATTATACAATGAATGAAAAGAAAGCAATAAACTTGAACTTGGAATTGCAAAATCAATCAAAAATCGTAATTGTTTAACAATCAAGAACTATTGAATCCACAAATCTAAGAAAAATGAATTCAATACCAATGTTGAACAAATCAAATAACAAAACTAATTATCAAACCTAATTCTCCACCCAGAGATGATCACAATCGAACTAGCCGGACATCCTCAAACTTGAATCTTCACAATCGTTGATCATAGGCATGATTTGATCTTTGTTTCTACGAATCCGGATGATCTTGGATTGATTTGGAATGCCCAAAAACCTCCCTTTTTCTCCTAGAAATCGTCCCAAAAAGTGTTAAAAACGAAACCCTAAGATTAGGCCTTAAATATGGGAAAGATTAGGTGAAAATATGATTTTTCCGGCTGTCGCCGTATGATACCCTACGCCCAGAAGTTTCTGCCAACGCTGGAATTTGGGCGTATCATACGCTAGCCTGATCTCACTAACAGCTTCCTCTCGTCGAGAAACTCAGTTTTCATATATTATGGGCCACGTAACTCATCTCCTAGCCTGAGATATGCCTCCGTGAAATTTTGACTCGCCGAGCTTCATGTTTTTACCCTTTTTGTCGCTCAGCTTCTCTTCTAATCATCCAATAAGCTCCCGAACACGTCTTTAATCACTTGACACCTGCAATTCATAATGATACTCAAAGTAAACGTGTTTCGGATCCACAATTCAATAAAATCACGTTGTTACACCTCAAATACCACAAACATTTACCCCATGATCATGTTCTAAAAAATATTACATCATAAAATAAAGTTTTTTTTTTAATTTTTTATTTTCAATACAAGTGTATGCTTGTATTATTGTAGAAAAAATGACAATTTAAAATTTTTTTTCACAAAAATATTATGGATTTTTGTTATATGTACTTTATTTCCAAAAATTGTATCGACACTAATACAAAAATCACCCTAATGCAACGTTTATGGTCAAAAAGGATGCATTAGCTAAACTAATGCAACTTTTTTGTTGCATTATGTAATGAAATGGTTGTATTAGGCTAATGCAACTTATTTGCAACCTTTTGTAATAAAAAAAGGTTACATTAAACTTATTTTGTACCGGTGCGAATTTGTGAAAACTAATCAAGATTCTAGCTACACTATTCTCATGGTAAAATCTAGTGTTCTAAAATTAGTGTAGTATCATAATATTGTATGCGATCAAAAATCATTAACTAAAAATCTACTATTTCCAAACCTAGTACAACGTATAATATAAAGTTAAATACATTAACAACAGTCTCTCTATCTTAATTTATTTTAATATGACGTATATGTATTGAAATCTAATTTCTCCCTCCTTTAATGAGAAATCAGAAATGTAACTCGTATGTTGCGACATGGTAACTTGATTAATATTGCAATGTTGTGATACGATAAAAAGAAATATATCAAATAATGATTGTTCGGTTATAAAGAGTGAAACCTAAATAAAAAACATTATTATGTCCGATAAGCAAAAGCACATAATGTGATGCGTTTATGAAATTTCATTACACAAATTGTGTCGTTGGTACATAAAACAGATGTATTGGGTCACGTCAACTTGATTTTTGAAAATGAAACATATATAAAAAACAAGTATATAAAGGTGAAATGTAATTAAGTTGGTGTGACGAACATATATATATGGCATGTATATTATAGAAACCCACTTGAGATGTGCAAACTTCAAAAACCCAATACTTGGTCCACAATTTGCCACATCATTATTTCATTTTATTAAAATTATTAAACACAAGGGCACTATAGTCTTTTACTCCATTTGTACTATCACCAACTATTTTATTAATTTACTACATTCTCTCTCATCAAATTAAAATAATAAACAAAATAAATTTGTTTTTAAATTTCCCCCCTTCCATTTTCCACCAGATTTTTCCCCACATGAATATTTTCGTCTTTTATTTACATAATACAACTTGCGTCGGTGTTACATCTAATTTACGTTATTTTATTTCAGCTAAAAAACTAAAAATTTTTATTTTTTAAATATTTAATACCTTTTATTTCCATCTTTTACTTTCACACCTTTAATTTTCCTACATTTTTTTCCTAACATTTTGTTTTCCCCAACTTTTTAAATATTTTTCCCTTTGATTTCCCACCATAAATTTTGCTATATTAATCTTTTTGTCTTTTCCTTATTGTATACAACCGATTACTTGTTACACCAAAATTACGATTTTTTATTTTTCCCACCTTTTTATTTTTCCACTTTTTATTTTTCCACCTTTTATTTTTCTAACTTTTTTCCCCATTTGTTTTCCCCAACTTTTTTAATATTTTCCCCCTTTGATTTCCCACCAGAAATTTTGGCACATGAAACTTTTCGTCTTTTCCTTGTAGTATACAACTGCTGTCGTGTTACATCAAACTTGCGTCTTTTGATTTCAGCTCAAAAACAAAAGATTTTAATTTTTAAATATTTATACCTTTTATTTTTCCTACCTTTTTCCCCCATTTGTTTTTCCCAACTTTTTAAATATTTTCCCACTGTGATTTCCTACCAGAAATTTTGCCACATGAAATTTTTCGTCTTTTCCTTATAGTATACAACTGCTGTCGTGTTACATCAAAATTACGTTTTTTGATTTCATCTCAAAAACAAAAGATTTTAATGTTATAAACGAAATTTTTTTATGGTTAGTAATATTTTATACAATCAGATACTTATAATCCAATATTATAGAAACTAACACTCAAATTACGTTTATTTTACATTTCGACGGACTTGTTATACTGTTTTAAAATTTTTAATGTTACATTCTATAACATTTCATTATGTTACGTTATTGTTACATATGTAAAGTTAGTGTAACTAGAGTATTATGTTACAAATTTTATATTTTGGTCAATATTTCATAATTTGTATTCTTTTTTTTTTCTTTTTTTGCTCAAATATTTTTAAGCTTATGTTTACATGCAAATTACATATGTAAAGTTAGTATAACCAGATTTTTTTTTGTTGGAATATATATGTGTTACATAGATGTTAAAATTACATATATGTAATTTTTATGTAACGTCAATGTAACAATTGGCTACGTATATAAAATTAATAAAATTGAACCACGTTACATAATTAGTCGGAATCCCCCTCTACACATAACCACCGGTCTCGATTCATCCCATCACGACATCTCCCGCCGGAGTTCTCACCGTTTCATCATGTAATTTCGATGTAACATAATATAAATAAAAAGTACGTAGCTGAAATAATTTTCAATGATGTAACTTTGATGTAACATTATACAAAATATATTAAAAGATAGATATTTCAAAGAGACATTCTAAATTATATATTTGTTACATATATCTAACACTCTACTGCATACATACTTATTGTATTAAATTTCACATACTTACATGTGTTATATGCTTATCACTAATTTAAAATATAAATATAAATTAAAATCTTATGACCTTAGAATTAATTGTTTTTGACAATACTCGTTACAATTTTTTCATACAATACCAACAAAAATCATCATTTGCATCATGAATCATGTAACTTCGATGTAACATAATACAAATAAAAAATACATAACTAAAATAATTATAAATTATGTAACTTTGATGTAACATATACAACAGTTATATAAGCTAGGGATATGTCTCGAATCATTGACTCTTAAATATAAACTAACTAGGTTAGTATCCTGTGTATTACATGAATTAAATAAAGAAATATAATAAATAATTATCAATGATAATTTAGAAAATATAAGATGGTTTTTAATATAAAATACGATTACATTTTCATATGATTTAATATTTTATGTTATAAAATAATAATATTATTTATTTAAACACTAACCTTTTTTTATAGTTTGTTTTTCTTTAAACATTGTATTTTTATAATTTGTTATAATTTTTTTTGAAAAAGTGTGTTTTTAATACAAATATATTTTAATGTATAAAAAAATCTTTTTTATTTTAAAAATGTATAAAAAACATATTTAATATTTAATATTATTATTTAATATTAAATATATTTAATAGGAGAGAGATACGTGAAATTAAGGTTGAGATGCTTTAAAAACATGGTCATATGTCAATAAAAACCTTTATTTATTAGTATAGGTAAATGAACATTCAATGCCAACTCTTCTAGTGTTTTGATTGTTCAAACTTATAGCCAACACATATATACATAATAAACATATAAGTTATATCGTTGTAAAAAATGTTAAGAAATATAGAAACGATTGAATTGAATTATAACTAAAAGATCATATTTTTGCAAAAATTAGAATTTCGAAACCCGAAAAATTATTTAAAAAGGTAAAAATATGTTGTAGGTAATCCGACCAGAAACATAGACGAACTTGGTTTTTGATTAATGTTTATACCGAAACCTCAACCGGAGGCATGGACAAGCTCGATCTTGATTAGTATTTATATTGAATCGTAGTTGTCAAAAGCATATCTTAACATTAACTCAAAGGTATACGAATAGAATATATTTTTTAAGTGGAAAGAAAACAAAATATAATAAGTAACCCAAGTGTAGAAATAGACGGACGCGATCTTAACTAATAGTTATATTGAAACATAAGTAATAAAAGCGCATCTCAATGTTAACTTAAAGCTTATGAGAAGATTATATTTTAAAAGCAAAAAAGAAAAATTGAATAAAAAAGACAAAAGTGTCTGCCATGAGAGTAGAACCTGGACCAACCAAAAGAAACAACAATAAAAGATAAACAATGAGCAACTCACTTTTAGCAACAAATGGTTATAGCCATCAACAAAGTCTTATATGAGAGATTAAGTGCCTTGTGTATGCGTTGTGTGAATGATAAAAATGATTCATTATGTGTGTGTGGTAATTTGTTTGTATCTAATTTGTAGTGAATTAATTGTTTTTTTACCTAAATTTTAAATTGTAAATAGTTATTTGGTCAAATGTTTAAATTAAGAACTTTTTTTTCTTTTGATTTTTATAAAATTCGTAATTGGGTTAAATATTTAATAATTTGGATTGTAAATTATGTGTTTGTTGTATGTGTGTGTGTGTATAGGGCATGTATAAAATGAAAACCCACTTACTTGAGAAAACCTTAAAAAACCCAATGTAACAAAAGTTTTTTTTTTTGAAAATTTTTTTATAGTTTTTAACATTATTAGGGTCATTTTTATGAAAAATATAAAAAAGCGCCGACCCAATTTTTTAAAAATTATTAATAAAACGAAAATGTAATACTGACGTAACTCCTTCGTTTAGTCCTGTACAATGATGTTACGTCTATGTAACATCGGTTATTTATTAATTTAAAAAAAAAACTACTCGGCGGTTTTTGTATTTTTTAATAAAAATTACCCTAATGATGTAACCTAACTGTAAAAAAAATGAAAAAAATAATTTTTTTTGATGGTTTTTTTCATTGTTTTCAAAGTTTTTTCAACTTAACTAGGTTTTCAAAATAACCCTATATATATATATATATATATATATATATATATATATATATATATGGGGGAGAATAGAGAGAGATCAGGACATTTTGTTTTGTGAGAACATGTTTTAAATGCGAGAGAAAGAGGGAAGTTATTATATACGGAGGAGTGGTTAAAGTCTAACGGTTGATCTAACTGTTGAGATAGGGTTTAAGGTTTTCTCTTTAACATCGGGTTTTCATTTGATTCAAATCTTATACACACACATAATACAATTTTTTTAAAAAAATTAGAGCCCCTAAATAAATGGGTCATGTGCGATCGTACTTTCCGCATATGGGTTCATCAAATTTCAACCTACAAAACCTATAAAATATTTGTGAAAAAAAAATAGCAAAAAAGGTGGGGAAAGGGGCATGAGTCGAGCCCGCGCATCCTAGACCCCGTATCATAGAACACACAAAACCAACTCATCTAGGCAACATCTGTTTTTAATTGCCGAAATCAATATATAAAACCCATGTTAATTTACTGTTATAACAAAAAAAAAGGCAAAAACAAACAAATTACTAATGAACACGTCACTAGGAGTGTTCACGAGCCGAGCCGAGCCGAGCTAAGGGTCAGCTCGGACTCGGCTCTGATTTAAACCAAGCCTGAAATCTTGGCTTGGACTCGGCTCGTTTTTAACTGAGCTGGCTCGGCTTGGCTCGGTTTTTAAATAAAAAATTAATATTTGAATTGCATTCACCTCAACTCGGCTCGGTTCGTTTTTGGCTCAGTTTTTACAAAAAAATTTAGTATTCGAATTGCACTCACCTCAACTCAGTTCGGTTTGTTTTTGGCTCGGTTTTTACATAAGAGAAGCATGAATTAGTGGAACTATAAATTAAGAATGTAATTTAGGAATTAGGAATTAGGAATTAGGAATTAGTGAAGCATGTGAGAATTGAGCTGACTCGGTTCGGCTTGGTTACAAACGAGCTTTTTCCGAACGAGCTAAGAGCCGAATCCGAGCTTCGAGCTTTTTGGACAACCCTACACGCACCGACCTTTGAAATTGAGTTGTAAATAAATAGCTGTATTCTTTTATTTAAACCTTTCATGTAATATCTATATCTTTCAGCTAAGAGTAACGTTCATATGAAATGTAGCTAAATTAATCACTACCAAAAAAAAAATTGAAATATAATAGTAAAAAAATTAATACTTGTTATAAATAAACTACGGAACTATTATTGCAAATTTGTTAAAATAGTTTAATCTATTAAAAAAGAATTAGGCAAGCAATTAACACGTCCTCGTGAAGATCGTCTCGTCATTCAAACCATCGTCTTTGATACCCACAAATCCACAATCTAAGTGATTGTGTGCCAAAAACACAAATGATCGATTTTTTTTTTTTAACTTTGTTTATGAACTAGTTTTATCCCCACACTACGTGTTTGAAAGGGAGCTAATTATTAATAAAGTTTACATACTGTGTTTATTAAATATTAAAAATCGTGGAAATGATATACACATATCGTATAATCAAAATACAAAAAGTATTTAAAAGTAATAAAAATGTATTATATTTGGCCAGACTCAATTTTAAATAATTTATGTTAAATTATTATTTAAAATATTTTAATAAAATTAAAAGAAATAAGAAAGTCGTAACGTTGATTCTAAAGTTACAAAAGCATTAAATATAAAATTAGAAGATTTTGATTTTTAATAAAAGACAAGTAGTTTTGAGGGAGAAAAAAAATTGAAACTTGGTTTGCGTAATAGATCTCTAAGGCTGTTTGTAATGGGATGATCGATGCGTGAGTGGCCTAGGTCACGCCCTCTTGCGACTGAGTCACATTGCACCCCGACATGACCGGGTGAATGTATGTGGGCGTGTGGGTGGTCACAGGAAAGCAGGTTCGACCATGAGGGGGTGATGGGAGGGGGGAGATAAGGAGTGAAGGTAACACATATGTGTGTGAAGAGAGGGTGATGATTTTTGTTATTTATGTGACACATACGTGAAGTGATAAAAATATGATGAATACACGTAGCCTAAACACGAAATTTGCCACTGGAAAATCTAATAAGCAATAATAATAACTATAATGAATATAAATTCTAAATCATAATTAAGGTTTAAGATAATAAAAAATATAAAAAAGCACATGATTAGTGTGATTTGGAAATCTAGGATTAGGTTTTTCTTAGGCAAGCAAATTGGTGAACCATAGCCTAACGCTTAAACGCCAAAAACTAATGTTGAGTAAGAAAATATATATATGAATATTTAAATAAAAGTTATTGAATAATTGATAGCGACCTCTTGTTTATTAAATGATATTGTGATGTCACATTTGAATTAATAGGAAAAAAAACATATATGCGTTTATTGGAATCGCATCACGGATGTACCGCGATATCAATGTACCAAGCTCGATCGTAAATAATAACTTGTCATAGTTTTGATGCGAATATAAAACATATTGTAGTTGTTATTACTATGCTTCGGATGAAATTGGCTTTGTTTGGTTTCATTTTTAGGCTCCACTGAAATTGATAACCGAGATTCGGTTTTGGTTCAGTTTTTTCGATGGTTTTGGGTTTGCTTTAGGTAATTATCCAATGTATTTTATCAGCATTTTATTTGTTTGAATTTAGTTTGATTTTCATTTATTCATATATTTACGGGTTGTATATGCAAGTAATGTTATGAGAACAATAATAAAATTGGTTGTATAGTAGGCATGCGTACATGCATGCATAGATTTTGGTTAATGTTCTCTTATTTAATTTATAAGGTTAAAAATAAAATACATCTAAATGATTACCGAGGATACAAAAAATTTGAAAAGAAAACAAAAGGAATATATATGTAAAAGCTAAACTTACATAAAATAATAACTGAAATACATTAAAATACAATTAGTTTGGTTTCAGTAAATTCGGTTAACCGAAGGTACAAAACTGAAACCGCAAGTAATTTTGGTTAATTCGGTTTCGTTAAAGAAAACAAAAAAGGGTTTAGGCATTGCCTTGAACTCAAGCCATCAATGGTGGCACAATCCAAATATCACAAGCAAATAAGAAAACATGTCAAAACTGTTCTTAGTGTATCATAAAACCTAAAACGTAAGCTACAGTAAAAAAAACCACTGTTGCAAATGTCGGCCTCCAAGGCTAAGTACTCGCCGAGTACTCGCTTCAAGAAGTTGTTCTGAGGCCGATTACTTCCTGAGTATTACCCGAGTAAGCGTGGATAAAATACGGCAAATCGACCCTTTTTCTTTTCTTTGCTGATTCCTCTCAATGAAATTTTCTCCACGGCTAGGGCTGAGTACTCCCCGATTATTCATTCCAAGGAGTTGTTCCGACCTAGGAGCACGTAACGACTTTTGCAACCTTGAAAAAAACACATGTAAAAATAAAAATTAATTAAAAACTTTTGTTTAACAACCTAATGTATGCAAATCAAAACCCTTTTGGTAAAAAAAAACACTCAAAATCTTCTTATTCTCATAATTTGTCTTTAATATACCTAATAATAATATTCTCTTTATACATAAATTTCCTTATGATATTTTAGCTAAGGTAATTTATACAGCCATCTTTTCATTCTATTATAGTTGTAATAAAAAAAACATATAGTGATCAAAATGATAAATGAATATGAAGGGTGTAGGAGTGATAAATTTAAGAAAAAGTTGTGGCTATAATAAAAAGGTATGGAAAATACAACAGATAATAACTATCATATATAATAATTAATCCTGCCCATTAATTACTTTGAAGTTATTACATTTAAGATTTGTTACCAGTTGTAGAGTATTATTTAAAAACATTTTTTATTTTTTTTGAACGGCTTGAGTGGCAATAGAATGGACAATGGCATTCCCATCGTAGTCACCTAAGCCACCACAGATAAGCGGGAACTGGCACACTGTCGTAAACCCTCTCCTCTGCTCAGGTTCGAACCCCTGACCTAAATGAGATGCAGCTCCTCTCCTTCATCGCATGTAATTGAAAGTGTCACCCGGAGGGTTTGAATTCAGACCTCTACATAGGGAGGCCTGAGCTCTTACCAACTGAGCTCCACCAACAACCATAAAAAAAATTATTTATACAATAGGAGTTAAACCCTCAAACCTATTTTGTATAAAAACACCTTAACATCACTTTGTTATTATTGGAAGAAATATATTTTGGTCATGATGATGCACACATGGGCAAATCTTTTATAGGGGCGGGTGACCCTTCTTTTTTCCGTCATACTGTTAATTTTTAAGTCAAAATGTTATTTTTTATTAAAAATATTGGTTTCGTTCTGTAACTTAAAAAAATTAACATGTATCATGAGTTTCGTAAATTTTCATCGCTTTTAAACATTCAGCCTTCGTCACTGGATGCACAAGTTATATGTCCCTCCACTGCTTTTCTCATGTGAAATGAAATTTCTAAAACATCCAACAATAAGTTTTTTCTTTCTTTTTTCTTTTTCATTACTTTAAAATAAAACTTAGTAAGCAATCAACATATTAAACCTAGATCTTACATAATCGGATTGCGAAGTGGAAGCCGATTATTGATTCTTTCGAAAAGAGATTGTCTCTATGGCAAGCAACTTCCTTATCTATAGGTGGGAGGCTTACTTTGGTTAACTCGGTGTTGAATAGCCTACAGTTATATTTTTTCTCTTTATTCAAGGTTCCTGCGGGTGTCATTGAAACTTTGGATAAATTGAGAAGAGCTTTCCTTTGGGGTGGAAAAACTGGTCAAAATAAAATCCATTGGGTAAGTTGGGATCGGGTGATGATGCCTAAAAAGTGCGGGGGGTTGGGGTTGGGAGTCTTCGGGACGCTAATGTGGCTCTTCTTGCCAAATGGTGGTGGCGGTACAAGACTGAACATGGCAGATTATGGAGAAGAGTTATTGATGCATTGCACGTTTCTATTCGAGTGCCTGGTTTCATGCCGTATAAATCGATTCTATCTGGAGTCTGGAAGAATATTGTTAAAATCGACGGTCTTCTTTTGGATCTTAATATTAATTTGCGCAGCCTAATTAGAGGTGTGGTGGGGTATGGTAATTCAATAGCTTTTTGGCAGGATACGTGGGCTGGCCAGGAACCTTTTGTGACTTTGTTTCCACTCATTTATGATCTGGAAAGGAATAAAAGATGCTTGGTCTGGGAGCGCTTGAATTGGATCGATGGGTACATGGCTTTTAATTGGAATTGGTTATCTCCACCTTCTTCAGTTGAAGAGCTGGAACAATTGGAGGCCTGCATTAACATGGTTAAGTTGGTGAATTTTAATGGGGGAAGGGATAGCTGGGTATGGGGGGCAAATTCTAATGGTATTTTTGATGTCAAATCTATAAGGAGGTTATGTAATGTTCGTAGGAACAACGATGTGCAATTTGTCTTCAAATGGAGCAAATGGGTTCCTTCTAAAGTTAACATCCTGGCGTGAAAGGCACAAATGGGTCGTTCACCTACTGGAGATGCTTTGGAAAAGAGGGGGATTCAAATTTCATCTTCTTGGTGTGCTATTTGTGGGGAAGGTGTGGAATCTGCCATTCATTTGTTTTCCTCTTGTTATGTGGCTACTATGCTGTACGTGGCAAGGAATTTCTTTATGGTGCAAGGTGCCTCCGATATTTGCTTTCTCTATTACGGATCTGTTGGAAATCCATAAGAAGGGGCAGTGGAATGACAGAAAAAAGGAGGCTTTTCATGCGATTATATTAACTTCTATTTGGTGTATTTGGAAGGCGCGTAATGATGTGGTTTTCAATCGGAAGAGATGTTCTTATCAGGGGATTTTTAAGGAAATTCAATCTCTCAGCTTCCATTGGGTTAAAAATCGCGCAAGATGGGAATTATTATCATGGGAGGATTGGTGTAGTTTTTCCTTTTAATTTTTTGTTATGTTGTTATTTTCTTGTTTGTAACTGGTGGTTTGTATTTTGGTGCCTTCTTGAGCTTTAGCATCTTGCTGGCTCGATTGTGGGTGTTTTTTTTATTTTTTTCAATGAAAGTTGCCGTTAAAAAAAAAACATGTATTAGGGATGATTATAGTCATGTCGGTTCGGATTTTGTTGAAGTTAAACCTAATGATTGTTTTAGTTTTTAGATTTTCCAAACTCACCATTTTGGTTACAACTTACAATATTTTATTCATGAGTGGTGCGGTTAACTGTCATTATGGCCTACATGTCATATGCACATTCAACCTCATTTTGGTAATAATAGATTCTATTAAGCTGTATATATCATATAAAAAGAAAGCTTTAAATATCTGGGGTTATTTGAGAATCCAAATTATTAGGAGTTGGTAAGATCCAGAATCATTTAAATCTTGTCTTCACTCAACTTTTTTTTAATATCTAATTTTGGTTTACTGACAGATCAGTAGAGTATCATCGTGCCATTAAAAGTACCACCCAATCATATCCGTCATTAAGTCACCAGAACCATTTGGTTCATGTGCCTTATCCCATCACCAAAATACCATTAGGTTGTAATGCCTTTGGTTGTGTTTACTGGCTCTCCCAAATATTGGGTAGCTATTGTTAAACCAAGTCGAATCCTTTATGAAATGGATGGAGTAACAAAAAATATAGCCAGAAGTGCTATTTCAATAGCAGCATCCAAAATAACTATACGAGCTCAATCCAAAATGCCTAGTCGCATAGCATGCTGGTAACATGATCATTGCTTACTAATCCTTTGACGCTTAGTATGGGAAGACATCCCACACCTCATAGACCTTTATACAGGGTGAAAAGCACTGTCGAACTTAACACTTCGGTGCACTTTCCCAGTGTGAAGATCTTTCAAAGAAAACCCAAAATAAAATGATCCTTATTTTTAATAGCTAGTATATATTTAACATGTTAAGAGTTTATAAAAGTCACATAAAACCTTTTTTTGAATATATGGATAAATCCAAGCGAACTATTCTTAAATCCAAGCGATCTTTTCATAAGCGTTTGCCCCCGATCCAAATTGGAGGATCGAATTGATTATAAAAACATGAGTTTAATTAGTCGATTTATTAGTGAACATGGAAAAATATTAACTAGACGAGTAAATAGATTGACCTTGAAACAACAACGATTAATACCTATTGCTATAAAACAAGCTCGTATTTTATCTTTGTTACCTTTTCTTAATAATGAGAAACAATTTGAAAGAACCGAGTCGACCACTAGAACTCCTAGTCTTAGAGCCAGAAAAAAAATACTTTTTTTCATATCTGGAAAGTTTCATTCGTTGGATATAGAGCCAATTTTTCAATTTTTTGTATCCTTTGGAATTTTGTTTTCCCCCTCTTGGTGGTATCAATCGGAATGCCTTATTTGTCTTTCCAGGAAAATGGATATCTCCAGAAAAGATTATCAGTTTAATTTTTTTTTGTTAAACTTACCTCTAAAACTAAGATGATGTTTGTTTTTAAGAGGTCAAATGTCTGCAGTCTGCGTACTACATTTGCAGACATATGTAATATCAAATATCTACAGTCTACAAGAAGAACATTGCTTGTTTTTTAGCATCTGTTTACTGTTAAAATAAAATGATAGTGGTGTACAGATGGTGGTGACGGACGGTGGTGGTGGTGGAGGGTGGGTGGTAGTGGTCTCTGCAGACCTTAGAAGATCTTAAAAGTGTCTGGGCTATATCTGTACTAAGAAGAGCTTGCGCATACATTTTTTAATAAACATCTTAGAAAAACAAACAGTCTACAGATGACAATGTCTATACGACGCAGACAGAAGAGATTGCACAGACCTTTTAGGGAAAAACAAACAACACCTACATCTTATTTTTGTCATAAGACTTTTAATCTGTAATATGCCTGACAGAATGGGCAGGTTGGGCTGGGTCAGTAGTGGTGCGGGTAATGATTGGTTTTAAGTAAAATCAGTTTGGGTTTAAATATGTCGCTTTTAAAACACATCAATTTATTTTAATTTAATATGAGTTTTAACGAAACAAATAGTTTATTTTGATAATTTTTAACGTTTTTCTCATCAAATATATTTTTAATCATTTTTACCTTTTTTAATCAATTATATTCACATAGCTTTTAAGTTACACATCTTGACTGCATTGTCTTAAGATCTTACTTATCTTAACTCATTTTATGTCTTAATGCTACCTATTTTAACCCAAAACATAATAATTATTTACTGAAATGTTAAATCTACACCAATTTATTTTGCTATATATCAAAATTATCTGCTTTAATTTGTAGTCGCTTAAAAAATACATTTGTGTACAAATATTGATATCACGTGATCATTATACCACATGACCTTTTTAACTAGTTTTATACTCGTCCTGTAGATGGTACATTGTTATAATATTTTTGTTAATTAATTAATTAACTTTTTCAGTTTTAACCATAGTTCAATTTCATTTATGTCCATTTTAGGGCCGATGCAAACGTGGATTATAGTATACAATATAATTAATACACCTTGCAATTGAATTAAAGCCTTCATAGATTTCTATCATTTTCCAATTTCTTTGAAAATTTGATAGTAAACCGAACACTTCTAAATTACATAACTCAAGACATGTGACATGTGTTAAAACATGAGACACATGTTAATAATCCGTAGGTAACCTGAAAACCGCTATAAACCACCAGAAACCACTAAAAAAACCACCATATAATTGATGTAACCGCCTCATTTAAAGGGTCATGATTTAATCTTGATAAATTTCAATGGATGAGAATTCATTTGGAATTGGTTGAATTATCGATGTCCATAATATACTAGATTATTACCTCGTGTATTACACGGATTAAATATAAAACATTAAATAATTAGTACTAAAAATTTAAAAAAATAAACAATTTGTTATAAATCAAGTAGATTGCTTATTAATGAGTATTTTAAGTAATAAAATAATAATTAAAATTTTTAATAACTAAAGAAATAATACATGACCTACTTGTTTTGAAAAAAAAACATATTTTTGAACTAATTGATGCTACAAATTCATTTACTTTTCTATTAAAAACTAATTGTTACAAATCAAGAAAATAATGTATAATTTATATAATTATTAAAGTTAAATAACTTAATTTGATAATATCATTTAACATAAATAACTAAAGTTTAATTTTTCCTATCATTTTTATAACTTTTGGTTGAACGTAATTATTTTAAGCAATTTGTTTTAAAAAACATCATTTGTTTATAAAAATACCATTATTTGAAAACTATGATTTATAGGGTATTTTATTTAATTTTTAAAAATTGTTTTCTATTAAACTTTTATTTTCTAAAAATACTAACTTTTCTAACTTTTAAAAAAATGATTTTTAGAAAATTTCATATTTTATAGACTTTTTTTTGAAGTTTGCTTTTTAATAAACATATTTTATTTTAATTTATTAAAAACTATTTTCTTGTATGTAAAAAGACAAATAATATTATTACTCATTAATATTATATTATAAGTATTTAATATGAGAGAATGTATTTAATTAATAATTAAGATAGAGAATTTAATAAAATTGTATAAAAATGACAAGTGGTAAGAAAGCATGAGAACATGACATGTGGCAAAATTTATTTTTGTTTATTAGAATATAAAAATAAAAATATGTATATATATGTGTGTGTATAATTAATTAATTAATTTTTAATATTATTTAAATTTGAAACATATCAAGCTTCCTAACGGACACGATATAGGCTAAAGGATGTGGAACATTCCCACATCAAATATGAAAATAAATAAATCTTTGCTTCCCAAAATTTAAAATATAATTAATAGCTTAATTTATAAATTAATATTTAAATAAACCCTAAAAATTAAAAACATGTTAATTAATAATAAATTATAAAAATAAACTAATCAAACGTTACTACAAAAGCTGGTAACCTATTTTTTGTAATTTTTTCTTTGCAACACTTGGGTAACATTTTATCTCATTTTTTTTTCATTCTCAATTGAATTTTTGGATATTCAATTCTAATATACGGGGTCTTAAAGTCATTTAATCTATTAAAAAAAATTTCTATTTTTTTCTCATGTAAATTTGATGATAAAATTGCATCTACTGAGTATTGAGAATATATACTTTGTAAATTTGTTTGTTTGTTTGTTTATGTTTTATGCCTCCTAATGGGTCATGTCGGTTTGACCATTGACCGAGCTTGAAAAAAAGCTCGGAGGGGGCCGAAGATTTTTAGGAAAAAAACAGAGGGGGCCGAAGGATTTTTAGGAAGAAAACGTAGGGGGCCGGAAGATTTTTAGGAAGAAAACGAAAAATATCGAATGATATTCCGACGAAATATTACTAGATCAACCATTCTGACCGGAAAAACAGGGGGGTCGGCTGGGCCCTCTAGACCCCTATAAAGAACCGTCCTTGGGTTTGACTAATGCATGTTTAGATCCAAATCTTCCATGTTTAGATCACGGTGGCAACGAGCGTTGGAGTCCATGAAACATAATCATTTTCCTTTTAAGTCTTGGGGTAATGGGGTCTGTTTGATGTAAATGAATGAAGTGGACGTCGGAATAGAATGGATAGTGGAATGGAATGGACAAGGGAAAGAAATGGATCATTACCATTTAATTGTCATGTTTGGTTACCTATAATTCATTACTTCATGTTGTTTGATAAACATGAGAAGATGAATGAATTGAATATAATTTATGGGTCGAGTCGTGGTTTTAAACCTTTTTCGAATCATGGGTCGAGTAGTGGATCATGGGTAGAGTCATGATTCGAGCCATTGGTCGGTTATTGTTTAGCTCATGGTTCGATCAAATGTCGTGTCATGGGCAGCTCATGGATCGGGTCATGATTTGGTTTGTGGATAGGGTCTTGTTTTGGTCTGTGGAACCGGTCATGGTTTAGGTCATAGTTTGGGTCATGGGTCAGGTCATGCTTTGGTTCATGGATCAGGTCATTGTTTAAGTCACGGGTAGGGTAAACGTTCAAGTCATGGATCGGGTCACGGTTCAAATTATGGCTCGGTCATGGTTTAGATTATGGTTTGGGTCAATGTTTGGGTAATGGGCTTGGTTATGGGTCGGGTCATAGCTCGAATTATGGTTTGTGTCTTGGTTTAGGTCATGGGTCGAGTCATGATTTGAATCACGGTTCGCATTTTATGGTTCCAGTCATGGTTCGGATAATGGGTTAGGTCAAGGGTCAGGTCATGGTTTGGACATGTGTCGGGTCATTGATTGGATCGTTCCTTCAAGAGAAGGAATGAAAAAAACATCCCAAGTCAAAGGAACGAAAAACATTAAAAGTGTAGGAATCACATTCTTTATGGAATAGTACCCTCTAATTCTATGCGGTAATCAAAAACGTTTTATTCCTTTCAACGTAGTGAGTCCTTTCATTCTCCCATTCATTCATGCATACTAAACACTACCTTGGTGCATTTGGAACCATCATAGCGTTGAAACATTTCGGGCACCGCCTTCCATTTAGTCTTTATCCTTCATCACGTGTCAAAAGCGTGTTAACCAAAAATTCAAGCCATTGTTGTCTTTGTTTTTTAGGGGTCTTCATCATTTCGGTTAACGGTTTTGTTTTATCGGCTTTCAAAATTTGTTTTTCTCCTAACTGAAAATCGAACCGCATACGGGGGAATGGTTATCCAAACTTAGCTCAATTCGGTTCGGTTTTAGTTCAAACCGAACAAACCGATTAAAAATCAAATAAATCGGTTAAAAACCTAATAAACCGATCCGAATAAACCGAATTCAACCTTGTATATTATTAATAAAAATAATAAATTTAAATATGAACTCGGTTTAATTGTTTAGCCATATAAACCGAATTCAAAAAGAATTGGAACCGAAAATTTAATTCAGAATTCGATTCGTTTTTTTTTCAGTTACGGATATGTTTCAGTTATCAGTTTTAAACAGTTTTCAATTTTTTTGAAATATCCCGAAGTATTTTTCATTTGCTAGAGCCATTTTTATGGTTGTTGTAGATACCGTTGAACTTTGTAGTCCTTTTATTCATTTGACGCTACCTGGAGTTGAGTTGATTATTACTTAGGTATTCGTCACAATTTGGGACCGCATGAATACATGTGGTAAGTCGCTCGGTTTATCTGCAAAACCATAAAAAAATTATGCAAAAAACTTTATTTTTTTTATTTTTTATAAAATTAGTATCATAAATAAGTTATTGCTAGAAAACTAAATAAGGTTAGTGCACAATACATTATACAAGAAGTCAAATAAAATATATATATATATATATATATATATATATATATATATATATATATATATATAGGGAGTGGAATTTTTGATAACCCTTAAATATTGTTACAACCCATTTTTGATCTAGTGGCTGATATTATTTACACATTAAAAACATATTTTATATTTGGTTTGAATGAGAAAAGGGCATGTTAGTCATTTTACCTGTGTAAGTTTACCCCCCATCTTTTTTAAACATTATTAACTTTTTTATAATATATTATTTTTTAAAAAAAATTGCACCATTATATTCGTCTTATTTTTCTCTTTAATTCCGTTATAGTCTCGACTATATTTTTTTACTTTTTTTAGATGCCCTATATTTACATCATTGTAAGGAGGTTAAAGATTACAAATTTATTTGAAAATTTTTCTAACAATAGTAAATTACAGTGATGTAATTTTTTCTTTTATTCCGTTTTAATCTAAACTAGTTTTTTAATTTTTTTTTTCAAATATCCCGCTTTACATCGATGTAACGAAAATAACATAACAAATTATTTTAATTTTTTTTTTCTAGCAACGGTAAATTAAAGTGTTACATCACTGTAAATAATGTAAAAAATAAGTTATATCTCTGTAAAATAATGTGTTACATCACTGTAAATAATGTAAATAATAAGTTACATCACTGTAAATTACGTCAATGTAAATTACATCACTGTAATTTATCATTGTTAGAAAAAATTTCAAATAAAGTTATTTTTAAACTCGTTACAATGATGTAAATATAAGCATCTAAAAAAAATCAAAAAAAAAATGGTCGAAAATATAACGGAATTAAAGAGAAAAATGAGACGAATATAATGGTGCAATTTTTTAAAAAAAATAATATATTATAAAAAAGTTATTAATGTTTAAAAAATATGGGGGGTAAACTTACATATGGTTAATTGACTATCATGCCCTTTTAAATATTTTAATGTAAAGCTTATGTGTAACTTTGTTATTGGCTTAAATGGGTTATGTAGTTGTAACAAAAAAATAGAGTTATTTTTTATACCTTGCCCTATATATATATATATATATATATATATATATATATATATATATATATATAGGGTAAGGTTCAAATGGTAACCCACTCCAAGTGTGTAAACCTATTAACTCATTTTCATTGGTTGTTAAAATAAAGCTTTTTGAAATGAGTGTTCCATATTCAATCTGAAAAAAATCAAAAAAACATGTGGATGAGATTTGTTTAAGGGCATTTTAGACATTTGGTGAGGGTGTACTTGATTTCTTTTTTAAAAAAAGTTTACCCCCCAATTTTTTAAACACTCATAACTTTTATATACATTATTATTATTTTATAAAAATTTCACCATTAAATTTGTCACTTTTTTATCTTTAATTCAAGTATAATTTTTTCAAATTTTTTTAAAATTTTCGTAATTTGCACTGATGCAGCGACATTTTACACTGATGCAACGATGTTTTACACTGATGTAACGAAATGCATTTTTTTACACTGATTTGACATTTGATGGGTGTACTTGATTTCTTTTTTAAAAAAAGTTTACCCCACAATTTTTTAAACACTCATAACTTTTATATACATTATTATTTTTTTATAAAAATTTCACCATTAAATTTGTCACTTTTTTATCTTTAATTCAAGTATAATTTTGTCAAATTTTTTTAAAATTTTCGTAATTTACACTGATGTAACAACGTTTTACACTGATGCAACGACGTTTTACACTGATGCAACGACATTTTGCACTGACGTAACGAAATGCATTTTTTACACTGATGTAATCACAATGATGTAACGAGCTGAATTTTTGCAAAGTTTTCGTAATTACACTGATGTAAGGATCTGGATTTTTTCAAAGTGTTCTTAATTTTTTAAAATATTAATGAACTAATTTTTGTAGTAAAAAATAATTTGTAACAAGATGAAAAGATTTTACGTTGGTGTAATTGCAAATGCTCGAAAAAAAGAGAGAAAATTACGAACGCTCGAAAAAACATGTTAAACGAAAAAATGAGAGAAAATTACGAACGCTCGAAAACATTTTAAAGATGTTAAACGAGATTTTGAAAAATTTTAAACGAAAAAATGAGATAAAATTACGAACGCTCGAAAAAACATGTTAAACGAAAAAATGAGAGAAAATTACGAACGCTCGAAAACATTTTAAAGATGGAAAGATTTTGAAAAAACGAGAGAAAATTATTATATTTATCGTTCGTTATGTTGGTGTAATTACAAACGCTCGAAAAAAATTCAAAAAAAAATTGGCATGACTATTATGGAATTAACGAGAAAAATATAACGAGTTTAATGATGTAATTTTTATAAAAAAATAACAAAGTATAAAAAAGTTATAAGTGTATAAAAATCAAGGGGGAAACTTTGATTTAAAAAAAGGAAAATAGATATTATATTTATGATGTGGGTGAATCTGATTGGCTTAAATGAGTTAATAAAATGTCCATAATACCCTCATAAACTCAAAATGGAATCTATGATGTGTATGAATCTGATTGGCTCAAATGGGTTAATAGGTTACCACAAAAATGGTGGGTTCTTATTTGAACCAAATCCTATATATATATATATATATATATATATATATATATATATATATATATATAGGATTGGGTTCAAATGCTAACCCTCATTTATGGCACTAACTCATTAACCCTCATTACCCAATCAGAAATAAACAAATGGCTTTTTCTTTTATTATTTGGTAAGGGTAAAGTAGTAATTTGCTATATTAAATACTTTACCCCCTCTTTTTTTATACATCCATAACTTTTTTATGCTATAATATTTTTTTATAAAAATTGCACCATTTTACTCGTCTTATTTTTCTCTTTAATTCCGTTATAGTCTTGACTAGGTTTTTTTATTTTTTTTCGTATGTTCGTATTTACACTAATGTAACAAGTATAAAAATAACAAATTATTTGTAACGAGTTGTAACGAATTTCGGTTTACATTGTTGTAGAATAAATAGGGTTTACGTTTAAGAGTGTAAACGACCCAAGCCGATCCCGAGCTAGTTAATTACGTTATATTCTTGACTAGGTTTTTTTATTTTTTCCGGATACTCAAAAATTCGTTATATCTACAAAATTGTAAATTCATTTTAATAATATAAAAAAAATTATATTTACAAGATTGTAAATACATTTTAATACTTTAAAAAAAATAGTATAATATTTTGTTGATAAAAACCCAAATAATTCGTTACAACTCGTTACAAATAATTTGTTAGTTTTACAAATAATTCGTTACAAATAATTCGTTACAACTCGTTTACACTCTTAAACTTTTTTATGCTATAATATTTTTTTATAAAAATTGCACCATTTTACTTGTCTTATTTTTCTTTTTAATTCCGGTATAGTCTTGACTAGGTTTTTTTTTATTTTTTTTCGTATGTTCGTATTTACACCAATGTAACAAGTATAAAAATTACAAATTATTCGTAACGAGTTGTAACGAATTTCGGTTTACATTGTTGTAGAATAAATAGGGTTTACGTTTAAGAGTGTAAACGACTCAAGCCGATCCCGAGCTAGTTAATTACGTTATATTCTTGACTAGGTTTTTTTATTTTTTCCGGATGCTTAAAAATTCGTTATATCTACAAAATTGTAAATTCATTTTAATACTATAAAAAAAATTATATTTACAAGATTGTAAATACACTTTAATACTTTAAAAAAAATAGTATAACATTTTGTTGATAAAAAACCAAAATTCGTTATATCTACTAGATTATAAATACGTTTTAATACTTTAAAAAAATTATATCTACAAGATTGTAAAGACATTTAATACTTTAAAAAAAATATTATAACATTTTGTTCATAAAAACCAAAATTCGTTATATATACAAGATTGTAAATACGTTTTAATACTTTAAAAAAATTATATTTACAAGATTGTAAATAGATTTTAATACTTTAAAAAATACTATAACATTTTGTTGATAAAACCAAAATTCGTTATATCTACAAGAGTGTAAATACATTTTAATACTTTAAAAAAATACTATATCATTTTGTTGATAAAACCAAAATTCGTTATATCTACTAGATTGTAATACGTTTTAATACTTTAAAAAAATAATATAACATTTTGTTGATAAAAACCAAAATTCGTTATATATACAAGATTGTAAATACATTTTCATAGTTTAAAAATTATATTTACAAGATTGTAAATACATTTTAGTACTTTAAAACCAAAATTCGTTACAAAATCAAGAATATAACGTAATTAACGAGCATCCGGAAAAAATAAAAAAACCTAGTCAAGAATATAACGTAATTAACGAGCTCGGGATCGGCTTGGCTCGTTTACACTCTTAAACTTAACCCCTATTTATTATACAACAATGTAAACCCAAATTCGTTACAACTTGTTACAAATAATTTGTTAGTTTTATACTTGTTACATTGGTGTAAATACGAACATCCGAAAAAAAATAAAAAAACCTAGTCAAGACTATAACGGAATTAAAGGGAAAAAAAAAGACGAGTAAAATGGTGCAATTTTTATAAAAAAAATATTATAGTATAAAAAAGTTATGGATGTATAAAAAAAGATGGGGTAAAGTATTTAATATATCAAATTACATCAATACCCTTATTCCCTTTTCTTTCAAATCAATTATATTATTATATTATAGTTTAATATCAACCATTAGATTAGCATCTTCTAATTTGATCATTCAATATGGTTGGGTTAATGGGTTAGTGTCATAAATGAGGGTTAGCATTAGATCCATTCCCTATATATATATATATATATATATATATATATATATATTTTCTAATGAAAGATTTGAAATTATAAACTATTTTTTAAAATAAAGAGTAAACTGCAATTTACGTCCATTAAGTTTTGTCCAGAACATCAAGTTGTGTCTTTGCCGCCGAAAAATTGCTACTTCTGTCCTTGAACTTCCGTTTTATTGTCAATTACATCCCTGTCGTGAGCGGAACTTGAGTATTCCGTTAACCACTTTACCAAGACTGTTAGTCAGATGGGTAATATAGTCTTTACCTATAAATGACGGTTTTAGTCATTTGTATCCCTAACATTTCCTTCATATTTCACTTTTCGTCCCCTCCTCAATTCCCGTTACCGGTGATCCCCTCGTTTCCAGTTACTACTCTGATCCGGATTATGCTTCGATCATTGTCCTCATCGTTTCTTGACATTGCGCACCCTCTAACTATCCGAACTACGATCTACACACGATTCCTTACAGGCTCGATTCACCATTCTCCCTATAAACACAAACTTCAAATCTTCCTG
Organism: Mikania micrantha; assembly: GCA_009363875.1. Classification (NCBI taxonomy): domain Eukaryota; kingdom Viridiplantae; phylum Streptophyta; class Magnoliopsida; order Asterales; family Asteraceae; genus Mikania; species Mikania micrantha. Next base: position 13,258,747 of record CM018696.1, on the reverse strand, counting down.
TAAACACGATTTTAACCCCTATTGGATATTAATAGGTTTTTTATTTTGTAATTATGTAGCTTGATTTCTTGTGAGGACAAGCGATGGCTACCTTTGGGTCCAAATTAGGGTCGTTCCCAACGTCTGGAACAATTTTGTTTGGGATTTGGATGTTGAACAAGGGACTGAAAGATTGGAGTAGAAGAACATCTCAATCTTAACCGATTTTACAATTTTTTTCGTGTTTTTAACCAAATTAGGGAGCTTTTTGTAGTGATAACATTTTACCTCATTCGGTTGTATGAAATTATCAACTTATATCGTATATGATACTAGTTTGTAAATATTTCTTTTTTTTTTTGTTAGAAAGCGTAATTTGTTTTCCAAAAGCTCTCCTATTACGTCGTGTATTACATGGTTAAAAAACATTTAGATTGTAATGAAAATTTAAAATGTATAAATCATATTATATGATAAAATATTATTAAAATTACGTATAAATAAATAATTTAAGTAATAAAACAACAGTAATTTTGGAACATTTTCTTTTTAAAAGAATGCTTTTAGAAAGACAATGTAAATTTTTCTAAATATGTCATTGTATAAAAATTTTCGTTTTTATTTATTTATCTTTTTTAATTTAGTTAAAAAAGTTTTTTATAATAATTTTATTTTTTTAAGTTATCAGTTTTAAAAATTTTATTACATTTAGAAAAAAGTTTGTTGTTCTAGAAAAAGTTTCATATTTTATAAAAATTTCTTATTTTATATTAGTTTGATTTTATGAAAAAGTATGATTTGTAATATATTTAGGAAATCTTATTTTTAAATATGAAAACATGTAAATAACATAACTAGTTTTGATATTATTATTTAATAGTAATTAATAAGTACATTTAATAAGAAAAAATAATAATATGAAGATACTTTAACAAAATACACTGGGCCAGGATTGGTAATCTCATTGTCATACCCAACCCAAAACCGTTGTATTCTTACAATCTTACGTGTTGTAATTTTAGTGCTATATTTTTTTATTGCATTTTTCTATATGATATCATTTTTCATAATATATTATCCGACCTGAAAAATTCGAATTCATACATCCGAACAATCCGAATAAACTTGTTTTTTCGGATATCCAACCTAAAAAAAACTAGTTTTTCATATCCGAAACCCGACCCGTATCTAAGATCATATTATCCGACCCGAAAAACCCGAAATAGATTTCGGATAAGGTTTTTTGGGTTTCGGATACGATTCGGATTTCGAATTTTTTCGAGTTTCGGATATTTTGAACACCCCCTAACATCAATCTTCATAAAATTTCCAAATCTCGAAAAAAGTTAAAAAATGGTTTACATTTGTAATTGTATTAGAAATTATATCAAAAAGGAAAAAAAGTAAATCAATAATTTTCATTCTATAAAAATATACTTGTGTATATCATAGTTGCAAAAGCATAATAAATTCTTTTAAAAGGGTTTTGTTTAAGATGTTTCTAATTTATAAACATCAAAATATGTTTGATATATTGTGTTTTAACTAAAATTTTTGGTCGTTCTATAAAACCAAGTCTTACTTTTTGTTTAAGCAAGATGCTCTTAATTTAACATTAAAAATTGTTTTGTCTTGTCTTTTTGGTGTAACTACCTAAAAGTGGTTTGATGATATCAAATGGTGTGACCCACGTTCTTTATTTGTATAAACATGATTGATACCATAAATCACCATGATAAAAATCATTGTGTATTATTTAATATAATGTCAAAAAGGTATATTACAAGGTTATGGGTTATTTAAACATCAAATTATGTTTTTAAGACATCCTTAACGTATGATTTTTAACATATGAGAGTGTCAATAACATATGAGTCAAGGGGGTCTTAGAGCAAGTGCGGAAGGTGCGACCGCACATGACCCAATTTTTTAGGGGGCCTAAATTTTTAAAATTTTTTTATATATTATATATATTTTAATTTATTTTACAACAAACACATATAACAATTCAATTTTTAATTATATTTAAAATATTTGAAGGAAGTCGATTGTTTTTCAAATGCATCAATTGCATATAGAATATTGTTGACTATTCTGGTAACTGTAGCATTTGCAGAAAGAAAATTTTCAAAATTGAAGTTGTTGAAGTCATACTTACGATCGATAATGTTTCAAGAAAGACTTAATGAATTGACAATGATATTATTGAGAATGAGATACTAGACAATGTGGATTATGAAGATTTAATCAACAAGTTTGCATCAAAAAATGTTAGAAAAACGTCACGTTTTATTTAGTTATTTGAAACATTGAAATGCATCATTTTGCTAAAACAATATTGTTTATATTGTTTTTAATGTTGTTTTAATTATCGTCAATTTGTGTGTGGTTGCACGCACGCATGCACATAGGGCACATTTTTAACATTCGCACATAACACATAATTTCTCTAAGACGGCTCTGATATGAGTATATCTTTAACAACGTTCATATTACAATTTTCGTGTGTGGATAGTAATAATTTGGGTTGGCTAGGAGCCTAAGATTGACATGATCAAATATCAATTGATCTTGATTATTATGATTAGTTTTAGCTAGGTGTTAAAGTAGTCTTATTCATTAAACCCACATGAACTTAAAATTTTGACAGTCCAGAAAGATGTTAAGAACTTAAATTTTTTCTTTTATTAAATCACATGCATCTGAACACCACATGAGCTTTCGTTAGTTGATACAAACATGACCCGCTTTACAACAAAAATTGCATTATTTCTTTATGTTTTAATAAATATATTAATGTAACCTAACTATAAAACCATGATATAAAGCTAAAACATAACGTTGATTTCTCCTTTTATCTTTTAAAATATGATATAAAAGCCCAAATGTAATTTAATTATAGCCCATAACACATTCTTTTAAAAATTTAAAAATAAAACAGGTTGATCAGGTTTAGAGGTGGGGAAAAAACGGACCCGGAACCGGAACCGGCAACCCGAACCGGAACCGGCAACCCGAACCGGAACCGATCATACCCCAAGCGATGAGTACAAACGGGTCCGGTTTTTTAGACAAATTAAAACCGAAACCAGGAAAATCGGAACTAGTTCCACCTGTACCCGGCCACCCAAACTGGAATCGGCCAAAACCCGAACCGGAACCGGTCAAAAACAAAAACCGGTCGGAACCCGAAATTGGAACGGGTATTGACTTTGTTGACCGGAACTGGAACCGATTGGAACCGGTTAAAAATAACCCGATTTGCGCACCTCTAATTAGGTTACGGGTTCAACAATATATATATATATATATATATATATATATATATATATATATATATATATATATATATATATATATATATATATATATATATATATATATATATATATATGGAAGCGTTCAAATAATAACCCACTTTTGAAGCAATAACCCAGATAACTTTGCTAAGATGAAGCCAAATCTTGGATTTTTTTAACATCATTGTAACACATTTAGAACACTATGTTCTTTTATGAGTTTGTGAAAATTCATCACCGTTTAAGAGATATCATTGTTGTAAGTTTTTGATTTACAACACTGTAACTGTTTTAGGCCCAAAACTTACAACGATGTAAACTCTCAAAGGGTGATGAATTTTCGTAAACTCATAAAAGAACATAGTGTTCTAAATGTGTTACAATGATGTTAAGAAAAATTCCAAAATTTGACTTCATTTTGACAAAGTTATCTGGGTTATTGCTTTAAGAGTGGATTACATATATATATATATATATATAGAGGAATATACGAGCTAAGCTGATTTGAGCTCGCTAAGGATCGAGCTTGACTCGTTTTCACTTAAGATAGCTCGAGCTTGACTCGGCTCATTTATTATTAACCAGGTAAAAACCTGTGTATTACACAGGTTAAATAAAAAAAATTTAAATTTATTTTAAATAACATATTACATATTTTTCAAATACTTTCTACAAAAAAGTAAATAACATTACTTATGATGTAATAATTTTATTTATTAAATTGAATAAAATTGTTATTATTTAATAGAAGAGAAATAAGAAAAATCAAAATCTAATAAAAGATTATTTACAAACAATTATTATGATAGAAAAGCGGGAAAATTTTGGTGACATGTATCCCACCAAAACTTTATTTATTATATAGTATAGATTAATTAATTATTTTTATTATTATTATTTTTTATATATTTATAACCATGGTTGTTGAAAGCACTAGGCGTTAGTCGCACTGCTAGGTACCGTCTAGAGATTAATCGGGATTAATCGTCGATAGACGGATTGAAATTTTTATATGTAATTTTACAAATATATATTATATACACACTTCAATATCATTAATTTCATAAAATACTTCAAATAATTTAAAAAATAAACTTAAATATACTAAGTCAAGTAATTCAAAGTTAAAACTTTAAACATTAGAACAACAAAAGAAGATCGAAATCTCGAACAACAAAAAAGATTGAAGCTGAGTTTAAAGTTTAGAGATATATTTCGATGTTTCAGAGACATATTAAGGATTTAGGGTTGAAAAATGTCTCAAATAATCATGGATTTGGTCCTATTTTACTAGAAAAAAGTAAAAAAAAAAAACAAAAAGAAAAACTGAATAGGCACCACATAGGGCAAAATCGACATAGTGAAGGGGCGCCTAGGATGCCATCTACGTTGATTTTTATAATATTTTTTGTACCTATACTTTTCATATACAACATTGTATATACATGATTTTATTAAATTTTATCATAATTATGGATATAAAAAATAATTATTTATAAAATCTTACATGTAATAACAGTGTGATATATTAAGTATATGATTTAAAAAAACATCGTAAGTTCGGAGTGCAGAGTGGACGTTTGTTCAAGATTTCTGAGTTCCTAACCAAGCGGGAATCACGAGCTCCCTTACGGGGTCCAAGGGGTAGTGCCTTTAATGGCGGTCCCGCATGACATTCAGCAGGAAAGGGTCAAGAGGACATCGCCCCTCGTGGGGTTCAGGGCAAATACCCGAAACCTAAACGAAATTTACTAAGTTTATATGACTGAAATTAATTTGAACAACGAATTTAACTGCTGATAAATTTTATTTCAGGTGGTGATATATAACAGAGAGAAAATCAACATAAGAACATACGTGCAATTCTTTATCAAAGATCATTTACGTATTTAAGTTGGCAAACTGCATGTAAAATTACATTAATTAGATTAACCCTTAAAAATTTTAATAGGTTCTTCTTACATTTTAAGTCTTTAGAAAACAAAAAATTTCTAATAAATCTTCGAAACACAGTGGGTTCCTGTGAACGCACTCCCCATAGCTTGGATCCGCCCATGGGCTCATTTAAGCTCGGTTCGTTCGAACTTTTTACCAATCCGATCTTGAGTTTTTCACTAGCGGCTTGATTCGTTTACACCTCTAAATATAACCTGAATAGAAAAAAAATTTAACCCTTAGATTTCTTGTTAACGTTATAAGAGACCCTTCTTTTAATAAATAAAAAAGAAAAAACTCGAAAAGAAAGGTTAACAAAATGGGCCGAAAGTTTCGCTTACGGACCGACGGCCCCGACTAACGTTGACCCATTATCTTAAAGTTTGTACATTACGGCACCCTAAAGGCCTAAACTGTGACAAAATATTTATGTTTTAAAAGTTTTAGATTTTATAGAAACTTGAGGTTAGTGCATGCCGGTTTCAAAAGAACGCTAATCTTAAAAAATTGACCAAGTAAAATGTTAAGCCCAAACTAGTATTTCAAACTTTATTACCATATTTATCATACAAATTAATAAAGCATAGATGATAGATCACTTTTAAATATGGGTATAAACGAGCCGAGCCGAACCTGATCTCAATAAGGCTTTAGCTGGGCTCGTTAAGACTTATGAAGCTTGAGCTTAGCTTGTTTAGAGTTTTATTTCTAACGCTCGAGTTTGGCTCATTTAAAAATTTATTAGTTTGAGCTCGGTTCGGTTTGTTTAATATTTAATTAAATAGTTAATTTAACTCTATTATTAATTTTAAATATATTTATAACTATATTTTTCATATATATCATAATATATATAATTTTTATTATATTTTACAAAATTTATATATAAAAACAATAAGTTATATTTATAAACACTTGGTTAACTGAATACAAAGTTTATATATGAAATGCTTGTTTAGGTTCGCGGGCCGGCTCGAGCTCGATATGTGAAGCTCGAGCTCGGTAACTAAACAACCCATATTTTAGGGCTTGAGCCTGGGCTCGTTAACTTGATTAAGCTCTGCTCGTTCGAGCTTTTAACTGATCTAATCTCGAGTAGCTTGCAAGCCGACTTGATTTGCTTATACCATTAGTTTTAATATTTTATGTAGGATCAGAAGCAAGAATCAAACAGATAAACAGATAATGACACATCTGTCATGGCTGCAAAAACATTTTCCTTGCCAAGGCTTAGATCAACACACACACACACAGATATATATATATATATATATATATATATATCTAGGAATTAAATCCAATGAAAACCCAATCTGAAAGAGAAAACCCTTAAACCCTATGTGAGCCAATTATTTGGAATATTAAAAATAAATATGTGGTATACATTAACCCATATTAAAAATGATTTGTTTGTTCAAAACTCAATTTTTTATTTAGCTTTAAGGTGAACCACATATTTATTTTCAAGAATACAAACAATGGCTCAAATAGGATTTAAGGGTTTTCTTTCTAAAATTGGGTTTTCATACAATTCAATCCCTATATATATGTGTTATGGATAATTTGAAAACCACTTTTTATTGTGAAAATCCAGCAAACCGCATGTAAAATATACGTAAAAAACGTAAAAAAATCCGTTAGATCTGGCGCTTTTTTGATTTTTTTATAAAAATATGCACAATAAAGTTACAAACTTGTAAAAAAAATTTAAAAAAAAAATACGTTTGTTTTACATGCGTTTTCAAGGTTTTCACAATAAAATAAGGTTTTCATTTTATTAATCCTATATATATATATATAGGATTAGGTTCAAATAAAAAGGGTTAGATTGGTGAGAAGTGTCAGAAGGATTGTGGATTTGACAAGTGTCATTACTCTAATTTTATAAAAATGGTATTGTGGTCATTGTGTTTAATGCTTCATGTCATTGTGTTTAATATTTTTATTATTTTGTTTTATTTTTTATATCATATTTTGTTATTTTGTTATTGTTTTTTATGCATTAAATAAATTGTTCTTATTTATTTTTTATGTTTTATGTATTAAAAGTACATAATTGTGTTATTTTACCATTATGTTTATAAAACTTATAATTTTAAAAAACATAAATTGTTTATATTTTTGAAAAATACATTTTCGTCATTGTATATATATGTTTATGTCATTGTGTAATATATTAATCATCATGTTTTATCGTCAGAATATTGTGTAATATAATCATCATTGTGTGTTATGTTCAGGTCATTGTGTAATATATTCATTATTGTGTGTTATGTTCAGGTCATTGTGTAATATATATTCATCATTGTTTTTTATCTTCAGATGATTGGTAATATAGCATCGTCGTGTCTTACGTTCAGCTCATTGTGTAATAGTCATTATTTTGTTTTATGCTAAGGTCATTGTGTAATTTACGTGTCATTGTATTTTGCGTTCAGGTCATTGTGTAATATACACATTGTTGTATTAAATGAATTTGTTTTGTTTTATCATTAATTTTACATATAAAAAGTACGTGATTTTGTTGTTTTACCAATATTATTTTTAAAGCTCATGAATTTATAAAAAAATAGTTAGACACTACAACGATAAAAATAAACACTCACAAACAAAAAGACACAATAATAGACAATTAGACACAATGACGCATTATAAATATAAAAGGTAGAGGAAAACGTTTTTTTTTAATTTTTTATATAACAATACTATACTCGTTTTAAAGATAAAAAAATGCTCGTTTTTTTGGTGTAATTTTTTTAAAAAAATAATATTGTATGTAAAAGTTATGACCGTTTTAAAAAATGAGGGGAATATGATAAAAAGTCAACAAAAGTGTCTATGACTAAAATACCCTTCCACTAATTTTTTAATACAATTTTGATCTCAACCATTAAATGATATATCTAATGGCTCACAATCCTTCTCACACTTCTCACCAATCTAACCCTTTTTATTATAACCTCATATATCTATACTACTATATAATACATATTAGAAGGACAAATTAGTAATTTAACTAATCTCTTAAAATTAAGAGTTTTACAACTCGTAAAGCACAATGTACAATTTTTAAATTTAACATAAATATTTTGTTTCTCTTTTCACTTTATCCCACATTGATGGTCTTTAATATTTTAATTGAGATGGAGTGATTATAAAAGAAAAACCCCTAAAAACAATTGAATCAATTCTTGGCATTTTTTGGTCATTTGACCTTTATTTAGAAGTTAAAGTTACTTTTACTTGACTACTAAATTAAAAAAAATGTTTTTGTTATGGTTATGGCTCAAAACCAAACCAGACAAATCTTTAAAATCACCCAACTTATGTGTTGCTTTTTACCGCTGCATCGCACGGTCACCATGCTAGTATATATATATATTCGAAATTGTTATTCTCTCATCATAGCCTGAAATCAGAATCATTGATTTTTATACCTAATGAAGACACACCGTAATACCTCCAACAAGGTAAATCAATTGGTGTTCGTCTCAAAGACCAAAAGTCTGGATTCTTCAATGAAATTAAAGGAAGAAATAACGAGGTTAGGGCGTTCAGAGAGATAATCTCGATATATAAACCCAAAAATGAAACCCGTGTTAGTATATTTTAGTGTAATTAGATTTTAAAGATTCTTAAAGAGCTGGAGATGCGAAATGTGTACTCGTTGAAGATTTCTGAGCTCATTACCAAGCGGGGTTCAAGGGAGCCTAAACTCATGTGTTTCTTCGTGGTTAGGCAACCTTGTTGAAAAATGGGTTTTAGTGACAATTTTGAACTCTAGTTAACATTAGTAAACGATATATTCTTAATATATTATATTCCTAACATTTAATTTAACGTGTCTCAATATCTGCATGACCAGAAATGCTGCTAGAATAAAGATTGAGTCAGATCGACGCATCTCAACATGAACCAAGTATTATATCTGTTCATGACCGTACAATCAAGAAAAGTCGTCTAGTCCCATCACCTATAAAGCTTTAGGTCCATGTACCTATAGCCTTGTAAGTTAAAATTTATGAAATCTAGCCATTATTTGTTACGGGTCATCACCGCTCTATACGTCTCGTATGGGGTAGCCCATCTGACTCCCAATTGCTGGTCACGTATACACACTTTGACAACCAAGGATCACTCCTTATACGTCTCGTATAGCCTGCATGCTTAAGCGTAGAGTGTGCGGGGTAGGTGAATGAATAACATGACCTTTTATTTATTTATGTATTTATATTATTTTGTCATTTAAATGCTAGATTATCATCAAGAAAAACCGATAAATTAAGCAAAATCAGATTCTTGGGTCAAACATCATGGTAGTTTAAGTTTGAGTATACCCGAACAATCCCATTAGTGAATACTTGTATGTTTACAAAGACATGCATTAGAAACAGAAAGAAATTCATGGATATACGTACATACGTATAGGGTATTTAATATTTATATTTTTCTATAAATATGACGTATTATTTAATTAATAAATCAATTAAATTAATCAACATATTGAAAGATGTCATACATAGTAGGCAGCTCAAGTACCAACTTATCAAGGTCTCTAAACGACAACCCTTTCTTCAATATCGGCGAATTACCATTACCATTACAATATCTACCACCATCGCCGCCGCCTCCCCCACCATGAAGGGTGGCAGTGGGTGCATCTTTTCCTGTAAGGCGTTGAACAACGGATTTAAAGCTCGAGGCATCGGTCTCAACATACTCGGTGTTGATGATCACCACCTTCACAGGCTCAGCTCGTCTTGATCTTGACATAATCTCGACCAAACAACTCGTTTATCGACCCGGAGTTGTGGAGAAAGAGGCGTGATTTAGATGAACACAGGCCCAAATTAAAGTATGATGGGAATGAGTCTTTTATATATACGAATGAAACAAAATTTGTACAAAAAGATGATAGATATGAAAATTATGTGTATAAAATATGATTGTTTTTGGTTGGTTTATATAGGAATGCGTCGATGAAAACTTTTGGTGTAGGGGTCGTGGTGATTAATCAAGTAAAGTCAAGTGTCAATTTATCCCCCTTCAACAATATTTAATCTTCAACTTCCACCATTTATATTTATATTTTTTTTTATTATGATTCTAAACTATAAAATAAGTACATGAAACTTACATAAATGCTAATTTTAATCACAAAAAGACTAAAAAACGATTATTTTGAACTAGATTATATAATTTTAAACATGGTTTTATGGTAAAAGGTAAATAAGTTTTTTAATATATCTATTTTATATGTACTTAACATATATAATTATAAAATAACAATAAATCATTAAATAAACATATTACCAATAATTTTTTCTTTCATCCATAAATTTAAACTTTTTTGAAATCAATAATAATGGCACGTATCAAAGTATTTAATCGATGTACAAGATTTGATTAAATTTCTATTATAATTTTGGTCTAAAATGCAAATATAATTTTTTTCAAAGGCAAATATTGCACAATGAACATAAAAAAGGACTGTTTTTGCCAAGTAGGTATTGTCGGAGAAGTTGACGGTTAATGAATAAAAACAAAGCAGTCTAGAAGGACCAATAGGACACCCTTACAAAATAGGAACCGGTCAATCCACACACCAAATGTCATGATCCCCGAACCATCCATGAACCTTCACCATCGAACCAACTAGCTAGCTGCTAGCCTAGCTTCTTGACCACAATCACTATTCACATCTACATATAACCATCGTTATCCCCGATCCCACACTGGTTAACGTAATTATGAAAAGAAGTGTACGTATGCTTCGTATTTTCCCACCTACCTATTCCTTAAAAAAAACCTTTCTAATTAAATACAAGAAAAACAAAATTTTTTAGCAACCGTTGGTTATGATTTGAAAAACATTTACCAAAATGATTGTTTTTATTTTTTTCTTTACTTTAAACTAATTCATTAATTTTTTTTTAATTTAATCAACATATTATCATAGTTAGTTGATTGGAAAAAAAGAAGAAATATATTATAATATGTTGTTTGAATAAAAAAATAATTAAAAATAAATGAAAAACATTCATTTTAGTACATATTTTTTACATTACCTATTTTGATAAAGAGAATATATATATATATATATATATATATATATATATCTCAATGCTTCAAAGGACAACTAGTATAACATGCAAACAATGTAACATAGACGAAAAACTAAGAATTTAGTTTACAAAAGTCATGTGAATAAAATAAAGTTTAATAATGTACATATGATCATCTTTCATGGTTGTTAAGATATTGTCAGTTTTGACATAATAGCCATTCACTTATCAATGACTCAATCTAGTTTACAATTCCCGTCATATGATTAACTAGTTGAAAACCGGTTTTCGAATAATTGAATTGGTTAACTGTTCAAAGTTTGGTTAATGGTTTTATCAATAACTAGTTTGGTTAACAAACAAAAATTTTCAAGCTTTAAAACCGAAACCAATGTAACAACCGAAACTGTCCGTTAACCACCAAATAGTACTTTTTACATAGGTGGACTGCTTACTAAGCAAATTGGCCTCTGGAAACCTCAAAACGATCATAAACCATCAATTTTGTCAAAATCTAAAATCGATTCAAATAATCGGTTTACAACCGGTTACGAGCCAATTCCGGTTAGATTAACAAAATTAGGTGGGGGCCTGTGGTCTCCAAATTTTGAAACTCTAATTCTAAAAAACACAATAATATTTGCACATATTTGTTTCTTAACACATCTAGCATGATACACAAATCAATTGATTTAGTTTTTTCTTCTAAACATATATGTTTTAAGTTTAAAGCTCATAACATATGCTTTATTACTTTTTTTAAGAGTAATTCATTAATTTTTTTACAACAATTTTTTCCATATTTTTTTGTCTACTATTATACTTGAATCCTCAGCCTATTTTAGTGAGAAACACCTTAACACACATTGGTATCGATCATTGAGATAAGCGCCCTTTGATAATTTATTAAATATTAAATTAAAAATATTTTTAACTTTTTGATATAGATAACAGACGAGTTTTTTACTAAACTACTGTTTGTGGTAAAATATCTACCATCTAAGATTACTTTTTGAGTTGAACTTTGATTAACTACATTCTCTTTATAATTAATTTTTTTTCATATAATTGTTCTTGAATTATTAAAATAAAAAACTAATCAAAATTTAGAATTCACTTAATTTGTATATATTATATATATATATATATAATAAAATAAAAATAATCTTTTACTATTACGCTTGTAGTTTATAATTAATATTGAATAAACTTTAAAAGGAAAAAAGTTAATCTTTTCAAAAAAAATATTTTTAGTTTAAAATTTAATTTTTACAGATACGTTTTACTTTGAATGAATTTTTAGAAAAATATTATATATAATTTATAAAAAGAGTTATTTTAATATTTATATAAAGTAAAACGATTAAAAACATATATATCACTATGTGTATTTTAATATTTATATAAAACAATACCTTTTAAAAAAAACTCTTTTCAAAATATAAATTATATATTTTTTTAAAATTCATTAACAAAAAATGTATATAGCTAAACTAAAGCTTAATCAAACCAAAATAATGTTTTTTCTATCTTTTTCAAAAAGTGTCAAAAAAATTTTCAATTTAAATTCTAAAATACCTTTGAATTTATAATAAATTTTTTTATCGTTATCTATATATTAATATACATATATATATATATATAAAGTGAATTATAAATCTTGATAAATTTTTTTATTTAATAGTTAATAACAAGTATATGATGAAAAAGACATCAATGATAATGTAAATAATCTAAGTCAAAAGCAAAATGTAACATTAAATATCTTGAAAACACTATTTTAGTAATTATTTTGTAAAAAACACTATTTTGGTAAATGTTTTTACCCCTAACATTAATTTGGTAAAAAACTCGATAACAGACGTATGTGACAATCTTAAAATTTTTTTGTACATTTAAGATTTGATTAATTGATTGATTATCTTATTACTTTTTTCTATTAGCTCCTTAATTGATTGTTTTATTGCTCAGTCTACTCTGTTGATGGGGTAAGAGGAAAAAAAAACACAAAAAAAAAAAACTGTAATCATAATAAAAAAGTGAACCAAATTGTTTATTTGATTTTTAGTTTGATTCCTAATTGTAAATTCGGTTTTCGCATTGGTTAACGAATATACATTTTTCAATATGACTTATTTTGTTCATCGAACAAGTGATAAGTATATATGTACGTTGAATTTAGTTTCTTTGGTTGAATTTGGTTCACATTAAAATAAGTTTCTTATTTATATCGATCGGTATTGTTAATGGATAGACATAAAATTATTTAAAATCAAATAAACTAAACGCCAAATTAAACAATTCAACACCCTTAATTAATGACTAACCCCAAGCTTGAAAAGATGCCCTAAATTTCATATTTATCTTGGATCTTTAAAATGACTAAGTTGGCCATGATCAACGTGTAAATTGTGGTCACTATAGGTGCGGCATATTATTTCTTTTTGTTGTAGTAAAAAACTAAAAATACTCTAAAATGGTTAATTTCATGATTTAATAAAACTAATGGAGTGTGTGTACCCGTTAAAGGTAATATATGAATGTGTGTAAAGATATACATCTCCGTATATACATAAATGATTAAAATTCACAAAAAAAAATACATATATACATATAAATATACTAAAACTTGAACAAGACGCTTATTTACGTTACGGTATTGATATTTTCCCACAAAGTGGGAAAAATGGAGATTAAATTTTATTCATTCAACATAAAGTTGGTAGACATCATCCATAGTAGGCAAGTCCAGCATAAATTTATCAAGATCTCCAAACGACATGCCATTTTCCAACATCGGTGAATTCAAACCACCACGATCACTACCACCGCTAGCACCACCACGGTCTCCGCCGAAGCCACCACCACAATGTGATAATGACTTATTTTGAGAAGAGGAGGTGGGAGAGGGTGCATCTTTTCCCGTGAGGCGTTGAACCACTGATTTAAAGCTCATGGCATCGGTCTCAACATACTCGGTATTGATGATCACCACCTTCACAGGCTCGACTCGTCTTGATCTTGGCATAATATCGACCAAAACACAAGCTTATCGACCCGAATTATAGAGAAAGAAACGTATTTTAGATTGAAAAAGGCCAAAAGAATCAACGGATTGAGTGTATATAAGATGCAAAGTACAAAACGATAAAAGAAATGAATATAAAAATATGTTTGGCGTTGGTTGGTTTATATAAGAATACATAGGAAGACTTTTGGAATGAGGGAATGGGGTCGTGATGCATAAATTAAGTCATTGCCAATATTTCCACTTCAAGAATCTTTTGATTGTCAATTTTCACCATTAGATTTATCATTTCACACTTTTGGTTCATTATTATTATTTTTATGTTTTCTTACTTAAATAAATCTTGTCAAAACCAATGTTTTTAAAATCAAACTAGGCTTCGAACCATTTGTCTTATTAGTTTACTGGTTGGATCGGTCCAATCAAATTAAAAAATTGGATAATATGATAAATATTATAAATTTATAAATGTAATTTAACATAAAAAAATTGAATATTTGTTTCAACGAGTACGGTTCACCAGTCCAACCATCTGGTTCTATGATCGAACGATTCACTTGAATAGCGGTTCAAATATATGCTAGCCAGACTAACTCCAAGACCATTTCTGCCCAATTAACTGGTTTGACAAGAGTGGTTAAAACTTAAGTGTGTTGTAAAGATACACAATTCTTGTTTAAAAAAAAAAGAAAAAAAGGAAATAATATTCATTAAAGAGGGATCAGCCTTGACATTATGTCCCATTACAAATTGAGAGATAATCAGAGCCAAGTATCACGTCAAATCTTCAGCAATGCAATAGCTAATTACATATCTTTCGTTGTTTACATTAGAGCTTATATACTAAGATCATTTACACGTTAACAAGTGTTTAAACAAATTTAAAAAAGCTTTTAACAAGTTTGAACATCTGATCAATGGCGGATCTAGGTAATGACTTTTGGGTTCACCGGAAGCCACCGCGTATCGAAGAGTTAGTAGGAAATTTTTTTTGAAAGACTTAAAATGTATAAGGAACCCATTAATATTTTAAGGATGAATCATTATTGTAATTTTCCCCAACAGTTTGTCAACTTGAATGAATTAAACACTATTTGTTAGAGACTTCTTGACAATCAATGCTTGGATATCTATAGAATCGTGTTAAAATCACTTTCCGAAATCAATATTTCTTCCCAAATTTCATTTAGCTTTTTCGGGGTGTTGCCCCCGGCTGGCCACAGGAACAGCCACCAGCGACTCAGCCCTTTAGACCCCACTGGTAGCGCTTCCCATAAGTTCCCGCAAGGGGGTGTGACCCCCTTGACTCCTGTTTGATCCGGAGCTCATAAATCTTAAATGAGTGTTCACTTCTCACCTCCGAATTCTTTCATGACGATTTTTTTTCTAATTATTGACTTAATATATCGCACAGTTATAATGTGATGAACATTACAATACCCGGGCCGTCAAAACGACGCTTCTATCCAATTGAGTCGTTTGAAAATAATGAACCCATTGAAAAATATTCCTACATCCGCCATTGCGCTTGATTATGTCCAAACATATCAGCACATGTTGTTAACATATTAACATGTTTAAATATGTCGTTAGCATGTGTTTAACCTATTATTTAGACACGACTCTATTTTGTTTTAAACGTGTCATCATGTAAAACCCAATTTAACATAGTGTATTCACCTATTTATAGATGATTTTTTTTTATTATAAAACACATAATCATTATACAATCTAGAAAATTCTTTTATATCAATTGAAAACAACTCCACTAGAGAATACACATTAATTAATTACTAGGTTAGAAACATATATATTATAAATCATAAAAATACATTATACAAGTTAAATAAATGTGTTGGATCGGGTTATCCACTACGCACAACACTTACAACTAATCTTCTACTGAATTGATAGATGCGGAACTTCTATCAATTCTTATCACAAGTATGCTCACAACAAAGATAAAGATTGCACAAGAAATTTCAAGGTTAAAGTATATCTTATTCAAATGTAAGGCATACAAGACTCTTCACTCAAGCACACTTTGCTGAGTTACACGTGAACATATTTATACTAAAACCTAGTATCCTCGTAGGAATACAAGGCTGGACATAATGCTAGAAACAAATAAATTCTGAAAGAGGAGCGTCTTCGGAAGCTATTGTATCAAAAGCTATAGATGCTTGGAAGGCTTTGGAAGCTTGAGGCTTTGTATGGCTTACGGAAGGAGACGATCATCCTTCGGAAGCTTTTGTTTTTCCGAGTGTAAAAGACTTGTGAGAAAGAGACTTTTGGTAAGCATTAGACTTATTTGATCTTACAGTCTCCCCTTAGGCTATGCTACCAAAACACTTCTAAATTGTTTTCTTAGATTTTCATCTCTTCTCTTCACAAGTCTTGGTGTGAGCCTTTCTTCTGGCCGATTGTGAGGATTTAGGAGAGGTAGGTTTTCCAAATCAAAAATGCATGGAGCAGAAATAGCGCAAACTTGATCCTATCTGATCTTTACTATTTTTCCATTACTATATTTGAGTTGGAATTTCTTCTCAGGATAGAGAAATTCCCACTCAATGATAGGAATGTATACATTGATTGGCATTTCTTCAGGTTTTCTTCTGGCAATGGACTTCCATCTTCTGAAAGGTCCATGCTTCCTATATAGGACTATTTGGCCTTGGGCTGAGGTCTCTGTGTCCTGCTCCTGCTCTTCCCCAGCATCGTTTGCCATGGATTTATAAATGCAGGCTGCAACTGGATCTGGTTATGGGTTTTCAGCAAGATTTGGTTCTTCCATTGTTGCATCTGATTCAGCAGCTGGTTCTGGCCCTTGATCCTCAATAGGATCTTAATCTACCGAGGCTGCAGTCGAACCTGCAGCTTTGTCTGCTATCTCTTCTTCCTTCCTTGATTGTTCCTCACGATCAAAAGCATTTGTTTTCGGCTTTGAATTACCTTTATTGATCTTGATCACAGAAGATAGAGGCACGTTGTCATATGAAGGACTAGATGGACGAGTGATGGATTCTTTCTTTGGTCACATATACTTTCTTTGTGGAAGCTACCACAACTTTGGATGCAACAGTGACCTGTTCAAGCTGTTTTTCCTTGTCCAGCTCAGCTGCCATTTTAGGCACCGACCAGAGCAATACCTCATCAATATCATATCCTTTAACTTAGAGGAGACTAGAGAGTCGTAGAATCTCTCCATCCAGGGAGGTATCCGGTCGGCCCTTCTTTGTGAATGGCCTCCTTTCCTCTTGAGCAGCTTCCTCCTCCAGGGTTAACTTTCTTTTTTTCATTTGTCAAGTATTTTGGACCCAGAGGAGATTGATCCTGAGGCCTTGCCAATTGGTTGATCGGCCTATTGTTCTTCTGAGGAGGAAACCTCAATAATGATTGGGCTTTTATAAACAGTTTCAGCTTCAGATTTAACTTTAGCATCCACTGCCTCCTCCAGTTGACCAATCATCTTGGAGGGTTTCTTGGTTATTTCCTCAAGAATTATAGGATCTGAGGAGATGTCTTCAACAGCCTCAGTCCCAGATGGGGGACTCAGGTGCCATGGAAATGTGGGTTGTTTGTTGGCTGAGGTCTTCCATGGCAAAACCTCGGTTGTAGTCCCAACAGGAGACTTAGTCCCAGAAGGGGACTCTTGAATCCCAACAGGGGGCCTAGGCTCCATGAATGTGGGAGATTTTTGTTGTTGTGTTTCCTCCATGAAAACCTATGCAGCTTCCAGAGAAGAGGAGCTTGAAGGTTGAAAGTAAGTTTCCAAGAACTTATCCCATTCACTGTCTAAGGTAGACAGGAAAACAAATGTAACATGCTTTGGCTTATAGGTAATCATTAAAAATTCCCAGGAAAGCTAGACTAGTCCCTCGTCAGGGATTATGAATCGCTTTCCTAGACAGAAGTCTCAACTACCGGTATTCACCCTTACAGTTAATACATGCTCATTTTAACAAACTTAATTCTAAAGAGGATTTGAATCAAGTTGAACGGTGAGTAAAATCTCAGAAAAACAAATCATTTGGTTATGTTAGAAAACAATGGGAATAGTATTCAAAATTGAACACTTTGTGACATATTAGAATTATTTTAGTTAGTAAGGTGTTTGGTATGATATCAAAGTACTAGTAGTGTGGTGGGTTGGTTGCGGTCTACCCTATATATAAGCACTAATAGTACATTGATTGTAGGACCAAAAGCTTGATCAAGGGCTAGAGTAGTCAATTCAATCTACAGATTTGAGTAAACTATATTAGTCAAACCAACTACTATTCAATTACTAAAACTTGGTGTGTATTCTTACACCAAGTCAAATCAAAGATATCGCTAGTCACATGAATCATATTAATGATTCTTAAACGAATTATTCTATATTCGTATGTTTAAACAAATACTCAAAGATTCAGTGATATTTTAGCTAAGGTTAATGATAAGTAGTTGTCATAACCATATAATATCATATACTAGTGTATTTTGTATTATTCGTATATTCAAAAGCGATCATTTAGCAATCCATACAACTAAGAGATTCTATTGCAAGATTTCAATTGTTAGTATCTTCAAACTCATACGACTTCTAAAGTTAGACATGTATTCAAACGCCTATGAAAATGTAGTTAAGGTTAGGTTAGTCTTGGTAAGTAATTGGAATGCTGTCAAAGTATTAGTGATGTGGTGGGTTGGCTGCGGTATACCCTATATATAAGCACCAATAATACATTGATAGTAGCACCGAAAGCTTGACCAAGTATTGGATCAGTCAATTTAATCCACAATTTGAGTGAACCATTCATTAGTCAAGAATAATCGACAAATAAATTATTATTCATATAACTATATTTGGGGAGTATTTTCTTTTACCAAGAAATTCAAATTCATTTGTAGTTAATATTAGCGTGAGTTGAGTCAACTATCGTTAAATTTAAAAACATTATAACAAATGAACTAGTTGTATAATCCTAAAATATGAGTGCGTTACTCGTACATATACCGCTTAAAGTTCATTGCTCTTTTAATCTATTAATAGAAGTTGTTTATAATATCCTAACAATTATAATATGTGCTTTAGCCAAGTCTATTTAATTATTTTAAGGTAACATTTTACATTAAACTAATAATTATAGATCGTCAAACCAAACTAGTCAATACAAACAATTAAGAATCTATTTTAGGTTCATACCATAAATGAGAAATCGTTATTATACTTGCTGAATACATAAAAGATTAACTATTATAGAATAAATAACCATGATTGAGTGAACGGATGTTGCATGTTTTGACTGGTGAATACAAATTCCAGATGGTTTCACATGAGGAATAGTTTTCCATTGCAAGTCCCAGGAGGAAGGATCATGGGTCTTAGAGCAAGTGTGAGATGTACGACTGCACAGGACCCATTCTTTTAAGTGGCCCTAAATTTTTTAAAAATTGTGTGTGTGTATTATTTTATTTTACAACAAACACATATAATTTACAATCAATTTTTTTAAATATATTTAACCCATTTACGAATTTTATAAAAGTTAAAAGAAAAAACTTATTTTTTAAACATTTGACCCAATAACTCTTTATAATTTAAAAATAAGGTAAAAAACGCAAAAACAAATTAACACGGTTCAAATTTAGTTCCAAACGAATTACCACTTCAACTTTATTTACAAACGAATTATCATACACACACGTATAGAGGGGCCCATTTTTAGCATTCGCACAGGACACCTAATCTCTCAGATACGGTTATGAAAGGATCAATCAAATGTTGATTGAATTAATAAAATCAATTTAATTTGAATTTCTTGAACTACGTATGATCTCTTTAAAAACATGGTTGATTGATTCAACACGTTTTATTACATTTTATTAGCAAGATCTCAAAAAAGCTTAATCTAATAGAATAACGTAAGATAATTATACAACAACAACCTTACCCAGTATATTCCCAAGTTTTATTTAAAACACTATTGAGCCGCACGTAAGAGTATATATGGTTTGAAAAATTGATCCTTGATGAAGAAAAAATGAAAACAAAGCAGTCTAGAAGGACCAAAGGGCCCTTACAAGTTAAAAGATACGATATGGTCAATATACACCCCAAAGTCAACATTATCCCCGAACCATCCATGAAGCTTCACCATCGAACCAACTTGCATTATTGACCACAATCACCATTTACGTGCAAATATCTCACCACGTAGACATGACACTTGTTATAATATGTTGACACTAAATAATATAAACAGTCACCGCGATGGTTGCCTAGTGGTAAGGGGATGAAAATCCATAATGGAGGTATATGGTTCAAAGCCCAGTACCACCGATTTTTCCCCGAGTCACGTGATTTACCTCCATCATGTTGGACGTGAAACCGTCGGTGAGGGGCACGTAATGGTGGCGTTTACCATTTTTAAATAATATAGTCACATGGATTGAAATAAATTTAGTCTTGATACATACGCATTGAATCATTGATTAAAAAGGTGAATATACATGTACGTATCAGTGTCATTAAATTAAGCCGTTCATACCAAAAACAAATACATAAAAAAAAATGAAAGTCATTAAAGTTGACCTGTTAAGAGTTATAATTAATGACGTTGAAGTGAATGTTGTTGATTTCTTTTAAAATTACATATATAATCAACAATGATGTTTAAACATACAATACACTAGGTTATTAATTACCCCGTGTATTACACAGAATAAATATAAAATATTAAATAATTAAAATGGATAATTTAGAGATTATAAAATAATATTTTGATATAAAATGATTATGCTACGCATTAATAAATATTTTAAGTAGTAAAATAACAATTAAAAAGTGTAATGACTACATAATTTGCATTTGACCTTCTTTTATAGTACAAAAAGGTAAAATATTATTTTTGTAATTATTAATTTTTTTTCAACGACTAACAAATACATAAAAATGGAAAAACATGAAATGAATAAATTTAACATGTTGCAAACTAGTAGTTTTATAAAAATTTTATATGTTGGACATGTTATTGAAATTATTAAGAATTAAAAATAATCAATATTTAAAATTTGTAAATTATTTTTTAAAATATGATATAATTGAAACTAAATTATGATTATTAAGATAATAAATTATTAAAAAGATTTATATTTTTTATAATGAATTATATAAATTAACTATTTAAAATCATTAACATTAAATAGGAGAGTGAGTTATAAAATATAATTAATTTTTTTTGAATAGCTAAACGAGTCCTCGGACCCAATAACCCACGCGCTGCAACCACGTACAGACCGCTACCAACCCCCGGAAACATTTAAAGCCGGGTGTTGGCGAGTGCCGAATCTAGGAACCGCCACACCATTTAGGAGGAAACTCACACTGAGAAAACCCTAGCTCTCCTAGAACATTTTTGCTCCAGGCGAGACTCGAACCAAAACCTCTCATTGCTGGTGTTCAAGGAGTAGCACTAGCTATAAGCCCAATGGTATAAAATATAATTAAATGAGAGATGAATGTGAGAATAAGAAGTGTCAAAAATTAATAACAAATGAATATGAGAATGACATGTGGCAAGTTTGTTATTTTTTATTATATAATATACATATAGATATAGATATAAATATAGATATTAGTTAATCAGCTTTGAAGTGATGGGGGTTGGGTGTAGTGGTAAGATGTTTTCAACTCAACCAAAAGGTTATCGGTTCGAATCTTGAATGTGATAATATTATCCTAAATTATCTATGTGTTTTTAAATTTATCATAAATATTCTATTAGGTGTTATTTAAAAAAAGATAGAAAGTTAACCATGTTTGAAAAAGTGTGAGAAAATGCATTCTTTTGCTCTACAAGGTTCTTATTAAAAGTATAGATTGTAGTAACGCGGTCGTGTTTTGCAAGTTTGCTAGTGATTGATTATTTATATAAACAATACACCTAAAAATTTTCCAGCAATTTTTAGAAAATAAAGAGATATGAGACATCTTCAAATGCATACCATCGAGTTATGTTTGTTTATATTCTTTTACTAGGCTATTAAAATATTAAATAATTAATAATGAAAATTTAGAAAATTATAAAATGATCGATTTAGTTATTAATAAGTACTTTAACTAACATTTAAAACTTCAGTTCGTATTATGTCAAAAACTAATTTTTATAAATTAATAAGTAAATGTTTAATTTCTATAATTATTATAGTTAAATAAACCAATTTAAAAATATCATAACATAAAAGGCAACAAAAGTAACTTTCTTCTAACAATTTTATAACTTTGGTTTTTTAAGATATTAATTAATTTCATTGTTTATAAGTATCACATTGTTTAAACACTCTGGTTTAAAGTTTGTTTTATTTTTTTATAAATCATTTTCTAATAAAAATTTGTTTTAAAAAAATATTTCTTTTTTTTATAAAATTTGGATTTTATAAAATTTTATATTTTATAAACCATTCAACACCCTTCATTAATTACTGACCCAAACTTGAAAATAGACCATGAATTTCATTTTCATCTTGGGTCCTTAAAATTGTTAAGTTGACCCTGATCAACGTACATTGTTGTTGGTGTCACATATAATTTCTTTTTTTGTTGTAGTAAATATACTCTAAAATGGTTAATTAATTTCATGAGTTAATAAACTAATAGTGTGTCTACCCGTCACAGGTAAATCCATTCATAAACCTACTTATTCCATGTAATTTTATATATAAATGTGTGTAAAGATATACATCTCCATATATACATAAATGATTAAATAAAAATTTACGAAAACAAAAAATATATATGCACAATTGCACACATATATATACTAACACATGAACAAGACCCTTATTTACGCTACGGTATTGATGATTTCCTCCAAAGTGAGAAAATGGAGATATAATTTAATTCATTCAACATAAAGTTGGTAGACATCATCCATAGTAGGCAGCTCTAGCATCAACTTATCAAAATCGCTAAACGATATCCCATTTTCCAACATTAGTGAATTCAAACCAGCACGATCACCACAACCACCAGCACTACCACGGTCACCGCCAAAGCCACCATCGCAGTGTGATAACGACTTCTTTTGAGAAGAGGTGGGAGAGGGTGCATCTTTTCCTGTGAGGCGTTGAACCACTGATTTAAAGTTCATGGCATCAGTCTCAACATACTCAGTGTTGATTATCACTACCTTCACAGGCTCGGCCCGTCTTGATCTTGGCATAATATCGACCAAACGACACGTTTATCGACCCGAATTATAGAGAAAGAAACGTACTTTAGATTGAAAAAGGCCCAAAGAATCCACGGATTGAGTGTATATAAGATGCAAATTACAAAAAGATAACAGAAATGAATATAAAAATATGTTTGGTGTTGGTTGGTTTATATAAGAATACATAGGAAGACTTTTGGCATGAGGGTCCAGAGGTCGTGATGCTTAAATTAAGTCATTGCCAATATTTCCCCTTCAAAAATCTTTTGATTGTCAATTTTCACCATTAGATTTATAATTTCACACTTTTGGTCCGTTATTATTATTTTTATGGTCTCTTAATGAAATAAAACTTGTCAAAACCAATGTTATTAAACAAAGTAGCCATTCAACCGGTTCTCTTAGTAGTTTATTGGTTGGATCAATCGAACCAAATTAAAGAATCGAATGATGTGATAAATATTATAAATTTATATATGTAATTTAACATAATAAAATTGAAATTTGTTTCAACAAGTACAGTTCACCGGTCCAACCATCTGGTTCTATGATCGAACAAATGTGGTTCAAAACTTCAAATATATGCTAGCCAGACTAATTCCTTGACCAATTCTGCCCAATTAACTAGTTCGACAGGACTTATTAAAACTTAATTAGACGTGTGTTGTAAAGAAAAAAAAGAAAAGAAAAAAGGGAAATAATAATCATTAAAGAGGGATCAGCCTTTGACATTATATCCCATTACAAATTGAGAGACAATCAGAGCCAAGTATCACGTCAAATCTTCAGCAATGCAAAAGCTTTTTTTTTTTTGAACAATGATTTGGATTGCTTTTTCTTTGAACGGCAATTTGGATCTCTAACGAGTCATAAACCCATCCGATCATATTCACATCCTATAGGAGGAAACTCACCATAGGTGAGAGAAAACCCCCTAGCCTAGCATGAAACCCCTATTTTGTCCATGCCAGGACTTGAACCCGTGACCTCCCCAATATTGAAGCCACATGGTACCTCCCCTCAACCGCTTGAGCTAAGGATCATTGGTAATGATTTGGATTGCTGACGGGTCATAAACTCACTTGATCATATTTACACATAATAGGAGGAAATCTATTATAGGTGAGAGAAAACCCCTACCCTGCATGAAACCCCTATTTTGTTCATATCAGGACTTGAACATGTGATCTTCCCAATATTAAAGCCACATGATACCTCCTGACAACAACTTAAGCTGAGAATTATTGGTAGCAATGCAATAGTTAATTGCAATATCTTTCATGCATAATACTCCGTGTATTACACGGGTGAATAATTAAAAAAAAATAATTTATTAATATAAAACAATAATAAATTTTTAATAGTTATAAAATTATATTTTAAGATAAGGTATAATTGAAATATTTTTATAATTTATTAAATTATAATAAATTAGTAAAATATTAGGATAAAAAGATTTATACATTTAATATTTAATTATATAATTTAGTTACTAATTATTAAAATATTATAAATATATATTATGAGAGAGGCGAGAAATTTTTTAATCAGATGTCAGTAAAAATCGACACGTGTCTAGTAGAAATACCCTTTTATTATAATATGTAGATTAAATTATAATAAATTAGTAAAATATTAGGATAAAAAGATTTATATTTTTTAATATGTAATTATATAATTTAGTGACTAATTATTAAAATATTATAAATATATATTAGGAGAGAGACGGAATTTTTTTTCAGATTTCACTAAAAATCAATACATGTTTACTAGAAATACCCCTTTATCATAATAGGTAGATTAGGCACCATAAGATAATGCACGAACATAATAAATACTAGATACGAACACAACACGTTAACTAATCGTGCCATTTTTTCCAAACAAGAATAAGAACCTGTTTTGATTCAACCATTTTATTATATTTTACTAGCAAACCTTACAAAAACGCAATTTAACAGAATAACCTAAGATAATTATATATTATATATTTTTTTTCAGTATTGAGCCTCATGTAAGTGTACGGTTAGAAAAGCTGATCCATAACCAAGAAAAAGTGAAAACAAAGCAGTCTAGAAGGACCAAAAGGTCCTTATAAGTTAGGAACATACGATATGGTCAATATAACCCCAAAGTCAAATCGTTATCCCCGAACCATCTATGAAACTTCACCATCGAACCAACTTGCATTATTGGCCACAATCACCATTTACGTCTAAATATCTCACCACGTAGACATGATACCCGTTACAATATGACGACACTAAATAATATCACATGGATTGAAATAATTTTTTTCTTGATAGATACGTTCCTTAATGTCATTAAATTAAGCCGTTCATACCAAAAACAAATAATAAATAATATGAAAGTGTTCTCAAAACTTAGCCTAGTAGTTAGTGTTTTCACCTTTCATAGTTGAGTCATGGGTTCGAATATGTTTGAAAGTAAGTTTTAAGGACACTAGGTGAAGGTCAACTTGGGGTTTATCCAGGGTTCGATCCCAGTGGGGGTGATGGTTTACGGTTTACCTATTACACGGGGTTCCCGCGTATATGGGTGGCGTATGTCTTACCTCTGTCCGATGGACCCGGTTAAGATAACATACGTGGTACGTAAGAGCATTGACGTTAAAAAAATAAAATTAAATGAAAGTCATTAAAGTTGACTTGTACAGAGTTATAATTAATGACGTTGAAGTTACTGTTGCTGATTTTCTTACAAGATTGCATGTATAATCAACAATCTGAGTTTAAAATAATACATGTTATTTAATCAGGTTTGAAGGGATTTTTGGGGTTGGGGGGCCGGGCCGGGCCCGGGGTGGGACTTGAGGTGCAGTGGTAAGGTTTTCTCACCCCAATTAAAAGGAGGTTGTGGGTTAAGTTGGTAAAATTATCCTAATCTAGATGCTGTCAAATTTATCAGATATAGTAGTAATAAGATCATGTTTTGCCAGTTTGCTATTTTTGATTATTTATACAAATAGTACACCTAAATTTTCCTGCAATTTTTAGAAAACAAAGAAAGATGATGCATCTTCAAATGGGACACCATCTAGTTATGTTTAGGGTTGTAAACGAACCAAACGAGCCATTGTTCGTGTTTGTTTGTTTAACTTTTAACTCGTTCACGAACGGTTCACGAACGCTAACCGAACGGAAATTCTTGTTCGTGTTCGCTCATTAAGATATTTAGCTTCTTCACGAATGCTAACGAACACATATTATTTAAACAATAAAAATCAACATTCTTAATCTCAAGCATTGAAGATAATCATTTATAAATATATAAATTAAAATATTATATTATTTAACTAAAAATAACTTAAATATTATGTTAATAAACTAAAAATAAAAATTTGAAAATATACAACACATTTAATGAATAAATATAATAAATGAATTTAACCGAACGTAAACAAACATGTTACCGATCGTTCACGAACACAAATGAACGAACACAACATCTGTTCATGTTCGTTTATTTAACTAAACGAATGTAATTTCTTGTTCGTGTTCGTTCATTTATTAAACGAACGAACATAAACGAACTTCCCGCCAAACGGTTCGCTGAACGTTCGGTGCCCTAGTTATGTTTGTTTATATATTATTTTACGAGGCTATTATTATCTCCTATCTCACATGAATTGAATATAAAATATTAAATAGTTAATAATGAAAAATTAAAAATTATAAAATGATATTCTGATATAAAATGTTTAATTTAGTTATTGATAAGTACTTTAACTAACATTAAAAACTTCAGCTCCTATTGTGTCAAAAACTAATATTTATAAATCAATAAGCTAAAGGTTAAATTTCTATAATTGTTATAGTTAAATAAGCTGTTAAAATATCATAACATAAAAGGCAACAAAAGTAACTTTCCTCTAACAATTTTATAACTTTGGTTTTTAAAGATATTAATTAATGTCATTTATTTATAAATATCACATTGCTTAAAAACTTAGGTTTAAAGTTTGTTATATTTTTTAAAAATAATATTTCTAGTTTTTATAAAATTTTATATTTTATAAACTTTATTAAGTGTGTTTTCTAATAAAAAGATTAGATTTTATTTTTTTTGTAATTATTTTTTATATGAAAAATGTAAATTATATATTATTTGTTATTCTTATTTAATATAAGAATAGAGAATTAGGTATAAGAATAGAAAAATGACATATGACAATGATAATGTAAGAATAATGAGATAAGTGACAAACAAATGTTTGTTTATCAAAATAGTTAGATTGTTTTACATGTTAGTAAAATTTTAATGACAGGGATGGGGATTACATATTAGTAAAATTTTAATGACATTGATGGGGATTACAAAATTTTAGCGACATGGATGAAAGTTAATAGTTTAATAAGTAAGGGAAAACGTTATACAAATGTAATCAACTTTTAGCTTTGTTCCACTTATGTCACTCATACTTTTTTTTGTTCCGATTAAGTCACTCATACTTTTTTTTGTTCCGATTAAGTCACTCATACTTTTTTTTTGTTCCGATTAAGTCACTTATACTTTTTTTTTGTTCCGATTAGGTCGTTTTACTTTTAATTGTTTCAATTAGGTCACTCATATGAGTGACTTAATCGGAACAAAAAAAAGTATAAGTGACTTAATTGGAACAAAAAAAAAGTATGAGTGACTTAATCGGAACAAAAAAAAAGTATGAGTGACTTAATCGAAACAAAAAAAAAAGTATGAGTGACCTAATTGAAACAAAGCTGAAAGTTGGTTACATTTATATAAAGTTACCCCTTTAAGTAAATCATAGGGATGTAAATTACAAATTATTTCTACTTTTATAAAGATACAATAAAATTTTTGATGATTAAATAAAAAATTTAAAACTTTTTTACAAAGTATAATTGCTTTGGATTAACGAATATTTTTGAAAGAAAACCATTGTATACATAATATGTGTTTGAATCGAATTGCACGTATGATCCTTTAACTTAAAAAAAAAAAACAATAGTGGCCAATCTCTAATGTTTAAAAGGGTTCTAATATTCACCGGTGTACCAATATACATATCCTTGGGTCCTAATATTCATACACCACCCTCTCTTTTATACACCATCCTCAAATCAAATCAATCACATCATACTCATATAATTTTACTTATACATATATTTTTAATATTTTTTAATATTAAAAAAATATAAAAAGTGTTGTTATCCATATACATACCCTTAAAAATATATAACACTAATGGTGGTTGTATTTTTAGAATGCCTAAAGGGTTGAGATATTGGTACACCGGTGTACGAATAGTAATACTTTTTAAATTTTTTAATATCAAAAAATATTTAAGAAATATGTATAAGTAAAAGTTATGTGAGTATGATGTGATTGATTTGACCTGAATGTTGTGTATAGATGATGGGGGTGGTGTATGAATATTAGGACCCTACCTAAAATATTCTTGTAACTAAATACAAAATTAATTGAATAAATTAGATATATATTAATAAAGATAAATAATAAAACCCACAATCCATATGCCTTTTGAGCATCATCACCACCCACCACCTACAATTGCATAACCAGTCTACCTCTCACCCATCACCTCCACACTTGTCAATGCCTCCATCGTTTGACCCACTATCCATATCGGATATGGTCGGCTCTACTATGTATAAGAAAAAGACTTGGCTTAATACTACCAAAATCTACGTGTCTTAAATTTTTGGGACTTTTTTGTTATAATGAATTCTGATTTGTGTAAATTTTTTTGTTGTTTTTTAGTATTTGTAATCAATCTACATATTTTGTTTGTAATATATTTTTTTATAATTTTCTCTTTCATTATTATTTATATTTTGTGTGTCATAAACTCGGATAAAAGATGAGAGTTTTTATATACATTAGAAGAAAAAAACCACAACTTTTTACTCCGATTCGTGTCACAAAAAAGCTTAAGTCGGCCTTACCGTCGACAAACCCTTTCCTCCGTTTATTGCGAACCGACGAATCCATGACTCAGGAACCACTGCTACCACTATCACCTACAATGGAGGTTCTCTTATTAAAACATATAATCCATGGCAATATGACAAGATTTACACAATATTAATCATACATTTGGTGTACGACGTTGGTAAAACAAGTACAAGTCTAAAATGTATATGTTTTATCTCAATCGAGCTTCCAACCCTATATCTCATCTCCCCTGCCTCCACAGTCATGGGAGGCCCTGTAAAGCGGCAAACTTGATCTCCGTTCAGGGCCTAAATTTTTCAATGACACAATTTTTACAGCCATTTTTATAATATATATTTATTTATATTTAAAAATAAAAAACCGAAAAAGCACAAACATGTAATTTGTTAAGGGCCTTTTTTTCTCGGCTCATCCGGGGCACTTGAATTCTCAGAATCGTTCATGCTCCACACACTTCTGATTCAAATATGATTTGGGGAAGTGCACATTCAAATTTGGAACCATGTGACAAGTTATGTTGATTTATTGGTTCTTGGTTTTTCCATTTTTGGGTTCTCGTCTCATTTTGATTTCTTTGTTTGGTCCAATCAAGTGATAGTTACTCGTAACTCAATTTGATTTTCAAGAGGATGATGTTAAAATGGATAGAGAAGATGATATTAAAGATAAATGATGATGATGTTGTTGTTCTTGAGGGTCCCTACATCACAACTATGGCTGCTATAGGAGCTGGTGAAGCTATGATACCAAAAGACCCATTCAGATGAAGATTGCAAGAAGATAGAGGTTGATTCAAATGCATTGTGGCTCATTCAGATTTATATTCCAAGCTGTATCATACCTGCATTTAAGAAATGCAAATATGCAAGAAATACATGCTGAAGCAGAAGTTTGAGAACTTCTGCCAAGTGAACAATGAAAACATAGATTCTCAATATCTAAGGTATATTCAACTAGTTTATGAACTAACTGCTGTAGGTGTGAAACTGAATGATCAAGATATAATCAGAAATTTCTGAAAATCTCTTCGGTATACTCAGTGCATACAAAATGAAGGTTGATTCTCAAGAAGTAAAACCATCAACTTCAGTCCCCTTAGGATCAGCTGCACCATATGCTCCCATCCATAACCCGTCATTTCAAAGCCATCAGCCCGTTTAGCATTCAAATACAATGCCGATTATCACATATCCAGGAATACCTACACCATCCATATCACATGCTCGTACTGCCCAGTACGGCCCGTCTCAGTACTTGGTCAAACATTCCCCCTGACAACCTTTGACAATGATTGGGAGCAAGATGGGCCGGACTGGTCACTACGGCCCGTCTCATTCAACGTACAGACATTCCCTGAAACATAGGACAATGATTTGAAAGCAAGACGGCCCATACTGGGCAGTACGGCCGGTCTTACTTTTTCAATTCTGACAATGCTGACATGGAAGGACATTGATTTGACCCAGTACGGGCCGTATTGAACCAACTTCAAATTTGTATATAAGCTTGAATCGTTTCAAACGAACGCATAAGTTTTCGAATTCGAATATATTTCAAGATAATTCAGATTTGTAACGACGTCGTTTTGGGATGGGAGTTTTTTTCAACTATTACATGCCAGATTTGAATGAAGAGCCTCCTGTTGAGTATTCATACGACACGATAGATCTCAATGCTGAACCTAACGCTGATGTCGGTTTTGACAGTCAAGCATCGTATGCGCAACAAAACAATTATGGGTTCGTGTATGATGATAGTAAACAAAGTAACCCGGAGGAGGCTTATGAAGAAAAGCCGGCGGATTCAAACATTAACTGGGAAACCAAAGAGGTAACTTAAATGAAACATAAATGTTGATGATTGTAAATTATCGCTACCCATTTACGGTATTTATTATTATTTTTATATGTCAGGAGTTTATGTCCGAAGAAGCGCTGGTAGGTGGGTGAAAAGTAGAGCACTAGACAATGGTTACATTGTAGTTAAAAGAAGAACGAAGAAATCAAAGACAACAGGCAGTGTAATCAAAGTCTGGCTCCTGTGTGACCGTGGTGGCGAGCACAATAGCATCGCAATCCTTAGACGGTCAGGCTGCAAGAAATCGGTTGTCCGTTTCAACTAATAGTGTTATACAACGAAGTTCGTGAATCCTGGAAATTACAGGTGATAAACGACAATTACAATCACGAACCTGCTCAGAATCTAGAAGGTCATCCATATGTTAGAAGATTTACTCTGGAGGAAGAACATATGGTTGAGAATCTGACCGAGCGACACATGGATCCTCGTAACATTCTTTCGAGCATAAAGAAACATAACCCTGCAAATGTATCCATCTCTAGAGATGTATACAATTTACAGCAGAAAATAAAAAACAAGAAGAAATTCGGTGATACTCCGATGCAGGTTTTGGAAAATTTGCTTCATAGTCAGCGGTACGTTTACTATACCCGGGAGGATCCTGAAACAAACGTCGTGGAAGACATTTTCTTCTGTCATCCAAAATCGTATTGCTGGTGGCGTGCATTTCTGCACGCACTGATGATGGACGCGACATATAAAACGAACCAGTACATGCTTCCATTTATTCAAATTGTTGGCGTGACTTCCACACACCAGATGTTTAGTATTGCTCACGTGTTCGTAAGCAAAGAGCGTGAGGAAAACTACGTCTGTGTCTTGGAAATGGCTAAGAGTATATGTATGGAGTCACGTGTGATCATAACAGATCGAGACCTTGATGTGACGTAAGGTGTTTCCAGAAGCTGCAAAATATCTCTGCAGATGGCACATAGACGAAAATATTGCCAAACACTACAATGCAAGCTTTTCGGATGCAGACTGGAAGAAATTCAAAGGTCAACGTACAACAAACTGGTGGAAAGTCAGCACTCAAACCTAAAATAGTACCTCAGATCAACAAACAGCACGCTTGCTTCGCTTGTGGGGTTCGTAAATGAAATCGTGCAAGCACGAGAGGTATAAATGAATCACGATTTTGAAACGAGCTTGATTAAAACTATGGGTCATCATAAACTAGTAATATTTGATAACCTTCGAGGAAAGGTGTCCCATAAAGCTCTTGATTTGTTGGTCGAGGAAAAAGATAAAATATAAGTTATGCGCGACTCAAATATGACGTGTGGTCACCAGCTTTGGACGAGTTGTGGGTTGCCATGCGCTTGTAATATATCAAAAATTACTTAAACACAGGTTCGTAATATTAAATGTAAATCTTAGATGTTTCGCACGTAGTTACTATTATATTAATTTTAATTATAAATTATGCAGTTAGAAGATACCGCTCTCAGATGTAGATATTTTTTGGACAAAACTTAACACAGCTAACCCAACACTGTTAGAAGAAAAAGAAATTTATGTTATAGGACAAATGGGTTTGGTTACAAAAGAGATAAATTCCAAACCTCCTGTAATAAAAAAAGAGTCTAATAAAGAAGGTGTTGTCGCATGTATTTCAAAATAAAAGTGACAAAAAGGCGCCTTCAGTTTAAAAAGATATACGTGGACGTACAACTTTAAAGTCACAGAAACAAAAAAAACAAGACGTTGTTAAAGATAATTTAGCGTCCCAAGAAAGTACATTTGAACCTGTGACACCCGGCAATTTCAGGTAAATTGCGACACTTGCATTCTTTACATTTCACATTCATACTTGTTGCATTTCATTTAATTATGTTAAATTAGATGAGTTGAACACAAACTACTGCGAAACGATAGTCCGTGGAGCTATCGAGTCGTACATTGCACATTGGTTTTGGAAACCAAGTGTGGCAAACACAACGTTAACGCAAAACAATAATTCGGGGAATTATTGAATTGTGCATCACACGTTGATTATGATTAATCAAGCGTGCAAACACTTCACTAGACACGAACACAAACGATCATCGATAATTCGGGGAA
This sequence comes from Mikania micrantha, assembly GCA_009363875.1. NCBI lineage: Eukaryota > Viridiplantae > Streptophyta > Magnoliopsida > Asterales > Asteraceae > Mikania > Mikania micrantha. Next base: position 13,225,362 of record CM018696.1, on the reverse strand, counting down.
TTACCGAAACACACACGAGTCTCACGAACGTTGGTTAACGTCAAACGCATTGTGTAGCACAACACTCAAAACTTCACGAAACACTCACACAGTGAACTGGGAAGTTCAAACGAGACCAAACGATGCTCGAACGATGTTCTACAGTCGAGAAACGGGCAAGAACGAGCCCAGAACAACAAAATAGGCTTAGTGGGCCTAACTTTTGGGCCAGGAGGTACGCCTGACCCGAAGCACCCAGATCTGGCGATGCGCGCGGGACAAAGAAATCAGCCGGACACAAATTCCATCCGCGCGTAACGCCTAAAATCTTTAGCCCACGCCAGGCGTTACGCCTGACACGCACAGATCGCAAAAATAAGATCTACACTCAACCTATCTCACTTTAATCATTCTAATCCTATTCTCTCGGTCATAACACCTCTATCTCGAGTTCCTACCTCTGTTTCTTCATCATTTCACCAGAAAACTCCATTGATGAAGCTTTGGAGCTCCTAGGAAGCCATTGGAGCAAGAAGGGAGCTTGGGAAGCTTGTTGTCTTCATCATCATCACTTGGAACTCATAAGAAATCATTCCCAGCCACTCTTGGAGCTGCCAAATCCTTGATTCAACTTCATTCCAGCAATCTAGAGCACCTAAGGTAGTTTTACTTGCTTTTTAATGGTTAGATCGAACATGCAATGGGTAAAAACCCACATGCATGAAGATCCACTCACATGCAAGCACCCACCCATCACATGCACGAATTTCTTGTGGTTTGAATCTGGGTTTGATGATATAAATGTGTTTCTTGATGATCTATGATGTTTAGATTGAGTTTTATGATGATCTAAAGTGATGAGTATGAACCTATATGCTTGAAATGATGATTTATGACATTATAATGCCATGCATGTATGATCCATGATGGTTGGAATGATTTTGAGTATATAGATATGTTTCTTGATAACATTGGATGACGATTTCATGAATAGATGATGTTAAAATGGTTTATTTATGATTATTTCTATTTTTAGTAACTTTTGAGTTACAAGATGATGATTTAGTGAAAGTGGTGAACATGCATGTACGTGGAATTGCTATTAGGATGTTAAGATGATGATTTGAACACTTAGAATGTGATTTTGATAATGTTTATAGTCACTTTTAACATGGTTACTATATTTAGTAACTTTTCGGGTAAAAATGTTGCTAGATGATGTTATGGACCATGTTTGCATGTTTAAATGATGTTAGATTGGTTATTATGATGATTTGTGGCAAAAGAATGGTTTATAAATGTTTAGGTAGTTATTTTGATGCAAAAACTACAAAGTTACTATTTATGGTAACTTTAATTTTACAAAAACCGACTCATGGATATTTTGATTGATTTGAGCATACTAAATGACTTAATGTATTATAGCATGATGATTAGATACTAAGTTAGATGGTTTCCAATGTCACGAATGCTACAAATGGAAACTTTCCATTTTAGGAAACTTTTATGTGCAAACATGTTGTAAACGACTTATGTGACTTTGTATGATGATGTGCTATGTGTTAACTTGATCACGTAGGACTAATGAGCATGCTAGAACTCTAAAATCAATATGCTTGTGAACTTGCTACAAATGGAAACTTACTATAAATGGTAAGTTGTCCATAGACGCGACTTACGCGTTTTGCACACAACGAGCACTAACACGAATGTTTCACAATACACAAACAACACAAGGTTCACCAACGGGTCGTTGACACACACGGTCAAACACGGTCAATGTAGACCAACACAGACAGACATGATCAACCAAGAGTTATTGATCACGTAACACAATCACTTACACGAACTCACGCGTAATATACGATATAGGTAGCCGGTGACTGACTACCCGACGACACAGGAGCTTACGCTTACATTTGTTCACCTCGCTAAGGTGAGTTCACGGCCCCTTTTTACATTTTCTACCTTTGGGGGAGAAAACACTGCATACAACTGTTTTTGAACAACTTACACACTTTTGGTTATTTTTGTACATGCTAATATCGTATATACATATGTGTGGCATTCATCCACAAACTGATAAGTCCTCATTGAACACACCTCGAACCGTTAATAGCGCGTTGCGCTCAGCGTGGTAATTCTGAATAGTACTATTTGGGCCTGACAAGCCCCACTGTTGCGAGCCGTATGGCCACCCCGACTGGAGGTCGGAACAGTGCAAATTGACCAAACAACATTTGCCATATCTTGGATGGATATGGCGGGAGGCAGCATGTTAGCTTCGGTTGCGAACCCGCATATGATATAAAACATATTGACTAGCTATCAATTGATATTGCATTGTATTGAAAAATAGACCTGCTCAATATTTACTTTAAACATTTTGATGTTTACTGCTGATTACAAACCTGTGCTCTCACCAACAATTGTGTTGACATTTTACTCGCATGTTTTCTCAGGTAACTAAGGCACGCGCACCAGGAATAGGATGCTAGGCCGGAGTCGCATGCATCTGCTTAAGTGTCTTAGTTTATCAAGCAATTATTATCATTTGATATATTGTGTAATGTTAAACAACTTTAATCGCTTCCGCGACTATTGTCACGTATCGTTTTGAAAACCATTTTGATTTAACGCTTCCGCAAACTATGAATGATTAAACTGTTTTGTTAACTTGTACTTTATTTCCGCGACTCTGATATTATTAAACTGTTTTATCCAAATTACTGGATGTACGTACGAAATCAGACATATAGGTCTCGCATGTTGTGTGACCGGAGACTGCGATCCTGACAATCTGCCGCCGCTCGCGCCCCGGAAGGGACGGGAATTCTCGGGGTGCGACAGATTGGTATCAGAGACTCCGGTTATTGCGAATTAGGTTTGCATTTAGTGAACTTAGTCTATAACCACTAGTCTCCACACAACACTTAGTGCTTAGTATTATGATGCTTGCACACATGCCACATCTTTTATGCATTACGTTCATCACAGCACGTGACTACCCGTGATGGGGAGAGCCGATAGCTCTACATGTACTTTACAGTACCTACGGCACACACTACATTAGTCATTAGACAAACACTAACACTTATTCTCGCTATGAAGATCATGGCTGGAAGACGTGGAGGACGCAGGAATGCAGGCGGACGTGGGAACATCAACCTGACTCAAGCTGAGTTGAACGCCCTCATCAACGAACGAGTTGAGGAGGTACTTGCTGCACGGGAAGCTGCCCGTAACCACGATCTACTGAACCAAGGTGATGAACCTGTTCATATCCACCTTGCACTACAAACACTTGTATCCAATTCAACACGTTTATTCTATACCTAACTCAACCTTGTTCCTTGTGTATCTCAGGAGCAAACCCTAACCCACCTCTCTGCACGTTCAAGATGTTCCTAGATTGCAAACCCCATTCATTCAGCGGCACTGAGGGTGCCGTTGGGCTGTTACGCTGGATTGAGAAGGCGGAATCAGCCTTCGCCATGAGCAACTGCAGGAACGAGGACAGGGTCAAGTTCGCTGCAGGGACATTCGAGGGAGCTGCCCTCACTTGGTGGAATGCCAACGTCCAGAACCTAGGGCTTGACGCAGCCAACGCTCTGCCTTGGAATAACTTTAAACAAACGTTGAACCGTGAGTACTGTCCCCGCGGTGAAGTGCAGAAACTGGAAACGGAATTCTGGAACCATAAGATGATTGGTTCCGAGGTCGAGGCTTACACCGCTCGATCTTATGAGTTAGCAAATCTGTGCCCGGAAATGGCAACCCCACCCTTCAAACATATAGAGAAGTACATTGATGGACTGCCACCTCAAATTCATGGCATGGTGCTCTCTGCTGACCCCATCACCATGCAACAAGCTGTACGACTGACTCACAAGCTCACTGATTCGGCAGTTGCACAAGGACTCTTGCCACCCCGTGGTGCTGTGACCACAACCAACGACAAGGGCAAACGGAAATGGGATGACACCCAGAACAAACCAACCACTCTCCAACCACCACCACAGCAACGTAAGTTTGGATCAACCCAAGCTTATGCCCCACCCATTCCAACCACCCAGAACCAAGGAGGTTATGCTGGAAAACACCCCAAATGCCACAAGTGCAACTTCCATCATGCACCGGGTCAATGTGGCCGCTTCCAATGTCAGCGCTGCGGAAAAGGGGGACATGCAGCCAAAGACTGCAGGGGTGAACTAATGACAAAAGCCCCGCAGCAGCCACAACAACAGCAACAACTTGAAGCACCGAAGGGTTGCTTCGAATGTGGGAAACCAGGGCACTTCAAGAAGGATTGCCCGCACCTGAAAAAGAACAACAACCAACTGAGCAACAACGGGAACAATGGAGCGAGGGGATGAGCCTTCGTGATTGGGGCCAAGGAGGCCAGGAGGGATCCCAACCTTGCAACCGGTACGTATCTCTTAAACGATAATTATGCTACTGTATTGTTTGATACTGGAGCTGAGAAAAGCTTTATATCTAAGGACTTTAGTGAGATACTTGCCATAACCCCAACACCCTTAGAAGTTGAATATACAGTAGAGCTAGCTGATGGTAAATTGATTGTAACTAAGCACATTCTGAGAGAATGCACTTTAGAGCTAGCAGGCCATAAATTTAAGATTGACCTCATGCCGGTTACACTAGGCAGTTTTGATGTCGTAGTGGGCATGGATTGGTTGTCTAAAAACCAGGCTGAAATCATTTGCCACGACAAGGTTGTGCGCATACCTCTCCCTAGCAGAGAAACTCTAGACATCAATGGCGAAAGGAGTGACACTCCTCTGAACATCATCTCGTGCATGAAAGCTCACAAATGCTTACGAAAGGGATACACTGCCATATTGGCGCTTATCACCGACAAGACTGAAGAGGAGAAAAGGATAGAAGACATCCCAGTCGTATGCGAATATCCCGACGTTTTCCCGGAGGATCTACCAGGACTTCCACCACCTCGACAAGTGGAGTTCCGCATAGACCTTGTGCCGGGAGCAGCACCTATCGCATGAGCACCATATCGACTTGCACCTTCGGAGATGCAGGAACTGTCCAACCAACTGCAAGAGCTGTTGGACAAGGGTTTCATTAGACCAAGCTTCTCACCTTGGGGAGCTCCGGTCTTATTCGTAAAGAAAAAGGATGGCACGTTTCGTATGTGCATCGACTACCGGGAATTGAACAAAGTGACAATCAAGAACCGCTACCCATTACCTCGGATCGACGATCTGTTCGATCAACTACAAGGATCGAGTTACTACTCCAAGATCGATCTGCGATCTGGGTATCATCAGCTAAGGATTCAGGAAGAGGATATTCCCAAAACAGCATTTCGCACTCGGTATGGCCATTACGAGTTTTTGGTCATGCCGTTTGGGCTAACCAATGCACCTGCAGTATTAATGGACCTCATGAATAGAGTGTGCAAACCATACCTCGACAAGTTCGTCATTGTCTTCATAGATGATATTCTCATTTATTCCAAAACCCAGGAGGAACACAAAGAGCATCTTCAATTGACTCTTGAACTGCTACGAAAAGAGAAGCTGTACGCTAAACTCTCAAAATGCGACTTCTGGATCCGAGAAGTCCAATTCTTGGGACACGTTGTAAATGAACAAGGGATTCATGTGGATAAGTCTAAGATAGAGGCAATCAAGAACTGGGAAGCACCAAAGACCCCAACTGAGGTGCGACAATTCCTAGGCTTGGCAGGCTATTATCGGCGATTTATTGAAGGATTTTCAAAGATAGCCCAACCCCTTACAGCTCTCACCCACAAGGACAAGAAATATCTCTGGACTGAAAAGCAAGAAGCTGCATTCCAGCTTCTCAAGCAGAAGCTTTGTAGTGCACCTATTTTATCGCTTCCTGAGGGAACAGATGATTTCGTAGTATATTGCGATGCCTCGATACAAGGACTCGGCTGCGTGCTGATGCAGCGTGACAAGGTAATCGCCTATGCTTCTAGACAACTGAAAGTCCACGAGAAGAATTACACCACCCACGACTTGGAACTTGGAGCCGTGGTATTTGCACTCAAGATCTGGAGACACTACCTGTACGGCACAAAGTGTACGATATACACCGATCACAAGAGTCTCCAACACATATTCGAGCAGAAGGAACTGAACATGCGACAACGTCGCTGGCTCGAACTCCTAAACGACTATGAGTGTGCCATCAAGTATCACCCGGGGAAGGCCAATGTAGTGGCCGATGCCCTAAGTCGGAAGAATACACCGAAACCCAAGAGGGTAAGAGCTTTACAACTCACCATTCTTCCCAACCTCCCTGAGCAAATACGTAATGCCCAGATGGAGGCACTTAAACCTGAAAACCTAGCGGCAGAATCACTAAGGGGAATGGAGCAACACCTTAAAGAAAAAGCCGATGGCTTACAGTATTTCATGGAACGCATCTGGGTTCCGCATCATGGGAACCTACGAGACCTTGTGATGGACGAGGCTCACAAATCCCGATATTCCATTCACCCTGGATCTGATAAGATGTATCATGATCTGAAGGTACTTTACTGGTGGCCACATATGAAAGCCGACATCGCTACTTACGTAGGCAAATGCTTGACTTGTGCTAAAGTCAAGATCGAGTACCAGAAACCCTCTGGATTACTCACACAACCTGAAATCCCCATGTGGAAGTGGGAACAAATATCCATGGATTTTATCACCAAATTACCCCGTACTCCTAGTGGATGTGACACTATCTGGGTAATTGTAGACCGACTGACTAAGTCAACACATTTCCTTGCGATCAAGGAAAATGACAAAATGGAAAAGCTAGCCAGAATCTATGTCAAAGAAGTAGTCTCGCGACATGGAGTGCCAATCTCCATTATTTCAGATCGAGACGCCAGATTCACTTCTAACTTCTGGAAATCATTGCAAAAGTCGCTCGGCACACGGTTGGATATGAGTACAGCATACCACCCACAAACTGATGGCCAGAGCGAACGCACAATACAAACCCTCGAGGACATGCTACGAGCATGCGTAGTAGACTTTGGTAGCAGCTGGGAAACTCACCTACCATTGGTGGAGTTTTCCTACAACAACAGCTACCACACAAGCATCAAAGCAGCGCCTTTTGAGGCACTCTATGGCAGGAAATGCCGATCACCTATCTGTTGAGCGGAAGTGGACGACAGTCAGCTCACTGGCCCTGAACTTGTACACGAAACGACAGAGAAAATTGTGCAAATCAGAAACCGCATGGCAGCAGCTCGTGATCGTCAAAAGAGCTATGCCGACAAACGCCGAAAACCTCTGGAATTTCAGGTAGGAGATAAAGCTCTTATGAAAGTTTCGCCATGGAAAGGCGTCATTCGTTTTGGTAAACGAGGAAAACTGAACCCACGGTACATTGGACCTTTCGAGATCCTAAAAAGGATTGGTCCAGTGGCATACCAACTCAACTTACCAGCCGAACTCGATGGAGTTCACAACGTATTTCATGTCTCAAACCTAAAGAAGTGTTTATCGGATGAAACACTTATTGTTCCACTGGATGAGATCCAGGTGGATGAACAACTACGGTTCGTGGAAGAGCCGGTAGAAATCATGGACCGTGAGGTCAAACAACTCAAACAGAGCAAGATACCCATTGTCAAAGTTCGATGGAACTCGAAACGCGGACCTGAATTCACGTGGGAACGTGAAGATCAGATGATGCGCAAATATCCCCATCTCTTCAAACAGACAACGTCGAACGTCGACAACAGCAAATAAATTTCGGGACGAAATTCCTTTCAACAAGGGGATGATGTGACAACTAGAAAATTTTGATTTTCTCAAACACTCTTGCTTCTCGAACACTACCAACAACAACCAAATTTCGGGACGAAATTTCTTTCAACAAGGGGATGATGTGACACCCGGCAATTTCAGGTAAATTGCGACACTTGCATTCTTTACATTTCACATTCATACTTGTTGCATTTCATTTAATTATGTTAAATTAGATGAGTTGAACACAAACTACTGCGAAACGATAGTCCGTGGAGCTATCGAGTCGTACATTGCACATTGGTTTTGGAAACCAAGTGTGGCAAACACAACGCTAACGCAAAACAATAATTCGGGGAATTATTGAATTGTGCATCACAAGTTGATTATGATTAATCAAGCGTGCAAACACTTCACTAGACACGAACACAAACGATCATCGATAATTCGGGGAATTACCGAAACACACACGAGTCTCACGAACGTTGGTTAACGTCAAACGCATTGTGTAGCACAACACTCAAAACTTCACGAAACACTCACACAGTGAACTGGGAAGTTCAAACGTGACCAAACGATGCTCGAACGATGTTCTACAGTCGAGAAACGGGCAAGAACGAGCCCAGAACAACAAAATAGGCTTAGTGGGCCTAACTTTTGGGCCAGGCGGTACGCCTGACCCGAAGCACCCAGATCTGGCGATGCGCGCGGGACAAAGAAATCAGCGGACACAAATTCCATCCGCGCGTAACGCCTAAAATCTTTAGCCCACGCCAGGCGTTACGCCTGACATGCACAGATCGCAAAAATAAGATCTACACTCAACCTATCTCACTTTAATCATTCTAATCCTATTCTCTCGGTCATAACACCTCTATCTCGAGTTCCTACCTCTGTTTCTTCATCATTTCACCAGAAAACTCCATTGATGAAGCTTTGGAGCTCCTAGGAAGCCATTGGAGCAAGAAGGGAGCTTGGGAAGCTTGTTGTCTTCATCATCATCACTTGGAACTCCTAAGAAATCATTCCCAGCCACTCTTGGAGCTGCCAAATCCTTGATTCAACTTCATTCCAGCAATCTAGAGCACCTAAGGTAGTTTTACTTGCTTTTTAATGGTTAGATCGAACATGCAATGGGTAAAAACCCACATGCATGAAGATCCACTCACATGCAAGCACCCACCCATCACATGCACGAATTTCTTGTGGTTTGAATCTGGGTTTGATGATATAAATGTGTTTCTTGATGATCTATGATGTTTAGATTGAGTTTTATGATGATCTAAAGTGATGAGTATGAACCTATATGCTTGAAATGATGATTTATGACATTATAATGCCATGCATGTATGATCCATGATGGTTGGAATGATTTTGAGTATATAGATATGTTTCTTGATAACATTGGATGACGATTTCATGAATAGATGATGTTAAAATGGTTTATTTATGATTATTTCTATTTTTAGTAACTTTTGAGTTACAAGATGATGATTTAGTGAAAGTGGTGAACATGCATGTACGTGGAATTGCTATTAGGATGTTAAGATGATGATTTGAACACTTAGAATGTGATTTTGATAATGTTTATAGTCACTTTTAACATGGTTACTATATTTAGTAACTTTTCGGGTAAAAATGTTGCTAGATGATGTTATGGACCATGTTTGCATGTTTAAATGATGTTAGATTGGTTATTATGATGATTTGTGGCAAAAGAATGGTTTATAAATGTTTAGGTAGTTATTTTGATGCAAAAACTACAAAGTTACTATTTATGGTAACTTTAATTTTACAAAAACCGACTCATGGATATTTTGATTGATTTGAGCATACTAAATGACTTAATGTGTTATAGCATGATGCTTAGATACTAAGTTAGATGGTTTCCAATGTCACGAATGCTACAAATGGAAACTTTCCATTTTAGGAAACTTTTATGTGCAAACATGTTGTAAACGACTTATGTGACTTTGTATGATGATGTGCTATGTGTTAACATGATCACGTAGGACTAATGAGCATGCTAGAACTCTAAAATCAATATGCTTGTGAACTTGCTACAAATGGAAACTTACTATAAATGGTAAGTTGTCCATAGACGCGACTTACGCGTTTTGCACACAACGAGCACTAACACGAATGTTTCACAATACACAAACAACACAAGGTTCACCAACGGGTCGTTGACACACACGGTCAAACACGGTCAATGTAGACCAACACAGACAGACATGATCAACCGAGAGTTATTGATCACGTAACACAATCACTTACACAAACTCACGCGTAATATACGATATAGGTAGCCGGTGACTGACTACCCGACGACACAGGAGCTTACGCTTACATTTGTTCACCTCGCTAAGGTGAGTTCACGGCCCCTTTTTACATTTTCTACCTTTGGGGGAGAAAACACTGCATACAACTGTTTTTGAACAACTTACACACTTTTGGTTATTTTTGTACATGCTAATATCGTATATACATATGTGTGGCATTCATCAACAAACTGATAAGTCCTCATTGAACACACCTCGAACCGTTAATAGCGCGTTGCGCTCAGCGTGGTAATTCTGAATAGTACTATTTGGGCCTGACAAGCCCCACTGTTGCGAGCCGTATGGCCACCCCGACTGGAGGTCGGAACAGTGCAAAATTGACCAAACAACATTTGCCATATCTTGGATGGATATGGCTGTCACACCCCGAGCCGGCGGGATAGGATCGGTTGTCCCGTCGGGCGGAAGGTTCTCGGGGCGCGATATCGTGAGTGATAATCGAATTGATCAGATTGTTATATTGCACATGATACATAAATGAGAAATGCTAAACATGATAGAATTACAAAGTTAAATTACATCAGTATTGTTTATAATTTAACAATGTAAATCTACTATTAACATCATAAGTTTTCTATCTTGTATGTACACAAGATATACAAAATGGTATGTGTATGATGTCTTCAAAAGTATGCAGGTCCAAAAATACTAAGTCTTCTAACTGAAGTCCTAGCGCAGAAGTAATGACTTCCTAATTGACCTGTTCGTCACCTGAGAAGTCATGCAAAAAGATCAAGTCAACACATGGTTGGTGAGTTCATATAGTTTTGTGAATTGTAAATGTTTTGAAAACCTCTTTTGGTAAAGACCCTAACCTCATTAACTCCACATGTAATATCCATATCGGTATGCTTATATATAGGGAATCCTGAAAGGGTCAAGCCCAGACGCTATCCCACCACATACTAATACGCATATGACACTGTTGTTAATGATAATTAAGCATTTTTACCCTTAACACCATTCCATAAGTTCTTCTGTTATTGTCCCTGTGTTACAATCAATTGAAATCTATGTTGATTTCACAAGTTCATCACACAAAATGATCAACCACAGTAATTGTATAAACAGTTGTAAATGTTTAAGTAAATAAATAAATAAACATTTAGTAAAATCTAAGTCCTAATGATTGGGGCCTATGGTCAACTCGAGTAGCCTAGTCTGTCAATCAAGGTACTTAGTAGTGAAGGAGAGCTGTAAATCTCATCAAACATGTGACCTATAATCAATCAGTCTAGCTAGGACATCTTTTGATATATAGGCTTTCATAGTTCTTTAGACCGTCCATAGTTCTTTAGTTCTTTAGTTCTTTGGCACATGTTATCTCTGAGCATTTCCCAGATTTCCCCTTAAAATAGTTCTTTGTACTTAGTTCTTCCAAATAGACCGTTAGTTCTTTGACATCACACCCTTGAAATAGTTCTTTGAACATAGATCGTTAGTTCTTTGAGAATAGACCGTTAGTTCTTTGAAAATAGATCGTTAGTTCTTTGAAATAGACCTTTGAAAATAGTTCTTTGTTGAGATCCTTAGTTCTTTGAAAATAGTTCTTTGAAAATAGTTCTTTGATTTGAAACAGTTTACCTAAACAGGAGTATAGGATAACAGTTATACAAGTACAACATGTAAAAGCATTCAAGTAAACAATTTACATAAAACAGTTTACGCATGCTTCTCAGCCCCGCGTTTTAAAACAAAAATGTTAGAAAAGGGGCAATGAACTCACCTTGTTGCTGTTGAGTTGACTTAGCTTAAACGAAAGACTGCACGCGCTCTGTATTGTAATTTGGTTTGTTTTCACGTTCCTGTATTGATTTCACGTTGTTAAGACTCGCAAGTATAAGTTTTGTAGGGAATTGTGTGTGGATATATGTGTTAGCCCTAAAGTTGGCTAACACGCGTAAGACTTGGTCATGATCCCTGTTCGGTCCCATATGTGTGATTCAAGTTAATGACCTTATAAGTTATCATATTGTCATTAGTTATATGCCATTTGCTTTGATGAAAGACTTAGTGCTTAGTTTCCAACTCGTCTTTGTTGACTTTGTACGTTTTGAACATTTATCGCATAATTATGGATTAATTAAGCAAACATTCTTTTGACATATCTTATTTTGATCTTATGAAATGTAGTGAACTCATGTGGGCCTAATCATGGCATATGGACCGAACATTGTGACCAAGTTACTTGTTGGGCCATTTGTGTAACAAGTTGGGCCTTGGGCCCAAATACATGGGCCTTGGAATAGTTCTTGAACATTTAAGGATGGTGAGGCTTATTTGAAAGTGTGGGACATTGATTTGGACTAATGGAATACAAAGGTCTTGCCAAAAGTTACAAGGGCTAGAGTTCAAGTAGCCTTGTGGGCCTTGTTTTGGGCCTCTAAGGGATTTATTGGGCCCAAGGTGGGCCTTGGTGATATTTGTTGGGCCTAGTGTCATAGAAGACTGTAGGAATTGAGATTGGGCCAAGAACGGGCTGTTGGCCAAAGGATTAGCATAGTGGCCTCAAATTGAGGACATGGGCCTCAAAATAGGCCTCAACTAGTTTTCTGTGGGCCTCGGGCTGATTTTGTTGGGCCCTTTGAGATTTGTCTCAGGCCTTCACTAATATGACTCATAAGCCAAGTTGGGCCTGGCTAAATAGGGCTGGAACAATGATAGGCCTAAAGATTTGACTATTGGCCTTAAATGGTGGCCTTGGGCCAAAATCTGTGGGCCAAAGGTTGATTTTACTGGGCCCCTTGAATCCTATCAAGGCCTGCAGTAAAATAGAGTATGGGCCAACCTGGGCCTGGTTCATTTGGGCTAAATTCGATCATGGGCCTATTTTGTCCTTAGTTACTTACTAAACATGGGCCAAACAAGGTTTTTGAGGTTCTTTACTGGGCCTACTATAGGTTCTGGGCTGGAACAGTAGGGTTGGGCCGAGATATCATTGGGCCTAGGTAGTATGAGGCTGGGCCCATCCTGGGCCTACCAGAATACAATTGGGCCTACTGTTGGGCCAAATGGGTTTGTTCTTTTGATGTTCTTGACCACTAGGGTTTCCAGCCTTTTTGTGAAGATGTGTACAAGCCAAATGAAGGCTGGACCAGAAAAGAGTGGCTGAATGTAGGTAGTGTGGGTGTTGCTCGAATATCAACTCCCGAATGGTAACCTTCGGTCGAATGAGGTGGCCTGACGAAGGAGCATGGCCGAATGAGGGTCAATGGCCGAATGTAGCTGAGGTTGGCGACTGGGGGACTGGCGAATGAGGCTGGCCGCATGAGGCCCGGCGAAGGTGAGCTCCGAATGAGAGGTGGCCGGCGAAAGGGGGCCATTCGGCCTAGTTCTTTCGGCCAACTGGCCTTGGTTCGGCCGTGGCTAAGCCCACTCAGGCCGTGGCTTGGCTTGGTGATTTCGAAGATGGAGTATGCTATAGAGGGTCCTTGTGGTCGTGGATTGTGGGTTTTTAAGGTGAGGAGCCGGCTAGAAGGAGATTTGAACAAAAGGGTGAGAAAACCCTATTTTTCGCTACTTTCACAGCCTCATACCTCGCGATTCAGTGAAGATTGGCTTAGATCTGTTGTACTTTCAGGTAGAGGGCATCAAGAGCTTCGTTTAGGCGAAAGAATCACTCAATTTCGTTGAGAAATGAGAAAGTTATGAGCATTTGAAGTTTGGATATGGTGAGGGTTTTCAAAACCGGGAATGGGAGTTTGGAGAGAGGTTGAAGATGATAGAAATGAGGGAAAACTCTCATTTAAGGGTATTTATACCCCGAGGGTGTTCGGGTTCATTTTCGTTGCTCGGTTCGCGTTTTCGTTACGTTTCCGGAAAATTACGCGTAATTTAAATGGATTTAAATAAAAAGAGTTTAATTTAATTATTTTGATGAGTTTCAAAATTGTAAAATGTTATTTATTTTATTTTATTAAATTATTTTCGTTCGTGTCGTGTTTTCGTTTTCGTTTCGTCAGATCGCGTCACCTTCGCACGTAATTCGTTCGAATCGTCACCCGAACGAATACGACGATGGTTTTGCTTTCTGACTTTTGTTTTCTACTTTTCAGTCATTATTTCAGAACTCTAAACTCACAGATATGTTTGTGTGAATCGTCACCCACGCAAACACACTGTCAGTTCGTTATTCTGAAATAACACTGTAATTGTGTTTAGATTGTGTTTCCTCACTGTCGGACTCAACTAAACATCCTGTTTTCACATTGTTCTTGTACTGACTTGTCGGTCATCTGATTCCTGTCAGTTGTGGACATCAGATCGCAACCGATATGTTTCTGAGTATTGTTTGAGCATCGTTGTTTCTCATGATTTGTTGTGTTAACTGTAATTAAGTTTTCACTTAATAAATGTAACAAATGTTCCAAATGTACGTTGTACTTAATGTATTTAAGTTTATACGAAAATACGTACAACGATTTTCTTGTATTTAAGATCTTGTTAATTCAAGTACTGTTTAAAATCGTACAAGTACACATAGTTACTGTAGAAAGTACACGTACCGTACGGACTTTCCGGACGTTCTGGTACTTGCTGTTACAGTCTCCCCTTGTTAAAGAAATTTCGTCCCGAAATTTAAGAGTTGTTATCGGGTACAGTTTCTTCTTCAAATAGTTGGGGATACTTTAACTTCATGTGATCTTCACGTTCCCAAGTAAACTCGGGTCCGCGTCTTGAGTTCCAACGAACCTTTACAATGGGGATACGGCTTCGCCTCAGTTGTTTAACTTTGCGATCCAAAATTTCTAAAGGTTCTTCGATAAAGTGCAACTGTTCATCAACTTGAATCTCTTCGAGTGGAATGACGAGAGATTCGTCAGCAAGGCATTTCTTTAAGTTTGAGACGTGAAACACGTCATGCACACCACTGAGTTCATCTGGTAAACTCAATCTGTAAGCCACAGGACCAATACGTTCGATGATCTCGAACGGTCCCACGTATCGTGGTGTTAGCTTGCCTTTCTTCGCGAATCGAACTACACCTTTCCAAGGGGAAACCTTTAACATGACACGATCACCCACTTGGAATTCCAACGGCTTGCGCCGTTTATCAGCATAGCTCTTTTGTCTGCTTCGTGTTGCTTGTAGTCTTTGTTGTATCTGAGCTATCTTGTCTGTAGTCTCTTGTATAAGTTCTGGCCCAGTGATACGATTATCTCCTACTTCCGACCAACAGATCGGCGACCGACATTTTCTACCATAAAGAGCCTCGAATGGGGCACAACCGATGCTGCTGTGATAACTGTTGTTGTAGGAGAACTCGATTAGTGGCAAATGAGAATCCCAATTACCACCGAAATCTGGAACACAAGTTCTCAACATGTCCTCTAGGGTTTGGATTGTACGTTCGCTTTGACCGTCCGTTTGTGGATGGTAAGCTGTACTCAAATTTAACTGTGTCCCTAGAGATTTCTGCAGTGATTGCCAGAACCTTGAAGTAAATCTGCTGTCTCTATCAGAAATAATTGACAATGGCACACCATGGCGTACCACTATCTCGTTGATGTACAATCTTGCCAGTTTATCCATCGTGAAGGTTTCACGCATTGGCAAGAAGTGAGCAGATTTTGTTAAACGATCGATGATCACCCAAATTGTATCGTGACCACTGGAAGTGCGGGGTAGCTTGGTAATGAAGTCCATAGCTATTTGTTCCCACTTCCAGAGTGGAATCTCAGGCTGTTCCAGTAAACCAGACGGTTTCTGGTGTTCCGCCTTTACTCTTGCACGCGCAAGACATCTGCCGACGTATTCGGCTATGTCTTTCTTCATTCCCGGCCACCAATAAAATCTCTGTAATTCTCAGTACATTTTATCGGCGCCCGAATGCACTAATTATCTGGTTCGTGTGCTTTCTCAAGAGTAATTCTTCTGGATTGACCTATCACCGAAATCCACCATTTTGGTGGTAGGCATTTCATCCAGCTTCTCTCAAATTGTCTTTCTGTTCTATCACCTGACACACTCTTTAAAGCTTTCATAAGTGACTCTGACAACTCTGAATCTTGATCGTCTGGTTAAGATTCTCACGTCACATGGTGAATTCTTAGGTTATTTGATATAAGCGTATACATACTTCACCATTTGTTTAATCTGTTCTCAACTTTGAAAGTGGACTTATATATCGGGAAGGTCTACTTAAGATATGGTATTACTATTGGAATAAAGATAATGGTCTATCCCTTCTAAGTAATACTATACTCACTGTGAGGTGATATATATTTATCTTACTTTTACCCGGAAGTCATGTGTCTTTCGGAACTCATTGTAACTGTTGTTCCAACTGTTACTTATTCTTATCCTAATTTCCAAATGAAAGAAATCAGGGTAGGGTTGTCATTCCTTTAACAGCTCCAGAATATACCTGAGATGTCTTTCGCGTTCTGTCTTTCTATTAAAATGATTTAGTAAGTCATCCCTAACGATAATGATAAACTAATCCAGATACAGTTTGCATACTCAGTTCATGAAGCCCATGAAAATCATATATGCATTCTTCTATCCGAAAGGCATTATTGTAACTTGAAATGCCCATATTTCATTCGGAATGTTGTCTCTTGTCATATCCTCGTCTTGCACTCACTACTGGTTTCTCCTGATCCACTTATCTTGTTTTAAATAAGACTCAGCATTGTCCTAACATTCATGCTTTACTAACGCCATTGAACCATAGTTCTCTAATTAAAGTAACTCAAAATTTTAAGAGGTTCAGGTGGAAGGTGGAAGCTGACACACTAACTTGGACATTTTGAACTCCTATGAGTTTTAGTGTTCTATTTAACCTAAGTTCTCTTCTTAAATACTGTATTTAAAATGTAATTGTGGATTTCTCTATCTTTATTTAATCTTTTAATGCTTACTTAACCTAAAGGTTCCTTAAGTTATTATTACGACTATCTTTTGACACTAACTTTGTTTACGACTATCATAATTTATTGTTTCTAAAATTACCACAGACCATGCAGTTCTAATTAATACACCAATAAATAACTTTACTGCACTAAGATGAAATTTGCATACCTATGGAGTCATCGGACTCCGAGTGTTCCCCAGGAGCTGGTAAAGCGAGTAGTTCCTCAGTGACTGCTGGGTCTGCTGGAGGCATTTTCCTAGGGCAGTCCCTTGCGAAATGTCCATGCATTCCGCACGTGTAGCAGTTGTTGTTAGGTTGAGAGGAAGTAGAGGTGCTCGTTTTTTGTTTCTGTTTCCTGGTCGAATTTACCCGACACTTTTGAATCCAGTGTCCGTATCTTCCACAAAGTGTACATGATACACATGAAAGTTCAGCTCGATGATGGTGGAGACAAACTGAACAGAGGGAAACTTTTCCCTTAGAATGTGCAGGACTTGTGGAAGATATCCTCACAGGGCAGTCTCGTGAAATGTGTTCGGATAATCCGCACACATAGCAATCCTTTCTGTATCGAGGAAGAGG
Source organism: Mikania micrantha (assembly GCA_009363875.1). Taxonomy (NCBI): domain Eukaryota; kingdom Viridiplantae; phylum Streptophyta; class Magnoliopsida; order Asterales; family Asteraceae; genus Mikania; species Mikania micrantha. The sequence continues at coordinate 13,207,843 of CM018696.1, read as the reverse complement.
ATATGTAGTGTTTCCGGGATTCTGGTTATGAGTCGGGGGATTATTACAATCACGACTCCAGTGTCCCTTTTCCCCACAGTTCAGACAATGTTTGCACAGTTTACCCTTAGCATGGTGGAGACCGCACGTGGCACATAAAGTAAATTTGTCAGCATGATGCTTATGACCCTCTGACTCCGGAGCAACGGCCATCTGACGAAGAGGAATGGGCTCAGTGTAGATTACAAGGTCTCTTGATTCTTCAGGATGACACCTTTTTCGCTTCTTGCTTGACTCTCCTGTTTCCGGTTTCTTCTGCTCTGTAGAAAGTAGTGGGAAGATCTTAGCAAACTCCTCACTATTCCTGATCCGAGCGATGATTCTTGGGAGAACCGCCACCAACTGTTCAGTGATCAAAGTTGCAAGTGCCTCGACTGCTGGGTCCGTCTCCTGCGAAGGTAGAGGCGGTGATGGTTGTCTTCTTGGTGACATTCTAATCATAACCAATTGAACATTGGTTAGTGCAATGATCGAATGCAGAAGACACAATGCACATAAATTCCTAATTCCTATGTTCTCTACATGTAGGGTCCCTAGGTTATAGTCTAGGCCAAACCGTTTAAATAAATGACCTATATTTCTCTATAACCATGGCTCTGATACCAATCTGTCACACCCCGAGCCGGCGGGATAGGATCGGTTGTCCCGTCGGGCGGAAGGTTCTCGGGGCGCGATATCGTGAGTGATAATCGAATTGATCAGATTGTTATATTGCACATGATACATAAATGAGAAATGCTAAACATGATAGAATTACAAAGTTAAATTACATCAGTATTGTTTATAATTTAACAATGTAAATCTACTATTAACATCATAAGTTTTCTATCTTGTATGTACACAAGATATACAAAATGGTATGTGTATGATGTCTTCAAAAGTATGCAGGTCCAAAAATACTAAGTCTTCTAACTGAAGTCCTAGCGCAGAAGTAATGACTTCCTAATTGACCTGTTCGTCACCTGAGAAGTCATGCAAAAAGATCAAGTCAACACATGGTTGGTGAGTTCATATAGTTTTGTGAATTGTAAATGTTTTGAAAACCTCTTTTGGTAAAGACCCTAACCTCATTAACTCCACATGTAATATCCATATCGGTATGCTTATATATAGGGAATCCTGAAAGGGTCAAGCCCAGACGCTATCCCACCACATACTAATACGCATATGACACTGTTGTTAATGATAATTAAGCATTTTTACCCTTAACACCATTCCATAAGTTCTTCTGTTATTGTCCCTGTGTTACAATCAATTGAAATCTATGTTGATTTCACAAGTTCATCACACAAAATGATCAACCACAGTAATTGTATAAACAGTTGTAAATGTTTAAGTAAATAAATAAATAAACATTTAGTAAAATCTAAGTCCTAATGATTGGGGCCTATGGTCAACTCGAGTAGCCTAGTCTGTCAATCAAGGTACTTAGTAGTGAAGGAGAGCTGTAAATCTCATCAAACATGTGACCTATAATCAATCAGTCTAGCTAGGACATCTTTTGATATATAGGCTTTCATAGTTCTTTAGACCGTCCATAGTTCTTTAGTTCTTTAGTTCTTTGGCACATGTTATCTCTGAGCATTTCCCAGATTTCCCCTTAAAATAGTTCTTTGTACTTAGTTCTTCCAAATAGACCGTTAGTTCTTTGACATCACACCCTTGAAATAGTTCTTTGAACATAGATCGTTAGTTCTTTGAGAATAGACCGTTAGTTCTTTGAAAATAGATCGTTAGTTCTTTGAAATAGACCTTTGAAAATAGTTCTTTGTTGAGATCCTTAGTTCTTTGAAAATAGTTCTTTGAAAATAGTTCTTTGATTTGAAACAGTTTACCTAAACAGGAGTATAGGATAACAGTTATACAAGTACAACATGTAAAAGCATTCAAGTAAACAATTTACATAAAACAGTTTACGCATGCTTCTCAGCCCCGCGTTTTAAAACAAAAATGTTAGAAAAGGGGCAATGAACTCACCTTGTTGCTGTTGAGTTGACTTAGCTTAAACGAAAGACTGCACGCGCTCTGTATTGTAATTTGGTTTGTTTTCACGTTCCTGTATTGATTTCACGTTGTTAAGACTCGCAAGTATAAGTTTTGTAGGGAATTGTGTGTGGATATATGTGTTAGCCCTAAAGTTGGCTAACACGCGTAAGACTTGGTCATGATCCCTGTTCGGTCCCATATGTGTGATTCAAGTTAATGACCTTATAAGTTATCATATTGTCATTAGTTATATGCCATTTGCTTTGATGAAAGACTTAGTGCTTAGTTTCCAACTCGTCTTTGTTGACTTTGTACGTTTTGAACATTTATCGCATAATTATGGATTAATTAAGCAAACATTCTTTTGACATATCTTATTTTGATCTTATGAAATGTAGTGAACTCATGTGGGCCTAATCATGGCATATGGACCGAACATTGTGACCAAGTTACTTGTTGGGCCATTTGTGTAACAAGTTGGGCCTTGGGCCCAAATACATGGGCCTTGGAATAGTTCTTGAACATTTAAGGATGGTGAGGCTTATTTGAAAGTGTGGGACATTGATTTGGACTAATGGAATACAAAGGTCTTGCCAAAAGTTACAAGGGCTAGAGTTCAAGTAGCCTTGTGGGCCTTGTTTTGGGCCTCTAAGGGATTTATTGGGCCCAAGGTGGGCCTTGGTGATATTTGTTGGGCCTAGTGTCATAGAAGACTGTAGGAATTGAGATTGGGCCAAGAACGGGCTGTTGGCCAAAGGATTAGCATAGTGGCCTCAAATTGAGGACATGGGCCTCAAAATAGGCCTCAACTAGTTTTCTGTGGGCCTCGGGCTGATTTTGTTGGGCCCTTTGAGATTTGTCTCAGGCCTTCACTAATATGACTCATAAGCCAAGTTGGGCCTGGCTAAATAGGGCTGGAACAATGATAGGCCTAAAGATTTGACTATTGGCCTTAAATGGTGGCCTTGGGCCAAAATCTGTGGGCCAAAGGTTGATTTTACTGGGCCCCTTGAATCCTATCAAGGCCTGCAGTAAAATAGAGTATGGGCCAACCTGGGCCTGGTTCATTTGGGCTAAATTCGATCATGGGCCTATTTTGTCCTTAGTTACTTACTAAACATGGGCCAAACAAGGTTTTTGAGGTTCTTTACTGGGCCTACTATAGGTTCTGGGCTGGAACAGTAGGGTTGGGCCGAGATATCATTGGGCCTAGGTAGTATGAGGCTGGGCCCATCCTGGGCCTACCAGAATACAATTGGGCCTACTGTTGGGCCAAATGGGTTTGTTCTTTTGATGTTCTTGACCACTAGGGTTTCCAGCCTTTTTGTGAAGATGTGTACAAGCCAAATGAAGGCTGGACCAGAAAAGAGTGGCTGAATGTAGGTAGTGTGGGTGTTGCTCGAATATCAACTCCCGAATGGTAACCTTCGGTCGAATGAGGTGGCCTGACGAAGGAGCATGGCCGAATGAGGGTCAATGGCCGAATGTAGCTGAGGTTGGCGACTGGGGGACTGGCGAATGAGGCTGGCCGCATGAGGCCCGGCGAAGGTGAGCTCCGAATGAGAGGTGGCCGGCGAAAGGGGGCCATTCGGCCTAGTTCTTTCGGCCAACTGGCCTTGGTTCGGCCGTGGCTAAGCCCACTCAGGCCGTGGCTTGGCTTGGTGATTTCGAAGATGGAGTATGCTATAGAGGGTCCTTGTGGTCGTGGATTGTGGGTTTTTAAGGTGAGGAGCCGGCTAGAAGGAGATTTGAACAAAAGGGTGAGAAAACCCTATTTTTCGCTACTTTCACAGCCTCATACCTCGCGATTCAGTGAAGATTGGCTTAGATCTGTTGTACTTTCAGGTAGAGGGCATCAAGAGCTTCGTTTAGGCGAAAGAATCACTCAATTTCGTTGAGAAATGAGAAAGTTATGAGCATTTGAAGTTTGGATATGGTGAGGGTTTTCAAAACCGGGAATGGGAGTTTGGAGAGAGGTTGAAGATGATAGAAATGAGGGAAAACTCTCATTTAAGGGTATTTATACCCCGAGGGTGTTCGGGTTCATTTTCGTTGCTCGGTTCGCGTTTTCGTTACGTTTCCGGAAAATTACGCGTAATTTAAATGGATTTAAATAAAAAGAGTTTAATTTAATTATTTTGATGAGTTTCAAAATTGTAAAATGTTATTTATTTTATTTTATTAAATTACTTTCGTTCGTGTCGTGTTTTCGTTTCGTCAGATCGCGTCACCTTCGCACGTAATTCGTTCGAATCGTCACCCGAACGAATACGACGATGGTTTTGCTTTCTGACTTTTGTTTTCTACTTTTCAGTCATTATTTCAGAACTCTAAACTCACAGATATGTTTGTGTGAATCGTCACCCACGCAAACACACTGTCAGTTCGTTATTCTGAAATAACACTGTAATTGTGTTTAGATTGTGTTTCCTCACTGTCGGACTCAACTAAACATCCTGTTTTCACATTGTTCTTGTACTGACTTGTCGGTCATCTGATTCCTGTCAGTTGTGGACATCAGATCGCAACCGATATGTTTCTGAGTATTGTTTGAGCATCGTTGTTTCTCATGATTTGTTGTGTTAACTGTAATTAAGTTTTCACTTAATAAATGTAACAAATGTTCCAAATGTACGTTGTACTTAATGTATTTAAGTTTATACGAAAATACGTACAACGATTTTCTTGTATTTAAGATCTTGTTAATTCAAGTACTGTTTAAAATCGTACAAGTACACATAGTTACTGTAGAAAGTACACGTACCGTACGGACTTTCCGGACGTTCTGGTACTTGCTGTTACAATGGCGGGAGGCAGCATGTTAGCTTCGGTTGCGAACCCGCATATGATATAAAACATATTGACTAGCTATCAATTGATATTGCATTGTATTGAAAAATAGACCTGCTCAATATTTACTTTAAACATTTTGATGTTTACTGCTGATTACAAACCTGTGCTCTCACCAACCATTGTGTTGACATTTTACTCGCATGTTTTCTCAGGTAACTAAGGCACGCGCACCAGGAATAGGATGCTAGGCCGGAGTCGCATGCATCTGCTTAAGTGTCTTAGTTTATCAAGCAATTATTATCATTTGATATATTGTGTAATGTTAAACAACTTTAATCGCTTCCGCGACTATTGTCACGTATCGTTTTGAAAACCATTTTGATTTAACGCTTCCGCAAACTATGAATGATTAAACTGTTTTGTTAACTTGTACTTTATTTCCGCGACTCTGATATTATTAAACTGTTTTATCCAAATTACTAGATGTACGTACGAAATCAGACATATAGGTCTCGCATGTTGTGTGACCGGAGACTGCGATCCTGACAATCTGCCGCCGCTCGCGCCCCGGAAGGGACGAGAATTCTCGGGGTGCGACAGAACCTTCGAGGCATAGTTCGTTTACAGCTGTGACCGAGAAAAGTCAGAAACCCGTATTTCGGCGCAGTCGTTCCACATCGGTATCAAAAGCAATGCCACCATCAGACTCGCAAAGTCAAAACGAATTCCGTTTCCACGTAACATGAAGCCAGAAGGATTAAACAATGTTTATCGCTTCGGTCGTCACATCCTTCCTTTGCTTCAACCTTACGTGATAAACATAGAAGATATCGAGCCAGATGGTAACTGTGGTTTTCGTTTGGTAGCCGTGGGTTTAGGATTCGATGAAAATCATTGAGCATTTATTCGACAACAACTCTTGCAAGAATTGGATTTCAATGCAGATCTGTACAGATATGTGTTTAACTCCTATGACCCAGGATCTTATGATGTACTACGCAACACAATAAATTGGCAACAGATTGCACCTGCTCCAGCCGAACATTGGATTTTTATGCCTCACACAGGTTTAGTAATTGCTTAAAGATTTGGCGTAATCGTTCACCTTTTCAGCAGTCGAGGTCCTCAAACCATTTTTCCTTTGTGGACATCTGGTAATAGTTTGCCGCGACATAACGTCGTATCAGTAGTTCATCTTGGCGTCCATTTCATTAATGTTACCTTACAAGGATATTATCCAATCCCAATGGTAAATCTTATTTGGAAACGTTACCGAAATGATGCCGCATCCGACTAGGAGTTCGTATATCATGACAGGCTGCAATAATATCAAAGATTTATAGATGAAAATAAGTTGGTCGACTACATAGACGTGTAAATGTAAAAATCAAATTCTTTAATTAAATGTAATAAAAATTAATTTTTTGTGTATATTTAAAATAAATAAATAAATAAAGTTAGAACAGTACGGCCCGTACTGCCCAGTACGGCCCGTACTGCTCAGTACGGGCTGTACCGTTCCAGATTATATTCAAATTTCAGATTCTTTTTTACTTTTTTCACACACACAAACTTACAAAACTCTCTCGTCTTGGTCTATACACCCCGTCTTGAATTTTCAAACTTTCAACACCAGGTACGTACTTTGCTTCATAGATCATGAATATATGTTTAAATTTGGATCGAAATAGGACCTGTTTAGATCGTTTTATCGTTTTTGAAATAAGAACAAGACGCACCGTCTTGGCCAGTACGAGCCTTCTTGGTCAATCAAATTTGAACCAGCCAACAATCAAGACGGGCCGTCTTGACCTGTACGGCCTGTCTTGTTCATCAAATGAAGAATGTGACTTTTGGGCTGGTATGCCAAGACAGGCCGACCGTCTTGGACAGACGGCCTTGTTTTGGCCTGGTATGGCCAAGGCGGGCCGTCCTGAGTTGTACGGCCCTCTCTTGAACAGAATTTTTTTTGCGTTCGCTCGTTTTCGTTTTTCAGCTTATACTTACTTATCGAGATGGAGGCCGATATTCCAAACCACGAGGACGTTGCCCAGCAGCAGCCGCCCTTAGATACCGAGACATTGGCGCTGTCGCAGCACGAGTGGCTGCAATTCGAGCCAGAGTCGGCGGTAGCACGTTGTATAGACTGGGGGTTTTAGAAGATGCCGGGGAGGCAGGGCGTGCGAGAGCTATCCTCGTCAAGGACACACCATGGACTCGCCTGTTCGATATCGCGGAGGTGCCCACCCACAGGCTGATCACTGTGGAGTTTCTATCCACATTTCGATATAAAGCTCACCAGGTAGCAGTTCGTCAGCAGGATGACGAGGAGCTTCCTACATATATTGAGTTCTCCTTATGCGGACAGCACTTCGAGATGTCGATCGAGAGGTTCGCCGTGCACTTAGGCATATATTATGAGCCGGAGACCGTTCGTGACGGGGTTCACGCAGGGTGAGGATGGGGTTATGAGGGCCTGGTTGTCACACCCCGAGCCGGCGGGAACGGATCAGCTTTCCCGTCGGGAGGAAGGTTCTCGGGGCGCGATATCGTGAGTGATAATCGAAATGATCAGATTGTTTACATAGCACATGATAAATAAATGAGAAATGTTAACACAACAATGATATAGAATTACAAGATTAAATTACAATGTATCGTTTATAATTTAATCGAGTAAATCTATCCAAAAGAATCAATGCGATTATATCTTGTATCTGTACAAGATATACAAAAGATGATTCATTGTTTTGCCATCCGAAAGTATGATCACACAATATGTAGCTAGGTCCTCTAAAGTCCACTAGCTATGTTCTTGAATGTGGGCGACTAAACATGTTCGTCACCTGAGAAAACATGTATTTAAACAAAGTCAACACTAGGTTGGTGAGTTCATAAGTTTGATAATTGAAAACCATTGATTTATTGTTATTCATGTTCACAATGTTACACACAAGTCTTGTTTAGGAATGTTTGATTTATCACCCATTATGTTCTCTCCATAGTTATACTTACAAATAGTATTTCATCCTATCAGTTATGCTTATATATAGGGCATATTAGGGGAACAAGCCCCAGCCAACATCCCACCACATAAGTGATAGAACTCCACACCATTTGTAATTCAACTATGGATACCCATTTCATTTCACCCATAAATCCCCATATATGATTATCCCACAATTTGTATAAGAGACTTAATTTTCCCTGTTAGCTATTCCTTACGGACTAGCCCGGCATGTAAGATATCATCCTCGATATCTAGAACAAAACTTCATAGTTTATGTAGCTAACCATTTCTGATTAGCCCGGCGTGTAAGACATCCCACTAGGATATCTAGAACAAGACTAAAGAGTCTATGTGACTGTCAGTATTAACTAGTCCGGTATGTAAGATATCATACTTGATATCTAGATTGGGACACAATAGTCCCAGTAGCTGTCTTTCCTGACCAGCCCGGTGTGTAAGATGTTCTACTTATAATATCTATTGGAATGGATACGTTCCCTGGATTTTATGAATTTTCTCTAGTTATAATAATAGCACCTCTCGTGCCTGGTATGATTTCATTAGATTACCCCCAAATCTTATGTTTAGAGTTCATGATTTACCCGACTGTTCTGTTGTTAGTGTAACCGGCACACTCTGACGGTTTTAGGATGTACTCTAAATAGAGTCTTAATAGATAGTGATAGTATAGGTGGGGAATGCCATCCCGAAAGTGTATACTCATAATATCCTCCTCGATATCACAAGTAATTGTCTCAACTGCTATCTCTATGTGGAGTGTTCTTAGCGACTTTAACAAAGTGTTATAAGAACTAATCTTATGACACGATGTTAGAAGTGAGTGAATGATCTCGTTATCATGAAGTTTCATTATCATGATCATCATTCTTGACGTATGTAATTGTTACCAACATGTTATCCCTTGGATTTCTCCCTTGTTCTATGATGTAAGAATAATAAGCAGTTGTAAGATATATTCTTAACAACTTGTATTATTCTATTGTCTTAATGTGTCATGAATCTATGCTAGCATGTAGCATCATAGCTATTTCAGATATGATAATAACCAGGCAAGTGAGCATACAACGATAATCGATAATAATGATAAACAATATTATCTAAATCATAATATAAGCAATATGTTATAATAAAACTTTTAAGTAAATAAAAGTTAAGCATGTTTCTCAGCCCCGAGCTTTGAAATCAGAAAAGATCAGAAAAGGGGCATATGAACTCACCTTGTTGTGGAAGTGGTTGACTTAGCTTAAACGAAGAATGCACACGCTCTTGATTGAACTTGAGTTTGTTTTCACGATCCTGTATTGATTTCATGTTGTTTTTAACTCGTAAGTATGAGTCTTTGAGTGTGTGTTTTTATGTGTGTTGGTGTTAGCCCTAAAGTTAGCTAACACTTGTGAGTCTCAGTCTTGGTCTTCATTCGGCCCTGTATACTTGTTATTGACTTTAGAAATACTTATCCCAATTAGGTTAACATTTAAAATACCCTCTTATTGATTTTATAACTTAGGTTTTTGGGTTGAAAATTAACAACCTTTAAGAATAACATGTTTAGCCTTTTGAATTTCATTATGATCATAACTTGCCACGTTTGTAATATTTAAGAAATCCCGCGCATGTTACTTTTGAAATGATTTTCAAGTATTTGTCTCACTTTGTTCCATGTGGGCCAAAACATCTAGACTAACACATAAGGATGTTGGGCCTGGATGTAGGAGTCATGGGCCAAACCAATTGAGTGTTGACTTGGGCCAAACGAAATGGCTAAACAACTTTGGGCCTATTAATGGGATTTTAATAGCATAGACCTAATCAGTTTCTTGGGCTGGTTAAAGGAGCCAACCTAAGATCATGGGCCCAACTAATAGTCTTAGTCCGTTGAGTGTATATTAGGTTGATAGGGTTGTGTAATCGGACATGGATGTTAAACCGAAATGGTTAAGCTAAACCAACCCAGGAGCCTAGGTTTGCTTCTAATTGTGGCTGGACCAGCTTAGGTTCGTTGATGTTGCACTAGGTTCGGCCAGGTGGATGCGCAGGTCCAAGGTTCGTGGTGTTTTGGTTCGTGGAGGTGAGGGTTCGTGACTCCCCCCTTAGGGTTCGGCTGGTCATGGTTCGCCAAGGGTTCGGTTGTTGGTTTCCATAGTTTCGGCAAGCACAGGTTCGTCAGTTGGCTAAAGGGTTCGCCATGTATGCTGCCTGGTTCGTGGTTCCTGTTATGGTTCGGCACTTAGGGGTTCGTAGCTTGTAGGTTCGGCCAAGAATGGTTCGCTATGCATGATGGGTTCGGCACCCATTCAGGGTTCGTGACTCCTGCTTAGGTTCGCCTGAGCCACCGTGGGTTCGCCCGAAGCCAAGGTTCATCTGGGATGGTTCGTCAGGTGAAGGCTTCGACATAATGGTCACTGGTTCGTCCCCTCCGAGGTTCGGGCTACTGCAACTGGTTCGGCAATGATGGTGTAGCATGCTAGGTTCGGCTAGACTCTTTCCAAACTCATCACAGGTTCGCTGCTATCCCAGCAGCTCAGCCCACCACTATCAAGCCTCTCCAGTTGCAGGTTGATTCCCATGGCTGTGTTATGCGCAGAGGACTCCTCGTGGACATGTGGTTCAAGGTATAGAGAGAGGGTAGCCGATTAAGGAGTTGGGCCGAGCGAAAGCTTAGAAAACCCTAGGATTTCGAACATTCAAGCTCCTATACCTTGAATTCGGCTGAAAAGATGCTCAGATCTGCTGTACTTCCTTGTAGAGCTCGTTGCTAGCTACGCGTGGACACCAAGAACGCTTGATTTCGCCAAGAATCAAGGGAGATGTTATGATTTGAAGACTTGTTCTTCTAGAGAGAGAGAATTCCGAATTTAGAGAGAGAGAGGTGAGTAGGTGATTGAAGTTATGAGGAATAAATGCTTGTAAATGGGTTTTTATACCCCGCGTGTGTTCGGGTTCGTATCGTTTGATCGGTTCGCGTTTTCGTCGCGTTTCCGGAACTTTGCGCGTAATTTATTTGAAATAAATAAAAGAATTGTTATTGTAATTATTTTGATAAGTTTCAAAATTGTAAAATATAAAATATTTTATTTTCTTAAATTAAATTTCGTTCGTATCTTCTTTCGTTTTGTCAGAAAACGTCACTTACGCGCGTCTTCGTACAGAGCGCTAGCTGTACGAACACGGTCGTACGTTTCACTTTCTGATTTGGTTTTCTACTTATCAGTTATCGTTCAGAACGTTAAACCCACAGATATGTTTGTGTGAATCGTCATCCACGCAAACACACTGTCAGTTTATTATTCTGGAACAACACTGCTCTTATGTTATGAATTATGTTTCCTCTCTGGCGGACTCAACTATACTTCCTATTTTCACATTGTTTTCGTACTGATTTATCGGCCATCTGATTCATGTCATCTATGGATATCAGATCGCAACCAATTGGTTATTGTCATTTGTTTGCACACTATTGTTTCTCTTGAGTTGTTGTATTTCCTGTATTTAAGTTTTCACTTAAACACATACAACTGTCTCCTGTTTTCTCGTGTGTTGTTGTTACACAATTGTTCAATCACTGTATTTACACACAGTAATTGGTGAAAGTACACACACCGTACGGACTTGCCGGACGATGAAGTACTGGATGTCACACTGGTGGACCCAGATCTCTGATACGCCGTTCACCGGCCACCGACTACGGGGAGATCCACTTATTCGTTACATCCACCGCTGCATCGTGACGACTATATCAGGTTGCGGCCAGAGGCAGGAGTGGGTGACGACGACAGAGCTTTTCTATCTTCATTCACTCATGACCGGCAGGCCGTGCAACCTGGCACGGTGTTTTGCGTTATACTAAGCCTCCTTCTACCACCGTCAGGAGCGTGGTACACTGTGGGGTGGCGCCTTTGTCACCCACATCACTCGCACCAGAGGCATGGTTGACATGCTTCAGGATCTGCCGGCGATCGAGCCTCGTAAGCTTGATCTTCGGACGATCCTGAACATGAAACCTGCCGCCGACATCCCGGGTCTGGGATGGCGGTTTATTAGATACGACGGCCGACCGTTTCAGGACGCCTAGGTCATCGTCGTACCGGAGCAGGAGGAGGAGGAAGAGGAGGAGCAGCCTCAGGACGATGGTCCGATGCCGGAGCCTGAGCCGATTCGGGAGGAGCCGGTTCGATCACCGGCGCGCGAGGAGTCGCCGCCGCAGCATCCACCACACGTTTACTGTCGGTGCGCCTGATCGAGCCGCTCGAGGCGTTGTTGCACCAGATTGCCGCCCAGTGTGACGAGATGGCCCAGGCGGATCGTCGTCTGGCCGCCTGGGAGACATGCGTCGAGCGACAGCTCGATGATTTGGTCTGGTGGTCGGTTGCGTCAGAGCATGCGTGACGGGACGGATCACAGCTTCTACCGCTCCCGGATCCACGCGTCTACGCAGACGACGGATCGTCCGCTGGACCATCCAGAGTTTCGTAGTTACTTTTGTATATTTGTATTTTGTTTCCTAGTATGTAAAACTTATGCTGTGTATATATGTATGTTTCTTTCTTCATTTGTATTGTTTCTGTTTTTGTTGTGTTGTGTTGTTTAATATTTGCGCGAAAAACTTATATCGTTTAAATTATTTAAATTAACGTAAACAAACTAATAATAAAATGAAATATTTAGTTAAAACGATTTCGTAAATAATTCCAGATGGTTAAAAATGATAACGTAACAAGATTATGACGTTTAATCAACATAATAGTCGTATATCGTTTAAATAATTCATGTACTAAACGTATATCGTTAAAAATTATTTAAATACGTAAATTAAGTTTAAATAAAATAAATAACTTCAAGACGGCCCGTACTGACCAGTACGGGCCGTATCAAGTGACTCAACTGCTTTGACACCCAAAAATGGCTTGGAAAAATAAGTGAAGGCCAAGACGGGCCGTACTGGTCAGTACGGCCCGTCCAACAGAATGTTTCACTGAATCCAAGGAATACCCTGGAATGTATGACTGTACTCAATACGGGCCGTACTGACCGGTACGGCCCGTCTTGAACCGCATGGGTGTTAAAATAAAAAAGTGGGGTGTCCAAATAAAACCACCCATAATAAAACCTACAATCCATATGCCGTTTGAACATCATCACCACCCATCACTACAATTGCATAACCAGTCACCTCTCACCCATCACCTCCACACTTGTCATTGCCTCCATCATCGACCCACTATCCCTATCGGTTATGACTGGCTCTACTATGTAAAAGAAAAAGACTTAACTTAATGCTACCAAAATCAATGTGCCTTAAATTTTCGAGACTTTTTTGTTGTAATGAATTCTGATTTGTGTAAATTTTTTTGTTGTTTTTTAGTATTCGTAATCAATTTACACATTTTGTTTGTGATTTATTTTCTTTTTTTTTTATAATTTCCTCTTTCATGATTATTTATACTTTGTGTGTCATAAACTCGGATAAAAGATGAGAGTTTTTATATACATTAGAAAAAAAACCACAATTTTTTACTCCGATTTGTATCACAAAAAAGCTTAAGTCGGCCTTGATGTCGATAAACCCTTCCCTTCGTTTATTGCGAACCGGCGAATCCACGACTCGGGAACCACTACTACCGCTATTACCTACAATGGAGGTTCTCTTATTAAAACATATAATCCATGGCAATATGACAAGATTTACACAATATTAAATTATAGTTTGGTGTACGACGTTGGTAAAACAAGTTCAAGTCTAAAATGTATATGTTTTTATCTCAATCGAGCCTCCAACTCTATATCTCATCCCCCCCCCCCCCCCCCACACACACCATGGGAGGTCCTGAAAATGAGCAAAGTTGACTTTCGTTCACGGCCTAAATTTTTCAATGACACAAAATTTTTAAAGTTATTTTTATATTATATATATTTACTGATATTTAAAAATAAAAAACAAAAAACAAAAATATATAATTTGCTACGGACATTTTTTTATCGACTCGTCCGGGCACTTGAATTATCAGGAGTACCCTGCTCCACACACAAACCTCTTATTCAAATTTGATTTGGGGAAGTGCACATTCAAATTTGGAACCATGTGACAGGTTATGTTGATTTATCGGTTGTTGGTTTTTCCTTTTTTGGGTTCTCTGTCTCATTTTGATTTCTTTGTTAGGTCCAATCGAGTGATAGTTACTCGTAACTCAATTTGATTTTTCAAGAGGATGATGTTAAAAGGGATGGAGAAGATGATATTGTAGATAAAGATGATGATAATGATAATGTTGTCAGTGACGGAGCTTGAAAAAAGCTCGAAGGGGGCCAAAGGATTTTTAGGAAGAAAACGGTGGGGCCGAAGGATTTTTAGGAAGAAAACGGAGAAGGCCGAAGGATTTTTAGGAAGGAAACGAGCGGAACCGAAAGATTTTTCTACGAAATACAACTAAATCGACTATTCTGACCGGAAAAACAGGGGACGGGCCCCCGGGCTCTCAATAAGAACCGTCCTTGGCTGTTGTTATGTTTAGGATGTCAGTGATGAAGATAAAGGTCGTTATTGGTGGTGCCATGAGGCATGAGGGTGGTTTGTCAAAGAACGGTTGGTGAGGATGGGGATGGGGTCTGTGATGAAATATTAAACGAGTAATTAAAAAGGTCTAATGTGTGTATTATTTTTAAAATTCCTTATCGTTTAGCAAAAGAGTATAAGAACATTCACAATTTATTTTTTGAATATTATAGTTAATCGGCTAGTATGTTCTCGAAGAAGAGTTTGTGTATCAATCATATCATCTATATATTACCATTAACTTTTGTTTTTATAGTCATGCACTATAAAAAAACATCGGTGTAAAACTTTTTTTAAATAAGTATCATCAACGCAATTTTTTATACTTAAGGAACTAAGCGTATGCATGGTTCGGTTCGGTTCGGTGCGGTTATGATCATTTCCATAACTAACTATAACCAAAACCGCTCTTTCGGTTAATTCTAAATCCTTAACCTTAACCATAACCAATTGATCGGTTAACCACTGGTTCCGGTTCGGTTTCGGTTAAATTCGGTTAATAATATAATTGTTGAAAACCTTGTAAATATGCTTCTGGATTATAGATATATTAATAATGGAAATATAAGTGAAGCTTGTAAAACTTTGTAGTGATTGAGAATATGTGTGAACAAAAAGTTGAACCAGATAAATATTAATTTATTTTCTTATATATTTAGTCTCACATATGATTCATATATTTTCATATAGTAAAAAGTGATGATTCACCTTCTATACTTGACTTTTACCTTAACTTATTAAAAAACACACAAACATATAAATTTTAGAATATATATATATACACACACAATATTCGGTTCGGTTTGGTTAAAGTCGGTTAATGACTTGCCTTAACCATAACCATGACCGAATAATTCAGTTAATGGTCTCGCTTAACCATAACAGTCGGATAAATTCGATTTCGGTTAAAATCGGTAATGGTTCGGATGGTTATGGGTTATCTTTTGGTTATGGTTAAACTATGCTCACCCTATTAGGAACCATGCATGTAACATGACCTAATGAAGTAATCATAGAAACTATCCATTTTATTAACTATAATTTTGAGAATGAAAAATATATTATGTTTAAAGAAGCTAAGATTCTGATCAAATTTGATCAAGGTACGTGTCGATGTATATAAATATAAGGATAAAATCAAATAAAAACAAGATTTTATAATAAAATAAAAATATTTTTTACTGAATTTAATTTTGGTTGGACATAAATATTTTATTTTAATATATTTTATTTATGTGTTTGTACTTGAAAACTACAGTAAAAAACATAATTAATTATAAAAATAGATATTTTTATGTTTTTACGCTAAAACTTATTTTTTGGTTGAATTAATATATATAGGATACTGCTATAAAAATTGGATAACACTCAATTAAAAATTCAAATTTTATTAATAAAGTTATATAATTGCGTGTGATTAACGAACGCTTACTAGAAAAATGCATTACATACGCGTAGAAGAAATTTTAATGTGTAATTTAAAATATATCAAAATCATAATTTTAGTTTCATTGAGATATTTTCGTTATTTTCTGCTCATGCATATTATATTTTAATACACTTTTCTTTAATAATAATTAATTTTTAACGTTTTGTAGTGACAAAAAGTCATTTTAGATTCAACTCCAAAGTAGTCTGAAACCAAGTTTTTATATTCTTATAAAAAATATTGATAAATATGTATATAATATATTTTATAGCATGACGAGACTTGTGTAGAGAACCTTCCATGGATTTTATGAATTCATCGTTTGCTTGAGGCAATCTCGTTCTAGAATCATGCATGCAACGATCAGAAGACCTTAAAGCAAGTGCGAAAGGTGTGGTTGCACATGACCTATTTTTTAGAGGGCATTAAATTTTTTAAAAATTTGTATATATTATATATGTGTGTGTGTGTTAATTTATTTTACAACAAACACATAATTTACAATCCAATTTTTTATATATATAAAACCAATTACGAATTTTATAAAAGATAAAAGAAAAAACTTGTTATTTAAACATTTGATCCAATAACTCATTACAACTTAAAATTTAGGCTAAAAAAATTAACTCGCTTACCATACACAGACATTTTAGCATTCGCACATTACACATAATATCTTAGAGACGGCCCAGTAAACAATTTATCACTTAATATTATTATCATATTTCTTGTAATATTTAAAAATATAAATGTCATTAAATTTTTATCATGCCTTTGAGAAATTCATCCGAAGTATTTAAGAGATATTAACAAATATAGAAACCGATGAAAACAAATATTTTGAGAGACTATATATGGTCTCTTAAATAAAATAAAAAAAATTAACACAACTTACGATGCTTATTTCAAAAATATAATTTGTGAGAACTATTTTCACAAAATTTATGAAAATATGTAAGATAACTAAGGCTGTTCAAATTGCTCGCCGCTCGTTGCTCGTTCGTCGCTCGCTCGGATAAAGATCGGAAAAAGCTCGTTCGAATTTCGCTCGGTTTTAAACGAGCCGATCACACTCTTACTTAATTAAAAAAAATATCGTACCAATTTGTACATCTGACTTATTTTGTTGATTCCAAAGGGGTGGGCAAAAATTTTCAACGTGCCCAATCACTTTCTTTCCATCAGATTGACTCAGAACCCCCAAACGGGAACGGGACCATATTAAATAATAAATACTCCAGAAAATAATGTTAATATATTAGTATTGTACGGCTTTAATTTTTTTTTAATACACATCTAAAGGATGAGTTGAATTGACTTCATCGTGTAACACACATATATACATATATACTATACTAAAATAAATATCATATAATAACCCATCATAAATGAATTAACTTTTTTTTTTGAACGGCATTTGATCTTAACGTGTGAAGCACTGATTTTCAGGCCACGGCACCAAGATCTAGTCATCATGACCTCCGTTGAGACCCCACCACCACCCCAGAAGGAGCCAAAGGGGTAACTATTAGGCTAGAATCACTGATTTCGCCTTGGGAGGGATTTGAACCCGTGACCTCCCACAGAGAAGCCAAAGAGGTAACCATTAGGGTAGAAGCCCTTGGTTCATAAATGAATTAATTGATTAACCATATATTAGTCATTAGTTTAATATAAAATAATTATGATTTTAATTCAATGATTTAGATTGCTCAAATGTAAGAAGAAAATTTTTTTTTTTAAATAAAATTTAACATATTAATGACAAGTGTTTCTCTCATATCTACATTTTAAGTTTAAAATTATCTTTTTATTTTTTTAACCTTTATAATTTTTTTATAAATTATTATTTTTTTTTAAATTACATCATTAAACTCATTATGTTTTTCTTTTTAACTCAATTATAATCTCGACATTTTTTTCATGTGTTTGCAATTACATCACCATAACAAACATTTTAGTGTGTAATTAAATGTAATTATATCAATGTAACAAACAATGAGTTAATAGGAATGTTACATTGTATTTGTTATGCTGATATAATTGCAAAACCTCAAAGACCGAAAAAAATCACAAGGCTTACACTTATATAATTATGAAATGCTGAAAAAAATAATAAGACTATACTTGAATTAAAGAGAAAAATGTGATAAGTTTAATAGTGTATTTTTTTTTATAGAAAATAGCAATTTAAAAATAATTATGAATATTTAAAAGCATGGGGGATAAAGTTTAAAAAAGAAAAATGGACATGTAGATAGTGACAATAAATTAAACCTTTTGTGTAGTAAACAATTGACCAAAATTTATATTTTTAATAATAAAACAAATTTGACACATAACATCATTTTACTATATCCTATTTTTGATCAACTATTTATATTAAATTAAACAGTTAACACAATAATATATAATATATATAGGATTGTGAACAAATAATAACCCACCCGTCAAAATGAAGCCAAATCTTGTATTTTTTTTAACATCATTGTAAGACATCTACAACACTTTTTTCTTCTATGAGTTTACAAAAAATTATTATCGTTTGATACGTAGCATCGCTGTAAGTTTTAAGCCGAAAACAGTTACAGTGCTAGAAGTGAAAAACTTACAACAATGTTACGTCTTAAATGGTGATGAATTTTTGCAAACTCATAAAAGAAGAAAGTGTTGTACATGTCTTACAATGATGTTAAAAAAAATCCAAGATTTGGATTCATCTTGATGGGTTATTTCAGGTTAATGTTTTAAGAGTGTGTTATTATTTGAACGCTTCCTAATATATATATATAGGAAAGTGTTCAAATAATAACTCACTCTTAAAGCAATAACCCAGGTAACTTTGGCAAGATGAAGCCGAATCTTGAATTTTTTTTGAACATCATTGTAATACAATTAGAACACTATGTTCTTTTATGAGTTTGTGAAAGTTGTAAGTTTTTTATTTACAACACTATAACTGTTTTAGGCCCAAAACTTACAACGATGTAAACTCTCAAACGGTGATTAATTTTCGCAAACTCATAAAAGAACATTGTGTTTTAATTGTGTTACAATGATGTTCAAAAAAAAATTCAAGATTCGGCTTCATCTTGCCAAAGTTATCTGGGTTATTGCTTTAAGAGTGTGTTATTATTTGATCCCAATCCTATATATATTATTTTACGAAGAATGAAAACCTTAAACAGTGTAGGAAGCAACAACAAGGAGACATGTATACATTAGGTGAATGGGTATAAATGTCGAAATAAAAAAGGAAGCTGCACATACAAATCACACGCAACTTCAACCATTTTTTAAGCATTCACTATTTTAAACGTTTTCATTTTTTTAAAAAATTACACCAAAAAATCAAACTTTTTTACTTTTTAAACAAGTATAATATTGTAATGTTTGAAAATAACCAAACTAGGTGGTGGGGGTAGCCGAAGGTGGTGGGGTGGCCGACGGTGGTGGTGGCGGCGGTGGTGGCAGATTTTGGTGGTAGCCTGTGGTGGTGGTGGTGGCCACTGGTGGCTGTCGGTGGTGGTGGGGTGGCCGAAGGTAATGGTGGGGGTGACCGACGGTGGTGGCGGACAATGGTGGTAACCTGTGGTGGAGGTGGTGGCCGCTGGTGGCCGCCGGTCTTGGTGGTGGTGTCCAATGGTAGCGATGGTGGCGCCAACAGTGGTGGTGGCCGACGGTGGTGGGTGCTCTCTGCAGACCTTATAAGATCTTAAAGGTGGTTGGGCCATATTTGCACCAAAAAGAACACATGAATATACAAATAGTCTGGAGATGCCAACATCTGCGCGTGGTTTGTGCGGCGCAGACAAAAGGGCCTACGCAGACTTTTTTGGCTAAAATAAAGAGCACCTAAGTGAAAAACATCATAAAAAAACTATAAAATGCTTATATTTCATGTACATACCATAAAACACTATAAATCACCGAGTTTCACAAAACATGTTAATTTGCAAAATAAAACGAATGTATATATTAAACATGTGCAATTGTTAAATAAAAAGAACATGTGTATTTATATGATAAGAACAACATAAAACATTGTTATATGAGAAACATCATGAATATTAAAAGGAATATAAGAAAAAAACATCATAAAACATTATTATCTTTTTTGTTTATTTAGTGAAAAACACCATAAAATACTTAGTTTTATGTAGGGATGTTCAAAAAAATCCGTATCCGAATCCGAAAATCCGAATCCGAAATATCCGAAAAAATCACATATCCGAAAATTCGGATTCGGATTCGGATACATATTTTGAAAATTTTCGGATAGTTCGGATATCCGATATCCGAATTAGTTTTATTTTTCGGATATTTTTTCGGATATCTGGATAATTTTCGAATATTTCCGATAATTTTTCGGATATCCGGATAATTTTCGGATATTTGGGTATCCGATATATATTTTTTTAAAATTTTTTATTTTTATTTTTTGATTTCAGATATCCGAAATTTCGGATTCGGATATCCGAAAAAATGAACACCCCTAGTTTTATGAACATTCAAAAAATACCATAAAGCGCTAAGTTTTGTTAAGATACGAAAAACACCATATAACGACCAGTTTTATAAAAACATATTAAAAAACACCATAAAAACATTTATTATACTCTTCCTGTCATTTTAAATTCATTTTAAAATCTCTTTTTAACTTGTCATATTTACAGCCATTTAAATCAAAGGTCAATGACTGAAATTCCTTCATACACTTTTTAGAATTTTATTTCTTTGTAGCCAAACCACAATTTAATATATATATATATATATATATATATATATATATATATATATATATATATATATATATAGGGCTGGGCACAAAAAATAACCCACTAAATACGCGCTAACCCAAATAACTTTGGGAAGATGAAGCCGAATCTTGAATTTTTTTTAAACATCATTGTAACACATTTTGAACACCGTGTTCTTTTATGAGTTATCTATTGCCCAATCCTCAATTTATCAATTCAAGTCTAACGCAATTTATCATTCGTTTTAATACTCACAACAATTTGTTTATCCAATATTCATATCAAACGATTGTATAATCATACTTTCAAGTTAATTTTTCACTAACATGTTAAAACCCAGTTTAATTAACTTATCATTTAAAACCATCCATACGTGGATTAGCCCCAACGTCACAATAATATGGACTTACATGACAAACCCAATATCATTTCATTATGGACTTACATGACAAACACCAACGTCATTTCATTATGGACTTACATGACAAACACCAACGCCATTTCATTATAGACTTACATGGCAAACCCAATGCCACGCACCAGTGGTCTTACATGATAATTTCAATGCCATTTCACTATGGACTTATATGACAAACACCAATGCCATTTCATTATAGACTTACATGTTTATGGACTAACATGACAAACCCAATACCACGCACCAGTGGTCTTGCATGATAATTCCAATGCCATTTCACTATGGACTTACATGACAAACACCAATGCTATTTCATCATGGATTTTCATGTTCCTCCACACGAATGTGGATCATCACCAAAATGCCATATACATTAGTTTCACACGAATGTGAATCATCTCCAATTATTTGTGTCAGTTATTCTAAACATATAATGACACTTTCATTATTTATGCAATTATATCATAACATTAACCAATTTCAACAAAACTCAAATTGTTACATCCAATATTTGATTCAACACTTCAAATACCACCCCATGTAATTTCATGTTCATATACTTCCACACAATATGGATTGTCATCATTTCGATTGCAACTATTAATTAAAATTAAATAACACCTTTCAACTTATGCATTTAGCACATAACATTCATCCAATACTACAAGACATTATCAAGAAGTTAAATACCACCCCATGTAGTTTCATATTCACATTTTCAACATTTCATGACACATATGGTCAATTTACCATTCAATTTATCACAACTACTACAAGTCAATTACAAGTAGTTACAACAAACATAATCACATAAAACATAAGCACCAATATGTCTTATGGTTGCATATTAATGAGTAGGTAACTCACCATTGCCTGTAGGAAAGCTAAACCTCGTAACTCCTTCTTGTTCTATTGATTTCACTTTCAATTTCATTTCTATACAAATAATATAGCACACATGCCATTTATCATTTACCATTTCAATCATACTACGTACTTACACATGGATCTTCATTTCTATATTATGTACTAAATTCTCATTTTGACCCATTAGTGTAAATATGTGTCCTATGTATATTTCAAGTATCTTAGATACTAAAAACACACCCAACTATATGCATATGACATAATAATACCATTTATTCTTGTTGAAAATCATATATACTCAATTTCTTATTTTTATCACATATTATAAATGTCATAGTTAAGTGCAACAACTTTCTGAGTTGCTGCTGAAATTGTCAAATTTGACCAACCTATGATTTTATTCAACCTTTTATGTTAAAATATGGATTCTAGTAGACTCTAAGAGCTTTCCAACCATATAAGATACATTTTCTATATATTTTTATACGATTTTATATGAATTTTCAAAGTACAGGATAGATTCATCCTTTAACCAAAGCTTTTTACAAAAATCTGTTAAGTTGTTTTCAATTTCAGTTTTCGTGTACTTAATGTCCATATTTTTTCTCATCCTACAAATCTGTAGAAACTAGATTTAATAAGCTTTCCAACGATATATTATATGCCCCAAATCTATTATCGTTGGATTTTATATGATTTTTCAAATATCAACACAGCAACCAAAAATAAGTTTTGTCAGCATGCTGAGATTTCTGTCATGCTATAGAAATCTACCATTTTGACTTTCTTACAAACCTAATTAGTTTATAAGTTCAAAGACAAACTTTAGTAGTCTCCAATACCTTTCTAACCATATAAAATACGCCTCAATAGGTTGTATGGTTGATTTTATATGATTTTTCTAAAATATGACAGAAATCCAAATTAATTTCAATCTGTACTTACTCTTTCTATTCAAGCATTTCAGCAAGCAGTTGGTGTGCATGTGATTTTTTTTTAACACTTGATGTTATCATCTAAAATACACTAATTAACTATCATCAAATCTCAAGATAGGTGAATTCATGTTAATCTACATGAACCCCTAATTATTTAACACTCATGAACAACTCATTTTCAAGTCTTTACACAAACCCATCTACATACATGGTGACCCATGAATTTCTCAACAAAAATGGAAGAATCACTTACCTACATGTTGTATAATGCAAGAGGAATTGAAATCTACAATTGCATTCAAGATCAAGCCATAGTTGGATGAAGATTTGACCAAGATATGAAAATTTTGGGTTTTCTCCTTGTTCTTGTTCTCTGCTCGTCGACCTCACCCAACACACACATAAGAATCACTATTTTAATTTAGACTAAGTCAATATCTATCCCCCTTTTTATTTAAGTTTCAACTATTAGCAATCTTAGTCCTTCTAGTTTTATTTTACTCGTTTTCTACTTTTAAATAAATTTATCATTTGTAATTAACTTACTAACAATAAAATGATTAAATAGAATTTATCTCTTAATTCACGCCATAAATCGTTTAAATTATTAATTATTCAAAATGGTCGTTACAAAAATTAAGTAAAATATTATATTTTACGTTTTACAATTTTGAAACTCAACAAAAACAATCGAAGAAATCTAAATTTCAATTCAAGCTAGTCAGTTACGTAATTGTTACGACGCGTACGTAAAAATACGCGAAACCAGCACCGAGCGAGACCGAACACGCGGGAACCACTCGTGGTATAAAAACCCTAAATTTTCCCCATCTTCCTCATTTAATTGTAGCCACATCTCTCTCTCTCTTTCTAAAGAAATTAGTCCATCTCTCTCACTAAAATCCAACACAAAATCATCAATATCTCCTTCATTTCTTCATCAAATCAAACAAACAAGATATCAAAACGATCCTCTCGACTAAAGGAATCTTTTGGTACCAAGGGTCGACCCTATCTTCAGCTCAAACTCTTGGAATCTTAGAGAGAAGGTTTGGATTTTCAGGGTTTGCTACTATTCATTATCTTCTTCCTTTTATAAACCGATTTACAGCCTTTAAACTCAAAAAGAAGACTTGTAATCAGTTGGAAATACTTTGGATATATGTGGATTAAAGTATAGAAAGCATGGCTGAGCTAGGTTTGGTCGTGGTGGTCAAAATAGATGGAGCTTGAGCTGGGTAAAACAATATCTACGAGGGGTGTTGTGACAGTCGGATTTCATCGATACTATCTTCGCCGATGGTGTAAATCTGGGACTAGAGTCATCGACATTAGTTGGAGATGGGAAAGACTAAAGAATTCCTGACAATTGCTGGTTGATATTGCTAGAATCAGAGCCATAGTATCGATGGGAATGGAGGCCATCGATACTGATAGTATCGATGGAACTCCCATGCAACAAACCAACTTCATCAATCGATATTAACCATCTTAGTGCTTCAAATGACCAACCAACCAACGATCCTAATATCTAACATCAGTCCAAGGGAATTAAAATCAAGAACTTGTCGATGGTGGTAGAATTGAAGGTAGGCTGTCGATCCTAAGACCCATCGATATTGACAATATCGATGGGCACCATTTTGGGTTAGCCGAGCCTTCATTCGATCTAATCTGCCATGCAAGCATTCAAAAACATTATAAACCAACAACCTAACTTAGTTTAGGATAATCCAAGGAGTTTAGAACAAAGAAACATGGACATTGGACGTGTAAGAAGCACTATATCGATGGTGCTAAGGACCATCGATATTATTAATATTGATGGGGTCCCATTTAACCTTGAATGATCGGCATTGTTAAGTTCCATCCACACCCAATGCATGGGCTGTTAATATAAACACATGTCATCTATAATAAGTGTTTTAAACTTAAGCTAACCTAATCCATACCAGAAAATCGATTGTCAATTCATCATTTAAGCAAAAAAGGATTGAGAAATGGTAGTATAACCCTAATTCAATCCTAGGTGATTACGAAGCGGCTTTCTTCTAGTTAAGTTTTACTTGACTTGATAATACAACATTTCATGGTCATCAAGGCTCAAAGTCATAAAATGTTTTAACAAAATCATGTGAACAAGAGTTACAAATTCATAGATACATGCTACATGTTTGCATAACTAGTCTTGTGCAATATTTAACATGACACATACATTTTCATAAGTTAATCATCAATCCAAGGATTCAATCATGCTTTTCAAGTTAATCTAACACTCTTGAACATAAGAACAAGTTTATACACAGGAATGTCATTAACAAGTTAACGTAAATCAATCAATCAATCAAAGTTTATAACATCATAAATGTTATATTATATGTATGATTACAATGATATAGGACTCATTTGGAGGTCTTGTCTAATTTGCTACTTGTACAGGATCTGAGTCTATTGTTGTCAGGTGAGAACATTAGCCCCTCTTTTACCGTTTTACAACCGTTGTGGGGAGGAACATGTGACCAAACATTTACTATACTACAACTTTACAAATACATTATTCATTACTCTTTTGCAACAATCAAAGGCTTACTCTTTTATTCTACTGGATTTACAAACTGTTAAACACTTTATACAAAAAGGTTTTATAAATTTCTTTGCAACTTGTTTTACACAAAATCATGCATGCGCTTTGTTGTTTCTTTCCGGCTCAATGCGTTGGCTACTACGTTAGCTTTTCCAGGGTGTTACTTGATAGCACGATCATAATCGCCTTGTGTTATAAATGCATGTTAAACACTTTTAAATAATAAGTTTTATAAACTCTTTAACTATAACTTGTGTTTTCAAATAAAAATTATAGTTCAACCCTTGTTATACAAGGAATTTTATCACAATATTCAACCAAAGGTTTACAAACAAGGTATTCAATCATGGTATTCAATCAAGGATCTTAATTCAAGGTATTCAATCACTGGGTTTCAAAACAAGGTATCCAACCATCAGTTTTCAATAAAGGTATCCAATCATGTTAATCGTTTAATCAATCTTAAAAAATTATAGTCATGGTGTTCATCATTGTGAACAAGCTTATACACATCAAGGCACATTCATTCATTCTTATTCTTAATCTTTTAACGTTAGTACTGGGTGATCACAACAAGGAAAAGCGGGACACGTTTTGGTTACGCCAAGACTGTGGCTAGTGTTTAAATATGTTTTAAAATCTAACTGCATATTGGATGCATTACGGTAATATGGATTCGCTGCTAATTAACTTTACCAACAGAGGTCATATTGACCGGGTTACGTCAACACGGAGTTGTCTTTTGAGTGAACTCATTAGTACTGCTCGTGTTGAATGTGTTTGCTGATTAATGATCTGACACCACATGTGATTTGGGACTTGATTATATGTTGGCTTTCTTAGTAGACATTCATTTGACTGTTTGCACATGTTATTCTTACTTGATGATAGTATGTGTTGCAATTATCCTTGACTTGTTTATACAATGTTTTATTCATATGTTTACAAATGCAGATTCATGATTTCAAATGTTAAACCTTTTGTTCTCACCAACTACTATTGTAGTTGACAGTTACTTTTCATGTGTTTCAGGTAATCAGGTTTAGAGCATTTCACGGACAACTAAGGAGACCATAGTTAAGATAGGACAAGATGAAGAAACAAGCACTACAAATAAAATGCCATTTAGTGGCACACGTTTATAGCGGCATTTAATTTTTGTGCCACTATTGTAGGATTTAGTGGCACTTTGAGTGAGCCACAATTGTTTGACCCATAATTTTAGTGGCACTTATTATTTGTACCTTTAAATTATATTTTTAGTGGCACTTTAAATATGCCACACTTAATTAACATGCATTTTTATGGCATTTGACATGTGCCACTAAATCATTTTAACATTTTACACAAAGTTTTTCCAAAATTAATTCTCTTAAATTTCATTCTCTCTTAAAATTAACTAAAAATAAATTTTAGCAAAATTAATTCCCTCCTACTTTTTACCATTTAATAAAAATTCCCTCCATGTTTCCTCACCCCTAATCTGCATCCACGATTAGCCCCCTTTCCAATTGAAATTCATCCATTTGTGTTTCACAAACCTACAAGGGCGACGGCATCAGCCTTTGATCAAGGGCGACGACATCAGCCTACAGTCGCTCATCATACTCTATTTCCGATCAAGGGCGACGACATCAGCCTCCGACGACTCGTGTGTCTATTCCGATCGATACCCTTTCGATGCCTCTGCCGATTTGTGTTTTTTCTTCTTGATTCCTTATTTCTACCGAGTTAAGGTAATTTGATAACCATTTAATTAGATAAATGTTTCTTCTGAGTTTGTAAGTGAAATTCCTATAATGTTTGGATTTAATGAAGTTAGGGCAGGGCTGAATCGAAGTCAGAGGCCATGCATCATAGTTTAAATACCTGCATATAGTTTAATTCATATTGTATACATACATCAAATTGTTAGAATATGTGCTTGTAATCGACATATTTGTCTATATGAATTGTTCAAATGGGACATCAGTCCTTATAAATGTATTCAAATGTACAGAATATGAATTGTTTTATTGAAATATAAATTACATGTGTGACAGTATTGTTTTTGTAATGATATTTTACATACTAACTATTTGTAGATGAGTAGGAGGCAGATAAGTGTTAATGGGTTATGGCCCTACCGGATCCATACTAAAATTTTACTTGCTATGACCTGAACTTTTTTTGACCCATTTATGATTTACCGACCTGCCTGGCATGCTTATTTTGCCCACCTCTAGCTAGAATATATTGGAATATTGTTTTACCTCTTTGATACATCTCGCTTTAGACCTATTTAAAAATAAAAATAACTGCCATACTTACAGGTGGGTAGTTATACTACCATGTGGATCTCGTAAGCGTACAATGCCTTTCAAGTTGGAACTTGCTATATACTCCAGCTTTCAAATATGTTTATTTGCAGCTACTAATTGACACTATATTCATTTCCTTAAGAGAAGCAAGTTCTGATTTCTTAAATATATTTTTGACCTTTAATTTTATAAATAAAATGCTTGATACAGCATTTCTTGCATCCTGGAATTTTAGGTTGTACGCCTCTACATTGGTATGCTATAAGGGGGAAGTTAGAAGCGTGCACATCATTAGTACAAGCTGGAAAGAAAGATGGTTTAATGGTGACTGATAATACTGGTTATACACCAGCACAACTTGCTTCTGATAACAATCATCGGTAAGTTGCATTTTTTCTTATAGGTATTCCTTGGTTTTGAATATTTAGAGTTGGCTTAAATATAAAGAAAAACTAAGCCTGGCAAAATGGTTGGGTTGGATTGGGTTGGGTTGAATCGGGTAACGATTCAAAATGGGTTCGGGTAAGAATGAGTGCGGGTCATGATGAGTTCAAGCATAATCAGTTTGAGACTGAATGGGTCGTTTTAAAAAAACATCAATTTAGTTCAAGACTTCAAGTTACAATAGGTTGTAAATAAACAAATAGTTTATTTGCATAATTTTTTAGTAATTTTACCATCAAAATTTCCTACCTGTTTGAATTTATTCTATTCTCATAGTTTTTAGGTTACCCATCTTGATCTATGTTGTGTTAACATCTGTTCAACTTTTAACCTATATCAGTTCAGTCATTACAGGTATCTTTTGAACCTTTTGAATAAATTAATTTAGCATGTACTTTGTGATCAGTTAGACCAGTTAATTCTTATAATATTATTTATATCTCTTTGATTGCAGCTTCAAATTTGCCAAAGTTAACTGCCAGTTTTGCCCTTTTTGCTTGGATGGGTGTATTATTTGCATGCTCAGGAGTAGTACTTTTTTACAAATGTAGTTGGTATGTCTTGACTGTTTTGTTATAGAACTCTCAAAAAGAGAGTTGCATAATGGGCAGGTAGAGTGGGATGGATAACAGGCCAAATCGATAGTATTTTATTGCATTTTATATGATCAAATTTCTTTTAAGTTTCTATTTTATACTTCTTTGATAATTGAAATTTTTTTTATAGGTTTTAAGTGGAATTTTTTTTCTGTAAGCATCATTTTATCTTTTTATAGGTTCAAGTGGAATATTCTTGATTATTGAAGTTAATCAAACTTTCCGCACAGGTGCTCACAAAGATAGCACCCAAAAAAACTGTAGTTAAACTAAAATTAATTTATCAGCTTCTTATATGATCAAATTTCATGTAAGTTTCTATCTCATACTTCTTTGATAATTGGAAAATTTTCTATAGGTTTAAGTGAAATTTTTAAGTGAAATTTTCTTGGTTTTAGTCATTATGTTGTACTTATATTGCTTGAATGCATTGTTCATCATCACTTAGGTGATTATGTATGCAATAGTTTTATATGCAAAAAAAACGAGCCTGGTATGAATACATGTTTTATATATCTTTATTGTAAAAGTAAGGAGTAGACTTTAATGTTTACTAGACCTGAGTTTATTTATAATTATAGAGTCATGCATCAAGCTTGCAGCAGTTAATGAAAATGAAAAACAACAATTGCAACTAATCTGCAATGCTTGCAAAGGAATTCCTCCGGTATAACCATCTACCTGATTTATTCTCAACCTTTTTTAAATTTATATGGGTTCTCAATTTTACTTTGTGGCCTAAGATGCAATTATGTTATTTAACGATGTTTGGATTATTGTCTTGGATCTGAGTATCCAATTATTGTGACTTGAAGGTGCAATTGTCAGTTTTGAGTGTTTAGATAAACAGATTTTGTTGTTCCTTATATGATTAAATTCAGCTTGAATAATCATTTTTTGATAGTCAGTTTCATACTGGCTGGAACAAAATTGACTATCCAAGGATAAAAAAGAGTTTATTATGTATCCCCTTTTAACCTGCTTTAACAATCTACTATTTTCATCTTACAAACCATATGTATTATCTTTAAATAATTTTTTTGGGTCCTTTTATCTATTTGCTTCTCAAAATCAGAATTTACCATACTATCAAAACTTCGGACTACCTGATTTTTGCAGCTTTAAACAATCAAGCATATGCTCAATTATTTTATACAACCTGTTTTGTTACAGTTAATTATCTGTTTCCTTTTATCTAGCATGACATTATCAGTTTAAAAACACATGTACAAACACCAGCATAATAAAATATCAATTGGCTTTTAACATTTCAGGTTACGCATTTTGCCTTTCCATTCAACTATCAAACTGTCACACCCCGAGCCGGCGGGGTTGGATCGAAGTCCCTGTCGGGCGGAAGGTTCTCGGGACGCGATATCGTGAGTGATAATTGTCACACCCCGAGCCGGCGGGGTTGGATTGGAGTCCCCGTCGGGCGGAAGGTTCCCGGGGCGCGATATCGTGGGTGATAATCGTGATGATCAGATTTTTACATAGCATCAATGTTAAGAATAATTAAAGCACAATCAAACATTAAAATAGGATTACAAAGTTAAATTACAACATCAATGTTCAGTAATTTAACTCGGTAAACCTAACAAAAGAATCATATGTTTCCTATCTTGTATCTGTACAAGATATCAAAAGTGATTCGTATCCATAGCAAAATATGTGCTTCTCCAAAAGTCTACTAGGTCTGCTAACTGGCATCCTAGTATGCAATCCAAAAGCTTAAGTCTATTCCCGCACGTCACCTGAGAAAGCATGTAAGAAAAACAAGTCAACACAAAGGTTGGTGAGTTCATGTAGTTTTAGTATTTGTAAAATAGCTTTTGCAAACCTCCTAGGTAAAACCTTAACCTCATTAACAACACCTGTATCATCCTACTCGGTATGCTTATATATAGGGCATACCCCTGAGTCGAGCCTACGACCCGCCCAGACGCCGTCCCACCACATACTAAGTCGCATAGGACATTGTTATTAATGATAATTAAGCATTTTACCTACCGTTCGATTCATCCTTCATCCTTCATCCTAGCTTTAGTTTACTGTTTTCAAAGTCTACAAGTCTATAGCATTCGTATGTAATAGCTCCAATAAGTTTAACAAGCATCGTGTTTAAAAGTTTATGATGTCGACCCAAAAGCATTCATGCATCCCCTATGTAACAACCTTAATCTCATTAACACCACCTGTATCATCCAACTCGGTATGCTTATATATAGGGCATACCCCTGAGTCGAGCCTACGACCCGCCCAGACGCCGTCCCACCACATACTAAGTCGCATAGGACATTGCTGTTAATGATAATTAAGCGTCTTACCTACCCTCCATTTCGTTTATAGCTTTAGCATTATGTTTAAGTTTATAGCATGAGTGAACATTGAGGAATCACTGTATGGCAAACACTGAGAGGCCATAAGTCTACCCCTCAAGTCCCGACTATAAAGGTCACCCTATGGCAAGCACTGAGAGGCCATACTAGGTGCCTTCTAGTCCTGACTGTGAAGAACACATGAAGGCAAGCACTGAGAGACCAACTATTGTTCTTCAAGTCCCGACTAGGAAGAACACATGAAGGCAAGCACTGAGAGACCAACTATTGTTCTTCCATAGCCAATAGTTTTAGCATCCAACTAGTTTCACAACCGGTAAGGCAAGCACTGAGAGGCCAAACCGTTGCTTTTGCATGACACGTTTATAGCTTTCATAGTTTAACAATCGGAGAGGCAAGCACTGAGAGGCCAAACTGTTGTTTTTGCATAATAAGTTTATAGCATACAAAGTTTAACAACCGGAGAGGCAAGCACTGAGAGGCCAAACCGTTGCTTTTGCATAATAAGTTTATAGCATTCAAACTTTATAGCATTATGAGCACTCCAAGCATTTCGAGCATTTAAGCATGATAAGCATATGGTATTTGCATTATAGCATCATCACTTGGCATTAGTGCATAGCATTAAGCATCTAGTTTTCGAATATAGATTATAGCATAAGCATTACGAGTGTGTAATTTAAGAATATAGTTTATAGCATAAGCATCGAGTGTGTAGTTTAAGGATATAGTTTATAACATAAGCATCGAGTGTGTAGTTTAAGAATATAGTTTATAGCGCAAGCATCAAGTGTGTAGTTTAAGGATATAGTTTATAACATAAGCATCGAGTGTGTAGTTTAAGAATATAGTTTATAGCGCAAACATCAAGGGTGGCGTTTAAGAATATAGCTTAGAGTATAAGTATAAAGAGCATAGTTTAAGAATATAATTTATAGCATAAGCTTTAAAGATATAGTTTAAGAATATAGTTTATAACATAAGCATTAAGCACTTAGTTTAAGCATCAATTGTATAAATTAAGCTTCTAGTTTGCAACATAAGCATCAATCACCAAGTTTAAGCATATTGTGGTAGCATAAGCATCAAGTCTCATAAGCATCCAACATATGTTTTCAAGCCTCAAGTTTAAAGTATAAGTTTCAAGTCTATTGCTTTTCAAAGTATTCTAAGTTCTAGCATAAGTTTCAACATAAGTATCATGTTTATGTTTAAAGCATTAATTAACATTTCAAGAGTTTTATGAAAATGTTTAACATGCTTCTCAGTCCCGAAGTAAAACAAATAAATTTGAAAAGGGACAAATGAACTCACCTTATGTCCGAAGTGCTTGACTAAGTAGAATAAGAATACACGCGCTCTTTGTTTGCTTTCGTTATGATGTTCAAGCTCCTGTATTGATTTCATAATGTTTGTAACTTATAAGTATAGGTTTATAAGGATTTGTTGTGCGTGTAAGTGTTAGTCCTAAAGTTGACTAACACTATTGAGTCTTGTTCATTATCCGGCCCCAATTCTTCTTTGTTAAAGATTTCCTACTTGCTCATTAATCACAAGTTATCATTTGCATATAATAATTCTTAAACTCTTATGTAACTTGTTTAAAACTTTTTATCGTTTTATAACAAATGAAATGTTTATCTCATCATTGTTTTTGTTCTTTGTTTTCATCATTGTCAACTTTCTTGCATTTGCTTATCAATTTCTTAACAACCATTGGGCCGGATAATCTAGTAAGCCATTCATGGTAAAATTGGGCTTAGGCAATAAGTGGGCCTCAAATGTTAGTGAGCCAAGTTAATTGTTCGTTGGGCCAACTAAATGGTTTATGGTTTTCAGTTGGGCCGAGCAAGGGGAATTGGGCTTCTTAATGTCATGGGCCACATAGAATAAAATTGGTTAATCGATTGGATTGAACCATAGATTTTCTAAGTGTTATTGAATAGACATGAACCTAATTGGGCCGAGTAAATCACATGGGCCGAAGAAAACATCATGGGCCGAATTGGGCCAGTTAACTTATGTAGGGTTATATGATTGGGCCTCCCTTGATTCTGTTGAGTCTAAGATGAATGTGAGCCATTGTGATAGTATGTGGGCCTTTTATGGATCTTGGCCTAAAACCTGTTGGACCAGTAAAATACGTGGCTGCCAAAATAATGGACCAAGAAAGATAATCAGCCGACCATCTATTTGGGCCGATGCTAGTTGTTCAGCGAACCTATGAAGACTAAGGTTCGTTCATCTGAGAAGAAGCAGGGTTCGGCTAGGTGACTTGGCACAAGGTTCGTGACATCCCAGGTGGAGGGTTCGTAGCCACAATGGTTCGCCGCATCTTAGGAAGGTTCGTTCCATTGTGGGTTCGTCTGCATGGTGTCTAGGTTAGTTGGTCAGCTGGTTCGGTTGAGAATGCATCTAAGGGTTCGTTCCCATGCAGCCAAGGTTCGGTGAGTCAGGTCTGACCATGTAGGGTTCGTGAGTTCAGCCAAGAAGGTTCGGCGGAGCTGGTGGTGGTTCGCCAGGTAGTAGGGTTCGTCCAACCCTATTTCCACGAACCCTGTGGGTTTCGAAGTCACCATCTCACACCAGCCCTTGTTCCAGCCCTACCCATGGTGTCCTTGGTCTCATCTCCGTAAGCCTAACCTTCGTGAAGGTGGAGTATGGATCTAGAACAGGTTTCAAATGGTGGGAGCGATCTAAGAGGAAATGAAAACCCTATTTTCATGGGTTTTGCAAGCATCATACCTCGAAATTTAGTGGGTAACTTTCCAGATCAGTTGTACTTCTATGTAGAGCTCGTCAAGGGCTTCGCGTGGGCGCAAGAATCACTCGAATTGGTGGAGAAATGAAGAAGTTATGGTGGATTGAAGGTGTAAGAATGGTGGAGGAGAGGGTGGCCGAAAATTAGAGAGAGAAAGAGATGTGTAGGTGAAAAATGAGAGAAAGGTTCTCATTTAGGGTTTTTATACCCCGTGTGGTATTCGGGTTCGTTTCGGTTGCTCGGTTCGCATTTTCGTCGCATATCCGGATTTTTACGCGAAAATTATAATAAATAATTAAAGAGACTAATTTAATTAATTTGATGAGTTTCAAAATTGTAAAAATGATAAATATTTTATTTCATTAATTTATGATTGATCGCATCGTTATTCGTTTTCGTTTCGTTTTGTCAGATCGCGTCGCCATCGCGCGTATTCGTTCGAATCGTCATTCGAACGAACACGTCGATGGTTTAGCTTTCTGATTCTTGTTTTCTACTGCTACGTCATTATTTCAGAAAGTTAAACTCTCAGAATCATTCGTACAGATCGTCACCTATACGAATAACCCGTCAGTTTAGCATTCCGTAACAACAACCGTTATTGTTTTGTTTTGTTTAACCTCACATACGTTTATACAAAATAGTATCAAATCAAGTATTTATGTTTCAACACTGTGTTGTCTGACTTATTTCTGACTGTTAAACCCTAAGGTTTCAATCAGATTCAGACAATCGTTCGATAGTTTCATGTTAAATCAAAACGTATCAATAGCATAATATAGTTTTCACGTAAAGTGTACCTGAGTTACTGTACGAGTTACTGTACAGTTTCCTGTTCCGGTAACGCTTCCGGTACAGATGTTACAGTCTCTCCTTGTTAAAGAAATTTCGCCCCGAAATTTAAAAGTTATTATTGGTACGACTTTCTTTGTAACAAGTGGGAAAACTTTGCTTAATGTAATATCCTTACGCTTCCAGATTAAACTCTAGGTCGCGTTTGGGATTTCCTGCATATAGCCTCAAAGTTTTGCTAGTCCTATTGCTCATAGTTGTCTTATTGTTATGGCTTGCTTAATCCTTGTGTGACTCTAACACCTCATTGTTCAAACCAACCGATGCTATGAGCATTAGCTGTTACACAATTTTAATGTTAGCTATGGTTTCCTACATAGGTTATGTGCATCAACTAAGAATTCTCTCATAGTTTCTATCACAATGAAAGAATCCCTAAGTTCTATAGAATACTCATGTGATTATACTAGTAGGAATAAGATTAATTTCTTATTCATGCTAGTTACCAAAATAAAACGAAGTATTACGAGTGAGGAGATGCTACATACCAGTACCCATTGCCGGGTCTTGGCGTGCTGCAGCGGCTCCGATCATAAATGCCCTCCCACGAGGTACTTGTGCTCCTGGTTGTACTCTTTTCGGGCAGTCCCTGGAGAAATGACGTAATTCCCCGCAGTTATAGCATCCCCGCTGGTTATTGTTAAGATTGCCAGGATTTTGTGACGGATGCATTGCTACCGCAGCATTGTTTACAGCTTGTGTGGCCGGAGCGCGGCACTGTTGAGTCCGGTGACCTAGTCGGCCACAGTTGTTGCATTGCCTGCATTGCTCCGTAGTAGGATGATGAAATTTGCATTGCGTACACTGCGGATGCATTCCCACATAGTTTTTGGGTGCAGTGTTGGCAGGTACTGCAGGGGCTTGTCTCAGAGGTGTGGCCACTGCATAGTTTCCGATGACCTTTTGCTTCTTTGTTTGATGTTGTTCGGGCTTCTTTGTTGCAGCTTCCTTGGATTTCCCTGTGTCATCTTTCAGAACTCCAGACTTCACCATTACCCCAGTAAGTTTAGCTGAAAGAGCAATGGCTGACTCCAAAGTAGCAGGATTTGCAGCCAACACAATACTCTGTATGCCGGAGGGTAATCCAGCAACATATATGTCAATCAACTTTTCCAAAGTTGGCACCATCTCTGGCATCAAAGCTATCAGTTCGTGATAGCGGGTGGTGAAAGTCATATGGTCGGCTCCCTTCATCACGTGGTTCGAGAGTTCAATCTCTAGCTGTTGCAGTTCATGTTTCGGACAGAACTCATTCCTTAGAAGAAGTTTGAATTCTGACCATGGCATTTCCATTGCTTCATCCCTGCCCTTGGCTCTGATTTGAGCATTCCACCACGTCAACGCTCGCTTGCTAAACGAACCAGCTGCATAACGAACTTTGTGGTGTTCCGGACAACTGCTTATGTCCAGTGTATTCTCCATTTTCTCCAGCCATTGGATCAGTCCAACGGCTCCTTCAACTCCAGTAAAGCTTGGTGGCTTGCATCCTACGAATGACTTGTAGGAGCAGTCTGAAGTGTGGCTAGTGTTTCCACTAGCTTCTCCAGTAGTGTGGCCAGAGTTGTTGCCATGGCTTTGAATCCTGTTGATCATCTCCGGGATGATATCCTTCATCTGATTAGTCAGCTGACTGTTCAGTAATGTTGCCAAAGCAATAGTAGCAGGATCCAAAACTATAGTTGCAGTCGGGTTTGGAGGAGGACTATGTGGAGGAGGAGGAGGTGGCGGTGGTGAATCTGGTGGTGATGGTGTTGAAGAGTACGGTGCAGATGTCTGTGTAGTAGGCACCGGGGTCGGTTGTTTTCTAGACGGCATTCTGATCATAACCAAAAGAATTTGGTTAGTGCAGTGATCGAATGCAGAAAACATAATGCAAGCTTAAGTCTTAAATTCTCTACATATGGGTCCCTAAGTTATAGTCTAGGCCAAACCATTTAAGTAAGTGACCTAACATTCTCTATAACCTTGAGCTCTGATACCAATCTGTCACACCCCGAGCCGGCGGGGTTGGATCGAAGTCCCCGTCGGGCGGAAGGTTCCCGGGGCGCGATATCGTAGGTGATAATCGTGATGATCAGATTGTTTACATAGCGTCAATGTTAAGAATAATTAAAGCACAATCAAACATTAAAATAGGATTACAAAGTTAAATTACAACATCAATGTTCAGTAATTTAACTCGGTAAACCTAACAAAAGAATCATATGTTTCCTATCTTGTATCTGTACAAGATATCAAAAGTGATTCGTATCCATAGCAAAATATGTGCTTCTCCAAAAGTCTACTAGGTCTGCTAACTGGCATCCTAGTATGCAATCCAAAAGCTTAAGTCTATTCCCGCGCGTCACCTGAGAAAGCATGTAAGAAAAACAAGTCAACACAAAGGTTGGTGAGTTCATGTAGTTTTAGTATTTGTAAAATAGCTTTTGCAAACCTCCTAGGTAAAACCTTAACCTCATTAACAACACCTGTATCATCCAACTCGGTATGCTTATATATAGGGCATACCCCTGAGTCGAGCCTACGACCCACCCAGACGCCGTCCCACCACATACTAAGTCGCATAGGATATTGTTATTAATGATAATTAAGCATTTTACCTACCGTTCGATTCATCCTTCATCCTTCATCCTAGCTTTAGTTTACTGTTTTCAAAGTCTACAAGTCTATAGCATTCGTATGTAATAGCTCCAATAAGTTTAACAAGCATCGTGTTTAAAAGTTTATGATGTTGACCCAAAAGCATTAATGCATCCCCTAGGTAACAACCTTAATCTCATTAACACCACCTGTATCATCCAACTTGGTATGCTTATATATAGGGCATACCCCTGAGTCGAGCCTACGACCCGCCCAGACGCCGTCCCACCACATACTAAGTCGCATAGGACATTGCTGTTAATGATAATTAAGCGTCTTACCTACCCTCCATTTCGTTTATAGCTTTAGCATTATGTTTAAGTTTATAGCATGAGTGAACATTGAGGAATCACTGTATGGCAAACACTGAGAGGCCATAAGTCTACCCCTCAAGTCCCGACTATAAAGGTCACCCTATGGCAAGCACTGAGAGGCCATACTTGGTGCCTTCTAGTCCTGACTGTGAAGAACACATGAAGGCAAGCACTGAGAGACCAACTATTGTTCTTCAAGTCCCGACTAGGAAGAACACATGAAGGCAAGCACTGAGAGACCAACTATTGTTCTTCCATAGCCAATAGTTTTAGCATCCAACTAGTTTCACAACCGGTAAGGCAAGCACTGAGAGACCAAACCGTTTCTTTTGCATGACACGTTTATAGCTTTCATAGTTTAACAATCGGAGAGGCAAGCACTGAGAGGCCAAACCGTTGTTTTTGCATAATAAGTTTATAGCATACAAAGTTTAACAACCGGAGAGGCAAGCACTCAGAGGCCAAACCGTTGCTTTTGCATAATAAGTTTATAGCATTCAAAGTTTATAGCATTATGAGCACTCCAAGCATTTCGAGCATTTAAGCATGATAAGCATATGGTATTTGCATTATAGCATCATCACTTGGCATTAGTGCATAGCATTAAGCATCTAGTTTTCGAATATAGATTATAGCATAAGCATTACGAGTATAATTTAAGAATATAGTTTATAGCATAAGCATCGAGTGTGTAGTTTAAGGATATAGTTTATAACATAAGCATCGAGTGTGTAGTTTAAGAATATAGTTTATAGCGCAAGCATCAAGTGTGTAGTTTAAGGATATAGTTTATAACATAAGCATCGAGTGTGTAGTTTAAGAATATAGTTTATAGCGCAAACATCAAGGGTGGCGTTTAAGAATATAGCTTAGAGTATAAGTATAAAGAGCATAGTTTAAGAATATAATTTATAGCATAAGCTTTAAAGATATAGTTTAAGAATATAGTTTATAACATAAGCATTAAGCACTTAGTTTAAGCATCAAGTGTATAAATTAAGCTTCTAGTTTGCAACATAAGCATCAATCACCAAGTTTAAGCATATTGTGGTAGCATAAGCATCAAGTCTCATAAGCATCCAACATATGTTTTCAAGCCTCAAGTTTAAAGTATAAGTTTCAAGTCTATTGCTTTTCAAAGTATTCTAAGTTCTAGCATAAGTTTCAACATAAGTATCATGTTTATGTTTAAAGCATTAATTAACATTTCAAGAGTTTTATGAAAATGTTTAACATGCTTCTCAGTCCCGAAGTAAAACAAATAAATTTGAAAAGGGACAAATGAACTCACCTTATGTCCGAAGTGCTTGACTAAGTAGAATAAGAATACACGCGCTCTTTGTTTGCTTTCGTTATGATGTTCAAGCTCCTGTATTGATTTCATAATGTTTGTAACTTATAAGTATAGGTTTATAAGGATTTGTTGTGCGTGTAAGTGTTAGTCCTAAAGTTGACTAACACTATTGAGTCTTGTTCATTATCCGGCCCAATTCTTCTTTGTTAAAGATTTCCTACTTGCTCATTAATCACAAGTTATCATTTGCATATAATAATTCTTAAACTCTTATGTAACTTGTTTAAAACTTTTTATCGTTTTATAACAAATGAAATGTTTATCTCATCATTGTTTTTGTTCTTTGTTTTCATCATTGTCAACTTTCTTGCATTTGCTTATCAATTTCTTAACAACCATTGGGCCGGATAATCTAGTAAGCCATTCATGGTAAAATTGGGCTTAGGCAATAAGTGGGCCTCAAATGTTAGTGAGCCAAGTTAATTGTTCGTTGGGCCAACTAAATGGTTTATGGTTTTCAGTTGGGCCGAGCAAGGGGAATTGGGCTTCTTAATGTCATGGGCCACATAGAATAAAATTGGTTAATCGATTGGATTGAACCATAGATTTTCTAAGTGTTATTGAATAGACATGAACCTAATTGGGCCGAGTAAATCACATGGGCCGAAGAAAACATCATGGGCCGAATTGGGCCAGTTAACTTATGTAGGGTTATATGATTGGGCCTCCCTTGATTCTGTTGAGTCTAAGATGAACGTGAGCCATTGTGATAGTATGTGGGCCTTTTATGGATCTTGGCCTAAAACCTGTTGGACCAGTAAAATACGTGGCTGCCAAAATAATGGACCAAGAAAGATAATCAGCCGACCATCTATTTGGGCCGATGCTAGTTGTTCAGCGAACCTATGAAGACTAAGGTTTGTTCATCTGAGAAGAAGCAGGGTTCGGCTAGGTGACTTGGCACAAGGTTCGTGACATCCCAGGTGGAGGGTTCGTAGCCACAATGGTTCGCCGCATCTTAGGAAGGTTCGTTCCATTGTGGGTTCGTCTGCATGGTGTCTAGGTTAGTTGGTCAGCTGGTTCGGTTGAGAATGCATCTAAGGGTTCGTTCCCATGCAGCCAAGGTTCGGTGAGTCAGGTCTGACCATGTAGGGTTCGTGAGTTCAGCCAAGAAGGTTCGGCGGAGCTGGTGGTGGTTCGCCAGGTAGTAGGGTTCGTCCAACCCTATTTCCACGAACCCTGTGGGTTTCGAAGTCACCATCTCACACCAGCCCTTGTTCCAGCCCTACCCATGGTGTCCTTGGTCTCATCTCAGTAAGCCTAACCTTCGTGAAGGTGGAGTATGGATCTAGAACAGGTTTCAAATGGTGGGAGCGATCTAAGAGGAAATGAAAACCCTATTTTCGTGGGTTTTGCAAGCATCATACCTCGAAATTTAGTGGGTAACTTTCCAGATCAGTTGTACTTCTATGTAGAGCTCGTCAAGGGCTTCGCGTGGGCGCAAGAATCACTCGAATTGGTGGAGAAATGAAGAAGTTATGGTGGATTGAAGGTGTAAGAATGGTGGAGGAGAGGGTGGCCGAAAATTAGAGAGAGAAAGAGATGTGTAGGTGAAAAATGAGAGAAAGGTTCTCATTTAGGGTTTTTATACCCCGTGTGGTATTCGGGTTCGTTTCGGTTGCTCGGTTCGCATTTTCGTCGCGTATCCGGATTTTTACGCGAAAATTATAATAAATAATTAAAGAGACTAATTTAATTAATTTGATGAGTTTCAAAATTGTAAAAATGATAAATATTTTATTTCATTAATTTATGATTGATCGCATCGTTATTCGTTTTCGTTTCGTTTTGTCAGATCGCGTCGCCATCGCGCGTATTCGTTCGAATCGTCATTCGAACGAACACGTCGATGGTTTAGCTTTCTGATTCTTGTTTTCTACTGCTACGTCATTATTTCAGAAAGTTAAACTCTCAGAATCATTCGTACAGATCGTCACCTATACGAATAACCCGTCAGTTTAGCATTCCGTAACAACAACCGTTATTGTTTTGTTTTGTTTAACCTCACATACGTTTATACAAAATAGTATCAAATCAAGTATTTATGTTTCAACACTGTGTTGTCTGACTTATTTCTGACTGTTAAACCCTAAGGTTTCAATCAGATTCAGACAATCGTTCGATAGTTTCATGTTAAATCAAAACGTATCAATAGCATAATATAGTTTTCACGTAAAGTGTACCTGAGTTACTGTACGAGTTACTGTACAGTTTACTGTTCCGGTAACGCTTCCGGCACAGATGTTACAATAATCATGATGATCAGATTGTTTACATAGCATCAATGTTAAGAATAACTAAAGCACAATAAAACATTTAAATAGGAATACAAAGTTAAATTACAATGTCAATGTTCAGTAATTTAACTCGGTAAACCTAACAAAAGAATCAATGTTTTCTATCTTGTAATATGTACAAGACAACCAAAAGTGATTCGTATGATTAACAAAATATGTGCTTCCAAAATCAACTAGGTCCTCTATCTAGGCCGCCTAGCATGCAATCCAAAGCCTTAGCTTAAACCTGTTCATCACCTGAGAAAGCATGTAAGAAAACAAAGTCAACACAATGGTT
This sequence comes from Mikania micrantha, assembly GCA_009363875.1. Classification (NCBI taxonomy): domain Eukaryota; kingdom Viridiplantae; phylum Streptophyta; class Magnoliopsida; order Asterales; family Asteraceae; genus Mikania; species Mikania micrantha. The sequence continues at coordinate 13,166,274 of CM018696.1, read as the reverse complement.
GGTGAGTTCATATATCTTTTTTAAGTTTAAAATAGCTTTCACAAACCTCTTTCGGTAAAACCTTAACCTCATTAACTCCACATGTAATATCCAAATCGGTATGCTTATATATAGGGCATACCCCTTAGTCGAGCCTACAACCCGCCCAGACGCCATCCCACCACATACTAACCCGCATATGACACTGTTGTTAATAATAATTAAGCATTTTACCTACCATTCAACCCATTCCTCATCATAGCTTAAGTTTTCTGTTTCAAAGTTTACAAGTCTATAGCATTCATAAGTATTAGCCTCAAAGTAAGTTTAACCAGCATCATAGTTTCACACGCACAAAGTTTAGCTTTCCCTAATATCATGCGTGAGTACAAGCTCTGCTATAGCAGAAGTTTAGCAACTACGTAGCTCACGGCTAGATACAAGCGCTGCTCTAGCAGAAGTTTAGCCATTACGTATCTCATGAATTAGTTAAGCTTAGTTTAGCAATTACGTGTCTCCTATACAAGATACAAGCTCTGTTCTAGCAGAAGTTTAGCAATTACGTATCTCATACATAGACACAAGCCATGCATACACAAACAATCCAGCAATTACATATCTCATATAAGCAGACAAAAGCTCTGCTATAGCAGAAGTTTAGCAATTACATGTCTCCTATATAGATAATAGCTTAGCGTTGTCATGGTTTAGTTTTCATGTATCTCAATACATAGGTACAAGCCCTGCTCTAGCAGAAGTTTGGCAATTACGTAACCCATGATTAGATACATGCTTAGTATTTCGCGCGCAATCGTAGTTTCAAGCATATAGATTCAAGCATCCATGTATAGTTTCATCATGAAATTCATAGCATAAGCATCAAGTCTCAAGTTTAAGTATATGGTTTCTAGCATAAGCATCAAGTCTCAAATTCAAGCATCTAGTTTCTAGCATAAGCATCAAGTCTCACGTTTAAGCATCTAGTTTCTAGCATAAGCATCAAGTCTCACGTTTAAGCATTTAGTTTCTCGTATAAGCATCCAACATATAGTTTCAAGCTTCTAATTTGTAGTATAAGTATCGAGTTTATAGATTCTCAAAGTATACTAGTTTCCAAGCACAAGCGTCAATATAAGCATCATGTTTAAGTTTAAAAGCATTAAATAACATTTCAATAGTTTATTAAAATGTTTAACATGCTTCTCAGTCCAGAAGTAAAACAAATAAGTTTGAAAAGGGACAAATGAACTCACCTTGTGTCCGTAGTGATTGACTAAGTATAATAAGAATACACGCGCTCTTTGTTTGTACTTGTTATGATGTTCACACTCCTGTATTGATTTCATAGTGTTGTAGCTTATAAGTATAAGTTTGTAAGGATTTGTTGTGCGTGTAAATGTTAGTGTTAGCCCTAAAGTTGGCTAACACTATGAGTTCTTGATCTTTAGTCAGCCCTTAGTTACTTGTCATTGTCATGATATCAATTTCCCCACAAGATTTAAGTTAACTTACTTTGTTAGTAAAATTTTCGTTCCATTTGGATCTCCATTGTGATAAAAGAATTCTAAGTATAAAAACTTAGGTTTTTAGTTTGAATATTAATCATCTTTAATATGTTATAACCTATTTCATGTTTATTGATACTTGAACCTTGTGGGTCTTTTGTTGGGTCAAATAGCTAATATGGGCCGATATAGGTCGGCCTAACATTTGATTTGGGCCGAACAAGAGTGGGTTAATGGTTTGGGCTTGTTCAATAATAGGTTGGGCCGGAGACTTTGGGCCGAAGTCCATAGATTTGATTTGTTGGATTTTAGTTTTAGGCCTAGAGGGTTTGGGCTAAGTTAAACTAATTGGGCTTCATGGGTCGAATTGCTAAATATGTAGACTCCTTAATGAAAGTGGGCTGATAGGCCCAATATATGGGCTTGGGATATAAACGGATGTCTGCATTTGATGCGCCGAACCCCAAATCCAGTAGCTTGGGCGTATAACCATGACCAGCGAACCCTTTTAATCCTTTCAGTCGAAGGTTCAGCCGTTGCATGGAGTTAACAGGTTCGGTGGTGGATTAATGTTTAACAAAGGTTCGCCCCACATGTATGGTTCGTGTGATGTGTGTGAAAAAAAAGGTTCGGTGGTATTGGCGGCTAAGGGTTCGTTTGAAATGGTTCGGCCAAGGTGGTCGCCTGCTCAAGGTTCGTGGCAGCTTTTATCTAGGTTCGCAGGACCTAGACTCGTAGCATGGTTCGCCACAAAAGGTTCGGGAGCCATAATAATCATGCATGGGTTTGTGAATGTAAGCAGGGTTCGTGACTGCTCAAGCAAGGTTCGTGACTGCTCATGCCAAGGTTCGGTCACGAGTAGAAGGTTCGGCCAAGTCTCTTTCATTCCCACGAACCTGCAGGTAGTTCCCTCGTCTTCTACATCAAGTCAAGGAGTCCGAGGTGGTTTCCAAGATCATAAATACACGACAGAATATTGAGGGAAGTGAGGGATTCGAAAGATGATGGTCTAGGACCGGTTTTTATGTGAGTTGTTCGAAATACCCTTAGAAAACCCTATTATTCAAGGACTTTGTGGCTTCATACCTCGTTTTTGGCTGGTTAAAACGCTAGATCTGTTGTACTTTCGCGTAGAAGAGCTCGTGAGCTTCAAGTGGACACTAAGAACACAAAGTTTCACCAAGATTTGAACAAGTTAGGAAGGTTTAAAGTGATGAACTTTTAGAAAGAGAGGGGGTGAACGGCCATGGAGGTTTTTAGAGAGAGAATGAATATGTAAAAGTGAAATAAATGTCTCATTTAGAGTTTAAATACCTCGGGAGTGTTCGGGTTAGTTTCGGTTGCTCGGTTCTCGTTTTCGTCGTGTTTCCGGCTCGTTACGCGCGTTTCTCGTAATTTAAATAAAAAGAATTATTTTAAACTATTTGGGTGATATTTAATTCTAATAATTATTTTAGATTTCGTTTAATTAATTTATTTGTCGAATTTCATTATTTTACGCGTTTCGTTTATTTGTTCGCGAATTATTATAATAGTTTCGTTTAATTTTGTTTATGATGAGTTTCAAAATTGTAAAATAGGAAATATTTTATTTCCTTAAGTTTATGTTCGTTCGTATCGTTTTTCGTGTTCGTTTTCGTTTCGTCCGAACGCGTCGCCATCGCGCGTATTCGTTCGAATCGTCATTCGAACGAACACGACGATGGTTTAACTTTCTGATTCTTGTTCTCTACTTTTCAGTCATTATTTCAGAACGTTAAACTCTCAGAATCATTCGTACAGATCGTCACCTCTACGAATAATTCGTCGGTTTAGCATTCCGTAACAATAACCATTATGGTTTCGTTCTGTTTAACCTCACATACGTTTATACCCAAAAGCATCAAATCAAGTATCTGTATTTCGATTCTGTGTTGTCTGATATGTTTCTGATTGTTAAACCCTAAGGTTTTAGTCAGATTTCAGACAATCGCATAATATTTTCGTGTTAAGCATAAGGTATCAATAGTATAAACATAGTTTCACGTAATGTGTACCTGAGTTACTATACAAATTACTGTTGCGATCACTGTTTCGGCACGCGTCCGGCACTGATGTTACACAAACCTCTAATGTTGGACCACCCACCCAAACAACACCAGAGGACCATGAGTCTAGTTCAACAGTAGGATCCACAGGTCCTAATTGGGGTTGTTCTATTTGTAGAACCAAGATTGAACAAGTTATACAGCTTTATGCTGTGGAAGGTTGTGAAGCTGGATCTGATATATTGGACTGTAAGTTTTCTTTTCAGTTTGAGCCTTGAGGATAGATAAATTCTTTGGTTTATAAAAATGAAAATAATCCATTCAAACCATTGAAACCAAACTGTTAAATCACCGAACCGATAAAACCAGTTGGATTGGCCGACTCACCTTTAGTTTGCCTTTCCCTGAACCGCAATTGGTTGTTCATCCCAGAATTTGGAAAATGGACTGTGAAGACCCCTAATGGTGTCTAAGTGAGCCAAATCAAATTGGGCTGGGTTGGTTTTTGTTGCAGTTTGGTTTGGTCCATAAAAACAAAACTAGTTGAGCTTAGCTTCTTACACTCCAAAAGTAGTAACCCTAGTTTATTCTCTTTGGTCATGCAGCTTGTATATATATTTAGGAAATAGTGAAAATAATCTTTTGCCTGATATGGATGAAGTGGAAAATTTTGAAGTTGATATTCAAGATTTCTGAACACTCTAACTTTTGGCATGTTGTTAATGAGGTAATCTCGATGTTTCCTTTCACATCTTAGATTATGCACACTCCAAAGGTTATGAATATGTGCTCAATTGTGTTGAGCAGATCTTTTGCCCTACTGTTTTAAACACCTAAATATCGTAAAATTATTCTAAAATTTTTTGGTTCCTTGCCCATAACAGCTCTTTATCAGTTAATCAAATATTTTTTTCAAGAAGTCAAAATGATAACGGTAACTTGTTACTTTTTAACTATGTTGAGGTATTAATGGGTGTGCTTATGTGGTTTCTTGATATGCAATTGATTAACTGAAACTCTCCATTTATAGGACAATAAAGACGTTTGGGTGATTGATGTTTCAAATCTTTGACATTGCTTTTTAGATAAATTATTCTTTTTTTATTTAGCCCAAATCTGGTCATTTTAACCTTTTCAATGACCTAAATAACATGATCTATATATCTCTATATATATTGTGATAGCTTTTAATATGCATAAATTACTAATGTTTCTTTATTTGGTTGATGATAGCAGGGTTGATATCATGAGAAATTTTCGAGCTAAGTCTGTGGCAGTCAAATTTTCGTCATTTATTAAATTAAGAATGAAGTGTAAACATTTGAAAACCGAAAGATGTTGCTTGTTACATTGCTTTTGACATTTTTTGTATTATGTTTCGAACCAAACTTTTTAGTGTTATTATTTACATTCTTATTCAACTTTTATTTTATATTTATATTGTAAATAATGTGTTTTTGTGACAATGCGTTATACAAGCTATAGGTAGCTTTTACCGACACAAAAATTGAGCCTCTAGAGGTGTTTTTATATTGTGGCATAATAAAGTGCCACTAAAATTAACATGGATATGTGACTAAGATTAATTTTTAGTGGCACAAAAATTGTGCTACAAAAGTCTAATTTTATTTTGTGGCAAAAAAAGTGCCACTAAAAGGCCAAAAACTTTGTGCAGCACATTGAAAAAGTGTCACTAAAAGGCTTTAGCGTCACCACTTCTAGTGGCACTTTTTGTGTATGCCACACAATCTTCTAGGGGTTTCTAGAGGCATTTTTTCGGCCTTTTGAGGCACTTTTTGTATGTCATTAACTGACAATTTATTTATAGTGAAGCTAGGATGGATTAGAAACTCACTTAATCCTGATTGTTTAATTGTCTTGTTAGAGTCTTATTTTGTAAACATTATTTTTGGGTCTATTAGTTGTCATTCTGTTGGTAGATTGTAACTAAACAAATGTCTAACGTTATGAAACTTAGTAATGCATTGTGGATGTTCTTCTTTCAATACTTGTGCACGATTCAACCATTGTTTGTCACCGTGCCATGGATTCCGCACGCGACGCAGGTGGTGTGACAATACCCTCCCAACCTGTTAAAACTTAAAATATATGTACATTTTAAATCAAATGTACAAGTTGCCATCACATTTACTGTCAGGTAACCCTTACGACCATGATGTCTAGGAGCATCTTTATTAGGTACCCTTACACAAATGTGTGTTCCATCAACAGCTACTGTACAATCCTTGAAAAAAAGGATAAAATCTCTTTTTTATCTTGAATTTCTTTCTAGACAGTATCACCTTTAGGTTGTTGAATATAACGACTTTCTAACAATATAATCGCTCGTAGAAGCCTATGGAGATACTGACTAGTTGTTGATCCAGAACGACTGTATATCAAAGAGGTAAACCGATTTCTCAAATCGTTACCTACAATATGCAAAAAACTTGCAACTTGCTCTTTAACAGACATACGATGAGTAGCTCGAAGACCACTATCACGCTTTATGATACTGCATGATGCCATAAAAGCTTTCTGACTCATACGGATAAGTTCACGACATTTACCACTATTTGAAGGGTCATGTAACATCTCTTCTCGTACTATTCGTTTTTGTATAATTTCATCAATAGTAGGTATTTTGGCATGTTTTTTTTGGAAAGTCTATGTCATGTAATGAAAAGCAACCAATAAGCAGATCAAATTAACTGCTTGAAATTGTCTAGCCCGCACAACATTTTCTATGTTCAAAATATGTTGATCCATTGTAACTATATATATTGTAAAAAAATATTATTTGATCAGAACTTTAGATGTGTTAGAATTAGGGTCAAAAGTGTGATTTAAATGTTTCTAAGTATTCGAATTGCAACACAAAATTCAGGCAATTAACAATCAACACATATAACTATTGAGAAATACTTGTCAATTAGTTCATATATATAAGGGTCTAAGGAGTAAAATAGCTTACATGTTTCAATAATATCAATTTAAAAACAAATACTGTTAATTTAATCAATACTATATGTAAAGAACTTTCAAAAAGAATTTATAAGGGTGTGCATAAATTTTCGAAGAAACATAAAATAATCTAGTCGTGGTTTTGCTAGTAATATGGTTTTGAACCAAGTCTTTTTATTTTTCTTTGAAAGCATAACTGTGGTTGGTTAATATATGTAGATACTTCAAAAATTAAACATATAATAAATGTTAAATGTTCACTATAGTTTACACACTTGCTTCCAAGTTCTTAAACTTAAAATGAATCATGCATGCTTCCAACTGACACTATTATTCTTTTTATATGTTTGTTAATTTTTATAGATTTCCTTTGTGTGTAGAACTATTTCTTGTGAGCCAGTTGTTACACTTCATTCGCTTGAATGAATGGATATCATCAACCAGAGTTTACTTTCAATGCAATCGGGAGAGAACAAGGCATTTATGCCAGATGTGAAGAAGAAAAACAATGTATGTACTTTCAGCATTTCAACAAACGGGTGTGTATGATAATTTCTCACTTAAACATGATCAATTTCAAACTATACGATCGATACAAACTCAAACTATACTATCCATATAATTACCTTCAACTAAAGAATTGCAAAACTTAAAAACAACCTTGAGTTAAAAAAGGGCATACCTGGATGTTGAAGATGACTACGAATCCAGGTCGTTGAAGAATTATGAAACTGAAGAAGAAACCAGATTGTTGAGGATGGCTACAGTTGTAATTTGAAAGAGATGGATTTTGATTGCTTTTCTTTCTCCCCAATTCTCTCCGATTTGGAAGGTACTGGATAACCACATATTTTCCTTTCTCTTCTTTTCTCCCCCTTCCTTCCCAAAAAAATCTATGGAACACGCTTTTGTTGATTTTCTTCTCACTTTCTTTTCATTACCTCCTAAAATTGAACTCTGGAACACAGTTTAGTTTACAAGAGTAGGACTAAATCAAGAGATTTTTTTTTTCACTTACATGGATCGCCAGATTCAGCAAACGAAACCAATTGAGTTCAAAGATGATTGATTCGTTAGATCAAAATAAAGTTAAGAGATTAAAAAAGACAATTAACGACGTGAGAAGAGCTATTTGAAATCCCATAATACTGATTTTTAAAAAAACAATAACTCATAATTGAATCAAATGTTGGAATATCTAAAATAAAAGAAGCCATATATAGATGATTAACAACATACAGTGACTAAAATAATTAGATATAGGTTCCGAAGTTCTGATTGAGGAACCACAACCACGTCGAAAAATCCTAACATTACAGGGGGTTCATCTCTTACATATGAACATCACAAAATTGGTTGCGATTGATGCCATAATCAATTGACGATTACCATCAACCATAACATAAATTGCTTGTTCAAATTGATGAAAAATTGCTATTAAGGTTTGTCAAAGAAATTATTAAAACAAAAAAAAATAAAAAAAAAACAATATTAAGGGAGAGAAACATAAAGAAAACATGAAAGTGAATGTGAATATTAGAGTTTTCAAACAAATGACGAGCAAGAATCGGGCCATATGATTTGCGTGTCATGGTAAAACGAAGCATATATCTTGAATATTGAACGAACATGTAGAAATCGAACGTAAAGCATGAATCATAAATGTTGAATCTCCTATTGGAAAAAGAAAGCAAATATGTCACTATTACACAAATGAGCAAAAGCTACCAAAAATTGCGACTGTCAATAAAAGGTTGCAAAGTTAACAACCGTATTTGTGACGGAATTCTAAATGGTTGCAAATTTAGCGACCAAAACAAAACCTGCCGCAAAATCAGTGACCAAAAACATTTGGTTGCAAAACGCTCGAAAATTTGGCAACCAAAACAAAACCGGCCACAAAATTAGTGACCAAAAATTTTGGTTGCAAAATAGTCGCAGCTTTAGCAACCACAACAAATGCGCTCGCAAAATTAGTAACCACATAAGTTTGGTCATTAATTTTGGACGCTTTTATTTGAATTATTCGGATTATTCAAATGTAAAAATAAGTTTATTCTTGTTATTCGGATATTCTTGGATCGGATTAGGATATTTCTAATTCGGGTCGGGTTTCGGATCGGTTCTTAAAATTTTCAGATCCAAAATAATCCAATCTGAATAAACCGTTATCCGACCCGATTAACACCCCTGCACTCAGTTAATCGACCAAAAATCAAGAGAATCATTAATCCCTTTAAAAAATCAGTTAATAATGTAAACGGGTGTTTTGTAATTTTATGAAACCAACAATTTTGACTTTTGCAAGTAAAAATTCGACATTATATCCAACTAAAGATTAATCTAGAATTTAAACATCCTGTCCGCAAGGCTTATAGATAGACATCAGTTATTTAGTATTAAATCTAACTCTATTAGTTACCTAAAATTAGAACCTAAACGCATAATTTGAATCCCATGTAAACGAGCATATAATCATCAATTAATCAATCAAACAACACTTTACCAACCTAACGAAAGTTTCTGTGCAAACAAAAGGGTTTCACGAAGGCCCAATTGTCGTTATACGAACCTGCAACTCGACGTGTTCTCACTCTCGGTCCTCTCAAGTGAAAATCATAGAACCTTAGCATCAAGTAAGTAATATATATACCATTGTGTTCGTTTTTCCAAGGGTAACGAAAGCCCTATAATTCTGGTTACGATCGGGATCTCAGTCAATTGAATTTGATAGGATTTTAGGCTAGGGTTTTGTCGGTCAAGAACAAATTTGGGGAAAACTTGAAACTATATGTTATATACAATTGGAACCACAGTTGTTACGATTTCAAGTTGTAGACCAGCCGGTCTACGCGTGTGGTGTTAAAACTTGGGTGCTTAAGGTTGCAGGTTCGAGCCTTACAGCAGGCATTTTTTGACCATTTTTTTATTTTTTTCTTTTATATCTTTTAATCTAATATATATTTTTAAATTCTATTTTCATAAATACTAATTTAGAATGTTGAACGTAGAAGAAAATTGAACGAATAGAATCAACAAACCAGATGGATGTGTCCTACCAATAGTTAGCTGATTTTTATTGATAAAAAGACATTTGCCCGGAAAAATATATAACACCTAAAAAAAATTACATAGTGACAAGGATGCATACCCCCTCAAAATATACGACATAACTATCTTAACTTTAGGGACCCAAAAAATATTAGGGATATACTTTATCCCATTACCCCACCTATACAAAAAATAGGCCTTCCTAGTACAACCATTAACATAAACAGTACAAACTAAAATACAATACACACGTATAGATCAAAAGAATCACAAAAAACCAGAAACAATTTAAATCTTGATGCCAAGTGTTCCCCGTATATTCAATAAGAAAGGAAGAAAGGTAAGTAGGAACCCAACACATCAACTCCCAAATGTAATCCATGGTCCCCCGTCTAAACCAATCATAAGCCCCCTCATGCTCTCTCAAAGGCCATAGCGTATGCTGGTCTTGTCTAAGCCCCATAGCCATCCAATGAGCACCATTGCAGATACTTGTGCGAAAAGAATGCCCCTGGTGTATTTGTTCTATGCCTCTAAAGTTCCAATACTGAGCTAGCCAAATGTAGACCATATTATAAAACATGGCCGTAGCTTTTGTAAGATTAGAATACATCATCATAGAATTGCTAGCCACGTATTGATCCCTAAAATGATCTCAGATCTGTTCCCATGCTGAGTATTATCAATGTGAGATAAAATATTGACCCAAAGCTGCCTCCCTTTTATGTTGACTATGCCAATAGCCCCCTTATCCACTCCCTTGCCTGACCAATACATCCTGTCCAACCTTCAGCAATTATGGACTAAAGAGGCCCATGAAGAAGGCCCATGAAGGCCAGGATGGCAAATGGATGCAATTCGAGAGAGCCATAGGACTAACAGGCGGCCCATAACTAACCTTCACCCTGAGTCGTAGATACACCCGAGAGTAGACCCTGGCCTCCAATTCACAGGCAGGCCCACCCTGCTCATATAAAACACCAAGCTAAAAGTTCTAATGAGTTGTATCCACATCAAGGCAGTAGACCAGCCCCAAAATCTCTCCATCAGTGTCCTGAGCAGGCCACCCATGCCAAACAACATATCCCCAGGCCGTATAGTCATACCAGGCAGGATTTTTATCTGCCCCTTAACTTTGAAACACCCTGCTAAGTCAATCTTGAGCAGGCACATACAATAAATTCTTAAAAAATCTGGCAATATTCAAAAAATTCAACCATAAACCAGTAAAACAGTCATAAAAGGTTTTTAAATTTAAAAAATTGTATATAACGAGATTATAAATTGTTTTGAAGTTAGGCTTTTTATATTCTTTAAAATTTTCTAAGCTTAAATATGAAAAACCTCTAAAAATTGTAACTTAATACTATGCACCTAGTTTTAAAAGGCCCTCGCTTTTTTTGTACTTTGTGCCGAGGCTCCAAGCTCGGTTTGTGCCACTTGCGCCTTTGACAACTATGAAATGCTCAACAAAATATACAACTTGGTCTAACAGTAGCCTTCCTACTATTCAAGGGATTACAAAATAATTACCAGTTCAATGAACATCCTGCACAAAGTAACTTCTCTGCACATTCATAAAACAAATGAGATGACTTTAAGTTACAATTTAACCCATATAAAACAAAAAGTAGTTCCTTGAAAATTTTTAGTAATTTGGATGTTCTTTCACCTTAAAGAAAGGATGCTAAAGCGCTTCTGAAGCTGCTGGCCTCTTACATGGATCCCAAGATCAAAGTGGCTACATAAACAAAAAAAAGTTAAAAGTTTTTTTACTTTCAAAATTGGATTTGGTAGTAAATCATAATAACCAGTGCTGCTAAGACAAGGAAACTATTCGTAAGAACTTGCTTGGCAACGGTTTCATGGATAATTATACTAAATGGCATGCACATGGTGAAACTTCCATGCATGATGAAGGACAATCCTCTACTACAATGGAAGTTGATGTTGGTGATGGTTATCAACGTATGGTTCTTGATAGCATGCCTCCTTCTGATTATAATCCGACCTATCATGCAAATTTAAGTTCAGATACTTTGGGAGGACACACACCAAATCCTGAAGTGTCACATCCCGAGCCGGCGGGAACGGATCGGGTTTTCCCGTCAGGCGGAAGGTTTCCGGGGCGCGATATCTTGAGTGATAATCGAAATGATCAGATTGTTATATAGCACATGATAAATAAATGAGAAATGATAACATGACATTTAATACGTAGAATTACAAAGTTAAATTACACAGAATGTGTTCATAATTTAACTAGGTAAATCTACTCAAAAGAATCATATAGTTTTTAACTTGTAACTTTACAAGATATGCAAAAGAGATTCACAATGCCATCAAAATATATGCATCCAAAAGTAAGCTAGGTCTTCTAAAAGTCCGCTAGTTTAATCATTGATGCTTGTTAACTAGACATGTCCGTCACCTGAGAAAACATGCATTTAAACCAAGTCAACACTAGGTTGGTGAGTTCATAAGTTTAGTAATTGAAAACCACTGAATTTATGTCAGTCATGTTCACAATGTTTCACACAAGCTGTATTGATAATTGATTCCCATGTTTCACACAATGTCCTCTCCATGGTTATATTTACAGATAGTGTCTCATCCAACCAAGCATGCTTATATATAGGGCATACGAAAGGGTCAATGCCCAGACGCCATCCCACCACATGCTCAACTGAACTCAACACTACCTGTAATACAACGATGGATACCCATTTCATCTCACCCATGAATTCCCCGGTATGATTATCCAAATAATGAAAAGAAAGAGACGTAATTATCTCTGTTAGCCATTCCTTACGGAATAGCCCGGCATGTAAAATGAACCTATAATTGAATAAAGAGACATAAAAATCTCTGTTTGCTATTGCTTACGGATTAGCCCGGGATGTACAATAACCCAATGAAATAAGTAAGAGACGTAATCGTCTCTGTTAGCTATTTCTTACGGATTAGCCCGGCGTGTAAGATATCATGCTCGATATCTAGAACGAAACTTAACAGTTTCTGTAGCTAATCAATACTATTAGCCCGGCGTGTAAAATACCCAAACAATTGAAATAAAGAGACATAATTGTCTCTGTTAGCTATTCCTTACGGATTAGCCCGGCGTGTAAGATATCATACTTGATATCTAGAGCGAGATCTAGTAGTCGCTGTGACTGTCAGTACTAACCAGTCCGGCGTGTAAAATGTCATACTCGATATCTAGGTAGGGACATAATAGTCCCCGTAGCTGTGACCCCTGTCCAGCCCGGTGTGTAAAGCGTCATACTCATGTTTCCTAGTTGTCATTACTGACCAGTCCGGCATGTAAGATATCCTCCCACAATATCTATTGGAATGAATACGATCCCTGTATTTTATGAATGTTATAAATTAGAATGATAGCACCTCTCGTGCCCGGTGTGACTTCATTAAATTACCCCAAGCCCCATTGACCAGTGTTCGTGGTTTACCCAATTGATCTATGGTTGTGTAACCGGCATCCTCTGACGATTATAAGATGTGCTCTAAATAGAGTCTTGCTAGGTAGTGATAGTATGTGTGGGAATGTCATCCCAAACGTGTGTGCTTGCGATATCGTCCTCGATATCACAAGTAATTGTCTCAACTGTTATCTCGATGTTGAGTGTTCTTACTAACTTGAACGAAGTGTTATAAGAACTTGTCTTATACACAATGTTAGTAATGTATGAATGATCTTGTTATCATGAAGTTACACTATCATGATTATCATTCTTGTTATTTGAAATTTTTATTGGCATGTTATCCCTTGGTTTCCCCGTTGTTCTATCGTGTAAGAATAATAAACAGTTGTAAAATATGTTCTTAACAACTTGAATTATTCTAGTGCATGAATGTGTCAGGAAGCTATAATGGCATGTATCTTCCTAGTTATCTCAGGTATGATAAAATCAAGCAAGCAAGCATGTAATGATGAACGATAATAAAGATAAACAATTATTATCTAAATCATGATATAAGCAATATGTTAATAGAAACTTTTAAGTAAATAAAAGTTCAGCATGTTTCTCAGCCCCGAGTTTTGAAATCAGTAAAGATTAGAAAAGGGGCATATGAACTCACCTGGTTGTGGTAGTGGTTGACTTAGCTTAAAACAAGATTGCACACGCTCTTTACTATTCTTGAGGTTGTTTTCACGATCCTGTATTGATTTCATGTTGGATGTAACTTATAAGTATAAGTGGTAGGGTTTTGTGCGCGTGTAGGTGTTAGCCCTGAAGTTGGCTAACACTTGTGAGTCGCGGTCTTCATTCGGCCCCATCTAATTGTTATTGATTTTATGCTCAACTTAACTCAGTGTATTGTTGTTAAAATTCCCAAGTATAACACTTAGGTTTTACTTTCAACATCGTAGTAATTATACTTAGTATATAATTTAGTGCATGTTACTCGGGATTATCGATTCACAATTTATCAACTCCATCATACTTAACCATTTAGATTTTTAGATGATTGTTTATGTTTCAAATTAAGTAGGCTCAATCCCTTAACACGATCCAAGGTGTATGCCACGGCCCAATTAATTCCCGGGGTTAAATCAATGGTGGTGGGCCGAAGTAATGGGCCTCGAATCAATGAAATCATATTGGGCCGTGTAGTGGGTCAAACCGAGGCCTTGTGCCACCTAGCTATTATGGGCCGAATTAGTGGTAGTGAGTTATTGGGCCAAAGTAATAGCGTGTGGGCCGAATAGCAGGTACATGGGCTCAACTAATTTGAAGTTGGGCCGTATTTACTTGATGTGGACCGGAACAATGCTAGTGTGCTACGGTTGTTATAATTGGGTTGTAGTTGGTCTCGGCTTAGGAAAATTAACATGGATGCCGACCACCATTCCAGCGAACCTCAAGGTGTATAGGTTCGGCCAAGTTTGGATCCACTGGTTCGTGACATTCCAATTAGGTTCGGCTAAGGGTTATGAATGGGGTTCGGCTAGGACTGAAGGGTATGGTTCGTGAGGTGTGTGTAGGGTTCGGCTAAATGGTTCATTGGTGTTGGATGGTTCGGCTAGGCCATGAGGGTTCGGTGCCTGGAAGGGTTCGGTCATAGGTTCGCCATGCAAGTCACAGGGTTCGCATCACCTAATCGGTTCGGCGCCACAACAGGTTCGTCCCGGTGCTACATGGGTTTGCCACAACCTAGGTTCGTGCATGACTGAGAAAGGTTCGCATCACCAAACAGGTTCGTCTGAGTCTTGGGTTCGTGGCCAGGTGAGGGTTCGTTCGTAGTAATGGTTCGGATCCCTTTAATGTAGGCGAACCTGTAACCGAGTTGCACTCCCCCCTTGTGTCTCGATCTGGTTTTCAAAGGTTTACTCATGGTTTGGTAGTTGCAGCAGGTTCCCTCATGGTCGCGTGGTTACCACTAGGACGATGGTTAGCCGGTTTCTTGTTATGAACAAACAAAGACATGAAAACCCTAAAATTCCATATCTTTAATGCCTCGTACCTCGATTCTGGTTGAACAAACATTTAGATCAGTTGTACTTTCATGTAGAGGATGTCGAGAGCTTCGCATGGGTTCAAGAATTACCAAATTCCATTGAGAAATGAAGAAGATATGAAGGATTGAAGCTTGAAATTGGTGGTTTTGGTTCTTGAGAGAGAGAGAGAGCCGGGTTTATGATTTTTAGAGAGAGAGAGTGCAGCAAAATTATGAGAAAACACCCTCATTAGTGGTTTATATACTCCGGGGTGTTCGGGTTCGTTTTGGTTGCTCGGTTTGCGGTTTCGTCGCGTTTCCAGAATTTTTCGCAAAATTCATTTGTAATAAATAAAAAGAAGTTAAATTACTTATTTTGATGAGTTTCAAAATTGTAAAATGTTATCTATTTTATTTTATTAATTTAATTTCGTTCGGATTGTGTTTTCGTTTTCGTTTCGTCAGATCACGTCGCCATCGCGCGTATTCGTTCGAATCATCACTCGAACAAACACGTCGATGGCTTGGCTTTCTGACTTTTGTTTTCTACTTCCCAGTCATCATTTCAGAACGTTAAACTCACAGATATGTTTGTGTGAATCGTCACCCACGCAAACACAACGTCAGTTCATTATTCTGAAACAACACTGAATTATTGTTTTAACTTGTATTTCCTCACTGTCGGACTCAACTAAACACCCTGTTATCACATTGTTTTCATATTGAATTGTCGGCCCTCTGATTCCTGTCATTTATGGATATCAGATCGCAACCGATTTTTTTATTGTTATTCGCTTGAACACTGTTGTTTCTCTTGAGTTGTTGTATTTACTGTATTTAAGTTTTCACTTAAACACATACAATTGTGGTTTGTTTTTTGAGTTTTGTTGTCACACAACTGTTTACGCACTGTATTTACACACAGTAAATGGTGAAAGTACACACACCGCACGGACTTGCCGGACGGTTTGGTACTTGTTGACACATGAAGCAAAGGGATTCTACGACATGTTACAAGCTGCCGATGAACCTTTGTGGGAAGGTAAGAAAGCTACAAATTGTTCAAAGTTAGAAGCCGCCACAAATTTTTTGAATTGGAAATCACTGTTCAATGTATCTACTGAATGTTACAATCATATTCTTTCCATGGTTAAAGCAATGATGCCTGAAGAAAATAAGCTCCCTGAAAGCTTCTATGATACGAAAAAATTCTACAAAAGCTTAGTCTTCCTAAATAACGCATCGATGTTTGCAAAAACCATTGCATGTTATTCTATAAGCAAAACAACACACTGACACGGTGCAAACATTGCGGGGAACCTCGTTACAAGAGCAAAAAAAATAAGGTGTCTAATTTGGTGTTGACGTACATGCCAATTCGTCCTAGACTTAAAAGGTTGTATATGTCTACAAAGACGGCTAAAGATATGACTTGGCATCATGATCACAAAACAAAGGATGGAAGTATGACACATCCAAGCGATGGTAATGCTTGGAAGCATTTTGACTCGATAAATCCCGACTTTGTGAATGAGATACGGAATGTTCGGCTTGGGTTATGCACCGACGGGATTAATCCAAATAATTCAAACTCAAATCCTTTCTCACTATGGCCTGTCTTTCTTACAGTCTATAACTTGCCTCCTTGGATGATCTTGAAAGATTCGTTTATTAATTTGAGTTTAGTTATTCCTGGAAGAAAGAGCCCTGGTCAAAATGTTTATGTGTTTTTAAGGCAGTTGATAGACGAGTTAAAACAATTGTACGCTGAAGGTATTGAAGTTTTTGACGCTTATCGTAAAGAAAATTTATGATGAAAGCTATCCTATTATGGACTGCTAGTGATTTCTCAGCCTATGCGATGTTATCCGGTTGGAGCACGTATGGAAACTTAGCTCGCCCATACTGTATGGGAGACACACAAGCCTTTCGTTTACATGCTGGTAGGAATCCGAGTTCGTTTGACTGCCATCGAAGATTTTTACCTCCATCACACCCTTTTCGTAATGATAAAAATGGATTTCGGGATAACAAATATGTACCATCATCATTAGGACCTCCCCCTAAGTTAACTGGTCAGGATTTATACAAGAAAGTGTTTTCCCTTCCCACTGTGTATGAAGGTAAATTGTATAACCCAAAGAAAAAATATCAAGCTTTTGGCAAAACACATAATTGGGTGAAGAAAACATTTTTGGGAGCTTGAATATTGGCCCATGTTGTTAATCCGACACAACCTTGATGTATTGCATATTGAGAAAAATGTTTTTGAGAGTCTATTTTACACAATAATTGATACTCCTAAAACAAAAGATAATATAAAGGCAAGGTTGGATGTAGAAGAGTATTGCAAGCGACCATCGTTGCATACGTGGGTGAAGAACAATAATAAATATATGAAACCTAAAGCATCATACACTTTAACCAAGCCACAGGTTAATGAAGTATGCAGATGGTTGAAAATGGTAAAATTCCCTGATGGATATGCTTCAAATATAGGGGGTGTGTAACCGTTAATGATGGTAGCTTTTACGGCTTCAAAAGTCAAGATTGCCATGTAATCATGCAACGGTTGTTGTCTATTGCTTTAAGTGGTATGCTTCCAAAACCAATATTTGAACCAATAGTAGAACTCTACACATTCTTCTACGTGATATTCTTAAAGGTTTTACACATTGAAGATTTACAAAAATTGCAAAAAAGTATCATTGTAACGTTGTGCAAGTTAGAAAAAATATTTCCACGTTCATTTTTTGACTCAATGGAACACCTTGTTATACATCTGACGAGTGAAGCTATTATTGGTGGTCCGGTGCAATTTAGGTGGATGTATCCATATGAGAGGTAATGGTATTTGATGCCCTAGTTATTCTTTTAATATTTGAAATTTTATTTATATACTAATACCATTTCAATTTTTAGGAAGTTGGGTCGTTTGAAGAGAACAATTAGAAACAAAGCAAGGGTGGAAGGGTCCATCGTAGAGCCATATCATGCAGATGAGCTTTCTCACTATTGCTCCTTGTATCTTGTCTCGAAAACAAAGACACGCTTGAACCGTGAGCCTCGTAATTTAGCCCATAACATTCCTTGTTCGTCGATCACCGATTCTCGGTTAAGTGTATTCAAACATCCATCTAGAAGACTATTTGATAAGGGTGGAAAGACTACACTTCTGACAAATAAAGACAAACACAAGGCTCATACCTATATCTTGCTTAGCTGTGAAGAGCTTCAGGACTATGTTTTGTTATTTGATGAAGAATTGATAGCTTCGTTTCCTGACTGTGACCAAGCAACACTTGATAAAAAGAAAGAAGCTGAATTTGCTACATGGCTGAAGGTTTATGTAAGATCATACCAGTTTTATCACAAGAACAATTTTAATGTAGTTTCATTTCAAACTTGTAACATACTTTTGTGAATGCAGGTTTTGAACGGAGGAGAGAATGCACACTTGCAAGATATAGCACACGGGCCTCTCACTCATGTTCAATCGCACAAAGGCTATCTAGTAAATGGTTACAAGTTCCATACAAGAACAGCTTACCATGGTCGGGTCACAGAAAATAGTGGTGTGTTCGTGAAAGGGGCTTTCTACACCGCACACAGGGTCGAACCAGGTACATCTGAACAAAATGGCTGGGCAACTTCCTAAGTTGCTATGATATTCTAACTCCAGTATCTCATCTAGCAATCCGTAGTAGTCGATTTCGCGTCCATTATAGAAAGCCCCTTTCACGAACACACCATTGTTTTCTGTGACCCGATCATGGTAAGATGTTCTTGTATGGAACTTGTAACCATTTACTAGATAGCCTTTGTGCGATTGAACATGAGTGAGAGTCCCGTGTGCTATATCTTGCAAGTGTGCATTTTCTGCTCTGTTCAAAACCTGGATTCACAAAAGTATGTTACAAGTTGGAAATGAAACTACATTAAAATTGTTCAGGTGTTAAAATTGGTATGATCTGACATAAACCTTCAGCCATGTAGCAAATTCTGCTTCTTTCTTTTTATCAAGTGTTGCTTGGTCACAGTTAGGAAAGAAGCTATCAATTCTTCATCAAATAACAAAACACAGTCCTGAAGCTCTTCACAGTTAAGCAAGATATAGGTATGAGCCTTGTGTTTGTCTTTATCTGTCATAAGTGTAGTCTTTCCACCCTTATCAAATAGTCTTCTAGATGGATGTTTGAATACACGTAACCGAGAATCAGTGATCGACGAACAAGGAATGTTATGGGCTAAATTACGAGGCTCACGGTTCAAGCGTGTCTTTGTTTTCGAGACAAGATACAAGGAGCAATAGTGAGAAAGCTCATCTACAAGATACGACTCTACGATAGACCCTTCCACCCTTGCTTTGTTTCTAATTGTTCTCTTCAAACAACCCAACTTCCTAAAAATGGAAATGGTATTACTAAATAAATAAAATTTCAAATATTAAAAGAATAACCAGGGCATTAAATACCATTACCTCTCATATGGATACATCCACCTAAATTGCACCGGACCACCAATAATAGCTTCACTCGTCAAATGTATAACAAGGTGTTCCATTGAGTCAAAAAATGAATGTGGAAATATTTTTTCTAACTTGCACAACGTTACAATGATACTTTTTTGCAATTTTTGTAAATCTTTAATGTGTAAAACCTTTAAGCATATCACGCGGAAGAATGTACAGAGTTCTACTATTGGTTCAAATATTGGTTTTAAAAGCATACCGCTTAAAACAATAGGCAACAACGGTTGCATGAATAAATGGCAATCATGACTTTTGAAGCTGTAAAAGCTACCATCATTAAAGTTTACACACCCCTTATATTTGAAGCATATCAATCAGGGAATTTTACCTTTTTCAACCATCTGCATACTTCATGAACCTGTGGCTTGGTTAAAGTGTATGATGCTTTAGGTTTCATATATTTATTATTGTTCTACACCCACGTATGCAAAAATGGTCGCTTGCAATACTCTTCTACATCCAACCTTGCCTTTATATTATCTTTTGTTTTAGGAGTATTGTCACACCCCGAGCAATGATCAGATTGTTTGCATAGCACATGATATATAAATGAGAAATGCTAATCATGACAATGATATTGAATTACAAAGTTAAATTACAATGTATCGTTCATAATTTAACCAAGTAAATCTATTCAAAAGAATCAATAAGTTTCTATCTTGTAACTGTACAAGATCTACAAAAGATGATTCATTGTTTTGTCATTCAAAATATGATTGACACAAAATGTAGCTAGGTCTTCTAAAAGTCCACTAGCTATGTTCTTGATATATGGCGACTAAACATGTTCGTCACATGAGAAAACATGCATTTAAACAAAGTCAACACTAGGTTGGTGAGTTCATAAGTTTGATAATTGAAAACCTTGATTTGTTCACATACACAGTCACAATGTCATGCACAATACTTGTTTCTGTTTGTTTCATCTGTTCACACAATGGCCTCTCCATAGTTATATTTACAAGTAGTATCTCATCCTATTAGCTATGCTTATATATAGGGCATATGTAGGGGAACAAGCCCTAGCCAACATCCCACCACATACCTAATAGAACTCAACAACACTTGCGATACAACTATGGATACCCATTTTCATCTCACATGTTCATCCCGTTTGATATTCACCCATATGTTTGTGTTCATCACCCAGTGTTATGTGTAGAATAATATGGTAAGAGGGGTTTAGTTATGAAACCGAAGTATTGATAAACCCTCAATGAGTTAAGGAAAATAGATTAATTTAATATGATCCTTGTTATTATTCTCTCTCTTGTGGGGTTAATTGTTAATCGCTTTTAATAATAAGAGTGTTGTTAACCAATTGATATATGTTCTCATCTTGAAGTGCATAGAGCCTAAAAGGAATCCATTGCAATCCTCACGTAATCAGATTACAATGCATCCGATTTACCTCTACCACTTTGTATTCCCATAGGCCTCATCAAAACTATTACTAATAATATGACATGAGAGAAAATAAATTCCTCAGTCTGCTAATCAACAGAAATCGATGGATTAATTACAAGTATCACTGCAAATTAATATCACCATGTGTCGCTTACCAGACCCTGACTGTTCGTCGCCCTATCACAGGTCATATGTTACCGGCCAATGATAAATACGATCAACATACCAGCCCTACAAGCTGGAGGTTTGTCAAACCTATGGTACCACTATGCTATCGTCGGTTTAGTCACGTCAAACTAACTGGTCAGCTATTTGTGTGAGGGACTTCCAATGATCAACTTGAATACATGGAACATGATTGTCGCGATATAATACAGACAGTTCAGTAGTAATCAATTGTTGTTGTGTTCACCAATGTTGTTTGTTCTCAGTGTTGTGTGTTCCCGTTGTTGTTAACAAAGTTATATAAGAACTTGTCTTATTATACATTGTTAGATGTTGTGTGAATGATGTTGTTATCATGAAGTTACATTATCATGATTATCATTCTTGTTGTTCCATATGGTCACCCTGTTGCCACTACAATGTTGCAAGAGCTAGTCTTACTACACTTAGTCGACTCAGGTGGTGGATGATACTTGTTTCATGTTATCTTGTAGCATGCACCGAGTTATAAGCTGAGTGTTATAAAAACTTTTCCTATTACACTTAGCTAACTCCGGTGATGAATGATATTGTGAGGATGTATTATCCTCATATCATTCTTGTTTGTTGTTGTTATCGCGTTTACTTGTGATAATCTCATTGTTTGTTCTTGTAAGAATAATTAAATGTTATAAGATAAAATCTTACAATTACATTATTCTATTGTGTTGATGATTCATGAAGTTACATTATCATGTTTCATCTTAGTTGTCTCTATCATGTTATGATCATACAAGCATGCATACAATGATAAACGAAAATAAGTCAAGCAATATTATCTAAATCATAGTATAAACAATATATTGTACTAAAACTTTTAAATAAATAAAAGATTTAGCATGTTTCTCAGCCCCGAGAGTTTAAAATCATTTAAGATTAGAAAAGGGGCATATGAACTCACCTTGTGGTTGTTGTGGTTGACTTAGCCTAAACAAGAATGCACGCGCTCTCAGTTGTACTTGTTGTTTTCACGATCCTGTGTTGATTTCGCAATGTTTGTAACTTATAAGTATAAGTTATAGTGATTCGTATGCGTGTGTGTGTTAGCCCCAAAGTTGGCTAACTTTCGTAAGTCTCGGTCATCATTCGGCCTTGATTCAACGGTTATAGTTTATACTAACACTTAACCTCATTAAGTTAGGTTTAGTACATATTGTTGTTGACTTTATGTTTCACTTGTCTTAACTCGTTCTTGAAATTCCAAAACCTTGTCATTATGTGCTAGTTAATTGTTTTGATAGGAGAGTTAGTAAATCAACCCAAGAACAAGCTTAGGTTTATGGTTTAAGACTCCACATGTTGTTCTTGTTACACTTGAAACAATTGTTACATAATTAATGAATAATTAGGCAACAACTCTTGTTATAACTTGATGTTTAGAGTTCGTGAAATTCATTAAAACACAATTCACCACCTTTGTAGTAAAATCCCATAATTTCCATGCATATTATCCATAACCATATGGGCCGAATAATTTCCTTAGACCGAATGAAATATGGGCTGAACCAAATAAATTGGGCCGAATCACTTGGGCCAATTGAATAGGCTTGAGTCGAACTGGGCCGAAGTAAAAGGCTTGGGCTGTATGAGTTGTGTGGGCCGAATGGGTGATGCTTGGCCTAATGGAAGGGTCGAATAACATCAGGTGGACCGACTGTGGTTGTAACCAAATAAGCATGGCCGGCGAAGGACCAGTGGCCGAATAGGGTTCACATTCGGCCGAATAGAGCCATACTCCGATTGAGCATCTACCTTGACCGAACGAATGAGGTGTAAAGCCGAGAGAATGAGTCCCTCGTTCGCCCCTCTCCTTCGGTCGCCAATACCTTCGGCCGTTCCTTCGGCCTTAGGCCTTTCGGCCGGCTGTGGAGTTTGCTTCAGCCAGCCGCAGCCCAGGTAGGTTTCCAAGATCAAATGGTGATAAATGATGATGTTCCACGGTGGTGGTATGCAAGAACTGAGTTTCGAGGGGTAGGGGTCGAAGAAAATAGGTTTAGGACTGGTTAGAACTCGTGGGTCACACATAAGGGTGAAAACCCTAATTTCCAAGATGTTCAAGCTCGATTACCTCGTTTTCAAGTAGGTTTTTCTCTAGATCCGTTGTACTTCCATGTTGAGGAGATCAAGGGCTTCGTTTAGGCTCCAAGATGGAACGATTTCATCAAGAAATGAGTGGGTTCTTCGGATTTGAAGTTTGAAATCTTAGAGAGAGAGTTCCGGAAAAAAGAGTTCTAAAGAGAGAGAGTGAGAGTGGTAAATGAAGAAGATGGGTCATTTAGAGTATTTATACTCCGAGGGTGTTCGGGTTCACTTTTGTTTCTCGGTTCTCGTTTTCGTCGCGTTTCCAGAACGTTACGCGTATTTTACGAATTTTTAATATAAGAGTTTTAAATTTTTAGGTTTTAATGGTTGTGATTCCTAATAAATGTTTAGCATTTATTTTCCTTATTTTATTACCGTTTCGAAATCGTTTATTAATTTCGTTTCATCAGATCGCATCACCTTCGCGCGTATTCGTTCGAATCGTCACCCGAACGAACACGACGATGGTTTCACTTTCTGATTCTTGTTTTCTACTTTTCAGTCATCATTTCAGAACTATAAACTCACAGACATGTTTGTGTGAATCGTCACTCACGCAAACACACTGTCAGTTCATTATTCTGAAATAACACTGCACTTATGTTTTAAACTGTGTTTCCTCACTGACGGACTCAACTAAACTGTCCTGTTTTCACATTGATATCCCTTGAATTCATCTTGTTTTCATACTGAGTCATCGGCCATCTGATTCCTGTCATCTATGGATATCATGTCAGATCGCAACCAATATGTTCTTGTCGTTCGTTTGTACACTGTTGTTTCTCTTGAGTTGTATTAACTGTACTTAGGTTTTCACCTAAATACAAACAACATGTTGTTTATCGTGAGTTGTTGTACTTATAGTATTTAAGTTTTCACTTAAACACATACAACTATTTCTTGTTATCTGAGTTTTGTTGTTACACACACTGTTCACACATTGTATTTACACACAGTAAATGGTGAAAGTACACGTACCGTATCGTACGGACTTGCCGGACGATCAGGTACTAAATGTCACAAGTATCAATTATTGTGTAAAATTGATTCTTAAAAACATTTTTCTCAATATGCATTACATCAAGGTTGTGTCGGATTAACAACATGGGCCAATATTCAAGCTCCCAAACAATGATTTTCTTAACCCAATTATGTGTTTTGCCAAAAGCTTGATTTTTTCTTTGGGTTATACAATTTACCTTCATACACAGTGGGAAGGGAAAACACTTTCTTGTATAATCCTGACCAGTTTACTTAGGGGGAGGCCCTAATGATGATGATACGGATTTGTTATCCCGAAATCCATTTTTATCATTACGAAAGGGTGTGATTGAGGTAGAAATATTCGATGGCAGTCAAACCAACTCAGTTTCCCACCAGCATGTAAACAAAAGGCTTGTGTGTCTCCCATACAGTATGGGCAAGCTAAGTATCCATACGTGCTCCAACCGGATAACATCGCATAGGCTGGGAAATCACTAACCGTCCACAATAGGATAGCTTTCATCATAAAATTTTCCTTACGATAAGCGTCAAAAAATTCAATACCTTCAGCGTACAATTGTTTCAACTCGTCTATCAACGGCGATAAAAACACATCAACATTTTGACCAGGGCTCTTTCTTCCAGGAATATCTAAACTCAAATTAATAAACGAATATTTAAAGATCATCCAAGGAGGCAAGTTATAGACTGTAAGAAAGACAGGCCATAGTGAGAAAGGATTTGAGTTTGAATTATTTGGATTAATCCCGTCGGTGCATAACCCAAGCCGAACATTCCGTATCTCATTCGCAAAGTCGGGATTTATCTAGTCAAAATGCTTCCAAGCTTTACCATCTCTTGGATGTGCCATACTTCCATCCTTTGTTTTGTGATCATGATGTCAAGTCATATCTTTATCCGTCTTTGTAGACATATACAACCTTTTAAGTCTAGGACCAATTGGCATGTACGTCAACACCAAATTAGACACCTTATTTTTTTCGCTCCTATAACGAGGTTCCCCGCAGTGTGTTGTTTTGCTTATAGAATAGCATGCAATGGTTTTTGCAAACATCGATGCGTTCTTTAGGAAGACTAAGCTTTTGTAGAATTTTTTCGTATCATAGAAGCTTTTAGCGAGCTTATTCTCTTCAGGCATCATTGCTTTAACCATGGAAAAAATATGATTGTAACATACAGTAGATACATTGAACAGTGATTTCCAATTCAAAAAATTTGTGGCGGCTTCTAACTTTGAACAATTTGTAGCTTTCTTACCTTCCCACAAAGGTTCATCGGCAGCTTGTAACATGTCGTAGAATCCCTTTGCTTTAGGATTTGGTGTGTGTCCTCCCAAAGTATCTGAACTTAAATTTGCATGATGGGTCGAATTATAATCAGAAGGAGGCATGCTATCAAGAACCATACGTTGATAACCATCATCATCACCATCATCAACTTCCATTGTAGTAGAGGATTGTCCTCCATCATGCATGGAAGTTTCACCATGTGCATGCCATTTAGTAAAAATTATCCATGAAACCGTTGCCAAGCAAGTTCTTACGAATAGTTGCCTTGTCTTAGCAGCACTGCTACCACATCCAATTTTGAAAGTAAAAAACTTTTAACATTTTTTTGTTTATGCGGTCACTTTGATCTTGGGATCCATGTAAGAGGACAGCAGCTTCAGAAGCGCTTTAGCATCCTTTCTTTAAGGTGGAAGAACATCCAAATTACTAAAAATTGTCAAGGAACTGCTATGTTTTATATGGGATAAATTGTAACTTAAAGTCATCTCATTTGTTTTATGAATGTGCAGAGATGTTACTTTGTGCAGGATGTTCATTGAACTGGTAATTATTTTGTAATCCCTTGAATAGTAGGATGGCTGCTGTTAGACCAAGTTGTATATTTTGTTGAGCATTTCATAGTTGTCAAAGATGCAAGTGGCACAAACCGAGCCTGAAGCCTAGGCACAAAGCACAAAAAAAAGCGAGGGCCTTTTAAAACTAGGTGCATAGTATTAAGTTACAATTTTTAGAGGTTTGACATGTTTAGGCTTAGAAAATTTTAAAGAATATATAAAGCCTAACTTCAAAACAATTTATAATCTCGTTATATACAACTTTTTAAATTTAAAAACCGTTTATGGTTGTTTCACTGGTTTATGGTTGAATTTTTTTGAATTTTGACAGATTTTTTCAGAATTTCTTGTACGTTCTCAAGATTGACTTAGCAAGGTGTTTCAAAGTTAAGGGGTTGATAAAAAACCTGCCTGGTATGACTAGACGGCCTGGGGATATGTTGTTTAGCATGGCTGGCCTGCTGGGGACACTGATGGAGAGATTTTGGGGCTGGTCTACTGCCTTGATGGGGATGCAGCCTCATGAGCAGGGTGGGCCTGCCTGTGAATTGGAGGCCATGGGCTGCTCTCGGGTGTATCTACGACTCAGGGTGAAGGTTAGTTATGGGCCGCCTGTTAGTCCTATGGCTCTCTCGAATTGCACCCATGTGCCATCCTGGCCCTTTCATGTGCCTTCTTCACGGGCCTCTTTAGTCCATAATTGCTGTAGGTTGGACAGGATGTTTTGGTCAGGCAAGGGAGTGGATAAGGGGGCTATTGGTATAGCCAACATTAGAGGGAGGCAGCTTTGGGTCAATATTTTGGCTCACATTGATAGTATTCAGCATGGGATCAGATCTGAGATCATTTTAGGGGTCAATACGTGGCTAGATATTCTATGATGATGTATTCTAATATTACAAAATCTACTGCCATGTTTTATAATATGGTCTACATTTGGCTAGCTCAGTATTGGAACTTTAGAGGCATAGAACAAATGCACCAGGGGCATGCTTTTCGCACAAGTATCTGCAATGGTGCTCATTGGATGGCTATGGGCCTTAGACAAGGCCAGCATACGTTATGGCCTTTGAGAGAGCATGAGGGGGCTTTTGATTGGTTTAGACGGGGGACCATGGATTACATTTGGGAGTTGATGTGTTGGGTTCCTACTTACCTTTCTTCCTTTCTTATTGAATATATTAGGAACACTTGGCATCAAGATTTAATCTGCTTCTGGTTTTTGGTGATTCTTTTGATCTATTGTAAGTATTGTATTTTAGTTTGTATTGTTTATGTTAATGGTTGTACTAGGAAGGCCTATTTTTTGTATAGGTGAGGTAATGGGATAAAGTATATCCCTAATATTTTTTGGGTCCCTAAAGTTAAGATACTTATGTCGTATATTTTGAGGGGGTATGCCCCCTTGTCACCATGTAATTTTTTTAGGTGTTATATATTTTTCCGGACAAATGTCCTTTTATCAATAAAAATCAGCTAACTATTGGTAGGACACACCATCTGGTTTGTTGATTCTATTCGTTCAATTTTCTTCTATGTTCAACATTCTAAATTAGTACTTATGAAAATAGAATTTAAAAATATATATTAGATTAAAAGATGTAAAAGAAAAAAATGGTCAAAAAATGCATGATGTAAGGCTCGAACCCACGACCTTAAGGACCCAAGTATTAACACTACATGCGTAGACCGACTGGTGTACAACTTGAAATCGTAACAACTGCGGTTCCAATTGTATATAACATATAGTTTCAAGTTTTCCCCACATATGTTCTTGACCGACAAAAACCCTAGCCTAAAATCCTATCAAATTCAATTGACTGAGATTCTGATCGTAACCAGAATTATAGGGCTTTCGTTACCCTTGGAAAAACGAACACAATGGTATATATATTACTTACTTGATGCTAAGGTTCCGTGATTTTCACTTGAGAGGACCGAGAGCGAGAACACGTCGAGTTGCAGGTTCGTATAACGACAATTGGGCGTTCGTGAAACCCTTTTGTTTGCACAGAAACTTTCGTTGGGTTGGTAAAGTGTTGTTTAATTGATTAATTGATGATTATATGCTCGTTTACATGGGATTCAAATTATGCATTTAGGTTCTAATTTTAGGTAACTAATAGAGTTAGATTTAATACTAAATAACTGATGTCTATCTATAAGCCTTGCGGACAGGATGTTTAAATTCTAGATTAATCTTTAGTTGGAGATAATGTCGAATTTTGACTTGCAAAAGTCAAAATTGTTGGTTTCATAAAATTACAAAACGCCCGTTTACATTATTAACTGATTTTTTAAAGGGATTAATGATTCTCTTGATTTTTGGTCGATTAACTGATTGCATGGGTGTTAATCGGGTCGGATAACGGTTTATTCAGTTTATTCGGATTTGATTATTTTGGATCTAAAAATTTTAAGAACCGATCCGAAACCCGACCCGAATTAGAAATATCCTAATCCGATCCAAGAATATCCGAATAACAAGAATAAACTTATTTTTACATCCGAATAATTCGAATAAAAGCGACCAAAATTAATGACCAAACTTATGTGGTTACTAATTTTGCGACCGCATTTGTTGTGGTTGCTAAAGTTGCGACTATTTTGCAACCAAAATTTTTTGGTCACTAATTTTGTGGCCGGTTTTGTTTTGGTTGCCAAATTTGCGACCGTTTTGCAACCAAATGTTTTTGGTCACTGATTTTGCGACAGGTTTTGTTTTGCTCGCTAAATTTGCAACCATTTAGAATTCCGTCACAAATACGGTCGTTAACTTTGCGACCTTTTATTGACAGTCGCAGTTTTTGGTCGCTTTTGCCCATTTGTGTAGTAGTGTATATAATTATGTTTAATAAATTTGTCTTTGTAGTTCTATCAAAGAAAACATTAATGCTTACGTGATGAAATGGCGCATACTTCATATACTTGACAAGCAAAAACCTTTTGTATTTTAATTTTCACTATATAATTATATCATAATAGATTTTCATTAAAAAAAATTAACACCATGGTAATATTTTATTTTGTTATTGCTTCTTTGACCAACATCAGTGTGTTGTCTGGGTTTTTTTTATCAAGTTTTGGGTTAATCAAGTTGGTAATTTACTAGAAAAAAACATTTCTGACACAAATTTGCGTCGGAAATGGGTCACAAAACATGATTTCCGATGGATTTGCTACAAAAACAGGTCATTGGAAAACACTTAGTCGGAAATGCATTTATATTTAATATTTGCGACGCAATTCCGACGGAAATCATCGCGACGCAATTCCGACGATAATATTTGCGACCCAATTCCGACAAAAAATATTGCGACACAATTCCGACAAAAACAAGTTGCTAGGCAATTCCTACAAAAACTTACCCTTTTTTGCGACGCAATTCCAACCAAACGTTTCAATTTTTGTGATGCAATTCCAACAGAAATAGTCTATTTTTCCAAAGCAATTCCGACGAAACATTTTTTGTTTTGACAAATTATTATGAATATACCAATTTACCTAGAATTTTTCCTACTAAAATCATTGAAAACAAATATATAAAACATGCCTTAAAAAGGCAATTACAAAGTAACATACAAAAACATGATTTGCAAATTAAATTCAAACACAATCATGTAAAAGTAATATATAAAACATGATTTGCAAATCAAATTCAAACACAATCATCTAAGTATCACAAGTCTCCAAAAGATCATAATATTTAACTAATACTCAAATTAACACATCTAACTGATGTTACATAAATTTCTTCATGAATTCCTTTTGTTGCAACACTAGTCGTTTATGTCGCTCTTTTCGTATTTCTTCTTCTAGCTTCTGCCTTGATCTCCTTTCAACTTCAATTTGAACCTCTAAATCATGAATCTACATATTTAACAAAACATATATATTTGGTATTAGATTTTTTTGTGGGCAAATGGCTAGAAAAAAACATAAATCAGAAAACCAATAGAAGACAACAAAAGGGTATCATTCAACCCCTAATAACAATTGGCAGCTACAATTATGAACAAAAATTGGCAAAAAAAGGACAACTAGGGTCATTTTCTACTTATCAACATCTTGTAAACAGGTCAAAATATGTAAACAACCTTATATGAGTAAAAATCATCTTAAAAACACAATTCTCATTACCAAAGAAATGCATGCTTATAAATATAATTAAGATACCTTTTTTTGTGAAAGTTTTTGAGTATCATATTGTGTGACCCCCGAAGATAAGGATGCTATCCCAGACACCACGTAATTAATATCCGAAGACCCTATCCCATAAACACGTCTCGTCCTTTTGAGATTTAGTTCTACAACACGACTCCAAACTTCGGGATCATCAACGGTAAAATCCAAGCCATTCTTCTCAATCATCTCCTCTAAATAAGATGTCTATCATTCATCAAAACAAGCCAATCAATAGTGTACTAAAGACTTAAATGATAATTATAAAAAAAATATGAATATGACTTACATAAGCTTCCTTGGACCAATCATTACAAAAAAATATCTCATTCACACTATTAAGGTTAAGCTCTCCCACCAACAATTTTGTTTTCGATGCTTTGTCAAGATGGGTAAGAAGAAATATTTCCCTAAAATTTGGTTCCCTACATAAGACCTTTTTTCTACATATATAAAAAATATAGTTATTGTAACAAGCTTTGGAATAAAAAGTTATCAATATTTACAAAATGTGATTAGCTTACCAATCTCACGCGATACTCATCGTACCCAATTGAGCCGCCAATATGTCGAGCAGCTTTGCCGTTCCCTTTGTCACGGTTACTTTTCGCAATCCTAGACTTCTTTCGACAAGCCTCAGAGTCCCAAAGCTGTAAAAATAAAAAATAAACTTATAATATATAAAATAAATGCATTATAAAAAATCGATAATCCATCAATCAACTTACATCACACATCTGAGCCCACATGCCATCAGGGATCGAATCAGGTGGATATTGACGAATGATTTTGAATTGTTTGCAATCACCTACTGCGATATCACAACCATCATTATAAGTTACAATCTAAATAATTATGTTATAATCTAAAGATTAAGCCTGATTAATGTGTTATAATCTCAATATATTCTATTTTATTTTAATTTATGGTGAGAAGTTTATTATCTTCTCCAATCAATATGGAGTGGTGCAAAGTTGGCTCAGCTTCTCTAAACGGTCTGTGAGGAACAAACATTATATTCTATCCATCAATCATATGTGGGTGAGGCTGTTGACCGGCTAACAGTGAGCCCGACACGTGTTGCGTTAGATTCATGCCATTAGGGTCAACGTCATTGAGCCCAACTGAAGTAGGCACCCATTGACTTCATAATGGATAAGGAGAATGTTAAGTTTCTGTGGGGTATATGGCAGATTAAGGCAGCCGACACTAAACCCAGCCCGTTTAATGTTTAACCTAATTTGTCAGATTGCATTTTACTCAGTTTTAGTATGATGAAAGCTAACAATAGCATCACGGATTTCCACTCCTGCCACTGCAAAGAGGAAACAAATGCTGAAAGAAGCATATCCATGATTTCTAAACATGAAATTCGTAATTAATTAATATTACATGTAGTGAGAAAATAGATACAAGTAAATGTATAATCAAACTACATAAAACAAGACAAAGAAACATAACTCATTTTGAAAATCTAGCTACTGATGATCTTTGAGATAGATTCCAATGGGATACTTAACGTCTCAGCCAAAGAAACAACTAGCGGAAGAAACAACGCGATAAAAGTAACTAACAATAGTAATCTAACAAAAGCTGAGATAATGAAGATGATTGAGGATTACAAGGTTCGAATGAAGCTTAGAAAAAACCATAGACCAACAGATTGAGGAAGCAATTGAATGGCTTGATGAACACCCTGATGCAGACTTGTTAAGTTGAAACTTTGATTAAAAATCTAAGGCATCAGAAGCAGTAATGTGTGCACAGGACAAATTTCAAACATGTACAAGTTATTCATATTTTATATTTCCATTTGACATTTAATCAAGATAATAACACTCTCAAAGTTCAAAAACATGTACAAGTTAATCAAATGAATAACCAAAAAGGACCAAATTATAGTCATGAGCAACAGATTCTAAACTCTTCAAATTAATCAACCTAATAATTGAGTCAAACATGTTCAAATTAATCAAACAAACAACCAAAAGGGACCAAATTAATAACGAGTAACAATCGACTAAAGAGGGGCGACATCTGACCTGTTAACAGAGAACAAATATGTTCAGCAACTACGGCTGGCGCTGTAGCCTCGAAGATAGACCCTACTGGCTTTGACAGTCGAGTGATCGAGTGAGCAACAGAAGATAGAACCTACTCAGCTTCTCCTATCCCGCTCACGATTCAGAGGATTGACTTTTACAGTCGTAAAGAGGCTAGAGAAGATAGAACCTTCTCTGCTTCTCCTAACCTGCTTGGCCGCCGACCCCCTTTTCTCTTCTCGTGACACCCTCACACCCCACCGTTTGTAGCCCTAATTCCCAATTTCTCAATTTTTCAATTCCCGTTTCATTTAGGCGCTCGAGAGACTAAATGACATAAGCTGAGGAATTGAGTTAATAAGATAATGTTTACGAGTGTCTTCATTTATTCTTGTGGTTTATATTTATGTTTTTTTTAAAAAAAAATTCAAGTAGTAGACTAGTTTTTATTATGGTATTAGGTTGTTGAATTTTTTTATGCTTAATATTAATAATGTCGATTTTTATTGTTTAAATAATATGTGTTTGTTATCATTCGTTAACCGTTCGTGAACAAGTTAAATTCCTTAATGAACGAACACGAACAAGAATTTTCGTTCGCTTAGCGTTCTTGAACCGTTCGTGAACAAGTTAAAAGTTAAATGAACGAACACAAACAAAGGCTCGTTCGTGTTTGTTCGCTTCGTTTACAACCCTATATAGTATACCATAATCAACAAAGATAAGTAAATAAACAAACAATATTACAATCAAGATTAGTGATCAATGAAGCGTAAATATGTAAGTAAAAAGGATAAAAATCAAAATAATCTAAAGGTTATATAAGAAAATAACAAGTTTAGTACATGAAAAGATGCAAAAATCACAATAAAAGTAATTGTAAACCATAAGCTACATGTGCCTCCTGACTCACATCTTGTTGTTGTAGTGCATAATGGATCAAGCACGCACCCTGAGTGCTTTGCAAAATCTATCATTGGTCGAGTCTTTATGACAAATTCTCTTGTCTATGCAAATAAAGTGTTATATCGCACCATGGGCTCTTTAAAAACTTAGCATGCTTAGGAGGTGTTTGTTGTTTCTAGGTTTGTTAGAAGGTGTTTGTTGTTGCTATGTTTGCGATTGTCACTACCAAGGAACCCACGTAATCTGGGAGAATTAATCGAATACCAATGTAGGGAATATTTGCACCAGTGTGCATGAATAAGAGAGTTACATAATCCTTCCTTGAAGCCTCATAACTTGTTATAATCTCATGGACAACATACGTAAAATTATCAAGTGCATGTGTAATTCTCTTAACGTAACCATAAAAGTTGTTTTATGACAAAATTTATGGGTGCATACATTACAATGATCACATGAGCTCTAGAAACGACCATGACAACAAACTATGATCATTCAAGAATAGGTAACATGACACTCTTATTGATGTTCATCGCTATGGATCCATGTGTTTAATTCTCATTGGTGGCTCTGTGTGTGTTTTGGGGGGGGGGGGGGGTGGCTCCAAGCCTCAACAACATTATCCCCCAACATTAAACACCTAAACACCCTTAGTCGTGACCACGACCCTTGTAGCGCCACCACTACTACTTCCTCAAGCATATCAAGTTGTTGTTAGAGATGTTTGAGTACATGATAAGCCCTTCCTTTGTACAACTTATTTGCGACGTAAACTTTTATTAACTAAATTAAAATTATTTTTGTCGAAAATTTGTATGAATCTGCAACGCATTTGCAATGAAAAATTTATTAACTAAAGTAATATTATTTTTGTCGGAATTTTGTTGCAATATCTGACACATTTGCGACAAAATATTTTATTACTAAAACTAAAATTGTCGGAAATTTGTAGCAATTTACAACATATTTGTGATGAAAATTTTTTCTAATTAAATTAAATTTGTTTTGTCGAAAATTTGTAGCAATCTACAACCCATTTGCGACGAAAAATTCTATTTACTAAAGCAATTATTTTGTCGGAATTTTGTTGCAATCTGCGACACATTTGCGACAAAAAAATTTATTTTTTAAATTAAAATATTTTTGTCGGAAATCTGTAGCAATTTGCAACATATTTGTGACGAAAAAAATTACAAATTAAATTAATTTCGTTTTGTCGGAAATTTGTAGCAATTTGCAACCTATTTGCGACGAAAAATTCTATTAACTAAATCAATTTTTTTTGTCGGAATTTTGTCGCAATCCGCGACACATTTGCGACAAAAAAACCTATTACTTAAATTAAAATTATTTTTGTCGGAAATCTGTGGCAATTTGCAACGTATTTGCGACGAATTTTTTTAAATTAAATTTAATATGTTTTGTCGGAAATTTGTAGCAATCTGCAACACATTTGGAACGAAAAATTTTATTACTTAAATTAATTTTTTTTTTGTCGGAAATTTGTAGGAGATTACGACCCATTTGCTACAATATATGCAATTAATGAAATTAAATTTATTGTGTCAGAAATCTGTAGCAAATTCCGACGCATTTGCGACAAAAGTTAATGTTTTTTTAATTCAATCAATTTCGTCGGAATTTTGTCGCAATTTTGCTGCAAGTTGTGACAAAAACATTTGCGTAGCAAATTTTCGTAGCAAATTACATGTTTTTCTAGTAGTGTTACTAATTTGGATTTTTTGTTATAGGAGTCCTACTTGTTCACTAGCCCAAATATAAGATTTGAGTTAATTGGTTTTTGGTTATTTGGGTCGTGTTAATAAGTATTTAGGTTTTTAAATACAAGTTGTAGTACATATTTTACAATTTAACTTAACATGAAATTAAAATATTCATTAAGTAATATGCATAAAATGTTAAATAAAAAGAATTATAATATAATCTTTCGTTTAAATTTGTATTGTAAACACACATGTTAACAAAACTAATGTCAAATAAAAATATCACAAAACTAAATTGCATTAAACAATCGTATAAATTAAAAACAGTATTTCAATTAGCATGTATATGGTATATGTATTAATTACTATTTACTTTTTTGAATGGATTGGAAAGCTGATATGAAAGACAAGATTTCAACCGTTCTTTTGCATCTGATACTCTGAACCATATATGTTTGAGGATAAATCATACAACTAAGTAAAATTCCTACCTTTCCTTAGTATTATGCATGAGTTTGACTCAAACTCAAGAGATCCAATATAAAAGTCAAAAGAGTAACCATATAAACTATAACTATGTAGTTAATTATTATTTGCTTACTATTATCATTGACATACATACATACATACATACATACATACATACATACATACATACATACATATATATTTCAATTTTAATTCGACTAAGATGAAATTCCAAAATTTCATTTGTGATCTCACATTTGCAGGGGCGGATCTAGGTAGTTGGATACGGGTTCACCGGAACCCACCGCGATTCGAATCGTTAGTATGAAAAAAAATTTTCTAAAAGGTTAAATAATAGAGTGAACCTATTAGTATTTTGAAGATGAATCTCAAGTATATAGTATACAATTAGTCCAGTGGTAAGGAATCTGGATTTTATCTTGTAGGTCATTGGTTCAAATCCTAGATTTGTTTTTTTTTTCCAGATTTTCTTTAAAGTTTGTAAAAAATAGAAACGATGATTGTTAAAGACTTAGGTTCTTTTTTTTTAAAAAAAAACCGCGCTTAATTCCCCATAACCCCACCATCCATTCGGCTGCTACTTCACGAATCACTCCCAAAATCCCAACAAAAAGTTCGAATCACTCCCAATATCCCAACAAAAAAACCTTTTTCAATCGATCCTGCCGGCTGCCTCCGCCCCTCTATGCCCTCCGGCGACCCCTGATTTGTTTAGGTATTTTGTGAATTTTGTGTTGTTTTGTTTAGGTATTTTTTGAAATTAGTGTTGATTTGTTTAGGTATTTTATGAAATTAGTGTTCATTTGTTTAGCTATTTTGTAAAACTTGATTAGGTACCAATAAAGTGTTGGTGCTAGCTAGCTATGATTGTTGAGATCGAGTCTATAACAAAAAATAACACAAGGAATGTGGTTGATTTACCAAGATGAGTAAAACCCATAGGTCTGAAATGGGGTTTCGTGCTCAAGAAAAATGCAAACAATAAGGTTTTAAATTCAAGGGATATAATAAATTCAAGGGATTTTGATGTGTCAAAACCTAAAATTAAATGCCAAGACAAACGACTAATAGCTTCATTGTTTTGACATAAAATCAACTTTTTTGTGTGGTAAATTAAAATAGGTGGTTTATGTTTCACAACTAGATGGGATCTAGAAGAAAAGAGGAGAAAAAGGTGTACAAGTTAACAAAAGTATTGTATGAGCTAAGACAAGCCCCTAGGTATTGGACCACCATGCTGTTAAAATTATAAACTAAATAAGGTTGGGTCTCTTATGTATATATTAGTAGTGTTAGGTTAAATTAAATAAGTCTCCTAAAAAGCCTAAGAAGAATGTTAAGACATTAGATGAGTGATGACTACTTAAATGATGCTTACATTTCTTATATTGAAATAGGGTTCTTACAACAAGTTTTAGTTTAAGATATGATGCAACGTTAGATGAGTGATGACTACTTAAATGATGCTTACATTTCTTATATTGAAATAGGGTTCTTACAACAAGTTTCAGTTTAAGATATGATGCAACGTTTTCAAAAGATGAAACCAAGAAGGGAGTAATTATAGGTATGTTTCTTTTCTAAATTCGTAACTACTATCGTATTTATATTATCCGAGCCGGAAACTTTTTACCGCGCTTTATCTAATTGAAATGTCTTAACATAGCGTAGCTACTGAAATAAATTCCTGAATCCGCCACTGTACATTTGTGTTTTGAGTTCCTAGCAGAGAACGTTAAACCACGCTTTCCAACCTTGTTTTCTATCTGTTCTTTCAAAAATTACTAACCGGATTTACAAGTGTTAAAAATTTTCCTCTAGTTTTATTGTAATACTAACAGGTTCTTTTTCGTGAAATTTCTATATCGAATTCTACACTTGTCACGTATTTCTCAATTCCTTAATTTGTATTTAACAATTATGTAAATATTTAGCATAAAATTAAAAACAAAACTAAACATGTGCCATTATGATCATCAGTTCTATAAAAGTTAAGAACGACTAAGATACATGGAAATAGAGGTGCAAAAACCGGTTAGCCGGTTTTGAAGGAACTGAACCAGTTAACCGGCCGAAATTTGGTCAATGGTTGTACCAATAGTTAGTTTAGTTAATAATCAAATTTTCAAGTTCTAAAATCGAAACCGATATAATAACCAAAACCGGTTAACCATCAAATACCTGACGTTTTACTTTGGTGAACCGGTTTGAAAAATCGGTTTATAAAAACTGGTTTGGTCCCTTGAAACCTTAAATTAGTCATAGACCGCCAATTTTTCAAAAAAACCTAATATGTATTAAAAAACATGTTTTAACCGGTACTAGTTAGATTAGCTGTTTTTTTTTTTTTTTTTTTTTTTTTGCATCTCTACATGGCAACCCTAGAAGTAAAATACAACATTATATAAAAACAAAACAAAACAAAACCAAAAAATCGAATGAACTTGAAGAGGCTACCTTTTAATAGCTTGTTTTTTGGACAACCACATAATTGAATCGAATTCAAACAATTTAAACGTAATAAATCGACTAAACCGATTTCAAACCAATCATACAAACATGCAAGCTTACATAGTTAATTGGCAACTTAAAGAATAATGTATATCTAATAACCAAACCGAAAACCAAACTCTCACATCAAATACATTTCAAAACTACATCAAAAACCAAATTCACAATACAGTTTGGTTTTTCTCGTTACTGAATACAATTTTGTTTTTTGTTTTCGATTTTTTTTAACACCCTGCTTACTTTTTGGTCACCAGAAATTGCTAATTTGGAGATATATAAATTGTGGTTAAATTTCTACCATAATTTCTTATTTATCAATGAGAGATACATGCTTCTTTCATGTGAAGGTGTGTCTTCACCATGCATCTGCAATAAGTCTGTTCCATTTGGCTAGTCATAAATCATAAATGAGTTGACGAAATCGATCCAGTAGAATATTCTTAGGGCATGCTTTTTGCATTTAGTATTGTGTTGGTAGATAAACATAAGAAATACTTAAACAATAGGATGAAAGAGTGATTAGTGACCTTAGAGCACAATAGTCAACATAAAACTATCTTTATTGTAGCTTCCAAGGATGTTCATGGCCCGGTTCCAAACCGCAAAATTGCCCAAACCGTTCATCAATTCGTTTCACGGTTGGTTTTTTTCAAAAATTTGGTCGGTTGGTTTCAAAAGTTTAAAACCGTAATAAACAGTTTGGTTTACGGTTTTCATAAAAAACCGGTCGTAAAAAATCGGACCTTACCGTATATGTGTGCGCGCGCGTATATATAAATATAGATATATGTATATGTATATACACATAGATATATCGATATATACATATATATGCATATATAGATGTTTATATATGTGTGTATGCACATATTGAGTTCTTGATTTATTTGCGATTTAAAAAAAATACATATGAACTTTGTGCGCGCGCGTATATATAAATATAGATATATGTATGTAACCCCCAAAATTCTCCCACGTGTGACACGTGTTTAAAACACCCTCAGAGTTTGGTCCCAGATTTTTCAAAAATTAAACATCAATTTTAAACACACAACTTAACCTAACCCGTCATCAAAACCGATTACAAACATGTTAATTATAATCACCCTTTACATTATTTATAACCGTTCACAAAAAGTTGGGTTTTTAACCAAAAACGTGTTCAATCCGAGCCTTCTCAGATATCCGATCACGATCGCCTTCACCCTTTATGTTCTTCTGAAAAACACCACATTTAAATAACCGTTCGTTAGAACTAAGTGAGTTCACCCCGCTAATCCCCAATTGTATTTCATAACACCATATGGATACAATAATAATGTCCCAAATATAATTTGGTAACATTAGTAGCAAAACGATTTACTAACGGGTCGTTTTCACCCAAAACCCCTTAAATCTTCAATTATTGCCCAAACGAATTAGATTTACCCCTTGAAACCCCATCAAAGTTGAAATAAGTCAATTTATAACATTTTCAAAGATAAAGACGCAACATGGGCATGTTCCGAGGCAACATGGCCATGTCAGAAAGTTTCCAGCATTTGATGTGCAGATATGACATGGGCGTGTTCCAGTGGAACATGGTCATGTCTGTACTGCTTCCATATACATATATTTTCTTTGTTCTCCCCCTTAATCCCTTTTCACCAAGGATTTCAAATTTCATAACCACAACAATATATTCAACACATTAAATTCATATTCATGGCACTTTAAAACACCAATAAAGTGTTATAACATGAAACCACCCACTAAAAGTCAAATTTCACACCATTCCCTTAAGACCTCCTTTTTCACTAAGGATTCTCAAGGTAGGTAATCACATCACTTGTGATTTACCTAAACTCTATAAATTCACAATAGGAATATCACACCACTTGTGATTCAACCCATTCCTCAATCACACCTCTTGTGAATAGTTTGACCAATTTTGGTCAATTTCTACCCAATCCTTTGAGACCTCCTTTTTCGTCAAGGATTCCCAAAGTAGGTAATCACACCACTTGTGATTTACCTAAACTCCATAAACTCGTCATAGAAAGATCACATCACTTGTGATTCAACCTATTCCCAATTCACACCTCTTGTGAATTGTTTGACCAATTTTGGTCAAACTTCGAATAAGAAGTTCACACCTCTTGTGAATTATTCTTATTCTTTCACACCTCATATATGCATATTAAATCACAATAACTAAGCAATTTAAACACCAATTGCATTTATTGTCAACACCAAATATTCAACACCAATTATACACCAATTTAATCACAAAACACCCAAATTCATACATGCACCAATTTTACACCAATTTAATCACCAAACACCCAAATTCACACATACACCATTTATACACCCATTTGATCAACAAACACCAAATTCATACATACACCAATTTAATCACCAAAGACACACAAGTTGATGCCAATAACGAGTCAACCACCCAATTTGACTCATTTCAACAATGGGTCAACGACCAAGTTTGACTAATTTCAACAATAGGTCAACCACCAAGTTTGACTAATTTCAACAATAGGTCAACCATCAAGTTTGACTAATTTCAACAATAGGTCAACCACCAAGTTTGACTAATTTCAACAATTTGGTCAATCACCCAAGTTTGACTAATTCCAACAATTTAGTCAATCACACAGTTTGACTAATTTCAACAATAGGTCAACCACCAAGTTTGACTAATTTCAACAATTTGGTCAATCACCCAAGTTTGACTTCCAACAATTTAGTCAATCACACAGT
This sequence comes from Mikania micrantha, assembly GCA_009363875.1. Lineage (NCBI taxonomy): Eukaryota > Viridiplantae > Streptophyta > Magnoliopsida > Asterales > Asteraceae > Mikania > Mikania micrantha. The sequence goes on along the minus strand of CM018696.1, from coordinate 13,125,608 downwards.
TTGACTAATTTCAACAATTGTTATCAAACACTTAATGAAACCATACTATGTTATGTAATTATAACATAACATTCACAACAAAACTCACCATAAATAGTCAACTTTTAAGTCAAACACTCCTATTGCCACTATATGTGGTCTTAGGTATATAACTACCTTAGCAATCATAATCCAAACGCATACATTGTAAATTTAAACACCACTTCATCCCAACAATGCATATTCCACATACATTGTCAAGTTAAACACCAACTCATCCCAACAATGCATATTCCACATACATTGTCAATTAAACACCAATTCATCCCATCAATGCATATTCCACATACATTGTCAAGTTAAACATCGATTCATCCTACCAATGTATATTCCACATACACAATAACAAACTACCATGTTTTAAAACCAACACCAAAACTTCATAATCTATCAAAGCAATGTAGTTTCCACCTACATTGACTTTTATAGATTTAACACATAACATTCACCAAATACTACAAGACATAAATCAAGTAGTCAATATTCAACACCAACACACCAACACACCAACACAAATATGACTTATGGTTGCATATTTAGTGAGTAGGTTACTCACCTTAGCCCGTAGGAACACCATCAAAATCATCTTGTTCTTTCCCAAGCCTTTGACTTGTTCCTTGACTTTCACCACCACTACCTAGTTGTATTACACACATACAACTATATTCAATACAAGTAGCTCATATTTACATTCTTTCAACCTACTTGACCCGTTATCACCATTTCATCTAATTTACACCCAAATGATCCATTATCTCCCAATTCACCATTTATGATTATATATATGCTTATTTCATACCACCACAACTTAAAAACTCATTTTTAAGTTAAACACCTTAATTGGCATTTCATCAAACACCTCATATGCATATATTTGTTTGCTTATGATCATTGACCAATAACACTTCTATAAAACTCCATTTTGGTTTCTAAATGAACAAATTCATCATTTTCACCAACAAACTACAAAAACCCCATGAAATCATCACAACCAACAATTTAACACCAAATTTAACCACCTAGTTCATATATCTCATGAACCTTACAAAACCCCATTTATCATCTTACAACAACATGTAAGAAAACAATCAAAAAGTTGTTCTTAGATGAATACACTAAGAATAACAACAACATTTAAGACCCTCCAAACACCCAAATTTCGTATTTCACCATACCCCACTCATACCCCATGTGAGACCCACGAAATTTATACCAAAAACACCCAAAATTCATACATTGTTGTTGTATGATGCTAGAAGAGCTTCAATTCTTGGTTGTATGAACAATCCAAGCCTTCCAAGATCACCAAATCACTCATTTTTCACGTTTTAGGGTTTTTCTCCCCCTTGCACCTCTCTTGAACGACACACACACACACTTACACCTATAAAATGTGTATTTTGACCAAGTCAAGACATAAATCCCCTCTTTAATTAAGTTTGGCTAATTGGCACAAATAGTCCCTTAACCTTTATATTTAGTCAACCAATTCGACCAACTTAATCAAGTTAGTTACTAGTTAACTCTAACACCTTAATTGTTGTTAAAACACCCATCAGTTAAAATATAATGATAATTATCCACCAATTATATTATATTTTAATATTTTCTCAAAATGGGTCGTTACAATGTATATGTATATACACATAGATATATCGATATATACATATATATGCATATATAGATGTTTATATATGTGTGTATGCACATATTGAGTTCTTGATTTATTCGTGATTTAAAAAAAAATACATATGAACTTTGTGTAAATAGTTCGTGTTGAACTATAAATGTTTGGTTTGATTTTATTTTATTTTTAACGTGATCAAATTCACAAACCGTAAACCAAACCGGAACCAAACCGTTGATAACGGTTCGGTTTGGTTCCGTTTTTATTTTGATTGGTTCGGTTTTGGTTTTCATTGTTCAAAACAGTTCCAATTAAAACCCGTAAAAACCGGACCGCAAACACTCCTAGTAACTTCAATGGATACACCGATGGGGATGACACCCAATTGTCTATTGGAGCCAAACCTTCTTTATTCCTTGAATAAAAGTTAGTCATGTTTTTTATTCTAGGATTATTTACATATATTCTCTAGTAAAAACTTTTATTACATATTTACCGAACCCTTAAAATCAATTGCATATTTTCTCTTAAGAGGAGAAATATGTAATTGACTACTTTTTTTGAAAGGGAAAATATCATTTAAAAAAAAAAAAATATTTAATTGACTTGTTTCACTTGGATATTTATGTAATAAATGAATAATTAGGAAGAAAGAAATATGTAAATTCCTTCTATTATATGCTCTCAAATCCCATCTTTGCATGACATTTAGTTGGATATGTTTGTTTGTTTTGTTACTCTTTTACTTTTCAAATTCATGAATCTAGATCTACTCTTTTTAGCTTGAGGCTTGATGTATATTTAGAAAAATTTAATCTTGTTCATGTGCACATGTACAAGGAAATCTATTTCATGTTTTAATTATGTTTTCTAGATGATATTTTTTTTTGCATGTTTTACTTCCGCAAATCTTCTTTACAAACAAAATGAAGTCTTAATATCTATCACACTTTTTATGTAAACTTTAAATCTTTGACGTTTTTATTTACTTATTATAATTTTCTCCAAGAAGTTGTTTATGATGCATGCATATAATATATATGTGACGGGCCTAGAGATAAAAGTAAAATTTCATTAATTTTAACGTTATTTTACTTATTTTTTATGAAAATAATGTTAAAAACATTATATTGATCGGCCAATCAGGCATCATAAGTTACCTTATCTTTGCTAATGGTAAAATATACTAAATACGATGATGATTTTCACTATAGCTGGCAAAATGGGCGGGTTGGGTCGGGTTGGATAATGGCGGGTTAGGATGGGTTCGGGTCAGGATGTGCCATTTCAGAAAATAACCATTTTTGTTCGGGTCAGAACGGGTTTTCTAAAAAACCACGGGTCACAAGGATCAAACAAAACAATAATTACCTCAGTTGCCGTAATACCAAAATTACACAAAAAATCAAAAACGTAATATCAAAATATTACTCAAATCAAGGATCAAACGAATATCATACGAAGATTGTTGCCGGAGTGTTTGTTGATGATGATGCATGAGCCCAAGTTACACTAAACGTATCAAAGGAAACATGGGTTTGTAGTACAGACTTCATCAAACGTCCCTCCAATAGGAGGAAACCGTCGGCACCGCAAACGGCGATCAAACCTGCCGGTGAAGATGGTGGTACTGCAACTGTTAGGGTTGCCGACGGTGGTTTTCCGGCAGTGTTACCACAACCAGCGTGGTTGTCGTGTTCATTACCTCAGTTGCCGTAAATTAAGAATTGAATTAGCCTTTTGATCTAGAATCGGAGGGTTTTCTGACTTTAAGACTTTGAATCGCCAGCCAGCTCTAGCCTCTAGCGTCGCTCATCCAGAATTGATTTAGGGTTTTTGAACAGAATGAGAGAATCCAGATGGGTGTTGTCATAAGGAATGGCCCATCCTGACCCGTGAGGTTATCTTCCAACTTTTAATACTACCCATTCTAGCCCTCTTACTAATATTTACTAACCCATAATAACCCATGTCTTTAAATTTTGTATCCATATAAACCCAACTTAATACACATGGGCAATTATTGCCAGGTATAATTTTCACAAACATTTATTAAACTTTTAAGCATTTTTAAGTTTTTTTTCCCTTACCCTAAACTCTTTTCCTCTATAATATTACAAAGGATCCCCTAAAGATCACATCATGGATTTTGGAACTCACAAGAAACCAAAGAAATCACAAAGATCAATTGGATGATGATATGATATCATGCCAAATATCCACTTTATTTATTTATTTAATTAATTTTTAAAACGGCTGCTATATATAATATATGTATCCATTTATGATATGGGTTTTCTTGCATACATGTACTTAGGGTAGGGTGGAGGTTAATTTAGTCCTATATGAGCTGGAAAGAAGGGTGTGAATATCTATTAATTACACTAAAAATCACAAATATTATTGGTAGTTGAGTTGTGCATTAAAGGTATGCTTGGGCTAGAAATCAATGGTAATTTGTGTGTTGATTTTAAAACAAGTTTAGAACACATTTACATGTAAATATGCTAATCCTGCTCTTGGCAAGGCTCACAAAACAAGTGGTTTGGGTTGAGTCAGGTAACATGTTGTGGTCATATTGGGTTCATGCCAAAAACAGATTCGAGTCGGAACATCTTTGTCGATTGCATCGTTTGTACCAGTTTGCTCATTGTTTGTAGATTGCATTCTGCAATCGAACATGACAGAAAGAAACAAAACAAGACAAAAACAAGTTCTCAACGTACAAGGGTCTTCATATAACCTTTCGTAGCCGAAATGACAGGAAAAAAACCAGAAAAATTGACACATTACCGAACATAAAGTTCCGTCATCACCACATGGATGCATAGGTTAAGGATGTCGGGTCAGTTGATTGGGAGAGAACGAGCCACTCGAGGCCTCACGGGTGTCTTGGAAGGACTCACCCTACAAGAATTAAAAATTGGTGTTCTTTAATCAACTTGCTGCTTATCAAGACTATAAATCAAGAATAAATATGGAAATTTACCTGATTGGTTGAGTTCCAAGTGTCTGGCCACAGCAATCCAGTGCCACAATCGCGCTCTCTGCCTGCAAATGGTATGAAATTTAAGGAAAAAACATCAACAACAACAACAAACGTACCCAGTAAAATCCCACTTAGAGTGGGGTCTGGAGAGGGAAAGATAAAGACACACCTTACCCCTAATCTACAAAGAAGGTTTTTTTTTTTTTTTTTTTTACAACAAAAAGCAAACACAACATATATATAACCACAACCGGAAACATAAAGTATAAACATGGAGTAGCAACGATTTAAGCGAAACATGTACGCATTAATCCTATAATTCATCGAACAAAGCAAATAACCAACAAAGCATACAACCAACAAGGAGGTATCCTGACAATAGACAAACAAACATACATAGAAACATACATACGAGCTAACATTTTACGGATAACACATACAAAACCCCCATCCTGCAAACAAGCATATGCACATATAGGAAAAAACATCATCAATAATCAATATTGGGTTTCTTTTAAAATCCTTGGTATGATATCAATTTGAATATTAAATAGTAAATTTTTTTTTTGAAAACTGCCCTAATCTAATCCAATTAAACAGCATATAAGAATGAAAAGCACATAATTTTCAGTGTGCAAAAATCCATTGATGACGAGACCCGAAGGTAAGCGGGTTAAGTTATAGTAATTGTTGCAACTTGGGCGAGGCGAACATGGTCGTTTCTTGATACAGGCATAAACGATTAAACGGGTCAGGACATTGTAACTTTTTTTATAAATAGGGAGCATGTCAGTTATGATTGAACAACAAGGTTGGAATACTAATTTAATTCTTGTAATAAAAACAGCAAGTGGGTTATATCACTGTATGTTAGGATTTAAATATGTATGGGTGGGGTAATGGGTTTAATGGGTCACTTTTTTTATCGATGGAAATGGGTTGGGTTAAGTTGGGCCAGCCTCAAATGCTTTTTGGTACATTTTTTTTATTTACAAAAAAGGAATTTGATATATATGAATAGAATAATTATATTACAACAACAGTAAGTTATACTTTCTTTTAATTAAGCAATTTAGTAGGTTTTATGTTTAGAACTCTAGATTTCATTTCAGATGACTTGTGACCCACTTGAAATGTTCTCTATCGTTAAAACTTTTAGCTTAACCCGTTAGTGATAAAACATTACCCAATCGACCCATTTATACATTAATGGGTCAAAACGGCCGCCTCTAGTTGTATCTACCAACTTGTTTCATTTAATCCATTAGAGATAACCACAACTCAAAACCAATCCATTAATAAGTCATCATCGTACACAATATATCCCATCATTAGCAAAGCTAAGGTAAGGTCTGAAAAGGGTAAGATGTAGACAGCCTTACCTCTACCCTGTAGGAATAGAGAGACTGCTTCCAATGAGACCCCCGGCTCATGATGCCTGATTAACCAACTAGCCCAACGCTTTTAATGTTATTTTTACAAAAAGTAAGTACAATAACGTTAAAATTAGTGCAATTTTACTTTTGCCCCTCGAGGGTCGACACATATATTCAGTGGCGGATCCAGGAATTTTTTCCACTGGGTTCACCATTTTCCGACTTTTTAATTAAATAGAACCGGACATAAAAATTTACAGGTCGGGTTGACGGTTTGGGTCTTGTAATGTTCTTTACGTAATAACAGTGTGATATATTAAGTCAATGATTAAATTTAAAAAACGTCGACATTAAAGAGTTCGAAGGTACAAAGTGCATTTTCGTTTACAACCAGTGTTGTAAAAATCGCTAGTCGCTAGTCGGTCGGTGAGGTAGGGATTAGGGATTAATCGGGATTAATCGGATTGAGATTTTATATATAAATTTAAAAATTATATATATATATGTATATATATATACAAAACATTATGTATAAATTTGCAAATAATATAAGATTTTATCAAATTAATAATTCATTGGGCTATTTATTTTATTTTTTTTAATACCCAGCCCATTAAAAGCCCAAACTGACTTCAAAAAAGGCTCTGCTTCACTCCCGATCCACGCATGGCTTCACTCCCTATCTAAGCAGTCGTCGTCTTCTCCAAATTAGGGTTCCGGCGAGTCACGCTAGGGTCGTCGTTCTTGTCAATCGAAGTCGGAATCGTCGTTCTCAACGAAGATTGAAGGTTTGTTTTCCATTTTCTTCTCGTATTCGCCGGAAATCGGCCGTTTTTTGGCCGATCGGTGGCTGTTTGGTGGCCGATTAGGACCGATCAGAACCGATTAGGAGCGATTAGGTCCGATTTTGACCGATGTTGACCGACTAGCGATTAATTGGCCGATTTGAGGAAAATTAATCGGGAACACCCCGATTAGCGCCTAATTCCGATTAATCGGCCGAAGAATCGCGATTTTTACAACCATGTTTACAACTTCAGAGCTCCAGACCAAGCGGGAGTCAAGAGGGTCACGCGCCATTGTGGGGTCTAAGATGGCGGTCTTGCTGGCCATTCAGCAGGCATAGGAAGGGGGCAACGCCCGTTGTAGGGTTCGGGGCAACGCTCCGAAACCTAAATGAAATTTGCTAAGCTTGTATGACCAAAATTAACTTGATCTGGCGGTTTAACCACCAATAACTATCATTTAGCTTGCTAAGTTTATATGGCCGGAAAGTGATTTTAACACTATCATATAGAAATCTAATAATTGATTATCAAGATTTCTCTAACAAAGATCACTTGCCTCAAGCAACTTGACAAACTGGTGTGGAAATTACTTTAAAAATTCACTCTTAAAAATCTTAATAGGTTCACATTAGAATTCACCCCTAAAATATTAATGAGTTCACCCTATCGTTTAACTCTTTCAATATATTTTTTTCCTATTAACGAGTCGAAGCTCGGTGGGTTCCTGTGAACCCACCCCCTTAACCTACATCCGCCACTGCATATATTACATTATATGAGCGCACCGCACATGAGGGCGGCCAATCCATTCACAAGCAAATAGGCCAAAGTTCCCAGCTCAAAAGTTATTTAAAACAGTTCACGTTAGCATGAGTCCTAGGAAATATCAAGAAAGAATGTTAAAACTTACCATCACAAATTCAACGAAAGCAATGCGTGTTGAATGAACACTATCCCCCAAAAGCCTAATGCGAGAAACCTTTGCAACAAGTACAACATATTTAGCAACTTTTATATAAAAATCACAAAAGAAAAGATTATTTAAAAGACCGTCCCGACCTCACCACACCTTGCTTCAAAAAAGTTCTTGACCTCAGCTTGAGAAACCTGCAATAGAACGTTTTTTTACGATTATTTATCCATTTATTTTGCATGAAAAGACCTATTTATCATCTTCTTAAATAAATATAAATAATAAAAAACTAATTTAATATAGAGAATGGAAATAATGCAAAAAATATTCAACCTTTTTGTCAATATTTGTACAGTAGACTGTCCTTACACACATCTCCTTCTCATCCTCTGACTGGTTCTCAGACCATCAAGAAAGTAGATAATCATTATTAATACATGATGGCATCTTTTTGGAAGGGTGTTATTGAAACCAACCAAACCACCCAAATCAAAGCAAGTCGGACGGTTTAAGATCCAAACTGTTCAGTTTTCTTGGTTTGACAGTTTAACGGTTTGGTCTAGTTGACCATCTAATCTTAACATAACTTTTAAAATCATGAATTTTCTTTAACATTATAAAATTTTTAGAACAAACTAATGATTTTATTAAAAAAATCAGTAAACTGCCAAAACCAAACTGTTAAACCACCAAACACATAAAAGTGGCTGGTCTTGACAACCGTTCCAACCGGTTAGTGTGGTTTGTTGTTTCGTGAAACCATACTCTTCAGTTCGGCCTAATAATCTCTGAAAACCGGCCAAACCAGACTGTGGACACCCTTGTTGTAAACTAGATTCCATTAGAGTGATTTATACCCTGGGAAGAAAAGTTGGATTCACAGGAAGAATTGCAGTCTTTGAAGGCAAAACCTTAACTTGAGAGAACCCCAACATTATGCCACAAAGATTAAGAGCTGCTTTTGCAGAATCTGCAATCAAGTTTCACACATTACATACACATCACATGTTTTCCAAAATATATAAAAATTAGGCAAATCTTTAAAAAATAAATGTAACCCAGCTTTTGTATGATTTATTAAAAATGTAATAACTATATAAAGCCAACTACATTAGGCGTCACATCCAAAAAAATTAACACGGTCAAAAGCAATTGATCCGTCATCATTCAGACCGGTTGCTCGGTCATATTATCTTTAAATCAATTTTTTTGAAAGTTACCTTAAATAAACACACTTTTTAGTCAGCTACAGTCTTTTATGAAATCAGCCCTATAAAAGATACAAAAGTTATATTTAAACATCCAACATACTCTCATCAGCAAACTCCACGAATGCAAAGCGGAGGCGTGAATGAGGATCGCCACAAACCCGACAGTCCAGAACCTAAATAACTTGATACATAAGAACCCAAATAATCAATTTATCATAATGTTAAAACTGATTAAATTAAATTTAAGGTGTACTTGTCCATAGGCGCTAAACAGAGCAGCTAGTCGCTCTTCGGTGACCTACAAAGCGTTATATTCATCAAATCAATAAAATCGGATGTTATGATTTCGTTGATTAAAAGATTTAAATGAGAATTCTTACTCACATTATGATCAATGTCAGAAACATAAACGGTTCTCTTGATGCTATCTTCTCTTTGAGCTCTAAAAATTCTCCCGTTCAACCACCTTCTGCCCTGACTGTAGTTATTTCTCCTCTAACATTACAAAATCATAAAAAAGTCAAAAAAATTTAAAAGAAATCTTTGAAAATAAAACTACGAACATTGGTCATGATTATAACACAAGTTTTGAATTTGATGTTTGGGAGCATAACTTCAATTATTATCATTTGAACAACTCTCAAGTCTCATCCTACTTCTGCTTATTTCATAAAGCATAAAGATCCCAAAATCTAGCAAGTAAAGCATCACATTAGATAAGATAAATCAAAATCCAGATTAAAGAAGAACATAAAACATTAAAGATTCATATGATCATTATCAAAATTATCAAATACCCATCACTTATTGTGCCAAAACATTCATCTAATCATAGCAAAAACCTCAAGAACCAAAATTTGTAGGCTTATGGAACACAATTCAGTGAAAATATAACAGTAGAACAACATACCCTTCGATTAGTAGGGTACCCTTCAATCGAATCCATAGGAGAATTGATATAAAAAGCAGGAGCAAAGTAATTGAGCTTTTCGTCGTTTCGAGCAATCGGCGAGTACGAAGAGGGAAAGAACTCTTTAGCCATGGGATTCAACTTCAAATTCGACAAAATAGCAACAAGACCTTGCATTTCAATTTCTGAATTCGAATCAGATTCAGACCCCTTTCTGGATTCAACGTTATTCACGAGAGAATCATTATCATCGGGATTTACAACATTGGTCTTCGTAGTTTTCGGTGAAGATTGATCACCGGAATCAATGGAAGCAGCCACCGGGGTTGCCGGTGCAGATTCGCCGGAAATTTCAGGACCAGCAGCCATTGAACCCAAAACCCACGACCTCAAAACCCCAGAAACAAAAGATTCAATTTTAATCAAGAAATTTGAACAATGAAAACAAAATGTTCAACACTCAAAATACCCAGAAAATTTAAACTAAGAATCTATGAAGAAGGAGAGAAAAGATCATAATTTTTATCAATAAAACTAAAAAAGAAAATAATTGCTGATAAATGAAGCAAACCAAATTTATTTATTTATTTTTTTGCTTTAGATTTTAGTGATCACCTGCAATTTGATTATCTCAAAAAGTGGATTCTCTCTTTGTACGAACCTATAAAGAAAGACCCATTTAGGGAACCAAATTCGAAAGCGAATTGCAGGTTTAGGGTTTATGACGAACTTGATGATGTCGATGATGATGAGGTGTTAGTCCGGAGAGAAACAGGTGGGCTGAATGTGTGTGAAACAGTGTATACAAAATTACTGGAAGATCGAGAGATGAAGGTGAAGGTGCATTAAAGTGAAAAAAGCAAACCCTATTTTAGGTACCCACTTTTTTATTTTCACACCTCGGCGAACATGTACGACCCGTACTTGTTCAGTACGGATTGTATAGGGTACAGACAAATATTTCAGAGGAATGTCTTCAATTTAGTGAAGATTCTTTGGACAGGTCGTACAGGTCAATACAGCCCGTGCAAGCCTTGACTTATTTTTACAAGCAAGTTTGGGTGTTAACCGGTGTTGAGTAATTTTATACGGCCTGTACAGGGCAATACGGGCCGTATGGCAATACGGGCCGTATAGAAATTATTTTTTTTATTTAAACTTAATGTATGTATTTTATTATTTTTTTTAACGATACGTCTATTACGTTAAATTTTGAACGATATACGTCTATTATGTTAATTTTAAACATTATAAGTTTGTTACGTTATTATCTTAAATGATATTAATTATTTACGTGTTCAAACTTAATATTTTATTTTAGAATTAGTTTGGTTTACGTTAATTTAATTTAAACGTTATAAGTTTGTCGCGTAATTATTAAAAAAAACAATACAACCAGAAACAATACAAATAAAGAACGAAATATATATATATATATACACACACACAACATGAGTTTTACATACATGGAAACAAAATACAAAAACACAAACTAAACTTGAACCTCCAGATGGTCCAGCCGATCGAGCCGTCGCTCGATGCATGTTTCCCATGCAGAGTTAAACACATATATGTACATATCTGCGTGGAAATCCAATTCTTGCAAGAGTTGTTTTCGAATAAAAGCCCATTGATTTTCATGGAATCCTAAACCTATAACAACAGAACGAAAACCACAGTTACCATCTGGCTCAACATCTAGTATGTTTATCACGCAAGGTTGAAATATAGGAAGGATGTGACGACCGAAACGATAAACATTGTTTAATCATTTTGGCTTCATCTTACGTGGAAACTGAAATTCATTTTGAGTTTGAGAGTCTGATGGTTGCATACCTTGTGATACCAATGTGGAACGACTGCGCCGAAATACGGATTTCTGACTCTTCTCGGGTGTAGTTGTAAACGAACTATGCCTCGAAGGTTCAAATGTACTATGTTGGGACACTAAGCTATCTTTAACAACGTTTTTCTCTTTTAGTTTCTGTGCTTTTAAAGTTGGACGACCACGCGTATCTTTATGAACTAAAGGAGTTTTTTGTTGCTTTTATTTGGAAATACCTACGACAAGACCTTCTTTATGAGACTCTTTTTTATCTCAGGATGTTTGGAATTTATTTCTTTAGTAACCAGACCCATTTTTCCTATAATATCAATTTCTTCTTCTTCTAATAGTGTTGGGTTAGTTGTGTTAAGTTTTGTCCAAAATATGTCAATCTCAGAAAGCGGTATCTTCGTATCTGCATAATTTATTAATAATAGTATACCAATAACTACGTGTGAAACATGTGATATTTAGATTTAGTATTACGAACATGTGTTTAAGTATTTTGATATATGACAAGCGCATGGTAACCCACAACTCGTCCAAAGCTGGTGGTCACACGACATATTAGAGTCGCGCATAACCCTTATTTTATCTTTTTCCTCGACCAACAAATCAGGAGCTTTATGAGACACCTTTCCTCGAAGGTTATCAAATATTGGTAGTTTATGATGACCCATTGTTTTAATCAAGCTCGTTTCAAAATCATGATTCATTTTTACCTCCTGTGATTGCACGATTTCATTTACGAAACCGACAAGCGAGGCAAGTGTGTTGTTTGTTGATCTAAGGTATCTTTTTAGGTTGAGTGCTGACTTTCCACCCGGTTTTTTGTACGTTGACCAAAGTTGCGCGTTCTATTGGTCCATGTTGTTACAAACATATCTCTGTAACTGTTTAACCAAATGTGCGCCAGATACTCCAGAACCCCTGAAATGAAACAAAAGGCATATGATGATAATGATGATAGTATATGATGCTTACTTTTTTGTTGTCTTTAATAAGTCTTTGGTACAGACGGTTGTAATTAGTCGTATAAATCTGTTGTAAGAAAGTTACACCAATTCGCCCAACGGCCTTTGAATTTCTTCCAGTCTGCATCCGAAATGCTTGCCTTGCAATGTTTGGCAATATTTTTTGTCTATGTGCCATCTGCAGAGATATTTTGCAGCTTCTAGAAATATCTTACAACACGCACTCATAACAGCAAGGTCTCGATCTGTTATGATAACATGTGGCTCCATACATTTATTCAACATACTCGTAGTTTCCTCACACTCTCTGCTTACAAACACATGAGAAAATACTAAACGTTTGGTTTGTGGAAGTCACGCCAATAATTTGAATAAATGGAAGTCGGTACTGGTTCGTTTTATACGTCGCGTCCATCATCAGTACGTGCAGAAATGCACGCCACCAACAATACGATTTTGGATGACTGAAGAAAAGGCCTTCCACGACATTAGTTTCAGGATCTTCTCGGGTATAGTAAACGTAACGCTGACTATGAAGTAGGTTTTCCAAAACCTGCATCGGAATATCACCGAATTTCTTCTTATTTTTCATTTTTTGTTGTAAATTGTATGCATCTCTAGAGATGGACACTTTTGCGGGGTTATGTTTCTTAATGCTTGAAAGAATGTTACGAGGATCCATGTGTTGCTCGGTCAGATTCTCAACCATATCTTGTTCCTCCAGAGTGAATCTTCTAACATATGGATGACTCTCTAGATTCTGAGAAAGTTCGTGATTGTGATTATCGTTAACACCTGTACTTTCCAAGATTCACGAACTTCGTTGTATAATCCTATCAATTGAAATGGGCAACCGATTTTTTTGCTACCTGACCGTTTAAAAATTGCAATGCTATTATGCTCACCACCACGGTCACACATGAGCCAGACCTTGATAACACTGCGTCTTTGATTTCTTCGTTCTTTTTTTGACTACAATGTAACCATTGTCTAGTGCTCTACTTTTCACTCACCCTACCGGCGCTTCTTCGGACTGAAATTCATGACATATAAAAATAATAAATACCATAACTAATACCAAAGGGGCTTTGGCCTAGTGGCACCCATTGGCTTTCCAAATGGAAGGTCATGGGTTCAAATCCCGCTCAGGCGAAATAGGGGTCCTTTAGAGGTCATGGGTTTTCCGGTGCGGTTTCCTCCTGGGGTGGTGGTGGGTATCAACGGAGGTCATGGTAACTAGACCTTGATGACGTGGCCTGAAAATCAGTGGTTCACACGTTGAGATCAAATGCCGTTAAAAAAACCATAACTAACAATCATTATATCCATCTATGTTTCAGTTAAGTGTACCTCGTTTGTTTCCCTGTCAATGTGTGAATCGACTGGTGTCACACCCCTAAATTCCCACTCATGGTGTCAGTCCACGTAGGTGTGACGTGGCCAGGATCACAGCTCATGGTCATATAGAACGATGCTATATGAGTTACACAATCACACAGATTTGTAAAAATATACCAGTCACATTAATACGCAGCGAAAAATAGTTGTAATGTTTACACAACAGAAATATAAATTGTTGCAGCGGAAAGTAAATTGTTTAGTGAGCGTTCGGTGTACTTAAAAAGAAATGGCATATGATAGATAATCCATGTAGAATTTGGAAGAAAAGTAAAATTTGAAACTCTATGTATGCTTGCATTATTTTGTATAACACGATTTTGGAGGACAAAAGAAAAACTATTTGCCAAAATTTCGAAGAGGTCGACACTCCGGTTGAAGAGGTTACACCGAAAGAAAGAGTTGAAATACGAGCCGAGATCCGAACCAGGGAAATATATAACATGCTTAATGGCGATTTGGTTGAACATATGTGGAAAAATTAAAGAGAAAATATGTAGTTTTTATTTAAAAGTATTTAATTTAATTTTCATATATTTTTTAATTTTATTATGTAGTTTAACTTGTTTATCATGTAATTTTTTTCTTTTATTTTGTAATATTATTTTTTTAATAAATTTATGTCCTTTTTTAATTTAAAATTAAAAATCAAATAAAAACTATTTAATAAAGGTGGTAATGACGTGGAGTGATAAGAAAGTGATGAGAGAGTGATGATAACATATGTAAAGATGTTGTGGAGTGATAAGGGAGTGATGGTATTAGTTGATTATGTGACGTCTACGTGGAGTGATAGGGGTTTGATAACACATAGCCTTAGTAACTTTTTTAACACCTAAATTTTAGGATCCTCACGAGTCACCTAAAGTATAGTCATGTCATTATAAATGTCACCTGATTATATCAGTTAAGTCATCAGTATTATAGAAAACTCAATAATTATAAAAACTCTCTTATAGGATTTAAAACCAGAATTGTTTGATTCCTAAATCTTATCTAACCATTAAAATAGTGTTAAACTATAATTTCTTTGATTATTTTCATTCATAGCTACCTCCCGTTATAAATTTACCATCTCCTTTTTCATCTCAACTAGTTTGAGTTTTTTTTACCAAGGGTTTTTTACTAGAGAAATATTTATCAAAATAATTGATTTAATAAAATATATATTAACTTTGTTTTATTTTCATTATTTTTTTTAAAAATGCATATGTACTTTTACAAAGTTATCAAACATGGTTGGTTCAACTAGTTTAGAACTCTAGACGGAGTAGATAAATATGATTTTTAAACGATTATTGTTAAAACTTTCATTTTTTTTCTAGGTCTATGATCAAAAATAAATTGAAGATTATATAATAAAATCATTAAGTTACTAATTTAAGTAAGAATCCAACTAACTAATCAAAATTACAAGTAATCAAACAAAGTAATTAATAAGACACTAATCTAAGTAAATAAATAAACATAAGAACAAACTATGTTAATACAAACCTCAGAAAAATTACCATCTTCTAAATTTAGATGACAATAAACTTATAATCAAACTAAGCTACTGTACTGAGATATTGAGTTACAATTACCAATTAAAATCAAATTTTAAAGGAGCTTAAAGCCTAGATTATCACGAAATCAGTAGTATACACTGGCTTAGGTAATTTTATTAGGCTATTAAATCCAAATATATTTTATTCAATAAAAAATACATATATAGTAATTTTCTTTCAAAAAAACAGGAGCTAAATGTTTTAGGAGTCATAACCAATTGCCTAATATTCAATAATAGGCCGACCTTGTTATGAAATATGCGTAAATTACAGTTTTGGCTGCTGTGGTTTAAGTGTTTCAACTATTTTGTCACAAAATAAAATCGTCTATCAATTCAGCTCCTGTGGTTTAGACAAATATATGTTTTTGACTTTTCAAACTTAACTATTATAACAGTTTTGACCCAAAACTTAACCATGGTTAGGGGCCAACAACCATATTTGTCTAAATCACAGGGGTTGTATTGATAAAAAAATTCTATTTTAGGTCGAAATGATTAAAACACTTAAAGCAAAGTGGCCAAAACCGTAATTTACTCTGAAATATCATATATGTCTAACTTTAACTTATGATATCATATGCGACTTGAAAAGACTAGGTAAATTGTCTTCTGTACATGTTTTATATAGTAATTAAAGAAATAACCATTTTACCTTCTTACTTTTCCATATATTATAAATTTCAAATTTACGTATTTTTATATTAAACATTTATATTTATTAGTAGACTAGCCTATAATCCCGTGTATTACGCGGGTTGAATAATAAAATATTAATTCATTAATATTAATTAATAAATATTTAATAATTATAAAATTGTATTTAAGATTATTGTTTATTAAATTTTAATAATTAATAAATTAGTATATTATTGAAATAAAAAAATTATATTTATTAATATTTAATTATATAATTTAATTATTAAAAATTAACATTATTTATTAGGAGGGAGAGGTGGGAAAACATTTTCAGATTTAACCAGAATGCGACACGTGTCTCCTAAAAATACTCCTTTATTAGCGCAGAAAGATTCAAGGTGCTTTACCATATATCCATTTAGAAAAAAAAAGAAAGAATTCCCGAAAATATGAGAGACTCTCTTTTTTTTTTTTAAAAAAAAAAAACAAAGACAATATATTTTTAATCGTATTACACTCTTTTATTTTCACAATATTAATAATTAAATGATCTTTTTTCGTTAATCATTTTCTAAATGTGTCCTTAAATCTTATGTAAATAATTTATATAATTTAAAGAGAAATGGTTTAAAAATATATATTTTGCGAGAAATGGTTTCAAAAATAATATTTTGCGAATGTCCTCTTCAACAGAAATTGTATATACCGTTAATTAGAAGTGTCGGCGTATGCTTCGCTTCGTTCTTACTAGGTTATATATTTCCTGTTTGATTTCAAATAACTATATATATGTTACTTTGATTAGACTAGTAAGAACCAAATGGAGAGATTATGTGTTCGAGTGTTTCCCAAGCAACTTTTTTTTTCTTCCCTTTTGTAGTTTTATATGTGCTCCTCGTTTAGGAGACAATGGGCCGGGTTCGGGTAGGGTATTGCTAATCCCAGTTTCATATCCTATTGTAAAATTGTGTCCCGTATCCGGCTCATTACCCATCGAATATATATCAGG
Source organism: Mikania micrantha (assembly GCA_009363875.1). Lineage (NCBI taxonomy): Eukaryota > Viridiplantae > Streptophyta > Magnoliopsida > Asterales > Asteraceae > Mikania > Mikania micrantha. Next base: position 13,108,364 of record CM018696.1, on the reverse strand, counting down.
TAATTACCCATCGGGTATCGTGCATACCCACGAGTATCAAATATACCCATTAGTTTATTAAAAAAAATTATGATTTTTGGAGTACATTTTTATAGTATTAATTTTATATATGTTATTGTTTAGTTACAAAAATAAATTATAATCATACATATAATATCAACACCATGAAACATAAACAAAATAAGTATACATATCATGACGTATAACTCTCAAAAGATGCTAGCATAAACTCTTAATTTAATATTCAAACTGAAATTGCATATCCAAAACCACATGATTAGTTTTTAAATAATAAAGTCGATACTTGCTTTCAAATATAAAATAAAAAAATAAAAATTATAATTTGTTAAGATCTTTAATTAAAACACTTATGTTTTAGAAAAAGGAAATTTAAAAATATTAACAAAATATTACGGTTATTATCTCGGGTATTACTTTGGGGTAAGTGGTGTCACACCCCCACCTCTCGTCACCTGAGATGATGTCATTCATCACTCTGATAAGGTTGCGGAAGCATAGTGGTGATGTCTCAGAGATGAGGTGTGACTTACTTGATCCGGTATCACAACACACAGATTAACTTAAAATAAATGCATTACAAGTGTTTTCTAATCACAACGAAACTTATAGTTTACAACTGAGTTTATTACACAATATAGCTTATTTAATTACAAGTGATTGAAGTGCAGTCTCACCGTGATCACTGTCTCTCTGCAAAAACATTTGAGTTGAAAGATCAGCACAAAGCTGGTGAGTTCGTAAAGTTAAAGTTAAAACATATGATATGACATGGTATACAAGTTCTCATGATATTCAGTTCCAGATAACCATGGGACCCGTATCTAGTTCCTTTCGAACAATCTATGATTTGATAAAGATACTACTCATCGGTAAATATCTTGATGCCTCATTATCTTAATGCATATCACTAACATTAAGAAGATGTTTTGGAAACATGTAACAAACATTCACACCAGGGGAGATGCAAACCTCCCAGTGAATGAGTTGTCAGCCGATAGTACTATCATTGATGCATGTTCGGCCCCACATGGGTTCACTAGATACAGTTTCGAGGAATGAGGACTTTTGATACTGTGATAAAGTTACTAATGGCAAAATCCATGAAATCACACAAGAGTCACATAAAATTACAAAGATAACAGTGATACATATCATATGTTCAGAAATGGATTTACAGAAGTACCCCGATGTTTATAAAACATTAAAGATAAAAGAGGTTGTACGAAACTCACCTGATGTCAGAAGAGTGGTGAAATCACACGCAAATGATAATGGTAGCTAAATTCTGCATTAGTTTATGTTTAATGAGTTATTTATGTTTTAACTTACTGATTAGTTCTTTTTGAACGTTCAATGTCAAAGACATTGCAGTAAAAGTCATCAAACCGATATTAGTTAATTTAATGTCATATCATACAATGTATGATAATGTAGGAACCTATACTGATTCAGGTTCCTAATACAAGGTTGATGACACGTTAGATTAATCAGAATAATCTCAGATTAACCAAATAGTTAATGTTGTTGATTATGATGCTAAAACAGTTTCTAGATGAATTTATGGCTTAAGAATGATCAATCCTGTTATTGAATACCCAAATATCTTGAAATATCACAATGTGACATTAGAATAGGTTTAATAACATGTTTAAATACTAATCTGACTGTTATCATAAACATCAGATAATCATTCCAATGAGTATGTTAATGATTATGATTAGTTTGAAACACTTGTATTTAACCTTGCATTTCAAAGATTAATCAAACTAATCACCTACATTGTCACAATCAAATGGTTTAAACCATTATAATCATGGTTATGATTTCATGAAAACCGAGCATTACAACGTATCAAAACAATGATTTACCCATTAAAACATCAAGTTTTTCGTTTCTAATCAATCCTAGCCATCATCTAGGCAATAATCAACAACCCTAACTATACAATTACGTTCAAAAACAAGATCTAATCAACCATTATTAAACTAGAAGGTTAAAACGAACAGTTACCTAATCAGACGGAGTTTCGACTGCAAAAAGCGATCAGAACTTGTAAACACGATCCCTGGTGCGATCTGTAGGTTTAGAAGGCTTCAAATCTTAGTTTTGAGGCTCAGAAATTCACCAGGTATGCTTCTGGGACGAGTATGTTCGAGAAACGAGAGAATATTTTCTTTTGCATGAAATCTGATTAACTTGACCAATTTTTCAAACCGCCTCATTGTTCGCGTACCGCCTATCGTGGCGGCTTGGTGCTAGGCGTACCGCGAAGCTAACCGGAGTCTCAGATATTTTTCCGAGCCCGCGTGTATCGCCTGGTGTGGCCAATTGGGGCTAGGCGTACCGCGAGACACCAAATGTCTAATATTTTTGTATTTTTCTTCGTTTTGCGATTCTGGAGAATCCGGAGCTCCGTTTCGCGCACGGTTTTCGTCTATGTTCACCATTTCTCGCATACTTTCAACCTGTAATAATTACAATTGCCAAATCAACGTGGATTTCAAGCACGACCAAATGTGCTCACGTCATTAATGACGTAATTCTCAAATGTAATTGTCACAAGTGGTCCGGGTATCGGGTTAGGTATTCCTTAATCCTATACCCGTACCCGAACCCAAAAAAATATTTTTTTATCCCATACATAGTTCCATACCCTAATATTCTGGCTACCCGGCCCTAAAGTTTCGGGCTTCGGGTTTTCTCACAGGGTATGGGTTTTCTGTCATTCCTACCCTGGTTGCTTTCTTATTTTGGCATCTATGATGTCTAAAGGAAAAAAGAAGAGGGCGACACAATAAGAGATAGAGAGGCGAAACTTATTTGGCGGCAATATTTAACGATCACCTGAGCCCGATCTTCGTTCCTTATGTTTGCTCTTGCTTGGCTTCCCTTTCTCTTTCCTATTCATATATTTTAGGGTTTTTAGGGAGGATTATCATCTCTCTATGACGATTGTGTAGTTGTGGTCGTGATGCTTGAATGTTGTCTGGGTTTAAATTGGGAAAATTTTTCACTCCCGCATGGCTCAACTCTTCCTCCATTGAAATCGATCATGATGGAGGTGTGTGATCGGCTCCATTCATATGATTCCCTTCTGTCTCGCTTCCCTTTCTCCTTCGTACCCATTTTAGGGTTACTGGGGCCGATTATCGCCTCTTTAGACGATTGTTTTTTGTAGGGTTGTGACAGGGCTGATTATAACCTCTTTAGGCGATGGTCTAATTGGGATTGTGATGATTTTGTCCGAGTCGGAATCAAGAAAAGGTTTCTACCTCCCATGGCTCAACTGTTGGAAGGCAAGTACCCTCTTGCAACCCACATGTCACCATCTTCCTCTAATCCTTTTGCTAAGATTATTAATAAGATCTGAGGCTAAATACTTGTTTCATGTATCCTAAGTTTTTAAATCTTTAAACCTTATCTTCATACTCATGTGGTTTGAGCCTAAAGCTACAATGGCATTACAAGGAAGATAAATTTGCTCAGCATTTTCTTTGATGATACCTATGTTGATCTGTACCAAGAACAAGTGTCAAACAAATGGTGTGTTGCCTGTGCATGGTTTTTAAGATTGCTACAAATATCCAGGCACCCAAGCTAGGCATATTATTATGTAATATTTTCTTATTTTCTAATTTTTACGGTGGAACATGACATAGATCGATAATATGGTTGCTTCCTTTTGTCAATCAAAGTGCTCAAGGAATTAGACCATCCACAGCGGTCACCTCCACCGAAAATCCTTCACCACCGAAATTTCCTACCACGTCATCACCCCACTGAAAACCCTTCCCCACTATATGCCTTTGACCACTCAGAAAGTGAGAAACAAAGCTTGGACCAATCACAAATCAAGAAGGGTAGAGGGGAGCGGGGGCCGTGTGAGGGGGTTGGGCGGGAGCCGCTGAGGCGAGTGGCGGTGTTCCCGCTGGAAGCCGCTGAAAGGGTCAAGGCCGCTAGGAGGGCGGGGGGACCATTGTGCCCAGCCTTAAGGGTCATAGGTTTACCGAGTGTAGCTCATAATAGTTTTGAAATTACCTTAATACTCATATTTATGAACTTTACTTTTATGAATGTAAATTGGTCTTGAAATAATTGGATATGCTATGAACAAACCTATGTTTCATCGCTCCTAAATTATTTGTTGTGTTTTCTTTCTTAGGTTTATTGTTGTTTACTTTCTTTTTGACTCGTTCTGGAAAAGTTTATGAGTTTCCTAATTTTTAAATGCTAACGAGTTTTAAACTTTCAATGTCACTGTGCTATCGAAAGCTAGGAGTAAACTGCAACGTGTTTTATCAACTGCAACGTGCAACAGCCATTTACAAAAGCCATGCACATGCAATATTTCATTTAAAGTGGAATTATATTGTTTGAACATGGGTTGTTCGTCGAGTGCTTCACAGAGAGTGCCATGGCCAATTTAGGGTCTTTGCACGCGTTTAGTGTAACATCACTGTATTTCCGGTCGTCCGTACATTCGTACGATTGTACTGTTACGATCTGAGATTAATAATTATTAATGATAATGAATTATTGAATGCATGAATTGATGATTATCACTGTTATTGGTATACATACTTAGAACATAGTATTATGCGTGTAAACCATGGGAAGTTTAGTTGTAACTCAACTAAATAGAACCAGAGAGTTTATCGCAGATGATTACACGGGTCATGGATTTTGTTTTGGAATGTAAGGAATTAGGAGTTTGTGATGCTTGGATTGCTAAACATAGTCAAGGACACATGGTCATGGTTTATCGAAATAGCGGTGGGACGGTGTAGGGGAGGTTGCGATCTACCTCTGCATATACCCTATACATATGCATATTTCGGTCTATCATGGATGTGTCAGTGACTTGGTTTAGTAGGTTTTGGATTGGGATCGATAATATTAAAGTTAATGAAATAATGGAAGTATAATTGGAATTACTTACGCGGCGGTGAGGTTACGAACATAACTTAAACACGAATATTATTTCGGAAATATTAACTTAATAATGTATTTGCGCGGTGACGATTCACACGAATATAATTATTAGGAATAATATTCTGAAACGATATTCCATAAATTGTAAATCAAGTTGAAATACGATACGAGCGTTGGATTCGCAAAGGTGATGACCTTCGCGAATACGTACGTAAGTAACACGTTTCTACGAGATAAATAAATAATAAATAACGATATTAAATCAATAAATAGAAATTTAAAACATTTATTAGGAATCACAACCTAAAACAAAATCGAATAAATCATTTATTTAAATAAATACTTTACTGTAAATGAAACGGAATCGTTTTACGAAACCGGCTGAATCATTTTATTTAAATAATTAATTTAATAAAGGTAAACGGGATTATTTTACGAAATAATTTAATTACGATCGTTTATCAAAAACCAAATAAAAACATTTTGAAGGTTTCATGTTTAAATATAATTCATGAGTAAAAATGAACATTTAATTAAATTAACGCGATATAAACGAGACCGGGTACGCGGGGTTGATACGCGATATAAGGAAGAAAGAATCTTCTTCTTCCTCATATCATCAAACCCTTCCTCTCTCTAAAACACACAAAAACGCCCAAGCTCTCTCTACCTTATCTCTAACTCATTCCCCTCGTTACTCAACGAAACCACGAGATCTTGGTGCCAAAACGACCACACGATCGAGAGGAACAAGAAGATACGAAGAAACACTAAGTTTCATCGACACTCGAGGTAAATCTATAGTTTTTACATTCGGTTTTTGTGTAAATCTAGAATCATTTAACCCATCTATGTTCAAACCGGTATAAACACTTAGGAGAATACGAGTAAACCTTTGTAGCTAGCTATAAATGCCTAGGAACAGGTTTGTTGATGGACCGGTGCGATGATGATGATGAGGAGTACAGGTTCGCGACATGGCTGCCGGTCGGGTACCTGCTGAACAGAAAAGAATAGGGTAGCCGAACCTTCTATTGGCCGGCGAACCCTAACCGAACAATTCATGGGCCGAATCTTGCTTCCTTATACGAACCTTAGCCGGTCCAGTTCGCTAATGGCTGAACCTTTTATGTTAACTTGGCCGAACCCTTCCTGCTTAATCAACCGAACCTTCTGCCATCAAGCGAACCTTATCAATGGGCGAACCCATTGATGCTAGCCGAACCTAGCAGGTTAATGGCGAACCTTTCTGAAATTTTGGCTACCACCGAACCTAAACTAACATGTGCAACGAACCTTGGGCTTAGTCGGAGCTTATCACAGCCGAACCTACATACTATTGCCGAACCCTATGTCCAAGAGGGTTGGATCATTGGCTTGAGCCGAACCTTTGCCTTATGGTCTAGCCTTATTAGCCGAACCTATGCATAAAAATGACATAGGTTCGCTGCCCCATGGAGAACACGACCTAGTGTCAATTAAGTAGGAGATTAAGGGTAAATAAGGGACATGATTATATACATATATATGTATACATGTCCATGCATGCATGGGGAATTAAAGTTACCATCTTTTCTTAATATAATGATGTTTAAATTATGGGAATGACTCAAATATAACCTCTTACTTACTTAAAATGAATATTTATTTATATATAATAAATTAGACTAAGGTGGTCGATTTAATTAATCATGCATGTATGTAAGAATGTGTGTATGATAAAAGTTACTAACTTTTAAACACACACACCCATGGGAATACAACAAGGACATTACAACTAATTATCATGGTTAAAAGGTTAAAACGAACAAGTTTGAATTACATTAATATGATGAACATCCAAGAAACCTTAATTGTTTCATTATATATTGGTTTAAATAAAATAAGTTAACGAAACACTAATAAAAATTAAAGTAAACTTATGTGGACATTTACTTGATATGAAGCGCATAAACTTATAAGTATGAAAAACACAATATAATTACAGATTGTTGAGTTGATTTTGGTTTCTCTGACGTGAGCGCGCATTTTGCAAGAACATTGATTCTAAGGACTCAGGTGAGTTCTTATACCCTCCCTTTTAAACTATTTTGTTTTAAAACTCGGAGGTGAAACATGTATAAGAGTTTTAAAAATATTATTTTGATAACATATGGATGATACCTGTTTATCAATATGATATTCATATTAAAGAATTATCATTATCTATGGATTTTCACTTATTATCATATATCCGTGTAACATTGTCATTGACTTCGGTCAATAACAAAGATTACATGTATTGCCTCATGGATTATCACAACTCCGTGAATCATTGCCTTTAACCTTGGTTAATTGTATTGGTTTCATGTATTGTCACGTGGTTAGCTACCACTCCATGGATCATGTTTTTAACTTATGTTGATTACATAATTTCCATGTATAGTCACCTATACTATTTGAGAATATTGATGTTTGAGAATTGTTGAATGGTTATGTGGTTGATTATCTATTATTGTCTATGATTATCTATGATTAACTATGATTAAATTGATTATGTGATTATGTGGTTGTTTATGTGGTTGATTGTTGTGTTGGGATATGTGTTGGAATTTCACGCACGTACTCTTGTGGATTTTCTCAGATAAACCATAAGCTTTTATACTCATTTTATCTAAACTTTTTATAAAACCATTATTAAACACAAACTTTTATACTCATTTTTATAAAATACTTTTAAGTATAAAAAATTATGATTACTCACCAACTACTTCGTAGTTGACATTTGATTTTCTTACATGTTTCAGGTGATGAAGCTAAGTAGGTTGAGAAGGATGGTCTCTCATATTTTGGACATCATCACATAGGATCTTGGACTTAGCTAAAATTAACTGAAATTCTGGCGATTAGAGGTTAGTTAATTTAGCTAATTCTTTTGTGTAATTGATGTATTTAATTCATGATGAACATGATTTTTGTGTAAACATTTATTTGGTTTGATTGATATGTGATGGTATATATTTAGATGCCCACGAGCTTTTGAACAATCTAAACATCCCTCGTGGCATCCCGACGTTTCCGCCATCGGTCGGGGTGTTACAGATTGGTATCAGAGCCTAGGTTATAGGGAATTAAGTTACTTGAAATGGATGACCTAGACTATAACCGTAGGATACCCTAGTATGAAGTTACTTCATACACTAGTTAGTATATTCAGGATTTCATGCTTATGTGTTTATTACATGTTAATTGAACTCCTGTTATACATCTGAATTATATATGCTGATTACTTATTGCTTGCTTACTTGTGCCCTAATGACTCGATAAGGACATACTCGTGGTGTATTGTAAAGGTGGTGGGACGGTGGTTTGGGCGGTTGCGACCTACCCTTATCATATGCCCTATATATACCATTTACAGTACATCAGGTGGATGTCAGTATTGAGGAATAAGGGAACTACCCGTTTGGGACACTTATCTTCTTAAGAACTTAACTGCTTAGGAAATTATCTGCTTTAGGAATTATTTGATAGATTTTCTGATCTCCAGACAAGGACACACTCGTAGTATACTACAAAGGTGGTGGGATGTTGGCTGGGGCAGTTGTGACTGACCCCTACATATGCCCTATACATATACCATTTGTAGTATATTGGGGGTCGATCAGTGTCAGGAACTTAGGATATTACTAGGAATTGTTGTAAAGTTGAGATTAATGGGATATGGATGTTGATGGTATATTTGTTGGATTGGTTTGGATTGATTCATGGATGACCACACTTAATGAACACTTATAAAATCACTTGTGAACACACTTATTGGACACGTAGGGTGCATAGGATTAACGAACGATATGAGCGATTGGTGATGGAATATGGATTTGGGTGATGATGTAGACACTTGGTGATAATATAAACGCATAGTGATGAGACTAACACTTAGTGATGGTATGGACACTTGATGAGAATAAATTATAGGGAGGATATGAACACTTAGTGACCAAAAAGAGCACTCAGTGATGATATGAACCCTCATTAATAATTATGGACACGGGGATTAGTATGAAATTTAGTGAACTTAGACATTAGGGGAACTTTAATGTCAGGTGAACTTAGACATTAGGTAAACTTAGAAATAGGCAAACCTACATGCCAGGTGAACTTAGACATTAGGCGAACCTAATTGTCCAAGGGAACTAGAGACCACTTCACTCAAAATTATCCTACCTAGGATAAGGTTTGTGAAGTGAGACTATGGTAAGATACATGATACACCCTAAATGCAAACAAGGGCATAATCGTGGTGCATTGGAACGGTGGTGGGACGGTGTAGGGGAGATTGCGGTCTACCTCTGCATATGCCCTATATATAAGCTTGTTGCATTGCATCAGGAGGTTGTCAGTGTTGGCATAGGGTGGGGAATGTATGGAACTTAGGAATAGTTAGCTAATATTAGTTATGACCAACTAGGATACTTAGTATAATATTAGGAAAGTTATAAATGTTATGAGTTTAATGACAGATAGGAGAAAAATATAGTTCCTATATGTAATCTTAACTGTCTACATGAACTCATTTGACCATTGTTTGTATGACTTACGTTGTAAATGGTAGTAACATGTCTCTAATTCCTCAGAAACATGTCGCCGCGCCGTCACAACGAAGATGACTCGAACAATGGGGATGCTAACAACAGTAATGCCAACTCCGGCATATAAGAGTTAGCAACACTTATCTCAGGATTGGTGAATCAACTGACACAAGCCAATCAATCTCTCACTCAGAACAGAGGTGGTGCAAACCCGCCAACTTGCACATTCAAACACTTCAACTCCTGTAACCCACATAAGTTTACGGGTTCTGAGTCAGCCACTGGCCTGCTGCAGTGGTTTGAAAGCATGGAGAACACCTTCATCAACTGTGATTGCCCCGATAACTTGAAGGTGCGCTACGCCACCAGTGTTTTCCAAAAGAGAGCACTAACTTGGTGGAATGGGGAAAAGCGAACTAGGGGAGTTGATGCTGCCCTAGCACTGACTTGGACTGAGGACAAGAACTTAATGACCACTGAATTCTGTCCTCGCAGTGAAATGAGGAAACTGGAGACTAAGTTCTGGGAACTCAAATAGGATAGTGGTGAGAATGTCATCTATAATACTCGTTTTCACGAGTATAGTCTGCTGGTGCCTCATCTGGTGACACCTTTGGAAAGAGCTATCGAGAAGTACATCGGCGGTTTGCCCATGCAGATCCAATACACTGTCTACGGGAGCAACCCCAAAACACTTGAGGCTGCAATCCATTTATCAGCAACTCTAACTGACAATCATGTAAAGGTTGGAACTCTCAAAAGAAAAGGGACAAAGAAGGCTGAGGTGAAGACTAATACAAAGGAAGCAAAGACTGAGATCAAGACTGAGGCTGCTAGTTCGTCAAAGAGCAGCAACAAAAAGAGGAAAACCAGAAACTTCATGGTCACTGCTCCTGCTGCTAAGTCTACGCAGCAATCATCAAACAACACTACTGCCAGGAATTATGTTGGGAACACTCCCCAATGTAATACCTGCCGATATCATCATGCACCTAACTTGCCATGTCGCGTCTGCAACAACTGTGGCAATTATGGTCATTTTGCTAATGTCTGTCGGAGTCATCCGCAAGCACAAAGGATGCAACATGCACCGCTTGCACTGCCAGCTTCGTAAACTCAACCTATTCCAGCTGTACCCGTTCGCCAGGTACCTGCACAGGCAAGAGCCTGTTATGAGTGTGGCGAAGTTGGTCATTTCAGGAATCAATGCCCAAAGTTGACTGGAAACAATCAAAGAATGGCAAGAGGCAGGGCGTTTCAACTGAATGCCCCAGCTGCTCAAGCCAACCAGGACTAGGTCAACGGTACATTTTTGATAAACAACTATTATGCATCTGTCTTATTTGATTCTAGTGCCGATAGGAGTTTCGTTTCATATGATTTTGAATGCATGCTTGGTAGAATACGTACACACTTAGATAAACCGTGTAACGTGGAGGTGGCTGACGGAAACACTATTGATATTGACACTGTTATTATCGGATGTACTGTGAACTTAAATGATCACGTTTTCCCGATTGATCTAATACCTATGCATCTTGGTAGCTTTGATGTTATCATAGGCATGGATTGGTTAGCCACCCAGAAAGCGGAGATTGTTTGTCACGAGAAATACATTCGTATTCCTTTACCTTCGGGTGAAACTTTAAGAGTATTTGGAGAAACTTCTAGTAAAGGTCTTAAGCTGATGTCATGCACTAAAGCACACAAGTACCTTAGGAAGAAATGTATATCATTTTTAGCTCATATTGTGGAGAAAAAGGAGAAAGGAAAGAGAGTTGAAGATGTTCCTGTGATCAGAGATTTTCCTGAAGTATTTCCAGATGATTTGTCGGGTCTTCCACCAGAACGTCAAGTAGAGTTTCGAATTGACTTAGTACCTGGTGCGAACCCTGTCGCCAAAGCTCCTTACAGACTTGCGCCTTCGGAGTTGCAAGAATTGGTGAGCCAGCTGCAAGAACTAACCGATAAAGGATTTATTCGCCCGAGCCATTCGCCATGGGGTGCGCCGGTCCTGTTTGTCAAGAAGAAGGACGGGTCATTCCGAATGTGCATCGACTACCACGAATTAAACAAACTCACAATTAAGAATCGATATCCACTGCCGCGCATCGACGATCTTTTCGATCAACTTCAAGGCTCGGCATGGTTTTCAAAGATCGATCTTAGGTCTGGGTATCACCAGCTTTGCGTACATGATGATGATATTCCCAAGACGGCTTTTAGAACAAGATATGGCCATTATGAATTTCTGGTAATGCCTTTCGGCCTTCCCAATGCACCAGCGGTTTTCATGGATCTCATGAACAGTGTTTGCAGGCCATACTTGGATAAATTTGTGATTGTATTCATTGATGATATTTTGATCTACTCAAAGACCAAAGAAGAACACGAGAAACACCTTAAATTGGTTTTGGAGATCCTAAGGGAGGAACGACTGTATGCCAAATTCTCTAAATGTGAATTTTGGCTTAAGGAAGTTCAATTCTTGGGGCATATAGTCAATGAAAATGGTATTCACGTGGATCCTGCAAAGATTGATGCGGTGAAGAATTGGAGGACACCGAAGACACCGACGGAGATTCGATCGTTTCTTGGACTTGCCGGTTACTATCAGCGGTTCATCTCGAATTTCTCCAGGATTGGTGTTCCTCTCACTTCTTTGACTCAAAAGAATAAACCTTATGAGTGGGGACCAAAGCAAGAAGAGGCGTTTCAGACTTTGAAGCAGAAACTTTGTGATGCTCCTGTCTTGACACTGCCTGATGGAAATGATGATTTTGTAGTCTACTGTGATGCATCCAACCTAGGTCTCGGTTGTGTCCTCATGCAACGGGGAAAGGTTGTAGCATATGCATCGAGACAGCTGAAGATTCACGAGAAGAACTACACTACCCACGACCTGGAACTTGGTGCAGTCGTGTTTGCTTTGAAGATGTGGAGACATTATCTTTATGGCACAAAGTGTGTAGTATTTACTGATCATAAAAGTTTGCAACATATTCTCAATCAGAAAGAGCTTAACATGAGACAACAGAGATGGGTTGAACTGTTGAACGATTATGACTGTGAAATTTGCTACCATCCTGGTAAAGCGAATGTAGTAGCAGATGCGCTTAGTCGCAAAAGTCAAGTTCAGATTCATAGTTTCCAAGTGCACACTAACCTCCGTAATGATCTCACATCCTAACAACACTCATTGGCTCAGGACAACTTGAAAAATGAGATGTCTTGCGGGGCTGAGATTTTATTGGAAACTAAGGATGATGGTTTGATGTATTATTTGAATCGGTTGTGGATACCAAACGTGGGTGATCTTAGGATGTTGATTATGGATGAAGCTCATAAGTCTCGCTACTCAATCCATCCGGGTTCTGATAAGATGTATCAAGACCTTAGGGGCTTGTACTGGTGTCCTGGAATGAAGAAGGATATTGCTGAATACGTGTCCAAGTGCCTTAACTGTGCAAAAGTCAAGGCAGAACACCAGCGACCTTCGGGATTGTTATTACAGCCAGAAACACCAATGTGGAAGTGGGAGAATACCTCTATGGATTTCATTACTAAACTTCCACGAACCGCAAACGGTAAAGACAACATTTGGGTGATAGTTGACAGATTGACCAAGTCGGCTCATTTCTTACCGATACGTGAGACGTACCTTGTGCGGAAGTTAGCTCGTATCTACATTGATGAGATCATTAGCCGACATGGTATTCCCTTAAGCATAATATCGGATCGTGATGCTCGTTTCACGACACGATTTTGGGAATCACTTCATGAAGCATTTGGAACAAGTTTGGATCTTAGCACCGCTTATCATCCTCAAACGGATGGTCAGACGGAGCGGACGATTCAAACATTGGAAGACATGTTAAGATCTTGTGTCATCGACTTTGGTGGCAATTGGGATAGCCATTTACCATTGGTTGAGTTCTCGTATAACAACAGTTATCACGCGAGCATTGGTATGGCACCGTTTGAAGCTCTTTATGGCAGGAAATGTCAGTCACCTATTTGTTGGATCGAAGACGGTGATTCACAGATTACTGGTCCAGAGATTATTCAGGAAACGACTGACAAGATCCGCCAGATTCGCGACAACCTGTTAGCTGCACGCAGTCAACAGAAAAGCTACGCGGACAAACGAAGGAAACATTTAGAGTTTGAAGTGGGAGATATGGTATTGCTTAAAGTGTCGCCGTGGAAGGGCGTTGTTCGATTCCGGAAGAAGGGGAAGCTTGCTCCACGTTATGTTGGCCCTTTTAAGATTCTTGAACGGATCGGGAAGGTTGCCTATATGTTGGAACTTCCTCCTGAACTTAGTAACGTGCACCCAACGTTTCACGTGTCCAACCTGAGAAAGTGCTTAGCTAATCAGGATCTTCAGGTACCACTCGATGACATTCGCATCGATGATACCATGCACTTTATTGAAAAACCAGTGGAAATAATGGATCGTGAGGTTAAAAAGCTCAAACGCAGTAGAATTCCAATTGTCAAAGTACGTTGGGATTCGAATCGTGGTCCATAATTCACATGGGAGCGAGAAGATCAGATGAAGCTTAACTTACGCGACGGTGATGTTACGAACATAACTTAAACGCGAATATTATTTCGGAAATATTAACTTAATAATGTATTCGTGCGGGTGACGATTCACACGAATATAATTATTAGGAATACTATTCTGAAACGATATTCCATAAATTGTAAATCAAGTTGAAATACGATACGAGCGTTGGAACCGCAAAGGTGACGACCTTCGCGAATACGTACGTAAGTAACGCGTTTCTACGAGATAAATAAATAATAAATAACGATATTAAATCAATAAATAGAAATTTAAAACGTTTATTAGGAATCACAACCTAAAACAAAATCGAATAAATCATTTATTTAAATAAATACTTTACTGTAAATGAAACGGAATCGTTTTACGAAACCGGCTGAATCATTTTATTTAAATAATTAATTTAATAAAGGTAAACGGGATTATTTTACGAAATGATTTAATTTCGATCGTTTATTAAAAACAAAATAAAAACATTTTGAAGGTTTCATGTTTAAATATAATTCATGAGTAAAAACGAACATTTAATTAAATTAACGCGATATAAACGAGACCGGGTACGCGGGGTTGATACGCGATATAAGGAAGAAAGAATCTTCTTCTTCCTCATATCATCAAAGCCTTCCTCTCTCTAAAACACACAAAAACACCCAAGCTCTCTCTCTACCTTCTCTCCAACTTATCTCCCTCGTTACTCAACGAAACCACGAGATCTTGGTGCCAAAACGACCACACGATCGAGAGGAACAAGAAGATACGAAGAAACACTAAGTTTGATCGACACTCGAGGTAAATCTATAGTTTTTACATTCGGTTTTTGTGTAAATCTAGAATCATTTAACCCATCTATGTTCAAACCGGTATAAACACTTAGGAGAATACGAGTAGACCTTTGTAGCTTGCTAGAAATGCCTAGGAACATGTTTGTTGATGGACCGTTGCGATGATGATGATGATGAGGAGTACAGGTTCGCGACATGGATGCGGGTCGGGTACCTGCTGAACAGAAAACAATAGGGTAGCCGAACCTTCTGTTGGCCGGCGAACCCTAACCGAACCATTCATGGGCCGAACCTTGCTTCCTTAAACGAACCTTAGCCGGTCCAGTTCGCTAATGGCCGAACCTTTTATTTTAACTTGGCCGAACCCTTCCTGCTTAATCAACCGAACCTTCTGCCATCAAGCGAACCTTATCAATGGGCGAACCCATTGATGCTAGCCGAACCTAGCAGGTTGATGGCAAACCTTTCTGAAATTTTGGCTACCACCGAACCTAAACTAACATGTGCAACGAACCTTGGGCTTAGTCGGAGCTTATCACAGCCGAACCTACATACTATTGCCGAACCCTATGTCCAAGAGGGTTGGATCATTGGCTTGAGCCGAACCTTTGCCTTATGGTCTAGCCTTATCAGCCGAACCTATGCATAAAAATGACATAGGTTCGCTGCCCCATGGAGAACACGACCTAGTCTCAATTAAGTAGGAGATTAAGGGTAAACAAGGGACATGATTATATACATATATATGTATACATGTGCATGCATGCATGGGGAATTAAAGTTACCATCTTTTCTTAATATCATGATGTTTAAATTATGGGAATGACTCAAATATAAACTCTTACTTACTTAAAATGAATATTTATTTATATATAATAAATTAGACTAAGGTGGTCGATTGAATTAATCATGCATGTATGTAAGAATGTGTGTATGATAAAAGTTACTAACTTTTAAACATACACACCCATGGGAATACAACAAGGACATTACAACTAATTATCATGGTTAAAAGGTTAAAACGAACAAGTTTGAATTACATTAATATGAAGAACATCCAAGAAACCTTAATTGTTTCATTATATATTGGTTTAAATAAACTAAGTTAACAAAACACTATTAAAAATTAAAGTAAACTTATGTGGACATTTACTCAATATGAAGCACATAAACTTATGAGTATGAAAAACACAATATAATTACAGATTGTTGAGTTGATTTTGGTTTCTCTGACGTGTGCGCGCATTTTGCAAGAACATTGATTTTAAGGACTCAGGTGAGTTCTCATACCCTCCCTTTTAAACTGTTGTGTTTTAAAACTCGGAGGTGAAACATGTATACCAGTTTTAAAAATATTATTTTGATAACATATGGATGATACCTGTTTATCAATATGATATTCATATTAAAGAATTATCATTATCTATGGATTTTCACTTATTATCATATATCCGTGTAACATTGTCATTGACTTCGGTCAATAACAAAGATTACATGTATTGCCTCATGGATTATCACAACTCCGTGAATCATTGCCTTTAACCTTGGTTAATTGCATTGGTTTCATGTATTGTCACGCGGTTAGCTACCACTTCATGGATCATGTTTTTAACTTATGTTGATTGCATAATTTCCATGTATAGTCACCTATACTATTTGAGAATATTGATGTTTGAGAATTGTTGAATGGTTATGTGGTTGATTATCTATGATTAAATTGATTATGTGATTATGTGGTTGTTTATGTGGTTGATTGTTGTGTTGGGATATGTGTTGGAATTTTACGCAGGTACTCTTGTGGATTTTCTCAGATAAATCATAAGCTTTTATATTCATTTTATCTAAACTTTTTATAAAACCATTATTAAACACAAACTTTTATACTCATTTTTATAAAATACTTTTAAGTATAAAAACTTATGATTACTCACCAACTACTTCGTAGTTGACATTTGATTTTCTTACATGTTTCAGGTGATGAAGCTAAGTAGGTTGAGAAGGATGGTCTCTCATATTTTGGACATCATCACATAGGATCTTGGACTTTAGCTAAAATTAACTGAAATTCTGGCGATTAGAGTTTAGTTAGTTTAGCTAATTCTTTTTGTAATTGATGTATTTAATTCATGATGAACATGATTTTTGTGTAAACATTTATTTGGTTTGATTGATATGTGATGGTATATATTTAGATGCCCACGAGCTTTTGAACAATCTACACATCCCTCGTGGCATCCCGACGTTTCCGCCATCGGTCGGGGTGTTACATTTAGCATGCGTGTTTTCCTCCGCTGATCTGCTCCACCTTCTACGGTCATAACTTACAAAACCCAACTACCTGTACCACTACTCGAACTATCTCCACTGTCACCATACCGCCCGAAGTAATACACATGATGTGCTTGCGTACAGTGGCAGAGCTTGAAAAACTTGTCCGAGGGGGCCGAAAGTCATGGGGCAAAATTTTTACCTTATCGCTATGTTTTGGGCTAAAATTCGGGTCGACACATTATTATTCGTGTCGGGTCAAACAATTTAAAGTTTAAAATATCAAATATTTGTTCCACTCAAAAATATATATGTTTGTATCAAACAAAACATAAAATGTTTAAAACGAAATGGTGAGTACCCGGAAGAATAATCACAATTTAACGCGGTGACTTTTAAGCTCTTTGAACTCATTGATTATATGCTCCGAATCAAGCATCTCAGCAATTTCCTTTCTCAGCAATTTTCTTTGCGAAAACGATTATTAAAATAGGTAATGTTCAATAGTTAAGGTCCATTTTAATTTTTAAGGCCCAAAACAACATTTAAACTCGCAATTTGTTAATGAACAAGATTACAACCGATACTGTCAACCCTTAAAGGTAATGTTAAAACTTACAATATTAGTTCAACTTTATTATTTTTTAAAATCCAAGAGGGGCCAAGGAATTTTATGAAGAAAAACCGAAGGGGCCGGGCTTAATACCTATAAAATTTTTCCACCGAAAACTACTATATCGAGACTTCTGGCCAGAAAAACGGCATGGGCCGGGCACCCCCGGGCCCCTTAAAACCTCCGCCAATGCTTGCGTACACTAGCCACCATTTCTGCCTGTATTTGTTCCTGCACGTACAATATCGGGTACCACCATTCACAGGAGACATTTGGTTGAAATTTTACAAACACCATTTACCGGTGACGCGCGTTTGAAAATTTACAGGAGACGCTCGATTGAAAGTTGCTTCGGGTTCTAGTGTTTCAAACTTAAAATTTGATAGATGTGTTACATATTTAAAAAAAAAACAGGCATATGGTAACTCTTTTGTTCTCATGTTGTTTCGAGACTTCCATATATATTTACAGATTATTAAGGCATTACAACTATTTTGGTAACCTCATGTGTAGGGGTGAGCAAACTACGGGTCTAGACCCGTGATACCCACTAGACCCATTGGAACCGACCCGTAGAGACCCGGTTTAGTGTATTAGGGTCGATTCTCAGTTCTTGAGATGTCTAAAATTTGGGTCGCGGGTCAGGTCTATACCTGTTATTTCAATCATGACCCGTGAGACCCGTTAAAATGTGAAGACATAAGTTTGCTAGTGGAATTAATCATTATTTATTCTTAAGTTTATTGCATTAGACTTTGATTTTGGGGCTTGAATTTTATACATTTTGTTAACATTGAGAAGGACTATTGTTTGTATACGTAGATGCCTCTACGTTACCAATCCAGACTCTATATATCATGATAATACAAATGTAAGTGGCAAAAACAAATTGTTAAGTTTGTGGCCATTGTTTCGTCACCATTGTCTGGTTACAATTTTTTTGTTTACCAAAGCAATTAGGGTCTCATGATGACCTGACCAACGTATATCATGTTCCATTAATGGCCTTGAATTTTGAAGCAATTAGGTTACATGGGTCTTGAGTTTTAGAACCGAGAACCGACCCGTCCAGACTCGTTATTCAGTTCTCGGGTATTGAGATTGTGCTTCGTCGAGTCGCGCGTCGGGTCAGGTAAACGCGGGTCGGGTCGGGTCTTACCCTTTTGCACACCACTACAGTCATGTGTCATTGCAATTTACAAGCAACAAACATAAACCCGTCGTGAAGTACGGCAACGCCTTCTAGTTAATTTTATTTTATCTATTTTTCTATAAAATTTGAATTATAATATTGTCTTTAATAATTAATTTCATGTACAAATTAAATATTAATTCATCAATATACAAATATTAAATAGAAGATCCTTGATATTAAAACCTTTTTAAAATTTAAATTTCATCAAATGCGGTATTGTTTAATTTTCAAAAATAAGCTAATGATGATATTTTATTTTTTTAGCAATTTATTAAAATTAAAATATTGTTGATTTTAAAAAAATGTTTTAAAAAAGCATCATGCGTACAAGTTTGGTTTGCTAAAAGTTTAAATTCAACTGAACTTGCTTAATAAATGAATTTAGAGTAAATTGTGATTTGCAACCCTGTGATTTATTCCTTACTGCAACTTGCAACCCTCTCTTATTTATTTTGTAACTTGCAACCCTGTGGTACTAAATGTCCTGCAACTTGCACCCCTCCAGTTAAAAATAACTTAACTCTGTTAAGTTATTAAGGGTAAACTTGTAAATTAGTATATTAATTCATTTACATGATGTCTTTCTTCTAATTGAGTAACCCTAAATTGCTAGCTAAGAAGGAACGAAGTGCAAAACTCAGACTTTAATAAAAAACGTGCTGATCACATACAAACCATCAAACGTCGATCAATATTCCATATACGGTAAGTCTTCTGATTTTTGATAGCAACGACTTTCTTCTAGTTGATCACATGCAAAACGTCGATCACATGCTGATCACATATAGACCATCAAACTCGACTTTCTTCTAATTGAGTAACCCTAGATAGCAACGATTTTTGATAGGAACGATTTCTGGTATCAATGATTTCTGAAGTGAAAAATTTGAAGTGTCTTGTAGCTAAAATCTTGTAGCTTCCAATTTGAAGTGAAAAATTTTGGTATGTATAGCCAAATGCTTAATACAAAGAGAAAAAAAAAAGGACACCAAGCTGAAATTTGCTATGTACAACCAAATGCTATGTACAGATCACAAAGAAAGGGAAAAAATTGGGATTTCTTGAGCGTGCTTTAGCTGATCCGATTGGTTAGCAAAGATCACTATTAAAAAGTTATCAAGAACCAAAAGAAATTAAAAAAGAGTCGGCTAGTAATTTATAAAAGATTCTTGCCCTACAACAATTTATTGCATACAGTGATCTGTCAACATTCTTTGCTGCAAATTGGTCCCATTTTTCTACTTTATATTAGTCTTTTTTTCATATTCATAAATACATTACCTTTTGCATTGTAACATGTATCGTGAACTTCATTCTACATGCCATAAAATATATGTTTCATGGTCATTGCAGAAGGGCAGCTGCGGATGGATTGGGTGGGCTGATAGTGATTCAAGCAATTGTGTCTGATGCCAATGCTTAACCGATGCCAAAGCTCAACAAGAATGAGGAATTGGCTAAAAGCAAAGATATGGAGGTTAAAAAACGATTAACGAAAGTGAAGAAACTGAAGATTATGTTAGGAATTAGTTGGTTCTTTTTTGTTGTTTATCTATTCATTATTTAAGAAGCAGATTAGTTTGAGATTTTGTAGTAGGAATTAAACATATGTACAGATCTATTGACAATAGTCCGTGTTTACGGATCATTTTTTTGTTAATGGATGTATTGACATTTGTTATTGTTTATGGATCCTTTTTTTGTTTATGGATCTCTGACATAATGGTAGACCCATATGTATATGCTGTACATTGCAAATTTTAGCTTGATGTTTCTTTTTTCTACAAGGTACACATTTTGACTTTTTGAGGGTCAAATTTCTAAGTTTTGCAACTTCTAATTATAAGCTGCATGTTCAAATTTTAGATACAAGGTCCACAATAATACATACATACACACACACATATATATATGCTGTACATAGCATTTGGTTGTACATAGCAAATTTTAGCTTGGTGTCCCTTTTTTTTTTTCTCTTTGAATTAAGCATTTGGTTATACATACCAAATTTTTCACTTCAAATTGGAAGCTACATGATTTTAGCTACAAGACACTTCAAATTTTTCACTTCAGAAATCATTGATACCAGAAATCGTTCCTATCAAAAATCGTTGCTATCTAGGGTTACTCAATTAGAAGAAAGTCGAGTTTGATGGTCTGTATGTGATCCGCATGTGATCGACGTTTTGCATGTGATCAACTAGAAGAAAGTCGTTGCTATCAAAAATCAGAAGACTTACCGTATATGGAATATTGATCGACGTTTGATGGTCTGTATGTGATCAGCACGTTTTTTATTAAAGTCTGAGTTTTGCACTTCGTTCCTTCTTAGCTAGCAATTTAGGGTTACTCAATTAGAAGGAAGGCATCATGTAAATGAATTAATATACTAATTTACAAGTTTACCCTTAATAACTTAACAGAGTTAAGTTATTTTTAACTGAAGGGGTGCAAGTTGCAGAACATTTAGTACCATTGGGTTGCAAGTTGCAAAAAAAAAAAATAAGAGAGGGTTGCAAGTTGCAGTAAGGAATAAACCACAGGGTTGCAAATCGCAATTTACTCATGAATTTAAAAACTTAAATGAGAGAAAACCTAAGGGTATCAAATTAAATTCCTACTTGGCCAATTTTTTTTTGGAAGACAATGATCTGGTAGCTTACTGTCGCGCTTTACTAGTTCATCCCGGTTAGTCGGGCATTGAGGGGCGTGAAGGCTAAGTGGCTTACCATGTAATTGGGTTATCACGGTCATAAACATTTCAAATTTCATGTTTGTTTAGGTGTTTTAACTTCTGTTCTTAGTTTAAAAGTTTATTTGGGTAATTTTTCAAATTTTCTTAACATGGTTTTAAATAGAAGTAGAAAAAATTCTACAAGTAGCTTACAATTAAAACAAATATACATAAAAAATATGAGAAATACACTCATTTTTGTAAATGTTTTTGAATACTTTTTTTCATCCAACCTTTATGGGAAAAAAAACTCCAACTAGTTCAACCCCATTCCGTGATATGGTACTCTTACGAGTGTGTCATTTTTAACAAAAGTAACAGTTTACCAATCACATGTTGCTTCGACAACCAACATGATTTTTAATACCTAAAACATAAAAAAACACCACAATGGTAGTCACTTCACCGCAAAATCCTAAAGCATATTTTGGCGTCTAAAGGCTGCTCTGCCACCTAGGGGATAGGAAACCTATTCCTTTTAGTCCGATTCGATTCGCTTGCCTCGATATCAATGAGAATTTAATTGGATAATTTTAATGAATTCTTTTTTTATATTATACGTTATAAGTAAAGGAAGACAAACTCGTATTTAGTGTCGACTTTGTTATTAAAAATAATTGGCATTTGTACAGGGCAATTATTTTTTAGAGATAGAAAGAGTGAATAAGTTTAAAGATGATTTTCATCAATTTTGTCACTTATTCACTACTTCCAATGGTTAAAAAAAAAGAAGCAAGGTTTACAATAATAGAATTTGAAAAAAAGGCCCCATATTTTTACTTCGTCTAAGGTGTCACACCTCGGGCCGGCGGGGTAGGATCGGATGTCCCCGTCGGGCGGAAGGTTCCCGAGGCGCGATATCGTGAGTGATAATAGTGTTGATCAGATTGTTTACATAGCATCAATGTTAAGAATATCTAAAGCACAATCAACATTACCCTAGGATTACAGAGTTAAATTACAATATCAATGTTTGATAATTTAACTAAGTAAACCTATCCAAAAGAATCAAAGGTTTCTATCTTGTATCTGTACAAGATATCAAAAGAGATTCGTATTAACTACAAAAGATGTGCTTTCAAAAGTTTGCTAGGTCCTCTAGTTGGGCTGCCTAGCATGCAATCCTGAGCCTTAGATTATACCTGTGCATCACCTGAGAAAGCATGTAAAAGAAACAAGGTCAACACAATGGTTGGTGAGTTCATGTAGTTTATAAGTTTAAATAGCTTTAGCAAAACCCTTTCGATAAAACCTTAATCTTATTAACTCCACATGTAATATCCCAATCGGTATGCTTATATATAGGGCATATGTAGGGTCGAACTTACCGTCCGCCCAGCCAACATCCCACCACATACTAATCCGGATATAACACTGTTGTTAATAATAATTAAGCATTTTAACTACCTTTCAATCTCGTTTCCCCATCATAGTTTAAGTATTTTGTTTGTAAGTTTATCCATAGTATCCGTAAGTATGTTTGAATGTTACCGGAATAGACAACTGAATGCCCGAAGGAATTCAGTAACAATCCATACCGGCCCCAGGATTTATTTGCAACTTAGGGGGAGATAAGGGATTCCCAGGATGACACAAAGTCAACGAAGGTTCACCAAAATCGTCCTAGTCACTGATCACCTGAGTAAATAGTTTGTGGGAAACACTGCATGGCAAGCACTGGGAGACCATCAGTCAATTTCCTCGCTTCAGACCATGAAGGACACCCTATGACAAGCACTGCGAGACCATAATAGGTGCCTTCTAGTCCCGACTGTGAAGAACACATGAAGGCAAGCACTGAGAGAACAAACCGTTGTTTTAGCATGACAATCATATAGCATTCAAGAGTTTAGAGTATCCATAGCTTCAAGTATTCAATATGTGTATATGTATGTGTGTTTGTATTTAGCATCCACATAGCATCATAGCATCATTAGCATTCAGTGTTAACATTAGTATCTAGCATAAACCCATAGCATTAACATGTAACATAATCCCATAGCATTAGCATTAAGCATAACCCGTAGCACTAGTTTGTAGCATAAACCCATAGCATCAGCATTCAGTTTAACCCATAGCCTTAGTATTTAGCATAACTCATAGCATTAGTTTGAGGCATAACCCCGTAGTCTTAGCATTCACAATAGCATCATCAGATAGTACATACCCTTAGCACTTGGTATTAACACATAGCTTTAGTATTATCAAGTAGCTTATGCCTTTAGCACTTGGCATAATCAAGCAACATTAGTTTAAATAGTGTACTTATGCCTTTAGCACTTGGCATAATGGAGTAGCATTAACGTTTGTCTATAAGAATCGTATAAAAGCATTTTGTTAAATTTAAAACATTTGTTTTAAATTGTATAACATGCTTCTCAGTCCTGATTTAAAATCAAAATAGTTTGAAAAGGAACAATGAACTCACCTTGTAGTTGTGGTAGTTGACCTATTTTAAACAAGTATGCACGCGCTCTTTGTTGTGATTAGTTGTAGTATTCACGATCCTGTATTGATGTCACGTTGTTTAAATATGTAAGTATAGGTTTGTAAGGTTTTGTATGTGTATGTGTAGGTGTTAGCCCTAAAGTTGGCTATTACACTTAAGGCTTGGTCATGATTCCCGTTCGGTCCCGTATATTTGTTTTAAGAAAATGTCATTATGAGTTATTATCTTGTAGCTTTGAACATTATTCATATAATAACGAATTAATTAGACAATATTCTCTTGACACATAATGTTTTGAGCTTATGCAATATGTAAACCCATGTGGGCCTAAAATGGAATGTGGACCGAACCATGTGACCAAGTAACTTGTTGGGCCTCCGTGTAACAAGTTGGGCCCCGGGCCCAAATCTATTGGCCTTGGACTAGTCTTGAACAAATGAAAGTTGTTAGGCCTATTCGAAATGTGTGGGCCCATGAAATAGGCTGTTGAAATACAAGGGCCCGGCCAAGTGTTACAAGGCCTTGTAATCAAATGGGCCTTGTGGGCCTTCGTTGGGCAGCGAAGATTTTGTTGGGCTAGAGGTGGGCCTAGGCAAGAATTGTTGGGCCTGAAGTTACAATGGCTGTTGGAACCCGAATTGGGCCAGAAGTAGACTATTGGCCAAGTCATTTGCAAAATGGCCCCAAAATTAGGACATGAGCCTTAAGAGTGGGCCTTGGATCAAGTTTTGTGGGCCTCGGGCTTATTTTGCTGGGCCCCACAGGTTTCATCATGGTCCGAAGTATATTAGGTCTTGGGCCAAGCTGGGCCTGATTCATTTGGGCCAAAATCAATCATGGGCCGAAGAAAGTAGGTTATTGGGCTAGGTTGTTTGCACCATAGGCCATCCAACATGAAAGTGGGCCATTTCGGTGTAGCATAGTCTTGGGCCAGAATGTTGGGCTGAAATAGGAGGTATGGGCCGAAATACTTCTAGGCCAAGGCAGTAGGGTGTTGGGCCAGCAATGGGCCGCACGACTTGGGCTTGGACTGGTTATTGGGTCTGGACATTGTTTTGGCAGCGTGTTGGTCAAAATCCATTGGGCCGAAGCATGAATTCCGGGCCCATGAGTGTGGCCTGGTTTCTTGCTATGGTGTTGGGCCTGTTGTAGTCAAGTAGCCCACCAAATTGAGTATTGGGCCTGCAGGTGTCTCGGCTGTTGTGACTTGGGCCGAATGATAAGGTTGTGGCCGAGTGAGTCACATTCGGGAAGGGTGGCCAACGAATGAGGGTGAGGTTGACCGGCGAATGAAGGGTGGCGAAGGAAGGGCCTAGCTGCCGAATGAGGGCTGAGCATGAGGCCTGTCGGCCAAGTTCTTTCGGCTGAGGCCTTTCAACTAAAGGTCATTCGACCTGGCGCCATTTGGCCAGCTGGTTTCCTTCGGCCATGGCTAGGTCGCAGCCCCCCCAATCCGTGGCCTATGGTGTTTTTTTTTTGTGATGGTGTAGGTTAGAGGTGGTTCTCGTGGTCATTTGGCTCAAGTTTGAGGGTGGGAGGCCGGCTAAGTGAGTGGGCGACCAAAGGGTTAGAAAACCCTAATTTTCGTGACTTTTGATGCTTCATACCTCGAACTCCAGTGGTCTTCAGCTTAGATCGGTTGTACTTTCTTGTAGAGGGTGATGAGAGCTTCGTGTAGGTTCAAGAATGGACGAATTTGGTGAAGAAATGAGGAAGTTATGGAGGTTTGAAGGTTGTAGATGGGAGGGTTTTCTCAAAACCGGGTTTGGGGTCTTAGATGAGGAAGATGAAGTGGGAAATAAGAAAATGGGACTCATTCATGGTATTTATACCACGAGTGAGTTCGGTTTCGTTTTTGTTGCTCGGTTCGCGTTTTCGTTACGTTTCCGGTACGTAACGCGCGTATTTGTGGACTTAAACAGAAGGATTATTTTATGACGTTTAAAATACCAATATATTTTTAGAATTTATTTTAAATATCGTTATGTTAATTTATTCATCGGATTTAATATTTTTACGTGTTTCGGTTAATTCGTTCGCGATTTGTTAAAATAGTTTAATTTAATTTATTTAATGATGAGTTTCAAAATTGTAAAATAGGAAATATGTTATTTCCTTTAAATTATGGTCGTTCGTATCTTTCATCGTTTTCGTTTTTGTTTCGTCAGAACGCGTCACCATCGCGCGTATTCGTTCGAATCGTCATTCGAACGAACACGACGATGGTTTTGCTTTGTGATTCTTGTTTTCTACTGTTAAGTTATTATTTCAGAACGTTAAACTATCAGAATCATTCGTGCAGATCGTCACCTATACGAATAACTCATCGGTTTAGCATTCCGCAACAACAACTGTTATAGTTTTGTTTTGTTTAACCTCACATACGTTTACACCAAAGCATATCACATCAAGTATTTATGTTGCAACGCTGTGTTGTCTGACATGTTTTCTGACTGTTAAATCCTAAGATTTTAGTCAGGTTCAGACAATCGTTTAATAGTTTCATGATAATCCATTTGCATTAATAGTATAAACATAGTTTCTCGTAATGTGTACCTGAATTACTGTTCGTGTTTACTGTTGCGATCACCGTTCCGGCACGCGTCCGGCACTGATGTTACAGTCTCCCCTTGTTAGAGAAATTTCGTCCCGAAATTTAAGCATTGCTATCGGGTACGGCTTCCTCTGCGAACAGTTGGGGATACTTGTTTCTCATGTGATATTCGCGTTCCCAAGTAAACTCGGGTCCGCGCCTTGAGTTCCAACGCACTTTAACAATAGGAATACGGCTTCGCCTTTGCGATCCATAATCTCTAACGGTTCCTCAACAAAACGTAAGTGTTCATCCAATTGAATTTCTTTAATTGGTATGATAAGAGTTTTATCAGCAAGGCATTTCTTCAAGTTTGAGACGTGAAATACGTCATGTACACCACTAAGTTCATCCGGTAAGCTCAATCTGTATGCTACAGGACCAATACGTTCGATGATTTCGAACGGTCCCACATATCGTGGTGTTAGTTTGCCTTTCTTTGCGAATCTAACTACGCCCTTCCATGGGGAAACCTTCAACATGACGCGGTCTCCCACTTGGAATTCCAACGGCTTACGCCGTTTATCGGCATAGCTCTTTTGTCTACTTCGTGTTGCTTGTAGCCTTTGTTGTATCTGAGCAATCTTGTCTGTAGTTTCTTGTATAAGTTCTGGCCCGGTGATACGATTATCTCCCACTTCAGACCAACAGATCGGTGACCGACACTTTCGACCGTAAAGAGCCTCAAACGGGGCACAACCGATGCTACTATGATAGCTGTTGTTGTAGGAGAATTCGATTAGTGGCAAGTGAGAATCCCAATTACCACCGAAGTCTAGAACACCAGTTCTCAACATGTCTTCTAGGGTTTGTATAGTACGTTCACTTTGACCATCCGTTTGTGGATGGTAAGCTGTACTCAAGTTCAATTGCGTCCCTAGAGATTTCTGTAACGATTGCCAGAACCTTGATGTAAATCTGCTATCACGATCTGAGATGATAGACAATGGCACACCATGGCGTACCACTATCTCGTTGA
This sequence comes from Mikania micrantha, assembly GCA_009363875.1. Taxonomy (NCBI): domain Eukaryota; kingdom Viridiplantae; phylum Streptophyta; class Magnoliopsida; order Asterales; family Asteraceae; genus Mikania; species Mikania micrantha. The sequence continues at coordinate 13,080,654 of CM018696.1, read as the reverse complement.
TGTAGAGCTTTGCTAGTTTATCCATCGTGTAAGTTTCTCGCATCGGCAAGAAATGAGCAGATTTGGTTAATCGATCAACGATAACTCAAATGGTATCATGTCCACTGGAAGTGCGGGGTAGCTTGGTAACAAAGTCCATAGCTATTTGTTCCCACTTCCATAGTGGAATTTCAGGCTGTTCCAGTAAACCTGAAGGTTTCTGGTGTTCTGCCACTTTAGCACACGTAATGCATCGACCAACATACTCAGCTATGTCTTTCTTCATGCCCGGCCACCAATAAAATGCACGTAAATCTTGGTACATTTTATCAGCACCGGGATGCACTGAGTACCTGGTCTTGTGTGCTTCATCAAAAATAAGTTTCCTTAACTCATCTACTGCAGGAATCCATATACGATCCTTAAAGTAAACAAGTCCATCAGGTTTTGTTTCCAAATGTTTCTCCACTCCACAATCTAAGTCTTTCTTCAAGTTTCCTCTTTCAACTGCCTCTTGTTGTGCTTGCATAATGTTACTGTGTAAGCTTGTCTGCACAGTCATTCCCATTGCTCTGACGCGCAAGGGTTTGACACGTTCTTTCCGGCTCAAGGCATCAGCTACAACATTTTCCTTGCCCGGATGATACTTGATTACACAGTCGTAATCATTCAGAAGCTCAACCCAACGTCGCTGTCGCATGTTGAGTTCCTTCTGATCAAATATGTGTTGCAAACTTTTGTGATCTGTAAATATGGTACACTTGGTGCCATATAAGTAATGTCTCCAAATCTTTAAAGCAAATATCACTGCTCCCAGTTCCAGATCATGAGTAGTGTAATTCTTCTCATGAACTTTCAGTTGTCTAGAGGCATACGCAATAACTTTGTCTCGCTGCATAAGTACACAGCCAAGTCCCTGATGGGATGCATCACAATACACAACAAAGTCATCACAACCATCTGGGAGAGATAAGATCGGAGCATCACATAGCTTTTGCATCAACGTCTGAAAGGCTTCTTCTTGCTTTTGTTCCCAGACAAACGGCTCGCTTTTATGTGTTAGCTTCGTGAGTGGCAGAGCTATCTTAGAAAAGTTCGAGATGAACCTTCGGTAATAGCCTGCCAAGCCTAGAAAAGAACGTATCTCCGTCGGTGTCTTCGGAGTGTCCCAATCTTTTATTGCCTCGATCTTGGCAGGATCAACGTGTATTCCCTCACTGTTAACTACATGCCCTAGGAATTGAACCTCCTTTAACCAAAACTCACACTTAGAGAATTTGGCATAGAGCTTCTCTTCCTTTAACAGTTCCAAGATCGTTCTAAGATGTTGCTCGTGTTCTGCTTTGCTTTTAGAATAGATCAAAATGTCATCAATGAAAACAATAACAAATTGATCCAAATACGGCTTACACACATGGTTCATGAGATCCATGAAAACCGCAGGTGCATTCGTCAACCCAAAAGGCATCACCATGAACTCGTAATGCCCGTATCTGGTACGAAACGCCATCTTGGGTATGTCTTCGTCTTGTACTCTGAGCTGGTGATATCCGGACCGTAAATCAATCTTCGAAAAATATTGTGCTCCTTGTAGTTGGTCAAACAAATCATCAATCCTCGGTAATGGATACCGATTCTTGATAGTTAGTTTGTTTAGTTCTCTGTAGTCTATGCACATCCGAAAAGATCCATCCTTCTTCTTCACGAACAAAACCGGAGCTCCCCAAGGTGAGTAGCTCGGTCGGATGAAACCTTTATCAAGTAACTCCTGTAACTGATTTGACAATTCCCGCATCTCTGAAGGTGCTAATCTGTAAGGAGATTTAGCAACAGGTGTTGCTCCAGGAATAAGATCTATACGAAACTCTACCGGTCGCACAGGTGGCAAACCTGGTAGGTCTTCAGGAAACACTTCAGGGTATTCCTTTACTATTGGCACGTCTTGAATTGTCTTCTTGTCTTTTTGTTTCTCCACCACGTGAGCCAAGAAAGCTATACATTTCTTTTGTAGACACTTACGCGCTTTTATGCATGATATGATCTTTACGTTTCTCTTTGCTTGATCCCCACGAACTTCCAATACACGATCATTCGTTACTGGAATCCGAAGTAGCTTTTCAGAACAGATGACTTCAACTCTATTGAGTGATAGCCAATCCATCCCCGCAATGATGTCGAAACTGCCCAACTCCATCGGCAACAAGTCGATGGTAAATGTGTGATCTGTGAGTGTAAGTGGGAAGTTCCTAAGTATAGTGTTAACTGTAATTTGCTTTCCGTTCGCTAGTTCGATAATGTATGGGGAATCTAAAGTTTCCTCAGTAAGATTAAGTTGGCGTGCAAAGTCAGATGAAATAAAACTCTGATCTGCACCAGTGTCAAATAAAATAGATGCATAAGAGTCATGTATAAGAAATGTACCAGTGACCACGTTAGGATCTTGGCGTGCTGCATTGGCTCCAATCACAAAAGCCCTTCCACGTGGAGCTTGGGCTCCTTGTTGCACTCGTTTCGGACACTCTCTGGAGAAATGGCCTATTTCTCCACAGTTGTAGCATCCCCTATTGTTGTTGTTGTGATTGTCAGGTCTTGGTGGTAGAGGTAGTGCTATAGCAGCGTTGTTTGCAGTTCGAGTTACCGGAGCACGGCATTGTTGAGCCCGGTGACCTAATCGGCCACAGTTGTTGCATTTCCTGCATTGCGCCGTAGCAGGATGATGAAATCTGCATCGTGCACACTGAGGATGCGGTCCCACATAGTTCTTGGGTGCAGCTTGAGCAGGTGCTGCAGTAACTTGTTGTAGTGGGGTTGCCATCACATAATTCTTGACGACCTTTTGCTTTTTCTTCTGATGGTGCTCGGGCTTCTTTGAAGTGGATTCCTTAGCTTTTCCCGAGTCATCTTTCAGGACTCCTGACTTTACCATTAATCGAGTAAGTTTAGCTGAGAGAGAGATGGCTGACTCAAGAGTAGCAGGATACGCAGCCAAAACAATGCTTTGGATGCAGGAGGGTAATCCTGCAACGTAGCGATCAATCAGCTTTTCCAGTGTTGGTACCATTTCTGGAACCAGAGCTACCAATTCGTGATAGCGAGTGGTAAAGGTCATATGGTCAGCTCCCTTCATCATATGATTCGAGAGCTCAATCTCCAGCTGTTGCAGTTCGTGCTTCGGACAAAATTCATTCCTCAGAAGAAGTTTAAACTCTGCCCAGGGCATTGCCATCGCTTCATCTCTTCCTTTTGCTCGAATCTGAGCATTCCACCATGTCAGTGCTCGCTTGCTAAATGAACCAGCTGCATAGCGAACTTTATGGTGTTCTGGACAACTGCTAATGTCCAGAGTGTTCTCCATCTTTTCAAGCCATTGGATAAGTCCAACAGCTCCTTCAGCACCAGTGAAACTTGGGGGTTTGCATCCTACAAAGGACTTGTAGGAGTAGTCTGAGGTATGGCTAGTGTTTCCACTAGCTTCTCCAGTAGTATGGTCAGAAGTGTTGCCATGTCCTTGAATCCTATTTATCATCTCTGGGATGACATCTTTCAGCTGGCTTGTCAGTTGGGTACTCAGCAGGGTCGCCAAGGCGATAGTACCAGGATCTATCATCTGAACATTGCTTGAACCTGGTGGTGGAGAGTGTGGGGGAGGCGGAGGAGGAGGTGGCGGTGGCGGTGGTGAATCTGCAGGTGAGGGTGTAGAAGAGTGTGGTGCAGAATTCTGAGTAGTAGGCTGTTTTCTTGGCGGCATTCTGATCATAACCAAAGGAATTTGGTTAGTGCCATGATCGAACGCAGAAAACATAATGCAAACATAATCCTAAGTTCTCTACATGAGGGTCCCTAAGTTATAGTCTAAGCCAAACCATTTAAGTAAATGACCTATTATTCTCTATAACCTTGAGCTCTGATACCAATCTGTCACACCCCGGGCCGGCGGGGTAGGATCGGATGTCCCCGTCGGGCGGAAGGTTCCCGAGGCGCGATATCGTGAGTGATAATCGTGTTGATTAGATTGTTTACATAGCATCAATGTTAAGAATATCTAAAGCACAATCAACATTACCCTAGGATTACAGAGTTAAATTACAATATCAATGTTTGATAATTTAACTAAGTAAACCTATACAAAAGAATCAAAGGTTTCTATCTTTTATCTGTACAAGATATCAAAAGAGATTCGTATTAACTACAAAAGATGTGCTTTCAAAAGTCTGCTAGGTCCTCTAGTTGGGCTGCCTAGCATGCAATCCTGAGCCTTAGATTATACCTGTGCATCACCTGAGAAAGCATGTAAAAGAAACAAGGTCAACACAATGGTTGGTGAGTTCATGTAGTTTATAAGTTTAAATAGCTTTAGCAAAACCCTTTCGATAAAACCTTAATCTTATTAACTCCACATGTAATATCCCAATCAGTATGCTTATATATAGGGCATATGTAGGGTCGAACTTACCGTCCGCCCAGCCAACATCCCACCACATACTAATCCGGATATAACACTCTTGTTAATAATAATTAAGCATTTTAACTACCTTTCAATCTCGTTTCCCCATCATAGTTTAAGTATTTTGTTTGTAAGTTTATCCATAGTATCCGTAAGTATGTTTGAATGTTACCAGAATAGACAACTGAATGCCCGAAGGAATTCAGTAACAATCCATACCGCCCCAGGATTTATTTGCAACTTAGGGGGAGATAAGGGATTCCCAGGATGACACAAAGTCAACGAAGGTTCACCAAAATCGTCCTAGTCACTGATCACCTGAGTAAATAGTTTGTGGGAAACACTGCATGGCAAGCACTGGGAGACCATCAGTCAATTTCCTCGCTTCAGACCATGAAGGACACCCTATGACAAGCACTGCGAGACCATAATAGGTGCCTTCTAGTCCCGACTGTGAAGAACACATGAAGGCAAGCACTGAGAGACCAAACCGTTGTTTTAGCATGACAATCATATAGCATTCAAGAGTTTAGAGTATCCATAGCTTCAAGTATTCAATATGTGTATATGTATGTGTGTTTGTATTTAGCATCCACATAGCATCATAGCATCATTAGCATTCAGTGTTAACATTAGTATCTAGCATAAACCCATAGCATTAACATGTAACATAATCCCATAGCATTAGCATTAAGCATAACCCGCAGCATTAGTTTGTAGCATAAACCCATAGCATTAGCATTCAGTTTAACCCATAGCCTTAGTATTTAGCATAACTCATAGCATTAGTTTGAGGCATAACCCCGTAGTCTTAGCATTCACAATAGCATCATCAGATAGTACATACCCTTAGCACTTGGTATTAACACATAGCTTTAGTATTATCAAGTAGCTTATGCCTTTAGCACTTGGCATAATCAAGCAACATTAGTTTAAATAGTGTACTTATGCCTTTAGCACTTGGCATAATGGAGTAGCATTAACGTTTGTCTATAAGAATCGTATAAAAGCATTTTGTTAAATTTAAAACATTTGTTTTAAATTGTATAACATGCTTCTCAGTCCCGATTTAAAATCAAAATAGTTTGAAAAGGAACAATGAACTCACCTTGTAGTTGTGGTAGTTGACCTAGTTTAAACAAGTATGCACGCGCTCTTTGTTGTGATTAGTTGTAGTATTCACGATCCTGTATTGATGTCACGTTGTTTAAATATGTAAGTATAGGTTTGTAAGGTTTTGTATGTGTATGTGTAGGTGTTAGCCCTAAAGTTGGCTATTACACTTAAGGCTTGGTCATGATTCCCGTTCGGTCCCGTATATTTGTTTTAAGAAAATGTCATTATGAGTTATTATCTTGTAGCTTTGAACATTATTCATATAATAACGAATTAATTAGACAATATTCTCTTGACACATAATGTTTTGAGCTTATGCAATATGTAAACCCATGTGGGCCTAAAATGGAATGTGGACCGAACCATGTGACCAAGTAACTTGTTGGGCCTCCGTGTAACAAGTTGGGCCCCGGGCCCAAATCTATGGGCCTTGGACTAGTCTTGAACAACTGAAAGTTGTTAGGCCTATTCGAAATGTGTGGGCCCATGAAATAGGCTGTTGAAATACAAAGGCCCGGCCAAGTGTTACAAGGCCTTGTAATCAAATGGGCCTTGTGGGCCTTCGTTGGGCCGCGAAGATTTTGTTGGGCTAGAGGTGGGCCTAGGCAAGAATTGTTGGGCCTGAAGTTACAATGGCTGTTGGAACCCGAATTGGGCCAGAAGTAGACTATTGGCCAAGTCATTTGCAAAATGGCCCCAAAATTAGGACATGAGCCTTAAGAGTGGGCCTTGGATCAAGTTTTGTGGGCCTCGGGCTTATTTTGCTGGACCCCACAGGTTTCATCATGGTCCGAAGTATATTAGGTCTTGGGCCAAGCTGGGCCTGATTCATTTGGGCCAAAATCAATCATGGGCCGAAGAAAGTAGGTTATTGGGCTAGGTTGTTTGCACCATAGGCCATCCAACATGAAAGTGGGCCATTTCGGTGTAGCATAGTCTTGGGCCAGAATGTTGGGCTGAAACAGGAGGTATGGGCCGAAATACTTTTGGGCCAAGGCAGTAGGGTGTTGGGCCAGCAATGGGCCGCACGACTTGGGCTTGGACTGGTTATTGGGTCTAGACATTGTTTTGGCAGCCTGTTGGTCAAAATCCATTGGGCCGAAGCATGAATTCCGGGCCCATGAGTGTGGCCTGGTTTCTTGCTATGGTGTTGGGCCTGTTGTAGTCAAGTAGCCCACCAAATTGAGTATTGGGCCTGCAGGTGTCTCGGCTGTTGTGACTTGGGCCGAATGATAAGGTTGTGGCCGAGTGAGTCACATTCGGGAAGGGTGGCCAGCGAATGAGGGTGAGGTTGACCGGCGAATGAAGGGTGGCGAAGGAAGGGCCTAGCTGCCGAATGAGGGCTGAGCATGAGGCCTGTCGGCCAAGTTCTTTCGGCTGAGGCCTTTCAACTAAAGGTCATTCGACCTGGCGCCATTTGGCCAGCTGGTTTCCTTCGGCCATGGCTAGGTCGCAGCCCCCCCCAATCCGTGGCCTATGGTGTTTTTTTTTTGTGATGGTGTAGGTTAGAGGTGGTTCTCGTGGTCATTTGGCTCAAGTTTGAGGGTGGGAGGCCGGCTAAGTGAGTGGGCGACCAAAGGGTTAGAAAACCCTAATTTTCGTGACTTTTGATGCTTCATACCTCGAACTCCAGTGGTCTTCAGCTTAGATCGGTTGTACTTTCTTGTAGAGGGTGATGAGAGCTTCGTGTAGGTTCAAGAATGGACGAATTTGGTGAAGAAATGAGGAAGTTATGGAGGTTTGAAGGTTGTAGATGGGAGGGTTTTCTCAAAACCGGGTTTGGGGTCTTAGATGAGGAAGATGAAGTGGGAAATAAGAAAATGGGACTCATTCATGGTATTTATACCACGAGTGAGTTCGGTTTCGTTTTTGTTGCTCGGTTCGCGTTTTCGTTACGTTTCCGGTACGTAACGCGCGTATTTGTGGACTTAAACAGAAGGATTATTTTATGACGTTTAAAATACCAATATATTTTTAGAATTTATTTTAAATATCGTTATGTTAATTTATTCATCGGATTTAATATTTTTACGTGTTTCGGTTAATTCGTTCGCGATTTGTTAAAATAGTTTAATTTAATTTATTTAATGATGAGTTTCAAAATTGTAAAATAGGAAATATGTTATTTCCTTTAAATTATGGTCGTTCGTATCTTTCATCGTTTTCGTTTTTGTTTCGTCAGAACGCGTCACCATCGCGCGTATTCGTTCGAATCGTCATTCGAACGAACACGACGATGGTTTTGCTTTGTGATTCTTGTTTTCTACTATTAAGTTATTATTTCAGAACGTTAAACTATCAGAATCATTCGTGCAGATCGTCACCTATACGAATAACTCATCGGTTTAGCATTCCGCAACAACAACTGTTATAGTTTTGTTTTGTTTAACCTCACATACGTTTACACCAAAGCATATCACATCAAGTATTTATGTTGCAACGCTGTGTTGTCTGACATGTTTTCTGACTGTTAAATCCTAAGATTTTAGTCAGGTTCAGACAATCGTTTAATAGTTTCATGATAATCCATTTGCATTAATAGTATAAACATAGTTTCTCGTAATGTGTACCTGAATTACTGTTCGTGTTTACCGTTGCGATCACCGTTCCGGCACGCGTCCGGCACTGATGTTACATAAGGCTCTTAAAAGCTAAAATAGTTGATTCGGCCTCTTACATATTTTTATAGGATAATCCTTGGCCTTGGCAAAGTTATTTAGGTTAATGCTTTAAAAGTGCGTTATTATATGAACATTACCTTATGTATGTATGTATGCATGCATGTATGGAATTCAAGAAAAGCTGATTAACCAGTCCATCTACTGAACATAAAGCCTAACGGGGTTTATTATGCTTGCAAGAATTTCTCTCTATGCACTCTTCCCACAGAGAAGAAAATTAGGCTTTATCGAAATTCTCTAATTCATGATTCCTCCATTCTCACTTTTTGAAGGGCAAGAGGGCTTGAAATCAATTCTTTGAGGGCCTATATTTTTATTAGACGGAGGAAAAGCACTACTTATACTGGGAGGAGGGCTTACGTACGTATGTTCGTATGCATGTAAGAGAATTACATATAACCCAAAGTATTTATAACAACCCCATAACTATATCCAATGATTAACCTAAAAGGTCAAGCGAATAAAATCGTGGCACATGTTATTATTATTTTTAATATGAGATGACATATAAGATATTTTGTAACATTCAAAAAACTATATTTAATATGGTGGTGACAAGTGTCACCATCTAATATATTTAAATCAATCAAATTTTTTAAATAAAGTTTACTCATCTCTTTTTTAAAAATTCATAATTTTTTTATACTATATTATTTTTTAATAAAAATCGTACTATTATATTCGTCTCATTTTTCTCTTTAATTCTGTTATAGTCTAGACTAATTTTTTTTAATTATTTTATATGTCTCGTATTTACATCAATGTAATGAGTGTAAATATATTTGATAAAATGTTTTTGACAATTGTAAATTATATCACTATAAATTATTTTGAATTTATATTAGAAGTCAAACAAGGAGGATATTAAAAATGAACTTTTATTCACGAGAGAAGTTGCAAAGAAGAAAAATAAAAAACTTACATACATGCATTATGGTCAAGGTAGTTCAAACCTAAGAAACTTTAATCGTGCCCTCATAGATGTTTGTAGCTCTTGAAAAATAAGGTTGGGGAACAAATCAAGAAGAGTCACATATGATGATACAAGTTCAACAAACTTAGAGCATCTTTAGAGCTGCTTCGAAAATCATAAACAATAGCCAATAGGCATGAGAAAAAAAAAACTTAAGTCTTTTTAATTATAATAAACATTGATGTTTAATATTTTTTATATAGTTTTTTTATATATAAAATGTAAAATAGAAAAAATTTAAATTGAGAACCCCTAAAAGATCAAACTTAGGGCGCTCGTCCACTTCACCCTCTCAGGGCAAATGTCTAAAATGAAAGAAAAATAAAGAAGCTAATAAAAAAATCATAATAAAGAAAAGAAAAGGCGTTTAAGAAATTCTGCTAAAAACAAGTATAAAATTAAGAAATTCTAAATTTTAAATATTTAAATCAATCGAGTATAATTAACACTGATTCTTGTCTTTAGTTTACTACTCGCACCATAAATAACTTACGGTGAGCTTATAAACAAGGCAATATATCGTTAAATAATCCAAAAAGTCAAAATGGGCATCTAAAAATCTCGGGATAAATTGCATTTTAAATTTGGGGTTTAGATATTTGTACATCATCACTACTACAAAAGCTGTTATTTTCCAACGAAAATTTCCGACCAAAGCAAAGTTGTCGGAATTTCCGACCAAATTGCGACAAAAAAAAAGTAACTGTTTCATTTCCGACAACTTTCCGACCATTAAGTGACAACTATTTTTAATAGCAAAGTTGTTGGAAGTTTCCTACTACTTTCCGACCAAACCAATTATAAATTAATGTTCGTCAGTATCATTTGAAATTCCGATAAACTTCCGACCAAATATAAATTATATTTATGATTATTTTTTTTCGTAGGAAAACAGTCGGAATTTCCGACCAATTACCTATGACTTTTTTTTTAGTATTAAATATTTCTCAAGAATTCAAATTCTAACAAGTATTGTTGGTTTTAATGTTTTCTATTATTATAATTGAGTTTGTATGTGTAGATATAGATATACATGTGTATGTATAGTATAAAAGTGTGCATGTGTATGGTGGAGAAGTACGGTGAAGACGAAACTCAACATCCCATTGGTGATATTGACTTGTGGGAGCGTTCTCAAGGAGAAAAAAACAATCATTTGGAATTGGCTCTTCGGATCGACATTTCATTTTGACCGGGACACCATTGTCATCAATCGGGTCAAAACCATCAAATGTTATGTTTGAGCAATCACAACAAGATGTATTATTATTTTTCTAACTTTCTAGTTGTTGTAAACATTTGAAAGTAGTTTAAATAAATCTATGTGATTAAATAATGAAAAAAGTCCTTGATAATGTAATCAATTGAATATTTGTTATAAGACTCACACTTTTGCATAAGCACACACTACTTATCAATACTCAATTTGAATATACTTCTAACTAGTATTTTCAACTATTTATGATTGTTACAAATTAATACGTTATAAAAATAGTAGGTGCAAGAATTGAGATCTCAAATAAGAATTGAGATCTCAAATACATGAATTGCAATCTCAAGTTGATTCTCAAAAGGAACAAATGAGAGAGGAGACTAAGAAAGAGAGAGACCAAATGAAAGAGGAAATGAAGAATGAAATGCAACAACATATGGCACAATTCTTCAAACAATTTAGTATTCTCGGCAATTTTCCACGATGTTAGTTTAGTTGGTCTTTTTCGTTGTAAAATTTGAACATGTCGGATTAGTTTAAGTTTTTGTTGTTAATCCCGGACATAGTTTAGTTTCTTTATTTTTGAATGTAACTTAGAACAGTTTAAATTTAGCTTATGAATTGGATTGGTATTGGATTACTATACAGGGCTATATTAGAGTTTTCAACTAAATATTAAAAAAAAAAATTTTTGGTAGGAAACCTGTCGGAAAAAATAAAAAAAAAATTAAATCTCTTATCGGAAATTTGTTGGAAATTATAAATACTTTTAGTCGGAAAATAATCTATAATATTGGTCGGAAACTTGTAGCAAAGAATAAAATAAAAGTAATAGATTAATAAAAAAACTTTTGTTGAAATGGTGTCGGAAAATTGTCGGAAATTTAAGCCCGAGCTTTTGTCGGAAATTGGTCGGAAAGGTTTGTCAGAAGTTCGTCGGAAATAGTTTTCACCCTCCTTTTTTCCGACAAAAGATGAGCGGTCGGAAAGTTGTCGTTAAAACCGTTTTCCGACGGGTTTCCGACTAAAACTTTTGTAGGAAATTTCCGATTTTTCTAGTAGTGTACGTACCCCCTCTATCTATACACCAGGCCATATACGGCCGTAAAACACTGTGCTTTCAGAAAAATGTCATATATTTGTCTGATTGATTTTTTATACGGCCGTATAGGTCTTATACGAGCGTATAGTTTGATTGTTTTTCAATTTTATACTACTTTTTTATACGTTATTGCCAAAAATTAGTTAATTATATATATCTATATATATATATAGGGAGGTATTCCATTAAGAACCATTTTTATGTTAGGAACTAGAGAACTACATAATACACTTGTACATTATGCTTTAATTTTTGTACATAGGGTGGTTATTTAAAAGGGTAAAATAGTAACTTCTTCTACTTTAAAGTAAATTACTTTTATACCCCTAAAAAAATGTGGTTCAAAATTAGTTCCTTTGGTTCTTTCATATTTTGTGGTTCTCAATGGAATAAGTCCCTATATATATACGTATATTTTTGCAAATTCAATTAATTTACATAAATTGTATGTTTTCAAATAATTTTGCATATTTTTTTGTACTTGATTTAATAAAACATTAAGTTTATAATTGTTGAATTATATAAACTAATTTTTTATACGTTTTTACCCAAATTAGTTAATTATATATATTTATACGCTTATTTTTGCAAATTCAATTAATTTGCATAAAATGTATTTTTCCAAATAACTTTGCATAATTTTTTATAGTTGATTTAATAAACCATTAAGTTTATAATTGTTTAATTATATAAACTATTAAGGAACCATAAAATTAAATATACAACCATACCAAAACCACATAATTTACAAATAACTAAATAAGAAATACATAAGTAACACATAATCACATAACATACACAAATGCACATATACACACATAACAAAAGTTATAAATCAACAAAATATAATATAAGTACAAACTAAGCAACATCACCACCATCATCAGCACCACGATGCCCAGCAACATCATCATCAGGGTACTGTCGAGGTTGTGGTAGTGGCAGAATCTGAACTCCTAAATGCGTGGCAACTGCTATCAAAACGTCAAACTGCCACGCAGCCAAATCCTCGAGGCGCTTTAATCGTCGAGAGTGATCCCGAAGTATGAGATCTCTGAAAATGAGTCGGCAAACTCGTGGAGGTGGCTGTAACGGCACACCTACATGTGTGTGCCGCACCTCTCCCGGATCCTATGGTTGCGGCTGCGGCCCAGGCGAAGGCAGCTGATGAGGGACCCAAGGAACGCCTCGCTGCAAACAAAAACGAAAGGCCAGCATCTGGGACGTCAGAGCAATACGCATCGCAGTCAGCATAGCACGACCGATTCTCTCATTACAGTAGCGTGTTGTCATGGAGGCCTTCACATCAACTCCAAAAAATCCTAAATGGCGGGCAATATGGATGACATAGCCACCCATGTATATAGGCCCTCCTAGCCTCTTACTTTCGCACGAAGCGAAAGTGTCAGTCATACACCATGCTAGGTTGCAACTGGCAAATGCAAAAATGGAGTGTAAATAAAACAGATTGGTCTGGGTGCACCACTACCGACTCTAGTTACGCCCGACGATCATATATGCCAAAATCTTGTGAATATACCTGTGAAGAGGGTCACACATAGTGCTAACCCTGGCTTTACCAAGCAAGGATACATCGTTGACACGTGGCCACCACGACGCAATAATGTCATCAGCATCCTCGTGAGTCAGTGAAAATTCGTTGTTCTCCCTCCTAGTGTGGCCATTGAAGTCTCATCCTTTACAAACTTTCTCATCTCTTGGAATGGTTCTCATAACCTCATTCATGCAGTCCCAAAATTCTATCTTTTTGTTTTCTAGAAAGCCAACGTGTGGTACGTAGGTACTCACTACCACTACCGCCTCCTCCCTTCACCATCCTTAGCAACATGAGCCTGTCATTGTACCTCCTCACCTCCAGCGCCTAGTCTTATAGTTCCTTACCAACTAGGAATCCCACTGTATTCTTCGCGCTTGTAGACCCCGATTGCCAAAGCTTGTAACCGTTAAACTCTGCTACCCTTATCCCCTTCCATCTTGCATCATGCAAGCATGCTATTTGTACTTTACGTTTCCTAAGAAAATACACTAACTCAAAAATTCTTTCGGTTAGTGTTCCAATGTTCCAATACCCTATACGTGAAATACTTGCTTTTTCTCCCTCCACCCGTACTCCTCCTCACTGGACATGATCTCAAAGAGTCATAGTGCACTTTCCCGTCTATACCATAGAGTCAAACACACGATGCTCAACAAGAACCAATAGACAACTCAAAATAGCAAATCAAGATACACGACCCAAACAATCTATACCCAAATAGTCAATATCACTATATGATCTAAATGCACATGTATCACACTTGTCAAGTTGTACCCAACAACAATAACAAATGAGTGTATAATAACTATATATAATGAGCATAGGAAAATGGTTCCACTTACGCAATTAGCACCGAACAAACAATTTAGAACATATTTCTCACCTATAGAAATGTACTACACTACTTAAAAAATTGACGTGAAAAAGAACGATCTCACCGCGGGTAGTCCAAAATCAGATTGTTTCTTGTGTTGGGGTTGTTTTTATCTAAATATTTTCCTTTTCCCTCTCACGGATGTACCTACAGTCACTAACACAACAAAAACAAAAACCCAAGTTCTGTATATCCCCTCCACCTGGTAGCACGGGATATGGTGTCACTAGTGATGGCATTTCAGTTGGAAACGATAGGGTTTGTATGTGGTCAATGTTGGTGGTTTGGGTTGTGGTAGTGGCGGTATGCTGGTATGTCAGAGGTCAGGTTTTTTGGCCTGTGAGTGTCCTTTTGTGACTGTTCTCTCTTCATATAAAATAATTCTTTATTTTTATTGAATTATATGTTTGAAAAATAAATTATTTGTAACAATTTTAAATTGAATCAAGATAAAAGCAAATAAATATTCACCCAATTAACCCTGACTAACCTGACTAGAATAACCTATAACACAATTAAACTGTAATCTAACTAACCCGAACCCGATTAGCCTGAGTGTAATCTATAGGTTAGGTTGGGGTCCACATTTTTTAGGAAAGACCCGATTAACCTGAAACCCGATTGGGTTGACCTGATCAACACCCCTTTATTAATAAGCAGTGTATAAATAAGTTGAGACAAGCCCGAGCACGTTAAGATTCGAGCTTTGGTTGTTTTGGCTTAAGAGAGCTCGAGCTTGAGCTCGGCTCGACTTATTTATTTTCTAGTTATCTATTTAATTATTTTTATTAAATATACACACATATATATATATATTTATTTATTTATAATTATACTTTTCAAATATAACTTAAAATACATGATGTGAAGCTCGAGTTCGATAATTAAACGAGTCATATTTTTGCGCTCGTGATTGTTAGAGCTTTTTATCTACCTGATCCCAAGTAGATCACAAGCCGACTTTATTCGTTTTATCCCTTAATCACAAGTCGTAACTTATGAGTTCAAAGACGATCCATATATTAAGTGATATTAAAGACATGAATCCTAACCGGTTAATCTACTCCAAATTAATCTCATCATTCTATGATTTGAACTCTTGATCTCTCATTGTAAGAGACAATGTATCTACTAAGTGGGTAAGTCTTACATTTAAGCCATACACACATACATTGTGGATTGGGTCATGGTTTGGGTCATGGTTCGGGACATGCTTTGGGTCATGGTTTGACTCATTTTTTGGGTCATGGTTTTGTTCATGCGACGGATTGTAGTTTGGAACATGGTTTAGGTCATGGGTCATGGGTCCGGTCATGGTTTGGTTCATGGGTCCAGTCATGGATCGGGTCATGGTTTGGTTCATGGGTCCAGTCATGGATCGGGTCATGGTTTGAATAATGGTTTGGGTCATGGTTTGGATAATTGTTTGGGTCATGGGTTTGGTTATAGGTCGTGTCATAGTTCGAATCATGATTCACGTCATGGTTCAGGTTGTCGGTCGAGCCATGGTTCAGGCCATGGGTTACGTCAAGGGTCGGGTCATGGTTTTGGACATTGGTCGGATCATTCCTTCAAGAGAAGGAATGAGTAAAAAACACTCATACTCCAAGAAATGAAAATCATTAAAAGTGAATAAATTGCATTCCCTCACTACTAGAAAAGTTAGTAATGCCACCAAAAATTGCCACCAAAATAAATGGTAGTAAATTTTGCTACCAATTTCCCACCATATGCAAATTAAATACATACGGAGTCAAAAATTTTAGGAGCTTTTATTTTTTGTGGCAAAATGGTGGGTAAAAACCAATGTTGTAGAGGTCGCTAGTTGGTCGGTGGGGTGGAGACTAGGAATCATTGTTTGGGTCATGGGTTTGGTTATAGGTCGTGTCATAGTTCGAATCATGATTCACGTCATGGTTCAGGTTGTCGGTCGAGCCATGGTTCAGGTTGTCGGTTAGGTCAAGGGTCGGGTCATGGTTTTGGACATTGGTCGAATCATTCCTTCTCTGAGAAAAAAACACTCATACTCCAAGAAATGAAAATCATTAAAAGTGAATAAATTGCATTCCCTCACTACTAGAAAAGTTAGTAATCCCACCAAAAATTGCCACCAAAATAAATGGTAGTAAATTTTGCGACCAATTTCCCACCATATGCAAATTAAATACATACGGAGTAAAAAATTTCAGGAGCTTTTATTTTTTGTGGCAAAATGGTGGGTAAAAACCAATGTTATAGAAGTCGCTAGTCGGTCGGTGGGGTGGGGACTAGGGATTAATCGGCCAACTAATCGGATAGTCGGGCCTAGTCGGCCTTAGGGGACTAATGATTAATTGGCCGATTAATCGTCCTAGTCGGGGATTTTTACAACCATGGTAAAAATCGTAACTTTAAATTGCCACGAGAAGAATGGTAGCAAAAATGAAATTTTAAATGGGTAACCCTGACTTATATCCGCCATTCCCCCAATTTCCCAAATTATATTAACCCTTGTTCGCTTCCAATATTCACGTTCCTCTTCCATTCTTCACGTCGCCTCTTCACCTGCGGCTACACTGTTGCGCTCGATTTCGCCTACTCTTTTCAATTCAATGGTCATGGTCACACCGTATAGTCCAACAGCCACTCAATTTCTCTTCTCCCTTCGCTAAGATTGGTGAGAAAATGCTGGCTATATATCCTAACAAAATGGTAGCAAAATGATAGCAAAATTGTAGCAATCATATTGGTAGCAAAAAAAAGGTAGCAAAATGGTAGAAAGCAAAATGGTAGCAAGCAAAATGGTAGCAACATTTTTGACCATTTTCTAGTGGCTACATTATGGTAGCAAAAAATAAAATGGTGGCGAAATCGTGGTCATAGGGCATTTGCAACCAAGGATTTTCTCACCGTCTTTATGGTAGCAAATTGGCCTCAAAATGACAATTGCCACCATTTTGCAACTATAATTCTGGAAGTAAACCCCTTGTTATGTAGTAATGTCTATGGTATGGTACGTTTCATTCTTATGTGGTAACCAAACACATTTTCTTTTCATTACAACGTAATGACTTATTTCATTTCATCATTCATTTATGCGTACCAAACATTACCTTATTTTTATTTTTGATATTTAACCGATCTCTCATGAAATGTTGACTCCATTCAAACTTAAAAATCAATCTAAAACTTTAAAAACTAATTACTACCTTTTAAAATTATTTTTAACCAAATAACTAAATAACAAAAAAGTGACCCTTAAATAACTCACCATATAAAAAGATTGTGTGTCAATGAGTATGAATAAGTGTCTCAATCATTTTGGGTTGTCAGGTTAGTGAGTTGAATTTTGCAATTTAAACCTTATTAATTAATTTATTATGTTAAAATCTAATGTGTTACACGAGTTGAAAAAGTCTCATGCACTTTCATCATTCAATCACATTAAATGTTTAAATATTTTAAAAATCATTCATAAAAATAATTAGAATCATTATTGTTTATTTTTAAATATTTTAACAAATATAATTTGAATTTAATGATAAATAGAAGCTATTAAATAAAAATATACATTATTTAAAAGCTTTATAATTAATTTTGTATTAAATACTTTTAATTAATAATATATTGAAATTATACATATTATAATATATTATCCTTAATCTATATCTCTAATCTTTAACTAAATATCTCTAACTAAATAATAAATTTAGATGATTAAACAAAAGAGAGAAGCGTGAAAAATCAAAATATAGATGGTGCAAAATGTTGACAAGTGTCTAAATTTATTTTTATTTATTAGTATAGATAAATTCGTGTCAAAATTTTTAACCCTAACCTATATGGACATAAATTCAAGTCAAATCAAACATAACTCATTTAACGTTTTTATCTAAATTAATCAAAATGATTTACGAGTCGTAAGGTGGTTGTTGGCTTGAAAGAACATTAATAATAACATGTTTAAAAGAGGTGTATGAGCAATAAAATAATAGTTTAACAAAAAATTAATATTATTATAAAACCATCAAATTGTTGAAACCAAAATTATACAGTATGAAAATATAAGATAAAATTCATTTTGTGTAGTTAATTGAAAAAAATTAAAGTAATTTTTGTAAATAAAAAGTTAAAGCTTTGTAAATCAATCAATTAAATTATGTTAATAGTCAAAAGAAAAACAATTAAATATATGTTTTTAGAAAAGAAAAGAAAAAAAAGTAAAAATAACAATAACAATTTCGAAACATAAAATATGTTAACGGGTCAAACTGTTTTTAAATGGGTCAACCCAAACCCAGCTGTTTTATAAATGTGTTAACCCGAAAACGATTTTCTTTTTAAACATTTTATAATTGACAACTCAAATGGACGTGGATCACTTGATTCCATACTAATAAGGTAGCTACCAATGTGTTCCACACGTTAATACTTTGAACGAGGCATCGTGTGCATCTCTATAAAACAAGATAAAACATGTTATGAGTTTGCTAACTATACGCATGCCGCACTACTACAAAATAAGCCTAATGCAACATTTTTTTTTGTCACAAAAGGTTGTAAATAGGTTGCATTAGCTGAAGTTGCATTAGAAAAAATAAAGTTACATTATATAACAAAAAAGTTGTGTTAGATCCAATGTAACTTCAGCTAATGCAACCTTTTTTTAATATAAATGTTGCATTAAGGTGATTATTGTAGTAGTGTCGTTTCCTTAACCTGCCTGCTTTCGTTAATATTAATCACCTCACTAATCAATAAACTCATTTGTACCTATTTGTTGTACAATATGTCATTTAAGCTTTCGCCAACTATCTACACTGATTGTTAATATATAAAAAGTATTTGTCACACAAGAGTATACATAAGCAGATTAGTTATTGTTAAAATACGTGTGAAGATTATTAATATTGTTAATTTTTTAATTGTAATCCTTAAGGTTTTCCGTTACGAATTTGAACACTGTAATCGTGCTCGATTTATAATAAAACAAAGTTTAGGACACGCTTTGAAATGTTGAAGTACACAATGAAACAAAACAAAAATAACATAAATAATAATTGAGTTTTGAAATATATTCATGAATTATAAATACAAAAAAAACATATAGAAATAAATATATTCATATATATATATATATATGTATGTATATTTATTATATTTTAATTCTTTATCTTTATTAACATAATAGACTTTATAAGAATATAAAGTTATCAGTTAGTAAAACCTTAAATACGAGAATTATAAATACTAGTATACATAAATATATATATTCTGGGATATTATTTTTTTATTCTCAAAATATAAATTATTAATAACAATTATAATAATAATAATAATAATAATAATAATAATAATAATAATAATAATAAAAATAATAAACCAACGTAAATAGTAATATTTAAGAAAAATCTATAAGTTTTGTGAGAAAAAAATATATAAGAAAGGAAATAATACAACATTTAGTTAATTAAAATGATGTAAATTAATTATGAAATTAAGACTTACAAAGTATTAAAATATAAATCTTTAGTTATAATAAAAATTTTATAAATCTTGAGACATGATAAGAGGGACTAAAAGTGTTTATGATATAAACCCAAAATGTGACTGGGAGAAGTTTTAAAACAGAATTTAAACAAGAAAGAAAGAAGAAGGACCAAAGTGGTAATAAACCCAAACCCCCTTGTTGTTCCCTACCCGTCTGCCCCATGGGTACCCACGAACCCGAATTTTGACCCGAATGCCATCCCCTCGGTTCCAGCTAAATTCCAGCTCACTTTTGAACAAATTAGGAAGGTATTTTTCACACGTATGCGTTCCCAATCAACAATAAATTTGATCGAATCCGTAATTAATTTTGAATAATTACCAAAAATTAAAATGACGAGCTACAAATGTGAACCACAACTAAATGAGCATAAAAACAAAATTAAACTATCACATTTCAATCCTTCAATCTGCGTGGACAATTCTGAGCAGCCAAAGAACTCCAACAATCGTTTCTATGTACGAATCAAGCCCAAGAACCATCAGTTATCATTGTTTACTCGAACACCATCAAACCGTATTCATTTCCAGGTAAATCCTATACCATTCTACTCGGTTTTGATAGGGAAACAAAAGCCCTATGTTTAATTTCTCAAACGAGTTCGTTCTAAGACGAATTGAATGAGGATTGAGGACTAGGGTTCTTCTGAATTCAAAATAGAATTTGGGGGAAACTAAAACTCATATGTTTTATTCATTAAAAACAGAAAAGAGTCAACATATAAAGGATATCCAATTGGTAACCATATTGCGAGTTAGACCGAGAGGTCTCGGGTTCGAGACCTGCTTCGGCCGGATTTTGTTTATTATGCCATTTTCATCCATTTTAAAGCTAGAAAAAAAATTGTAAATCATAAAAATATTATTTTATAGAAATCTGTTAGAAAATTTTAAATTCCATAAATTCTAATAACTTAATCTCATTAGTTAAACTTGTTTTATGGGTAAAATCAATTTGTTAAATGTACATGAACTATATATATTCTATAAAGACCAAAATTTAACAAGACTATACATGTGTATACATGTGTATACGTACATATATGTATTAGTTTTTAAATATATATGTATATATATATATATATAAAATAAATAATATCAAACCAAATTATTAACAAGTAAATACAAATTTAATTATTTAATATTTTGGAGTGATAAAATTATCCAAGAAATATATTTTGATTTAAATAAACTTGTTATTGAGATAAACTTAGTAACGAGATCTAGGAATTTGCTTTTAAATCAAAAATATTTAGAGCTTTATGAATTAATATTTAGAGCTTTATAAATTAATTCTAAATTGAATTTTCCTAAAAGAAGTATTCCAAAACTTTAGGAAAATATTTAAATACATTATTTAATTAAACATTATTTTAGACAATTTCACTAGTAAAATTTAATTCAAATGGATGGAAATAGATTGTTTAGTGTTATTCAAAATTAGTTAGGGATATTTATTTATTTGATAAATGAATAAATAAATAACCCTAATGAAAGCCGATCAAAGTTAGAAATACTATATTCAGACTTCCATAGTATGACATAGTTTATAAAACAAGAACTCTTAACTCTAGGTAATGCTAACACTATTTGGTATATGAACATTAGGTGAAGCATTATCTTCGATTTTATTCTCTATCAATTATCATTGGGACTAGCTAATCAATTCAATTGAGTTTCTTCACACTCCCTTTTACATTTTTGTTTTTGGGATGTTACACATATCTTATTCAAACGCTATTCATTCTATTATTCATTCAATCTATGATGCAAGCCTTGGACCTAGTTAGTTATATGTGTTAGATGCTATGCTTATACAATGTGTTGATTCTATGTGAGAGCCTATGTGTGTTGTTAGTCAAGCAAGCTAGTACTTAGTAGCCTAAGATGTGTTAGATACCATCTTCGCAATGGCTTTTGCCTTTGTGTGAAAAAGGTGAAAAGTACACCTAGCAAACTTGTTGAATTATAACTGTTAATTTATAGTATGGTCATAATTGAATTAACATGTTGTAAGGATACTTGCTTGGACACAAGCTATTGTTATTCATTCATTCTATTTGTTCAAACTTGTATTCATGATATGCTTATGATACATAACTAGTTATGCTATAGTTTGCATCCTTTTTATACTTATTATTTAAACTTAGTGTCTGATCTCACCAACTACGCAAATAGTTGACAAACTCTATTTTACATGTGTAACATGATAAGGAAGCATGATGAAGACATAGGATACGAATTAGTGACCTAGTTAAATTGTAATCAATGTTTTAGTACTGCAAATGTAACTGTTGATTATTCAATTAATGTCATGGTTGTTTATTATTCAATGAATGTTGTGTTGTTTTGTAATCATGATGCATTAAATAGTGAAACATTAAAATAGCACCATGATCTAATGAACAGTCAAACTCGCGCCCCGACGTGTTCCGCCGTCGGTCGGGGTGTGACAGATTTGTATCAGAGCCATGGTTATAGGGATTTAGGTTATTAGAAAATGGTGGCCTAGACTATAACTAAGCTTCCCTATATGAGTTATCTCATATTATCTTTTATTTTTTGCTACTTGCTTATGTGCTATGTGTTATGCCATACATACTGTTTTGTATTATATAAATGTTACCATAGAGGAAAGCCTTAGTTGTTAATAACCATAGAGGAAAAGCCTTAGTTAATAAAATGCATTTGCTTACACTTAGCTAAGAATTGCCTTAGATTAAGATAACTTATTTTTATGGGATTTACTTTGTTAAGCAATTGATATAGAACTTGCTTTAAGTAAACTCCATTTAAAATTCACATATGTACAAACAATCTATTGATGTTAGGAATCTAAACTCATTAGGCTTAATGCCTAATATTACTCTTTAGACAACATAGGAATTCCAATATTGATTTCAAGATCTCGTTAGAATTAAGTTTGTGAGGTGGATATGTAGTAACTGGAAGAGAGTAGTACTGGTAGTTAGAATTCCTGTCTAGGAAAGCTATTCGTATAAATCCCCGAGGTACTGCGGGACCTGTCTAGCTTTCCTGGGGACTTCTGATGAGAGTATTATCACTTATAGGCCAAATCATATCATACCAAACACCTAACAAACTAAATGATTCTAATATGTCACCTAGTGTTCAATTTTGAATACTATTCCTATTTTTTGAAA
Source organism: Mikania micrantha (assembly GCA_009363875.1). NCBI lineage: Eukaryota > Viridiplantae > Streptophyta > Magnoliopsida > Asterales > Asteraceae > Mikania > Mikania micrantha. The sequence goes on along the minus strand of CM018696.1, from coordinate 13,058,021 downwards.
CAAGATCAAATGATTTACCTTTATGTAATTTTACTAAACATTCAATTTTGATTCAAATCCTCGTTAGAATTAAGTTTGTTAGATGAACATGTAGTAACTGGAAGGGTGAATACCGGTAGCTGAGACTCCTGTCTAGGAAAGCGATTCATAATCCCTGACGAGGGACCAATCTAGCTTTCTTGGGGATTATTAATGAGAATATTTTACCTACAGGCCAAAGCATGTTACATTTTGCAAATAACATTAATTCTAATAAGTCAAAAGGTGTCCAGCTTGGATACTACTTGTCACACTTCCAAATTCCCACGATGGAGTTAGTCCACATGGGTGTGACGTGGCCAGAATCACAGCTCATGGTCATATAGAACACCTCTATATGCGTTTTCAAAAAACATTGTTTGACATAAATACAACCAAACAATTTGGTAATTAAGCAACGGAATAATATAAATCTCATAATGCAGCGGAAAATAAGATGTTAGACATTGTACTGTTTGAAATACATAACATATATTAAAATTGTTTTATAAAAAGACACGACATAACATATGCAACTCCTATGCTCATGCCCTTAAGTGTGATCCCTGAGCCCATACTCTTGTCAGTTACCTGAGAATACAAGTTTAAAAAAAAGTGTCAACACAATGGTTGGTGAGTTCATAGGTTTTGATATACATAATAGTAAGAAAACATGTGTCATGTTGTTTATCATAATGTTAATACCGAGCCCTAGGCTCCAAGTGTTAGTGCGTCACTACCGAACTAGACTTGTTAGTCCTTGCCTCCGCTATGTCTCGTAATAACATAGCAAGTTAGGTCGAAATTTCACGTGTCTCGACCTCCAATCAGTACTGTGCCACGTGGGGTTCGTCACACCCAAACGTATCCATTCAAACTCACCTCGTTGTTCGTACATTAACGGTAAGACTTTGTGAGGGTTTGTTACGATTACAACACTTAATGTTTGTCTAATAAACCAGCATACACATAAAAATGTTTGTACAGTAGTAATGTTTGACTCGATTCAACAAGTATTCTCCCCTATTTTAAAAGCTTGTAAAATAGTTAAAGAGGGGCCGTAAACTCACCTTAGTGAGAATGAATAGTGCAAACGTAAGCTCCTTCGCCTGTAGAGTGGTCGGTCACCGGCTACCTATATCGTATACCATATGTGAGTTCGTGTAAGTGACCGTGTTCGTGTTCATGCTCGTGTTTAGGCTCAACAACCCTCGGTTGTTCATGTTTGTCCGTGTCGGTCCACATTGACCGTGTTTGCTCGTGTTGGTCCACATTGACCATGTTTGACTGTGTTTGACCGTGTCAAGTCAACGACCCATTGGTGAACCGTATGTCGGTTGTGATTCGTGTAACATTCGTGTTTGTGCTCGTCGTGTGTAAAATGCGCAATTCGCGTCCATGGACAACTTACTATCTATAGTAAGTTTCCATTTATGGCAAGTTTCATAACACGTGTCGTTTTTAAAGTTCTAGCATGCTCGTTAAGTCCTACGTGATCATGTTAACACTTTACACGTTGTCATATGAAATCAAATAAGCATACAAGTTACGTTTGCATATAAAAGTTTCCTAAAAAGGAAAGTTGCTAGATTTAGCAAGTTTATCATCAAAAACCATCTAACTTAGCATGCAATAATCATATCAAGTCACAATAAGTCATTTAGCATGCTCAAAACATATCTAGCATCCCTAGGTCGATATTTCTCAAAATAAAGTTACTAAAAATAGTAACCATGACAATGACCATCCTAAGCTTTCCTACTCCATTTTCATATCACATATCATCATATAATGCCATTCATCATCATCCAAACTTATCAGTCTAGTTCAAATCATCATTTATCAAGATTTAGGCCACAAAAGTTACTAAATATAGTAACTAGGCCAAATATGCCCACAATCAAGTTTCAAATCTAATCATCATAACATCATATTATTATCCAAATAACAAATCTACACACATGCATGTTCATCTTTTCACCCATATCACCATCTTTCAACATAAAAGTTACTAAATATGGCAAGTGTTGCAAATATTCATATTGTGACCATTTAAACTATAACAAAGCATGTAGCATTTCATCAAACACATAAATAAACATACATGAATATCCAAAATCACCTAACATACTCTAGATCATGCATGCGTGCAAGTATATCACCTTTGTATGACCAAATCATGCATTCTACATATACACATCATCATAGATCATCATGAAACGTCATCAAACCATCTTAGATCATTATTAACGGTTGAAATAACATTAAACCCAGATTCAAACATCACAAAATTCGTGCATGTAATGGTGTAGTGCTTGCATGTGAGTTTCAAGACTTGCATGTGGGTTTTCAAGTGTTGAAAGTGTGTGTAGGCTTGTAGAAACTACCTCACAAGCTCTAGATCACCAAGATAATGTTGTAGCAGCCTCAAAGACCTCTGAATAGCTCGTGCTTAGCAGAAATGAGGTGGTCTTGGTGGTGGTTTGGGATCCAACTCTCTTCTCAAGCCTCCAAGTCTTCAAATCTTCACTTGAGCTTCAAGAATGGTGTTAATGGAGGTTATTGGAGTGTTCCAGAGGTGATTGTAGGGTATTTGGGGCAGATAAACTCGTGGTGTGGCGTCTGAACTTGATTAAAATGATGATGGTAAAGATAATCATGATTTTGTTGCTACCAAGAAGATTTTTGCTATTTCATGCTGTCAGGCGCAAAGCCTGACGTGGCTGACGGACATCAGGCGTTGCGCGCGGATGTCCCTCATCCGGCGCCCCCTTTTCCTTCACGCGCGCATCGCCAGTGGTCGAGGGTTAGGGTCAGGCGTAGCGCCTGGCCCATTTAGAAGGCCCAATAGGCCCATTTTGTTTTTTTAGGCCCGTTTTCGCTCGTTTTGTTGTTTTAGGCCCGTTTTCGCTCGTTTCTCGATTGTAATACATCGTTCAAGCGTCGTTTGGACCCTAATCGTCCATTATTGGCCGTAATTGACTTGTGAAGTGTCTGTGTGACTAAATGTTGTGACGTTCACCAACGTTCGTGGGTTTTGACACGTGTGTGCGGTTTCTCGATAATTCCGAATTATCCTGTTGTGTTAGTGTTCGTATTGTCGTGCTACGTGTCACACTAAATTAAACCAATTCTAGTGCCATGTGTACAAATATCAATTAAATAATCATTTAATTAAAGAGAATGCTGACTTGGATTTTACGGGGTGTCACATCTCCTTAAGATTTTTAATCAAATTCAAAATGATTTCAGTACATTATTTATACAATATCAAATCTTATGATATCATACTTAAGATTAGTGATGGTGATTCATCACTAAATCTCACAAAATATGATGTCCTTTTTCTTTGTTGAATAATATATATGTTATAATTCAAGAAAGTTAATAATAGCATACGTAATATTGTAATGGTGATACGTTACTACATCTAAAGGCTATGGTATTACCTTTTTCTTGAATTTATAATGTCTATGTTATGATTCAATACCTCCATGTTATCTTACTCAATTGAGGCTAGTGATGGTGATTCATCACTGTGTCTCAAAAGATATGATGTCATTTCCCCCTGTTGTATTTTACCTATGTTAGGTTCAAGAAAGTGGCAACATTATTCCTAAATATTTTTGATGGTGATACATCACTACATCAATAGGTTATAGTGTTAGGTATCTTGGATTGATAATAAATATGTTATGATTTTCAGAACTCCATGATATCATACTTAAGACTTGTGATGGTGATTCATCACTACGTCTCACAAAGTATGATCTCATTTCCTTTTGTTTCATGCAACCTATGTTATGATTCAAAACGTTAGTAACATTTTACCTAAGAGATTGTTATGCTGATGCATCACTATATCAAAAGGTTATGGTGTTACTCTTCTTTGAGTTGATAATATACATGTTTCAATTTTTAGAACTCCATGGTATCATATTGGAAGTTAGTGATGGTGATTCATCACTGTGTTTCACAAGATATGGTGCCATCTCTCTGTTTTATGTTACCTGTGTAATGATTCAAGCAGCATTAAACCTAAGATTTGTGATGGTGATACATCACTAAATCAAAAAGGTTATGGTGTTATTCTTCTCTGAATTATTATATATATTTTGTGATTCAAAAAAAAAACTAGCAATATTATATTGAAAGATTTATTGATGGTGACATCACTAAATCTGAAAGGTCATAATATTGCATATATCAATATTCGAACTCATGATAGAAACTCAACGATATTGCACTCATGGTTAGTGACTTGTCGCTATATCTAAAAATTATAATATCACCTCTTTTATGAAATACATGATGACTATGTTATAATTCTATGAACACCCTAAGATCTTATTGCCTAAGATCGGTGATGAATAATTCTAACATGTCATTAAGTATTCAAACATGAAAATCCTTTCCTATGTTTTAAACAAGTCACAATGATTTTTGATTTTAGTGTTTTAACCAAGACACAAAGATTTCTTATTTTATTTCATACCCTGTTTAGATTTCAATAAAATGGCATGACTCGAACTTATGGAATGTTAGTATGAGTGATTTCATATGAAATCCCAAACAAGTTCACATGAATCATATTTAGACGGATCATTCTATATCTGTATCTTTAGACAACAATTCAAAGATTCAACGATATTATAGCTAAGATTAGTGATAATCAGTTATCACAAATATTAAAGGTATATAATATCAAATACTTGTGTATTCTATATCATTCATTTATCCAAAATTGATCATAATTCAATCCATACGTTATAACCGTGAGATTCCATTTCAAAATTTGCACTGTTTAGAATCTCTCTTCTCATACAAAAGACTAGTCAAAATCTTCCCCACCTATTCAAACATGTTTTAAGTTTATGTAAGCCTTGGTAGGCGTTTGGTATGCTACCAAAGTATTAGTAGTGTGGTGGGTTGGCTGTGGTATACCCTATATATAAGCATTAATAGTACATTGATAGTAGGACCAAAAGCTTGATCAAGGGCTAGAGTAGTCAATTCAATCTACAGTTTCAAGTAAACAATGCGAGTCAAACCAATTGTTATTCACTTACTAAATTTGGTGTGTATTCTTACATCAGGTAGAATCAAAAATATCAATAACCACATGAATCATACTATTGAGTTTTAAATGAGTTGTACCATATTCATACGTTCAAGCAATGACTCAAGGATCCATTGATATCATAACAAAGGTCAATGACAATAGTTATCATAACCATAAAATATCACCTACTAGTGTAATCTATATCATTCGTATGTTCAAAATAAATCATTTAGAAACCCATATAAATATGAGATTCAATTGCAAGATTGCAACGGTTAATATCTCCACACTCATATGATTTCTAAGATTAGACAAATATTCAAACGCCTATTCAAAGTGTTGTTAAGGTTAGGTTAGTCTTGGTAGGTAATTGGAATACTATCAAAGTATTAGTGATGTGGTGGGTTGGATGCGGTATACCCTATATATAAGCACCAATAATACGTTGATAGTAACACCGAAAGCTTGACCAAGTATAGGATTAGGCAGTTTAATCTACATTTCGAGTGAAGTATTCTTTAGTCAAGAATAATCAACAAATAAATCAGTACTCATATAACAATATCTTGATAGCATTTCTATTCCAGGTTATTCAAATACATTTTTAGTTAATCTCCCATGAGTTGAGTCAACCATCGATCATAACAAGTAAACTAGTTATATAAAAATCTGGAAATCCTAGTGCGTTACTAATACCTATTCTAATTAAAGATCATTATCATTTCAAAATGTTCTAACACAAATTGTGATTTTAATCTCTCCTAAACTGTCAATTTGCGGTCTAAATATTGAGACACTATCCTATAACTTTAATAAGTACAATTCTAATAACATTGAATCGATAATTAAAGGTGATAAAGAAACAAAAAAGTTGAAAGGAAACAACTAACAATTTTGTCAAAAATTACTACTAAATAAATTTCAGGACGACATTTCCTAAAGTTAGGGAGACTATAATCCTTAAGGTTTTTCGTTACAAATTTGAACACTGTAGTCGTGCTCGATTTATAATAAAACAAAGTTTAGGACACGCTTTGAAATATTTAAGTACACCATGAAACAAAACAAAAATAACATAAATAATAATTGAGTTTTGATATATATTCATGAATTATAAATACAAAAGAAAACATATAGAAATAAATATAATCATATATATATATATATGTATATTTATTATATTTTAATTCTTTATCTTTATTAACAAAATATACTTTATAAGAATATAAAGTTATAAGTTAGTAAAACCTTAAATACGAGAATTATAAATACTAGTATACATAAATATATATATTTTGGGATATTATTTTTTTATTCTCAAAATATAAATTATTAATAACAATAATAATAATAATAATAATAAAAATAATAATAATAATAAAAATAAAAATAATAATAATAATAATAAACCAACGTAAATAGTAATATTTAAGAAAAATATATAAGTTTTGTGAGAAAAAAATATATAAGAAAGGAAATAATACAACATTTAGTTAATTAAAAGGATGTAAATTAATTATAAAATTACAATATTAAGACTTACAAAGTATTAAAATATAAATCTTTAGTTATAATAAAAGTTTTATAAATTTTGAGACATGATAAGAGGGACTAAAAGTGTTTATGATATAAACCCAAAATGTGAGTGGGAGAAGTTTTAAAAAAGAATTTAAACAAGAAAGAAAGAAGAAGGACCAAAGTGGTAATAAACCCAAACCCCCTTGTTCTTCCCTACTGGTCTGCCCCATGGGTACCCACGAACCCGAATTTTGACCTAAATGCCATCCCCTCGGTTCTAGCTAAATTCCATCTCATTATTGAACAAATTAGGAAGGTATTTTCACACGTATGCGTTCCCAATCAACAATAAATTTGATCGAATCCGTAATTAAGCGTGAATAATTACCAAAAATTAAAATGACGAGCTACAAATGCGAACCACAACTAAATGAGCATAGAAACAAAATTAAACTATCACATTTCAATCCTTCAATCTGCGTGAACAATTCTGAGCAGCCAAAGAACTCCAACAATCGCTTCTATGTATGAATAAGCCCAAGAACCGTCAGTTATCATTGTTTACTCGAACACCATCAAACCGTATTCATTTCCAGGTAAATCCTATACCATTCTACTCGGTTTTGATAGGGAAGCAAAAGCCCTATGTTTAATTTCTCAAACGATTTCGTTCTAAGACGAATTGAATGAGGATTGTGGATAGGGTTCTTCTGAATTCAAAATAGAATTGGGGGAAACTAAAACTCATACGTTTTATTATTAAAAACAGAAAAGAGTCAACATATAAAGGATATCCAATTGGTAAGAGATTGTGAGTTAGACCGAGAGGTCTCGGGTTCGAGACCTGCTTCGGCCGGTTTTTTTTTTATTATGCCATTTTCATCCATTTTAAAGATAGAAAAAAATTATAAATCATAAAAAAAATATTTTATAGAAATCTGTCAGTAAATTTTAAATTCCAGAAATTCTAATAACTTAATCTCATTAGTTAAACTTGTTTTATGGGTAAAATCTATTTGTTAAATGTACATGAACTATATATATTCTATAAAGACCAAAATTTAACAAGACTATACTTGTGTATACGTACATATATGTATTAGTTTTTAAATATATGTATGTATATATATATATATAAAATAAATAATATCAAACCAAATTATTAACAAGTAAATACAAATTTAATTATTTAATATTTTGGAGTGATAAAATTATCCAAGAAAATAGATTTTGATTTAAATAAACTTGTTATTGAGATAAACTTAGTAACGAGATCTATGGAAACGTCGGGATGCCACGAGGGATGTGTAGATTGTTCATAAGCTCGTGGGCATCTAATTAAATCATCACATATCAATTAACCAACCAAATTAATTACACAAAAATCATGTTCATCATGAATTAGTTACAACGATTACACAAAAGATTTAGCTAAACTAACTAAACTCTAGTACTCAGAATTTCAGTTATTTTAGCTAAGTCCAAGAACCTAAGTGATGATGTCTCAAAAGATGTAGAGCTATCCTGATCTACCTATTTCTCTTCATTCCCTGAAACATGTAGAAAATCAAGTGTCAACTACGAAGTAGTTGGTGAGAAATCATAAGTTTTTATATATTAAAAATGTTTATAAAACGTTTATAAAAGTTGATAAATGGGTTTATAGAAGTTTATAATTTCCCCGAGAAAATCCACATGTGCACCTGTAAGTTAGTCCAGTTCTGCCAAATCCCAACTCAACACAACATCCAACAATTCAATTAACTATATACACAGTAATCACATAATTCAAATAATCACAAATCATTATCCACATATAATCAACCAATCACATCTCAATCATTAATCATCAGAATCATATAAACATAAGTTACCGCAGAGGACCTCAGTCAACTCAATCAACGGCGGAATCATCGCGGAGGACCGCAGTCAACTCAATCAACGATATATCTATAAGTGTCTTCGTGCACTGCGGAGGACCGCAGTCAACTCAACCAACAGTGGAATCACTAAGGAGGACGTTAGTCAACTCACCAACAGTAAGTCAATTATCGAGTAGGACCTAAGTCAACTCAACCAACAATGACTCACGGATAAGTAATAATCCATCTCAATCAATAATCAATGATAATTCAATAATCTGAATATCATAATGATAAACCAGGTGTCACCCATGTGTTATCAAAATAATATTTTAAATATTGGTATACATGTTCCACCTTCGAGTTTAAAACAAAATAGTTTAAAAGGAGGTTATGAGAACTCACCTGAGTCCTTAGATTTCGTGTTCTCGTAGTATGCGCGCTCACGTAAGAAGAATCAGAACAACCCAATCAATCTGTAATTATAATGTGTTTTATATTCATAAATATACGTGTTTTCTTAAATCAATGTCCTTAGTGTTTTACTTTTATCTTTTTAATATCTTTTTAAATTAGTTATCCAATCTAAGTTAAGTGGTAACACATAAGGTTTCATTACTAATCCTCATAACAATATAATTTAAACTTGTTAGTTTTCAGTTATCTATGATGATATTTATTTATGAATTCTCGTGTTTTACTTCCCATAGTTACATACGCTAGAGATAACAATCTTGTTTCGTACGCATCTATACCCATATGCATGACCACTTAAATCCACCACCATTATTTAATAAAAACCTCATTAAATTTTTATGAAATTCTATTTAATAATTTATACCAAAGTTCACATTATACATACAACCTCATAATTTAATTTATGTATTTAAGACAAAGTTGGTGGCCATGATTGCCCATGCATGTATGGTTATATATGTGTATATATATACAATCAAGTTCCCCATTTACCCTTGTTCTTTATTTAAGTAATTATTCACATGAATTCCAGCGAACCTAATGCCCATTTACCCTTAGGTTCGGCTAACACTAAGGTTCGGCTAGCATCAAATAGGTTCGGTCAGCTCATGTTTTTAGTATAGCCCTAGGTTCGACTAACTAGCAGGTTTCGGCCATCAGAAGGGGTTCGTGAACCTGGTGGGGTTCGTGAACCTGGTAGGGTTCGTTGATGGCTGCATGAGGTTCGGCTGATTAGGGTTTTTTTTGGGGTTAGGTTCGGCTGAACATGAAGAGGTTCGGCCAAGACAGCGCGTGCCACAGGTTCGCCCCCAAAGAAAATTGGTTCGTGTACTCCATGTAGGTTCGGCTCCTTTAAGGTGTGGTGCCATGTAAGGTTTGGCTGAAATAGGTTCGGGGACCCCATGCAGGTTCGGCCAACCCTAAGCGAACCTCACAGGTTCGTGATGACCTGGGTTTGGGCAACTGCACGGTTTTGTTGTTCATCATCACTTCCATCGACTCTCATCCTAGTTCAGGTCCAGACCCTCGCTAATACTAGGTCATTCAGGTCCGATTAGGGTTTTAACTTGTTAAAAATCGAACTATATCACCATGATGGCAACCGGTTGTTTAAAAAGGAAGAAAACCAAAAAGTAAAGTGCTCGATTTACCTCCAAATTGCGTTCAAAAGCTGTATTTCTTCGTATCTTCTTGTTCCCCCCATCACACGAACGTTTTGGCACCAAAGTCACGCGAAACCGTTGAGAAATGAAGAAGAAAATCTAGAGAGAAGGTAGAGAGAAAGGAGGTGACGAATTTTTGGTGTTTTTTAGAGAGAGAGGGTTTGTGAAATGAGTGGAAAGAAGATGTCCTTCTTTCTTTTATTTCGTTTCATCCTCGCGCGCCCGGTCTCGTTTTTATCGCGCTAAAATTATAATATGTTCGGTTTTAATTGTAAACGGGTTTTGAAATATAAAACGTTTACATAATTATATTTTGTTTTCATAAAACAATTTTTTTATTTAAATACGGTCGTTTCGTAAACAATTTCCTTTCCATTCCAAACCACAATCCATAATCTGTAAATTCAACTGCGATAAACTCTCTTGTTAGTTTTGTTGTGTTTCAACTAAACTTCCCATGTTTTATGCATATAGTAATATGTTCTCAATATGTATACCAATATTAGTAATAACATCCAATAATTCATTGTCATTCACAATTTTCATATCAGGTCGTAACAGTACAATCGTACATGTACGGACAACCTGGAATACAGTGATGTTACAGTCTCCCCTAGTTAAGAGAATTTCGTCCCGAAATTCAACTTGGAGTGACCGTAGTGAATAAATGTGGGTACTTAAGCTTCATCTGATATCCCGTTTCCAGGTGAATTCTGGACCACGCTTCGACTCCCAACGTACTTTGACAATTGGAATTCTACTGTGTTTGAGCTTTTTAACCTTGCGATCCATTATCTCGACTGTTTTTTCAACGAAGTGCATGGTATCATCGACGCGAATGCCATCGAGTGGTACCTGAAGATCTTGATCAGCTAAGCACTTTCTTAAATTGGACACGTGAAACGTTGGGTGTACGTTGCTAAGTTCAGGAGGAAGTTCCAACTTGTAGGGAACCTTCCTGATCCGTTTAAGAATCTTAAAAGGGCCAACATATCGTGGAGCATGCTTACCCTTCTTCCCGAATTGTACCACTCCTTTCCAGGGCGATACTTTAAGTAATACCATATCATCAACTTCAACCTCTAAGGGTTTTCGTCGTTTGTTCACGTAGCTTTTCTGTTGACTGCGTGCAGCTAACAGATTGTCACGGATCTGGCGAATCTTGTCAGTCATTTCTTGAACAATCTCGGGACCATTGATCTATGATTCGCTGACCTCGGTCCAACAAATAGGTGACCGGCATTTTCTGCCATAAAGAGCTTCAAACGGCGCCATACCAATGCTCGCATGATAACTGTTGTTATACGAGAACTCGACTAATGGTAAACGGCTATCCCAGTTGCCACCGAAATCGATGACACAAGCTCTCAACATATCTTCCAATGTCTGAATCGTTCTCTCCGTCTGAGGATGATAAGCGGTGCTAAGATCCAATCTTGTTCCAAAAGCTTCATGAAGTGATTCCCAAAATCGTGCCGTGAAACGAGCATCACGATCCGATATTATGCTTAAGGGAATTCCATGTCGGCTAACGATCTCATCAACATAGATACGAGCTAATTTCCGCACAGGGTCGTCTCGCGTATCGGTAAGAAGTGAACCGACTTGGTTAATCTATCAATTATCACCCAAATACTATCCTTACCGCTTACGGTTCGTGGGAGTTTGGTAATAAAATCCATAAAGATATTCTCCCACTTCCACATGGGTATTGTACTAACAATCCAGAAGGTTGCTGGTGTTCTGCCTTGACTTTAGCACAGTTAAGGCACTTGGACACATACTCAGCAATATCCTTCTTCATTCCAAGCCACCAGTACAAGGCTCTAAGGTCTTGATACATCTTATCAGCGCCCGGATGGATTGAGTAACGAGACTTATGAGCTTCATCCAAAATCATCACCCTAAGATCATCCCTGTTCGGTATCCACAACCGATTCAAATAATACATCAAACCATCATCCTTAGTTTCCAATAATAACTCGGCCCCACAAGACATCTCATCTTTCAGGCTATCTTGAGCCAGTGAGTGTTGTTGGGCTGTGAGAACATTAGTATGGAGATTAGTGTGCACTCGGACACTATGGATCTGAACCTGACTTTTGCGACTAAGCACATCTGCTACTACATTCGCTTAACCAGGATGGTAGCGAATCTCACGGTCATAATCATTCAACAGTTCAACCCATCTCCGTTGTCTCATGTTAAGTTCTTTCTTATTGAGAATATGCTGCAAACTTTTATGATCAGTAAAGACTACACACTTCGTGCCATAAAGATAATGTCTCCATCTCTTCAAAGCAAACACGACTGCACCAAGTTCCAACTCGTGTGTGGTGTAGTACTTCTCGTGAATTTTCAGCTGTCTTGATGCATAGGCCACAACCTTTCCCCACTGCATGAGGACACAACCGAGACCTAGGTTGGATGCATCACAGTAGACTACAAAATCATCATTTCCATCAGGCAGTGTCAAGACAGGAGCATCACACAGTTTGTGCTTCAAGGTCTGAAATGCCTCTTCTTGCTTTGGTCCCCACTAATAAGGTTTGTTCTTTTGAGTCAAAGAAGTGAGAGGGACAGCAATCCTGGAGAAGTTCGAAATAAACCGCCGATAGTAACCGGCAAGTCCTAGAAATGATCGAATCTCCGTTGGTGTCGTCGGTGTACTCCAATTCTTCACCGCATCAATCTTCGCAGGATCCACGTGAACACCCTTTTCATTGGCATACAGTCGCTCCTCTCTTAGGATCTCCAAAACCAACTTAAGGTGTTGCTCGTGTTCTTCTTTGCTCTTTGAGTATATCAAAATATCATCAATGAATACAATCACAAATTTATCCAAGTATGGCTTGCAAACACGGTTCATGAGATCCATGAAAACCGCTGGTGCATTGGTAAGGCCAAAGGGCATTAACAGAAATTCATAATGGCCATATCTTGTTCTGAAAGCCGTCTTGGGAATATCATCATCATGTACCCGTGTCACACCCCGGGCCGGCGGGAACGGATCGTGTTTTCCCGTCGGGCGGAAGGTTCCCAGGGCGCGATATCTTGAGTGATAATCAAATGATCAGATTGTTTACATAGCACATGATAAATAAATGAGAAATGCTAACACATCCATGATATAGAATTACAAGATTAAATTACAATGTATCGTTCATAATTTAATCGAGTAAATCTATCAAAAGAATCAATATAACTATATCTTGTATGTGTACAAGATATACAAAAGATGATTCATGGTTCTTGTCACCAAAAGCATGCAACACAAAATAAAGCTAGGTCTTCTAAAAGTCCACTAGCTTAATCCTTGCATGTATGTATCTACACCTGTTCATCACCTGAGAAAACATGTATTTAAACAAAGTCAACACTAGGTTGGTGAGTTCATAAGTAAGTTAATTGAAAACCTTGATTCATTCACATGCACAAACACAATGTATATTATGTTACTTGTATGTCATTTGTTCACCCAATGGCTTCTCAATAGTTATATTTACAAGTATTATTTCATCCTACTAGTGATGCTTATATATAGGGCATATTTAAGGGAACTAAGCCCTGGCCAACATCCCACCACATCACTACTAGAACTCCACACAACTTGCAATACAACTATTGATTTCCATTCCCAATCCACTTGTCCATATCATTCTTGAATCACCTGTGATAACTTGTATAGAATAATATAATGATGTAATTGTAGTTATCGAACCGAAGTTTAGATAACCATTATATGTTAAGGATATTAGATTTATCAAATCTGTTCCTTGTATTATTCTATATTGGTGGGGTTAACTGTTGTTTCACTTTTAAATATTAAGAGTGTTAGTTAACCACTTGTAATTTGTTCTTGAACTATAGTGCATAGAGCCTAAAAGGAATCCATTGACATCCTCACATAATCAGATCTCAATGCATCCGATTTACCTCTACCACTTTGTAAACTCATAGACCTCATCGAAACAGTTACTAGCAATATGACATGAGAATATACATTACTCAGTCTACTAGTCAACAAGAAACGATGGATTAATTACTTATCACTGCAGATTAATATCACCATGTGTCGCTTACCAGAACCTGACTTGAGGTCGCCCTGTCACCGGTCATACGTTACCGGCCAATGAATCAATACGATCAACATACTAGTCCTACAAGCTAGAGGTTTGTCAAACCTATGGTACCACTATGCTATCGTCGGTTTAGTCATGTAAAACTAACTGGTCAACGAATTATAGGGACATACATGATCAACTTGTACAATTTGGCACATGATTGAAGTGATATAATACAACAGGTCAATAGTAACTAATTGTAATTGTGTTCATCTGTGTTATTGTTCTCATTGTCATATGTTCTCTGTGTTATTAACAAAGTTAAATAAGAACTGGTCTTATTACATTATGTTAATTCTTTGAATGAATGATGTTGTTATCATGAAGTTACATTATCATGATTATCATTCTTTGTTCCATGTTCTCTTGTAATATGTGTTGAGTTGTAAAGCTAAGTGTTAAAAGGACTTGTCCTATTACACTTACTCAAATCTTGTGTCGAATTCTATTACAAAGATACGTAATATCTTTATAACATTCTTATGTATGCCTGTGATTATTCCAATGTTTGTTTATGCAAGAATAACTAAGTGTTATAAGATAGAATCTTACAACTATGTTATTCTAATGTGTGGATGAACTAATAAGATATATTATATTGTTCATCTGATTATCCCTGTCATATCGGGATCATACAAGCATGCATACAATGATAAGCGATAATAAACAGTTAAGTATTATCTAAATCAAAGTATAAATAACATGTTAAGCAAAACCTTTAAATAAATAAAAGTAAACATGTTTCTCAGCCCCGAGAGTTTAAAATCAGTTAAGATTAAAGTAAAAAGGGCATATGAACTCACCTTGTTGTTGTAGGGTTGACTTAGCTTAAACGAAGAAATGCACTCGCTCTTTGTTGTTCTTGTTGTTGGTTTCACGATCCTGTATTGATTTGATGTGATTGTAATCTTATAAGTATAGATTTTATAGATTTGTGCGCGTGTATGTGTTAGTCCTAAAGTTGACTAATACTAGTGGGTCGCGGTCTTTATTCGGCCCTGGGTTTCATTGTTGTAAGTTATGTTAACCCTTATTTCGTTCAAGTTGAGCTTGACCTTGCATGAGTATACTCTTGAATTCTTATAGTTCACAACTATTAACCTTGGATTCTTGTTTAAAGCTGACAACCTCTTATCACTTGCAAAAATCTTAAATAACTTGTTTCATAGTTAATAAATAACTATGATGCTAATTCTTGCGAAACTTAATGTTTTTAGATATTGCCCTTAACTAGTCCAACATGTTAATTTAGTTTTCTTATCGTGTGGGCCGAATAATATTCGAGTGAACCATATCTATAAAGGCCCAAATGAATTTGAATATGGTCCTTTGGTGCGTGCTATTGGGCCGGTTTTTTTCAAGGTGTTGGGTTCCCAAGATGGACCAACTAAATATAATTGGGCTAAGCCAATAGTGTTGGGCCAAGACAATTGTTAGTGGGCCAAATATGTGGGCTGTAAAATGGATAGAGTGGGCTCAATGTTGGGCCGAAAGTGACTGCTGACTCCTATTAAATCCATGTGGGCCGAAGCAAAAGATTAGAGCCGCACATTGTAGGTCGGCTGAACAAGATTGCAGCGAACCTTCAGGTGCAATTGGGCTAGGTTCGCCGGTCTTTGGGTCCTCAACAAGGTTCGGTGAGGATGCAGCCTAGGGTTCGGGACTCCTTGGTTTGTGAGTAGGAAGGGCTCGGCTCTTGGCATATGGTCCGGCTATGTTACATGGAGAGGAAGGTTCGTACCCCACACAATGGTTCGTGGGTCTATGTATCCATGCATGGTTCGTGAGGGTTCGGCTAGTTAGAATTGGTTCGGTTGGTTTTGGTTCGCAGAAGGTTCGTCTAGGGTTCTAAAGTTCGGTATGAATACCTGTAGGTTCTCTGGTGGCTAAGGGTTCGCAGCCCATATGTGTGGGACAAGGTTCGGCTGCCAACTACTGCACAAGGGTTCGTTTAACGGGGAGTAGGGTTCGTGACTTGGAAGAGGTTCGGCCAAGTGTCGCTGGTTCGTTCCTGGAATCACACGAACCTGTTCCTGCCATATTCCTTGTTGAGTTCGTGACATTAGTAGGATTGGGGTCTTGCTATGGTACACTAAGGTTAGTCCTCAAGCACCGGAGATGTGTGTATGGTTAGGTTTTACACAGAACAGGAGTGGATGTGTGTGTATAGTCGAACAAGATGACCCAAACCCTACTTTTCGTGATATTGCAAGCATCATACCTCGGAATTTAGTGGGTAAAACTTTAGATCTGCTATACTTTCTTGTAAAGGGCTTCAAGAGCTTCGTGTGGGTTCGAGAATCATCCAAATCCGTTGAAAAATGAAGAAGATATGAAGGATTTAAGGTTGGAATTGGTGGGGGAAAATGGATTCCGAAAATTTTTGTGTAGAGAGAAGGTGGAGGTTGGTGAAATGAAATAAATGGCTTCATTTATCCCTTAAGTACCCCGCGGGTATTCGGGTTCGTTTCAGTTGCTCGGTTCGAAGTTTCGTCGCGTAGCCGGAATTTTACGAGTAAATTATTTGAAATAAATAAAAGAGATTAATTTAAGTAATTTGATGAGTTTCAAAATTGTAAAATGTTATTTATTTTATTTTATTAAATTATTTACGTTCGTGTTGTGATTCGTTTTCGTTTCGTCGGATCGCGTCACCATCTAGCGTATTCGTTCGAATCGTCATTCGAACGAACTTGACAATGGTTTTGCTTTCCGACTTTTGTTTTCTACTTTCCAGTCATCATTTCAGAACGTTAAACTCACATATATGTTTGTGTGAATCGTCACCCACGCAAACACACTGTCAGTTCGTTATTCTGAAACGACACTGCAATTTATGTTTGAATTGTGTTTCCTCACTGTCGGACTCAAATAAACACCCTGATATCACATTGTTTTCACATTGAATTATCAGCCATCTGATTCCTGTCATCTATGGATATCAGATCGCAACCGATTTGTTTTTGTCATTCGCTTGAAGATCGTTGTTTCTCATGTTTAGTTGTGTTAACTGTACTTAGGTTTTCACTTAAATACACACAACTAATGTTTCAATTGAGTGTTGTACTTACAGTATTTAAGTTTACACAAAAATACATACAACTGTTTCTTGTAAATTTGAATTCTGTTAGTACAAATACTGTGTATACACATGAAATCACACGTAGTTACTATTAAAAGTATACGCACCGTACGGACTTGTCGGCCGGTTTGGTACTAGTTGTCACAGTCTCCCCTTGTTAAAGAAATTTCGTCCCGAAATTTAAGCATAAAAGTCGAGCTTTACTTCTCGAACAGGTGGGGATACTTGGTTTTCATGTTCTACTCACGCTCCCAGGTAAATTCTGGTCCACGCTTGGAGTTCCATCGAACCTTTACAATAGAGATACGGCTTCGTTTCAGTCTCTTGACTTCACGTTCCATAATCTCTACAGGTTCTTCAATGAAGTGTAGTTGCTTATCAACTTGTATATCTTCCAATGGTATGATCAATGATTCGTCTGCTAAGCACCTTTTGAGATTTGATACATGAAACACATTGTGTACTCCGCTGAGTTCATCAGGGAGTCTAAGTCTGTATGCCACAGGACCTATGCGTTGAGTAATCTCAAACGGTCCGACATACCTAGGTGCTAGCTTGCCCTTAGCCCCAAAACGAACTACGTCTTTCCATGGGGACACTTTCAACATGACTCGGTCACCCACATCGAATTCCAAAGGCTTGCGCCGTTTGTCTGCGTAACTCTTTTGGCGGCTACGTGTTGCTTGTAATCATTGTTGTATCGGGCTATCTTATCAGTAGTTTCCTGAATAAGTTCAAGCCCAGTAATTCTGTTATCTCCCACTTCGGTCCAACAAATTGAAGACCGACATTTTCTACCATAGAGTGCTTCAAACGGAGCACATCCAATGCTGCTGTGGTAGCTATTGTTGTAGGAGAACTCAATGAGAGGTAAGTGTGTGTCCCAACTTCCACCGAAGTCTAGGATGCATGTTCTCAACATATCCTCTAGGGTTTGAATGGTGCGCTCGCTTTGTCCATCCGTTTGTGGATGATAAGCGGTGTTCAAGTTAACACTTGTCCCTAAGGATTGTTGCAATGATTGCCAGATCCGCGAAGTAAATCGACTATCCCGGTCTGAAATAATAGACAATGGCACCCTGTGCCTCACTACTATTTCATCAATGTATACTCTCGCTAGTTTCTCCGTCTTGTATGTCTCTCTGATCGGCAAAAAGTGTGCGGACTTGGTCAATCTATCAATGATGACCCAAATCGAATCGTGTCCGCTGGAAGTGCGGGGTAGCTTGGTAATGAAATCCATAGCTATTTGTTCCCACTTCCATTTTGGAATCTCTGGTTGTTCCAGCAAACCCGAAGGTTTCTGGTGTTCTGCTTTGACTTTGGCACATGTGATACATTTGCCAACATAAGTGGCAATGTCTTTCTTCATACCCAGCCACCAATAAAATGACCTAAGATCTTGGTACATCTTATCGGCACCAGGATGAACTGAATAACGTGTCTTGTGTGCCTCTTCAAGTATGAGTGTTCGAAGTTCATCTACTGTTTGAATCCAGACACGATCCAGATAGTAGATAAGTCCATCTTGTTTTGTCTTGAATTATTTCTCGGCTCCACAATCGACCTCGCGTTTCAGATTGTCTCTTGCTACTGCTTCTTGTTGCGCTTGTAAAATATGATCTCTCAGACTTGTTTGCACAGTCATTCCCATTGCGCGAACACGTAAGGGTTTGACTCTTTCCTTCTGGCTCAAAGCATCTGCAACAACATTTGCCTTGCCCAGATGGTATTTGATCACACAATCGTAATCGTTCAGAAGCTCAACCCAACGTCTCTGTCTCATGTTAAGCTCCTTCTGATCAAATATGTGCTGTAAACTCTTGTGATATGTGAAGGTAGTGCATTTGGTACCATAAAGGTAGTGTCTCCAAATCTTTAAAGCAAATACAATAGCTCCCAGTTCGAGATCGTGTGTCGTGTAATTCTTCTCATGTATCTTCAGCAGTCGTGAGGCATAAGCAATGACTTTGTCTCGTTGCATCAAAACACATCTGAGTCCCTGATGGGAAGCATCACAGTAAACTACAAAGTCATCATTGCCTTCTGGGAGGGTTAATATTGGAGCATTGCATAATCTTTGTTTCAGTGTCTGGAATGCCTCCACTTGTTTATGAGTCCACACAAAAGGTTCAGACTTCTGTGTGAGCTTGGTGAGAGGAAAAGCTATTGTGACAACCGTCAACTATCAGGTTTAACTCATTTAACATCATTAGTATATTTAACGTTGACTATGACTATACTGTCAGAAAACTAAATTCTATTCCTTTTAATATGCATAGTTTTGCATTTATTCTACTTTGTGATAATCAATCCCGAAACGAACAATCGTGATAGCACGGTTAACGAATTTAACCCTTATGTTTGTTTTAGCTTAAAAACGATAAATCAAAAGTGAAGAACTCGAAATAACGAAGAAAAACAGTTATTTATAATTTCAACCGGCAAATTTACAGACAACAGATTATATCTGTATTTTACCTGAATAAAGTTAACACAATGAACCAAATATCATCTAAGATAATTATTATTAATCAAAAGTTAATTATTGACATGTAGTACTCCGAATATATCAGTTTTAATCACCATAACTTAACAAATAACCTAATATTGACATGTGTTGGACACTTGTCCACTCATGGTAACACAAGATCCATAAAAAAAATCTTGGAAAATTCTATAAAATCCACACATATCAACTTGTTTACCACTTCAACACACTTCCAATCTCTTTCTCTCCCTCTCATACGTCCGCCCCTCTCTCTCTCTACCCATTTCCATCATTTTTGAAAATTCAAGCTTCCATCCTTCAACTTCTATCAAATTTTGGTGTTCTTAGAAGAGACTTTGTCAAGAACACACACTTTGCTTCTTAAACTAAGGTAAAATACATACATTCTTGTGGGTTTGTTCATTAAAAGTTGTTCATCTATGATTTTGATTTTAAAACAAATGGGTTTTTGTATAAACATGATAATGTGTGTGTGTTATGATCCATACATATATACATATGTGTGTGTTGCGATCCATGTATATATGTGTGTGTGGTTTTGATGGATGATGATCTTGGATTGCATGCATGCATGCATGTATATTAAAATGAAACATTTTGATAAATAAAATTATGTATGCATGTGTGTATAAGTGTGTGTATAATATATATATATATATATATATATATATATAATCAATCAATTATGTATAAGTGGGATCATAATAAAAGAATAATAATATGGATCTAAGTTTGGAATAATCTAAAAACCCAAGCCGAGGCCAAGGAATGATTTCACATTCTTAGTCCCATTACATGGACGTTTGGTGATTTAAAGTTTGGAGAGACTTTTATTAAATACAGACACACATTCTGGAATTCTGGTAGAATGTTATCACGACTTTAACAACTCATAAAATGGTCATAAAAACTTCAAAGTGAACAAACTCAAAGTTCTATAATTAAGTTCATCGAGTTAGCTTTCCAAAGACTACTTAAACACCTTCTAACTCGACAAAATGACGCCCCAAACAGCCTTCACAAGATTAGTGCGCGGATTTGTACCCCGTGACTTGTGCTGCTGTTTAGGCGTATTTATGAGCCGAATCGTTAAAACTTTTCTAAACGAAATTTGTTCGTAATACCTTAAAATAATAGACTGGAGAGTTTCATAATTTTATTCCAATGATTACTATTTTAAAATTTCATTCGAACAAACTGGACAGAATCTGTCCAAGAGTAAGAATTTGAAACTTAAACATTTTTAACATATGATTTAATTATTTAATGCATGTATATGAATGATGTGATATAAATATATTTATAAACATATATGTGTTTAAATAATTAAGAAATATCGAAGTTGTTAAACAAAAGGTGTAAAATCTTTTAAAAACACGTCGTTATAATGACGAAATTTTCTAAAACCGGACACTTACATAATTTCAAAATATTAGAAAGTAATATTTTAAAAATAAGTTAAAAACATAATAATTTTAAGAAATCCCGACTCATAAATTAATCAAAGACGCAAAAACCATAACAAAGAATATAACAAAACATTTACTCAAAAGAATCTATAATGTTGTAGGTGCCAAAATACGGTACTAGTTCAGGCAACATCCAGATATCTATTTCTAGCTCAGTTCGCAATGTGAGTTTATAGCCCCCTCTCTATATTTTTGTTTTTAAACTTCGGGGTGAAAAGCATGCAACGAATTACAACTCCAATTATTCAACACCATTTTCAATTGTTAGTTTATTTATATATTTGCATTATGATAAATTGATATTACATGTAGCAAGTAAACAACTCCAAAAGTCCCCCAATCACCACCATTCATTAGTGTAGCTAAGCCGACGGTACGTTGATAGATCTATTGGTTTGACAAACCCATTCGGTTACCCGGGTATGGGGCCGGATGTTCAGTACGCGCAATAAACAACTCCAATAACATTTGGTTTGGTCTTTGTGAACCAAACTTATGGGGCATTGAAACAGTCACAAGGTTTGGTTGGTGAACTCATGTAATGTAATTTATTTTGCTTATATATATCTTAAACATACATTTGAATGCACACTTGTTACACTAATTATTATGTGTCAAAACCTATGAACTCACCAACTTTCTAGTTGACATTATTTAGCATGCTTTTCAGGTAATGAGAATTAAGGACATATGGAAGAGGCAAGCACGATCTAGGTTCCAGAGGATGATACCTAGATAGTTAGACGATAATAAAATGTAGTTTGTTATTTCAGCTTTGAATGTAATACGATGGCTAATATTAGTATGAATGCATTTAGTAATTTTCTCATCTCCATGTGCAATGAACAATTTCGTCACCCCTCAAGTTATTCCGCCCAGGGGCCCACCAGCCTCTGGTTGGGGGTGTGACAGATTGGTATCAGAGCCATGGTTATAGGGATTTAGGTTATTAGACATGACCTAAACTATAACCTAAGTTATCTAGGATCTTATGTGTTCTCTATGTCTAGTTCATTCATGCCTTTACTTATTATTAGGAAAATTATAATATTGAGAACTCAATGATTCGAAATATATGTATATATATATATATATATATATTTTCTTTGACTTATAGTCAATTCCAAAAAATGATAATCTCGCCAAAGTCTTTGGGTTTTAAATGATAATTGTGGACACATGCAATCTGGAAGAGTGATTACCTGTATGTTGGGGGTTCTGTCTAGGAAAGTGTTTCACATAATTCCTAATCAACCATTGGATCTGTTACACTTTCCTGGGAACTCTCGAGGTGACTAGTTACTTATAGGCTAAAGCATGCCTCTTACGATTGTTAAATAAAACTTGAAACACTTTGGTTAGTCCATGTAATCAAGTATTGGTTGCACTCTATTTGTTTCATATAAACCCCTCTTGAAACACTCTTGTAAAAAAAATCATATATTTATCCTTTCCATGTTCTTTTATATTCTATAGAATGAATCCAAATCGTGATATCGCGGAAACCTCCGAAATTGCTGCTCTGCTCACTGACCAGCTAGCGGCTGTAATCCCGGACATGTAATACGAATCAACAATGATAATCGGAACACGGACGGAAGCTCTGGAGGAAACAATGGTAATAATCACGAATACTCGTACAAATCTTTCGTAGCTTGTAAACCCGAGACTTTCAATGGCACTGAGGGTGCTACTTGATTAATCCAATGGATCTAAAAGATGGAGACCACCCTTGACATTAGCGGATGCCCGGAGAATCAGAAGGTTAGGTATACTGCGGGTTCTTTCAGCAAGAGAGCTCTCACATGGTGGAACTCACAGTTGAGGGCTAGGGGCAGAGATGAGGCCTTAGCCATGACTTGGGACGAATTCAAGGCACTACTAACTCGAGAGTTTTTCCCTAAAAACGAATTGCTCAAGATGGAGGTCAAATTATGGAACCATGTAATGATTGGAGCTGAACATCTAGCCTACACTACCCGTTACCATGAATTGATCGGATTGGTGCCCCACTTGGTTCCAACTCTGGAAAGTAGGATTGATCGCTATGTGGGAGGATTGCCTCCTTGTATCCGCAGTCATGTCTTAACTGCTGCTCCAGCCACTTTGGAAGCTGCCATCAGTCTATCTGCCACTCTGACTGATGTTATGGTGAAAGCAGGAGTGCTCACGAAAAAGGACTCTGGAAAGCATAACAATGATCAAGGCAAGAAGCACGATTATCAGCCAAACAAAACACAAAAGACAACCAAAAGTTATGCCATGGTCACTCCTATCAAACAAGTAGCCCCTACTCCTCAAGCTCCTAATCGCAAAGAATATGGTGGAACTGCACCCAAATGTGCCAAATGTCAGTATCATCACTTTGGTAACCAGTGTGTACAATGCACAAACTGTGGAAGGATGGGTCATTGGGCTCAAAGATGCAGGGTTCCTCGCCCACCTACTAATAACAATAATGCAATGGTTGCAACTCATGCCCCCATCAACAACAATAATATCACAAGGGCTTGTTATGAATGTGGTGATCCTAATCACCTCAGGAATAACTGCCCGAGGCGGGGACAGATCAACAACCAACCTCCACGTGGTCGACCTTTTGCCATTGGAGCACCCGAAGCCCGTCAAGATCAAACTGTTGTCACGGGTACGTTTCTACTTAACAATCACTATGTATCCGTACTTTTTGACACTGGAGCAGATAGAAGTTTTGTCACTATTGAACTTGAACACCTGTTGAATTCATGCACTGTACAATTAGATTCCCCATACACCATAGAAATAGCAAATGGTAAGTTAATAACTGTCCATACAATTATACGAGACTGCTCGTTAATTATCAACGATCATCCCTTCAGCATCGATTTGATCCCCATGGAACTTGGTAGCTTCGATGTGGTGGTAGGTATGGATTGGCTATCCCATCACCACGCAGAGATTATCTGTTTCGAGAAACTCCTCCGTATTCCCCTAGCAACTAGCGACTCTTTGGAGGTCTTTGGTGAATGATCGAAAGGAAGCCTCAAGATCATCTCATGTATGAAAGCTCGTAGCTACTTAAAGAAACATTACGATGCCTTCTTGGCTCATGTAGTGGAGAAGAAACCAAAGGAAAGAAAGATCCAAGACGTTCCTATCATAAAAGAATACCCAGAAGTCTTTCCCGAAGATTTGAGTGGACTCCCTCCTACTCGACAAGTTGAATTTTGGATCGACCTTTTACCTGGAGCGAACCCTGTGGCCAAGTCACCATACAGATTGGCTCCCTCAAAAATACAAGAGTTATCCAACCAATTACAAGAGTTGTTGGACAAAGGATTTTTCCGTCCAAGTTC
The DNA here is from genome assembly GCA_009363875.1 of Mikania micrantha. NCBI lineage: Eukaryota > Viridiplantae > Streptophyta > Magnoliopsida > Asterales > Asteraceae > Mikania > Mikania micrantha. Next base: position 13,033,399 of record CM018696.1, on the reverse strand, counting down.
CTCACCTTGGGGAGCTCTGTGTTATTTGTCAAAAAGAAGGACGGATCATTTCGCATGTGCATTGACTATAGAGAATTAAACAAACTAACAATCAAGAATCGGTACCCATTGCCGAGAATTGATGATTTGTTTGATCAACTACAAGGGGCAACATGCTTTTCAAAGATTGACCTCCGATCTGGCTATCATCAACTTAGAATACGAGATGAGGATATTCCCAAAACTGCATTTCGAACAAGATATGGACATCATGAGTTCATGGTTATGCCTTTCGGCTTAACAAATGCACCTGCGATGTTCATGGACCTCATGAATCGAGTATGCAAACCCTATTTAGATCAATTTGTCATTGTCTTCATTGATGACATTTTGATCTATTCTCAAACTGAATCTGAGCACGAGCAACATCTTAGGAAAATACTGGAGTTATTGAAAAAGGAGAAACTCTATGCCAAGTTCTCAAAGTGTGAGTTCTGGTTAAAAGAAGTACAATTCTTAGGCCATGTCATCAACAATGAAGGAATCCATGTGGACCCTGCCAAGGTTGAAGCAATCAAGAACTGGAGTACCCCCACAACACCAACAAAAATTCGTTCATTTCTGGGGTTGGCAGGTTACTACAGAAGATTCATTTCAAATTTCTTTAAGATTGCCTTGCCGCTTACAACCTTAACCTAGAAGAATCACCCATTCAAATGGGAACAAAAACAAGAAGAAGCGTTCCAAACTCTCAAACAAAGGTTATGTCATGCTCCAATTCTAACCCTTCCAGATGGGAACGATGACTTCGTTGTCTATTGCGATGCGTCTAATCAAGGTCTAGTTTGCGTACTAATGCAACGAGACAAGGTCATTGCATATGCATCAAGACAACTGAAGATTCATGAGAGAAACTACACCACACATGATCTGGAATTGGGCGCAGTAGTTTTCGCTCTAAAAGTATGGAGACATTACCTATATGGAACAAAATGCACAATCTTCACTGATCATAAAAGTTTGGAGCATATATTTGATCAAAAAGAGCTAAATATGAGCCAAAGAAGATGGGTTGAGCTTCTCAATGACTATGATTGTGTGATTCGTTATCATCCAGGAAAAGCAAATGTGGTGGCTGATGCACTCAGCCGAAAGGAGAGGATCAAGCCATCTTGACATCGTGCTATGGCAATGATTGTACAAACAAGTCTAAAAACTCAAATATTAGAAGCCCAACAACAAGAGGTGGCCAAAAACAATCTCAAAGAGGAATTGGCTTGTGGAACAGAAAAACAAATAGAAACCAGGAATGATGAAGTCATCTACTTTATGGGACGAATTTGGATCCCAGATTCTGATCATCTCAAGAAACTCATCCTTGATGAGGCTCACAAAACACGATATTCCGTTCATCCAGGCACTGATAAAATGTACCAAGATCTAAGGGAATTTTACTGGTGGCCCGGAATGAAGAAGGATATTGCTCTATACGTCGGTAAATGCCTCACTTGTTCGAAAGTCAAGGCGGAACACCAAAAGCCCTCTGGTTTGTTAGAACAGCCTGAAGTTCCCCTATGGAAATGGGAACAAATTTCTATGGATTTTATAACTAAATTACCAAAGACAACCAAGGGACATGACTCAATTTGGGTCATCATCGATCGATTGACGAAAACCGCACATTTTCTTTCAATTCGAGAAGATTACAAGATGGATAAGCTAGCCAAGCTATACGATGATGAGATCGTAACACATCACGGGGTACCGTTATCCATCATCTCCGATAGAGATGCACGTTTTACATCTAGATTCTGGAGATCGTTACAGAAGTCATTGGGTACTCGTGTGGATCTAAACACGGCTTATCATCCTCAAACAGATGGCCAAAGTGAAAGGACCATCCAAACTTTGGAAGACATGCTTCGCACATGCGTAATAGATTTCGGTGGAAGTTGGGACGCACACTTGCCACTTGTTGAATTTTCCTACAACAACTGCTATCATGCTAGCATCAAGTGTGCTCCATTCGAAGCATTGTACGGAAGAAATTGTCGATCGCCAATATGTTGGACAGAGGTGGGAGAAAACCGAATAACTGGCCCTGATCTTATTCAAGAAACAACAGATAAAATAGCTCAAATACAAGAAAGGCTGAAAGCAGCTAGGGATCGCCAAAAGAGTTATGCCGACAAAAGAAGGAAGCCACTTGAATTTCAAGTAGGCGATAAGGTACTACTTAAGGTTTCCCCTTGGAAAGGAGTTGTTAGATTTGGTAAAAAGGGAAAACTAGCATCACGTTACGTTGGACCTTTCAAAATTGTGGAAAGAATTGGTCCTGTAGCTTACAAACTCCAATTACCCCAAGAGCTCAACAATATTCATGACGTTTTTCATGTGTCAAATCTCAAGAAATATTTGGCAGATGAAAACCTCCATATTCCTCTGGATGAAGTGCATATTAATGAGTCAATGCACTTTGTAGAAAAACCTATAGAGATCATGGATCGTGGAGTGAAACAATTCAAACGCAGTCGAATACCCATAGTCAAGGTTCACTGGGAATTTAAGCGTGGACCAGAATTTACTTGAGAACGAGAGGATCAAATGAAGCTTGAGTATCCACAACTTTTCACAAATTCATCTGATTAACCATGGCGACAATTGAATTTCGGGACGAAATTCTTCCAACTAGGGGAGGGTGTGACAACCGTCAACTATCAGGTTTGACTCATTTAACATCGTTAGTATATTTAACGTTGACTATGACTATACTGTTAGAAAACTAAATTCTATTCCTTTTAATATGCATAGTTTTGCATTTATTCTACTTTGTGATAATCAATCCCGAAACGAACAATCATGATAGCACGGTTAACGAATTTAACCCTTATGTTTGTTTTAGCTTAAAAACGATAAATCAAAAGTGAAGAACTCGAAATAACGAAGAAAAACAGTTAATTATAATTTCAACCGACAAATTTACAGACAACAGATTATATCTGTATTTTACCCGAATAAAGTTAACACAATGAACCAAATATCATCTAAGATAATTATTATTAATCAAAAGTTAATTATTTTAGTGAGTTTTAATATCTTAATAATTTACGATTAAAATTCATAAATAAAATAATAAACTGGTACAAAACTTAAACACTGTAGTACTCTGAATATATCAGTTTTAATCACCATAACTTAACAAATAACCTAATATTGACATGTGTTGGACACTTGTCCACTCATGGTAACACAAGATCCATAAAAAAATCTTGGAAAATTCTATAAAATCCACACATATCAACTTGTTTACCACTTCAACACACTTCCAATCTCTTTCTCTCCCTCTCATACGTCCACCCCTCTCTCTCTACCCATTTCCATCATTTTTGAAAATTCAAGCTTCCATCCTTCAACTTCTATCAAATTTTGGTGTTCTTAGAAGATACTTTGTCAAGAACACACACTTTGCTTCTTAAACTAAGGTAAAATACATACATTCTTGTGGGTTTGTTCATTAAAAGTTGTTCATCTAAGATTTTGATTTTAAAACAAATGGGTTTTTGTATAAACATGATAATGTGTGTGTGTGTTATGATCCATACATATATACATATGTGTGTGTTGCGATCCATGTATATATGTGTGTGTGGTTTTGATGGATGATGATCTTGGATTGCATGCATGCATGCATGTATATTAAAATGAAACATTTTGATAAATAAAATTATGTATGCATGTGTGTATAAGTGTGTGTATAATATAATATAATATAATATATATATATATATAATCAATCAATTATGTATAAGTGGGATCATAATAAAAGAATAATAATATGGATCTAAGTTTGGAATAATCTAAAAACCCAAGCCGAGGCCAAGGAATGATTTCACATTCTTAGTCCCATTACATGGACGTTTGGTGATTTAAAGTTTGGAGAGACTTTTATTAAATACAAACACACATTCTGGAATTCTGGCAGAATGTTATCACGATTTTAACAACTCATAAAATGGTCAAAAAAACTTTAAAGTGAACAAACTCAAGTTCTATAATTAAGTTCATCGAGTTAGCTTTCCAAAGTCTACTTAAACACCTTCTAACTCGACAAAATGACGCCCCAAACAGCCTTCACAAGATTAGTGCGCGGATTTGTACCCCGTGACTTGTGCTGCTGTTTAGGCGTATTTATGAGCCGAATCGTTAAAACTTTTCTAAACGAAATTTGTTCGTAATACCTTAAAATAATAGATTGGAGAGTTTCATAATTTTATTCCAATGATTACTATTTTAAAATTTCATTCGAACAAACTGGACAGAATCTGTCCAAGAGTAAGAATTTGAAACTTAAACATTTTTAACATATGATTTAATTATTTAATGCATGTATATGAATGATGTATGTCTATCATACACATACATGAATGATGTGATATAAATATATTTATAAACATATATGTGTTTAAATAATTAAGAAATATCGAAGTTGTTAAACAAAAGGTGTAAAATCTTTTAAAAACACGTCGTTATAATGAAGAAATTTTCTAAAACCGGACACTTACATAATTTCAAAATATTAGAAAGTAATATTTTAAAAATAAGTTAAAAACATAATAATTTTAAGAAATCCCGACTCATAAATTAATCAAAGACGCAAAAACCATAACAAAGAATATAACAAAACATTTACTCAAAAGAATCTATAATGTTGTAGGTGCCAAAATACGGTACTAGTTCAGGCAACATCCAGATATCTATTTCTAGCTTAGTTCGCAATGTGAGTTTATAGCCCCCTCTCTATATTTTTGTTTTTAAACTTCGGGGTGAAAAGCATGCAACGAATTACAACTCCAATTATTCAACACCATTTTCAATTGTTAGTTTATTTATATATTTTCATTATGATAGAAGTTAGATAAGAGAAATGTACCCGTGATCACGTTCGGGTCTTGTCGAGCTGCAACTGCTCCGATCTGAAAGGCTCGTCCCCTTGGTGCTTGAGCCCTTTGTTGATTTCTCTTGGGACAATCCCGAGAAAAGTGTCCAGGTTCGCCACAGTTGTAGCAAGACCTGTGATCAGCAGCAGCAGTAGTAGCTGCATTGTTGTTTCTGTTTGGAGCTCCCGTACTCCTGCAACGATTTGCCCAATGGCCAAACTTTCCACAGTTTGTGCATTGCATGCACTGAGTGTTTGGCACGTGATGATACTGGCAAGTGTTGCACAAAGGTGTAGTGCCAGTGTAGGGCTTTCTGACTTGCAGTGGTGGTGGGTGGTTGGTTGAGCATTGGAGTTTGAGTAGTAGTAGCAAAGTTTCTAGCCACCTTTTATTTCTTTGCCGGAAGTTTGTCCGACTTCCTTGACGTTCCAGCCTTGGCTGTTTCCGCCTCCTTCTTGAAGTGACCAGAAGCAACCATCATATCTGTCAGAGATGCTGACAGTGTAACAGCTAACTCCATGGTAGTAGGGTGGGCAGAAATCACATGCCCCCGTATACTGGGCGGTAATCCACCAACATACCGCTCTATCCGCTTCTCCAGTGTTGGCACCACATCAGGTGCCAAAGTGGCTAACTCATGAAATCGGGTGGTGTAGGCCAGATGCCCAGCACCAATCATCTCCAGGTTGAGCAGTTCAGCTCAACCTTCTTCAGTTCATTTCTTAGGCAAAACTCTGCCCGCAACATGGCCTTGAATTCATCCCACGGCATACCTGGGCCTCATCCTGGCCTCTGATCGAAACCTGAGCGTTCCACCAAGTCAACGCTCTCTTGGGAAATGAACCTAAAGCATACTTGACTTTGTTCTGTTCAGGACAACCACTGATGTCGAGGGTAGTCTCCTTCTTCTCAATCCACTGGATCAATCCAACGGCACCCTCACTGCCACTGAAACTGGGTGGCTTGCAACCTACAAAGTTCTTGTAGGCGTAGTCCTGATGTTGACGAGTGTTACCGCTGCCTTCTCTAGATGAGTTAGCAACGTTGTTGCTGTTGTTGTTGTTGATACGGTTCATCATCTCGGGAATCACATCCCTCGGTTGGCTAGTCAGAAGAGTGGCCAATGCCACAGTAGCAGGATCCAACTGATAAACCGGTGGTGGTGGAGGTGGAGGTGGAGGCGGTGGTAGATATGGAGGAGAATCAGGTGGTGTCGGTGTCGAAGAGTGAGGAGCAGAGTCCGGTGGTGGTAGTGGCAATAAAGCAGGAGGTTGTCTTCTCGGTGGCATTTTGATCATAACCGAAAAGAAATCGGTTAGTGTAGTGATCAGAAGCAGAAGACATATGCAATTAGAATCCTATATCACATGATTTCTATATGAGGGTTCCTAGGTTATAGTCTAGGCCAAACCGTTTAAGTAATATGACCTATATTTCTCAATAACCATGGCTCTGATACCAATCTGTCACACCCCGGGCCGGCGGGAACGGATCGTGTTTTCCCGTCGGGCGGAAGGTTCCCGGGGGGCGATATCTTGAGTGATAATCAAATGATCAGATTGTTTACATAGCACATGATAAATAAATGAGAAATGCTAACACATCCATGATATAGAATTACAAGATTAAATTACAATGTATCGTTCATAATTTAATTGAGTAAATCTATCAAAAGAATCAATATATGTATCGTTCATAATTTAATTGAGTAAATCTATCAAAAGAATCAATATAACTATATCTTGTATGTGTACAAGATATACAAAAGATGATTCATGGTTCTTGTCAGCAAAAGCATGCAACACAAAATAAAGCTAGGTCTTCTAAAAGTCCACTAGCTTAACCCTTGCATGTATGCATCTACACCTGTTCATCACCTGAGAAAACATGTATTTAAACAAAGTCAACACCAGGTTGGTGAGTTCATAAGTAAGTTAATTGAAAACCTTGATTAATTGAAAACCTTGATTCAAACGGCGCCATACCAATGCTCACATGATAACTGTTGTTATACGAGAACTCGACTAATGGTAAACGGCTATCCCAGTTGCCACCGAAATCGATGACACAAGCTCTCAACATATCTTCCAATGTCTGAATCGTTCTCTCCGTCTGAGGATGATAAGCGGTGCTAAGATCCAATCTTGTTCCAAAAGCTTCATGAAGTGATTCCCAAAATCGTGCCGTGAAACGAGCATCACGATCCGATATTATGCTTAAGGGAATTCCATGTCGGCTAACGATCTCATCAACATAGATACGAGCTAATTTCCGCACAGGGTCGTCTCGCGTATCGGTAAGAAGTGAACCGACTTGGTTAATCTATCAATTATCACCCAAATACTATCCTTACCGCTTACGGTTCGTGGGAGTTTGGTAATAAAATCCATAAAGATATTCTCCCACTTCCACATGGGTATTGTACTAACAATCCAGAAGGTCGCTGGTGTTCTGCCTTGACTTTAGCACAGTTAAGGCACTTGGACACATACTCAACAATATCCTTCTTCATTCCAAGCAACCAGTACAAGGCTCTAAGGTCTTGATACATCTTATCAGTGCCCGGATGGATTGAGTAACGAGACTTATGAGCTTCATCCAAAATCATCACCCTAAGATCATCCCTGTTCGGTATCCACAACCGATTCAAATAATACATCAAACCATCATCCTTAGTTTCCAATAATAACTCGGCCCCACAAGACATCTCATCTTTCAGGCTATCTTGAGCCAGTGAGTGTTGTTGGGCTGTGAGAACATTAGTATGGAGATTAGTGTGCACTCGGACACTATGGATCTGAACCTGACTTTTGCGACTAAGCACATCTGCTACTACATTCGCTTAACCAGGATGGTAGCGAATCTCACGGTCATAATCATTCAACAGTTCAACCCATCTCCGTTGTCTCATGTTAAGTTCTTTCTTATTGAGAATATGCTGCAAACTTTTATGATCAGTAAAGACTACACACTTCGTGCCATAAAGATAATGTCTCCATCTCTTCAAAGCAAACACGACTGCACCAAGTTCCAACTCGTGTGTGGTGTAGTACTTCTCGTGAATTTTCAGCTGTCTTGATGCATAGGCCACAACCTTTCCCCACTGCATGAGGACACAACCGAGACCTAGGTTGGATGCATCACAGTAGACTACAAAATCATCATTTCCATCAGGCAGTGTCAAGACAGGAGCATCACACAGTTTGTGCTTCAAGGTCTGAAATGCCTCTTCTTGCTTTGGTCCCCACTAATAAGGTTTGTTCTTTTGAGTCAAAGAAGTGAGAGGGACAACAATCCTGGAGAAGTTCGAAATAAACCGCCGATAGTAACCGGCAAGTCCTAGAAATGATCGAATCTCCGTTGGTGTCGTCGGTGTACTCCAATTCTTCACCGCATCAATCTTCGCAGGATCCACGTGAACACCCTTTTCATTGGCATACAGTCGCTCCTCTCTTAGGATATCCAAAACCAACTTAAGGTGTTGCTCGTGTTCTTCTTTGCTCTTTGAGTATATCAAAATATCATCAATGAATACAATCACAAATTTATCCAAGTATGGCTTGTAAACACGGTTCATGAGATCCATGAAAACCGATGGTGCATTGGTAAGGCCAAAGGGCATTAACAGAAATTCATAATGGCCATATCTGGTTCTGAAAGCCGTCTTGGGAATATCATCATCATGTACCCGTGTCACACCCCGGGCCGGCGGGAACGGATCGTGTTTTCCCGTCGGGCGGAAGGTTCCCAGGGCGCGATATCTTGAGTGATAATCAAATGATCAGATTGTTTACATAGCACATGATAAATAAATGAGAAATGCTAACACATCCATGATATAGAATTACAAGATTAAATCACAATGTATCGTTCATAATTTAATCGAGTAAATCTATCAAAAGAATCAATATAACTATATCTTGTATGTGTACAAGATATACAAAAGATGATTCATGGTTCTTGTCACCAAAAGCATGCAACACAAAATAAAGCTAGGTCTTCTAAAAGTCCACTAGCTTAATCCTTGCATGTATGTATCTACACCTGTTCATCACCTGAGAAAACATGTATTTAAACAAAGTCAACACTAGGTTGGTGAGTTCATAAGTAAGTTAATTGAAAACCTTGATTCATTCACATGCACAAACACAATGTATATTATGTTACTTGTATGTCATTTGTTCACTTGTTCACCCAATGGCTTCTCAATAGTTATATTTACAAGTATTATTTCATCCTACTAGTGATGCTTATATATAGGGCATATGTAAGGGAACTAAGCCCTGGCTAACATCCCACCACATCACTACTAGAACTCCACACAACTTGCAATACAATTATTGATTTCCATTCCCAATCCACTTGTCCATATCATTCTTGAATCACCTGTGATAACTTGTATAGAATAATATAATGATGTAATTGTAGTTATCGAACCGAAGTTTAGATAACCATTATATGTTAAGGATATTAGATTTATCAAATCTGTTCCTTGTATTATTCTATATTGGTGGGGTTAACTGTTGTTTCACTTTTAAATATTAAGAGTGTTAGTTAACCACTTGTAATTTGTTCTTGAACTATAGTGCATAGAGCCTAAAAGGAATCCATTGACATCCTCACGTAATCAGATCTCAATGCATCCGATTTACCTCTACCACTTTGTAAACTCATAGACCTCATCGAAACAGTTACTAGCAATATGACATGAGAATATACATTACTCAGTCTACTAGTCAACAAGAAACGATGGATTAATTACTTATCACTGCAGATTAATATCACCATGTGTCGCTTACCAGAACCTGACTTGAGGTCGCCCTGTCACCGGTCATACGTTACCGGCCAATGAATCAATACGATCAACATACTAGCCCTACAAGCTAGAGGTTTGTCAAACCTATGGTACCACTATGCTATCGTCGGTTTAGTCATGTCAAACTAACTGGTCAGCGAATTATAGGGACATACATGATCAACTTGTACAATTTGGCACATGATTGAAGTGATATAATACAACAGGTCAATAGTAACTAATTGTAATTATGTTCATCTGTGTTATTGTTCTCATTGTCATATGTTCTCTGTGTTATTAACAAAGTTAAATAAGAACTGGTCTTATTACATTATGTTAATTCTTTGAATGAATGATGTTGTTATCATGAAGTTACATTATCATGATTATCATTCTTTGTTCCATGTTCTCTTGTAATATGTGTTGAGTTGTAAAGCTAAGTGTTAAAAGGACTTGTCCTATTACACTTACTCAACTCTTGTGTCGAATGCTATTACAAAGATACGTAATATCTTTATAACATTCTTATGTATGCCTGTGATTATTCCAATGTTTGTTTATGCAAGAATAACTAAGTGTTATAAGATAGAATCTTACAACTATGTTATTCTAATGTGTGGATGAACTAATAAGATATATTATATTGTTCATCTGATTATCCCTGTCATATCGGTTTCATACAAGCATGCATACAATGATAAGCGATAATAAACAGTTAAGTATTATCTAAATCAAAGTATAAATAACATGTTAAGCAAAACCTTTAAATAAATAAAAGTAAACATGTTTCTTAGCCCCGAGAGTTTAAAATCAGTTAAGATTAAAGTAAAAGGGGCATATGAACTCACCTTGTTGTTGTAGGGTTGACTTAGCTTAAACGAAGAAATGCACTCGCTCTTTGTTGTTCTTGTTGTTGGTTTCACGATCCTGTATTGATTTGATGTGATTGTAATCTTATAAGTATCGATTTTATAGATTTATGCGCGTGTATGTGTTAGTCCTAAAGTTGACTAATACTAGTGGGTCGCGGTCTTTATTCGGCCCTGGGTTTCATTGTTGTAAGTTATGTTAACCCTTATTTCGTTCAAGTGGAGCTTGACCTTGCATGAGTATACTCTTGAATTCTTATTGTTCACAACTATTAACCTTGGATTCTTGTTTAAAGCTGACAACCTCTTATCACTTGCAACCGGTTGAGCTTGCAGAGCTGGTAGTGCAAGCGAAGCAGGTTGCATCCTTTGTGCTTTCGGTGCACTCCGACAAACATTAGCAAAGTGGCCATACTTGCCACAGTTGTTGCAGACACGACAGGACAAGTTGGGCATGTGATGATATCTGCAGGTGTTACACTGAGGAACAGCCCCAACATAATTCCTGGCAGTTGAGTTGCTTGTTTGATTGTTGAGCAGACTTAGCTGCAAGAGCAGTTTCAGCAAAATTTCAGGCCTTTCTCTTCCGATTGTTGCTTTTAGATGAGCTGCCTTGTTCAGTCTTGACTTCAGTTGAAGCCTCCTTTGCAGCTGACTTTGTATCAACCTTCTTAGACCCCTTCCGTGTGAGTCTTCCAGCCTTCACGTGATTATCAGTTAAAGTTGCAGAAAAGCGGATCGCAGCCTCCAGTGTTTTAGGGTTGCTACCGTAGACGGTATCCTGAATCTGCATAGGTAGACCGCCTATGTACTTCTCAATGGCTCTCTCCAACGGTGTTACCAGATGAGGTACTAGCAGACTATACTCATGAAAGTGAGTATTGTAGATGACATTCTCCTCGCTATCTTGTTTGAGTTCCCAGAACTCAGTCTCCAGTTTCCTCATCTCGCTGTGAGGACAAAATTCAGTGGTCATCAAGTTCTTGACCTCAGTCCACGTAAGTGCTAGGGCTGCATCGACTCCCCTAGTTCGCTTCTCCCCATTCCACCAAGTTAGTGCTCTCTTTTGGAAAACACTAGTGGCATAACGAACTTTCAGGTTCTCGGGGCAGTCACTGTTGATGAAGGTGTTTTCCATACTCTCAAACCACTGCAGCAGACCAGTGGCTGTCTCAGAACCCGTAAACTTCAGTGGATTACAGGAGTTGAAGTGCTTGAATGTGCAGATTGGTGTTGCACCACCTCTAATCTGATTGAGAGTCTGATTGGCTTGAGTCAGTTGGTTCACCAATCCAGTAATAAGTGTTTCTAACCCTTGTATGCCAGTGTCAACATTACCGTTAGCATCATCATTGTTCGTATCATCTCCGTTGTGACGACGTGGCGGCATGTTTCTGAGATAGTTAGAAACATGTTACTACCGTTTACAACGTAAGCCAAACAAACTATGTCAAATGAGTTTATTTCAACAGCTAGGATTACATATAGGAACTATATTTTTCTCCTATCTGTCATTAAACTCATAACAAAACAGTAATTTCCTAATATTGCACTAATGCGTCCTAGTTGGTCATATCTAATATAAACTAACTAGTCCTAAGTTTCAAACATTTTCCAGCCTATACCAACACTGACAGCCTCCCGATGCAGTGCAACAAGCTTATATATAGGGCATACATAGAGTTGACCGCAGTCGCCTCATACGTCGTCCCACCACCGTTGCATTGCACCACGATTATGCCTTGTTAGAGTTTAGGGTGTATCATGAATCTTACCATTACCTTACTTCACAAACCTTATCCTAGGTAGGATAATTTTGAGTGAAGTGGTCTCTAGTTCCCTTGGACAATTAGGCTCGCCTATTGTCTAAGTTCACCTGACATGTAGGTTTGCCTATTTCTAAGTTCACCTAATGTCTAAGTTCACCTGACATTATAGTTCCCCTAACGTCTAAGTTCACTAAAAGTCCATACTAAATCCCAATGTCCATAATTATCAATGAGGGTTCATACCATCACTGAGTGCCCTTATTGTCACTAAGTGTTCATATCCTCCCTATAATTCATTCTCATCAAGTGTTCATACCATCACCAAGTGTTAGTATCATCACTAATCGTTCATATTTTCAACAAGTGTCTATATCATCACTCCAGTCTTCAGTCTATCACTAAGTGTTCGTATCGTTCGTTTATCCTATTCACCCCACGTGTCCAATAAGTGTGCTCATAAGTGATTTTATGTGTGTTCATCAAATATGATCATCCAATATGTCAATCCAAACCAAATCCAAACAACACTCCATCAACAACTTTCCCAGCACTTCCTAATAATATTCTAAGTTCCCAACCGATGGCGGAAACGTCGGGATGCCACGAGGGATGTGTAGATTGTTCATAAGCTCGTGGGCATCTAATTAAATCATCACATATCAATTAATCAACCAAATTAATTACACAAAAATCATGTTCATCATGAATTAGTTACAAGGATTACACAAAAGATTTAGCTAAACTAACTAAACTCTAGTCTTCAGAATTTCAGTTATTTTAGCTAAGTCCAAGAACCTAAGTGATGATGTCCCAAAAGATGTAGAGCTATCCTGCTCTACCTACTTCTCTTCATTCCCTGAAACATGTAGAAAATCAAGTGTCAACTACAAAGTAGTTGGTGAGAAATCATAAGTTTTTATATATTAAAAATGTTTATAAAACGTTTATAAAAGTTGATAAATGGGTTTATAAAAGTTTATAATTTCCCCGAGAAAATCCACATGTGCACCTGTAAGTTAGTCTAGTTCTGCCAAATCCCAACTCAACACAACATCCAACAATTCAATTAACCATATACACAATAATCACATAATTCAAATAATCACAAATCTTTATCCACATATAATCAACCAATCATATCTCAATCATTAATCATCAGAATCATATAAACATAAGTTACCGCGGAGGACCTTAGTCAACTCAATCAACGGCGGAATCATCGCGGAGGACCGCAGTCAACTCAATCAACGATATATCTATAAGTGTCTTCGTGCACTGCGGAGGACCGCAGTCAAATCAACCAACAGTGGAATCACTAAGGAGGACGTTAGTCAACTCACCAACAGTAAGTCAATTATCGAGGAGGACCTAAGTCAACTCAACCAACAATGACTCACGGATAAGTAATAATCCATCTCAATCAATAATCAATGATAATTCAATAATCTGAATATCATAATGATAAACCAGGTGTCACCCATGTGTTATCAAAATAATATTTTAAATATTGGTATACATGTTCCACCTTCGAGTTTAAAACAAAATAGTTTAAAAGGAGGTTATGAGAACTCACCTGAGTCCTTAGATTCCGTGTTCTCGTAATATGCGCGCTCACGTAAGAAGAATCAGAACAACCCAATCAATCTGTAATTATAATGTGTTTTATATTCATAAATATACGTGTTTTCTTAAATCAATGTCCTTAGTGTTTTACTTTTATCTTTTTAATATCTTTTTAACTTAGTTATCCAATCTAAGTTAAGTGGTAACACATAAGGTTTCATTACTAATCCTCATAACAATATAATTTAAACTTGTTAGTTTTCAGTTATCTATGATGATATTTATTTATGAATTCTCGTGTTTTACTTCGCATAGTTACATACGCTACAGATAACAATCTTGTTTCGTACACATCTATACCCATATGCATGACCACTTAAATCCACCACCATTATTTAATAAAAACCTCATTAAAATTTTATGAAATTCTATTTAATAATTTATACCAAAGTTCACATTATACATACAACCTCATAATTTAATTTATGTATTTAAGACAAAGTTGGTGGCCATGATTGCCCATGCATGTATGGTTATATATGTGTATAATCAAGTTCCCCATTTACCCTTGTTCTTCATTTAAGTAATTGTTCACATGAATTCTAGCGAACCTAATGCCCATTTACCCTTAGGTTCGGCTAACATCAAATAGGTTCGGTCAGCTCATTTTTTAGTATAGCCCTAGGTTCGGCTAACTTGCAGGGTTCGGCCAACTTGCAGGGTTCGGCCATCAGAAGGGGTTCGTGAACCTGGTAGGGTTCGTTGATGGCTGCATGAGGTTCGACTGATTAGGGTTTTTTTTTTGGGGTTAGGTTCGGCTGAACATGAAGAGGTTCGGCCAAGACAGCGCGTGCCACAGGTTCGCCCCCAAAGAAACTAGGTTCGTGTACTCCATGTAGGTTCGGCTCCTTTAGGGTGTGGTGCCATGTAAGGTTTGGCTGAAATAGGTTCGGGGACCCCATGCAGGTTCGGCCAACCCTAAGCGAACCTCACAGGTTCGTGATGACCTGGGTTCAGCCAACTGCACCGTTTTGCTGTTCATCATCACTTCCAACGGGTCTCATCCTACTTCAGGTCCAGACCCTCGCTAATACTAGGTCATTCAGGTCCGATTAGGGTTTTAACTTGTTAAAAATCGAACTATATCACCATGATGGCAACCGGTTGTTTAAAAAGGAAGAAAACCAAAAAGTAAAGTGCTCGATTTACCTCCAAATTGCGTTCAAAAGTTGGATTTCTTCGTATCTTCTTGTTCCCCCCATCACACAAACGTTTTGGCACCAAAATCACGCGAAACCGTTGAGAAATGAAGAAGAAAATCTAGAGAGAAGGTAGAGAGAAAGGAGGTGACGAATTTTTGGTGTTTTTTTAGAGAGAGAGAGAGGGTTTGTGAAATGAGAGGAAAGAAGATGTTCTTCTTTCTTTTATTTCGTTTCATCCTCGTGCGCCCGGTCTTGTTTTTATTGCGCTGAAAATATAATATGTTCGGTTTTATTCGTAAACGGGTTTTGAAATATAAAACGTTTACATAATTATATTTTGTTTTCATAAAACGATTTTTTTATTTAAATACGGTCGTTTCGTAAACGATTCGGTTAAATTATTTATTTAATAAATAATTTGTTTGAAATCCATTTTAGGTTGTGATTTCTAATAAACGCTATTAATCTATTATTCTTATTTTACTATCGTTAAATATTATTTCATTATCTCGTCAAAACGCGTTACTTACGTACGTATTCGTAAAGGTTGTCACCTTTCCGAATCCAATGCTCGTATCGTATTTCGATTCGATTTAAGATTTATGGAATATCGTTTCAGAATATTATTCTTAATAATTAAATTCGTATGAATCGTCACCCACGTGAATACATTATCAAGTTAATATTTTTGAAATAACATTCGCGTGTAATTAATAATAGTAACCTCACCAACGCGTATTTATTTCCAATTATCATTCTCATTATCTTATTATCTTTAATATTATAAATTCCAAATCCAACTCCCACTAAACCATATCACTGACACATCCGTGATATACCGAAATATGCATATGTATAGGGCATATGTAGGGGTCAGTCGCAACTGCCCCAGCCACCGTCCCACCGCTATTTCGATAAACCATGACCATGTGTCCTTGACTATGTTTAGCAACCAAACAATAACAAACGCCAATTTCCTTTCCATTCCAAACCACAATCCATAATCTGTGAATTCAACTGCGATAAACTCTCTGGTTCTGTTTAGTTGTGTTTCAACTAAACTTCCCATGGTTTATGCATATAGTAATATGTTCTCAATATGTATACCAATATCAGCAATAACATCCAATAATTCATTATTATTCATAATTTTCATATCAGGTCGTAACAGTACAATCGTACATGTACGGACAACCTGAAATACAGTGATGTTACAATCTAGGAATTTGCTTTTAAATCAAAAATATTTAGAGCTTTATAAATTAATATTTAGAGCTTTATAAATAAATTTTAAATTGAATTTTCCTAAAAGAAGTATTCCAAAACTTTAGGAAAATATTTAAATACATTATTTAACTAAACATTATTTTAGACAATTTCACTAGTAAAATTTAATTCAAATGGATGGAAATAGATTGTTTAGTGTTATTCAAAATTAATTAGGGATATTTATTTGATAAATAAATAACCCTAATGAAAGCCGATCAAAGTTAGAAATACTATATTCAGACTTCCGTAGTATGACATAGTTTATAAAACAAGAACTCTTAACTCTAGGTAATGCTAAGACTATTCGGTATTTGAACATTAGGTGAAGCATTATCTTCTATTTTATTCTCTATCAATTATCATTAGGACTAGCTAATCAATTCAAGTGAGTTTCTTCACACTCCGTTTTACATTTTTGTTTTTGGGATGTTACACATGTCTTATTCAAACTCTATTCATTCTATTATTCATTCAATCTATGATGCAAGCCTTGGACCTAGTTACTTATATGTGTTAGATGCTATGCTTATACAATGTGTTGATTCTATGTAAGAGTCTATGTGTGTTGCTAGTCAAGCAAGCTAGTACTTAGTAGCATAAGATGTGTTAGATACCATCTTCCCAATGGCTTTTGCCTTTGTGTGAAAAAGGTGAAAAGTACACCTAGCAAACTTGTTGAATTATAACTGTTAATTTATAGTATGGCCATACTTGAATTAACATGTTGTAAGGATACTTGTTTGGACACAAGCCATTGTTATTCATTCTAACTATTTATTCAAACTTGTATTCATTCTATGCTTATGATACATAACTAGTTAGGTGTCACACCCCGAGCCGGCGGGGTTGGATCGGAGTCCCCGCCGGGCGGAAGGTTCCCGGGGCGTGATATCGCGGATGATAATCCTGATGATCAGATTGTTTACATAGCATCAATGTTTAAGAATATCTAAAGCACAATCAAATGATATATAGGATTACAAAGTTAAATTACAATAGCAATGTTCTGCAATTTAACTCAGTAAACCTAATCAAAAGAATACTGTTTATATCTTGTATATATACAAGATATCAAAAGTAATGTGTATCATCAACAAAATATGTGCTTCTTCCAAAAGTCTACTAGGTCCTCTATCTGGGTAGCCTAGTATGTAAATCCAAGAGTTTATGCTTAAACCTGTCCTTCACCTGAGAAAGCATGTAAAAAGATCAAGTCAACACAACGGTTGGTGAGTTCATCAAGTTTATAAGTTTAAAAGAAAATAGCTTTAGCAAACCTCCTTCGGTAAAACCTTAACCTCATTAACAACACCTGTGTCATCCAACTCGGTATGCTTATGTATAGGGCATACCCCTGAGTCGAGCCTACAACCCGCCCAGACGCCGTCCCACCACATACTAAGTCACATAGGACATTGTTATTAATGATAATTAAGCATTTTACCTATCATTCGATTCATTCCTCATCACAGCTTTAGTTTATTGTTTCAAAGTTTACAAGTCTATGGCATTCGTATGTAATAGCTTCAATATTCGTTTAAAAGCATCATGTTTAAAGTTTATGATATTGACCCAAAAGCATTCATGTTTCCCCTAGGTAACAACCTTAATTTCATTAACACCACCTGTATCATCCAACTCGGTATGCTTATGTATAGGGCATACCCCTGAGTCGAGCCTACAACCCGCCCAGACGCCGTCCCACCACATACTAAATCGCATAGGACATTGCTGTTAATGATAATTAAGCGTCTTACCTACCCTCCATATCGTTTATAGCTTTAGCATTATGTTTAAGTTTATAGCATGAGTGAACATTGAGGAATCACTGTATGGCAAGCACTGAGAGGCCATAAGTCTACCCCTCAAGTCCCGACTATAAAGGTCACCCTATGGCAAGCACTGAGAGACCATAATAGGTGCCTTCTAGTCCTGACTGTGAAGAACACATGAAGGCAAGCACTGAGAGGCCAACTATTGTTCTTCAAGTCCCGACTAGGAAGAACACATGAAGGCAAGCACTGAGAGACCAACTATTGTTCTTCCATAGTCAATAGTTTATAGCATCCAATGTTTAACAACCGGAGAGGCAAGCACTGAGAGGCCAAACCGTTGTTTTAGCTTATCAAGTTTATAGCTTTTAAGTTTAGCAACCGGAGAGGCAAGCACTGAGAGGCCAAACCGTTGCTTTGCATAACAAGTTTATAGCTTTTAAGTTTAGCAACCGGAGAGGCAAGCACTGAGAGGCCAAACCGTTGCTCTTGCATAACAAGTTTATAGCTTTTAAGTTTAACAACCGGAGAGGCAAGCACTGAGAGGCCAAACCGTTGCTTTGCATAACAAGTTTATAGCTTTTAAGTTTAGCAACCGGAGAGGCAAGCACTGAGAGGCCAAACCGTTGCTTTGCATAACAAGTTTATAGCTTTTAAGTTTAACAACCGGAGAGGCAAGCACTGAGAGGCCAAACCGTTGCTTTGCATAACAAGTTTATAGCTTTTAAGTTTAACAACCGGAGAGGCAAGCACTGAGAGGCCAAACCGTTGCTCTTGCATAACAAGTTTATAGCTTACAAAAGATTTAAAGCATTATGAGCACTTCAAGCATTTCGAGCATTTAAGCATGATAAGCATATGGTATTTGCATTATAGCATTAGCACTTGGCATTAGCATATAGCATTAAGCAACTAGTTTATGAATATAGTTTATAGCATAAGCATCACGAGTATAGTTAAGAACATAGTTTATAGCATAAGCATCATAGTATAAGAATATAGTTTATAGCATAAGCATCGAGTGTATAGTCTAAGGATATAGCTTAGAACATAAGTATAAAGATTATAGCTTAAGAATTTAGTTTATAGCATAAGCATCATAGTTTAAGAATATAGTTTATAACATAAGCATCGAGTCTCATAAGTATCCAACATCTGTTTTCAAACCTCAAGTTTAAAGTATAATTTTCAAGTTTATTGCTTTTCAAGTATACTAAGTTTCAAGCATAAGTTTCAACATAAGTATCATGTTTATGTTTAAAGCATAAATAACATTTCAAGAGTTTTATGAAAATGTTTAACATGCTTCTCAGTCCCGAAGTAAAACAAATAAGTTTGAAAAGGGACAAATGAACTCACCTGGGTTTGAAGCGGTTGACTAAGAAAATCAAGAATGCACGCGCTCGTGTTTGTACTTGTTGTGTTTTCACGATCCTGTATTGATTTCATATAGTTTGTCTCTTATAAGTACAAGCTATAATATTTCGTGCTTGTGTGAGTGTTAGTCTAAAGTAGGCTAACACTTATAAGCCTCGGTTCTCATTCGGCCCTAAGTTACTTGTTATAGAGGTAAGTGTTACATAATCCACTTTAGTTTGATGTTAACCTTCTTGCTCATTTGATTGATCCTTATTCGCATTTGTAAGTTTTCTAAGAGACAAAGTCTTAGACTTTATAAATTTATTAGTTTCAAAACAATTTTGTCTTAGTAGTAGTTTAAGTTGCTAATCCCAAACCAATTGCATTAAGATTCGTTAATTCAATTGGTCACCCTAGTTCAACTCTTGTGGGCCGAATTCGTTTTGGGCCGAATGTAGATGGTCCTTGGATCGGTTAATTTAGTTCAAACCCAATTTAAAAGTTTGGGCCGTGTAATGGCCCAAGAGGATAGGTTGGGTCATCTAGGCTAATTTAAGCCAGTACTCGGATTGGGTTAGGGATTGTGGGCTGGATGGTGGCCGTATGCCAACCCATTGGGCCGAATAGTTGGGCCAATGGGGTTCTTGACTTGGGCCTAGGATCACATAGTCCATACCATTTTGTTGGGCCGATTAATACACATGGATCGAATATGGATGTGATGGGCCGAATCTACTGATATTGGTTCTATGTAACCCAACGTGTGTGGGCCAAGAATTTCAGTTGGGCCTTGCCGATTCAATTGAACATTATGATGGGGTCTCCAGCGAACCTAATGGCTAAGGTTCGGTTTCATGATGGCCCAAGGGTTCGGCTGAGAAAGAACAAGGGTTCGCGGCTCAATCAAGGGTGAAAGGGTTCGGCTTCAACTGAATGGTTCGTCTAACAGGTGCATGGTTCGGTGGTGTTGCCATGCAGGTTCGTAAGTGGTTCGTCCCAGGTGATAAGGGTTCGTCATAACCGAGGGTTCGCCTATGGCGAGGGTTCGTGGTCCACCAAGGTTCGTTCAAGGTTCGGTGGTTGAGGGTAGGTTTCGCTGCATCGGAGGGTTCGGCCACAGCTTGTGGCTAACAGGTTCGTGAATGGCACACCAGGGTTCGGCCATGGCTGTGGCTCACGAACCCTGGTTCGAGCATCATCGCCTTCAACCTCCTGCAACCCATGAGCTTCAACCAGCAGCTCGATCTAGCTTAGGAATGGCCGAACACCTCAAGTAAAGTTAGCATTGACCGATCGTGGTTAGGTGCTATACATGGGTCGAAAACCCTAGTTCTCCAGATTTTTAAAAGCTCCATACCTCGAAAATGGTCGGAGAAATCCCCAGATCTGCTGTACTTCCTTGTAGAGGATGACGAGAGCTTCGAGTGGGCGCCAAGAACACTTAAATCCGTTGAGAAACGAAGGAGATACGGTCGTTTGAAGTCGGTTATTCTAGAGAGAGAGAGAACCGGGTTTTGTATTTTAGAGAGAGAGAGATGAGTGAAAAATGAAAGAATTGTGTTCTTTCAAGGTTTATATACCCCGAGGGTATTCGGGTTCGTTTCGGTTGCTCGGTTCGAGTTTTCGTCGTGTAACCGGATTTTTACGCGTATTTTTCGTAAATAAAATAAAAATAGCTATTTTAGGACGATCAAATTATAAATATTATTAGGAATTGTATTAAATGTTGTTACGTATAAATAAATATCGAATTTTAATAGTTTACGCGTATTATTAAATTTTTAGCGTTTAGATAATTTGTTCGCGATTTAAAGTAAGATAGTTAAATTATTTTATGATGAGTTTCAAAATTGTAAAATAAGAAATATAATATTTCTTTAAATTTATGATCGTTCGTGTCGTTATTCGTTTCATCAGATCGCGTCGCCATCGCGCGTATTCGTTCGAATCGTCATTCGAACGAACACGTCGATGGTTTGGCTTTCTGATTCTTGTTTTCTATTGTTAAGTCATTATTTCAGAACGTTAAACTGTCAGAATTATTCGTACAGATCGTCACCTATACGAATAACACGTCGGTTTAGCATTCTGAAACGACAACTGTTAAGATTTTGTTTTGTTAAACCTCACATACGTTTATACAACTAATATCACATCATGTATTCGTGTTTCAACACTGTGTTGTCTGACATGTTTTCTGACTGTTAAACCCTAAGGTTTTAGTCAGATTCAGACAATCGTTTAATAGTTTCATGCTAATCAGAAATGCATCGATAGTCTAAACATAGTTTCACGAAATGTGTACCTGAGTTACTGTACAAGTTACTGTACAGTTTACTGTTCCGGTAACGATTCCGGCACAGATGTTACAGTCTCCCCTTGTTAAAGAAATTTCGTCCCGAAATTTAAAAGTTATTATCGGGATACTACTCTTTCTATAACAATTGGAAAACTTTGGTCCATGTGATATCCTTACGCTCCCAGATTAAACCCTAGGTTGCGTTTGGAATTTCTTACATATAGCCTCAAAGTTTTGCTAGCCTTATTGCTCATAGTTGTCTTATCGTTATTGCTTGCTTAATCCCTATGTGGTTCTAACACCTTATTGTTTAAACTAACCGATGCTATGAGCATCAGCTGTTACACAACTTTAGTGTTAGCTCTGGTTTCCTACATAGGTTATGTGCATCAACTAAGAATTCTTTCTTAACCTTTATCGGAATAGAAGAATTCCTAAGTTCCATGGAATACTCGTGTGATCGTACTAATAGGAATAAGATAATTTCTTATTCTTACTAGTATCGACATAAAATGAAGTCTTATGAGTGAGGAGATACTACATACCAGTACCCGTCTCCGGGTCTTGGCGTGCTGCAGCGGCTCCAATCATAAATGCCCTCCCACGAGGGGCTTGAACTCCTGGTTGTACTCTTTTCGGGCAGTCCCTGGAGTAATGACCTAATTCCCCGCAGTTATAGCATCCTCGATTGTTGTTGTTATGATTGCCAGTGTTTTGTGGTGGAGGGATTGCTACTGCGGCGTTGTTTGTAGCTTGTGTGACTGGAGCACGGCATTGTTGAGTTCGATGGCCTAGTCGGCCACAGTTGTTGCATTGCCTGCATTGCACCGTAGCAGGATGATGAAATTTGCAGTGTGTGCACTGAGGATGCATTCCCACATAATTTTTGGGTGCAGTGTTGACAGGTACAGCAGGTGTTTGTCTCAAAGGTGTGGTCATCGCATAGTTTCCGATGACCTTTTGCTTTTTCGTTTGTTGATATTCTGGTTTATTTGTGGTTGTTTCCTTAGCTTTTCCCGCTTCGTCTTTCAGAACTCCTGACTTCACCATTACCCCAGTAAGTTTAGCTGAAAGGGCAATGGCTGATTCCAAAGTAGCAGGATTTGCAGCCAGAACAATACTCTGTATGCAGGATGGTAATCCAGCTACATATCTGTCAATCAATTTTTCCAATGTTGGCACCATCTCTGGCACCAAAGCTACTAGCTCATGGTAGCGTGTGGTGAAAGTCATGTGATCGGCTCCCTTCATCACGTGGTTCGAGAGCTCAATCTCTAGTTGCTGCAATTCATGTTTCGGACAGAACTCATTCCTTAGAAGGAGTTTGAATTCCGACCATGGCATTGCCATTGCTTCGTCTCTTCCCTTAGCCCTGATCTGTGCGTTCCACCATGTTAGAGCTCGCTTGCTAAAGGATCCAGCTGCATAACGAACTTTGTGATGTTCCGGACAACTACTTATGTCCAAAGTGTTCTCCATTTTCTCCAGCCATTGGATCAGTCCAACGGCTCCTTCAACGCCTGTGAAGCTAGGTGGGTTACATCCAACAAATGACTTGTAGGAGCAGTCTGAAGTGTGCTTAGTGTTTCCACTAGCTTCTCCTGTAGTATGACCAGAGTTATTGCCATGGCCTTGAATCCTGTTGATCATCTCTGGGATGATATCCTTCATCTGATTAGTCAACTGACTACTCAGTAATGTTGCCAAAGCAATAGTAGCAGGGTCTAACACCAAAGTCGTGCTTATGCCTGCATTCGGGTTTGGAGGAGGACTGTGTGGAGGAGGAGGAGGTGGCGGTGGTGAATCTGGTGGTGATGGTGTGGAAGAGTGAGGTGCAGAAGTCTGTGGTGTAGGTACCGGTGTAGGTTGTCTTCTAGGCGGCATTCTGATCATAACCAAAGGAATTTGGTTAGTGCAGTGATCGAATGCAGAAGACACAATGCAAGAAATTTTTCTAATTCCTATGTTCTCTACATGAAGGGTCCCTAAGTTATAGTCTAGGCCAAACCATTTATGTAATGACCTATTATTCTCTATAACCTTGAGCTCTGATACCAATCTGTCACACCCCGAGCCGGCGGGGTTGGATCGGAGTCCCCGCCGGGCGGAAGGTTCCCGGGGCGTGATATCGCGGATGATAATCCTGATGATCAGATTGTTTACATAGCATCAATGTTTAAGAATATCTAAAGCACAATCAAATGATATATAGGATTACAAAGTTAAATTACAATAGCAATGTTCTGCAATTTAACTCAGTAAACCTAATCAAAAGAATACTGTTTATATCTTGTATATATACAAGATATCAAAAGTAATGTGTATCATCAACAAAATATGTGCTTCTTCCAAAAGTCTACTAGGTCCTCTATCTGGGTAGCCTAGTATGTAAATCCAAGAGTTTATGCTTAAACCTGTCCTTCACCTGAGAAAGCATGTAAAAAGATCAAGTCAACACAACGGTTGGTGAGTTCATCAAGTTTATAAGTTTAAAAGAAAATAGCTTTAGCAAACCTCCTTCGGTAAAACCTTAACCTCATTAACAACACCTGTGTCATCCAACTCGGTATGCTTATGTATAGGGCATACCCCTGAGTCGAGCCTACAACCCGCCCAGACGCCGTCCCACCACATACTAAGTCACATAGGACATTGTTATTAATGATAATTAAGCATTTTACCTATCATTCGATTCATTCCTCATCACAGCTTTAGTTTATTGTTTCAAAGTTTACAAGTCTATGGCATTCGTATGTAATAGCTTCAATATTCGTTTAAAAGCATCATGTTTAAAGTTTATGATATTGACCCAAAAGCATTCATGTTTCCCCTAGGTAACAACCTTAATTTCATTAACACCACCTGTATCATCCAACTCGGTATGCTTATGTATAGGGCATACCCCTGAGTCGAGCCTACAACCCGCCCAGACGCCGTCCCACCACATACTAAATCGCATAGGACATTGCTGTTAATGATAATTAAGCGTCTTACCTACCCTCCATATCGTTTATAGCTTTAGCATTATGTTTAAGTTTATAGCATGAGTGAACATTGAGGAATCACTGTATGGCAAGCACTGAGAGGCCATAAGTCTACCCCTCAAGTCCCGACTATAAAGGTCACCCTATGGCAAGCACTGAGAGACCATAATAGGTGCCTTCTAGTCCTGACTGTGAAGAACACATGAAGGCAAGCACTGAGAGGCCAACTATTGTTCTTCAAGTCCCGACTAGGAAGAACACATGAAGGCAAGCACTGAGAGACCAACTATTGTTCTTCCATAGTCAATAGTTTATAGCATCCAATGTTTAACAACCGGAGAGGCAAGCACTGAGAGGCCAAACCGTTGTTTTAGCTTATCAAGTTTATAGCTTTTAAGTTTAGCAACCGGAGAGGCAAGCACTGAGAGGCCAAACCGTTGCTTTGCATAACAAGTTTATAGCTTTTAAGTTTAGCAACCGGAGAGGCAAGCACTGAGAGGCCAAACCGTTGCTCTTGCATAACAAGTTTATAGCTTTTAAGTTTAACAACCGGAGAGGCAAGCACTGAGAGGCCAAACCGTTGCTTTGCATAACAAGTTTATAGCTTTTAAGTTTAGCAACCGGAGAGGCAAGCACTGAGAGGCCAAACCGTTGCTTTGCATAACAAGTTTATAGCTTTTAAGTTTAACAACCGGAGAGGCAAGCACTGAGAGGCCAAACCGTTGCTTTGCATAACAAGTTTATAGCTTTTAAGTTTAACAACCGGAGAGGCAAGCACTGAGAGGCCAAACCGTTGCTCTTGCATAACAAGTTTATAGCTTACAAAAGATTTAAAGCATTATGAGCACTTCAAGCATTTCGAGCATTTAAGCATGATAAGCATATGGTATTTGCATTATAGCATTAGCACTTGGCATTAGCATATAGCATTAAGCAACTAGTTTATGAATATAGTTTATAGCATAAGCATCACGAGTATAGTTAAGAACATAGTTTATAGCATAAGCATCATAGTATAAGAATATAGTTTATAGCATAAGCATCGAGTGTATAGTCTAAGGATATAGCTTAGAACATAAGTATAAAGATTATAGCTTAAGAATTTAGTTTATAGCATAAGCATCATAGTTTAAGAATATAGTTTATAACATAAGCATCGAGTCTCATAAGTATCCAACATCTGTTTTCAAACCTCAAGTTTAAAGTATAATTTTCAAGTTTATTGCTTTTCAAGTATACTAAGTTTCAAGCATAAGTTTCAACATAAGTATCATGTTTATGTTTAAAGCATAAATAACATTTCAAGAGTTTTATGAAAATGTTTAACATGCTTCTCAGTCCCGAAGTAAAACAAATAAGTTTGAAAAGGGACAAATGAACTCACCTGGGTTTGAAGCGGTTGACTAAGAAAATCAAGAATGCACGCGCTCGTGTTTGTACTTGTTGTGTTTTCACGATCCTGTATTGATTTCATATAGTTTGTCTCTTATAAGTACAAGCTATAATATTTCGTGCTTGTGTGAGTGTTAGTCTAAAGTAGGCTAACACTTATAAGCCTCGGTTCTCATTCGGCCCTAAGTTACTTGTTATAGAGGTAAGTGTTACATAATCCACTTTAGTTTGATGTTAACCTTCTTGCTCATTTGATTGATCCTTATTCGCATTTGTAAGTTTTCTAAGAGACAAAGTCTTAGACTTTATAAATTTATTAGTTTCAAAACAATTTTGTCTTAGTAGTAGTTTAAGTTGCTAATCCCAAACCAATTGCATTAAGATTCGTTAATTCAATTGGTCACCCTAGTTCAACTCTTGTGGGCCGAATTCGTTTTGGGCCGAATGTAGATGGTCCTTGGATCGGTTAATTTAGTTCAAACCCAATTTAAAAGTTTGGGCCGTGTAATGGCCCAAGAGGATAGGTTGGGTCATCTAGGCTAATTTAAGCCAGTACTCGGATTGGGTTAGGGATTGTGGGCTGGATGGTGGCCGTATGCCAACCCATTGGGCCGAATAGTTGGGCCAATGGGGTTCTTGACTTGGGCCTAGGATCACATAGTCCATACCATTTTGTTGGGCCGATTAATACACATGGATCGAATATGGATGTGATGGGCCGAATCTACTGATATTGGTTCTATGTAACCCAACGTGTGTGGGCCAAGAATTTCAGTTGGGCCTTGCCGATTCAATTGAACATTATGATGGGGTCTCCAGCGAACCTAATGGCTAAGGTTCGGTTTCATGATGGCCCAAGGGTTCGGCTGAGAAAGAACAAGGGTTCGCGGCTCAATCAAGGGTGAAAGGGTTCGGCTTCAACTGAATGGTTCGTCTAACAGGTGCATGGTTCGGTGGTGTTGCCATGCAGGTTCGTAAGTGGTTCGTCCCAGGTGATAAGGGTTCGTCATAACCGAGGGTTCGCCTATGGCGAGGGTTCGTGGTCCACCAAGGTTCGTTCAAGGTTCGGTGGTTGAGGGTAGGTTTCGCTGCATCGGAGGGTTCGGCCACAGCTTGTGGCTAACAGGTTCGTGAATGGCACACCAGGGTTCGGCCATGGCTGTGGCTCACGAACCCTGGTTCGAGCATCATCGCCTTCAACCTCCTGCAACCCATGAGCTTCAACCAGCAGCTCGATCTAGCTTAGGAATGGCCGAACACCTCAAGTAAAGTTAGCATTGACCGATCGTGGTTAGGTGCTATACATGGGTCGAAAACCCTAGTTCTCCAGATTTTTAAAAGCTCCATACCTCGAAAATGGTCGGAGAAATCCCCAGATCTGCTGTACTTCCTTGTAGAGGATGACGAGAGCTTCGAGTGGGCGCCAAGAACACTTAAATCCGTTGAGAAACGAAGGAGATACGGTCGTTTGAAGTCGGTTATTCTAGAGAGAGAGAGAACCGGGTTTTGTATTTTAGAGAGAGAGAGATGAGTGAAAAATGAAAGAATTGTGTTCTTTCAAGGTTTATATACCCCGAGGGTATTCGGGTTCGTTTCGGTTGCTCGGTTCGAGTTTTCGTCGTGTAACCGGATTTTTACGCGTATTTTTCGTAAATAAAATAAAAATAGCTATTTTAGGACGATCAAATTATAAATATTATTAGGAATTGTATTAAATGTTGTTACGTATAAATAAATATCGAATTTTAATAGTTTACGCGTATTATTAAATTTTTAGCGTTTAGATAATT
This sequence comes from Mikania micrantha, assembly GCA_009363875.1. NCBI lineage: Eukaryota > Viridiplantae > Streptophyta > Magnoliopsida > Asterales > Asteraceae > Mikania > Mikania micrantha. Next base: position 13,005,420 of record CM018696.1, on the reverse strand, counting down.
TGTTCGCGATTTAAAGTAAGATAGTTAAATTATTTTATGATGAGTTTCAAAATTGTAAAATAAGAAATATAATATTTCTTTAAATTTATGATCGTTCGTGTCGTTATTCGTTTCATCAGATCGCGTCGCCATCGCGCGTATTCGTTCGAATCGTCATTCGAACGAACACGTCGATGGTTTGGCTTTCTGATTCTTGTTTTCTATTGTTAAGTCATTATTTCAGAACGTTAAACTGTCAGAATTATTCGTACAGATCGTCACCTATACGAATAACACGTCGGTTTAGCATTCTGAAACGACAACTGTTAAGATTTTGTTTTGTTAAACCTCACATACGTTTATACAACTAATATCACATCATGTATTCGTGTTTCAACACTGTGTTGTCTGACATGTTTTCTGACTGTTAAACCCTAAGGTTTTAGTCAGATTCAGACAATCGTTTAATAGTTTCATGCTAATCAGAAATGCATCGATAGTCTAAACATAGTTTCACGAAATGTGTACCTGAGTTACTGTACAAGTTACTGTACAGTTTACTGTTCCGGTAACGATTCCGGCACAGATGTTACATTAGGCTATAGTTTGCATCCTTTTATGCTTATTATTTAAACTTAGTGTGTGATCTCACCAACTATGCAAATAGTTGACAAACTCTATTTTACATGTGTAACAGTATAAGGAAGCATGATGAAGACATATGATAAGAATTAGTGACCTAGTTAAATTGTAATCAATGTTTTAGTATTGCAAATGTAACTATTGATTATTCAATTAATGTAATGGTTGTTTATTATTCAATGAATGTTGTGTTGTTTTGTAATCATGATGCATTAAATAATGAAACATTAAAATAGCACCATAAGCTAATGAACAGTAAAACTCGCGCCCCGACGTGTTTCGCCGTCGGTCGGGGTGTGACATTAATAATTACTTGATTTTATATTTTTTAAGATATAGTTATTTTTAATTTCATAATACTGATAAAATAAAATGATAAAAAAATATTAGTTTAATATTAACTTTTATTAAAATAGCCAATGAATATAAATATTGTTAAAAATAAACTATATTTCAAATTATTCCCTAAAATCTTATTTCATTCGTTTGAAGGTCTTACGATACTAAGGGGTCATTTGGTTGGGTCTGAATCATTAAGTGCTGAATGGTTAAGATGTCTGAATGGTTAAGAGGTCTGAATCATTAAGTGCTGAACTGGTTAAGACTGTTTGGTTGCACGTCTGAATGAAAATTAAAAAAAAAAAAAGAAAAAAAACCGTTTTTTTGGTTAAAAACCTAGGTTTTCTTGTCATCACCGCCGAATACACATCCACGCAGCTCCTCCTCCTCCTCCTCCTCCTCCGTAGCACCATCATCACCATTGATCTCCTCCACATCACCATCATCACCATCGATCTCCTCCACAACCATCGTTCTACTCCGTAGAAGACCCCGATCTCCTTCGTCACGCTGGTGCGGGCGACGGTGCGGCCGGAGGTGCCCTACTGTCGAGGCTGTCGAGCGATGCCGATACCCAGCCTTTGCTTCACATCTGAACCATTCAGACTTCATCCCATGTCTGAACCATTCAGACCTCCATTCAGAGGTTCTACCTCATTCAGATGTTGTTTTTTTGCACCAAACAAACGGTCTGAATCTGAACCATTCAGATACAGACCCTACCAAACAGCCCCTAACTTGACAAGTGGTCAATATTTACAAATATTTGTTACTAACTTTGGGATACGTCTTTCATCCTTGTTTTGAAATGTTTTCTTTTTAATTGTTGCTTCTTCTAGATGATATTGGAGACAACACTTGTACGTTTTCAAGAACAACCACACCATAGGGCTAGGTTTGTATGTGTGTTTCGGGTGGGTTTGGTGGTTGATATATAAAACATTGGTTGCTATAACAGATTAATTCAAGTAAAAGAAGCTTCCAAGATTAATTAGTTCAATTGCTTTCGAAGACTCAGTCCAAGTGTTTAGATGAATAGCGTGTTTCAATATCTTTTGAAGACTCGGTCCAAGTTCAAGTCTTTTGGAAGTACACAATCTTTCAAAAGAAATATCTGCTTACAGAATTTTTGACAACTTCCAAGAAACAAAATACATCTTTAAAAAACCAGCTCTTTCGAAAAAAACAGCCTAAAGTTTTCATGGGGATAGGCTAGAGCTTATGTAGGACAATACCTTCTGATAGTTTGTCTACCTTCTAATTAAACCAAGACCAAGTCTTAATAAAATGTTTTTTATAAGGCTTCGCATTGCTTTTGAAAACTTTAGTCTTTGAAAAACAAAACAAATATCATACGATGCTATAATTTTTTATATATATTTAAAATAAAGTAGCTAGCATACATAATTTCTACGCACCAATGAGACATTGCCTCAATAGTACCCCAAAATTCTTTCAAATGAGAGGTCTTAGGTTCAAATTCCTCCCGCAGCGAAAAATGGGTCTGAGGGGGGTCAGGTGGTTTTCACAGTGGGGTTTCCTCGTGGGGTGGTTGTGGACGCTCATGAAAGGTCCAGGTAACTAGACCTTGGTGACATGGCCTGGAAACAGTGGATTCACACGATTGAGACCTTCGCCGTTCAAAAAAAACATAATTTCTATGCAATTAATATTATATAGTAATAAGGAACAAGGAATTGTGTTGAAATATTTTGCAAACAACAAAATATAAGGGTAAAACCGCTAAAGCCTAGCTAGAAGTTTGATATTGAAGCATTACTATGTTTTAATAAGTTAAAAGATGCGTGTCAATTGACCTGAATGGATAATGAAAATAGTAAATGGATTAATACTATTTTTAACAATAACATTACTTTTGCTTTTAAACTACTTCAAACTAATTATATACTTACTAGAATTTGAACTCATAACGTAAAACTTATACCAAGTTATTTAGTATCATACTTTAACTTTGATTTCTTATCTCTTTCTCATATTAAATACATCTCATACAAAATAATAATATTGAATATGCTTTTTATTCATTTTTTAAATATTTTTTTAATACATTAAAAATATTTTAATATTAAAAAACACATTTTTTTAAAATATAATAAATATAAAATTTTCAATAAACTTTTTAACCAAAGTTTAAAAAACAAACTTTTAAAAATTAGTGTTTAAAGAAATAATAATATTATTATTTTAATACTTATAATATTAAATTATATGAAATATTAATCATATTTTATATCAAAAAATCGTCTTATATTGTATCAATTTTTATTGGTGACTATCTATTATACATTTTTTATTCAACCTTGTAATATACATGACACTAACCAAATAAGTTTGATATATTATTTTACTAGGTAAATACATGTGTAATACACATGTTAAACAAATAAATTTTAAAATTATTTATTTTAAATAACATCTTAAATATTTTCAAAGATTTTATGTAAAAAAAAATAATATATATGACTTATGATATAATAATTCTATTTGTTAAATTGAATAAAATTGTTATTATTTAATAGAAGAGAAATAAGAAAAATCAAAATATAATAAAAGATGATTTACAAACAATTAATATGAGAGAGAAGCGAGAAAATTAAAGTAATTTTTAGGTTGTCTACAGACTACAATAGTGACACGTGTCCCATCAAAACCTTTATTTATTATTAATATAGTATAAATATCTTTAGCCTTGAAGGAAGAGTTAGGTGTAAACTAAAGTTGACGGTGATTCGGCAAATGGTGGTCCATATGTTCTATATTCTCTTGCCAAAAGAGAAAAGTTTTAGCCGACCATTCCTATTATAGGTTTGGTTTGAATTGAAAAGCTATTACAAAATATAATGTTTCTTAAAAGTTTATGCATTTTTGAAGACTTTTAAGAGCTGAGGGATTGATCTAAAAAGTTGTTAAATAACACATTCATATAATTATGAAATTAGATCGTTATGCATTGTTGGTTTCACTAAAATAGTTTAATCTAAGTTTTTATAACATATTTTTTATGTTAGTTTTCAAGTTATATAACATTATAACATTATATTCGGTTCATGCAACATATTGTAAAAACTGAAATCTTAAACGCGTTCTATGATCGATCAATTAGATTGTATATCATTATGAATTTATGATGATTTTTAATTTTTGCCTAACAAACAAATAATAAAACCCATTAACTTTCACTAGTCAATAGAGCTACTATGAAATGAAACGAAAACAAACATTACATATATCCTAATGATTTTGTCTCTCACGTTTAATTTTGCCTACACATAAAAACACAAACACATGATCAACTGTTAGTCTATCATTTAAAAATAACACTAACTTACTATTATGTGCTCATACAACTAAAAAAATTATAAAAATTATAGATTCAAACCTTACCAAAAAAAGTTGTGTTTCAAAGAAAAGTGTATTTAAGTCACTTAAAACTTATAACTAACTAAAATAAGTATTATCCAGCAGAGTTAGCCTAGTGGTTAAGACTTAGCTCTTTCTCTTTGTAGATCAGGGTTCAAGTCCCACTGATGACACTTTAATGAATACCAGATGATGGGATGAATCTTGAGTTTAATCTTGGGTTCTGAACCAATGGAGCGAGGGTTTGCCTATTCCACAGGGTTCCTACGCATCAGAGGATATAGTCTCATGGTGTCGGCTATCGAGGAATCAATCTTAGTTACCAACCGTCAAAAAAAACGAAGGTAACACGACTGAACCTTCTGCCATAAAACAAAAAAAAAACAAAACAAAAACAAAAGCAAAAACAAAAAAAAACTAGACTACGTATTAGTACAATTAAACAAGGTCAAAACAAACATGCTACTCTTGTTTACTAAATTGAAGTCTCCTTAAACTTTACTTCACATTTTTTTATTATTATATTAGGATTTTTTTCTAATTTATTGCACGGATTAAACGTAAAATGTCAAACAATTAGTAATACAAATTTAAAAACTATAAAACAATATTTTGACATAAACATAACTAAATTACCATTGACAAGTACATTAAATAAAATAATAATTAAAAAGTTATATAATATTAGAACTTGTACATGACCTTGATTTATAACAAACTAGGATATGACCCGTATATAACACGGATGAAGTCATGAAAAATATGTATTCATTATAATTTATAAAAATATTGTTGTATATCAAATGAAATAAAGACAATAAAGATTAGATATGTAGCAAAGATTAATTGTATACAAATACTTAAAATAATCTACAAATATCTAAAAAGTTCCTTTTATACAATACTCGACATCTTATTCGCACATTTAACATGTTTATCTAATATTAATAATTTAGTGCTATGTTTTTTAAGATAACTTGATTTTTGCATAAATTTTGTTTTTTTGAAAACAAAATATTTCGTTAAAAAAATTTTAATTTTAGAAAATTTCATATTTTACAAAAAAATTTAAGTGTATTTTATTATAAAAAGATAAATAATATATTATTATTTAATAAGGGAAAACTTTATTTAATAAAAGAAAAATTTATTTAATAAGCAAGAGAAAATATAGTTATTTAACAATAGAGAGATAATTAAGTTGAGTGATAAGGATTTGACAAGTGCAATAATGATGTGAGAATATGACAAATAACATTAGAGATGTAAGAAGGTGACAAGTGACAAATTGGTTACTCTTTTATTATAAGTATAAATATTTGAATTAATTAATGTTAGAAACATTAGTTACTTTTTTTTGGCATAAACTAACTTCTGCAAATCATCAGGCTAAATAACACACACTTCGGTCCTAGTAAATGGCAATCCAACACAATAATTTGTTTGTCATAGGGGCTTAAGACAAGGAGATCCCCTCTCTCCCTTCGATCTTATTCATAATAGCCATGGAAGCTCTTTCTGAAATCATTAAAAAAGCTCTTCTCATCAGGCTATATAATGGGATTACTATCCCGCATGGTAGGCCAACGCTAACACATTTTTTGTACGCTGATGACGTTGTTTTTGTAGGTGATTGGATAAGAACTAATGTGAGAAACATTATAAGGATGCTCAGGGGATTTTATCTTGTCTCAGGTCTTGGAGTTAACATGGAAAAGTGCAGCCTTTATGGTTTAGGTTCTGATGCTGCTCAAACACAATATTTGGCCTCTATTTTAAGATGCAAAGTAGATTCACTCCCATTCACATATTTGGGCCTACAAGTTGGAGCAAACATGAGTCAAGTCAAAACCTGGAAACCTGTTTTGGATGTTTTTGAATCCATATTATCAAAATGGAAAGCATGTGTATTATCAATGGCAGGTAGGATCACATTGATTAAAGCAGTCCTTGAGTCACACCCTATCTATTATTTCTCGTTATATCGTGCACCAGAAAGCGTGATCGACAAACTGAAGATAATCTGCAGATCTTTTCTTTGGGGCGGTTCTCCTGGCACATCGAAAATCAATTGGGTTAGCTGATCAAATGTTACAGCTCCCAAAATATCAGGTGGTTTGGGCTTGGGTTCATTAAAAATTTCAAATATGAGCATGCTAACACGATGTTTGTGGAGATTCAAAACAGAAAAAGGTAGACTTTGGAGGAATGTCATATGGACTTTACATCACAACTCGAGATCTTGGTCATCAATACCAGCTAAACTTTCAATGTTTGGAGTGTGGAAACAAATATATAAGGTGGAATGTGATCTAAAGATATTTCAGATTGACATCTCGCGGTTGCTTGTTGGAATGGTTGGTAGAGGAGATCAGATTCGGTTTTGGCTAGACTATTGGGTTGGAGACGCAACATTAGCAAACCGGTTTCCAACATTCTTTCAACTTGAATGTTGGAAACATTGTCTCAAATCTGATAGATGCAATCTTATTAATGGAAGAGTAGCATGGTCTTGGAGTTGGAGAAGACAACTGATTGATCCTAGTGAAGTTAATGAGTTAAGAAATCTAATTGACTTACTTGTTACGGTCCAATTTTCAGATACAAATGACATCTGGAATTGGAAAGGGGGTAATTTTGATCACTTTACGGTCAAAAGCGTTAAAGAATTGTGCACTAAAACAGGAGGTCACCATGTGGAGTTTAATTTCCCATGGAACAATTGGGTACCCAAAAAAGTTAATCTTTTTGGTTGGAGAGCAGAAATGGGCAGGATCCCAACAACAGCAGCATTGTTAAAAAGAAACATTCGTCTCGAAGGCACAATATGCAAATTATGTAGTGGCGAAGATGAAACGGTTGATCACTTATTTATCTCGTGTTTGGTGGCAAATTACATATGAAATCAGGTAAGCAGCTGGTGTAAAATAAGCCCGATCTTTGCTTTCTCTTTTCGCGACTTGGTGGAACTTCATAAAACAATAAAAGAAGACAAGAGAAGGAGGAAGATTGTAACACCAGTGCCGGAATCATAACCGGAACAGTAACTTGCATAGTAACTCAGGTACAAACTATGTGTATTATTTGTATGCTATTATCGTGTAATGATTGACACAAAACTATTATGCAACTGTTTCAGTAATCTGATTTAAACTCACAGTTTAACAGTCTGAAACATATCAGCCAACACTGAACTGACACATAAATGCTTGTTAGGATGCTATTATGTATGAACGTATGCGAGGTTGAACAGAACAAAACAAAAACGAACGTTGTTACGGGAATGCTAAATGGACGGATTATTCGTATAGGTGACGATCTGTACGAATATATCTGGAAGTTTAACGTTCTAAATGATGTTCAATAATTAGAAAACCATATCGAAAAGTTTAGTTATCGTCGTATTCGTACGGGTGACGATTCGAACGAATACGCGCGACGACTATACGATTCGAATTAAACAGTAAATTAAATGTTTTTGGAAATTTAAAATAAACGGAAGATACTTAGTTAATTTACTAGGAATTACCACCTAAAATAAATTTATAAATCTTACTTTTAAAACCGCAACGTTTCGTTACGAAAATGGAACAAAAACGACACTTTTACGCGAAACCGAACGAAACCGAGCGGGACCGAACACGCGGGTAAGTTGAAAGCTTTTAATGAGGCATCAAATGCCTCATCTTCCCCACAACAACTACCTCTCTCTCCTCACCACTGTCACTTTCTCTCTCTACACTCTCTAGGGATGGCAAAAAAACCCGAGCCGATGGGTTTACCCGAAACCCGCTACATATGGGACGAGTATTCCCAAGCCCGATGGGTATTGGGCCGGGTATGGGATTAATTTAAAAAATTTTCTCGGGTATGGGACTGGCTTGGGATTTGTTCATATACCCGTTTACCCCGCCCGATTACCCGATTATATATATCTGTTTACCCATCCCGTGTACCCGATCATAAATGCCATTTATATCCATTTGAATTAATAGAATTTGTTTCTTTTTTAATCTTTTGAAACTTTAGAAATTGTTCATATATTTTGTTTCTTTTTTTATCTTTGTTTTTTTTTTGTGGCAACTACAAAAAAAATTTTGAACCATTTTGTTAATAATTGCTATTTTTTGGTTTATCTTGAACAATGATAATCAACTTATAACATTTTGAAATTTCATGTTATTTGATATATTAATAGCTTGTTCTTGGCATATTTAACATATAATTTTTGGTTATAAAAAATAAATTTATTATTAGTTACCCGATACCAGACGTGTTTTAAGCCAGTTATTCTCAACGAATATATTTAGCTAAACCCGCCGGGATACCAGAAACCCGCCGGGATACCCGATACCCGACGGGTAAATACCCGATAGATACCAGATGGGATTTGGGACAGGTTTGGGACATACTTTTATAAACAGGTATGGGACTGGGATTACTCAAACCCATCCCAAACCCGGCCCATTGCCATCCCTAACACTCTCTCACTAGAATTCAAACCCTAACTCTCTCAAAACACCACCAAATTCGTTGATTTTGGTGCCAAAACGACCACCATCACTTGTAGAACACGAAAGTACAGTAGATCTAAGCTTGGGACCAACTGATTCAAGGTAATATTGAGTTAAAGGTTCCGATTTTAGGGTTTTTAAAACCCTAGGTTCGGCCCCTCTAGAACCCAGCTAAAACACCTCAAAATCCTAGGGAATACACCACAAAACCTTGTTAGAGTGTGTAGGAATAAGTGAGATACCATGAGATGATCTAGATTTCGAGTTGAGTGAGCTGCAACCACCAGGCCACGACTGGCCGAATGACGCCTAGCAGGTGGCCGACGGAGCCACATTCGGCCAAAGGGCCAACTTCTAGCAGAAGAACCAACTTCCAGCCGAAGAACCCCATTCGATTGGCTCCCCTTCGCCTGAACTCCATTCGGTCGGGGTTTGCTTCGGTCGGCACTCCTTCGGTTCAAACCCTATTCGGTCGGCCAGATTCTCCTTCGACCATGCCAAGCCACTCGGCTCAAATCCCACTCGGTCGGGGCTGGTTTCTTCGCAGGAACCCATTCGGCCGCCCCCCCCCCCCATTCGACAGTCAATCTCATTCGGCCATGCAGCCATTAGTGTGAACTGTTTCGGATGGAGGGCAAGTATGTGAAGAGAGTCGAGATAATGAGCAAATAGAGAAGGTTTAATGGATTTCATGCACTTCATGCATGCATGGAGATTTCCACGTAAATGCATACATGGGTGTTTTGTGAAGGCCAATATGGGAATCTAATGGGATAAACACAAATGCTTTCTAAGGAATAATGAGGCTTAATCATGTGTCAGTAAATATGAGATTAGTCTAACATGCAAGAATTCATGGATTTGAGTTTCCACTAATAAGAGTTTTCATAAACTACATTATAAACTAAACATGGGTTTTGATATTATTGGGTTCAAACACTTGAGCATTCATTGAGGACCAAAAACGATAATCTAAGGTTTCAAGTGTTTATTTAATTATTAACACCTAAACCTTAGGAAATCTCATAAGGACATGGAATTAACCTAAGTGATTCACTTGAATTACCTAGGAGGAGTTATTCAAAGAATTGATCAAGAATCATTTGGACAAACAAAAGCTAGTAATGGGCCCAAGGTTAATCTAATGGGATTAACCCAAGCCCATCATGTTTAATTATACTTTTCTCTTAAATTAATTATGTTTTTAATAAAAGAAAATGATTTATAAACCTTACTGAATTAAATAAATGATTTTAGACATAAAGCTTAACTAAAAGGAATTACCTTAAAAACTTTTTAATTAAAGACTTGTAATGATTACCTGTGGGATAAGGGTTATTAATGGGTAATGAGTTTAGACTAGTTAGATGAAATTCTAGAAAACACATTAGTAACATAGGACACTTAGTTGCACACCGAGACCAAAACCCTAGTTTGCATCTATTATAAAGACTTATAGCATTCGAATCTCTTAAAACAACTCAGGTGTTGAAGATACTTAAGCTACAATCGACGAGCACGCATTTTCTGTTGTGATTCTTACTGTAACATCAGTGCCGGACACGTGCCGGAACAGTGATCGCAACAGTAAACCGTACAGTAAATCAGGTACACATTACGTGAAACTATGTTTATTTTGTTGATACATGATGCTTTACACTAGACTATTATACGATTGTCTGAAATCTGACGGAAACCTTAGGGTTTAACAGTCAGAATCATGTCAGACAACACAGTGTCGAAACATAAATACTTGATTTGGTATTATTGTGCATAAACGTATGTGAGGTTAAACAGAACAAAACCATAACGGTTATTGTTACGGAATGCTAAACAGACGAATTATCCGTATAGGTGACGATTTGTACGAATGATTCTGAGGGTTTAACGTTCTGAAATAATGACTGAAAAGTAGAAAACGAGAATCAGAAAGCCAAACCATCGTCGTGTTCGTTCGAATGACGATTCGAACTAATACGAGCAATGGCGACGCGTTCTGACGAAAACGATCCGAACGATCATAAACATAAGAAAATATAATATTTTCTGTTTTACAATTTTGAAACTCATCATAAATAAAATTAAACAAAACTATTTTAATACATCGCGAACGAATTAACAAAAACACGTAAAACACATATAATTCGATAAATAAATTTAAGAATACGATATTTAAAATAATTTTTAGAAATAAATAACATTCAAATAGTTTTAAATAAACTCTTTTTATCTTAAATACGAAAAACGCGCGTAATGAACCGGAAACGCGACGAGATTACGAACCGAGCAACCGAAACGAACACGGATACCCCCGGGGTATAGAAGTCTTGAATGAGGCAATTTTTCTCATTTTACACAAACCCTCTCTCTCTACCTACCATTCCCGTATATCTCTCTCTCTAAAATACCATCATCATCTCCAAGCTTGAATCTCTCATATCTTGCTCAATTCTTCATGGATTTGAGTGATTCTTGAACCTATGCGAAGCCCTTGAGGAGCTCTACACGAAAGTACAACTATTTCGGAGGTTTAACCAGCCAAAAACGAGGTATGGAGTCCCAAAGTTTGTGAGAAATAGGGTTTTCTTGGCTTGTTTCTACACACACCCACACAATCGATTGTGGGGACTGGTATTCGAACCCCACACGCACCTTCATGACATTTTGGGCATTAACCATGGCATAGTAGTCATTTAGAACCATCTCACGGACCTCATGAAGCTGATGATGACGATGGTGGGCCGTGGGTTACAACAACGGAGTGGCCGAACCCTACAAGGGTGGCCGAACCATTCAAAGAGCCGAACCCTGGTGATTCCCTGACGAACGAACCTGTTGCACCTGCATAACCCACCTACCACCGAACCCATGGGGTATTCACGAACCTTCACCTCTGCGGCCGAACCCATGAGCTCCCTCCTTCACGAACCTAAGTGCTAGCCGAAGCTATGCACGCATGGATGAACCTACACTACCCAACGAACCTTAGAGGGTACCGGTAGCCGAACCTTGGTCATTCCCTACTGTATGACGAACCTTGAGAAGAAGACCACACCCATGCATGCCGCCCACAAACTTAACAGCCACGAATCAATTCCAGCGAACCTTACCTTTATAGCCGAACCTTGAGGCTAGTGCAATGGCTGAACCTTGTTGAATCATAGGCGAGCGAACCTAGCATGTGTAACCCACAAACACTAGGCCGAACCTTATGCTGGCCGGTGAACCCTAGTCTAAACCAACGATAGCCGAACCTACACCTCCTAGGGCCGAACCCAAGATCAATTGCCGTAAAGGTTCGCTGGGCACCACAACTAATAAGTTTATTACCTTCGGCCGAATTGTTTTCTTTTGGCCCAATACATGTGCAGCCCAATGAAAATCCCTAAGCCCAACTCTATGGCCCTAAAACCTATGCGGCTAACCTATGTCTACGGCCCAATACACATAATCGGCCCACACACATAATTTGTAGGCCCAATATTATCATAAATGGCCCAATAAGTTATCCGGTCCAATGGATTTTAAGTAATTGATAAACGTATGAAGGAACGTTGAAAACGATGAAAACAATGAACAAATACATTGATGAAATAATCATTTCGTTTGTTATAAAGTGATAACAAGTTATAAACAAGTTACATAAAGGTTTAAAACCCTTATATGCAAATGATAACTTGTGATTAATGAACAAGTATGGAATCTTTAACAAAGAAGAATTGGGGCCGGATAACAAACAAGACTCGTGAGTGTTAGTCAACTTTAGGACTAACACTTACACTTACACGCACAACAAACCCTTACAAACTTATGCTTATAAACTACAACATTATGAATTCAATACAGGATCGTGATTATCACAACAAGTGCAAACAAAGAGCGTGCGTATTCTTGTTTTACATAGTCAACTACGGACACAAGGTGAGTTCATTTGTCCCTTTTCAAACTTATTTGTTTTACTTCGGGATTGAGAAGCATGTTAAACATTTTAATAAACTATTGAAAGGTTATTTAATGCTTTTAAACTTAAACATGATGCTTATATTGATGCTTATGCTTGGAACTTAGTATACTTTGAAAAGCAATAAACTTGATACTTATACTTCAAACTTGAGGCTTGAAACTATATGTTGGATGCTTATGAAACTATATGCTTAAACATGAGACTTGGTGCTTATGCTTATGAGACTATATGCTTAAACATGAGACTTGATGCTTATGCTTGTGAACTATATGCTTAAACATGAGACTTGATGCTATACCATGGAATTCATGATGAAACTATGTGTGGACACTTGAAACTATATGCTTGAAACTATTATTTGTGCGTGAAACATTGTGCATGTATCTAATCATAGGCTATGTAATTGTTAAACGACTGCTAGTGCAGAGCTTGTACCTATGTATTGAGATACATGTAAACTAAACCATAACGAGGCTAAGCTATTACCTATATAAGAGACATGTAATTGCTAAACTTCTGCTAGTGCAGAGCTTTTGTCTGCTTATATGAGGTATGTAATTGCTGGATTAAAACTAAACCATGACAAGGCTAAGCTATTATCTATATAAGAGACATGTAATTGCTAAACTTCTGCTAGTGCAGAGCTTTTGTCTGCTTATATGAGATATGTAATTGCTGGATTGTTTGTGTATGCATGGCTTGTGTCTATGTATGAGATACATAATTGCTAAACGACTGCTAGTGCAGAGCTTGTATCTTGTATAGGAGACACGTAATTGCTAGACTAAGCTTAACTAATTCATGAGATACGTAATGGCTAAACGACTGCTAGTGCAGAGCTTGTATCTATCCGTGTCTACGTAATTGCTAAACGACTGCTAGTGCAGAGCTTGTACTCACGCATGAGATTAGGGACAGCTAAACTATGTGCGTGTGAAACTATGATGCTTGTTAAACATACTTTGAAACTAATACTCATGAATGCTATAGACTTGTAAACTTTGAAACAGAAAACAAAAGCTATGATGAGGAATGGGTTGATTGGTAGGTAAAAGGCTTAATTATCATTAACAACAGTGTCATATCCGGATTAGTATGTGGTGGGATGGCGTCTGGGCGGGTTGTAGGCTCGACCCAGGGGTATGCCCTATATATAAGCATACCGATTTGGATATTACATGTGGAGTTAATGATATTAAGGTTTTACCGAAAGAGGTTTGTTTAAAACTATTTTAAACTTATAAACTTTATGAACTCACCAACCATTGTGTTGACTTTGTTTTTCTTACATGCTTTCTCAGGTGAAGAACAGGTTTAAGCTAAGGCTTTGGATTGCATGCTAGGTGGCCTAGATAGAGGACCTAGTTGACTTTTGGAAGCACATCTTTTGTGGATATTACACATCACTTTTGATATCTTGTACATATACAAGATACAAACATTTGATTCTTTCGTTAGGTTTACTTAGTTAAATTACTGAACATTGCTATTGTAATTTAACTTTGTAATCCTAGTTAATGTTGATTGTGCTTTAGTTATTCTTAAACATTGATGCTATGAAAACAATCTGATCATTTGATTATCACTCACGATATCGCGCCCCGAGAACCTTCCGCCCGACGGGGACTTCGATCCAAACCCGCCGGCTCGGGGTGTGACACTTACTTAGCAACACAGGTGAGTTCATTTGTCCCTTTTCAAACTATTTTGTTTTACTTTGGGACTGAGAAGCATGTTTATACATTTTAAATAAATGTTTAAATGTTCTTAAACGCTTTTATGCTTATTCATAATGCTAATACTTGATACACTTATTCTAAAGGCTAATACTCTATACACTTACTCTAAATGCTAATACCTCATACACTTATTTTAAAGGCTAATACTTTATACACTTACTCTAAATGCTAATACTTTATACACTTATTCTGAAGGCTAATACTTTACACATTATACATATATTCTTAATGATAATGTTGCATACACTTATACTTATTTGCTTAAAACTTTCGAAGCTTTTAAATGCCTAAGAAAGACAGATACTAAAACTCTGAAAAGCTTTTGTAAACTATACTTTTGAAAGCTTGAAAACTTAAACTCAGAAAGACTCATATGCTTGAAATGTTGTTAAGGCTTGTATGCTCGTAATGCTTGGAATGCTTAAAAACTTTCGTATGCTTGATAGGCTTGAAATGCTAAGACTATAGGCTAGTACTTGTGCATGGGATATGTGAATGCTAAACTATGCTACTGCAAAGCTAGTACTTGTGCACAAGATACGTGAATGCCAGGCTATGAAAACAGGCTAGTACTTGTGCATAGGATACGTGGATGCTAAACTATGCTAATGCAAAGCTAGTACTTTTGCACAAGATACGTGAATGCTAGGCTATGACAACATGCTAGTACTTGTGCATGGGATACGTGGATGCTAAACTATGCTAATGCAAAGCTAGTACTTGTGCACAAGATACGTGAATGCCAAGCTATGTGAATGCTATAAACTTGTATGCTAAAGCTATCGGCTATTGTAGAACGAACCGACTGGCCTCTCAGTTCTTGCCATAAGGTGTTCGTCATAGACAGGACTATTGTAGAACAGACCGACTGGCCTCTCAGTGCTTGCCATAGGGTGTTCTTCATAGTCAGGACTTTAAGGAGCAGACTGTTGGCCTCTTAGTGCTGGCCATACAGTGATTCCTCATTGTCCACCCATGTTTCCGATATAGACTGATACTGAATTCCTTAGGGTGTTCAGTTGTCCATAATGGTAACTCTCAAAACTTGACATTCAAATGCTACTTTGTCCGTGTTGAAACTCATAATCAGAATACTTAAAGCTATGATGGGATTGGATGGTAGGTAAGACGCTTAATTATCATTAACAACAATGTCATATGTGGATTAGTATATGGTGAGATGGCGTCTGGGCGGGTTGTAGGCTCGACCCTTTCGTATGCCCTATATATAAGCATACCGATCTGGATATTACATGTGATGTTAATGAGCTTAAGGTTGTTACCGAAAGGGTTTGTAAATGCTATTGTGTGCGTGTCTTAAACTTCTAAACAGGATGCTTGAAACTATGATGGAATTTGATGGTAGGTAAAACGCTTAATTATCATTAACAACAATGTCATATGTGGATTAGTTGTGGTGAGATGCGTTTGGGCGGGTTGTAGGCTCGACCCTTTTGTATGCCCTATATATAAGCATACCGATCTGGATATTACATGTGATGTTAATGAGGTTAAGGTTGTTACCGAAAAGGTTTGCAAAGCTATTTTTCAAATACTAAACTATATAAACTCACCAACCATTGTGTTGACTTTGTTTTCTTACATGCTTTCTCAGGTGATGTACAGGAGTAAGCTAAGACTAAGGAATGCATGCTAGGATGCCCAGTTAGAGGACCTAGTACCATTTTGGAAAGCACACATTTTGTTGGATTACTGTGAATCATTCTTGATATCTTGATCTGTTTCAAGATAGTAAACTTATGATTCTTTTGTTAGGTTTATTTAGTTGAATTATCAAATATTGAAGATTGTAATTTAACTTTGTAATCATATCTCAAATGCTATTGTGCTTTAGTATTCTCAATGTTGATGCTATGTATACAATCTGATCATGTCAATTATCATTCCCGATATCACGCCCCGGGAACCTTCCGCCCGACGGGGAAGTCGATACAACCCGCCGGCTCGGGGTGTGACAAAGATTGTGCAAGGAATTATATTGGTTGCATGCTGGTGTATTTGGAAGACAAGAAATGAAGTTCAATTTCAACATGTACAAGTAACAAAAGAAAAGATCATGGAGGATATAATAGCGCTTGGTTTCCTTTGGATAAAAAATCGATCCAGAGATCATAATTTGAACTGGATTTCATGGATTTCTTTTAATGTAGATTGAATTGTAATTGTGGTGTTACCTTTCTATTGTTCTCATTTTCAGGGTTCTAGATTCTTGCTAACCCTTTTTTAATAAAAATGTTGGTTGTTCAAAAAAATAAATAAATATAAAACATCAAAAGTGTAATTTATCAAATCATTTTTATATCTTTTATTTTTAAATAAATTATTTTTCAAATATTTCAATTTAAGAAAATGCCATTTGTTTATAAAATTAATGTTGTTGAAAAACTCCGGTTTATATTTTATTTCATTCTTCTCAATTTCAATTTTAAGAAAACTCCCGTTTATAGTTTATTTCATTTTTTATAAAATCATTTTTTAAATATAATTTAAAAAATTGAAAATAGAAGTTTTTAAATAACGTGATATCTGACAGTTTTTCAAAAAAAATATTTTAAGTGTTTAAATATAAACTTTAAAAAAAAAAGTTGAAAAGGTAATATTGTTATTTTATAATTTAAAATATTTACATAAACATATTTTTAATCAAATTTAATCTGAAATATTATTTTATAATTCTTAAATCATATTACTAAAGATTTATGCTTTCTTTATTTAACTCAAATAATAAAGGGGTAATAGCCTATATTTTTGTAAAAAAGAGTGGTATTTTTTCAATAAGCATGTTTAAAACCAAACTTTTCAGGAAATGAATGTTATAAAAATTATTTTATTATTTATTACTTTAAATACTACCATATACGCAATTTCTATCATATTTTATATTAAAACATTGTTTTATATATAATTTTTAAATTTATATTACTAACTATTTAAATAAGTCATTTAATCCGTATAATACATGTGATGCTAATCTTGTTAGTAAAAAATGATTTAAAATAATTTCATTCATATAATTTATATAGAGATGAATGATATTGAATATCTAAGCTTATGGGTGGGTGTAAATTAATAGAGACTTATAATCTATAATGGTTATTATATAAATTTACGAAGATGAAAGGGGTATTAGATTTATTTACAATAAAAAAAATTAAAAAATTAAAAAAAAAAAAAAAAAAAAGAGGAGAGGAGGAGGGGGTGTTAATCTGCATATAAAGAAGAAAAAAGAGGAGAGGTGTACATGTGTCGAAGATAAGCAACGAAAAAGGTATGATCCAGCAGAAATTACGAGTTGTAATAGTTATAATTTTTTTTCTACGTTGCAAAATCATCAAAGTAAGCACGTTTTTTTTATTTATTTTTAATCACTACATTGTTGTGTTGATGGAAGTGGGTCTCAAACTAGGGCTTATTAGTGAAGAAATTAGATTAAAATTTGAGTATTACTAAGGGTTCTAAACCTTTATGTTACCTTATAATATGAGTTTTCGCCATTGCATAACATATATGATTATTACTGTACAAGTAATAAAAAATTAGGATTCATGATAGTCAGAGAAAGATGATCCATTCGAGATAAATGGAAATTTGTGTTTTGTGGGTTTTTTAAACATGAAAATCTTCTACCTATAATAAATAAGTAACTTAAATGAAACTTGTTAAATTCTTAATCTATTTTATGACACTTGTCAAATTCTTAAAACACTTTAAACATGTGTCACATTGCAACAATGTTATCAAATTCTCTCTCATATTAAATATTTATATATTCTATTTCATATTAAATATTATATTAAATAGAATAACTAATGATTTTAGTATACATTTTTATATTAATAATAATTTTTTAATAAATTATAAATCAAAGCTTTATATTAAAAATATATTTTGAAAATAAAAATTATATAAAAACATTTTTTTTCTAAAAATAACAAAACCTAGAAGTTTAAACAACAAGATTTGTATATAAAAAATAGTTTTTAACACAATTTTAAAAATGAAATGTTAAAAAATAACTTAAATTCAATCATATTTCATCTTAAAAATCGTTTTTTATATACTAAATTTTTTATTTATTACTATATAATATTTTTTATACAATATCCGTGTAATACACGTGATATTAACCTAGTGTGTATATATATAATTACAAAGAATGTGTTATGAATACAACATTTGGTTAAATAAACTCGTGAATGTGGTTATGATAAGTTTAACCTAAACGGGTTAATTAAATGGATCAAATGAGTTGGAATATTTTATATAGTGGGAACAAGGAATATATATTTTTTTGAACAAGGAATATATGGTTATAAACATGAACTTATGTTAATGTGAAAGTTAGAATATAATATATTTTCAAAAGATTGAAACATTGATGCTTTGGGTGGAATTAGAATAACTACAGGAGAAGTTGCATAAACGTGATAAATAGGTAGGCACTTTTAAGGTTCATAACTTTCTGATGATAACAACACGCATATTCTTAATGGTGGCTATGTAATATGATAGATGGTGGAATTTGAGATAATATCACTAAACCTAACAAAATGGATGGGTTGGATTAGGTATCGGGTTAAATTGAGTTCAGGTCAGGATAAATGCAGGTCAGAATGATTTTTAAGCAAAGTTAGTTTGGTTTTGGAATGATTTTTTTTTGAAAAGAACATCAATTTGATTTAAGCCAAAATGTGTTATAGCTAATCAAATAATATCATTCTTAAACATTTGAATTCATTGGATTCACATAGTTTTTAGGTTACCAATATTGACTCGTATTGTGTTAAAGAGTTATTCATTTCTACCATTCCATGTTATGATGTTACCCTTTCAACCCTTTTTACATCAATTGTTTACCCAAATCAACCAATTTCTTTTGATTTAGGTGAAAATTGACACCTTTAAATATCACTTTTAATTAATGACGATTGCTAATTTTTAAATGACTAAGTTTATTGTAAATTTTCATTTAGATAGATACGGTGACTTGGATTGTTTTCTTATAGCTTCTTGATAATTTATTTGTTAAGTATAATTACAGGTAAAGCTATAATACGCAATGATGAATTAAAAAGTCTTCAATCGAGCAATCAACTTTGTTTGCACATCTCGTGGTAACAACTTTTATGAAACTTAAACTTTATGTCATTAGGACATTTAAATTTTGGAAAAAAACTTCAATTTTTTTTAATAGTTGGGAAAGGTTGTTGTTAAGTAGTAATGTTGTTTGATGCAACCAATTGAATCAGGTAAAAACCCAAAGTAAAAACTATAGTTTTATCAATAGGATTTGAACATAAGAAATTGCCAAGCCATTTGACTCCTCAACCATTTCAATAGAAAGGTTTAGTCAATCAAATAATAAATAGTAAACGGGTCAGCTTGAAAATAAATAAATTGTTGTTATTTCATAAAAAAGATAACAATTATAGAACGTGTCATGTTGACATAAAAAAAGTAGGATCATATTTCAGTGTGTGTTACAAAATTGCTCTATAAAAGTTTGATGTTACTCATCACCATCATATATCACAACTAGAAAAGATACAAGCACTAAAAGATATGCAAAAGATAGGTAAAGTTACAAAGGGCTTAGTGAAAAAAAAAAGTTGTATTCTTTGTCGACTACCTTTGGTTGCTAGACTTAGTGAAAAGTTGTTGTGGAAAGCCTCAGATAAGAGTGAAATATGAAAGGGATAACAAAGGACTGACATTGAAATTTGAGAAGAAACACCCCACAACCGAAATACTATTGGATATATAAAAATTTGGATAGTGATTTTAGAGATTTGGAATATTTCGGATGTTTGAAATATTATAAATACATATGTATACAATTTTTAATTTTTTTATAAATAACAAAATCCAAACTCCTACCCAACATTTAAATTTATATGTTTATAAATACTTATTTAGTTGACCTTTAATTTATTTAATCACTTATAAATATTATATTTATGTGTACACACACATATATATTATCATTTTTGATATATGATTTAACTATCTGATTCCCTGTTCAAAATTTCGAATGGCTGAATTTTGAATTTTTAAAATTTATACAGATTCATATATTGAAATCTACGAGTAAATAATAGAAATTAGACGAATTAAATATTTATCAATAATAAGATACTCAATAAGAAATTAATATGGATAAATTTAATAAAGATTTACATAAAAAAGTATAAAACTTGAAACATCACGGTTTCCTAATGCTATAGTTTAAAACGGCTAAATGTTAAATTAGTTTTAAAACATAGGTTGAGATTGAGACGTCTCTAATTCCTTATGGATACAAATAATTAGCCATTACGTTTTGAAAATCGTGACCTAATGTTAACTTCATTATAGAGGTAGGACTTTTTTAACAGTAATATTTACCAGGGATTAACCAAAAAACAAAAAAATAAAACCGTAATCGAATTAACCGAAAAAACCGAACCTAAAAAAACGATTTTTTCGGTTAGGATTCGGTTTTTCACGTTCCAAAAAAAAATTGAACTTGTGAAGTTGAACTTCTCTTGTTATGGTCATTGTGCTAAATACCTAATTATTAAGTAATTGTTTTGCTGTTTGAACTAGTTATGTTGTTTTGAAAAGGGCACAAATGACTAGTATAGTAATCATACAAAGTAGTTTCATATGAATCTATTTTTAAAAGTTTAATATAATTTTCACAATGATGTGAACTAACTTGATCCATTAGAAACCGTTTATGGTTTGAGTCATGGACTCTCCATTGGTTAGAAAGGGCACACGTTGAAGCCATGTGATCTTTGGGACACATAAGGAACAACAAAGTGTTTTTGTTTGGCCAAAGAAACTTTTTTTTATTAATGGTGTGCTTCTTGGTATTTGTAACGTTTAATAGCTTCAAGAAGGTAGTGATGATGAGGTAATCATCACCAAACATTTCGCACATGTGACATGACCGTTCAAATAAAAGGGTGTACAAAGGGTGTACAATTTATATAGGGACCGGTTATTTGGACACCACCTGCAGATTAGTCAACACCACTTGGTTCTATACGGGCCGTATAGCCCTATACGGGGCGTATAGATGTCAGAGTATGTCATAAAATGTTAGTCAGATGTCTGGCGGCTGAAAACTACGTACGAGTAGTATGAAAAGTTGAAAATTTACAACTTTTGTTTTTACGCCCGATATGCGTACCTGTTTAACTTATTTGTGACATTGTAATCGTCTAAGTGTTTTAAATGGTTAAAAGACTGCTTTTAACGTAATCATGTTTAATCGGTAAGTTGTAAAATAATAAAGGGCAGTAACGTAATTATATTATAAAATCGTACTTTATTTTGAAATCCGGTATACGTACGTGTTTAACATTAATTTACTTATATCATATCGCCTAATTGTTTTATCTTTAAGTTATAAAATAATATCTATTTATAATATCGTTTAATCGTACTTTGTTTTGAAATCCATTATTGGTAAACGCGACACGTATGTGTTTAATTAATTTATAATATCGTCTAATTGTTTGAAAGAAAAGCGTAACCATTTTTAATCGTTTTGTTGTAAAATAATAAGTATTTTAACGTAATTCTTTAATTATATTGTCTACTTGTTTTGTTTGACAAATATTTTAACATGGTGATGTTTAAACGTTTAAATTTAAATAACAATTTTTTTAAAAAAAGTAGTTATGATTTTCGTAATTTTATTGTTATAACCGGTATATATAGTTGCTTTTATCAAAGAGATATACATGTGATATCGTTTAAATGTTTTGTTTGAAAATTATTTTAACGTAATCGTGTTTAAACGTTTATTTTAAATAATAGTTATCTGAACGTAAATAAATTTGAACGGTTTTAAAAAAAAATTGTTAACTATCTATTTTTCATTTCACAGATACACATATTTTTTAATTATATAATAAAAGATAAAACAAACAATCACACCATACATAACATACATACAAAATAACAATACATGCATCCGAATAATAAGTTATGTCCATACATCAAAATACAAAAAAAAAAAAGAAAATGCAACAAAAATAACTAAGCATGACCACCAGGATCCTACGGATCCTAATCATGTCCTGGTCTGGGATAGATAGGAACATCAATACCAGAAACAGCAGCCAAATGCTCCATCGTCCATCGCAACATCCACTCTATGCGATCAACGTGTGCAGAAAGCTCGGGTAAGATCGCCGCGCCAGCCGGATGCAGTCGTGGCTGACGAACAATGACATGATGTGGTGGTGGTAGTGGCTGCTGTACGTGCGGCTGTGCCCCCGGCTGTGGATGCTGCTGTGGAGCAGGAACTGGTGGCACTCACACTGTGCGCCGATCCAGTGAAAATCGCAGACCCACGCCGGGGATCTCGGCCGCTATACCCATGAGCATGACCGTGTTACGCCCCGACCGTGTTACGCCCCAACAGTGTCGAGGCGTAAGTCTCGGTCATGCTCTCTCTAATATCGGCCGAAAAACGACCGATACGTCGAGCTATACGTGTGATAAAAGAGCCACACGTAATAGCACCACTAGCCTTACGTCTATCAAAGCTGGAAAAATAATCAGCTAGCAACCATGCAATGTTGCAGCTGCGGCCGCTGTTAAGGCAATACAAGAAGAATAGGTCCTTCTGTGTGACCCACTCCTGGCTCAAACGACGGCCGGTGATGGTGCAGGCGATGCACCGATGTAAGTATCGATGCAACGGATCATTAATGCGGCTGACCCGTGCCTTATTAACAAAAGGCGCGTCACCAATTACCGGCCACCGATCCATTTGGACATCGATATCAACGCTTTCGTCCTCGTTAAGTAATGACGAGTTTAAATCAAGCTTGCTCCAAAATACGTCTATCTTATCTAGTGTAATTTTAGCATTTGTTTTAAAATAATAAATAACAAGTTATGATTATACAGAAATATATATATGTGTGTGTGTGTGTAAATATATAATTAAATTTAATAAAATCATACTATTAGATAGACGACATGCACACGACAATCCACAGCTCGTGTAAAGATGACAACCGCATGATGAATTAGATGCTATAAACATCTTAATTTTGGAATTTTCACCAACAAACAAATCTAAGGCTACATGAGATACATTCCCATTTAATAATTCAAATTGATCATCATTGTGATGTGCCATACGAAAGATTATGCTTCTTTCAAAACTTTCCTTTATGGCTTCTTCTTGCGATTTCACAATTTGAATAACATGACCAACAATACTGTCTAATGTGTTGTTGATTGAATGAAGATATTTTTTTAATAGACAATGTTGGCTTTCAACTCTGTTGGTGGTTCGAGAATCAAAATTCCGGTTTTTATATATCCATACGGACAAAAACATCTCTTTGTACTTTTGCAACCAATTTACTTGCAAATATCCGATTACCCATGAAAAACATACATAGATTATTACGTATCATATAACTAAAAAACAATTAGATACAAGAAATAGAGTATTACTCTGATGAGATGTCCATAGTCATTCATGAAGTCGGCTGTAGTTATACTCATAAATATCAGGAGTTGCAGAGTCTATCACAACCGACCACATATCCAAACTTTTGACAATCTGATAACGAAAAACTTAGCCTGCAGTGTTTGGATATGTTTTCAAATATATGCCACCTGCAAAGTAATTGGGCAGCACTGGGAAATATTCTGTGACATACGTTTATAAGAGACAGTTCTTTATCGGTTACAATAACGCATGGCTCCGTACACTGTTGAAGTGTATATTTTAGGTTTTGTAACACCCAAACGAAATTCTCTTCACGTTCCTTACTTATAAACGCATGTGCAATGATAAACGTCTTGTGTGTTGACATGACACCAACTATTTGAACAAATGGCATGTTGTATTTTTTCGTTTTGTAAGCTGTGTCAATTAACAAGACATGAGGAAATGCCCGACAAATATTATAGGATGTCTGGTGGATAAAAAAAATCTGTTCCACAACATTCTTCAACATATCGTCTAGAGTTTGGTAAATAAAATTATTATTTTGCAGTGTGTTAAAAAGGACCTGCATTGGAGTTCCCCCCGTGTTTTGTCCAGCACGTAACTTTCGTCGTGCATTGTAAATAGATCTAAGGTTAGAAACATTATCGAGGTTTTGGTCCTTAACAGCTGCAAGTATGTTACGAGGCGACATGTTTTGATTTGACAGTTGCTCAACTAGACGTGTTTCAGCTTCGTTCAATCTCATCACATAAGGATGACCGCCTAGTTGTTCAGCACCTCAGTGGTTGTGTTCACTGTTAACCACACGCAACTTCCAACCACCGCAACTCCTCTCGTATTTTCCAATTAACTCAAATTCACATCTGGTCTTCTTTGAACCAGTACGTCTAAGTTTTGGTTCTCCTTTGTACACGCCACCACGATCGCAATTGAGCCACATCTTAATAACGGCTCCGGATGCATTAGTTTTGCTTCGACGTCGAACTAACACATAACCGCTTTCAAGCCCTCTGGCAATGGCCCATTCAACCAGTTCATTAGGATCAGCAAATACCTGAAAACAAAAAATGTTTAAGATTTTATAAACTAACGACTGTAAAACAAATAATCTTATTACCCGATCAGTTTCATAGACACACATGTATTCATCTCCGAATTTGTTGTTTTCCATCGACATTTTTAAACCTTTAGTACGATTTCGAAGAAATACAAACAAGTAATATTTAACGAATAATAGATTGAATGAAGAAAACTCAAACTTCAACGTTCATTATGTAGTAGGTATTCGCACACAAATCGAGTATTCATCCAAACGTCACATCAAATAATTTATACGCAAACCGAGAACCCAAATGACTGGCACGCGTTTCAAAATTTAATTTCCATACGGGTCGTATAGGCCTATACGGGTCGTATGGTTGGCATCTTCCGAACATGTCAGACCTGTGATGTGACGTGTCAGAGAATGTCGGGTGTCAGATTCCTATACGACCCATATAGGGCTATACGTCATGTATAGATGGTGTTCAAGGAACAAACCTGGTGTCTACCTAACAGCTCCCTTTATATAAATGAAAGTACCAAGACTGAAAATTTACTAGGGTACTATTATTCATATACAATCCTTAGGTTATATCTAGTCATCAGTATCTTATCGCTTCATGTAAGCGCTACATAAACAACTATTCTTATCACCATTTTTTTCACATACATATGTATAACCATCACCTTCTTTATTTACATATGATTAGAACATCATTAAAAAGTTCAATACCTAAGAGTAGCCTCATCGGGCCCTATGTGACATTAAAATCTGGGCCTTTCATTTTTTTGATAACTTACATTCTTTTTACATGTCTTTTTGATTCATTCGTTGAGTTACAAGCTTAGGCGACCCTATATTAGGGGTGTTTGTGGTCCTGTTTTTAGGATAAACCGTAAATAACGGTTTGTGAATAACTAAAACAAAAACCAAACATTTAAAAATAAAATCAAACCAAACCTTATTAACGGTTTGTATTGATTTGGTTTTACGGTTTGAGTTCTTGTTTTGGGCTTTTTGAACTTATTAAAAATTAAAACCGAATCAAACCTAACCATTTTACGGTTTGAGTTGGACTAACCAAATTGCAATCGCAAGTATGATTTTTTTATTGAATAACACCTGAATCATCAATTGTATACATACGTATCTTATCTTATCTTAATATACTAATAAACAAAAATGTTTTTTGCCACATGTCATGTTTTTACACCCAAATTGCCACATGTCAACTTTTTATCAAATTCATTTAGTCATCTCCTATTAAATAATTATATTATCTTTCATATTAAATAATCATAATACTAATAATATTAAATATCTTTCAATTAGAAAACACATATAAGAAAATTAAATAAAATGTAAAAAAAATTAATATTATTTTTTTAAAATAAGAAATATTATATTTTCAGAAAATCAAAGTCATATAGAAAAAAATTAAAAATGATTTTTTTAAAAATAAAATAAAATATAAACCAATGTTTAAAACAATAAGATTTTTATAAACTGATGACGTTTTTTTAATTTATTTAAAAACCAAAGTAAAAAAATAATTGAGAAAGTTACACTTTTGGTCCTTATATTTAACGTTATATATAAATTGAGTCATTAAAATTAAAAAATTAAATAAATTATATTTTTTACATTTCTTACTATCCTAATAAATAAAAATGTTTTTTTTGCCACATGTCATGTTCATCTTACATTCTAATTGCCACATGTCAACTTTTTATCAAACTCATTTAATTATATATTAAATAATAATATATTCTCTTTCCTATTAAATTATCATAATACCAATAATATTAAATATCTTTTAATTAGAAAACACATATAAGAAAATTTTATACAATGTAAAAAATATTTAATATTATATTTTTTAAAATAAGAAATATTATATTTTCAGCAAATCAAAGTCATATAGAAAAAAATTTTCTTTAATAATGATATTTAAAAAAATAAAATATAATATAAACCAGTGTTTAAAACAATAAGATTTTTATAAATTGATGAGTGATGACGTTTTTAAAATTTATTTAAAAACTAAAGTAAAAAAAATAATTGAGAAAGTTACACTTTTGGTCTTTATATTTAACGGTATATATAAATTGAGCCATTAAAATTAAATAAATTATATTTTTTACATTTCTGATTTATAAAAGTTTGTGTTTAATAGAATACAAACTAAAGCTTTGTTATCAATTTGTTCAAAGATAATAATTGTTACAAATCAAAAATATCACATGCCATTTGTATAGTTATCAAAATTTTAATTGTTTTTTTTATTATTTGAAATATTCATTAATATGTAAATTAATCATTTTCTCTTAAAATATCGTTTTCTAATTTTTTAAATTTTATTACTAACTATATAATATTTTATATTAAATCCGCGTAATACACGAGGTAATAATATAGTATACATAATACATGATAGATACCCATATGTATGTATGCATGCATGCATGCGCACTCATGGTTCGGTTTGGTTTTAGTAAAAACCATAAACCAAATCGTTCACTACGATTTTAAACTTTTGAAACCGATCGGTCAAATGTTTGGGAAAAAACGACTGTGAAACCAAACCATGTGAAGCCCAAATATTTGAGACCGTAGGCAATTGCATGCTTAATATTTTTATAAAGAGAGACGGCTCTGAGTTCTCCTTCATGTTGTTTATCACACCATATAGCATGTTCTGCATCACATCAATTTAATATTTAAGTGTTGTTAAAAAAAAAATTAGCATGCCTCAAAACCATGGGTAGCATCCCGGTTGCGCCTGTTTTACTTGACCATGGCTCAAGCCGACCTAATGCCGTCACGGTGATACAAAGTAGAAATTTCCTTCTAACCGAAAAAAAAGGAAAAACTTCTCTTTTGCTTTATATGGATCAACAGTTTTTACTATTTTGATTCTATTTTTTTCAAAATAGATATTATGCTTCCTATATTTTAACAATTTAACCATTTTGCTTCAAACTTTTCCAATATGTCTCCATTATACTTCATTTTTTTTTCTAAACCATAGGGAGCAAAAACGTTATAATTGTCAAACCATATGGAGCAAAATGATTAAAGTACAAAAATCATAATTGCCATTTTGAAAAGTTTGGAGGAAAATGGTTAAAACTGTCAAACCACTGAGAACAAAAAAGAAGTTTTTCAAAAAAAAAAAATATATATATATATATATATATATAGGGAGATGTTCAAATGAGAACTAATTTAAGTTAAGAACTAAAAGAACCATTTTCTACCCACAAATTTGAAGGGTATAAAGGTAACTTCCCCTATTTTCAAGGTAAATTACTTTTATATCCTTGAAAACTATTGGTTATAAATGTAGTTCTTTTAGTTCTTTACAATTTGTTGGTTCTTAGTAGAATGAATCCCTATATATATATATATATATATATATATATATATATATATATATATATATATATATATATATATATATATATATCTAAAGGAAGTTAACTTCTAACTTGCATATTACACCAAATTTCGTCCCTCTTATACAATGCAAGTTTCTACTCGTATTACTCCAAATTTTAATGACTAAACTTCAATTATCGATATTTTATTTATTATAGTTTAGATTTGGAGAAGATTTTTTTTCTCATTTTATGATCAAAAACTTTTTTTCGCAAATTTTCCGAACATTACGGGTTTTGAGTGTGTAGGGTGGGGAGGTGTACATGAAGATTTTGAAGGGCCAGCAGGTGCTCCGATCCCTATTGTTTTTCAACTTAGAATGAACGATTTAGTTATTATTTTTCAGAAAATTGTATAGATGTTAAGCCCATTTTTCTTAGTTTTATTCCTAAAAATCCTTCGGTCCTCTCGGGTATTTTTTCGATGGAGGTGGTAGCTTGTGAGAGATTAATCAAAACACTTATTTTATGTATTTATAAAATGTCTTTATGATTTAACAAATGTTAGAATGTTCCTATCACTTTCTATCTCAATTTTAATAATTAAATCAAATTATATGCGGCTTTAAATTTATCATCAAATTCAATTTTATTTAACATGTTACATCTCATTATTCATCTTATTTCTATGTAACTAACAATCAACTAGTTTATAATTTTCTTTCCCTTTTATATACCAACTGTTTGATGTTTGATGCAGGGGTTAATTAAAACTTTGATTCACATCTCTGAATTATTATGCATGAAACAAAAGGGTTGAGATTTAATATGCATTTTTATAAACTTATGTTCTGAAAATAAATTTCAACTCAGCAAAATCATTTTGTTGCATTGTGAATATGTGCAGTAGAAAGGCACATTTTGTCATGTATGTTTGTAGTGTTTACCAAAATGCATTACAACAATCATTGAACTACATGGACGAAGGATTTAAGGGACCGGAGGCGACCGCCCTCCTTTCTCTTTTTCGCCAGTAGTTTTAATTTTCGGACCGTAAGGCAAAAAAATCAAATACTGGTTTCAGCCCTTAAAAAATTTAAATACTAGTTTCGCCCTCCTTAAAAAAAAAATTAAACCATCCCTCTCATTTTTTTACCCGGCAAAAGGCTCCTACTGGTCAGAGATTGGGCGCTGGATCATGCTCCCTCTCAGGGGGGGTATAACTTTCCCTCCCTCTCATTTTTTTACCCTATTTCTCACAAATTACCTTTTTTTCATTTTTCTTAATTCCTAAAATACCCTTTCACCCCTAATTCCTCAAAATTGAATTCCTGTCCATTTCCCTAATTCTCTTCCATTTCGTGAGTCACGTACACTGCACTAATCCAGTAAAGTTAGCCCAGTGGTTAAGGCTTGGCCCTTTTTCCTTGCAGATCAGGGTTCAAGTCTCACTGACGATACTTTAATGGATACCAAATGAGGGGAGAAATCTTGAGTTTAATTTCGGGTTCTGAACAAATGGGGGCGAGGGTTTATCTATTCCACGGGGTTCCCGCGCATCAGGGGTACGGTCTCACGGTCGGAGATTGAGGAATCAATCTTGGTTACCAGCCGCCAGGATAACTGAAGATAACACGACAGGACCTCTGCCGTTAAAAAAAACGTACACTGCACC
This sequence comes from Mikania micrantha, assembly GCA_009363875.1. Classification (NCBI taxonomy): domain Eukaryota; kingdom Viridiplantae; phylum Streptophyta; class Magnoliopsida; order Asterales; family Asteraceae; genus Mikania; species Mikania micrantha. The sequence continues at coordinate 12,975,275 of CM018696.1, read as the reverse complement.
ATGCCACCACTCCAAATCCAACCTCCAACTCCAAGATTTCTAGCAATCCAGCCGGATCCACCCCTTCTGAGTTTTGAGCAGCGGCCAAGCAGCCCTCCTCGGCGAGTTCCGACCGACGACCAAGCAACTAGAGAGTAGACACTTTTGCTTATACATTATCCCTTACGGGAATCGAACCCGTGTCTTCGACATGAAAAGACGATGTCCTAACCACTGGACGAAAGGGACCAAAGATTTAGAATTGGTATGTTAATTGGTATTGTTTTGTTTGTTTAGAAATTTTGGGTTTTAGTTTGAATCAATATATCATGGTAAAGGTGAAAACAATTGACCCGATTTGTCTCGAATCATAGATACGAACATTTAACCCAACTAACCGAGACATACCAGACGATTGCAAAAAAAAATTTTGATCACGTAAGATTTCGCCCCCCTTTCAATCTAGTGAAGCTTCGTCACTGATCTCAACCATAGAGTTTGTAATGCAAATATAGGGTCACTCAATTATACACTTTGTTATAACAATAACTTCAATAAAGTTTTAAATACGACGTCTCATAAGTGCCGCATGTAAGTAGTTATGGACCGAAAAGATGTTGAGTTCATAAGGAATGTTTGAACTCTAATATCACCAACGTCTTTTAAACAAATTGACTGTAGATAAAAGGAGAACTTTACCGTTAAAACGTGTTTAAGGTGGTTATCCCTTGGACAACTTTTACTCGAAACAACCCAAAAGAAATTCATGGACGAAGCATAAGTACCGGTTGGTGCGAAAGTCAAAATGTTACGCTATGAGTTTAGTTGACTAGACTTTGACTTTGATGTGACCCCTTCGAAAGTATAGTGGTCCATCTGAAAACAATTATTTTCCACGTTTTTTTTCATGATGGTGATTGATTGAACGTATATTATTGATACAAATTGTTATATTTCATATTTTTGTGAAGTTCTTTTATTAAGCTTACAAGTGCTTTTCTTTTCATTATATAATAACCGGCTTAGGATTGTGACAGATGATAGTAACAAGTTTTTTTTACCCGCACGCAATTGTGTAGGGGCCGATAAAAACCCGGGCGTTAAAAAACTCGTACTTTTATGTCAAGTGTTTTACGGCATAAGAAATTTAAAAAATAAATTAACAAAAAAATACAAGAAAAGTCAAAATGATGTCGCATGATGATGTGTGTTTACAAACTTAATTACACATGTTGGGTTAGTGACATTAACGTGATTAACTACATAAAAGGAATGCAAGAGGTTATGACAGGCAAATTTAAATTTTCTTTTATAACTTTTATTTGTTAATTTCATTTTAAACAAACAAATTTCTGGTTTTATTTGAGTTTTTTTCTTGCGTTTTGATATAAATTTTGTTAAAAACTAAGTTTTTCGAAACAAGGTAATTTTTTATGTATCATAGCCATAGGTTGTATCGAGTAAATTAACATGTTGACACCATGAAGAATAAGAGTGACCAATTTAAGAACATCGGTGTTGTTATCTTACTATTTTTATTTGTATTTCTTCTACAAAGCAAGTTGTTGTAAGTTCATGCATTATGGACTTAATCACATTCATGTTACCAACTGCAACATGCATAATATAATAAAGTTAACAAACATATCTTATATTGTTTAATTTCATCCAACTTGTCACATGGCGCGTACGTTTTTTTATTACTCAACCATCTTAATGAAATCGACGCAACACACGTAACAAAGTTCAGTTTAAATTCTTTCAATCCACTTCTACTTTCAAACTACATTAAGTATCAATTTATTCTTACATTGGGCTCTGGCACATATCTGTAGTTCTGTAGTTAATTTTATTATTGTAAATCCAAGAAGCCCACAACCACGTTCCATGATCCATATGTTTGAAAAATGTATTACATTACAATGTGTAATATTGCAAAATTTGTTTTGTAGTTAATTTTATTATTATAAACCCAAGAAGCCCACAACCACGTTCCATAATCTAGAGGTGGGCAAAAAAACCTGCACCAACTGAACCGGAACCGGTCATACCTGAACCTGTGGGTAAAAACGGGTCTGGTATTTTTTACACAAATTAGAACCGGAACCAAAACCGGTTCCACCAGTGCCTGGCCAAAAACCGGTCGGATCCAGCCACAACCCGAAACCGGAAATGGGTCTTGAATTTGTTGACGGAATCCGGTTAAAAAAATAACCTACTTGTGCACCTCTACCATAATCAATATGCTTGAAAAATGTATTACCTTGCAATGTGTAATATTGCAAAATATGTAATAACCATTTTCTATTAGCCTAATAAATGATAGCACTTGGGGCTTATTAAGAGGATTTTACCAGAGTAGTGAGTTTTTCTTTTTTGGATTTATGAAATACAGGTAATGTGACCAAAGTGTTCATAAAACAGGACAACTTGGTTACCTTGAAAAAGCAATGGAATCGACCCATTACGACCCGAATAACCAATATATGAGCTAGTTAACGATCCAAATATTTATTAAAATACCAATCTTGGTCTGGGCCCGACAACAGAAGAATGAACTTATTAGGGGTTATCTAATACGTTTAACTTAATATTTTTATATATAGGTCGGTTGAGACATTCAAATCTATTTGTTCTATTGATTTCAACAAAAAGAAGAGTACATGCAATAATTTGTTATATAATTTAACAATGCTATTTAAATTCTTATTTTTTTTCTTAAATGTTTATGATAGTTGTGACTAGTGTATGAGTTTCCATCCGAAAACGTGTCAACCAATAAGCCATTATCATTACTATTTTGACTCGTGTATGAGTTTCCATCCGAAGACTCAAAACTTTAAATAGCCTCCCTTTGGTATGTTAATAAATGAAAGTGTAGTACCCTAATTTTTTGCATGGAATAGCTGATCAAGAAATGGAAAATAAAGACATTGTAATAAACAAGACAATGAAGCTCAACTAAATCAATGTACCTTTAAAGACAACACAAGGTAGAAAGAAGTCATATGTTGATAGAAACCAAAATTTGATTAAATTATAAGTAGGAGATGGCATTTTTTCAAAAGTATTCCTTTGGAAACAAATCTTACGAAATTTCAAAAATGAGGTAAATAAGGCCCAAGGTATACATGACCTTTCAAAATTTTAGCCCGAGTTAGAGAAATTGCCTATGGGTTGATTTTCCTGATGAGTCGAGTGGCATCCAACCTTTCATATGTCATATTTGGAAAAATGTTTAGCAGACGAACCCTCACATATGCCAAAGGATGATGTTGAAATTTACAAAAAGTTGAACTATGCCGAGAGAATCGTAGCAATTCTCGGCCGATTAGAAAGGAAGTTACGCAACAAAGTTGGCATATAGGTTAAAGTGAAGTGGAAATATATAAAAAGTTCAAAACAAGGATGTTGGTGTTGCGATACCTAAAAAGTATGTTTTGTGGTGCTTAGTAAAATGACTTTTTGATTAGGTTGTACGGAAAATGTATGTTGGTGTAGCTCTATATATAAAGAGTATGTTATGAAAAATTTATCTAAGTGTTGTTAGATCTAACCTTGTGCAAAGTGATGATGATCACTTTAGGAGGGTATGTGAGCTATGAACGACAATTTTACTGGGAAATGCATGGGATAGGCATTGTGGTGATGATTTTTTGTTCGCCATTATACAGTTTGTTTTTATTATAAATTTTTATATTTAAGCAAGTCAAATCAGTTTGAATATAAATCTATGTTTCAATGTTTATATAACCTAGAAGTCAACAGCACAAAATAACATGTTAGAGTATGTGTATCAGGAAAGAGTGAGGCCTTTTGTAGTAGGCAAAAAGTAGAAGCATTGTTAGACATACATTGTTTGAAATTCTCTATTGTCATAGCTTGGTCCTACTACTTAATTCTCAAGGTTGTAAATACGCATCTAAGTAATATAATATGAAGTTCTTAATGTTGTTGCTTATTATATCTATATTATTCTCTCTTCATGAGCAAATACGATCGTCGTTACGTGGTGACATATGAGAGGCCGGGTGTCTAAGATCATGACGTCATGTTAGAGGGGTGTGTTTTTAATCGAAACAAATTAAAATCAACCCAAACTCAAATAAGTGCTAACCTAATTTACAAAACCCGTAACCTAATTTACAAAACCCAATCTAGTAATAAGCATGAGTATGTATATGCAATAATTAGTTGAAACAACTCACACTAATGTTTGCTAAGTTAAAATTGTATATGCTATGCATATGTATATATTCATTCATCTTTATGTATATATGCTATGTGTATGTATATCATCATTCAAAAGTATCTCAAACTTCTTCTTTTAACTTATTTATATGCTATGTGTATTTATATAAGCATTCGTTTTGTATATGTTAAATGTGCATTCATAACTTTAAAAAGTGTAGGGAGAGATTTGAGCCATTGATTTTTGAGATGGATGGTTGTAATTATGCCACGCCATTAGAGATAATAAAAGGGAAACCTAAATGGCTAGGGGGATATAATGGGTATTGTGATTATTGTTGACTTTTTTAACATGTTCTCTTTTTTTCTAAACGTTTATAACTTTTTTATATGTTACTATTATTTAAAAAATAATCACACCATAAAATCGATCATTTTTTATCTTTTCAACGAGTATAATATTGCTGTAAAAAAACGGAATAAATTATTATATATGAATTTTGTGTTTTATGATGTTTTCGGATGTTCATATGTCTGAACTCTAAAAACACCATAAATTGTCCGGTTTAATTTTCATGAATATCCGAACACCATTAACCCAATAAAATGTTTACACTATAACTCGGAAAAACACCATAAAATGTATGAATGCGTCACATAAAAAACACCATAAAAGTGTTTAGGTGTTTTTAGTGTACACAAACACTACAAAATGCCCTGTTTTAGTTTCATTAGCTTGTTTTTTTCCCTCCAAAATGGTGGTTTTCTTAGGAGCTCTCTCCTATATATATATATATATATATATATATATATATATATGATGTTCAAATGAGAACTGTTGCAACTTGAGAACTAAAGAAACCATTTCTAGCCACAAGTTTAAACGGCATAATAATAACTTCTCTTACTTAAAAGGAAAATATCTTTTATACCCGTAAAAATATGTGGTTCAAAATTAGTTCATTTAGTTCCTTCATATTTAATGTTTCATAATAAAAAAGTCTATACATATACATATATATATATATATATATATATATATATATAAACATGACCAATCAGCACAATTTTTTGAACAAAGTTTTTCCTCACATCTATCCCTCACTTTCGCAGCCTATAAGCAAGGTCGACTACTTGACCTTCATGACAATCCATGATCACATCCGATGCACAGAAACCTTGTGGAATGGGTAAACATTCTCCTCCATTTGAATCAAACCTGGGATAAATTATAAATTGCTCCTACACCTTGTGTCCTTCAAACTTGCCTTTAAATGGATTTGAACCCACACCCTCCACTATGAAAGGTGAGAGTGTACCCATTGGGCTTCTAACACTATGATGTGTTCAACTCTACATGCTTCATATAGAGGTACACAAGAAACAAGGTAAGAACCCGGTTCAATATGTTCCAAATAGATCTAGGGTGTACCCGTTTCCAGCATGGAAAAACCAGCGCGTTCCACCCGGTTATGGGTTTTTTGAAGACCGGTTCCTACTCGACCCAAACCGGTTCCTACCATTTTTTTTTTCTCGAAAATGACCGTTGGATTCAAAAAAAGTAGTTGTTTTTGAGCTTTTTTTTACCATTTTCTCGAAATTATTTTGACCATTTTACCGCTATAAGTTAGTATATATCAGTGTTGTAAAAATCGGCCTAAGCGGCGCCTAGGCGCTAGGCGGCCAGAAACCTTCTCGATTTTGCCCTAGGCGGCATATTTTATTTTTTTTTTGGTTTTTTTGGCTTTTTTTGAGTAAAAAGGATCCAGAAAGTGATTATTCGAGACATTTCTTAACTCCAAATAATTAATATGCCTCTAAAATATCAAATTCAACATCTGATACATTGAAACCTGCCACTAAACATCGAAATCAATCTATAAACTTTGAATTTTGTGTTTAAGTTTGTAATTTGAAGTACTTGACTTAGTATGTCTAATTTTATTTTTTAATATATTTGAAGTATTATATTAAATTATTGATGTTAATGTGTGTATATAATAAATATTTGTAAAATTACATATAAAAATTACAATCCGCCTAGCGCCGATTAATCCCGATTAATCCCTAGGCGGTACCTCGTCGCCCGACTAGCACCTAGCGACTTTTACAACCATGGTATATTTTAGATGAATTGGTTGATTCACAACTCTCAAACGCAGACCTGAGCGCTATAAATGAAAACCGGTTCCAACACAGAAAAACCGGCGGGTTCTACCCGGTTATGATTTCTTTGAAGACTGGTTCCTATCCGACCCAAACCGGTTCCTACCATTTTTTTTTCTCGAAAATGACCGTTGGATTAAAAAAGTAGTTGTTTTTGAACTTTTTTTTACCGTTTTCTTGAAATTATTTTGACCATTTTACCCCTCTAAGTAAGTATATATAAATTTTATGAATTGGTTGATTCACAACTCTCAAACGCAGACCCGAGCGCTATAAACGCAAAAAACTATCGTGTTAAATTTGTTCACTCTCTTCTTAATCTTTCTTATTCTCTTATTATGGCTCAATCAAAATCATCCGTTGGGCATGAAGGTTCTTCTACTGATGTTTTCATTGTTCGGGTTTTACCTAACAATAGGAAACCTAGAAGTTTGGTGCACATGGGATTTATGTGAAATGAGAGACGGTCTCAAAGGATAGTTGCAAATTTTGTGGCACTTAGAAGCACATTCTTAAATTTTGCAAGGGCAAGAAAGAAAATCTGGTTTTCGATCAAACACAAGTTGGTGTTGACAGTGGAATGTTTATGTAAGGCCAAACGTGGTTCGAGATACAATGTCTAAGTTTGTGATTCAAGAAGGTTTGCCATTCGAAAACCCTCTTATAGTAAGAATAATTCGGGAGACACTCCAACATCGCTACATGTATGTAAGTCACACTACTTTTAGACGTTATTGCTTAAAAATGTGGAAAAGCATAAAAAAGAATTTAATTTCATTTTTTGAAAATTTACAAACCGGTGTGAACTGAACAACCGATGTTTGGTCAGCTTCTCATAATTTGCCCGAGACATACCTTTGTGTTGCCACTCATTGGGTAAATCCTGACTGGCAAAACTATGAAGCGCATGATCGTGTTTGAATTATTGCCATATCCATATTCTGGGGAAAATTTGTTTTGCATTTTGGATAATGTAATACAAACTTTTAAATTAGAAAATAAAATATTTTCGACGTCGTTCAATAATGCATCAAAACATACAAATGATGTTGAAAAACTAAAAATTAAATATAAACCGATTTGCAACACGATTGTTTTATAGTCAATGTGTTGCATATATTATAAATTTGGTTGTACAAGATGGGCTCAGAGTTGATGAAGATGATATTTTTAAAACCTAATAATATGTTACATGGCGTTTTAACAAAAAGTAGAAAAAAATTTATGGATTATATATGTAAAGATACGAATTCCGTTTGTTTAGGTCCGAATTAGGATGTACCTACCCGATGGAATTGAACTTTCAAAATGTTTAAAAGTGCTTGAAGACAAAAGGAAACTTTATCTATTTATCATAACCATCTTTATTTAACTAGTCGAGCTTCACCATTTGGCGATGAGGGTTGGAAAAATATCCTTTATATCACCAATTGTTTTGAAGTCTTTAAAAACTCAACTACAAAATTATCTGGTTTATTATCCCACTAGTAGTTTAGTACCATCTAAATTATATTTAATGGCTAATAATATACAAAATTGTGAAACTAAAAATGATTTATTTACAAAAATCATAAAACCAATGAAAGAAAAATTTTAAAAATATTTTAAAACTTTACTCGTCGTTTTTACTTATGTCACGACCTTAAATCCTATTTTAAATGTTACATGGGTAAAAACTATAATTGAAAAAATAAATTCCAATTTATGTTTGTTCGAAAAAGACCCTTGCTAACGAAACAAAACATATTTTTCACTATACCATACCAAATGCATGAAATTTATCAATAAGATACGGGCCTAATATAAACTTATTTGGTTTAATGGCATCAGGATCAAGTCATAATACGAGTAGGGATCCGGTGGTTAACTTATTTAATACGTTAAGAAACAAAATGGCTAAACGTCAAAGAGGTAACATCCATGTAGCGAGCTTGGTAGGTATAGTGGAATATATTTTATTCATTATGAGCCCCGAAGAATATATACAATTTGATATTTTGGATTGGTACAAAGGAAAGAAATCCCTAATTTCCTATTCTTTCCGCTATGGCCCGTGATATACTAACCGTCCAAGTTTATACGATAAATTTGGAATATACTTTTTCAGTTAGTCGCATGGTTTTATTATTTAAAAGAACAAGACTCACCCTGACATCGGTGGAAATGTGCATTTGTCTAAAAGATTACTTGGACGCGGTGGATCGTATGCAAGACTCTACAAAATTCAAAGACGAAATAATAATTGAAGCTCATGTACACGATGAAGAGATTAATGAAGGATTATCTTCCGGTATATCGAACGAAGAACTCGCTTCTAACGTAGTGATTCGAATGAATAATGGCTACGGTAAAGACTAAACGTAAACGATTAACAAATTTAGATAAACTTGTATTATTCGTTTTTTTTGTTATGATTTAGTTTTAAATATTAAAGAAATTTAAAATTGAAACTATGTTATTTAAATGTTAAATTATATGAATGTAAAAAAAAGTTTTTTTAAAACATTACCCGATGTTTATACCCGATGTTTATACCCGACCCAACCCTAACCGAGTACATATGGGTATGGTTTTCGATAGCTGAATCCAACCTAGACCTTGTCACACCCCACCTCTCGTCACCTGTTGCTAATGTCACTGAATACACTAGAAAGGTCCGGAAGCATAGTGGTGATGTCTCAGAGATGGGGTGTAACTTACTTGATCCGGTATCATAACACACAGATTAACTTATAGGCAATATATTACAAAAGTATCGTTATCACAACCAAAATTACAGTTTACAACCCAAACTTATTACACAACCCAAGTTATTTAATTACAAGTGTTTAAACGTGCAACCTCGTCGATGGTCACTGCCTTCCTGCAAAAAGGTTTGAGTTGAAAAGATCAGTACAAAGCTGGTGAGTTCGTAATATATAAGTTAAACAATATCATATGATATGCAAATTTTCGATATACTGTGTTCAAGATAACCATGGGACCCATATCTAGTTCCTTTCGGACAACTCTACGTTTTTACAAATATACTACCCGACTGTAAATATCTTGATGCCTCATTATCTTAATGTCTATCACTAACATTAAGAGAGTGTTTTGGAAACAGGTAACAGACATTCACACTAGGGAGAAGCAAACCTCCCAGTAAATTGGTTGTCAGCCGATAATACTATCATTGATCCATGTTCGGCCCAACATGGGTTCACTAGATACAGTTTCGAGATATGAGGACTTTTCAATAATGTGATAACGAGCTAACGACAAAATCCCATGAAATCCTACAAAAGTCACATGAAATCACACATATAACATTGATGCATATCATACATTCAAGAAATAGTTTCACAGAGATACCCTAGTGTTTGTAAAACAATAAAGATAAAAGAGGTAGTACGAAACTCACATGAGGTCTCAAAGATAGTAGAGTCACACGCAGACTGATAATGATAGCTTAATTCTGCATTAGTTTATGTTTAGTACGTTATTTATGTTTTAACTTACTGATTAGATCTTTCTGAACGTTCAACGTCAAAGACATTACCATGAAAGTCATCAAACCGATATTAGATACTTAATTAGTTGTTTTAATGTAATATCATACAATGTATGATAATGTAGGAACCTATACTGATTCTGATTTCTAATACAAAGTTGATGATTCATTTGATTAATGAGAATGTTCTCAGATTAACCAATTAGATATTGTTGTTGATTATATTGCTGAAACAACTTCTAGATGGATTTTTGGTTTAGGAATAGTCAATCTTTGTTACTGATTATCCAGATATCATGAAACATCATAATGTGACATTGAATAAGTTTAATAACCATGTTCAACGTACAAATCTGACTGTTATCATAAACATCAGACAGTTGTTCCAATGATTATGTTAATGATTGTGATTAGTTTGAAACACTTGGATTTAACCTTGCATTTAAAGGATTGATCAAAACAATCACACACATTGTTAAAATAAAATGGTTTAAACCATTATTATCATAGATATAGTTTCATGATAACAGGGCATTACAATAGATCAAAATAAGGATTTAACCATTAACATATCGAGTTCTTCGTTTATAATCATTCATAGTCATCATCTGGGCAATAATCAACAATCCTAACTATTGCATTACGTTCAAAAATAAGATCTAATAAAACCAATATCAAACTAGTAGGATGAAACAAATCCTTACCTAATCGGACAGATTTCTCAGACAGAAATGATGATCCGACGTTTTAGAATCGTTTACTAGCTTCAAATCTATGATCAGATGGCTTGAGGATCAAGATTTTGATGTTAGAAGTTCTTATGTTTCGTCTGGAGGGTGCTAGAGTTCGAGAAAGGTAAAAATCTTAAGTTTTGCGTGAATCTGATATTTCATTCTAATTTTTCAAACCGCCATATGCCTCGCGTACCGCCTAGCGAGGCCATTTAGGGCTAGGCATACCGCGAGGAAATCCGGAAGCCTCAGATATTTTGACCTCGCGCGTACCGCCTAGAGTGGCAAGGTGGTACTAGGCGTACCACGTGGGTCCCCAAATTTCGCTATTTTGGATTTTTCTTCGTTTTACGATTCCGGAGAATCCGGAACTCCGTTTCGCGCACGGTTTTCACCCACGTTCACGATTTCTCTCATACTTTCAACTCTCAATAATCACAATTGCTAAATCAATGTGGATTTCAAGAACGATGATATGTGCTTTCATTGATAATGACGTAATATTCGAACGTAATTGTCACAGTCTCCTGCTATTAGAGAAATTTCATTCCGAAATTTAGTGAAGACTTATCTGGTGACAATCATTTATGAGAGCAAATGAGGATATTTTTCTTTCATACTATCCTCCCGTTCCAATGTATATTCAGGTCGACGTTGAAAATTCCATCTAACTTTAATGATTGGAATGCGGCTTCGTTTCAGTACTTTTACTTCTCGATCCATCATCTCTACCGGTTCTTTGGTGAACTGAAGTTTGTCATCAATCTGAATTTTTTCCAGAGGTACGATCAATGATTCATCTGTTAGACATTTCTTCAGATTTGATACATGAAAAACATCATGAATATTACTAAGTTCAGGAGGTAATTCAAGTCTGTAGGCTACGGTTCCATTTCGTTCAAGAATATTAAATGGTCCTACAAATCTTGGTGAGAGTTTACCTCGCTTTCCAAATCTGAAAATGCCCTTCCAAGGTGAAAACTTCAACATTACTCGGTCACCTATTTGGAATTCTAGAAGTCTACGACGATTATCATCATAACTCTTTTGACGATTGTGAGCTGCTTTAAATCTTTCTTGAATAAGGGTGATCTTGTCTGTAGTTTCTTGAATGAATTCGAGGCCTATGATTTGACTTTCACCTACCTCCGACCAACAGATAGGAGATCTATACTTGCGTCATAAAGTGCTTCAAATGGAGCGCATTGAATACTGGTATGGTAGCTGTTATTGTATGAGAATTCAACAAGTGGAAGATGAATATCCCAGCTACCTCCGAAATCAATCACACAGCTTCTGAGCATGTCTTCCAATGTTTGGTTTGTTCGTTCAGTTTGCCCATCCGTTTGTGGGTGATAAGCTGTGCTCATATTGATTTGTGTGCCCAGAGCATTCTGAAAAGTTTGCCAAAATCGTGACATAATTCGACTATCTCTGTCAGAAATGATAGAGATTGGTACCCCGTGTCTAGATACAATCTCATTAACATAGAGTTTTGCAAGTCAATCCATAGAATAATCTTCTCGGATAGGTAAGAAATGTGCAGATTTATTAAGGCGATCAACAATAACCCATATAGAGTCATGATTACGTGATGTTCGGGGTAATTTAGTAATGAAATCCATAGAGATCTAATCTCATTTCCACATGGGAATCTCAGGTTGTTGTAGTAACCCAGAAGGTCATCGATGTTCTGCCTTAACCTTAAGACATGTTAAGCATCTATCCACGTATTCGGCTATGTGTTTCTTCATTCCAGGCCATCAGTAAAAATCTCTAAGATCTTTATACATTTTATCTATACCTGGATGAACAAAATACCTGGATTTGTGCACCTCATCCAAGATGATTGTTCTAATGTTACCGAATAGAGGAACCCAAATTCGGCTTTTGAAATACAATATACCATCAGTTTTGGTTTCAAGTTGTTTGCCTAATCCTCTTAGTTCCTCAGCTGGATAATTGGTTGCCTGTAAAACTTGTTTCTGAGCTTCTCTAATATGAGAGATCAGACTAGTTTGAATAGTAATACCTAACGCTCTCACATGTAAATTTTTGACTCGTTCCTTACGACATAAAGTATCGGCTACGACATTCTCTTTACCTGGGTGATAACGAATTTCACAGTCATAGTCATTCAGAAGTTCTACCCTTCGCCTAGGTCGCATGGTTAACATTTTCTGATCTAGAATGTGTTGAAAACATTTGTGATCAGAGTATACAATACACTTGGTTCCATATAGATAATGTCTCCAAATTTTAAGTGCAAACACCACGGCACCAAGTTCTAGATCATGAGTGGCATGGTTCTTCTCGTGTATTTTTAACTGTCGAGAAGCATAAGCAATTACCTTGTTGAGAAGCATCACATTATACCGTGAAGTTATATGTACCTTCCGGTAATGCAAGTATAGGTTCGTTACATAGTTTGTGTTTCAACAGCTGAAATGCCTCATCCTATTGGGAACCCCATATAAACGGTTGATTTTTCAGCATCAAAGTTGTTGGTGGCAATGCTATTTTTGAAAAGTTGTTAATGAATCGCCTGTAATAACCTGCGAGTCCTAAGAATTGACGTATTTCAGTTTGGTTTCGTGGTGTCTCCCATTGTTTCACAGCTTTAATCTTGCTAGGATCCACTTGTATACCACTCTCATTTACTACGTGTCCAAGAAATTGAACTTCCCGTAACCAAAACTCACATTTCGAGAATTTGGCATATAGCTTTTCACGTGCCAAAAGTTCTAAGATAAGTTTCAAGTGTTGAGCATGTTCCTATTGGTTTCGTGTGTAAATGAGAATATCATCAATAAACACAATCACAAACTTATCCAGATAATGTCTACACACTCGATTCATCATATCCATAAAAACTACAGGCGCATTTGTTAATCCAAACGGCATCACCAAAAATTAGTAATGTCCGTAACGGGTTCTGAAAGCAGTTTTAGGAACATCATCATCATGAATTCGTAACTAATGATATCTGGATCTTAAATCGATTTTTGAAAAATAAGTAGCACCTTGCAATTGATCGAATAAATCATCAATATATGGTAATGGATAACGATTCTTGATTGTTAATTTATTCAGTTCCTTGTAATCAATACACATGCTGAACGAACCATCTTTCTTTTTTACAAAAAAAAAAAATTGGCGCTCCCTAGGGTGAGAAACTAGGTCTAATAAAACCTTTGTCTAATAATTCCTGCAATTGACCTGAAAGCTGTTGCATCTCTTAAGGGTGCTAGACGATAAGGAGCTTTAGCTACAGGTGTGCACCTGGAATCAAATTGATACGAAATTTAACTTGTCTTACTGGGGGTAATCCTGAAACATCCTCAGGAAAAACTTCAGGAAAATCTTTGACTACCGGAATATCTTCGATACGTTTTTGTGATGAACAGTTCTCTGTTACATGTGCTAGAAAGGCTTGAAAACCTTTCCGTAAGCATTTCTGAGTTTGCATACAAGATATGATGCCAAGTTTTCTACCAACTCGTTCTCTTTGAACTGCCAGTGTATTCCCATCAGGTAATGGAATACGGATCACCTTGTGTGAAACACAACTTCTGCTTGGTTCTCAGAAAGCCAATCCATACCGATTACGATATCAAAACTTCCAAGTTCAATGGGAAGTAGATTTATATTGAAAAGATGATCATTCATATTCAAGGAACATCCTTGAATAACATTGATAGTTTTGATTAACTTGCCATTAGCAAGTTCAATGACATAAGTAGTTTCTAGATCTACAGTACGCAATGAAAGTAATGACGCAAATTCAGGAGAGATAAAACTCTTATCTGCCCTTGTATCAAACAGAACTGATGCGTATAGATTATTAAGAAGAAACGTACCAGTGACGATGTTTGCATCATGTCTTGCCTCTGTTGCACCAATCTGGAAAGCTCTTCCCCTAGCTTCACTCCCTTGATTGGCGGTGTTGTTGTTCGGAAAGTTTCTCATGAAATGGTATGGACTTCCAAACTTGAAGCACGACCGGTTTGTTTGAGTGGTTTGTCATGGTGCTTGGTTTGGTTAACGAGCAGGAAAGTTACAGTATCTGGTGTAGTGTCCAACTCGATTACAGTTTGCACAAACAGGACACGGTCCTGTGTGATGATATGGACACTTGTTGCATTTGGATGCCTGCCCAGTATAAGGTTTCCTCTCGGGAACAGCCGCACTATAGTTTTTCACAGTTGGTTTGCGCTGGCTGGTCAAAGCTGGAGCATTCATCATGGTTTTGTCAAACCACTTTCGTTTAGTACCTCTCACAGCACTAGAGGTTCTGACATCACTATAGCCCACAGCCGTTTGAGTTTTTATGGACAAAGTACCACTCCTTACCGCCTCATTGGTAAGCTTAGTGGTCAACATAATTGTATGTTTGAGAGTGGTTGGTTCAGCTTTAGTCACCATTCCCAGAATCTTGGAAACCAAACCTCTGATGTACTTCTCAATCAAAGCTGCTTCTGTAGGAAACATATTGGGAATTAAACAAGTGAGTTCATGAAAACGATTTGTATAAGCTAAACAATCAACACCGATCATCTAGTGGTTCCAGAATTCCTCTTGTAGCTTTTGAATTTCAATGATTGGGCAGCACTTTGACATAATCACAGTTTTAAAATTGTTCCAGCCCATTGATTCGACTGTAGCTGAGCCCAAAGTTTTCGCCTGGGTATTCCATCAGGTTAAAGCTGAGTCTTTCAAAGAACAAGCAGCATAAGACACCTTATGCTCCACCAAACATTGGCTGATTTTGAGTGTGCTTTCCATTTCCTCAATCAACATCAAAAGCCTAGCCGCTCCTTCTTTACCTATGAAAGTAGGAGGGTTGTAGGAAGCAAAATACTTATAAGTACATCCTTGCTGTGGTGGATCAGGAACAATTGTTTTTGTTGTTGTTGTACCGGTGGTATGATGAGTTTCTGCGTGGCCACCGGTAGCATTGTCTTCAGTATGATCATGGTTCCCACCAGAACCAGAAGTTACATGTGGTTGATGTTGGGTTAAAACACCCCAAGCAGATAGTTTTTCCTTAACAATTCGTGCTATCATTGCTTCATTTAGTTTAGATCCACTTGCAGCCGCAGGTGGAACCGTATTCACTTCCGAGTTCACAGGTGGAACTGTATTTGTTTCTGAATTTTCGGGTGGAACCAAGTTCATTCCAGGATTGATATGTGGATCCGGATTTGATTCTACGTTTACAGGTGGGACTTGATTCAGTCAAGAGTTGGTAACGTTCTTGACAACGTTCTTAGCTGGTCGACCACGTTTTGGAGCCATCATTCTGCTCACATGCAGACAAACTCAGGTCAATTCAAGAACATTAAAGATATAACCCTTTCAGTCACATAAATTCAACCACATTCAGTTACAATGAAAAATTCAAGTTGATATGTGATTATAATAAACATAGTATAACTACATTGATATAATCCAGATATGTTCTCAGCACACAGTAATCACGCATATGTTTGTAGTTATACTCAGTCCTGTTATTTAAAAACATGTTATAGTATCACACAGCACACGTCATTGTGACACTAATATAGATATGTTACTGTCCACATTAGATACAACATCACTTGTGTTTCAATATGTTATCACATATGTTTTTGAGATATTATTATACAGGACTTTGATACGTGTCACACAGACATTTGATAAGTTACCACATTAAGTATTTACGTTATGATACCACACCTCGTATTTTACGTTGTCATACAAACAATAGATATGATACCACACAAGGTATTTTACGTTACGTTGTCACACAGACAATTGATAGGATACCACACAAGGTATTTTACGATAGGATACCACACAAGGTATTTTACGTTACGTGGTCACACAGACAATAGATGGGATACCGTACAAGGTATTTTACGTTACGTTGTCACATAGACAATAAATGGGATACCACACAAGGTATTTTACGATAGGATACCACACAAGGTATTTTATGTTACGTTGTCACAAAGACAATAGATGGGATACCACACAAGGTATTTTATGATGGGATACCACAGAAGGTATTTTACGATGTGACAATCCGACTTTTTGAGTTAACCTAGTTAACCAATGTAGGCCCTATAAGACCAATTAAGGCCCAACAAGACAGGTTAGGCCCAAGGAAATCAAGGAAGGCCCAACAAGACAAGTTAGGCCCAACAAGGCCAAAGAAGGCCCAGGAAGGCCCAGTAAGGCCCAATGAGGCCTAAGGTAGGCCCAATGAGATCAAAATAGGTCCAATGGTATTTAAGAGGTCCAATTTGATAAATCAAGCTTGAAACTAGTTCAATTACTCCGATTAGTGACAATTCGGGATTTTTGGGTTCAATTTTGTAAACCGAAATGTTATGTTATTATTAAAAATAAAATACAAGGGTTGGAAATTATTGAGATTAGTTTTGATATAGTTAAATTGCTAAGTTTAGATTTATAATTGGATTAAAGATTCAATTTTGATCTTAGTGGTCAAAATTCGAAAGGGGATTAGCAATTAAATTCGAAATTGGAGTTATTAGGTTGAAATTGATTGAAGAAACTTTTCAAGTATCGTCTATTAATGTATAGTAACACCAATCATAAGTTATTAGAGCATTAAGTCGTGGAATTAAACTCAAATGGCATCCAAGAGTTGTAACCGTAGACACCATGATTGAATTCGTTAAATTCGATAATGATGCTCACAATTGAGGGTTCCTAACACTTAGTCGACACATTTAGAGAATACTACAACCAGCAATTGAGTCGCAGAAGCAGTAAACAGAAGATTCGATCGGGACTTAGGCCGAACACCATCCTTAAGAAGAACTACATCAATCAGACATCGAAACAGGTAATTCTCGACATCTACTACACCTAAAGGATCCGAATAAGGTTGATCCTAAGTCAATTTTAACTGGAAACATCGAATAATATGAACCTCAGTTCTAGGGTTCATCATGTTTGGTGTTTTGGGGATTTTTAACTAAAAGTAGTTAAAAATCAAATTAAATCATATGGGTAGTTTCAGAAACATCCGACTGAACTAAAATGTATCTCAATTTCAGGAATCAATCACAAATATAGTGATTTCGATTCTAGGGTTCTTGAGAAGTATACGATTTGGGGATTTCGGGTTAATAGTGATCGATTTTCAAAATAAATCATTCAGTGAGTTTCGAAATCATTAGAGTAAGGAAAACCCTAGGATTTAGTACATTATCAGTATCGAATTTATTGAATTTGAGATTTAGAATTTGGAACTTGAGTTCGAATCTGGGAAAACTCAATTAAACGGGTTATAATGGTTTATTTTCGAATTAAACTAACCTGCATGGTCGGTTGGATTCCAGGAACAGAATCCCTAAGGTTTTAGGATTTATCGAGTTTGAATTCGTGTTCAATTTGGGAGTTGAAGCTTCGGCTATAATATCAAATGGGGTTTGAATTGAAGGAGTGTTTAAATAGATTAATTCCTGATGTTTATCGCGATACCCTAGCGGACGAGACTGGTAGCATGTGTGTGTGTTGAGTTGGGGGTCATGGGTTCGAGCATGGCTTGGGCCGGTTTTTGATAAAAATGCCATTTTTGGTATTTTTGATATAACTTTCCCATACGAACTCCGATTTGATCCGTTCAAGTTGCGTTGGAACCGTAACGAGAATACGAACACCTTGAAATAGTAAAATTTAGATTTTAATCTAAAAACGAAATCGTGTATAATTACGGTTAATTAAACAAAATCAGACATGATTTTATTTAAACGATTCCAAAGGCACGCGTAATTTCGTATGCATTTATCTAACACTTTAACATACGTGTGTTGACACGTATGTGATTTCAAGCACATGACAACAATTCGAATAACACTAGGTTATTGTTTAAACACAGATTCTTCGTAAAGGATCTTTTACGCGGGTTCACGAGTATTTGATCATTCTGCAACCATCAAAGGTGCGTACACGACCCTTTCTTATTTTAAATTGTTTTGGGGGAGAAAACATGTGCAACAAACTCTTTTTAGATACATATCACTTGCATGAGTTAGCTGTTTACATTATGTGACAACATAGCAATTTGAAAGTCCTTACACACCTCGAACCGTTTAGTTTGCCGTAGCGCAAAGCGTGGTAGTTGGAAATAGATCTATTAGGTTTGACAAACCTCACCTGGTAGATGGGATCTACGCAGGTGTTTGACTGACCAAACACATTTTTCTATTGTTGTGCTAGACAATAGTGGCAAGGCAAAAACATGCTATAGCATGGCAATTCGTCAGCTTCGGTGTCGAACACTTATGTAAATAGTTTATATGACTAGCTATCATGACTGTGCATGTGTGATTATGTTATCTACAACTTGATATTCAAACTGTTGTTTTGAACATTGTGAATACTTAAAACCTGTGTTATGCACCAACCTTTGTGTTGACTTGATTTACATGTTTTCTCAGGACGCTAAGGCGCGCAATAAAGACTGGCATGGACTAGGAGATAGAGTCGCATGCATTTTAAACATTTTGGATATTTGAATTTGAACATTTGAGTATTTTGTTTTGTAATTTTCATATTACAACTGTTACTGGTTTTTAAACGCTTCCGCAACTTTTGAAAACTCTGATGTTATGTTTTAAAGACCAAAGTATGTTTTGAAATTCATATAGAGGTCTTCGCTATGTCTAATGATCTGAGATCCTGGTTTGTCACGTTCCCAAACGGTATGATTCCGTTAGTTGGAAATTGGGGGTGTGACAGATTGGTATCAGAGCCATTGGTTATAGCGAACTAGGTTGCATTTGTGGACTTAGACTATAACTGTTAGACATTAGACACTTACCTACACGATAGTTTATATGCATTTACATATGGCATTTTGTAACAGACATGGCATCATCATCTACACCTACTCACACTGAGGGACAAGTAGTAGCATTGTCAGAAATCATGACAAGGAGGATCGAACCAGTGGATGATACGCTCCACTATGGGGAGGAAACACATGTTCAACAAAGGGGGAACAACCAATATTGGCAATGGTTTCCTGATCTCATACGCAGCTGGGTGTGGGAAGAACGAGTGCCACCACCACCAACTGTCAACACTGCTAATAGCCTTTGGACGTTACCTACTCTTGGATATCCACTAGAACAGGCATTTGCTGCTTTTGTTGCACGCATGGAGCGTGAAATCCGCAACATGCGGGAAGTAGCGGGGATGATCACGGAATTGCTTGAGAATAACAACTGGATGACACAAATGTGGGATAACCTCGCTGAGGAGTTGATTAGGACTAATGAAGAACAGGAAAATTTGGTGGAAACGATCTGGATGATGCGAGGGATGATCCTCGAACTCACTGCACGACTAGAAACTACTGAGTTACGTGTAGCTGTAGCCAAGGCAAGGGCTGAAGAAGCCAATGCACGGGCTGGCGCAGCGGCGATTGAAGCCAATATAGTGAGAGATTTGGCTGGGGAGGCCATGACCCTCATCACTGGGCATATGCGTTACCAGCATGGTGCAGTGACTAGTCCAGCAGAACTGGAAGATTCATCATCAACTGTTGATTCACCAAACGATGGAATCTAGTCATTTCAATTAATTTTTTTTAACAAACTTATAAGAGTGGGTTGTACTCATAAAAGTAGATTTCGTGTTTAGTTGTTTTGCACCTCTTTGACAAACAATTGTAAGCACTAATTTATCATAAATGATTAAGAATTGTTATCTTAATGACTATGATGGTGTGTTACATTTACTTTGTGCATAAGTGATGATTATGCGATGGGTGTAGTCTCATTATGTATATTTGTAAATAGGAAGATCATGGTTGGAGAGAACATTAACATGAACGCAACGGAACTTGAGGCACTTATTAACACTCGAATCACCGAGATAATCGCAAACTATACGCAAACACACCAAATAGGATCACATGATCCAACGGGGGAACTGGTAAACCCACAAATGTGCACGTTCAAGACATTCTTGAACTGTAAACCACATAATTTCAAAGGGTCGGAGGGGGCCATAGGACTCCTTCGGTGGATTGAAAAGGCGGAGTCTGTGTTTGAAATGTGCAACTGCCCTGACGAAAGCAAGGTGAAATTTGCTACGGGAACATTGGAGGGTCCAGCATTAACTTGGTGGAACTCAAATGTTCAGACTCTGGGATTGGGAGAGGCTAATGCCTTGACATGGAACAACTTCAAAACTTTACTGCAAGAGGAGTACTGTCCTCGCAGTGAAATGCAGAAGTTGGAAGAGGAATATTGGCACCTCAAGATGGAGGGGTCAAATATTGAAGAGTACACGACCAGGTCACATGAGTTGGCCAGACTGCTACCACACATGGCTACTCCAGCCAGCAAGTGGATTGAAAGATACATTGGAGGACTAGTGCCTCAGATTCAGGGGTTGGTTACTTCAGCAAATCCCACCACCATCCAACAAGCTGTTCGTTTAGCGCATCAGCTTACTGATCAGGCAGTATTACAGGGGACTCTGCCTAAACGAACATCTGCTACCAAGGTGGGAGATCATAAAAGAAAGTGGAAAGGTAACAACTCTAAGGGTCACAACCAACAATCATATCAGCAAAACCGAAAGCAAGACTCAAACAAGTCTTATCATAATTCAAGCAGTGGTCAGCAATCGTCATTATCGGGGGATTATATTGGCAAACACCCCAAGTGCAACAGGTGTGGGTATCATCATGCAGGTAATCAATGTGAGAGAGCTAAGTGCCAGAGGTGTGGCAAGATTGGACATGCGGCTAAGGATTGTCGCGGGGAGCTACAGAACAACCACAACAACCAGAATAATAACCAGAACGACGCACAGAAGGGTTGTTATGAGTGTGGCAAGATGGGATACTTCAAGAAGGATTGCCCACAACTCAAGAAAAGTGGGGAGAATAATAATGAAACAGGCAACGGCAACGGCAATGGTAATGGTAATGGCACCAACAACAACAATAATAACAACAACAATGGTGCTAGAGGCAGGGCGTTTGTGATTGGAGGACGTCAGGCACGGGAGGATCCCAACATCGTTACGGGTACGTTCCTCTTAAATAATCACTATGCCTCTATGTTATTTGACACTGGTGCCGATCGGAGTTTTGTATCTAGTTCACTTGCTAAGTTGCTAAATGTTAGTCCCACTGCCTTAGATAGTCCATACACTGTGGAATTAGCTGATGGTAAGTTGATTGTAGTGGAAAGTATTTTTAAGGGATGTATCCTTGATTTGATGGGTCAAACATTAGAGATTGATCTTATGCCTATTGCCTTAGGCAGTTTTGATTTAGTTATTGGCATGGAATGGTTGTCTAAAAACCAGGCTGAAATTGTATGCCATGAAAAGATTGTTCGCATACCTCTTCCGCAGGGAGAGACATTGTATGTACAAGGCGAGAAGAGCAGTACGCCACTGCGTCTCATATCTTGTATGAAAGCACACAAGTGTCTGCATAAAGGTCATACGGCAGTTATAGCCCTTATAACTGAAAAGCCGGTAGCTGAGAAAAAGATTGAAGATATACCAGTAGTTTGTGAATTCCCGGAAGTGTTTCCAGAAGACTTGCCGGGATTACCGCCTATCAGACAGGTGGAATTCCGAATCGATCTTACACCAGATGCAGCACCGATAGCTAGGGCGCCTTATCGACTTGCACCGTCAGAGATGCAAGAGTTGTCTACACAATTGCAAGAATTGTTGGATAAGGGTTTCATACGACCTAGTTTTTCACCGTGGGGAGCTCCAGTTTTGTTTGTAAAGAAGAAGGACGGGACTTTCTGTATGTGTATCGATTACCGGGAATTGAACAAGGTTACTATCAAGAACCGGTATCCGTTGCCCAGGATTGACGATCTGTTCGATCAGTTGCAAGGTTCGAGTTACTACTCGAAGATTGATCTCAGGTCTGGTTATCATCAACTAAGAGTCCAGGAGGAGGATATCCCGAAGACAGCATTCAGGACACGCTATGGCCATTATGAGTTCTTGGTCATGCCATTTGGGTTGACAAACGCTCCAGCTGTATTCATGGATCTCATGAATCGTGTTTGTAAACCTTATCTTGATAAGTTTGTCATTGTTTTCATCGATGACATTCTCATTTATTCACAATCTGAAGAAGAACACGCTGAACATCTTCGATTACTATTGGAATTATTGAAACAGGAACAATTGTACGCTAAGTTCTCGAAATGTGATTTCTGGATGCGAGAAGTACAATTCTTGGAGCATATAGTTAATGAAAAGGGTATACATGTTGATCCAACGAAGATTGAAGCGATTAAGAATTGGGAAGCACCCAAGAACCCTACCGAGGTACGGCAATTCCTTGGATTGGCGGGTTATTATCGACGATTCATTGAAGGTTTCTCAAGGATCGCTCAACCACTTGCAGCTCTTACGCATAAGGGAACGAAGTATAACTGGACGGATAAACAGGAAACTGCGTTCCAGTTATTGAAACAGAAACTCTGCAGCGCACCGATTCTGTCCTTACCGGAAGGGACGGAAGACTTAGTGGTGTATTGTGATGCATCTGCACAGGGTTTGGGATGTGTGTTGATGCAACATGATAAAGTGATTGCTTATGCTTCTATACAACTACGAACACACGAAAAGAATTACACTACCCATGACTTGGAGTTAGGGGCAGTGGTTTTTGCTTTGAAGATTTGGAGGCATTACTTGTATGGAACTAAGTGTACTATTTACACTGATCATAAGAGTTTACAACATATCTTTGATCAGAAGGAACTTAATATGAGGCAACGACGATGGGTTGAGTTGTTGAACGACTACGAATGCGCGATTAAATATCACCCGGGAAAAGCTAATGTAGTAGCTGACGCTCTGAGCAGAAAAGACACAACAGGAACAAGACGGGTTCGTGCACTTATGATGACAATACATACTGACTTACCTGACAAGGTACGCAGTGCTCAGATCGAGGCTTTGAAAACGGAAAACTTGGTACAGGAATCTTTACGGGGAATGGAAGAACAGTTGGATGCGAAGTCTGATGGAATTCGTTATTTCATTAATCGACTTTGGATACCTTTGTATGGAGGTTTAAGGGAACTTGTGATGGATGAAGCACACAAGTCCAGGTATTCAGTCCATCCAGGATCAGACAAGATGTACCATGATTTGAAGGCACTGTATTGGTGGCCTCATATGAAAGCTGATATTGCTAAGTACGTTAGCAAATGTTTGACTTGTTCGAAAGTCAAAGTTGAATATCAGAAGCCATCTGGTTTACTGCAACAACCAGAGATACCGATGTGGAAGTGGGAACAGATTTCGATGGATTTCATTACTAAGTTACCCCGTACACCGAGTGGGTGTGATACGATATGGGTAATTGTCGATCGAATAAAGAAATCTGCACACTTCTTAGCAATCAAGGAAACTGATAAGATGGAGAAACTGACTCGCATTTACATCAAGGAAGTGGTAGCACGGCATGGAGTGCCAATCTCTATCATATTAGACCGGGATGCTCGATTTACTTCCAACTTTTGGAAATCACTTCATAAGTCATTGGGGACTCGCTTGGATATGAGTACCGCCTATCATCCACAGACCGACGGTCAAAGTGAACGAACGATTCAAACGCTCGAGGATATGTTACGAGCCTGTGTAATTGACTTTGGTGATAGCTGGGAGAATCATTTACCGTTAGTGGAATTCTCTTACAATAATAGTTATCATACAAGTATTCAAGCAGCACCGTTTGAAGCTTTGTATGGTCGCAAATGTCGTTCACCAGTTTGCTGGGCTGAAATTGGTGACAGTCAGTTAACAGGTCCTGAACTGGTGCACGAGACGACAGAGAAGATAGTTCAAATCCGGAACCGTATGGCAGCGGCCCGGGATCGACAGAAGAGTTATGCAGACAAACGTCGTAAACCGTTGGAATTTCAAGTAGGAGACCAAGTTCTTCTAAAGGTATCACCTTGGAAAGGTGTGATACGATTCGGCAAGCGCGGAAAGCTTAGTCCACGTTACGTAGGACCTTTTGATATCCTGAAAAGGATTGGTCCGGTTGCGTATCAACTCAAACTACCGGATGAACTCAGTGGAGTTCATGATGTGTTTCATGTGTTGAACTTAAAGAAATGTCTTTCTGACGAGACATTGATTGTACCGTTGGAAGAAATACAAGTAGATGAACAGTTACGATTCATTGAAGAACCGGCAGAAATCATGGATCGAGAGGTCAAACACCTGAAACAAAGCAAGATTCCGATAGTCAAAGTTCGATGGAATTCAAGACGTGGTCCTGAATTCACATGGGAACGGGAAGATCAAATGATGAAGAAATATCCTCATCTATTCAAAACAGCTACTGCTAACACTGAGAGCGCACGTTAAATTTCGGGACGAAATTTCCTTCAACAAGGGGATGACGTGATGCTTCACACATCAAACACTGCAAATTTCAAACTGTAAGCATAAACACTTTATTCAATTGGTTTTGTTACAAACATGTGTGCTACATTATATTTTATATATTTTATGTGCTACATTTCATATGTTACATGTTATGGTAGTACATACATGTGTGAGGTTACACAACACAGAATGATCAAATCACACTAACACGTACGATTTAAACTCGTAAGTAGTTTCCTAGTGTACACGCAAACAGTCACATTGAACGATCACATTTGAGTTGTGATGTTACAAGCATTAGACTTTGTGTGTGAGTACACACAAGCATACAGAATGATCAAATCACACTAACACGTACGATTTAAACTCGTAAGTAGTTTCCTAACTACTCCTAACATTTTCTAATTTTCGGGACGAAAATTCCTTCAACAAGGGGATGATGTGACAATCCGACTTTTTGAGTTAACCTAGTTAACTAATGTAGGCCCAATAAGACCAATTAAGGCCCAACAAGACAGGTTAGGCCCAAGGAAATCAAGGAAGGCCCAACAAGACAAGTTAGGCCCAACAAGGCCAAAGAAGGCCCAGGAAGGCCCAGTAAGGCCCAATGAGGCCTAAGGTAGGCCCAATGAGATCAAAATAGGTCCAATGGTATTTAAGAGGCCCAATTTGATAAATCAAGCTTGAAACTAGTTCAATTACTCCGATTAGTGACAATTCGGGATTTTTGGGTTCAATTTTGTAAACCGAAATGTTATGTTATTATTAAAAATAAAATACAAGGGTTGGAAATTATTGAGATTAGTTTTGATATAGTTAAATTGCTAAGTTTAGATTTATAATTGGATTAAAGATTCAATTTTGATCTTAGTGGTCAAAATTCGAAAGGGGAGTAGCAATTAAATTCGAAATTGGAGTTATTAGGTTGAAATTGATTGAAGAAACTTTTCAAGTATCGTCTATTAATGCATAGTAACAGCAATCATAAGTTATTAGAGCATTAAGTCGTGGAATTAAACTCAAATGGCATCCAAGAGTTGTAACCGTAGACACCATGATTGAATTCGTTAAATTCGATAATGATGCTCACAATTGAGGGTTCCTAACACTTAGTCGACACATTTAGAGAATACTACAACCAGCAATTGAGTCGCAGAAGCAGTAAACAGAAGATTCGATCGGGACTTAGGCCGAACACCATCCTTAAGAAAAACTACATCAATCGGACATCGAAACAGGTAATTCTCGACATCTACTACACCTAAAGGATCCGAATAAGGTTGATCCTAAGTCAATTTTAACTGGAAACATCGAATAATATGAACCTCAGTTCTAGGGTTCATCATGTTTGGTGTTTTGGGGATTTTTAACTAAAAGTAGTTAAAAATCAAATTAAATCATATGGTTAGTTTCAGAAACATCCGACTGAACTAAAATGTATCTCAATTTCAGGAATCAATCACAAATATAGTGATTTCGATTCTAGGGTTCTTGAGAAGTATACGATTTGGGGATTTCGGGTTAATAGTGATCGATTTTCAAAATAAATCATTCAGTGAGTTTCGAAATCATTAGAGTAAGGAAAACCCTAGGATTTAGTACATTATCAGTATCGAATTTATTGAATTTGAGATTTAGAATTTGGAACTTGAGTTCGAATCTGGGAAAACTCAATTAAACGGGTTATAATGGTTTATTTTCGAATTAAACTAACCTGCATGGTCGGTTGGATTCCAGGAACAGAATCCCTAAGGTTTTAGGATTTATCGAGTTTGAATTCGTGTTCAATTTGGGAGTTGAAGCTTCGGCTATAATATCAAATGGGGTTTGAATTGAAGGAGTGTTTAAATAGATTAATTCCTGATGTTTATCGCGATACCCTAGCGGACGAGACTGGTAGCATGTGTGTGTGTTGAGTTGGGGGTCATGGGTTCGAGCATGGCTTGGGCCGGTTTTTGATAAAAATGCCATTTTTGGTATTTTTGATATAACTTTCCCATACGAACTCCGATTTGATCCGTTCAAGTTGCGTTGGAACCGTAACGAGAATACGAACACCTTGAAATAGTAAAATTTAGATTTTAATCTGAAAACGAAATCGTGTATAATTACGGTTAATTAAATAAAATCAGACATGATTTTATTTAAACGATTCCAAAGGCACGCGTAATTTCGTATGCATTTATCTAACACTTTAACATACGTGTGTTGACACGTATGTGATTTCAAGCACATGACACCAATTCGAATAACACTAGGTTATTGTTTAAACACAGATTCTTCGTAAAGGATCTTTTACGCGGGTTCACGAGTATTTGATCATTCTGCAACTATCAAAGGTGCGTACACGGCCCTTTCTTATTTTAAACTGTTTTGGGGGAGAAAACATGTGCAACAAACTCTTTTTAGATACATATCACTTGCATGAGTTAGCTGTTTACATTATGTGACAACATAGCAATTTGAAAGTCCTTACACACCTCGAACCGTTTAGTTTTCCGTAGCGCAAAGCGTGGTAGTTGGAAATAGATCTATTAGGTTTGACAAACCTCACCTGGTAGATGGGATCTACGCAGGTGTTTGACTGACCAAACACATTTTTCTATTGTTGTGCTAGACAATAGTGGCAAGGCAAAAACATGCTATAGCATGGCAATTCGTCAGCTTCGGTGTCGAACACTTATGTAAATAGTTTATATGACTAGCTATCATGACTGTGCATGTGTGATTATGTTATCTACAACTTGATATTCAAACTGTTGTTTTGAACATTGTGAATACTTAAAACCTGTGTTATGCACCAACCTTTGTGTTGACTTGATTTACATGTTTTCTCAGGACGCTAAGGCGCGCAATAAAGACTGGCATGGACTAGGAGATAGAGTCGCATGCATTTTAAACATTTTGGATATTTGAATTTGAACATTTGAGTATTTTGTTTTGTATTTTCATATTACAACTGTTACTGGTTTTTAAACGCTTCCGCAACTTTTGAAAACTCTGATGTTATGTTTTAAAGACCAAAGTATGTTTTGAAATTCATATAGAGGTCTTCGCTATGTCTAATGATCTGAGATCCTGGTTTGTCACGTTCCCAAACGGTATGATTCCGTTAGTTGGAAATTGGGGGTGTGACATACGTTATCCAGTTACTGTTCATATAAGTTTGTTATTAATGCACACCTTCACACACAATACAACAGATACACGGAAAGAAAACATGTCATTACTATAATACCAGTTTTGTACAACCATAACAATTTGATACAATGAGAGTCATAACACAACCATACCAAAAGACTCTATCATCATTCTCACAACTCGGGATCTATATCACATCAAAAACATCCCCACATACCATACTCTCACTTATCCGTCTATGTCTGGTGGTATATACAATGAAATCCCATAATATCAACTCCCATATCACACTTATCGCAAGAAATACGATAAGTAGGCTATGAAAATGGATATAATCGCCAATACTATAGCCAAGCTCAACTGTTTAGCCTCCAAGCTCATCATCCCGAATATCCGCATCACAATCTCTCTCACCCACACAAACCTCCCTCTCAACACCGCTATTTGCTGCCAAAATGCAGCGATCACTATCTGTACCCATGACCTCCTCAACCTATCCTCGACAACAACTCGCCATCGTGTATCCATATCAAAAGCATTCACATGCTCCATAAGAGTCAGGTGAGATGTAAGTATCTCTAACACGGTAATACGTATGTCCTCCATAGTACGAGACTGCTGCAGCTCCTGGCACGTCTCTTGTAGATCCTGAGTAACCTGATGAAGCTGCGCTCGTAGCTCTGCCTTGTGGGAGGATTTTTCAACCTCATGAATAGTACCAGGCACATCTCTAGGAGACAGCTGTCGCCGTTGGGGAAGACCCGTAGTCTTGAGGGCTTGACCCCACATGCGTCGAAGTCCATCCCATATAGGAACCCTCTAGGGTGATGAACTCTGTCTCCTACCTGCCGATGCATCCTCACCCGGTGTCTGAGGATGTCTGGGTGAAGCAGGTGGTACCTGTGGTGGTGGCATAGCTGGTACCTGTGGTGCAGCCTGAGAAGCAGCTGACGATACTTGCGATGGATCTGAATTCGAGCTCGAGCTAGAGCTGGACGTATCATCGAGAATCACGTAAGGAAACTGCTAATAAATGTGGTGCTCATGTGGGTTTGCCATCGCTGTACAACAAATATACAAATAAGTATCATGAAATAGATATTAAATAATAGTATTCAACACAACCATGACATGATATCTCTTCCTATATTAATTTGATATATACAATTTGATATTTTGGATTGGTGGAAAGGAAAGAAATCCCTAATTTCCTATTCTTTCCACTATGGCCCGTGATATACTAACCGTCCAAGTTTATACGATAGCTTCGAAATCTATTTTTCAGTTAGTCGCATGGTTTTATTATTTAGAAGAACAAGACTCACCCCGACATCGGTGGAAATGTGCATCTGTCTAAAAGATTACTTGGACGCGATGGATCATATACAAGACTCTACAAAATTCAAAGACGAAATAATAATTGAAGCTCAAGTGCCCGATGAAGAGATTAATGAAGGATTATCTAACGTAGGGATTCGAATGAACAAAAGCTCCGGTAAAGACTAAACATAAACGATTAACAAATTTAGATAACCTTGTATCATTCGGTTTTTTTGTTATGTTTTAGTTTTAAATCGTAAAAAAAAATAAAATTGAAACTATGCTATTTAAATGATAAATTATATGAATGAAAAAAAAAGGTTTTTTTAAACATTACTCGGTTTTTATACCCGACCCAACCCTAACCGAGTACAAATGGGTATGGGTTTTCGATAGCCGAATCCAACTTAGAATTGGAACCACGTAGCCCTTGTCACACGCCACCTCACATCACTTGTTGCTAATGTCACTGAATACACTGGAAAGGTCCGGAAGCATAGTGGTGATGTCTCAGAGATGGGGTGTAACTTACTTGATCCGGTATCATAACACACAGATTAACTTATTGGCAATATATTACAAAGGTATCGTTATCACAACCAAAATGGCAGTTTACAACCCAAACTTATTACACAACCCAAATTATTTAATTACAAGTGTTTAAACGTGCAACCTCCCCGATGGTCACTATCTTCCTGCAAAAAGGTTTGAGTTGGAAAGATTAGCAGAAAGCTGGTGAGTTCGTAATATATAAGTTCAACAATATCATATAATACGCAAATTTTCGATATACGGTGTTCAAGATAACCATGGGACCCATATCTAGTTCCTTTCGGATAATTCTACGTTTTTACGAAGATACTACCCGACGGTAAATATCTTGACACCTCATTATCTTAATGTCTATCACTAACATTAAGAGAGTGTTTCGGAAACTAGTAACAAACATTCACACCAGGGGAGAAGCAAACCTCCCAGTGAATGGGTTGTCAGTCGATAGTACTATCATTGATCCATGTTCGGCCCCACATGGGTTCATTAGATACAGTTTCGAGATATGAGGACTTTTCGATAATGTGATAACGAGCTAACCGCAAAATCCCTTGAAATCCTACAAAAGTCACATGAAATCACAGATAACAGTGATACATATGCATTTAAGAAATAGTTTCACAGAGATACCCTGGTGTTTGTAAAACATTAAAGATAAAAGGGGTAGTACGAAACTCACCTGAGGTCTCAAAGATAGTAGAGTCACACGCAGACTGATAATGATAGCTTGATTATGCATTAGTTTATGTTTATACGTTATTTATGTTTTAACATACTGATTAGATCTTTCTGAACGTTCAATGTCAAAGACATTGCCTTGAAAGTCATCAAACCGATATTAGATACTTAATTAGTTGTTTTAATGTAATATCATACAATGTATGATATTGTAGGAACCTATAATGATTCAAATTTCTAATGGAAAGTTGATGATTCATTTGATTAATGAGAATGTTCTCAGATTAACCTATTAGATATTGTTGTTGATTATATTGCTGAAACAGTTTCTAGATGGATTTATGGCTTAGGAATAGTCAATCCTTGTTACTGATTATCCAGATATCATGAAACATCATAATGTGACATTGAATAGGTTTAATAATCATGTTCAATGTACTAATCTGACTGTTATCATAAACATCAGATAGTTGGTCCATTGATTATGTTAATAATTGTGATTAGTTTGAAACACTTGGATTTCACTTTGCATTTCAAGGATTGATCAAAACAATCAAAACAATCACACACATTGTTACAATAAAATGGTTTAAACCATTATAATCATAGATATAGTTTCATGATAACTGGGCATTACAACGGATCAAAACAAGGATTTAATCGTTAACATATCGAGTTATTCGTTTATAATCATTCCTAGCCATCATCTAGGCAATAATCAATAATCCTAACTATTGCATTGCGTTCAATAGTTACCTAATCGGACAGATTTCTCGGACAGAAATGATGATCCGACGTTGTAGAATCGTTTACTAGCTTCAAACCTCCGTACGCCTCACGTACCGCCTAGCAAGGCCGTTTGGGGCTAGGCGTACCGCTAGGAAATCCGGAAGCCTCAGATATTTTGACCCCGCGCGTACCGCATAGAGTGGCAAGGTGGTACTAGGCGTACCGCGTGCGTCCCCAGATTTTGATATTTTTTAATTTTTCTTCGTTTTACGATTCCGAAGAATCCGGAACTCCGTTTCACCCACGTTCACGATTTCTCGCATACTTTCATCTCTTAATAATCAAAATTGCTAAATCAACGTGGATTTCAAAAATGATGATATGTGCTTTCATCGATAATGACGTAATCTTCGAACATAATTGTCACAACCCTGAAACTTGGACCTAGTTATACCCAATTTCAAAGAACCCATACCCAAAACCTGTTTCTCAAAAAACCACATTTGTGCACATCTACTTCATATATCATTGCAATCAAATTCAAATAACTTGTATGAATCAAATACCTTGGTGATTATGAATTTTACAATGATATATAAAAAGAAAACAAGAGGACCACTTCATATTATTATTCAAAAATAAAATATTAATAATAATAACAATAAAATGATATTACATTTCATGCTACTTTTATTCATAGCAAAACACAAGCACCATGTGCGAACTCAAACTCATATTTATAAATGAAGTTGACACAATAAAGAAACGTTTTAAATATTCTACTACTAATTAAATCTAATGCTACATCATTTTAGTATTTATTTTATAGGATTTTATCTTATTTTAATAGATTTTTATTTAGTTTTTATTAGATTTTAATTAATTTTTACTTATTTTTTATTTTTAATGTTACTTGTGTAGGTTCGTGAGAATAAACGTTCGTAATTGCGAAGAAAACCGAAGCCCGGAATCAATTTTATGAAGTTTGGAGGCCAAAATATAATTTTCACAAGTTCTGGGGTGAAAAAAATTACATTTCGGGACGTTTCGGAGCTTAAAAATGAATTTCGGGAAGTTCAGGGGGTATTGTGTACATTCTGGAACTTGGTGGGCGCCTGGGACACGTGACAGAAGCAGATTGCGCCACATCAGCCCTAGAATCCTTCTTTGACACACGTTGACTACCCGAATGAATCGTTGCTTTTGATTTGAATCTGGTTGTGAATGATTGTGAATGTTATTAAACTATTGTGAATGATCTGATTTCATGGAAAAACTATTTTGTGGATAAGGTTTGATTCGGTGATAAAAACTCGATTTTCACATGATTTTGGGCTAAAAACTTGTTTTTAACCTAATTGTGATTTGACTAATCTTAGTAAATCATAAGAATTTCATATAATCGGATTTTAATCAGTGGGATATATCACCTTAAAGGCTAATCAAGCAACGAGGTGTTGGGATATCGTGGTTTAAACGGGTTTTCAGGTAATTTGCATGATCATTGGATTATTTGTTGATTGTTTATGCCATGTATTTCAAATTCATAATTAATCTAAGTTAGATTGATTAAATTGTGCTTTGGTGCATTGTGGTTGTTGAGATTGACCTAATTATTCAACCATAGAAATCTTAAGCATTGCTAGTTTGGAGGGACCGACTCGGTAATCCATCATTACACCCCGGTAAGCTTTAAACAACCAGTAGGATCTTTCTAAGTGTTGGATTGTCTGAACATGAGATCTAGCATCCCTTAGGTTCCTGAAAAGGTTGTATCATTAGATTCGGTAGCATTCATTCAAGCATTCCCGATAACTGTTAGATTCCTTTAGGATTCCTAGTCTAGGTAGAATTTCCTTCGTATTTGGTTTTCTAGTTCTTGCGCTGTTAAGTTGAATTATTTAGTTTTCTTAGTTTCTTTAATTGTTTAAAGTCATTTTCGTAAAACCAATTTCACTTTCTAAATTTAGTAAGTTTCTCATTCTGTTAGGTTTACAGTTAGGGTTTATTAGCCGATTCCGTGTCCTTAGGTTCGATATCCGGACTTTCCTTAGCTAGACTTCATACGTCAGGTACACTTGCCTGTAGTTTGTAGTTCGGTTTAGGTTAGTTCGATTTATTACTCGATAGTGTTTAATCATTATTATTTTCATATATATAAACCGACACATCAAGTTTTTGGCGCCGTTGCCGGGGACGCGGTAATCCTTAGATTTACCTTAGCTTTAGACCAAGCTTTCGTTTTTAGTTTCGTAGTTTCGTGGTAAGTTTCTATTCGTAGGTACCTTCCATATCTAGTAACTTTCTACTTTTAGAAACTTTCCATTTTTAGTAAGTGTCTGTTTTTAGTTGTTTTACGTCTTTTCGGGACTTTCCATTTTTAGCAGCGGCTATTTTTGGCAGGTTTCTATTTTTAGTAAGCTTTTGTTTATATGATCCCTTTTAGATTGCCTTTTAGTTAGTAAGTTTTTCTTTTGAGTTTTACTTCTGCTTGGTGATTGTTTCTCATTTAGGTTAGTGATTTATTAGACTGTAAGTAATTATTTAGGTTAATTTTAGTAAGTAATCATATTTCTTTTCTTTTTCTTTTCTTATATTGTTACAGTGCATGCACCGCAGTAGACGGCCAGAGTCACCTGAGTACACTGCTTTTGCTGAGCCAGAGAGTTTCACTCGAGGTTACGATCTCACCTTCTTTTTCACAGCACACACAACACTGCTATAGGAGAGATGGCTGCACCTGCTAGGAGGACCGTTGCTGATTATGCCAAGCCAACTGCTGCTGGCAATCGTTCTTCCATCACTCGACCAGTTGTCGCCGAGGACAACTGGCATATCCCGACTCAAATCATCAATCTGATCATTCACTCATCTAAATTCCATGGGCTACCCGAGGAGGACCCCAATGCTCATCTAGGTCAGTTTCTTCGTATGTGTGACACCTTTAAGATCAAAGGTGTTTCTGATGATGCAGTCTTTCTGCGTCTCTTTCCATTTTCACTTGAGGACAAAGCCATCACCTGGCTTGAGTCCCTTCCATCAGGATCGATCACTACTTGGGATGAGATGCAGGAACTGTTTCTGACCAAGTATTTCCCACCTGCCAAAACTGCACGACTTAGGAGTTTGATTCATTCATTTCAGCAGGAAGAGGGAGAGAGTTTCTTTGCTACTTGGGAGAGGTTTAAGGAGATGTTGAATAGGTGTCCACATCATGGGCTTGGGGATTGGGCATTGGTTGAGAAATTTTATAATGGAGTTACTTTTGCTATAAGGCATACACTCGATTCCACTGCTGGGGGTAACTTGCTTACCAATATGACCCCTGATGAATGCCTGAAGTTGTTTGAGAACATGGCTATGAGTAGCTATCAATATCCCACCAAGGAAAAATCCACTGCCACTCAGAAAACTGGAGTCTTGCATGTTGATTCGAACACTGCTTTAACAGCCCAAGTTGAAGCATTGACCAAACTAGTCAAAGACATGCAATTGAAGAACAATGCAAGGTGTGAAGTGTGTAGAGGAGGACATGAGACCATTCGGTGTCCTCAGATGACTGATGAATCTCAGGAGCATGTTGACTATGTGGGAAATCCTAACCGAGGACCTGGAAACGCCTTTGGCAATTCCTATAACTCAGGAGGGAGGAACCAACCAGGTTTCACCTGGAAGAGTGGTAACCCGCCTGGGTTTAACTCTAGACCTCTGATGCAGAATCTGTTTAGAGAACCAGGTCAGACTAGTGGTAGTTATGGGGAGAAGAAGTCCACTTTGGAGGAGATGATGCAACAACAGGCCCAGTTGTTGACTCAATTCATTACTGAGAGTAAGGCTCAACACAAGGAGCATGACACTATGATTAAAAGTCAAGGGGAGGCATTGCAGAATCTTGAGAGGCAAGTAAGTCAGATTGCTAGTCAGTTGGGTGAGAGACAGTCAGGCTCTCTACCTAGCAAAACAGAAGAGAACCCGAGAGGGTATGCTAAAGCAATCACTACAAGAAGTGGAATGAGTACTGGAACCGAGAAACCGGTTATTGAACCGGCTGAGGATGAGGAAGTGATGGACGAGGAGATAGAGATGGAGGCTCCAGGAGAGGTGCAACCCACTAGGCTAGTCCCAGCAAGTACAACACAACCTGAGAAGACTCCCGAGAAGAAGAAGGATCCAGAGATTGACCTTTCCAAGATACCATACCCTGCGAGAGTCCTTCAACAGAAATATGAGAAGGAGTATGGGAGATTTCTTGAGTTGTTCAAGCAGCTTAAGGTGAATATCTCATTTGTTGAGGCACTTCAGCATATGCCTAAGTATGCGAAGTTTCTGAAGGATTTGTTGACAAACAAGAGGAAGATGGAGGAGTTGTCAACTGTTACACTGAGTGAGAAATGTTCTGCAGTTGTTCAGAACAAGCTGCCACAGAAGAAGACTGATCCGGGTAGTTTCACTATCCTGTGCACATTAGGCAGCTCATCTGTTAGCTATGCTTTAGCGGACCTTGGGGAGAGCATAAATTTGATGCCTTATTCGATTTTTGCTAAATTAGACTTAGGCGAGCCTGAGCCCACCCGCATGAGCATCCAGCTGGCTGACAGATCGGTCAAGTATCCCAGGGGCATTGTGGAGAATTTGCTAGTGAAGATAGATAAGTTTGTGTTCCCTGTGGATTTTGTGATTCTAGATATGGAAGAGGATGAGAAAGTTCCACTGATCTTAGGCCGTCCATTTTTAGCTACCGCTAAGGCATTGATTGATGTCTGTGATGGTAAGCTTACTTTTCGAGTTGCAGACGAGACAGTGACTTTTGAGATCCGTAGATCTTTGTAGCATACAGAGAGCCAGGACGATACCTTGTACTTCATTGACACGGTCATGTCACACATGGATCGTTGCTTGAGTGAGATTAGGATTGGTGATCCTGAGATTGTTGAGGATAGGGAGGTAGGGATGTCTGTTCATTCTAGTGAGCAACATCCGGATATTTTGATTGATGAGATCCCAATCTCTCAAGATGTGTGTGAGGTTTTAGATAGAGCAGAGCCAGCGGATAAGCTGTCTGTCGAGGCACCCCCATCCTTGGAGCTTAAAGAACTGCCATCTCACCTGGAGTATGCATTTCTGGACGAGGATTCCCGATTACCCGTCATTATTGCTGTTGAATTGACGGAGGAGGAGAAGAAGAGATTGATTGAGGTGTTGAAGGCACATAAACAGGCAATTGCGTGGAAGCTGATGGACATTAAGGGTATTAACCCTTCCTTTTGCACGCATAGGATTCTTATGGAGGATGAATTTAAGCCTGTTGTGCAGAGCCAGAGGAGACTAAACCCGAACATGTAGGAGGTTGTTAAGAAAGAGGTGCTTAAGTTGTTAGATGCTGGTCTGATTTACCCGATCTCAGACTCTGCATGGGTTAGTCCGGTTCAGGTTGTCCCTAAGAAAGAGGGGATGAAAGTGGTGACTAATGAGAAGAATGAGTTGATTCCGACACGGACAGTCACAGGTTGGAGAGTCTGTATTGACTATAGGAAGTTGAATGATGCCACGAGGAAAGATCACTTTCCCCTACCCTTTATCGATCAGATGTTGTAGCGTCTGTCAGGGCAACAGTTCTATTGTTTCCTTGATGGATTTTCTGGTTATTTTCAGATCCCCATTTCTGCAGAGGATCAAGAAAAGACCACATTTACATGCCCTTATGGCACTTTTGCGTATCGCCGCATGCCATTTGGGTTGTGTAACGCTCTAGCCACTTTTCAGCGATGTATGGTGGCGATATTCCATGATATGATTGAGGACTCCATGGAGGTGTTCATGGACGATTTTTCTGTGTTTGGGAGTTCCTTTGATCACTGCTTAAGGAACATGGATAGGATGCTGGCACGTTGTGTTGAGACGAATTTGATGCTGAATTGGGAGAAATGCCATTTTATGATAAAAGAGGGGATAGTGCTAGGGCATAAGATTTCACGAGCTGGGATAGAGTTTGATAAGGCTAAGATAGAGACCATCAGCAAACTTCCACCACCAACCAACGTAAAATCCATTAGAAGCTTTTTAGGCCACGCTGGCTTTTACCGGCGGTTCATTAAAGATTTTTCCAAAATTTCTAGGTCTATGACTCAGTTTCTGGAGAAGGATGCCCCATTTGTTTTTTCTGAGGAGTGTTTGAGGGCGTTTGAGCTACTGAAGGAGAAGTTAGTGAATGCCCCGATTTTGATTGCCCCCGATTGGAGCTCGCCTTTCGAGCTTATGTGTGACGCGAGCGACTTCGCGGTTGGGGCGGCTTTGAGGCAGAGAAGAGACAATCACTTCTATCCCATATACTATGCGAGTAAGACCTTGAACGACGCACAGGAGCATTACACGACTACTGAGAAAGAGCTCCTTGCGGTGGTCTTCGCGTTCGACAAATTCAGATCTTACCTCGTGCTTTCCAAGATAATCGTGTACACCGATCACGCGGCATTGAGGTACTTGTTCAATAAGAAAGATGCGAAACCGCGCTTGATTCAATGGATTTTGTTGCTTCAGGAGTTTGATATTGAGATACGGGACAAAAAGGGCGCAAAAAATGTGGCCGCATATCATTTGTCGAGACTTGAGAATCCCGAGCGAGAGGAGATGCGGGATATGGCCATCGGGGATACCTTTCCTCATGAATTTTTTATGGTAGTAAAGGCCGAACAACAAGGGTTGCCATGGTTTGCTGACTTTGCGAACTATCTGGCTGATGGTGTGTTACTGAAGGGGATGACTCACCAGCAAAAGAAGAAGTTCTTTGCTGACGTGAAGCATTACTTGTGGGATGACCCATACTTGTTTAGAGTTGGAGCAGATCAGGTGATTCGACGTTGTGTGTATGGAGCTGAGGCAGCCGACATACTGAGGCATTGCCACGAGGGAACGACCGGAGGACACCATGGAGCGACACTGACGGCGAAGAAGGTTTTTGACTCTGGTTTCTTTTGGCCGACGATATATAAGGATGCACATGTGTTTGTGAGGAGTTGTGACAGTTGCCAAAGAGTTGGCAACATCTCATCCCGCAATGAGATGCCCCAGACTTCCATTCAGGTTTGTGAGAATTTTGACTTATGGGGTATCGATTTCATGGGACCGTTCCCTATGTCTCAAGGGAACCGTTACATCCTGGTTGCTGTTGACTATGTATCTAAGTGGGTAGAGGCCCAACCTTGCCCCACGAATGATGCCCGGGTTGTAGTGAGATTTCTGACGAAGTTATTTGCACGCTTTGGTACTCCCAAAGCCTTGATTAGTGATAGAGGCACCCACTTCTGCAATAAGCAGATGGAGAAAGCCTTGCATCGATACGGGGTGACCCATCGTCTAGCTACGGCTTATCATCCGCAGACGAGTGGGCAGGTTGAAGATTGTAATCGGGGTATCAAGCGTATTTTGGAGAAGACTGTGAGTTGGAATAGGCTAGACTGGGCAGATAAGTTAGATGACGCACTTTGGGCTTTTCGCACTGCTTATAAGACACCGACCGGTTCTACACCGTTTCGGATGATATATGGAAAAGCCTGTCATCTACCAGTTGAGATGGAGCATAGAGCATACTGGGCACTGAAGGCGATGAACCTAGACATGGCTACTGCGAAGGATTTGAGGTTTCATCAGTTGCACGAGTTGGAAGAGTTGCGCGATCATGCATACGAGCATTCTCACGGCTACAAGGCACGCACGAAGGCGTTGCATGATAGGAAGTTGAGAGGTGATAAAGACTTTAAGTGTGGGGATGCGGTGTTGTTATACAACTCGCGACTGAGATTGTTCCAGGGTAAGTTGAAATCCCGATGGTCTGGACCGTATAAGGTAAAGGAAGTGTTCCCGTACGGCACAGTAGAGATTGAAGATAAGGATGGGGCATCGTTTAAGGTAAACGGGCATCGGTTGAAGCATTACATGAGTGGCCCGTTTGAGAAGAAAGTGGTCGAGGACGTCTACCTTGACCCACCGACTGAGTGAGTGTGGGTCCGAGTCTGGCTGAAGACTCGTTAATAAACCAAGCGCTTTTGGGAGGCAACCCACATTTATGTACAGTTACGTTCCCTTTTTATTTATTATTTTGCATTTTTAGTGTTATTTTATGTTTGTTTGTGTGCTAACCTGATTTTCGAGCCATGCAGTCACGCATGAGCATTTGTTACAGGATCCCAGGTACGTTCATGGTTGGTTCATCTTACTTGGATCTCAGCAGGTCACTTTAGAGCTTACGTGTTTGCACGGATTGCTCGTCAGGGAAGTATCTCTTTTTTCTTTCTTGTTACTGTCGTTTATTAGTTTGTTTTTATTTTAATTTTAGTTTTTCCCTATTTCTAGACACATTAGGGACAATGTGTGTTTCAAGTGTGGGGATGGGGAAATTCCTTTCTTTTCATTTCTTTCTTTTAAGTCGAGTTTTAAAAAAAATGAAAAATTTTGAAAATACCAAAAATAAAATAAAGGTTGAACTTTTGTAAGCCCTGGTTACCTTTTGCTATTGCTTAACAAGTCTTTTTCATTGTAATTCGTTAACAAAAGGCGAGTCGGCATGGGTTATTGAGTTTGTTATACAGTTAGTCTTTAAGTTGTGTGATAAAGTTTACCCAATTGGACTTGTTTTCAAAACTTATGGGTTTGGGATTCTTAAGATAGTGAAATCTGTTTGATAGTTGAAAACCTTTTATGTTCATATCGTTAACCCCATTATACACGTTTCCTGTGAGATTTTGAGCCATAACAGTCTTTATTCAATCACTGATTCGTTTGTGTGTGATTTGACCTACCTGTTGCATTGCTTTAGAACTTGTGCTTGTATACAACTTGAGACTTTGATTGAGATCTGACACAGAGATGATTAAGGCATTAGGTTCACCCATTTCTTAGCCTTTCCTATTTCTTTTGTTTGAAACCCTTAAATACACCAATTAGACACCCTGTTGAGCCTAAACCCTTTTCACTTGATCACCCAGTTTAATTTCAAGACATCCGGTTAGTTAGACAGTTACGTGTTTATGTTGATTAATTCTAGTGAAAAATAAAAAAAAAAAACAAAAAAAAACAACCAAAGAAAATGAAAAAAATGTGTGAATAAAAGGTCAAAAAAAAAAAAGACCTAGTGTTGGTAGCTTGTTTCGTTTAAAGCATTGTTTATGTAATAAAGTCAACTACCGGATTTTCTTTTGTGTTTAAGCCACTTTAAAACCCTACATTACCTACCTTAGCCTAAGCCTACCTTCTAAAGTCCTTTTGATCTGTGTTAGTCTTGATATTAGGTGAAGAATTGATTATAGCACAAGCCTATGTTAGCATTGTTTCAGTGTTAGGTTCTGAGAGTTCACATAATAAAATGCATATATTTACCCGAGTGTCGAGTGACAATTGTGAGGGTGTGAATGTAAATGGTTGAATCCTTGAAAAATAGGTGAATCTTGATTTGAAAATCCCATTTTTTTTCTAAAAATTGCTTCATTCGTGTCCGATTGGGTTGTAAATCTATTGACCGTTGTAAGTCTTGTGATTGATTGTGTAATTAATTCGTTAACCCATGTTCGGTTTAGATTGATGTGAAACGTTTTTGAATTAGGTTCTGTTTTGCATTGTTTTAGGTTTGCTTAGGGACAAGCAAAGTTCAAGTGTGGGGATTTTTGATGTGTCGTTATTTACACATCATTTTAGTATTTATTTTATAGGATTTTATCTTATTTTAATAGATTTTTATTTAGTTTTTATTAGATTTTAATTAATTTTTACTTATTTTTTATTTTAATGTTACTTGTGTAGGTTCGTGAGAATAAACGTTCGTAATTGCGAAGAAAACCGAAGCACGGAATCAATTTTATGAAGTTTGGAGGCTAAAATATAATTTTCACAAGTTCCGGGGTGAAAAAAATTACATTTCGGGACGTTTCGGAGCTTAAAAATGAATTTCGGGAAGTTCAAGGGGTATTGTGTACATTCTGGAACTTGGTGGGCGCCTGGGACACGTGGCAGAAGCAGATTGCGCCACATCAGCCCTAGAATCCTTCTTTGACCCGCGTTGACTACCCGGATGGAGCTCCTGACCCGCGCCCATATACACACACATAGCAGTCCGCGCGTGACCCATCCGGGCGACCCAGGACCCCGCGAGTCCTTCCCCTTCGTTGATCAGCCTGTTGGCCCTTTGACCCGCGTTGACCAGTCATTTGACCAGGTCTTTGGGCCTCTTTTAAGCCCATGAACCGGCCCATGGACCTCCTGTCGCGACCCTTTTGTTATTTTTCATATATTTAAGCCATGGGAAACCCTAATTCGCAAATCTATCACCCATAGACGGCTGAATACGAAGGAAAAACATATTTTTGAAGATTTTGGAGCTTTGGGATCGATTCGGACGTTCGGGGGAGGCTCACATCGCGTATACAAGTGCTCGGAACGCGTTTTCGGGTTTGTTTATGCATCTTAGTTGTTCTTTTCCATTTGTTCTTGAATTTTCTACCATGTTTAGATCTGATTTCATGTTCATGAATGTTTGGATGATGATTCTAGGCTAGATCTTTAATTCTACCTAGATTACGGATCATTATTGGATGATTTTTCAGTTTTTCGGGTTTGTTTGATTGAATGAATCGTTGCTTTCGATTTGAATCTGGTTGTGAATGATTGTGAATGTTATTAAACTATTGTGAATGATCTGATTTCATGGAAAAACTATTTTGTGGATAAGGTTTGATTTGGTTTCGATAAAAACTCGATTTTCACATGATTTTGGGCTAAAAACTTGTTTTTAACCTAATTGTGATTTGACTAATCTTAGTAAATCATAAGAATTTCATATAATCAGATTGTAATCAGTGGGATATATCACCTTAAAGGCTAATCAAGCAATGAGGTGTTGGGATATCGTGGTTTAAACGGGTTTTCAGGTAATTTGCATGATCATTGGATTATTTGTTGATTGTTTATGCCATGTATTTCAAATTCATAATTAATCTAAATTAGATTGATTAAATTGTGCTTTGGTGCATTGTGGTTGTTGAGATTGACCTAATTATTCAACCATAGAAATCTTAAGCATTGCTAGTTTGGAGGGACCGACTCGGTAATCCATCATTACACCCCGGTAAGCTTTAAACAACCAGTAGGATCTTTCTAAGTGTTGGATTGTCTGAACATGAGATCTAGCATCCCTTAGGTTCCTGAAAAGGTTGAATCATTAGATTCGGTAGCATTCATTCAAGCATTCCCGATAACTGTTAGATTCCTTTAGGATTCCTAGTCTAGGTAGAATTTCCTTCGTATTTGGTTTTCTCGTTCTTGCGCTGTTAAGTTGAATTATTTAGTTTTCTTAGTTTCTTTAATTGTTTAAAGTCATTTTCGTAAAACCAATTTCACTTTCTAAATTTAGTAAGTTTCTCATTCTGTTAGGTTTATAGTTAGGGTTTATTAGCCGATTCCGTGTCCTTAGGTTCGATATCCGGACTTTCCTTAGCTAGACTTCATACATCAGGTACACTTGCCTGTAGTTTGTAGTTCGGTTTAGGTTAATTCGATTTATTACTCGATAGTGTTTAATCATTATTATTTTCATATATATAAACCAACACATCATGAACCCATGACCTTCCATTAAAAAAATAAAAGATACCGCTACGACAAAACCTCTTTGGTACATATAATATTATATATATATATATATATATATATATATATGTTTGTTTGTTTGTTTTTTAACATCATGTATATTAAAACCACGTATAATACATTTTAGCAATTTAAAAAACTAACAAACATAATATGTATTGTACATTTCAAAA
Organism: Mikania micrantha; assembly: GCA_009363875.1. Taxonomy (NCBI): domain Eukaryota; kingdom Viridiplantae; phylum Streptophyta; class Magnoliopsida; order Asterales; family Asteraceae; genus Mikania; species Mikania micrantha. The sequence continues at coordinate 12,932,070 of CM018696.1, read as the reverse complement.
TTATTAAAATTTTAGTATAACCAACTTATTTTTAATTTTAATAATTTCATAAATAAAACTCAGACCAAAATGGCAACATAAATCATCATTATCATGATTCATCACCATCAGCATCATAAATGTTAATTGCAAGCAAGCTTGTAAACCTGTCATTGTTGGTTACGTGGTTGCAATAAGAAAACTAGCACGTTGTTGTCGGCAAGAGAAAAGTGTTTACTGTGTGTGAGGAGAGGGACCTATATGGAAATTTCCTAATTCAAAACAAAACCCGAAATATCTTACTATTATAATCAAAAAAAATATTTTTGCTACATGTCATATTTTTAGGCTAATAAAGCCACACGTCACATTTTTATGATCTCAATTAATTTTCTTTCATATTAAATAATTTCATAATTATTTATCCAATTAACTAATTATAATCCTAATGATATTATAAACTTTTTTAATATTAAAATTAGTTTTTAAATAATATAAAAATCAAAAATTTTCCATTAAAGAGCATACTTGAAAACGTTCTAAAATATGAAAGCTTTTCAAAAATCAAATTTCAGAAAAATTTTAAATCGGTATTTTTAGAATTTTTTTCTTCTAAAAGACAAGTTTTCTCAAAAAACAATTTTTTAAAAGAATGAAATAAATTATAGAACAGAGATTTCAAATGACAACATTTTTGTAAACAAATGACGTTTTTAACAAGAAATGACTAAAAATAAGTACTTTAAAAACCTAAAATTCTAAAAACGATATTAAAAATTACACTTTTGACCCTTTATGTTTGATAATATTTTCATATTATGACGTAATTAAAAAAATTGTACCTTATCTTCTTATTTTGGGGAAAAAATTATACTTTTGATCATTTTTATTTATTGATATTTCCAACAAATATTATACATTACCATCTTAATTTTGCAACAAATAGTTTTTAACAAAAAAAAACACAATTAAATTTTTTCATGTTAGTTACTTTAAAAATTTTAATTGTTACAAATCAAGAAACTTGGGTACCATTGTTACTAAAAATTTTAATTATTGTTTTATTACTTAAAGTACTTAATAATACGATTAATCCTTTTATATTAAAATATTGTTTCATAATTTCTAATTTTTTGTTATTATTTGGTTTATGTTTTATTTTAAATCCGTGTAATACACGGGTAATAATCTAGTTTGATATATTTGAAAATTTTGAATTCAGATTTGGAAGGTGGTTTTCTAAAAATTTCATATACGAACTATCCGAAATATAATATTTACGAAATATAATGTTTATAGTAAATTACTGATACGATCCTCATGATTTTCTAGTATTTCACTCTTGGTCCCTACGTTTCATAAATTACCCATATGGTCCCTAACTTTTGACATTTGTAACACATATATTCCTTAGGTCACTAAATTACCCTAATATAGTTGACCAAATTACCCTCACATAAGAACTATATGGGTAATGTCAAATGTTAGGGACCATATGTGTAATTTATGAAACTTATGGACCAAAAGTGAAATACTAACAAACCACATGAACCATCTTGGTAATTTACTCTAATATTTATATATTATTTTAGTTGTTTTCAGGTTATAAAAATAAGAAATTTTTAACCAAAACTCAAAATATCATATTTTCATATTTGTGTATGTATATTTAATTGTGTTTTTAGTGTTTTTAATTGTTTATATAATTTAAAAAAAACTATATTCATATATTATTTTTTCAAACTAGTTCATGTATTTGTTTCAAAATCTAAATCATTTTAGATACTAAAATCAACAATCCAAAAATGTTTGAATATCTAAATAACATATATTTGATTTTAAACGCCGGAAAATAAGTTACCAAGTTTTTTTTTTAATATTTTTACGAGAGAGAACAAAATATATCTTAGGGCTGTCATAACGAGCATGACACGACTAGTTAAGACATGAAACACGAAATGGGTAGGCACAAATTCAACACGAAACTTATTGTGTCAGTTTTTCCGAACACGAACACGAGCTGTTTAAAAAATGTAAACACGAAATGACCCGTTAAGAAACATGTTAATAGTTAACACTATAAATGACACGTTAAACAACCTGTTAAAGAAGTTATTAAGGAACCCGCTAAGAAACTAGGGTTAGAGATCAAATTAGAAATTTTTAGAAATAATCAGTTACCCACCTATTTTATTATATTATTTATTCTAAAATTTAAATTATAAACATGTTTTAACATGTCTCAATGTGTTTTTACCTGTTTATACACTAAAATAAACAGGTCTTAACTTGTTGACCCGTGTTATACATGAACATCTTAAAGGTAAACATGAAACTTGTTAAAATCGCGTCATGTCATGTCAAGCTACGTTTTTGTGTATGAAATTGTCGGCCCTAATATATCTCTTCCATACTTTGCTCGTACATGTGTTCAAGTTCAGTGATATCAAGAATGTTGTTATGATGATGTCTCTCTTTTTTAAGATTAAAAGTTCAATTTTTGACATAAACCAATGTATAGTTTAGAAGTGTGATTGATTGCCGTTTAAAAAAAATTAGACACATTGAAGTTTCAATGAAGTTATATTTATGTTAACATCACTATAATTGACCTTTAGTCTTATTAGTTGACATTCTACAATCAAATTTCCCCTTTTAAAATCTGTCCAAGTTCATGTATTCATCACTTTTGAAATACACGTTTTCTATTTGACTAAAAAATAAAGTTTTTAGAACGAAACATGGAAGATATGCCGACTGATAAGTAATTGAATTTTAAGGTTTACCAAAAAAATTAAAAAAATTAAAAAAGGTACATTGACATTCGAATATTCCAAACAAGGTGCAACATATCTTTACATATGTCAATATGTGATTGGTTAATTTTAACCAGATTTTGATGGGCTCCACACGTTTGTGATTAGTGGGCTTTGCTTTTAAATAGCGTTATCAAATTTCATTTAAGTTACACGTTTCAAGTGATAAGTAGTTTGGCCGTCAATGTGCAAGATGTCGCCATCTACCCATAAAAATATCCCTCCTAATGGTATGACGCGTGTTATAATATAAAAGTTTGATGGGGGTCAAAATAGTCTTTAATAGAAAAGAAAAAATCATAGCGTGCGGTATCCTTGCTATGACGTTATTCAAACGTTATTTGGTAGCCTCTTAACTCCATTTTTTAATGGTTTATTGCTCTTAGTAAACTTATGTACAGGTGATTAAGAATTTAAGATGTAACAATAAGAGGTAATTTCTTAATCAGACTTAAGGTTATCTATTAAGTTTTAAGATGTTATAAACTATTAAGAGGTGGTCTATTAATGATCATTAAAAAGTTAACAAACAACCCCTAAATGTGTTTTATAGATGTCGTTTTGGACATACGATCATAATATACCATATTGTCCACATTATAAGGTTGTATGCTTCAATAATATTGTTCACATCACTTTGCAACTTTTTACATCAAAGATTCATGAAATATAGGTTGTATGGTACCGTTTTATCTGTTTTTTGGGGTCATATGGTACAATGGTACCACGTATAGCTGAATGATGCGATAGAATGAAGCTTTTGACCTTTGACTAAAATCTTATGGGTCATACAATACTATAGTACTAGTATTCATAGGCCGTTTTAATCCTTGACTAATATGTCATAGTTATACAACACTATAGTACTGGTATTCAGAGGTCATATGATACACTTCTTGTATCGTGGGTGTATAAATCATATTTTAGGTGGTTGTTATACTATATTTTTATCTTAATCATTTATTTTATTATTAGACACGTTTTTATTGTTATATTCTTCGGATCGTATTATTTTAATAAATATAAAAATCTATTATTCATGAATTTTTTAAATCACTTTTGTTATGTTTTATGTTGTTAATTAACTCACACCTAATTATCTATCCTATTAAAAATTTATATAATTTTACTATTAAAGATAAAAGTTTTATAAAAAGTTTTCTTATAAAAGATAAAATAAAAAACAGAATATTAAAAAACGAGATTTTTATGTAAAAAGGCTTTCAAAATAGTATATTAAACGTAAATGTAGAAAAATGGAAACAAAAGTTTAAAAAAAGGATAATATAAGTCTAATACTTATAATACTTAGTTTTATTATTTTAATATTATTAGTATTAAATTTTTTATTATTTTAGCTTTTTATTAATATTACATTTTTGTTACTAAATATTTAATATATTATTATTAAGTTAGTGCAAAACACAATATAGCATCATATAATAATAGTTTAAAAATAAGCACTTTTTGTTCATGAGCCGACCAATTATTTTTCTATTCAATATTATTTTATTTAATCAATTTTAATATATTCTGATATTGTTTTATAATTTTTACTTAAAGAATTTAATTCACATTTTTGTTACATGTTTATAAACAAGTGGATTCCCCACGGGTTGTAGCGGTAATTCCGCTACAGTTGCAAATGCGCCCAGTATGAAGACATGTCACGCAAATCAAAATGCATATAAAAACACGTCGAAATGGTTGTCACTTAACCATAAAAACCTAAAATGTACTCTTCCTAAGCATGTATGTCACACCAAAAAGAAATATAGTCATGCTTAATCGTAAAATTTAGCGTCAAGAAACACAAAAATTGGACTAACAAATAATATATAAACAAAAATAATTATTTATTAAAGTAATCTTATTTATAATTTGTACACATTAATTAATAGTAAAAAATATAAAACAATATAAAATTCACTTCACATAATGTCATCCAATTCAAAAAGTTGGGTCATGCCGCCTTGTCAACATGAATACTTTGCCGTGATATCCATAAAAATAACACGAATATCAAAACGTACACCAAAACCATTTGCAACATTGATGCCAATCCGTCTTAAAATAATGAACCAAATCATCCCAAAAGAATGCGAAACACAAATAAAACATTGTTTTATTATTTATATTATTTTACTACTGTTATTTATTTACTATCGTTATTTAATTATTACTATTAATTAATCTATATCTATTTATACTATATAATAAAAGAATAACAATATGCCACGTGGCGTAATTCTAGCATATCCATATGTCGTTTGCCATGTGGCGTCTTTCTAGACTATCCACATGACATATTTAAGAAACTCATGAATTAATTTCATTTAATACAATTAATTCAAACTTTCAAATTTAAAAGAAAAATAATATTCATTTTTTTTAAATATTAATGATAATGTAATCATTTTAAACTTTCATTTTCAACCAATAATTTTAAAAATTCAAAATTTTAAATTTCATTTGTATTGTTTAAAGAAGTATACAAATATTTATAAAATATAATCTTATTTATTTTTAAATTTTAAAAATTATCTGTTATTTGTGTATGTATTTTTTATTATTGATTGCTTTGTAATACTTATTTTTATACAACTCTGTGTAACATACAGGTTAATAAGCTAGTTATTATTAGAAAACAATAAATCAAATTATCGGAAAATAATGCGTTACACAAATAAAACCCAGAAAACGTTGTTTTATCATTGCGATCATTATTTAATAATTACCGTTATTTAACTATTATTATTAAATAATTTAAATATTAAATGAATCTAAAACAATAACTAAAATGTTGCTTAAACTTGAATCGAACCGCAAACGTCTTGTTTCAAGGCCTTTAGCCTTTGTTACCAAGGCCATCTTGTATCATTGTTATCATATAAAAATTATATGTATTTATCAAATATTATTTATTATGTAATTAGTTTTACTGTTTAGAGGGAAAAAATTATATGTATTTATCAAATATTATTTATTATGTAATTAGTTTTACTGTTTAGAGGCAATCATTGTCTTTGTATTTTGTATGTATAAATTGAGCTAACTTTAGACTATTAAAATACTTTTTTTTTTCCAAAAGGTTAAGTATATAACTTTCTTTTGAAACGGTAACTTTTTTAATTTTAGGTTTATTAGATTTAAATACTCTTAACTTTAAACTAAAAAAATATTTATTAACATTTACAACTTTCAACATCGTTTCTCGTGACACTCCCTACTTAACGAAATTCAAACGGTGTTAACTTTTTTGATGACGTGGCACCTGTTTATCCACGTCACCTGCTGATTTGTCTTTTTTTTCTTCTCTTTTTTGTTCCTTTTTTTAACACACATGGCATCTTATACATAACCTAAAACCATAAACACCTAAAACCGTAATTCTTTTCTCAACAATCGGTTCATTCCACAGACATTGATTTTTCAAAACCCTAAAACCGTAATCATCCTCAATTGCAGCAATCATGAGCTCAACTTCAAGTACTGCATACAACGTGAACAAAAACCCCCAAATCTTTTAAGGTAGATTTGGAGGGAAATTTGTACTCGATTTAACTGTTGTTCGTCATTTTGTGTAATGCAAGAGTGCTCGAATTGGGCATGAATTTTATGGATGCTCTTTATGGCCTGTAAGTTTCTGATTTCATTTTTCTCTTTTACATTTGAAGTTTCTAAATTTACCTACTGCTTTGTGTTGTAGAATATGGATTGTAAATTTTTTTGTGGAAAGAAGATGTTGATGCTATGTGTAGAGAACATGAAAGTTGCATCACCAATCGTTTGTCAAAAAATTACTAGCAGCTATGATGTGATGAAGATGAGGAACTTAGAGTTAGAGAAGATGTTTTGGCAGAAGAGAATAAACATTTGAAAGAAATATTGTAGAAATCAAAGTTTGAGTATAAGATAAGAAATGTTTTAGGTTTAGTATTTGTTGTCATTGGCATATGGTTGTTCTTTTTATATATATAATAGCATAGGTGTTTCAAATGCAATTGCAATGTTTCAAATGCAAGTGTAATGTTTTGATTTATGAATGAAAGTTATTGTTTTGGTTATGCATGGTTGTTCTTTTATATGGTTTCATCTAAATTTTGACAACATAGAACATTGAAATCGAGACTACAAGTCATTGAAATTGAGACTACAAGTCTTAATAAACATTGAAAATAGACTTGAAAACAACAATTGACCATAATGATCAAATAAACAACCTAAAACGGCTTGGAGTTAACAAACAAAATGACCGAATTAACAACCAAAATGACTACACTAAACATCATCAACTATCAGACTCTTCTTCCATGACCCCTCCTCCTTGACATTCCACTTTCTTTTCCTCTTTGACCAGACTGTTGACTCGATCGATTGGCAAGTTAACTGTTGTCCTAACTGTTGACTTGACTTGACTGTTAAGTACATTGACTTAACTGTATAACATATAAAACCATAAAGTATGTCTATGTAGTAAGTAAAGTAATATTTAAAAAATTTAATTTACTGATGTTGAGTTGTTTTCCTAGGCCTTCCCATTGGTCTTTTAGCAGCAGCTTTAGAAGTTGATTTTAAAGTGCACTTCCTCTTGTTATAGCCCCTTCCCCCCCCCCCCACAATTATATATCACAGGTCATCACAACACCATGTTATTCTTCTTTGGCCTACTATGTGCCACTTTTATTGGTGGGGGATTTATTGGAAAATGTACAGTAGGCCAATAGTTTTCACAATGCATTGGAGGAATGGTCCACTCATAAGACTTCATGTGTGTTTCCTTGTGGTAACAATCATCAACAAGCTCCTCAGCATTCTTACCTAGAAACCCAGCCACAACACAAACATATTTACATAGAATGCCTATTAAAGTCCCTTTTGGCTCCATCAAAACAAACCATCTAGGCACAATACTTTCCTACAACCTGCTATAAAACCTCTTTTGATTCTATTGAAAATGAACGATCTACAAAAGGTTTCAATGTCTTTATCTCCAAACCCTGGTGAAGCTGGCACAGTTAAAAGTTCAAATGTTGAAGTTGGATTTGCATTTCTTAAACATGTCAAGTAACTTCCAAGTTTGCTATAGCGATCCTTCATGGAACCATAAATCTTCTTATCTTCACATGTTTTTGCTTTATACACTAGCCACCTACCAATTATTACCTTGTACCTCTCCTTAACAAACCCCTGTATCTCTTTGGCTGACCAATTTGGCTTGGCTTGAAGCTCACAAGTCTTGATACTCTGTGCACCCTGGCTCTGATAAAATGTATCACGACCTCAAGGAGTTGTATTGGTGGCCTAACATGAAGGCTGACATCGCTCTTTAAGTTAGCAAATGTCTAACATACTCTAGGGTTAAACCCGAGTATCAAAAACCATTAGGGTTGTTGCAACAACCAGAGATTCCACAATGGAAGTGAGACCAGGTTACAATGGACTTTGTCACGAAACTACCCAGAACTTCTAGTGGCTATGAAACTATCTGGATAATAGTCGGTCGTCTCACAAAGTCTGCACATTTCTTGACTATGAAGAAAACATATAAGATGGACAAACTCACAAGGCTTTACATCAAGGAAGTAGTTTCTCGACATGGGATTCCAACTTCCATCATCTTAGATTGAGACAACAAATTCACGTCACGAGTATGGCAAACCCTACACGATGCATTGGGTACTTGTTTAGATATGAGTACAGCATATTATCCTCAAACGGATGGTCAGAGCGAAAGAACTATCCAAACTCTGGAAGACATGCTTCGAGCATGTGTGATTTATTTTGGAAGAAGTTGGGATACACACCTGCCTTTGATCGAGTTCTCATACAACAATAGTTATCATACGATCATCAAGGCAGCACCATTTGAAGTGTTATATGGTCGTAAATGCCGATCACCTATATGTTGGACTGAGGCTGGTGAAAGTCAACTCACAGGTCCAGAACTCATTTAGGAAACAACAGATAAAATTTTCAAAATTCGAGACAGACTACGAGCCGCACAAGATCGTCAGAAAAGTAACGCTGACGTAAGACGCAAACTATTGTCTTCCCAAGTTGGAGATCGAGTCATGTTGATAGTCTCACCTTGGAAAGGAGTTGTAAGATTCGGAAAACGTGGCAAATTGAACCCTTTATACATAGGGACGTCTGAAATCATTGCAAAGGTTGAACCTGTTGCGTATAAACTCAAACTACCACCGGAACTCAGTGGGGTGCATGACACATTTCATGTATCGAATCTCAAGAAATGTCTGTCAAACAAAACACTTGTGATACCATTGGAAGAAATTCAAATCGACGACCAATTACATTTCATAGAGGAACCGGTGAAAATCATGGATCAAGAAGTGAAATGGTTGTGTCACACCCCTAAATTCCCACTTGCGGTGTCAGACCGCTGGGTGTGACGTGGCCAGAATCACAGCTCTTAGTCATATACAACGACTCTATATGTGTTTATAAAATACATGTGTAATAACAACATTAATCCAACAAATTAATAAATCATGCTGCGGAATATTATATGTCTAAAGCAGCGGAAAATAAATTGTTTGAAATGCAGCAGAAATAACGTGACAGACACTACATTGTCAGTGTTTGTCAGTTCAGCGAACAGGTGCGGGTATTTCTTTTTCATCTCTCTTCATGTTCCCACATGAATTCTGGTCCACGTCGTGAATTTCATCGCACTTTCACAACCGGTATCCGGCTAAGCTTGAGTTTATTGATATCCCGATCCATAACCTCCACCGGTTCCTCAACGAAGTGTAATTGTTCGTCGACTTGTATTTCCTCAAGAGGAATTGCTAACGTTTCATCAGATAGGCACTTCTTGAGGTTCGATACGTGAAACACGTTGTGCACACTGCTTAGCCCGTTCAGTAGATTCGGTTGATAGGCTACAGGGCATATTCGTTTGACGATCTCCAAAGGTTAGATATAATGGGGTTCAACTTTCCTCGTTTCCTGAATCGGACAACTCCCTTCCATGGCGAGACCTTAAGTAACACTCTGTCCCCTACCTAAAATTCCAAAGGCTTGCGCCTTTTGTCGGCATAGATTTTATGTCTGTCCCGAGCTGCTACCATTCGGTTGCGTATCTGCACGATCTTCTCAGTTGTCTCGTGCACGAGTTCAAGTCCAGTCAGCTGCCTTTCACCAACTTCTGCCCAACAAATGGATGAACAGCACTTACGTCCATAAAGTGCCTCGAATGGTGCCGCTTAAATGCTTGTATGATAGCTGCTGTTGTACAAGAACTCAACTAACGGTAGATGAGTCTCCCAGCTGCTGCCAAAGTCGATAACTCATGCCTGAAACATGTCCTCCAATGTCTGTATTGTTCGTTCATTCTGCCCATCAGTCTGCGGGTGATAAGAAGTGCTCATGTCCAATCTCGTGCCCAATGCCTTATGCAAGGACTTTCAGAAATGCGACGTGAATCGACTGTCGCGGTCAGATTTGATCGAGATTGGCACTCCATGTCGTGTAACCACTTCCTTTAGATAAATCTGAGTCAGTTTGTCTGGCTTGTCAGTCTCCTTGATGAGTAGGAAGTGACAGACTTCGTTAGTCGATCTACGATTACCCATATGGTATCGCAACCACTAGCTGTTTTTGGCAGCTTGGTGATGAAGTCCATGGAAATCTGCTCTCATTTCCGTACCGGTATTTCCGGTTGTTGAAGTAGACCTGATGGCTTCTGGTATTCAACTTTGACCTTTGAGAAGGTTAAACACTTACTCACGTAAGACACGATCTCTGCTTTCATGTTTGGCCACCAATAGGTCGTCTTCAGATCATGGTACATCTTGTTAGAGCCCGGATTTACTGAATATCGGCTCTTGTGAGCTTCATCCATCACTACGCTTCTCAATCCTCCGCAGTGTAGAATCCAGATCCGATCTATGAAGTAGTATGCTCCGTCGGCCTTCACCTCCAATTGTTAATCCATGCCCTGCAAGGATTCTTGAGTGAGGTTCTCGACCTTCAGAGCTTCTTTTTGTACATTCTGGATCTATTGTGGCAATTCAGAATGGATCGTGAGTTGTAGCGCACGCATGCGTTTGATGGTTTCTGTCACACCCCCATCTCTCCTATCACCTGATGTAATCACTGTGTGATATATGAAGTCGGTAACTAACATAACGTGTCGCGGAAGCTTGGTGGTAAAGTCTCCGAGATAGGTGTGACTTTCGATGTGGTTGTATCAAAACACATACATGGAATTCTAAACATAAGTTATGTTACATGATATGTTAAAACTTCAACATTTGTGTTACGTTCATCCACAGACAAATGTTTCCTAACATGTGATCTTGTTGTGCATCCTCACCTTCGTTTCTTTTGTTATTCATTGTTCACCTAAAATTGGTTTTTGTAATGTAAAAGATCAGCAAGGATGCTGGTGAGTTCATAGATGTAATAAAATTGATATGATATGATTTGATATAACATAATATGATATGATAAGTATGTAGGCATACACAACTTTATGAATATGATTCACCATGAAAACCCATAACCAAAGCATATGTGACTGTAATGTAATCAGCGACAATATCCGAAGGTAAAACCTTAGCCTCACTCTTAATGCCTATCTTTGCATTAAGATGTTATCTTGTAATGTAATAAATGGTAACATGCATTCACACAAGGGTAGACGCTATCTACCCGTGAATGAGGTTGTCAACCCGATAGTACTATCATTGTTATCATCCGGCTCGTCAATGAGTTTATTGGTTACAGTTGTTATGTGAGGACTTTTACGATAGCATGGCACAATTTTCATGTAATCATCAGACAAGAGTTGAAATGCATATGTAACATGTAAGCATATCATTATAATTGAAATATGTAACCATAATGTTATTGTAATACCAACCCCCGAATTTTAGAAATCAAAACATTTAAAAGGGGGTCTATGAAACTCACCTGTGTTATTGGAGCACTTGTATCCTGTGAATGAAATATCATACAAGACCTAAAGTGAATTATGCAATTTATTAATGTTCTATGAGTTCTTTGTATTTGAATTGGATTATCAGATCTTTCCTTGATATTTGATGTCAAGGATAATGTAAATCGAATCATTGAGCTGATTCCGGATTACGAGCTCATTCAGAATCCAGGGGATACGCTTATTAGTTAACTTGTAATGTCAAAATCATTGATTTTGATTAATGACTGAATTCAAAATGAATTATTATATTCATTTGATTGTAAAGCGATGTTAATTGCATTCCGCTGTTAAAACCAGAATCTTAATCGATTTTCAAATCAAAAATCGGGTTTCTGGATTACGAAATTGATTTCAAAATCGAGTCCAGAACGCGAAATCGATTAAGAATATGCTGCCGTATTGAAAACCAATACTTAAATTAAGTCTTGTATTGAAACCGGAGTGTCAATCAGAAATCAGATAAAAATCGGGTCACCGGATTTCAAAATGGTTCGCGAAATCGAGTCCGGAACGCGAAATCGATTCAAAATATGTCCTTTTTAATCGAAAACGGATCATCGGATTCCAATGATATGTTTTTAATTAAATACAAACAATTAAACATAATCCTATTATATAATAATAATAAGATCTAAAACAAGTATTATAACAAATTGAAATGATATGAAACGAGATTTTTACCTCACAGAAGTTTGGCAACACCTTGTGTTGAACACTACATGTTTGAAGGGTTAAATGTAGGTATTTGGAGGTGTAGGGTCGGGATTTGAGGTTTGAAAGGTTGATTTTCGCAACCAGAATCGAAATCTGGTATGGTATTTATAGGAGAATTTTGGGTCTGGGGCGTACCGCCTAGTCCCAGCGTTTGGTTCGGGGCGTAGCGCCTGGAAGCAATATGTTGCATGTGTGCCACGCGTTGACACGTGGCGCCACGTGGCGTGTCCTGGTGACACGTGGATGCTGAATCACCTCTGATATTGACACGTGGCACTCGACCAATGGGGTTTTGCCACATGTCTCATGACGTGTCGTGTTCGAATGCGATCTGACTGGTTTCTTGTTTTCGCGATAACTTGAGCATGCGAACTCCGTTTTACGCGACGTTTTTGCCCATGTTCACGATTTTTCGAGCTCTTTCCAATGGTTATAATTTCAAGACCTGAAGAGTTCAAAATATCTGATCTCTTATTTAACGTTATATTCAACTCGGTGTATCTTGAAATCGGAGCCTCGTTTCGTGATTTCGCTTACACTCATTCTCTTTATTTCTGAGTTATGATTCTAGACATGAAATCGGTTGGTCGTCTATTTGAATAAGCATTAGGTGATGGATGTTTCTTTGTGATATACTAACACCAGATTCCTAACTAACTACAAGTCATGAACTAATATCATATGATATGGTCCTTCTGGCACATACGTAACAATGAATGTGAATATCCCGATTCACCGGTTTTAGTCTGATATGATATGAACATTGTTTTTGTAAAGACAAGTAATCACATTGTATAACCAATCTAGCCACATTGCCCGATTCAGTTTGTTATACAACATGATTAGTTTGTTTTGAGTCAGAAATACACCTTACATGAAAAGTTTTTGAGTCCATGGTGAATACACACATGCATACTCACACACGTGCGTGCATAGCCAGAATAGATTTAGATGAATTGTCACAGTTTCCTTCAGGATCAACGCGTCGGCTACTACGATTGCCTTGCCGGGGTGATACCTGCTGGCGCAAATCATAATCGCCAATGAGTTCAACCCATCCTTGTTGCCTCATGTTCAGCTCCTTCTGGTCGAAGATGTGTTGTAAGCTCTTATGATCGGTAAAGATTGTACATTTCGTTCATTACAAATAGTGTCGCCAAATCTTCAAAGAAAACACCGCGGCTCCCAACCCCAATTCATGAGTTGTGTAGTTCTTCTTGTGCACCTTTAGTTGTCGTGACGCGTAAGCTATGACCTTCTCACGTTGCATCAATACACAATCGAGCCCTTGTATAGACGCGTAACAGTATACCACTAAGTCATCACATCCCTCAGGTAGGGATAGGATCGGTGAACTACATAATATTTGCTTCTACAAGTTGAAAGCAGACTCCTGTTTTTCTCCCCAGTCCAAATTTTTGTCTTTGTGTGTTAGGGAAGTTAGTGACTGAGCGATCTTTGAGAATCCCTCGATAAACCGTCGGTAGTACCCTGCCAGTCCTTGGTGCTTCCCAGTTCTTGATGGCTTCAATCTTGGCTGGGTCTACGTGTATCCCCTTTTTGTTAACCACGTGTCCAAGAAACTGGACTTCGCGAATCCAAAAGTCACATTTGGAAAACTTCGCGTACACTTGCTCGTTCTTCAGTTATTCCAAGACAAGCCTTAGGTGCTCAGCATGTTCCTCCTGATTCTTGGAGTAAATCAGGATGTCGTCAATGAACACTATTATATTTTATCAAGATAAGGTTTGCACACGCGATTCATGAGATCCATGAATACAGCCGGTGCATTGGTCACTCCGAAAGGCATGACCAAAAACTCGTAGCGTCCGTATCGGGTCCTAAAGGTTTCTTAGGAATTTCATCCTCTTGTGTCCTCAGTTGATGGTAGCCCGATCCCAAATCGATCTTCAAATAGTAGCTAGACCCTTGCAGTTGGTAAAACATATCGTCTATCCGCGGTAACGGGTATCGATTCTTGATCGTCACCTTGTTCATCTCCCTATAGTCGATACACATTCGGAATGATCCTTCCTTCTTCTTCATGAATAAGACCGGTGCTCCCCAAGGCGAGAAGCTCGGTCTGATGAATCCCTTGTCTAACAGTTCCTGCAACTGATTAGACAACTCATGCATCTCCGTTGGTGCCAGTCGGTATGGAGCTTTAACAATTGGTGCAGCTCCTGGTGTGAGGTCTATCTGGAATTCGATCTGTCGTTTCGGTGGTAGTCCAGGTAAATCCTCGGGAAAGACTTCAGGAAAGTCGTGGACCACATCGATGTCCTCGATCTTCCTTTCCTTCTTCGGTTGCTCAGTGATGAGAGATAGTATTGCAGTGTGTCCCTTCTGCATATACTTGTTTTCCTTCATGCATGACATAACGTTCAGCGGTATTCCCCTCCATTCTCCCTGAATTGAGATCTTTTCTCCGATCGACAACGTAATTCAACCGACCTTCTCATTGCACACGATCTGGGCTTGGTTTGCGCATAACCAGTCCATCCCAACGACCACATCGAAGCTCCTGAGAGTCACCGGCATCAGATCGATTTTGAGTTCGTGATCCGCCAAAACCATGACGCATCCTCGAAATATGTGTTGTGTCTATATTAGTTTGCTGTCGGCTAACTCTACGGTATACTTATAGTCTAGTGGTGTTGAGGTAAAATCAATCAGTTTGCTAAATTCACTAGATATGAAACTCCTATCCGCACAAATATCAAATAATATACTTGCATAGACATTATTTAAAAGAAACGTACCGGTAACGATGTTGGGATCATCTTTGGCTTCCCCCGAGCCAATCACAAATGCACGACCTTTCGCCGCGCCTACTCCTGCCTTCTTCAAAACATTCAAAACACCCCTTGATGGTGTGTTGGTTATTGTTGTTTTGGTAAGGTTTGTTGTTGTTGTTGATGATATTGTTGTGGTGGATGGTTTGCTCTGACAATCCTTGGCCATATGACTGTGTCTCCCGCATCTGAGACAACGGTACCGCTCACACTGGCCGTAGTGTTGATACGAGCATTTGTTGCACAGTGGATACTTTCCCGCATAGACGCCCTTCTCCTTGTTTTCGGGTTGGGTTGCGGTAAAAGCTCAGGCAGGTGCTGGTCTGTGATGATGTTGGTGCGAGGAATGAGATTGATGCTAACTGGGTTCCCACATGCGCTTGTTGTTGTCTTAGGGCTTCAAGTGTTCACCCCTCTAAGGAAGCTTCCCCTGTGCTACCTCCTGATCCGTAAGCTTGTGGGCCAGCCTGATGGTGGGCTGTATTAAAGTTGGGTCAGATGCTGTGACCATACTCTGGATTTGCTCAGGCAGTCCGCCGATGAACTGTTCAATCTTCTTGTACTTAGGGGTCACCATCCTTGGGCACAGTCTACATAGCTCATGGAATCGGGTCACGTACTGCTCGATCTCTGAGCCCACCATTTTGTGCACCCAGAACTCCTCTTCCAGCTTTTTGATTTTGTTTCTTGGGCAGTACTCCTCTTGGAGCATTCTGGTGACCTCCTCCCAAGTAATGGAGTTTGCAGCTTCCAGCCCTAGAGTCTGGACATGAGTATTCCACCATGTGAGGGCTTGGCCCTCAAGAGTACCGGTCACAAACTTGACCATGTTCTCATCAGCTAAGTCGCACATTGAGAAGACAGATTCCGCTTTCTCAATTCAGCGGAGCATCCCAACTGCTCCTTCTGTCCCCTTGAACGTGTGCGGGTGACAACTCAGAAAAGTCTTGAAGGTACACCCCTTGGGGTTGTTCCGGGATCCTGCGTTTTGTTTGCCAAATTTCCAGACGTTAGCGTTTACGTTGCATTTGTTAGTATAGCCGAGTTATAGTTAGTTTACTACTGTTTGTGCCGTTGGTCTCACTATTGACCCTGTTTGCTTCGTACTCAACAATTGCTTGGCTAAATTGTCGCTCGACCATCACCTTGATTGTAGCTGAGCCAATGGTGCGTTTTGGTGCTCGTACGTAGGTTCCTTTTCCGGCCATTTGTTTGTTCTATATATCATAGATAGTGTGTTAGTTACGGGTTATGTTAGATGTCATGTTAGCATATTTCACAAGTATAATACTCAAAGCAATAAATCAAAAAGATAATTTCCATTAATAATCACTTTTGAGGTACAATCATAAGTTTAAATCATTCTAATAATAAAGATAATTCATATGAGCACAACCCCCTCATCTAGGTTTACAACTGCTACCGAAACATAAATAAAAGTAGAGCGAAACTACTCTGATGCGATAGTGGAGTGTGAGTCTCCTCTAGCAGCAGGTCCATCGTCATGCTCCTCAAAAGGCTCCTCATCCGGATCCTCGTCCTCATCATCATTATCGAAGAGTCGCTCCTCCTCGGGCTCAAGCTCTTCAATAAACTATGCTGCCCACGCATTCATCATCACGTCGTTCGCCACGATCTGGGTGGTGTTCTCCTCTATCAGAATCTCGACTACCCCGAGTCGTGCTCCGTGATCCTACACTACCGTAGGCATCTCGGTGCTCCTCTAGATGTCCGATCTTGGTGTGCATCTCAGCCATCTCGGCTGCCATCTCCTCCTTCCGCTGGATGGCACGCTGGGTCATTCCGACCAGGCTATCGTGCATCCGGTCGGTGTAGGCAAGCTCCTCTCGAAGGTACTCGACCTGCTGTCGAAGATGCTCTCGATCTGCCAAGATCGCCCCGACCTGTCCATGTAGCTCGTACATTGTCGGATCGCTCGATCCGGCTTGGAAGCATGGGCCGCGAAGGCCTGTTCCAAGGGAAAATCTAGCACAGGTAGTCGATGGTCACGAGGTGTATCCCCGAATGACATAGGAGGTGGCACCCTCTCACCTCTACCCAATGGCAAATCATACTGGGATACCAATCCCACTCCCTAGTGTTGCTCATCGAACGAGCTCGCATAAACTCCTCAGAGACCGCATCTGGGAGCATACGACGCATCTTGCGTCGGTCCCCGTCCGTCATATCACTGTCGGCAGGTCGCTTGCCTAAATCTCGTCTTTGATTGTTGTCCATAGTGTAATCTTGGTTAAATAAGTAACATCTAACAATAAAAGAAATATCATTGTGCGAAGTCTAAGTGTAGTGTCTAGTGTTGAGCAATGGCTATAGTTTAAGTTCACTACATGCAAACCTAGTTATCTATAACCAAGGCTCTTATACCAGTCTGTCACACCCCCAAATTCCCATTTGCGGTGTCAGACCGCTGGGTGTGACTTGGCCAGAATCACAGCTCTTAGTCATATAGAACGACTCTATATGCGTTTATAAAATACGTTTGAAATAACAACATTAATCTAACTGATTAATAAATCATGAAGCGGAATATTATATGTCTAAAGCGGTGGAAAATAAATTGTTTGAAATGCAGCGGAAATAACATGACAGACACTACATTGTTTGACTTAACATAATAAAATAACATTGTTTGTTCAAAAAGACACGGGGTGAGTGCATGCAAATCCTGTGCTCATATCCTTATGTGCATTCCTGTTCCGTGATAGTTAGCTAGTTACCTAAGAATACATGTTAAGAAAAAGTGTCAATACATAGGTTAGTGAGTTCACAGGTTTAGATATCAATACATAAGTATATGAAAATGTTTGTCACGTGTCATGTTGTTTATCACATGTTTGTTCTGAGCCCCCGGCTCTAAAGTGTCAGTTGCGTCTAAACCGAATTAGACTTGTTTGCTCTAGCCTCCGCCATGCCTATCGTAGGGACATGGACGATGGGTTGAGATTACACGCGTCCTGACATCTTGTCAGAGTTGGCGTCGCGTGAGTTTTGTCACGTCAAATAGTATTATCTAAACTCACCTCGTTGTGAATACATTAACGGTAAGGTTGTGTGAGGATTTTTTTACGATACAACACTTAATGTTAGTCCAATAAACCAGCATACACAATATGTTCGTACAAGTAATAAATGTTTGACTCAACAACATGTATTTTCCCTCTATTTTGAAAGCTTGTAAATAGTTTGAAAGAGGGACCGTAAACTCACCTTAGTGATCGTAGAATAATGCGTAAGCTCCGGATCTTCGGGTGAATCGGTCACCGGTTACCTATATTGTAAGGCTTACGTAAGTTCGTTTTTCGTGATTGTGTTCGTGTTCGTGTTCGTGTTCGTGTTTGTGTTTGTGTTTGTGATCGTGCTCAAAGACCCCTGGTTGTTATGTTTGTCTGAGTTTGTTCGTGTTTGACCATGTTTGACTGTTTGATCGTGTCAAAGTCAACGACCCGTTGGTGAACCGTGTGTTGTTATAGTTCGTGTGAGGTTCGTTATTATTCATGTATTACATTAAAACACGTAATTCAAATTAATGGTCAACTTACTATTTATAGTAAGTTTCCACTTTTAGTAATTTCTCAACAAATTACATTTTCATATTTCTAGCATGTAAGTGATCATGTTAACACTTAGCACGTTGTTATATCCGATCAAGTAGCGCATAAATCCATTTTTACTAATTAAAGTTTCTATAATTAGAAAGTTTCATTTAGAACATCATTTTAATCAAGCTAAATCATGGCATTTGTTAATAATCTCATTATTAACTATAATCCATTATTTCAATCTATCTATTTTATCAAAATCATGATTCAACAAATTTTTGCACAAATAAAGTTACTAATAATAGTAACTATGCCCAAATATCCATCAAGTGACTATATTAACATTCATAATCCATCTCTTATGCAAATATCATCATAATATACCACAAATCATCATCTAAAGTTACATGCATGTTCATATTACATCCTTTAGTAAGTTTTGCATAAATAAAGTTACTATTTTTAGTAACTATGCTTAGGGGTGTTCAAAAAAATCCTTATCTGAATCCGAATCCGAAATATCCGAAAATCCGAATCCGAAATATCCGAAAAAATCGGATATCCGGAAGTTCGGATATCCGAAATTTCGGATTCGGATACCTATTTTGAAAATTTTCGGATAGTTCGGATATCCGATATCCGAAATAGTATTTTTTTTCTGATATTTTTTCGGATATTCCGATATTTTTTCGGATATCCGAATATTTTTCGGATATTTTGGATAATTTTCGGATATTTTTCGGATATCCGGATAATTTTCGGATATTTGGATATCCGAAATATATATTTTTAATTTTTTTATTTTTTTTCTGATTTCGGATATCCGAAATTTCGGATTCGGATTCGGATAGTGAAAATCACTATCCGAAATTTTCGGATATCCGAAGTTCGGATATCCGAAACTTCGAATATCCGAAAATGAACACCCCTAACTATGCTCAAAATGGCCATAAATCCTTATCTAATCTATTGTAACACTTCACACAAATCAAATAATCATTCTTGAACATTCAAAATCATCTAGAACTTATTAGATCATGCATGCATGTCAATAAAAATGATCATTTCATAGATTTATGACCCCACCCAACCCACACAAACATCAACAAAAATCATTGTAGATCTCCATATATTGTTCTAACAACTATAAATCAGCCTCTATAACATCAAAACACAGATTCATATCATCAAAAATTTGTGCATGTTAAGATTAAGTGTGTGCATGTAAGTCTTATGACTTGCATGTGGGTGTATGAGTGTTGAATGTGTGTATCAACCCGTAAAACTACCTCCCAAGGTCTTGTAACACCGAGATGAAGCTCAAACTGAAGCAAATGGATTTGGAGAGTGGCTGATGATGAACAAAGTCAACTGGTTGAGGTGAGAATCAACCTCCAATGTCCTTCTTTGATCCTCCAAAGCTCCAACAATTCAAAAATGGCTTCCAAGAGCTCCTAAAATGGTGATTATGGGGTTACACAGCTCCTAAGAGCACTCAGTGATGATATGAATCCTTATTAACGATTATGGACATTGAGATTTGTTATGGAATTTAGTGAACTTAGACATTAAGGGAAACTTTAATGTCAGGTGAACTTAGACATTAGGTGAACTTAGAAATAGGCAAACCTACATGTCAGGTGAACTTAGATATTAGGCGAACCTAATTGTCTAATGGAACTAAAGACCACTTCACTCAAAATTATCCTATCTTGGATAAGGTTTGTGAAGTGAGAATATGGTGAATTACATGATACACCCTAAACACTAACAAGGGCATAATCGTGGTGCAATGGAACGGTGGTGGGACGGTGTAGGGGAGATTGCGATCTACCTCTGCATATGCCTTATATATAAGCTTGTTGCATTGCATCGGGAGGTTGTCAGTGTTGGTATAGGGTGGGTAATGTACAGGACTTAGGAATATATAGCTAATATTAGTTATGACCAACTAGGACACTTAGTATAATAATAGAAAATTTGTAAATGTTATGAGTTTAATGACAGATAGGAGAGAAATATAGTTCCTATATGTAATCCTAACTGTTTAAATGAACTCAATTGACCATTGTTTGTATGACTTACGTTGTAAACGGTAGTAACATGTTTCTAATTTCTCAGAAACATGCCGCCTCGCCGTCACAACGAAGATGACTCGAACAATGGGGATGCTAACAACAGTAATGCCAACTCCGGAATACAAGAGTTAGCCACACTTATCTCTGGCTTGGTTAATCAGTTGACTCAAGCAAATCAGTCTCTTAATCAGAACAGAGGTGGTGCAAACCCACCAACTTGCACATTCAAACACTTCAACTCCTGTAATCCACTGAAGTTTACGGGATCTGAGACTGCCACTGGGCTACTACAGTGGTTTGAGAGCATGGAGAATACCTTCATCAACAGTGACTGCCCCGATAACCTGAAAGTTCGCTATGCCACCAGTGTTTTCCAAAAGAGAGCACTAACTTGGTGGAATGGGGAGAAGCGAACTAGGGGAGTTGATGCTGCCCTAGCACTGACTTGGACTGAGGTCAAGAATCTGATGACCACTGAATTCTGTCCTCGCAGTGAGATGAGGAAACTGGAGACTGAGTTCTGGGAACTCAAACAAGATAGTGGCGAGAACGTCATCTACAATACTCGTTTCCACGAGTATAGTCTGCTGGTGCCTCATCTGGTGACACCATTGGAGAGGGCGATCGAGAAATATATCGGCGGGCTGCCGATGCAGATTCAGGATACTGTCTATGGGAGCAATCCCAAAACACTTGAGGCTGCTATCCGTTTATCTGCAACTCTTACTGACAATCATGTGAAGAATGGAACACTCACAAGGAAGGGAACGAAGAAGACGGAAGTGAAGACTGATACAAAGGAAACAAAGACTGAAGTAAAGACTGAAGCTGCCAGTTCATCCAAGAGCAGCAACAAAAAGAGGAAGACCAGAAACTTCATGGTCACTGCTCCTGCTGCTAAGTCTGTGCAGCAATCATCAAACAACTCCACTGCAAGGAACTACACTGGGAATACTCCCCAATGTAATACTTGTAGATACCATCATATGCCAAACTTGCCTTGTCGCATCTGCAACAACTGTGGCAAGTATGGCCATTTTGCCAACGTTTGTCGGAGCGCACCGCAAGCGCAAAGGATGCAACACGCACCGCTTGCACTGCCAGCTCCTCAAGCTCAACCTACTCCAGCTGTACCCGTTCGCCAGGTACCTCAAGCACAGGAAAGAGCCTGTTATGAGTGTGGTGAAGTGGGTCATTTCAGAAATCAATGCCCAAAGTTGACCGGGAATAATCAGAGGGTGGCAAGAGGCCGGGCGTTTCAACTGAATACCCCAGCTGCTCAAGCCAACCAGGATGTGGTCCACGGTACATTTCTGATCAACAACTTTTATGCATCTGTCTTATTTGATTCTGGTGCCGATACGAGTTTCGTTTCATATGATTTTGAATGCTTGCTTGGTAGAACACGTACATATTTAGATAAACCGTTTAACGTGGAAGTGGCTGACGGAAACACTATTGATATTGACACTGTTATTATCGGATGTACTGTGAACTTAAATGATCACCTTTTCCCGATAGATCTTATACCTATGCATCTTGGTAGCTTTGACGTTATCATAGGCATGGATTGGTTAGCCACCCACAAAGCGGAGATAGCTTGCCATGAGAAATACATACGTATTCCATTACCTTCAGGTGAAACTTTAAGAGTCTTTGGAGAAACTTCTAGCAAAGGTCTTAAGCTAATGTCTTGCACTAAAGCACACAAGTACCTTAGGAAGAAATGTATTGCATTCTTAGCTCACATTGTGGAGAAGAAAGAGAAAAGAAAGAAAATTGAAGACGTGCCTGTAATCAGAGACTTCCCAGAAGTATTTCCAGATGATCTACCGGGTCTTCCACCAGAACGCCAAGTAGAGTTCCGAATCGACTTAGTACCTGGTGCGAACCCAGTTGCTAAAGCTCCCTACAGACTTGCGCTTTCGGAGTTGCAAGAATTGGCGAGCCAACTGCAAGAGCTTACTGATAAAGGATTCATTCGCCCGAGCCATTCGCCATGGGGTGCACCAGTCTTGTTTGTCAAGAAGAAGGACGGGTCATTCCGAATGTGCATCGACTACCGCGAATTGAACAAGCTTACAATCAAGAATCGATATCCACTGCCGCGTATCGATGATCTCTTCGATCAGCTTCAAGGCTGGGCATGGTTTTCAAAGATCGATCTTAGGTCTGGGTATCATCAGCTTCGCGTACATGAAGATGATATTCCCAAGACTGCATTCAGAACAAGATATGGCCATTATGAGTTTCTGGTAATGTCTTTCGGTCTTACCAATGCACCTGCGGTTTTCATGGACCTCATGAACCGTGTTTGCAGGCCCTACTTGGATAAATTTGTGATCGTATTTATTGACGATATTTTGATCTACTCAAAGACCAAGGAAGAACACGAGAAACACCTTAAGTTGGTTTTGGAGATCCTGAGAGAAGAACGACTGTATGCCAAATTTTCTAAATGTGAATTCTGGCTTAAGGAAGTTCAATTCTTGGGACACATAGTCAACGAATATGGTGTTCACGTAGATCCAGCAAAGATTGATGCGGTGAAGAATTGGAGTACATCGAAGACACCGACGGAGATTCGATCATTTCTTGGACTTGCCGGTTACTATCGGCGGTTCATTTCGAATTTCTCCAGGATTGCTGTCCCGCTTACTTCTTTGACTCAGAAGAATAAGCCATACGAGTGGGGACCGAAGCAAGAAGAGGCATTTCAGACCTTGAAGCAGAAACTTTGTGATGCTCCTGTCTTGACATTGCCTGATGGAAATGATGATTTTGTGGTTTACTGTGATGCATCCAACCTAGGTCTCGGTTGTGTTCTCATGCAACGGGGAAAGGTTGTGGCCTATGCATCAAGACAGCTGAAAATTCACGAGAAGAACTACACTACACACGACTTGGAACTTGGCGCAGTCATGTTTGCCTTGAAGATATGGAGACACTATCTTTATGGCACAAAGTGTGTAGTCTTTACTGATCATAAGAGCTTGCAACATATTCTCAATCAGAAAGAACTCAATATGAGACAACGGAGATGGGTTGAACTGTTAAATGATTATGACTGTGAAATTCGCTACCATCCTGGTAAAGCGAATGTAGTAGCAGATGCGCTTAGTCGCAAAAGTCAAGTTCAGATCCATAGTGTCCGAGTGCACAATAGTCTCCGAAATGATGTTCTCACAGCCCAACAACACTCATTAGCTCAAGATGACTTGAAAAATGAGATTTCTTGCGGGGCTGAAATTTTATTGGAAACTAAGGATGATGGTTTGATGTATTATATGAATCGGTTATGGATACCGAACAGGGGTGATCTGAGAATGGTGATTATGGATGAAGCACATAAGTCTCATTACTCAATCCATCCAGGTTCTGACAAGATGTATCAAGACCTTAGGGGCTTGTACTGGTGGCCTGGAATGAAGAAGGATATTGCTGAGTATGTGTCTAAATGCCTTAACTGTGCCAAAGTCAAGGCAGAACACCAGCGACCTTCGGGATTGTTAATACAGCCAGAGATACCGATATGGAAGTGGGAGAATATCTCCATGGACTTTATTACCAAACTCCCACGAACCGCAAACGGTAAAGATAGCATTTGGGTGATTGTTGATAGATTGACTAAGTCGGCTCATTTCTTACCGATACGCGAAACTTACCCTGTGCGGAAGTTAGCTCGTATCTACATCGATGAGATCATCAGCCGACATGGTATTCCCCTAAGCATAATATCGGACCGTGATGCTCGTTTCACGGCACGATTTTGGGAATCACTTCATGAAGCCTTTGGAACGAGATTGGATCTTAGCACCGCTTATCATCCTCAAACGGATGGTCAGACGGAGCGAACGATTCAGACACTAGAAGACATGTTAAGAGCTTGTGTCATCGATTTCGATGGCAATTGGGATAGTCATTTACCATTGGTTGAGTTCTCGTATAACAACAGTTATCACGCGAGCATTGGTATGGCGCCGTTTGAAGCTCTTTATGGCAGGAAATGTCGGTCACCTATTTGTTGGACCGAAGTCGGCGATTCGCAGATTACTGGTCCTGAGATTATTCAGGAAACGACTGACAAGATCCGCCAAATCCGCGACAATCTGTTAGCTGCTCGTAGTCGACAGAAGAGTTACGCGGATAAACGAAGAAAACCCTTAGAGTTTGAAGTGGGAGATATGGTATTGCTAAAAGTGTCGCCTTGGAAAGGCGTTGTGCGATTCGGGAAGAAAGGAAAGCTTGCTCCACGTTATGTTGGCCCTTTTAAGATCCTTGAACGGATCGGGAAGGTTGCCTACAAGTTAGAACTTCCTCCTGAACTTAGTAATGTGCACCCAACGTTTCACATGTCCAATCTAAGAAAGTTCTTAGCTGATCAGGATCTTCAGGTACCACTCGATGACATTCGCATCGATGATACCATGCATTTTATTGAAAGACCAGTGGAGATAATGGATCGTGAGGTTAAAAAGCTCAAACGCAGTAAAATTCCAATCGTCAAAGCACGTTGGGAATTGAAGCGGGGTCCAGAGTTCACCTGGGAGCGAGAAGATCAGATGAAGCTAAAGTACCCACATTTATTTACTACGGTCACTCCAAGTTGAATTTCGGGACGAAATTCCTTTAACTAGGGGAGACTGTAACATCACTGTACTTTAGGTTGTCCGTACATCCGTACATCCGTACGATTGTACTGTTACGACCTGAGATTTTGTAATTATTTATATTGACACATTATTGATGATTATCACTATTGATGGTATACATGATTATAGCACATATTATACGCGTAAACCATGGGAAGTTTAGTTGTAATTCAATTAAACAGAACCAGAGCGTTTATCGCAGATGATTATACTGATTATGAATTTTTGGTTTGGAATGAGAATGGAATTGGGATGGAACTGGGAGTTTGTTAGAGTCTGGTTGCTAAACGTAGTCAAGGACACATGGTCATGGTTTATCGAAATAGCGGTGGGACGGTGAAGGAGAGGTAGCGATCTACCTCTGCATATGCCCTATACATATGCATATTTCGGTCTATCATGGATGTGTCAGTGACTAGAGTTTAGTGCGTTGTGGTTTGGGAATAATAAAAATTAAAGTTAATAAATAATGGGAATTAATTACGCGAAGTGAGGTTACGAACATTACTTAAACGCGAATATTAATTCAGAAATATTAACTTAATAAATGTATTCGCGTGGGTGACGATTCACACGAATATAATTATTAGGAATAATGTTCTGAAACGATATTCCATAAATTGTAAATCAAATCGAAATACAATACGAGCGTTGTATTCGAAAAGATGACGATCTTTACGAATACGTACGTGAGTAAAGCGTTTCGACGAGATAAATAAATGATATCAAACGGTATTAAATTAATAAATTAAAACTCAAAACATTTATTAGGAATCACAACTTAAAAAGATTCGGTTAAATTAAATTATTAAAGAATTAATCTAACAAATTTAGATAGATTAACTATTTAAATATTTGATTTTACTAAAATAAATGGTGATCTTTTAATTAAACGATTTTTAATTGAAAAACTATTTATTTAAAACGAAAATGATATAAATTGAATGTTTTATGTTTAAAAGTATTTCACGACGAAAACCGAGCAAATAATATATTTTATCGCAAATTAAACGAGACCGGACACGGGGGAAGGCACGCGATATATGGAAGAGATCCTCCATCTTCTTCCTCATATTTCAATTACTCTCTCTCTCTCTCTAAAAACACACACACTTTCTCTCTACCTTCTCTCTAGCTTTTCTCTATCATTTCTCAACGGAATCGCTTGATCTTTGGCTCTAAACGACCGCGTGAACGAGAGCTACAAGGGGATACCAAGAAACTCGGGTTCCAGCCGACGAATCAAGGTAGATCTAAAGCTTTACTTTCGGTTTTATTGTGAATCACGAACCTTTAACTTGTTGTTGTCATAATCGACTTAAACACTGATGAAACTTTGAAAATAAGTAAGTATAAACGATTGGAGTAGTGGGTTGTGTTTGTAATAAGAGTAAACTCGAGGATGATGGAAGGGATAAACAGGTTCGCCATGGGGCTGTAGGAGACGAACTGTTGGGGCTGGACGAACCTTTGGCCGAGCCTCTATGGCGGTCGAACCTTTTTGGTTCAAGTGACACGAACCCGGCCGAACCTTCTCTGGTTACCTAGCCGAACCATTTGGCCAGCGAACCCTACATTCAACCGGCGAACCCTTGGCTTGTTTAGCCGAACCCTAGGGTGGCGAACCCTAGGGACCCCGAGCCTTTGGTGGCCTGGCCGAACCTTGGAGCCCACGAACTACTCACGAACCCTAAGTCATGGTGGTACCGAACCTTCGTCTAGCATGGATACTGAACCCCTTGTTCCCACATGGGCCACGAACTCTAGTAGGCAAACCCATACCGAAAAACCTAATGGCCGAACCTAGGGGAGGGCTACGAACCCTAGGCTAACGAACCTAGGATTGTTGAACTGAATAGGTTCGCTGCCTTTGGGGGAGATTGAAGCCAACTTCTTGAAACTAAGAGTTTTAGGGTGAACTTAGGAACAAGGATGGTGAGGGTAATTAGGGGTGTATGGAGATTTTATAAAACTACCACCTTTTCTCTCTCTAGATCATGAATTCATTTAAAAACCATGGTGTCACACATATATCGAATTTTATTGATTAAGAGTAATGATCTCATATGGATACTCTATATATGTTTTTATCTAACAAAAAGGGAAATATAAGAAATGATGCCATGGTGGTGGTTCACAATGGAATTAACCTCAATAAATATTTAAATTATCGAGTGTAAATAACAATTATGAATGGACTATAATGAAATCAAGTATTACAAATTTTAACTTAGATTAAAGAACTAAGTTAATAAAACACTTATCGAATCAAAGTAGGGCACTTAAAAACATTAAATGGTGAAATAATGTATATACTTATGAACATGTAAACACGCTCATTACAGATCTTTGAGTTGAATTGAGATACATACGCGAGCGCGCATAATACGAGAGCACATATATTCTAAGGACTTCAGGTGAGTTCTCATAACCTCCATTTCTATAAACTGTTTTGTTTTAAAACTCGGAGGTGAAGCATGTATACCAATTTCAAATATTATTTTGATAACTCAAGGTTAATACCTGTTTATAAATATGATATTCACAATATTGAATTATCATTAATTATGGATTATCATTGATTAATTATTATACATCCGTGTAAACATTGTTATTGACTTCGGTCGATAACAAAGATTACATGTATTGTCATATACTCCGTGAATCATTGCATTTGACTTCGGTTAATTGCTTTGACTTCATGTATTGTCACGTGGATGGTTTCCACATCTGTGAATTATTGCCTTTGATTTCGGTCAAATGCTTTGAATTCATGTATTGTCACGTGGTTAGCGACCACTCCATGAATCATGTCTTTAACTTATGTTAATTACATAATGATCATGTATAGTCACGAACATTAATTGAGAATAGCATTGATGAGATTGGTTGATTAGTTTGTGGATTGAACATCTATGTTTAATTATGATTATTTGTGATTGACTATAACTGATTGGTTATGTGATTATGTGATTTCGTATGTGATTGGTTGTTGAATGGATGGATATGGGTTGGATTATCTCAAACAGGTATTCATATGGATTTTCTCAGGAAGATCATAAGTCTTATACTCGTTTTTAAACAAAGCATCTTAAAAAACTATTTTAAAGCATAAACTTTTAAACCAATTTTACTAAAACATTTTTTAAATATAAAAACTTATGATTACTCACCAACTACTTTTGTAGTTGACACTTGATTTCTTACATGTTTCAGGTGATGGAGACAAGTAGGACGAAGAGGATGATCTCTTCTATTTTGGACATCATCATATAGGATCTTGGACTTAGCTAATTAACTAAAATTCTGGCTATTAGAGTTTAGTTAGTTTAGCTAATTCTTTTGTGTAATTGATGTACTTAATTTATGATGAACATGATTTTTGTGTAATTATTTTGGTTGATTGAATGATATATGATGATTTAATTTAGATGCCCACGAGCTTTTGAACAATCTACACATCCCTCGTGGCATCCCGACGATTCCGCCGCCGGTCGGGGTGTTACAGATTGGTATCAGAGCCTGGTTTATAGGGAATTAGGTTACTAGAAATGGTTGACCTAGTCTATAACCATAGGATACCCTAGTATGAATTAATTTCATACACTAGTTAGTATGTTCAGGATTTCATGCTTATGTGTTTATTACATGTTAACTGAACTCCTGTTATACATTTGAATATATATGCTGCTACTAATTTCTTGCTTACGTGTGCCCTAATGACTCGATAAGGACATACTCGTGGTGTATTGTAAAGGTGGTGGGACGGTGGTTTGGGCGGTTGCGACCTACCCTTATCATATGCCCTATATATATACCATTTACAGTACATTGGGTGGATGTCAGTATTGAGGAATAAGGGAACTACCCGTTTGGGACACTTGACTGCTTAAGAACTTAACTGCTTAGGAATTTATGTGCTTTAGGAATTATCTGCTAGATCTCTTGATCTCCAGACAAGGACACACTCGTAGTATACTGCAAAGGTGGTGGGATGTTGGCTGGGGCAGTTGCGACTGACCCCTACATATGCCCTATACATATACCATTTGAAGTATATTGGGGGTCTGTCAGTGTCAGGAACTTAGGATGTTACTAGGAATTGTTGTAAAGTTGAGTTTGATAGATTGTTGATGGTATGTTGGTTAAGGTTGGTTTAGATTGACTCATGGATGATCACAATTAATGAACACTTATAAACTCATTTATAAACACACTCATTGGACACGTAGGGTGCATAGGATCAATGAACGACGCGAACACTTAGTGATTGAATTATAGACTCGGATGATGATATAGACACGTGGTGATATTATAAACGCATAGTGATGATACTAACACTTAGTGATAGTATGGACACTTGGTGAGAATAAGTTATAGGGAGGATATGAACACTTAGTGACAATAAGAGCACTCAGTGATGATATGAATCCTTATTAACGATTATGGACATTGAGATTTGTTATGGAATTTAGTGAACTTAGACATTAAGGGAAACTTTAATGTCAGGTGAACTTAGACATTAGGTGAACTTAGAAATAGGCAAACCTACATGTCAGGTGAACTTAGACATTAGGCGAACCTAATTGTCTAATGGAACTAAAGACCACTTCACTCAAAATTATCCTATCTTGGATAAGGTTTGTGAAGTGAGAATATGGTGAATTACATGATACACCCTAAACACTAACAAGGGCATAATCGTGGTGCAATGGAACGGTGGTGGGACGGTGTAGGGGAGATTGCGATCTACCTCTGCATATGCCTTATATATAAGCTTGTTGCATTGCATCGGGAGGTTGTCAGTGTTGGTATAGGGTGGGTAATGTACAGGACTTAGGAATATATAGCTAATATTAGTTATGACCAACTAGGACACTTAGTATAATAATAGAAAATTTGTAAATGTTATGAGTTTAATGACAGATAGGAGAGAAATATAGTTCCTATATGTAATCCTAACTGTTTAAATGAACTCAATTGACCATTGTTTGTATGACTTACGTTGTAAACGGTAGTAACATGTTTCTAATTTCTCATAAACATGCCGCCTCGCCGTCACAACGAAGATGACTCGAACAATGGGGATGCTAACAACAGTAATGCCAACTCCGGCATACAAGAGTTAGCCACACTTATCTCTGGCTTGGTTAATCAGTTGACTCAAGCAAATCAGTCTCTTACTCAGAACAGAGGTGGTGCAAACCCACCAACTTGCACATTCAAACATTACAACTGCTGTAATCCACTGAAGTTTACGGGATCTGAGACTGCCACTGGGCTACTACAGTGGTTTGAGAGCATGGAGAATACCTTCATCAACAGTGACTGCCCCGATAACCTGAAAGTTCGCTATGCCACCAGTGTTTTCCAAAAGAGAGCACTAACTTGGTGGAATGGGGAGAAGCGAACTAGGGGAGTTGATGCTGCCCTAGCACTGACTTGGACTGAGGTCAAGAATCTGATGACCACTGAATTCTGTCCTCGCAGTGAGATGAGGAAACTGGAGACTGAGTTCTGGGAACTCAAACAAGATAGTGGCGAGAACGTCATCTACAATACTCGTTTCCACGAGTATAGTCTGATGGTGCCTCATCTGGTGACACCATTGGAGAGGGCGATCGAGAAATATATCGGCGGGCTGCCGATGCAGATTCAGGATACTGTCTATGGGAGCAATCCCAAAACACTTAAGGCTGCTATCCGTTTATCTGCAACTCTTACTGACAATCATGTGAAGAATGGAACACTCACAAGGAAGGGAACGAAGAAGACGGAAGTGAAGACTGATACAAAGGAAACAAAGACTGAAGTAAAGACTGAAGCTGCCAGTTCATCCAAAAGCAGCAACAAAAAGAGGAAGACCAGAAACTTCATGGTCACTGCTCCTGCTGCTAAGTCTGTGCAGCAATCATCAAACAACTCCACTGCAAGGAACTACACTGGGAATACTCCCCAATGTAATACTTGCAGATACCATCATATGCCAAACTTGCCTTGTCGCATCTGCAACAACTGTGGCAAGTATGGCCATTTTGCCAACGTTTGTCGGAGCGCACCGCAAGCGCAAAGGATGCAACACGCACCGCTTGCACTGCCAGCTCCTCAAGCTCAACCTACTTCAGCTGTACCCGTTCGCCAGGTACCTCAAGCACAGGAAAGAGCCTGTTATGAGTGTGGTGAAGTGGGTCATTTCAGAAATCAATGCCCAAAGTTGACCGGGAATAATCAGAGGGTGGCAAGAGGCCGGGCGTTTCAACTGAATACCCCAGCTGCTCAAGCCAACCAGGATGTGGTCCACGGTACATTTCTGATCAACAACTTTTATGCATCTGTCTTATTTGATTCTGGTGCCGATACGAGTTTCGTTTCATATGATTTTGAATGCTTGCTTGGTAGAACACGTACATATTTAGATAAACCGTTTAACGTGGAAGTGGCTGACGGAAACACTATTGATATTGACACTGTTATTATCGGATGTACTGTGAACTTAAATGATCACCTTTTCCCGATAGATCTTATACCTATGCATCTTGGTAGCTTTGACGTTATCATAGGCATGGATTGGTTAGCCACCCACAAAGCGGAGATAGCTTGCCATGAGAAATACATACGTATTCCATTACCTTCGGGTGAAACTTTAAGAGTCTTTGGAGAAACTTCTAGCAAAAGTCTTAAGCTAATGTCTTGCACTAAAGCACACAAGTACCTTAGGAAGAAATGTATTGCATTCTTAGCTCACATTGTGGAGAAGAAAGAGAAAAGAAAGAAAATTGAAGACGTGCCTGTAATCAGAGACTTCCCAGAAGTATTTCCAGATGATCTACCGGGTCTTCCACCAGAACGCCAAGTAGAGTTCCGAATCGACTTAGTACCTGGTGCGAACCCAGTTGCTAAAGCTCCCTACAGACTTGCGCTTTCGGAGTTGCAAGAATTGGCGAGCCAACTGCAAGAGCTTACTGATAAAGGATTCATTCGCCCGAGCCATTCGCCATGGGGTGCACCAGTCTTGTTTGTCAAGAAGAAGGACGGGTCATTCCGAATGTGCATCGACTACCGCGAATTGAACAAGCTTACAATCAAGAATCGATATCCACTGCCGCGTATCGATGATCTCTTCGATCAGCTTCAAGGCTGGGCATGGTTTTCAAAGATCGATCTTAGGTCTGGGTATCATCAGCTTCGCGTACATGAAGATGATATTCCCAAGACTGCATTCAGAACAAGATATGGCCATTATGAGTTTCTGGTAATGTCTTTCGGTCTTACCAATGCACCTGCGGTTTTCATGGACCTCATGAACCGTGTTTGCAGGCCCTACTTGGATAAATTTGTGATCGTATTTATTGACGATATTTTGATCTACTCAAAGACCAAGGAAGAACACGAGAAACACCTTAAGTTGGTTTTGGAGATCCTGAGAGAAGAACGACTGTATGCCAAATTTTCTAAATGTGAATTCTGGCTTAAGGAAGTTCAATTCTTGGGACACATAGTCAACGAATATGGTGTTCACGTAGATCCAGCAAAGATTGATGCGGTGAAGAATTGGAGTACATCGAAGACACCGACGGAGATTCGATCATTTCTTGGACTTGCCGGTTACTATCGGCGGTTCATTTCGAATTTCTCCAGGATTGCTGTCCCGCTTACTTCTTTGACTCAGAAGAATAAGCCATACGAGTGGGGACCGAAGCAAGAAGAGGCATTTCAGACCTTGAAGCAGAAACTTTGTGATGCTCCTGTCTTGACATTGCCTGATGGAAATGATGATTTTGTGGTTTACTGTGATGCATCCAACCTAGGTCTCGGTTGTGTTCTCATGCAACGGGGAAAGGTTGTGGCCTATGCATCAAGACAGCTGAAAATTCACGAGAAGAACTACACTACACACGACTTGGAACTTGGCGCAGTCATGTTTGCCTTGAAGATATGGAGACACTATCTTTATGGCACAAAGTGTGTAGTCTTTACTGATCATAAGAGCTTGCAACATATTCTCAATCAGAAAGAACTCAATATGAGACAACGGAGATGGGTTGAACTGTTAAATGATTATGACTGTGAAATTCGCTACCATCCTGGTAAAGCGAATGTAGTAGCAGATGCGCTTAGTCGCAAAAGTCAAGTTCAGATCCATAGTGTCCGAGTGCACAATAGTCTCCGAAATGATGTTCTCACAGCCCAACAACACTCATTAGCTCAAGATGACTTGAAAAATGAGATTTCTTGCGGGGCTGAAATTTTATTGGAAACTAAGGATGATGGTTTGATGTATTATATGAATCGGTTATGGATACCGAACAGGGGTGATCTGAGAATGGTGATTATGGATGAAGCACATAAGTCTCATTACTCAATCCATCCAGGTTCTGACAAGATGTATCAAGACCTTAGGGGCTTGTACTGGTGGCCTGGAATGAAGAAGGATATTGCTGAGTATGTGTATAAATGCCTTAACTGTGCCAAAGTCAAGGCAGAACACCAGCGACCTTCGGGATTGTTAATACAGCCAGAGATACCGATATGGAAGTGGGAGAATATCTCCATGGACTTTATTACCAAACTCCCACGAACCGCAAACGGTAAAGATAGCATTTGGGTGATTGTTGATAGATTGACTAAGTCGGCTCATTTCTTACCGATACGCGAAACTTACCCTGTGTGGAAGTTAGCTCGTATCTACATCGATGAGATCATCAGCCGACATGGTATTCCCCTAAGCATAATATCGGACCGTGATGCTCGTTTCACGGCACGATTTTGGGAATCACTTCATGAAGCCTTTGGAACGAGATTGGATCTTAGCACCGCTTATCATCCTCAAACGGATGGTCAGACGGAGCGAACGATTCAGACACTAGAAGACATGTTAAGAGCTTGTGTCATCGATTTCGGTGGCAATTGGGATAGTCATTTACCATTGGTTGAGTTCTCGTATAACAACAGTTATCACGCGAGCATTGGTATGGCGCCGTTTGAAGCTCTTTATGGCAGGAAATGTCGGTCACCTATTTGTTGGACCGAAGTCGGCGATTCGCAGATTACTGGTCCTGAGATTATTCAGGAAACGACTGACAAGATCCGCCAAATCCGCGACAATCTGTTAGCTGCTCGTAGTCGACAGAAGAGTTACGCGGATAAACGAAGAAAACCCTTAGAGTTTGAAGTGGGAGATATGGTATTGCTAAAAGTGTCGCCTTGGAAAGGCGTTGTGCGATTCGGGAAGAAAGGAAAGCTTGCTCCACGTTATGTTGGCCCTTTTAAGATCCTTGAACGGATCGGGAAGGTTGCCTACAAGTTAGAACTTCCTCCTGAACTTAGTAATGTGCACCCAACGTTTCACATGTCCAATCTAAGAAAGTTCTTAGCTGATCAGGATCTTCAGGTACCACTCGATGACATTCGCATCGATGATACCATGCATTTTATTGAAAGACCAGTGGAGATAATGGATCGTGAGGTTAAAAAGCTCAAACGCAGTAAAATTCCAATCGTCAAAGCACGTTGGGAATTGAAGCGGGGTCCAGAGTTCACCTGGGAGCGAGAAGATCAGATGAAGCTAAAGTACCCACATTTATTTACTACGGTCACTCCAAGTTGAATTTCGGGACAAAATTCCTTTAACTAGGGGAGACTGTAACATCACTGTATTTTAGGTTGTCCGTACATCCGTACATCCGTACGATTGTACTGTTACGACCTGAGATTTTGTAATTATTTATATTGACACATTATTGATGATTATCACTATTGATGGTATACATGATTATAGCACATATTATACGCGTAAACCATGGGAAGTTTAGTTGTAATTCAATTAAACAGAACCAGAGCGTTTATCGCAGATGATTATACTGATTATGAATTTTTGGTTTGGAATGAGAATGGAATTGGGATGGAACTGGGAGTTTGTTAGAGTCTGGTTGCTAAACGTAGTCAAGGACACATGGTCATGGTTTATCGAAATAGCGGTGGGACGGTGAAGGAGAGGTAGCGATCTACCTCTGCATATGCCCTATACATATGCATATTTCGGTCTATCATGGATGTGTCAGTGACTAGAGTTTAGTGCGTTGTGGTTTGGGAATAATAAAAATTAAAGTTAATAAATAATGGGAATTAATTACGCGAAGTGAGGTTACGAACATTACTTAAACGCGAATATTAATTCAGAAATATTAACTTAATAAATGTATTCGCGTGGGTGACGATTCACACGAATATAATTATTAGGAATAATGTTCTGAAACGATATTCCATAAATTGTAAATCAAATCGAAATACAATACGAGCGTTGTATTCGAAAAGATGACGATCTTTACGAATACGTACGTGAGTAAAGCGTTTCGACGAGATAAATAAATGATATCAAACGGTATTAAATTAATAAATTAAAACTCAAAACATTTATTAGGAATCACAACTTAAAAAGATTCGGTTAAATTAAATTATTAAAGAATTAATCTAACAAATTTAGATAGATTAACTATTTAAATATTTGATTTTACTAAAATAAATGGTGATCTTTTAATTAAACGATTTTTAATTGAAAAACTATTTATTTAAAACGAAAATGATATAAATTGAATGTTTTATGTTTAAAAGTATTTCACGACGAAAACCGAGCAAATAATATATTTTATCGCAAATTAAACGAGACCGGACACGGGGGAAGGCACGCGATATATGGAAGAGATCCTCCATCTTCTTCCTCATATTTCAATTACTCTCTCTCTCTCTCTAAAAACACACACACTTTCTCTCTACCTTCTCTCTAGCTTTTCTCTATCATTTCTCAACGGAATCGCTTGATCTTTGGCTCTAAACGACCGCGTGAACGAGAGCTACAAGGGGATACCAAGAAACTCGGGTTCCAGCCGACGAATCAAGGTAGATCTAAAGCTTTACTTTCGGTTTTATTGTGAATCACGAACCTTTAACTTGTTGTTGTCATAATCGACTTAAACACTGATGAAACTTTGAAAATAAGTAAGTATAAACGATTGGAGTAGTGGGTTGTGTTTGTAATAAGAGTAAACTCGAGGATGATGGAAGGGATAAACAGGTTCGCCATGGGGCTGTAGGAGACGAACTGTTGGGGCTGGACGAACCTTTGGCCGAGCCTCTATGGCGGTCGAACCTTTTTGGTTCAAGTGACACGAACCCGGCCGAACCTTCTCTGGTTACCTAGCCGAACCATTTGGCCAGCGAACCCTACATTCAACCGGCAAACCCTTGGCTTGTTTAGCCGAACCCTAGGGTGGCGAACCCTAGGGACCCCGAGCCTTTGATGGCCTGGCCGAACCTTGGAGCCCACGAACTACTCACGAACCCTAAGTCATGGTGGTACCGAACCTTCGTCTAGCATGGATACTGAACCCCTTGTTCCCACATGGGCCACGAACTCTAGTAGGCAAACCCATACCGAAAAACCTAATGGCCGAACCTAGGGGAGGGCTACGAACCCTAGGCTAACGAACCTAGGATTGTTGAACTGAATAGGTTCGCTGCCTTTGGGGGAGATTGAAGCCAACTTCTTGAAACTAAGAGTTTTAGGGTGAACTTAGGAACAAGGATGGTGAGGGTAATTAGGGGTGTATGGAGATTTTATAAAACTACCACCTTTTCTCTCTCTAGATCATGAATTCATTTAAAAACCATGGTGTCACACATATATCGAATTTTATTGATTAAGAGTAATGATCTCATATGGATACTCTATATATGTTTTTATCTAACAAAAAGGGAAATATAAGAAATGATGCCATGGTGGTGGTTCACAATGGAATTAACCTCAATAAATATTTAAATTATCGAGTGTAAATAACAATTATGAATGGACTATAATGAAATCAAGTATTACAAATTTTAACTTAGATTAAAGAACTAAGTTAGTAAAACACTTATCGAATCAAAGTAGGGCACTTAAAAACATTAAATGGTGAAATAATGTATATACTTATGAACATGTAAACACGCTCATTACAGATCTTTGAGTTGAATTGAGATACATACGCGAGCGCGCATAATACGAGAGCACATATATTCTAAGGACTTCAGGTGAGTTCTCATAACCTCCATTTCTATAAACTGTTTTGTTTTAAAACTCAGAGGTGA
This sequence comes from Mikania micrantha, assembly GCA_009363875.1. Taxonomy (NCBI): domain Eukaryota; kingdom Viridiplantae; phylum Streptophyta; class Magnoliopsida; order Asterales; family Asteraceae; genus Mikania; species Mikania micrantha. The sequence goes on along the minus strand of CM018696.1, from coordinate 12,894,385 downwards.
AGCATGTATACCAATTTCAAATATTATTTTGATAACTCAAGGTTAATACCTGTTTATAAATATGATATTCACAATATTGAATTATCATTAATTATGGATTATCATTGATTAATTATTATACATCCGTGTAAACATTGTTATTGACTTCGGTCGATAACAAAGATTACATGTATTGTCATATACTCCGTGAATCATTGCATTTGACTTTGGTTAATTGCTTTGACTTCATGTATTGTCACGTGGATGGTTTCCACATCTGTGAATTATTGCCTTTGATTTCGGTCAAATGCTTTGAATTCATGTATTGTCACGTGGTTAGCGACCACTCCATGAATTATGTATTTAACTTATGTTAATTACATAATGATCATGTATAGTCACGAACATTAATTGAGAATAGCATTGATGAGATTGGTTGATTAGTTTGTGGATTGAACATCTATGTTTAATTATGATTATTTGTGATTGACTATAACTGATTGGTTGTGTGATTATGTGATTTCGTATGTGATTGGTTGTTGAATGGATGGATATGGGTTGGATTATCTCAAACAGGTATTCATATGGATTTTCTCAGGAAGATCATAAGTCTTATACTCGTTTTTAAACAAAGCATCTTATAAAACTATTTTAAAGCATAAACTTTTAAACCAATTTTACTAAAACATTTTTTAAATATAAAAACTTATGATTACTCACCAACTACTTTTGTAGTTGACACTTGATTTCTTAAATGTTTCAGGTGATGGAGACAAGTAGGACGAAGAGGATGATCTCTTCTATTTTGGACATCATCATATAGGATCTTGGACTTAGCTAATTAACTAAAATTCTGGCGATTAGAGTTTAGTTAGTTTAGCTAATTCTTTTGTGTAATTGATGTACTTAATTTATGATGAACATGATTTTTGTGTAATTATTTTGGTTGATTGAATGATATATGATGATTTAATTTAGATGCCCACGAGCTTTTGAACAATCAACACATCCCTCGTGGCATCCCGACGATTCCGCCGCCGGTCGGGGTGTTACAATACATTACATCCATTTTGACATTTTTAAAAATTTGTGAACTCACCAGCAATATGCTGATTGTTTAAAATCATGTTTTCTCATATGTATAATGATACAGGGGGTGGAGCTGGAAGCTCAGTCTTTGGAGACATATAGTAGATTATATGAGAGTTAGACTTATCATTATGATGTATAGTGTATTAGATATATGAAACTCAGTTATAAATGTTACTACATTAGGCTTGTGACTAATGTAGTTGTATTATTGCTCTGTAATATATAAACGTATGTGTCTTTTGTTGTAGACAATGACTGTGAAACCTTGAAAGTCACATTGTACGCTTCCGCAACGATAAGGGGGTGACACAACTCGATCCTTATCAGACTCTACAACTTGATAATTAACAAGGCTTACACATACGTTATCATTTGCTTCAATTGGTGATATTGGAATTCTTCTAGCTGCACGCTTAGTAAACCGCTTAACTGGTGAACTGGGGCTTCCACATACCTTATCATTAACTATAGCTTGTATGTACAATATTCAGCCAATACATATCAAAATTCTTACTTTCGAAATGACCAGTTTCCATTACATAGTCAACAAGCTCAATGAAAGAAAGTTTATCAAGATCAATCATGATAAATTTCATTTCACCTCCAACATAATTAAAGTAAGGATGAACTTCATGGATAGAACCTCCATATCAGAGCTTGATGTTAATTTCTGTCATCAGATTAGGGTTTCGAATTAGGGCTTCGAATATAATGAGGAGGACGATGTGTCTTCAATTTGATCAGAGCTTCTATGTTAGGAATTTGGGCATCGAAATGTTATTTTGTGGAGAGAATGAGGGAACTAAGTTGTATAAGGTGCAATGTTTGTAAAAAAGAAGAACAAAAAAGAAGAAAAAAGACGAATCAGAAGGTGACGTGGATAAATAGGTGCCACATCATCAAAAAAGTTAACATCGTTTGAATTTAGTTAACCGAGGAGTGCCACGAAAAACTATATTTTCTATTATAAGTCATTAGAAACATCTACCAACCATATTATACTAAGTTAGACAACTATAACGCATATAAAAGTTGGTCTTCTTAGTTAGTGGAACAACCACTGGCCAATAAATGTTTGATTGATCATATATTCACTTACTAGGTTAAATCCCGTATGTTACACGGGTTGAAAACTTAAATGATATGTACTCTATAAGAATTTTTTTTTTAAATTATTTTTAAGAAAACTTAATTTTACAAAACTTTCATTTTTCCTAAAACTACAAATTTAAAATAATTATTTTTTTGAAAACAACAATTTTATAGAAAAAATTCATGTTTTGTAAACTTTTTTAATCTTGTTTTTTTAATAAAAAAGGATTTCTTTTTTAATTTATTAAAACTAATTTTTAATATGTAAAAGGTATATAATATCATTAGTCATTAGATTTATAATTATTTAATAAATTAGAGAATATAATTATTACTATCATTTAATTTGAAAAATAATGAATGAGAGTATAAAAAATGACATGTGCCAAGAATGGTCTAATAAATTGAAATGTGGCAAAAAAAAAAAAGATGTTTATTTATTATAATAGTAAGATAAGATAAGATTAGGTTAGTAGTAGATGAGTTAAATAAAAAAATTATTAATACTTTTTAATAAATTTTTCAAAAATAAAAAAATAATAATAATTTGAAATTACTTATTATAAGTAAGTAATTTAAGAAATAAATCAATAATATTTTTTTAAATATTCAGAATTTTAAAAGGATTCGTTGTTTTAACAAGAGTTAATTTTTTATAAAAATTTCGCGTGTTATAATAATTTGACTTTTTTAAAGTGTCTTTTTAATAAAAAATCATTTTTTAATAAATTACCTCATCTATTTTTCATCTGCAAAATGTATAAACAATAAATTAAAGTTTAATATTATTATTTAAAAGGATACAGATGCAACTAATAACTGAAAAACAAATAAAGTTATATTAACATGCTTCATAAAAGTGACATATGTCAACCTAAGATTAATCATCATAACCAAAAATAAATAGAATTCTAGTTAAAGGCAACTCAAAGATTATTTAGTCAAATGTTTACAAGATGTCTTCTAACATAGTGTATAGCTGCTTGATTTCACTTATAAAAGGTCTTAAGTTAAAGTCTTACTTAAATCAAATATTGATCTGGGTTATAGGTTTTCTTATGGACAAATAAGTTAGGTCATCACGCTCAGTACTTTGAGCGGAAGGGTAATCCTATGTGACCGTGTATTTGATGTTTAAAGAAAATTTATTCAAATGTTTGACACACTTATACGCGTGATTTGACATATGTGATATAATACTTGAATAATCTAACAGAGTACACGATTTCGTTCTCTTTTTAAAAAAATGAGAAAAAAAACATATGCAAACAAATCTCTTATCAAAAGGTATTGTTTTTGTTGTCGATGGTGTCGACACTCAATTTATTGTCTCAATCGCTAATTTGTTTCCCATCAATCTAGTAAGTTTAGTTTCTTTTGATTTCTTTAACATGAGTCTTTCTAGTACCATTAGTTAGTTTTGATCATGACAAATGTTGCACACAAATTCTGTCTCTTGTCATTCCTAACCGACCTTTTGATAACATAGACATGACATTTACAGGATTTTATAGTTTGCCCCAAATGACAATTAAAGTCCTTCAAGCCATGTGTAAATAAACTCTTGATACACGAGTCAAGTACTTACAGGTTTACGTATGCATTTTTTTAAATAATTTAGTCGAATTTTCTCAGGTTAGGTAGGAAGGTAATTGAGGCAACAATTACACATGATACTTAGATTACACTAAACCAATTTGATTTTATGTCAGGACCGTATACTATAAAGACACTAAGACTATTCACAGTGGTCACTTACTGAAGTCTTTTTCTACTGAAATTTTCTGTCACGTTATTAACTCATTTAATACCTTAAAACCTTACAGTGGTCACTTCACTGAAAAACATTTCCCATTGTCTCACATCATCACCACTATATAATTTTAAATATTATTTTTTTAGTTGTAAGTTAATAATTAAAATGAATAATAAAAAAATGTTAACGCTTAATTAAACGAGTCACGTAAAAAATTAAAAAAAACACGCTGCAATGCAAAATTATATAAAAAATAACATAATAAAAAACAAATTAACGATATTTGTCGAATATTTTCGTTCTCAATTTTTTTAATCGACCGTTCTTTGTCATCGAGTTCTTCTGGAGGCATAATCCTCATCGCTTTGAGGTCGGCTCATAAAAGCTTCTCATTGTGATTTTTTTTTACTTTTCTTCTTGTATTTTTTCTTCTCCTCGTGTTTTTCTCTTCGAAATTTCGTAAACTCCTCAACTTGATGAGCGAGTTCGTTGGTTTTTGGGATAGAGGAGACGGTTTAACGACTCAAAAACGAAGTCCGTTTTGTCGTATCTCATGATCATCCAATAAGAAGGGTTTCAATGTTTTCAAATGAACGATTTGAGCCAATCGGTCTAACTGATTCTGGGATGCCAAATTCATCGTCTTACTTGAAGTTAACTACATAATTCATACGGGCATCTGAACCCTCCCGCTAAATGCGCGTTCGTCTCGGAATTTTTAGTTTTTTTTTAATTTGACCCTCGTTGGCTTCTTGACAAAGAACGCGAAATTTTGGGGAATCTTTTATCGCAACCTAAACATGGTAGTGGTTAAATGTTTGGCCGTTTGACTTTTTCCAAAAGTTTTCACACTTTTACGAATTACTTACAAAGTATTAAAAAGATTTTAATCATAAAAAAATAAAAATAATATTTTACCTTTGGTTTTGTTTTTGGAATGGTTGATGTAACATCTTTCTCATGTGGTTTCTTCATCATGAGTCCAAGGTTTCGGTGCAATTGGACCACTATTCAGTCCGGCCGAGCTGGTCTCGTTCACTCGCTTTCCTTTTTTCTTCTTTTTTTTAAGATTATTGTGCCTCGAGCACGACATCAGCGAACACGAAATCTGATTCATGACGGGATTGAAAAGGATTTGTTGAAAACACGGTTGCATGAATGACGAAAACCCAGGTTGAAAGCTCGATTGCGTGAAGGATGAAAACTCGGTTTGAGATTTCGGTTTATGTTGTGGCCATTGAGGGTGCAGGTTTCGTTGCATTTGAAACAAACACCTTTGGATGGTTTCTGGATTGTTCAAAAAGTTGAAATCAGGGTTGTTTGACGTTAGATTCTATATTTGCAATGAGAGGATTTGCAGAGTAAAAACATGTTATTTTTAAAGTATGATTTTTTATAAAATGTAAAAAAGTCAAAATAGGGGACATTTTTTTTTTAAATTGATCGTTTTCAAAATGTCTCTTTTTCAAAAGGACCAATCATAAACGAGTGGAGGAGCGAGGAGCGGGGGCCGTTGGGTGCAATGAAGGGAGGCCGTTAAGGAGGGGGCAGTGTGCTCGCTGAACACCGCCTAAGGGTCGCATTCTGCTGGGGGCGTGAGGCACCCACTACACATGGTCTAACATTACTAAGAGACTAGTGGAAAAGGATAAGAAGAAAAAGTGAGATTTACATATGGGTTCATTAACTTTAAAAATGCTTACAACTAGGGACTAGGAGTATGCATGAGTCGGTTTTGGTCGTTTTTTGCTTAGTCAAAACCCAGAACCAAAATTTCGTTTTTTTAGGTTTCTGAACTTGTTTGGTTCGTTTTTTTCGGTTTTTATCTTTGTAAAACTCATTTGGGTTCGGTTTGGGTTTTAGTTTTTTCTGTTTGTCTACTTAGGCCTAAATAATATTTATAAAAAAACAAATCAACATAATGTATTTGTACTAACAATATTTGAAGTAAATTACTAGTTAATATTTAAAATTATAAGTAAAAATCTTTAAATTTCGTAAAAATCATATGTGTTTTTAGTATCATAAGACTAAAAAATAACAAAATGTACAATTTTTATATCACTTTTGGTATCAAGAACTGAGAAAAAAAATAGACGATTTATAAATTTTTGAAAGGTAATATGTGTGTGTGTGTATACACATATAAATACATACGCATGCATTCAGTGTTTTTTTTTTTGTTTTAGGTAAAACCAAACCCAAACTTTAGGTTATACCAAACACGTCGGTTTATATTTAGGTTTGGTTATTTCGGTTTATATTTCTCGTTTTTTGGGTTTTGCGTCGGTTTTTTCGTCTTAATGTACACCGATACTTACAACAGGATGTCACATCAAGTGATTTGAGATAGTCTTGAGAGAGAGAGAGAGAGGGGTGCCTAGGAGATATATTGAGTTAAATAGTAGCAAATTCAAGATAATTTCACCTTCGATCGGGACTATTTTGTTATCGGTTGTCTTTCATCAAATATGAAATTATTCAATCCAGTTGGGTCAGGTAAAAATAGATAAAACCAAATTAAAATCTCAAATACGTTATAAAAAGGGAGAACTATATATATATATATATATATATGTCATCTTTCTAACTTGTAAAATTACATATTTCGCTAATGGACAAATTTTATCTCTTGAATAACCAGAAGTTTTTTTAACTTTAAAAATTAGTAAACAGAAGTAAGGGCATAAATTTAAGAGATTTGTTTAAATATTTGTTTTTTATTAAATTTGAGAAATTTGATTGGATATTTCTGTTTTTGTTTTAAATTTGAGAAATTTGAGTAATTTTATTCTATTATTTTTGTAACATATTGGTGTGGATTTTATATGATTTTATGTTTTTATGAAAAAATTGTATAGACTTCGTGATTAAAATTTTAATTTTGCTATGTAATTTATGCTTCTACAAATGATATATAATACTCGTTATCGGGAGTGTACTGTGATAACCCGCCGTAACGCGCGGGATGGAAAAAACCTAGTTAATATAAATATGCAAGTTGTCATTAGAAATGTATTATACAAATCCACATAGGCAGATCTACATGTATTGAGGTGGGTTCACCAGAACCCACCGTGTTTCGAACATTTAGTAGGATTTCTTTTTAAAAGGCTGAAAAGGTAAGCAGGTAAGGTGAACCAATTGATATTTCTAGGGATGAATCCTTAATGTAATTTTTTTCTAATAGCTTGCCAACATGAATGGATTAAGTGATATTTGTTAGAGAATTACCAATAATCAATACTTTGATTTCTATAGTATCGTGTTAAAATCACATTCCGAAATCAATATTTCTTCTCAAATTTCGTTTATGTTTCAGGGCGGTGCCCCGAACCCCACATGGGGGCGTTGCCGGTCAGCGGGATTGTCAACAGGGGTGCTGCTCATAGGACTTTGCAAGGGGCACCGCCCCCTTGACTACCACTTGGTCCGGATCTCAGAAATCTTAAAAGAGCGTACACTTCACACATTTGAGCTCTTTAATGATGATGATGAACTTTACAATAGCTGAACCACCAAACTGACCCGGTAATTTTTATGTTCGGTTCTATCTAATTGAAGCGTCTAAAATAGGGAACGCCCAATGAAAAATTTTCCTAGATCCGTCACTGCAAATCCAACATATGAAACCCAACCGATTTGCCTTTTCTAAAACCGGTTCCGTTAAAACTAATTTTTTGGTCTGAAATTCTAAAGGTCTAACCTATGAAATTCAATTGACTAATCGGTCTGAAACCATTTTTTAAAAGTTATTTCAAAAACAGAAACTAGTAATATTCTTTTATTTTTTTTATACAGGTAGTAAATACTAAACAAAATAAATAATTTTTTAATTATTATTTAGTTTCTGATCTATACAAAAATAAGCCTAATAAATTCTTTTATGAATTAAATTTTGAGTTACAACAAAATAAAAAGAGAGATGCTTAATTTCTTTGCTACGCTTTAATATGTATATACTATTCGGAGTGGAAGTTAGCACTATCAATATACATTAACTTATATATGGTTTGTTTTTCATCAGAAAGTAAATTTGTCATTCCCTTATCAACTTTCATCATGAGTATCATTTCTTCTACCTCAATCTCAAATTTAAGATTACCATTGTTTTGTATACGTTTCATTACATTTAAGTGGGTTTCCAAACAAATATACATTTTCAATACTGCAGAAGTGAGTCTTGTTCTTCGTATATATAAAACTATGTCTCTAAGAAAAAAAAATGGATTTCAACTACTTTAAAAGTTTATGCGCTTAGTAAATAATACGTCATGGCAGCTAGAACTAAAAACTTAGACTCTTTCTTTTCATCGAAACAAAATATCAAACTTTTTAAATTTCTCCGACTTTATGCCAGAATTACATTCCGTTCTTAAGTACATCACAAATTCGCTACTTGTGCTAGCATCCCAAGCCTATTTAGTGACATCTTGTTTTAAAGTATCAAACAAATTAAAGCTAATGTCCTAACTTCTACTTGAACAATTAGAAGCAACACATATTATATCTTGTACATATGCTAATGAATCATATTTTTGTAAACAATGATCAAAAATATTTTAAAAATAGAAAATACAAGTTAAGATTTTTTTGTACTTGTAGCAATATGTAAGTTTATAATTTCAAATATCATATTTGGTTGAAATTTTTGCTTATCACCGACTGGATTGCTTTTTAGTCAAGTGACTTCTCAATTTAATTAGAGTCGGGAATAATGTATCAAGTTTTTTTCAAGAACTTTGACATTTTACATAAGTTGAAATGTTGACAAATGTTTTTATATCTCATTATAGCTTTGATCCTCACAACATTGGTTTGTTTGAGGAAGAAACAATAACATCAATTTAACTTTAGTCATATCTTTAGCTTGTCATTATGGTTTGAAGAACTTTCAGAAGATATATAAATAAGAGAGCGTTTTTTAATGTTTGAGATGTAGATAATTTCTGTGATAAAACTAAAGACCCCACCTATTTATATCATTGTATGGTGATAAAATGCCACAAAAAGTTGGTTAAATGGCTATATAACAACTTATTTCAACTAGTTTTTCAGAATAAAAAGATGATCAATTAAACCACTAAACGGTGTTTCATGGGTACTTCTTTGGTTCAACGGCTACTAACAACTACTTTTTTGAAGGAAAAAAAAAAGTTAATTGGTTTGTACATGATTTGAAAATCCGGTTCCTCCCCAATTTTCGCGACCTAAAAACTGGCCTCTAAAACCTGTTTAAAAACTGGTAAACCGGTTTAAAACCGACACTGGATCAATTTACTCATTCTTTTTTGCCTGTCTATTCTAACCTATTCCAACAATCACACGAAAACCACAATCACCGTGAATTTTCATGGTGTACCCATATACGAAATTACGATAGAACCTTGTGAAGAGTAATATTTTTTTATATTTTTTTCTAATTAATTATATTCACCTTTTAACTTTATGTTGCACCAATTATTAGAGGTAAAAATATATATCTGAAATGACATGAAGACTACAATTATTTTCTTTCGGCTAAGCATGTCCTTTTAACTCAATTTGAAACCACCTTCTATTATCCTGTCAACATTCAACTTTTTAGATATTTTTCAAGCTATGATGCATTATTGTCTTGTTTCTTTATTTGTGTTTTCGTCCAGGCATATTTTATTAAAATATAATGAAAACAACTACTTTTTGGATAACCGTTATCCTTAAAAGCATACAAAAACCATTTTTTATATATTTTAAGGAAAAAAAAATTTATGATCTTATATGTGCTTGTTTGTAAAAGTATCAAATAATATGTTAGTTATCTACAGCCAGAAAACGTACCTAACACATCTTACTTATAGCAAAACTATTAAAAAAAACTTACGAGAGGTCGAGTGATGATAGAAGACATATATGTTCATACTAGGAGAATATGTACAAGGAGAAAGCATACAACGAATTAGCTAAGAGAATCAACATGTATGCACGAGTATAAGAAATAAGTTAAATCCGCTCATCCTGAGTCAGTTTGAGTTCGTATATGCTACTCTTCTCTTTGTCATGTGAAAACCATCTTAATCTTTTATCTCTGATTTTCTTCGTGAAAATGTCACCTTTATTTTATTCTGTTCATTTTATAAAATATAGCCGGCTGATCAATGATTCGAGTTATTCTGTTAAACTTTTGACATATATAGGTCCAAAAATGAATATAAATGCTTACTTTTAATTGGTGTAGGATGATGAATGCCATTTCTGTGTCATTTTGGGAGTCAACTCCCACCCAAACACATATTTGGATCGAAGTTAAATGGCCCCCATCACACAAACAACTCGTCTTTAATCTACATCTGGCATCAAATCACCACTTATTAATATGTCACATCACGATTTTTACTTTATCCAGAACCAACCCACATTATATATACCCGTATAACCATCTGTTAGTAATTTAGTCTTATGGTGATAACTTGCTATTATCAATTCAAATGTTTGTCTTTTTTTCGAATAACATTTTTACGTATGTATATATTTTCTTATTTATGTGTATGTATAAATTAGGTGCATTTAGGAGTTTATAATGGTGTAAACTCTTAAATGCAAGCGAATTAATACACAGAAAAAAGAAAAAAATGTGTATTTGTAACAACGATATCAAAAAAACAAAAATTTGGATCGATCTTGATGATTGATCGATATATATATATATATATATATATATATATATATATATATATATATATATATATATATATATATATATAGGGAGATGATAAAAAATTAACTCTCTTTTATTGCATTAGCCGAATAACTAAATCATATTACTTTGGAGCCCACATTAAAGTAAATCTAAAAATTTAGGTTTTTTCTTATATTTTAATTAATGTAGGGCCCACTTACATTAATAAAAAAAGAAGAAAAAACCTACACCTTTAGATTTACTTTAATGTGGGCCGCAAATAAACACGGGTTAATAAAGGAACCACACCCTAAGTATTTGTTTAACCTGTATAACTTTGCCAAGATCATTTCAAATTTTTTTTCTTTTTTTCGAACATCATTGTAACACATACAAAACATTTTCTTCTTTTATGTGTATGTGTAAATTCATCACAATTTAAGAGTTAACATTATTGAAATTTTTTGACTTATATCATTGTAATTGTTTTGATACAAAACTTACAATGATGTTAACTCTTAAACGGTGATGAATTTACATAAACATATGAAAGAAAAAGTGTTCTACATATGTTACAATTATGTTCAAAAAAGGTAGATTTAATATGTGGTGACAAATGTCATCATCTAATATATTTTAATCAATCTAATTTTTTATATTAAAATTTACCCACTTTTTTTCAAAAATTCATAATTTATGTTATATATATTATTTTTATAATAATTGCACAATTATTCTCGTCTCATTTTTTCTTTAATTCTGTTACAATCTTGGTTAGGTCTTTTAATTTTTTTTCAAATGCCCCATATTTACATTAATTTAACATTCTTAAACATAATACATTATTTTGATTTTTTTTTCTAACAACAGTAAATTAAAGTGATGCAATTTGTAGTGATGTAACACGCTATTTATAGTAAAGTAACTTATTATTTACATTGATTTAATTTTTCTCTTTAACTCCGTTAAAATCTTGGCTATTTTTTTATATTTTTCCAGATGTCCCGTTTTACATCGATGTAACAAGTATAAACATAACACGTTATTTTTTTCTTCTAAAAACAGTAAATTAAAGTAATGTAATATAAATTGATGTAATTTACCGTTGTTAAAAAAAAGTCAATATAATGTGTTATATTTATGTTCATTATATTGATATAACTACAGGCCAATTAAAAAAAATTAACAAAACTAATCGAGACTGTAACAAGATTAAAGAGAAAAATAAGACGAGTATAATGATGAAATTTTCATAAAAAAATATTATAGTATAAATAAAGTTAGGAATGTTTAAAAAAATATGGGATAAACTTTATATAAAAAAAATTCGATTGATTAAAATATATTAGATGGTGTCACTTGTCACCACCATATTGAATCTAGATTTTTGAATGATACAAAATGTCTTAAATGCAACTCATGTTAAAAAAAATAATAACACGTGACACGATCTTATTCACTTAGCTTTTATATTAACCATTGAAAGATAGTTAATGAGTTATTGCATATAATTTGCAATCACTCACCCCTATATAAAGAGAGAGGAAGAGAGAGACGAAGATACAAAGTAGGTTTTCCATGGGAATGGATGAAGTACTTGCATGATTATCTCGTAAATTGAATTAACGTTTATGTGCAAGTGATAAACTTATCATGAATTCTAATCAAACATGTATAAGTTTGCATTGGGTTATTATTACTTACATTTGAGTGATCTTGATTATACAAGTTCATTAAAAACAGGAGATAATCACGTAAGCGTAACTAATAATCACACGACCACTTCGTATGCAAAAGCAACTTTATATACGAACTAAATCATATTTAATAAATATATGAAACAAAGTAATTAAATAATTGAAAATAATAAAAGTGATGAATCCTAGACAAAACTCAAGATTTTAAATATGAGTTTTAATTAATTATAGAGTAAATTGCCTAGATGGTACATGCGTTTTGCTAGCATTTCACTCTTGGTCTCTAGGTTTCACAAATTACCCATATGGTTTCAAACTTTCAACAATCGTAATATATGCAGTCTCTAGGTGAGGGTAGTTTAGTTAAGTATGTGAAGGTAATTTGATAACTTAATGACTATATGTGTTACAAATGTTTAAAGTTTGGATCATATGTGTAATTTATGAAACTTAGGTTATAAGAGTGAAATAATAGTAAAACACAAGAAGCATCTCGGCAATTTACTCTAAATTATACAAAAAAATCATAATAAATGGGATCCGAATGCGATAGAGGAACCAATGTGGTGGGAAGGGTAGGGGCCCGTTGCATAGAGACTGATTGTGGATCGGATAAAGCAGTACAAGTATTGGGTCATGGGCTATCCATGTGACATCTCAAACATCATATGGGCCATCTGAATTACCTTATCTTACTGGATACAGCCAATCACGTGTCCTTTTCACAGTAACCAATAACTATCAGTACCATTCATAGCTGGCGATAGAGATGAAGAAAAACCGGTTCTAGAATGGGACCCGATTCTCATAGCCGGAACCGGTTCTGCTTACACCGACAAGTACAGAGGGTTCTGGTTTCTTAAAGGAAAAACCGGAATTACCGTAGTCGGTTCCACCTTTGCCTGGTAAAAACCTGAACCGGTCGAAACCTTTCAAAAAACCAGACCTAACCAGAACTGATGCTTGACTTTGTTAACAAAAATCGAAACCAATTTGAAACCGGTATACGCAGCTCGGAGTTGGCAAAGAGTTTTGCATAAACAAGGTTGCTTTTTTTTTTCGATCAACAACTTCGTTATTGACGGTTTTTTAAAAAGGTGAACATGAAAATTTTTTTAACAAATCGACACACTTCATATTTTATTTACCAAAATGAGTATTTAATTTTCTTTATTTTTTTCTTTCTTAGATTAGTTAAAATAGCATAAAGAAAAATATCTATTTAAATAAATAAGTTTTTAACTACACTTATTTGGTAAATATCTTTTTTTAAATAAGCCCTTTTTATAAAAAAACTTCTTCATTATTCATGTGATTAAAAACTCCTGTGCTTGTTCGTTAATGCTTTTGAGGGTGATTGATGGTGTGTTTCATGATATTCTCAAATATGTTTTATTATAAATAGTAAAAATTAATATTAATTAATAATGACTATTTTAATAATGATAAAACAATTTAATTAACACAAAATATTAAATTCAAAAGTTTTGTAAATAAAAGTTAAAACGAATTATTAGCTGATTTGTGTAAAATAATAAAGTTAGTTAAAACGTATAATTAATCTTAATTAAAAAATAACTATCCTTAAGAAAAAAATTGCTTTCCAATATTGGTAAGTATTTTATTAAAGTATGATTATTAATAGATCATTTCATATAATAAATTACAAGATTCATCCTTTTTTTATATACCTAATTATGGATTAGGCCCTTTATTTATGTTAATTACAAATAGCATCCTTTATTTCATTAATTGGTAACAATTTCATCCTTCAACTTAACTATTGTTAATTTGATGGGTTAACTAAAATGACAAAAAAGTAAAATACTCCCCTTTAATTATTTTTATTTAATCTTTTTAATTAAACTAAATAATCTAAAACTAATCAAACTTTGGGTTAATGAATTTGTTCTTTTCACGAAAACTACCTCGTTACAATATAAAAAGTATTTTTTCGTGAAAATAACCAATTCATCAACCCAAATTTTGATTAGTTTTGGATTATGTAGTTTAATTAAAGGTCAATTACATATTTTCTCTTGCTAAAACCCTTTAAAACATATTTACTCAATCATAAAACTAAATTACATATTTCCCCTTTCGAAACCAAACATATTGCATATTTATCCATTTCATTAAGAATAATTATGTATATTCTATTTTACCCTTAATGAACTAACTAAAAACAATTTACATATTTCTCCTTACTAATGTGTAATTTTGGAACATGTGGATATTTTTAATTTTAGTTTAACATTGGAGATATATATGTAATTTGGATGTTTAATAAGAGGATATATGATAATATCCCTTTAATTAAAAAATTAAATAACAATAATTAAAGGGGTGTATTTTACTTTTTTGCCCTTTTAATTAACCCATCAAATTAACAATAGTTAAGTTAAAGGATGAAATTGATACCAATTAATGAAATAAATGATGATATTTGTAATTAACAAAGATAAATAACCTAATTCATAATTACTTATATATATAATGGACGAATCTTGTAATTTACTCTAAAAATATTGTTGAACAAAAACAAGAGAGTGAACATGTCATTCCATTTATTGTGAGAGGTCAGGAAAAAAACTGATAATATATCATAAAATTACACATGTCTTTTGAGTTATTTATTTATTATTAAAAAAATAAATTTTTAGCTAATATATAAGATGGTTTAATATATAAATATTGTAGCTTAATGAGAATTAACCACACATCGAATACATTATATGAAAGTTGTGTTATACTGAATTAGTCAGGTGGTGACAATGAGAATTAAGCACACACGGGATCATAAGCAATTGTTTTTTAAACAGTCATACTATTCTACTCTACACTCAATATTTTACTCTTGTTTGGATTTAAACCAATACCCTCTTTCAATAGGCAATTTCTCTACCAAGTGGGCTAGTCCCACATTAGTAGAATCACAGAAAAAATTTCATTTGAAGCAACTCAAGAGCTTACGTGAAATTGAAGCGTATCATGCAACAATTTGTGGAACGTATATCATATACCGGACGTCAGCAGGGGCGAAGCTTAATAGGGGCCGGGGGCGACCATCGCCCCTTTTTTTGTTCGTAGTGTTAATTTTTTTGGCCAAAATGTTATTTTTAGTTAAAAATAGTGGTTTCGCCCCCTTCGCATCAAAAAATTAACATGCATTCTGGGTTTCAAAAATTTTTGCCGCCTCTCACTTTGTAGAATCTCCGCCACTAGACGTCAGACCAGACATTTTATTTGTTATTGATCGGACCAGGTTTAAGAATTGGATTACATAATAAATATATAAAACTTCCAAAAATATTATATAATTATACTTATTTAAGCAAACATAATCATGTTAGAAAATACAGACTTTGTTTTCAATTGTTTAATTACTTGGAATTAGTAAAAAAGAAAAAGAAAAAAAAACTAAATTCAGTCCGACTGGTGTTCACCAGTTTAATCGGTTTATCCATTTGAGAGGGGTTTGCATGATTAATTTGGGCCACGCCTCCAATTCCTAGTCCAACCAGTTCTACTGGCTGGTACGATCCGGTTTTTAAAACCTTGCCTATATGTGTCTTAAGCAATAAATATATTTATGTTTCATAGTAGTTTAAATTGTATCTGTTTTATTGTGTTTTAGGGTTTGAAACTGAGAAAGAGGAATACGAGAGATAGAAAAGACGGATTTAGAAGTGCCGGTATTAGATACTAGGTCGGGACATATCACATGAAAAATAACTTTGGGTCGAAAATATATTGTAGCTAGTAAAATAGGCGGGATGAGTTGGGCAGGGTGTTGGGTCAAGTTTGGTTCGGGTCTCATAGTTGGGCATGGAGTTAGGTCAAGTTGGGTTCGGTTTCAACGAGACAATATAAAAAATGGTCATTTTGGTTTAGATCAGAACGGGTTTGAGTTATAATGAGTTTGAGTCAAAACATGCCAATCCTAAAAATAAACAAATACTTGTAAGTTGTAACTAATGGGTAAAAGTTGGCCATCTTTTCGAGTTCTTCCTAGGCAAATCTCGCGTTCTTGACATTTTAATTCTTCTGTTTATTCTTCTTCACTCGAGAACACAAATTTATAACCCCCCTTCTAACCCTCTTAAAGTAAACAACTCATTATAACCCATCTTAAACATTGCCTAAATTAATTTCAACTCATCCCGACTCATTTTTAAATATTTTTATACCATCATGATCCAACATTTCTTTATAACGGACCCATTTGGACCCAAATTTTGATGAATGAGTGAGTTTTGCCAAGTCTACGAAAATTAAAAATAGATGGAGTGTCATGTAATCATGTATCTACTAAATATTCTTGTTAGAGCATAATTTTTATTATTTAAACATGCATATGAATTCAACAAAGATTGTTATAAAGAAAAACTAATCAAATTGAATTTTTTATCATGATAAGAAATTATAATAAACCATTAAATCCTAACTAATATATTCTAACTAATAATTGCATACCTAACATTTCTTAATTATTTAAATTTCGAAGTATGTGAATACGGCTTAAAAATAAAAGAAGTAATTTTTTGAAATAATTTTCTTTTTTAGAGTAATTTTTTAAATCGAGATGGGATTTGAGTCTACTTATGACCTTCATTGTTTTTTTTTTAACTATGATAAGTTTGTTGTTTAAAAAAAGGTAATCGTTGAAACTACTTTTCTACTTATGTGACAACCTCTATTATATATATATATAGGGGATGGTTCCTTTGTTAACCCTTCATTATTGCGATAAATACGGGGTTTCTTTTTTGTGTTTTTGCTAATTCATCACCGTTTAGAAGTTATTTACAAGTGTTACACTTACTTACATCACACTTACATCAGATATGTGATGTAAGTAAGTGTAAGTACTTACACTTACTTACACTTATAAATAATTTTAAACGGTGATGAATTAGTAAAAACACAAAAAAGAAACCCCCTATTTATGTATAATAAACACCATGAAAAAAAAAAGATTTGGGCAAAAAACGCAAAAAAGAGCTAGGGTTATGCGGTTATCGCAATAAGGAAGGGTTAACATTTGATCCTTCCCCTATATATATATATATATATATATAGGGAGAAAATCATATGTTAACCCATGTTTATTGCGTTAACCGAATAACTACATCTTATTACTTTGAGACTCATATTAAAGTAAATCTAAAGGTGTATGTTTTTTTTAAATAAACGTAGGGTTCACTTATATTAATAAAAAAATAAAAAAACCTAAAATTTTAAATTTACTTTAATATGTGCCTCAAAGTAATAAGATTTAGTTATTCGGTTAACGCAATAATAAATGATTAACATCCGAACTATCCCCTATATATATATAAATAATATTTTAAAGTTTCTAATATTACAAAACTATTCTTTTTTTAATTTGTTTTTGAACAACTATTACTTATAAGTTATCTATAAGTATTTGACTCAACACGTATAGCAATAAAATTTACGTTGAAACGTAGATTAACTAAAAACGTACATAAAATAAAATTATACAAAGAAATGTAAAAAAACTAACCATAATTATTACCAAAAAATTTTTTTTTCATTTTTATTTTTTTATTATAACATAAGAAATGTAAAAAAATAAAAAAAAATGTATTTCAGGTATATGTACTTGTATGTTACACATAGTAATTATAAATGTAACTTTATAAGTTACATGCAATTTTTTTTTTCACCAAAAGGTTTCTAGTCTAATTGTAGCATCTTGACTTCTCTTATGAGAGGTTTTGGGTTAGAGCCTCACCTAGAGCAAATATTGCTTTGGGGTGAGCCAGGAGGTTTTCCTAGTTGTAGGTTTCTTCCTGGGCAGGTGGGTTACGTCATCACGCTCTGTTATTATGACAGAAGAGTGATCTATTTGCCAGGGTGATCACGGGTGACCGGACGTTTGTTGTTCAAAAAAATATATATAAATAATTTTTTTCAAAATTATATATATGAAATTAATAAAATGAAAACACCATTTTAGTAAGAAAAACCATGAAAACATGGCAAAAATCCCGTGAAAACATGGCAAAAATCATGTGAAAGACGTATTTTTTTGGAATTTTTTTACAGGCTTGTAATATTACTATGCACATTTTTATAAAAAAAAAATAAAAAAAGCACCGAGTAAATATTTAAAAAAAATTTTTTATAAACCCATGTAAAACATACGTAACGCTGCGACAGATTCGACGAATTTTTTTACGTTTTGTTACGTATGTTTTATATGGTTTTATAAAAAAAAATTGTATATTACTAGGAGTTTTTTTTATTTTTTTTATAAAAATGTGCACAATAATGTTATAAACCTGTAAAAGAAATTTCAAAAAAATATGTTTTTTTACATGATTTTTGTCTTGTTTTCACGGTTTCTCACAAAAAATTGATTTTCGAATTATCCTTTCCTTATATATATATAGGGTGTGGTTTCTTTGTTAACCCATGTTTATTTACTTTGGGACCCATATTAAAGTAAATTTAAAGGTTTTTTTATTATTAAAGCCCTACATTAATTAAAAAAACATACGCCTTTAAATTTACTTTAGTTTGAGTCTTAAAGTAATAAGATGAATTTATTCGATTATTGAAATAATAAAGGGTTAACAATTGATTATTCACACATACACACTTATATATATATATATATATATATATATATGTAGGGAAGGGATCATATGATAACCATTCCTTATAGCGTTAACCCGTTAACCCGGGCATTTTTTGTCCGAATCTTTGTTTTTTTCATGGTTTTTATTATACATAAATATGGGGGTTTCTTTTTTTTGTTTTTGCTAATTTATCACCGTTTAGAATTTAAAACAAAATATCCCTACCCTATATATATATAGTGTAGGGATATTTTGAAAACTCATTCTCAATGAGAAAACCATGAAAACCCGTGTTACGCATGTTTTAAGTGGGTTTATAAAATATTTTTTTTAAAATATTTTCTCGGCGCTTTTTTTATTTTTTTTATAAAAATGTGCCAAATAATGTTACAAACGTGTAAAAAAAATTAACAAAAAACGTTTTTTTTACATTATTTGTACATGGTTTTCATGGTTTTCTTATTGAGAATGGGTTTTTATTTTATCTTTCTCCTATATACATATATATATATATATATATATATATATATATATATTATTATTATTATTATTATTATTATTATTATTATTATTATTATTATATGATTTATACGAACTTGTTTTTCATGCCTCCTTTCCATTGGCTGACCACATTAGAAAGAATCTTGGGGGATCTGCACAAGCTTTGCATGGATCATGCATCAAAGGTCGGTTGGTGGATTTAGTCGGCGGAACAGTGAAGTCAAATCTCTTACTCACACGTTACCCATTACCGTTACCGTTAAAGGACGTTAACATGCCTTTCGGACCCACCGCAGCTCTACGTTACTTACCTGGTTGGTTCACCCTAATTATTCATTATCGGTCCTTGGTTCAAATGAGCATTGCATCAATGGTACACTAAGATTCTTTTAAATGGGAAGTCTTTGATTCAAATCCCTTCCACAGCGAAAATGAAGTATGAGGGGGTCAGGGGGTTATTCCAGTGGGGTTTCCTCCTGGGGTGGTTGTGGCGGTTCATGGGAAGTCCAGGTAACTAGACCTTGATGACATGGCCTGGAAACAGTGAGTTCATACTATTGAGACCTTCACCTTTGAAAAAAAATCATTATCGGTCCTTAAAAGGCAAGAAAAAGTGGGGGTGAGCATAACATAACCGTAACCGCAAAATAACTGATAACCGTTTCAAACCATAATTGATTTTAATCGAAACCGGCTTTAACTGATGGTTATGGTTATGGTTAAGTGAAGTTATTAACCGAACCATTCGGTTATGGTTATGGTTAAGGCAAGTCATTAACCAACTTTAACCAAACCGAACTGAATATTATATATTCGTTTTTTTAATATTTATATATTTGTGTGTTTTTTAAGAAGTAATAGTGCAAGTTAAGTATAGAAGGTGAATCATTACTTTTTGCTATATAAAAATTATTATTTATCATATGTGAGACTAAATATGTTAGAAAATAAATTAGAGTTCACGTGGTTTTACTTTTTATTTACATATTTTCAGTCACCACAAAGATTTACAAGCTTCACTTAGATTTTCATCATTAATATATCTATAATCCACAAACATATTTACAAATTTTCTTATTTTTCAACAATTTCTTTATAAACCGAATTTAACCGAAACTGAACCGTAACCAATGGTTAACTGATTAATGATTAACCGATCAATTGGTTATGGTTAAGAATTTAGAAAAAACCGAAGTAGCGGTTTTGGCTATGGAAATGGACATAGCGCCTCGAACCGAACCATGCATACCCCTAAGGAAAAGTAATCCTTAATTTTTTTGGATGACAATTTAGATCACTAACATGTCATACCCACCCAATCATATCCACACCAATAGAAGAAAACCTAACATTGGTAAGAGAAAACCTCCAAACCCAGCATTAAACTACTATTTTGTTTATATAAGAACTTGAACACGCGAACTTCTTAATATTAAAGTCATAGGATACTTTTTTTTTTCTCCAAGTATAAAATTATTGGTAAAGTACCTTAATAAAGGTGGTGGTTGTCATTTTAAATCTGATCTGTATTCCTAACATTCAAATTAAAAAGAAATACAAAAATATCGATAAAATGATAGAATAATAATTTTATATTTTGTAAAGAATAATATGTAGGTGTTTTGAATAATATTATTTGTAGATAGTTCTTGAATAATATTATATATAGAATTAATAGTTTTTGGTTTGATTAGTTTTTTTTTGTTTGGTATCATCTAAAATAATTCTTTTGTAATATATGGTTACTCAAGTTTGAAAACTTGTCATTTACATTTTAGATTATTAACACTGTTAGATTTGTGGTTAACTCTAATTATGAAATGACTATTATATGCGTGTGTATGGATATGAATGACATGTTTTTCAAAACATTTGGGATCCAAATGTAAGAAAATAGTTGTTTATCCTATTCTTTTTATTTCTCTTTTTGACTCTTCCTTTTTTTTTCCCTCTCCTTTTTACCTTTTCTTTATCATCTCTCTTTGTTAGCTAGTTTTTTACCTTTTATATATGGGAAGTGTTAAAATAATAACTCACTTTTAAAGTAATAACCCAAATAAATTTGTCAAGATTAAACCGAATCTTTGATTTTTTTTAACATCATTGTAACACATTTAGAACACTATGTTCTTTTATGAGTTTGTGAAAATTCATCACCGTTTAAGAGATATCATCGTTGTAAGTTTTTGATTTACAGCACTGTAACTGTTTTAGGCCCAAAACATACAACAACGTAAACTCTCAAACGGTGATGAATTTTCGCATACTCATAAAAGAAGATAGTGTTCTAAATGTGTTACAATGATGTTCAAAAAAAATACAAGATTTGCCTTCATCTTGGCAAAGTTATGGCTTCATTTTGGCAAAGTTATCTGGGTTATTGATTTAAGAGTGAGTTATTATTTGATCTCAATCCTACATACATATATATATATATATATGTATATGTGTTGTTTTTCCCCCTATTTTTTTTCTTTTTTTTACCTTTCTTATCTTATTTTAGCCAACTCCTCTCCTTTATTTACTCTATTTTTTTAACCCTCTTTGCAAAATTTTTTTCTCTTTTGCTCACTTTCTGTATCTCCCTTTTTACCCATCGATTTTGATCTTCTTTTTCTTTTTATCCCTAATTTTGTATCCTTTTTACCTTCTTGTTTCTTCCTTTTTTTTTTAATACCATGAAACCATACTAATATCCTTGAATTATGGCAAGGGGTTATCATATATATTTTTTTGAACAACTAAGCTTACTCCCACCTAAATTACACATTTGCATGAGATTGAACTCGTGATCTTCCATTATAAGAGGCAAGCTTCTACATTGGCCATCAAAAATAGCATCGTTATATATAGGCGTTAATTAGACCTTAAAAATATGGGTAAAATAGCCGTGGCAAATAAAAAGTGGAAAAAAAACGGCTTAGGAAAGAAGGGTAAAAAGAGACTAAAAAGTGGGTAAAAACAAGAGTAAAGCAGGGTTCAAGGACTGTTAAAAGCATGGTTGTAAAAATCCTCGACTAGGCCGATTAATCGTTAGTCTTCTAAGGCCGACTAGGCCCGACTATCCGAATAGTCCGATTAGTTGGCCGATTAATCCCGATTAATCCCTAGTTCCCACCCCACCGACCGACTACAAACGATTTCTACAACATTGGTTAAAAGAGAGTGATGAAAAAGAAGAAAAAAAGAAATACTAAAAAAAGATGAGTAAAAGAAGCTAGGTAAAAACGAGGGATAAATATATGCAAACAAAAATGACTAGTAAGAAAGAAGGGTAAAAAATTGTAAAAAGAGAGAAAATAAAAATAGGAGATAAAAATGTAAAAAAATTAAGGGTAAAAAGAGGGAATAAAAAATAATAATCCTTCAACAAGTAAACAAGTAATACAGATTAATACTTCCATAATCAGGCACTATCTCATCATGAGGTGAAGTTGTCATATGGAAACCTAGTGTTTAAACACACTCTTTTTGACCTAAGTTAAGGAGTCCCTAATTTAAACCGCATCCGACTAAATGCATATATGCCCACTAGTCCACAACTTACTATGTTCATAATGATATGTCGAGCACTCGAGCCCTATATAGTAAGATCAAGACGCTAGACGATCGAATTTAGGCATGATGATTTACTTTTTTTTTGAACGGCTAAACTTACTTCCATCTAAATTACACCATAATTACATTCTTGCATGGGATTGAACCCATGACCTCCTATTCTAAGAGGCAAGCATCTACCAAGTGGGCTAGTCTCACATTGACAGGCATGATGATTTACTAGCATATATGCCTCTACTAATTAACTTACAACACACACAAAACTTTTTCATAAAACATAGTTAATTATAATCGATCGTATAAAACCCTAAAAATATTTAAATAGAGAATTAATTATGAAACTGCCTTGGTACTTTAGAATGCATGATTTTTGATATTTTGCTTGCCTTTAACAGTCCAACTCATCTTCAAGCTACTAATCAAACTTGGTTATTTCAAGTTCTAGGCTGTTCAAAATTCCACTTAAACCGTTTAGGCATGTACATAACTTAAATTAGCAAAAGGAAGCTCATTTACGTGGTAAACCTCCGGGTTTCCCAATACTCGACTAAATGAGAGGAACATGTAAAGAGTGGTCGCAAACAACCGGGTTAATGGCCTCCAAGAAAAATTGCTCTAAGTGGATATTGAAATTGAGACCTTTAGGTTCTTTGTTATCCACTCTAATCACTACACTACTTTCTTGAAAGTTAAGGAAGCACATATTTTGTACCATGGAATGAACTTATGCATGAATAGGACTTGTTCAACTGCAGTTGACTTCCTTTATGTGCTTTGAACTTTGTTATATGCATATGAACTATTGTTCATCTGCTAAAAAAAAAAAAAAGCATGGCATGCCCTTAATTAGACTCTTATTATTTCATACATCTATCACAATGTGCGGATGAGAGACTATTCATTCGCATTTAACATATATGTTGTTTGCATGTAGTCATTCGCGGAATGTATAACTCATACGCTAAGACTCCCTCCAACACGCACGTTGGGACGGTGCACTTAGCTCACGTGGAGGTTGCACTTCGGAAGGGCGCACTGGGGTGCAGTGACTAGGCGGTTGCATTTTGAGGATTGCACTTGGAGTTCTTGTGGGCCCTCTTTTCCAAAATCAGCATAAATATATACAAAATGAAATGGTGATATGGAAGAGAGATGATGAATGTAGAAAGGATGAGTTGGAGTTAAAAAGAGAAGATATGATGCATATAGAAAGAATGTGTTAAAAGTTGATGTGACAATTATAACTAAGATGCATGTATTACATGCATGCTTATGCATTGCGGGTATTTTAAGAGTAATACCAGTACATAATTTCTAACTTTTGATTCTAAACATACCAGGCCATGTGAGTTACATATCTACATGACTACATAATTCATCACATTTTGGTTTTTCTATCATAATTTAGGGGCTACCACTTAAAACCCTTTTAAAATCATGGATTTGTATTCTTAAACTTAAAACATCGAACGTTACAACTGCTTCCTTCTGAAAACCTACCGATGAATTAAGACTACACACTAAAATGAGTTATAATTGATATTGAAAAATCCTTTGGAATCAAACCCAGCAACATGCAACAACAATTTCTTCAATTATTTGTCCAATTATTGGATAGACAATGCTCGTGTATGTAAGAGCAATAGAGGAGCAATAGTTTTTTTAATGCTTTTTTAACGGCACATGGTCCCGTCGTGTTACTTTCAGTTATCCTGGCGGTTGATAACTAAGATCGATTCTTCGATCACCGACCATGAAACCTTACTAGCCTGATGCGCGGGAACTCCATGAAATAGGTAAATGATCGCCTCCCATTGGTTCAAACTCGAGATTAAGCTCGATCAAGATTGTCCATTAAAGTGTCACTAGTGAGACTTAAACCCTAGTTTAAAAAAAAGGTCTAAGAGTTAACTACTAGACTAACTTTGTTGCGCTAATAGTTTTTTTATGTAACAAAATTTTTAAAACTTGTCATTATATATGGTGTTATTATTTAGCCCTACAACTTCATCACCCCAACGCTCACATCCCATTCCAATGTTCATTTGCAATCAGTTTCTCCAATTCCAGAATCAAACCGAGCCCCTAACCTTACAACGGGGTGCAAGCCTGGTCCCCAACCCAAAGCCACGCCTCTTGCCTTAGAATATTTAAACATGTGACCCAATTCAATCCAATCTTTTATTAAAAAATAAGACACTCTAACTAATCTCAACTTTTCACACGCATTAACAAAACAACCCAACTAAAGTTTTATTAATATACTTATTATATAAATATGATTTATGCTTGTTTTTAAAATATTAAAAAAATAATTTATCTCAAAAAAATACTTAATATTTTTTTTTTTTGGAAAAAAAAGCAAAAAAAAAAAAAAAAACATTACATTCATAAACCAAATTGAATATATTAGATAAACCAAGTTACAATTAAAATTATTCATCATCGGTAATTTTTTCACATAAATACTCAATTAAATCATTTTTTTAGAGCATTATAAATTTCTTTATTTCGAGGTTGTACCCTATTGGTTATATAACTAGATAAGTCTCCAATTCTTTCAGTTGTGCCCTATCTGATAATGTAAGAATTTTTGGATAAAAAGTTTTGTGAAAAATCTCACGAACTAATGAAAACGCAACACATGATGAACAAGATAAACAGATAAGTTTCTTTTTAAAAAATGTTTATTTTAAAAACATTTTGTTTTTGAAAATAGTGTTGTTTTTAATAAAATTTAAACCAAAATGCTAACAAAAAATAAATAAACAAGATTGTGTGATTAAATTTTTCAAAAAGAGTTAAATTATATAAGTTATTAAATAAATATTGAAGTGGATGCAAAATTAATTAAAGAAAATTAGGTTGTGACTTGGGTTGGTGGAAAGACTTGAGTTGGAGAAAATGGATTTTTTTTTTTTTATAATTCACCCAACCAACCAACCCTAAAATTGGTCACCAATTTATACCTGTAAGACCTCTATGCTATCATAAACAAGTTATGATTTTATCTTAGGTTGATAACTGTTATGACCGTTAGTACTCCTCATCATGTTAGAAATTGTTTGCCTTGTCAGTTGTTTGTTGGGAATGTCGATCTATCAATAACTTTTTTTTTATTTTATATTTCTCCAATAAATAAATAATTAATAGATCGTACTCATGTTTTCTACTGAAAAATCCAAAAGAAAAAGCTTCGTACCGATTTGGAAAGTAGGCATGCCTAAACTAAAAAACAAAGTACAAAATAAAAGCTAAGGATAGAATTACCTTACACCATCCACATGCATGCTCTAGATGACCAAGAAACCCCCTAATCGTCCTTCAATATATACAAACTCATCTGAATTCGAAAAGACAATTGATCACTATGATTGGTGCATGCTTTTCTTGTGCATATAACAATAACTCATATTATATAAAAAAGTTGTGGCGGAGCTTGGCTCCGTATAAGGTGGGGCTGGTTGGCGAACTCATATTTTTAGGGAGGACAAACTCAACACGTATGAAATTTTCGGATGAAAACACATAAAACAACACTACTAAGCGAAAAAACAGGAGGGTGACGCGGCCCTAATAATCCTACGCCAATGTAAAAAAGTGAATATCCATCCATTTGTTAATGAAATGTGTCATAAAATTTCAACTTTTATGCATATTAAAAATAAGGTAGAGATGGTACAAGTATCATTAATCCTTAAATTTTCTACATTAATACAATCAAATTTTATCATTTTATTTTTAGTAATTTATAATATAACCCTAAGCAACCCCCTGCTCACGGGCTACCCAAAGGGCTAATTCTCATTTTTCCCTTAGGATGGCCGCAACGCGCACGAAGGCACCTGCGCACGTCCCACGTGGCTTGCCGCTTGTCCTACGGACACGGTGGTGAAGAAGTCGGCGACCCGCATGTTGCCCCCCACGCCAGTGGCGGATCCAGGATTTTTTTTTCAGTGGGTTCACCATTTTTCAACTTTTTAATTAAATAGAACCGGACATAAAAATTTCCGGGTTGGGTTGACGGTTTGGGTCTTGTAATGTTCTTTACGTAATAACAGTGTGATATATTAAGTCAAAGATTAAAATCACAAAGCGTCGTCATTAAAGAGTTCCAAGGTGGCGGTTCTGCTGGCCATTCAGCAGGCATGGGTCAAGGGGCAACGCCCGTTGTAGGGTTCAGGGCAACTCCCCGAAACCTAAACCAAATTTGCTAAGTTTGTATGACAAATATTAACTTGATCCGAGGGTTTAACTATTAATATCTACCATTTTGCTTGCTAAGTTTATATGACCGGAAAGTAATTTTAACACGATCATATAGAAATTTAATCATCGATTATCAAGATTTCTCTAACAAAGATCACTTGTCTCAATCAAGTTGACAAATTTTTGTGAAAATTATATTAAGAATTCACTCTTAAAAATCTTAATGGGTTCATCTCAAGATTCACCCCTAAAATATTAATGGGTTCACCATATTGTTTAACTCTTTCAAAAAGTTTTTTTCCTACTAACGAGTCGAAGCTCGGTGGGTTCCTGTGAACCCATTCCCATTCCCATACACCTACATCCGCCACTGCCCCACGCACGTCCCCAAGTGCGTTCAAGTGCAGAGAGAGGATGGGAAGGATGGGTTGGTTATGTGGTAGAGAGATGCTGCATGTGAGTTGGAGTTAAAAAGATGAGAGGTGATGCATATAGGAAGGATGAGTAAAAAACTGATGTGACTGTGATGATTAGGATGCATGTATTAAATGCATCATTAGCCGATGTAAGAACCGTCAAATCTTAAAAGTTTACTTAAAACACCTCTTCTAACCTAATTCTTTTGTATGAATAATTTGATAGTTAAATTTTTTAAACAAACTTCACAAATTCATAAACTTCTCAATCAAGTCTTATCACAAGTCCTTTCTGGGACATAACTTTGTTAACTTACTAATCATCTAAACATGCACATCAACCCTAAATTAATATAGATTAAGATTGACCAGTATAAGCATAAACAAAGTAACTAAAATGCATAATAAAAAGTTCCACATCTCAAAAATTAGGCTCAATTACTACATACCCAATATTACAAGTTCTTATCTCCTCTCTCTCCCCTTCTCCCCCCCCCCCTCTCTCTCAAATGTTGAATTCATATAAGCTCTAATCATTCATCAATAGTTTATTATAAAACTTAACACTCAATTAGCTATGATCATAAATACCATTTAACACCTTAGTACGAACCACATGCCCTTCATAATATGTTTCCTTTAGCTCAACTAGAATATTCTTCAATACTCATAATAATAACCTAAGAATACAGTTTATGACTATAACACTCCATATATGCATATCCTTTTATACAATTATTTAAAATTTTTTGATTTCTTTTTACAGATTTAGCTAAAAAATTTAAATAATTGTATAAAGGAAGGTTTTCTTGAGGACATCCGATAAATGATGTATTATCATCATCATCAGCTGATGAGAGTTTGAAACATTCAATGTGCAAGTTTGATAGTGTTAAAGTGACAGTGTGGGATTGTGGGGGAGAAAAGGCACCAGGGCTAGATGGTTTCACTTTTAAGTTCATCAAAATATTTGGGGACTCTTTGAAAAAGACTTTTACAACATTTGGCAAGTGTTTCACAAATATGGAAAATTAATAGAGGTTGTAATTCCTCATTTGTAACACTTGTGCAGATAATTAAGAATGCTCAAACCATATCAGATTATCGTCTGATTAATTTAATTGGGTCTATTTCCAAAGTGATATCTAAATGCCTTGCAAATAAACTAAAAAAAGGTAGTGGGTGGCGTTGTGTCACATTCACAAACTACATATATTTAAGGAAGAAGTATCTTAGATCTTATTATAGATGATATTGTTTCTTGGCCAAAGAAATTGAAATCAAGGGTGTGACACCCCGTAAATTCCAGGTCAGCACACTATTTATTTAAATGATTTTTGTACACGTGGCACTAGAATTAGTTTAATTTAGTGTGACACGTGGCACGACAGTACAAACACTGACACACAACACGATAATTCGAGGAATTATCAAGAAACCGCACACACGTGTCAAAAATCACAAACGTTGGTGAACGTCACAGCAGTTAGGCACAGAAAAACTTCATGAGTCAATTATGGTTAGTAATTGACGATGAGAGTCCCAACGATGCTCAAACAATGCCTTACAGTCGATAAACGGGTGAAAACGGGCCTAGAACAACAAAATTGGCTTATTGGGCCTAACAATTGGGCAGGCGCTACGCTTGACCCTAAGCCCTTACCCTTGGCGATGCGCGCGAGAAAGGGAGAGGCGCCCCTCATCTGGCTCACCCGCGCGTAACGACTGGCGCCAAGCGCTCACGTCAGGCGATACGCCTGCCAGCTAGAATCGCAGAAAATTTCTTGAACACCACAAACATCATTGCTATGCTATGTATACTCATTATAATCGGTTTTAGACGCCACCATTCGAGCTTATCTTCCCCAAAACACTCAGACAACCCCTGGTTCAGCCATTAGAAGCCATTGAAACCCATTCTTGAGCTTTGGAAGCTTGGAGGAACCACTAGAGAGCTTGGGGGAGTCGTTGGAGCCCAAACCACCACCATCACCACTTCGTTTCTGCTAAGCACGAGCTATTCAGAGGTCTTTGAGGCTGCTACAACATTGTCTTGGTGATCTAGAGCTTGTGAGGTAGTCTCTACAAGCCTACACACACTTTCAACACTTAGAAACCCACATGCAAGTCTTGAAACTCACATGCAAGCACTACACCATCACATGCACGAATTTTGTGATGTTTAAATCTGGGTTTATTGTTATCCTTACTGATTTTGTTGATCTAAGATGTTTAGATGATGTTTCATGATGATCCATGATGATGTGTGTTGTTATAATGCATGGGTTATACATAAAGTGATGAAATCTTTACGTGCATGTATGATCTAAAGAGTTTTATATGATTTTGGTTATATTGAAATGATTCTTGATGATGTTTAAGTGCATTTGTAAGATTAGAACATGATTTTCATCGTCAAAATGGGATATTTGCAAGCTTACTATTTTTGGTAACTTTTTGGTTACAAAATGATGTTGTGGATAAGATTAGGAGCATGCATGTGTATAGATTTGCTATTTGGATGATAGTATGATGTTAGAATGCTAAGAGATTTGATTTGATATTGATTTTGGTCATACTTGGCCAAGTTACTATATTTAGTAACTTTTGTGGCCTAAATCTTGATAGTTGATGATTTGGCCTAGAAAGACATGCTTAAATGATATTAAATGGCTTATTATGATGTTATGTTATATAAAAATGGCTTAGGTATGTTTAGAATAATCATTTGTATGTAAATTGACAAATTTACTATTTATAGTAACTTTATTTTTAGAAATATCGATTTATGAACGTTTTGTATGATTTGAACATGCTAAGTGATTTAATATGCTTTAGTATGATGATTGCATGCTAAGTTAGATGGTTTCCGATATCACACTTGCTAAAATTAGAAACTTTCCTTTTTAGGAAACTTTTGTATGCAAACGTGACTTGCGTGACTTATTTGATTCACATGACAATGTGCTATGTGTTAACATGATCACGTAGGACTTAACGAGCATGCTAGAACTTTAAAAACGGTATGTTTGGTGAAACTTTCCATAAATGGAAACTTACTATAAATAGTAAGTTGCCCATAGACGCGACTTACGCGTTTTGCACACGACGACCACTAACACGAATGTTACACGATTCACAACCGACACACGGTTCACCAACGGGTCGTTGACTTGACATGGTCAAACACGGTCAATGTGGACCAACATGAGCAAACACGGTCAATGTGGACCGACACGGACAAACATGAACAACCGAGGGTTGTTGAGCACAAACGCGAGCATTAACACGAACACGAGCACGGTCACTTACACGAACTCACGTATGGTATACGATATAGATAGCCGGTGAACGACGCGCTTTCTACACGAGGAGCTTATGCATTTATTTCCGAACATCACTAAGGTGAGTTTATGGTCCCTCTTTACTCTTTTCAAACGTTTTAAATAGGGGGAGAATACAAGTTGAATCGAGTCAAACAATTATGCTATTACAAACATTTTATGTGTATGCTGATTTATTAGACAAACATTAAGTATTGAACTCGTAACAAGCTCTCACAAAGTCTTACCGTTAATGTACGAACAACATGGTAGGTTTGAATGGATCCGTTTGGGTGTGACTAACCCCACGGGGCACAATTTTGACTGGAGGTCATAACCCGTGAAACTCTGACCTAACTTGCTATGTAATTACGAGACATAGCGGAGGCAAGGACAAACAAGTCTAGTTCGGTAGTGACGCACTGACACTTGGAGCCTAGGGCTCGGTACTAACATTATGATAAACAACATGACACATGCTTTCTAATACTATGTACATATCAAAACCTGTGAACTCACAAACCTTTGTGTTGACACTTTTTTTAAATTTGTATTCTCAGGCAACTGACAGGCGTATGGATTCAGGACACGCATTTAAGGACTTGAGCTTAGGATCTGCATATTTTCATATCGTGTCTTTTGATCAAACAATACTTATTTTGTTATGTCTATTTAAACCTTGTAATGTATGACATTTTACTTTCCGCTGCATATTAAAACAATTATAATTTCCGCTGCAAACTATTTTGTTACTTTTATGTTAAACACATTGTATTTGAAACGCATATGGAGTTGTTCTATATAACCATGAGCTGTGATTCTGGCCACGTCATGTGACAACCAGTACCGAACCGTTCGGCAAGTCCGTACGGTGTGTGTACTTTCACCACGTACTGTGTGTAAATACAGTACGTAAACAGTTGTGTGACAACAGAACTCGGAAAACAAACCACAGTTGTAGGTGTTTAAGTGAAAACTTAAATACAGTAATTACAACAACTCAAGAGAAACAACAGTGTTCAAACGAATTACAATAACAAATCGGTTGCGATCTGATATCCATGGATGACAGGAATCAGATGGCCGACAATTCAGTGTGAAAATAATGTGATAACAGAATGTTTAGTTGAGTCCGACAGTGAGGAAACACAATTCAAATCATATTGCAATGTCGTTTTAGAATATTAAACTGACAGCGTGTTTGCGTGGGTGACGATTCACACAAACATATCTGTGAGTTTAACGTTCTGAACGATAACTGATAACTAGAAAACAAAATCAGAAAGTGAAACGTACGATCGTGTTCGTACAGTCAGCGCTCTGTACGAAGACGCGCGTAAGCGACGCGATCTGATTAAACGGAAACGAAAACGAAAACGCGACACGAACGAAAATAATTTAATAAAATAAAATTAAAAAAAAACATTTTTACAATTTTGAAGCTCATCAAATAATTAAAATAAATTTTACTTTTATTTGTTACAATTTAATTACACGTAATTTTCCGGATACGCGACAAAATTGCGAACCGAGTAACCAAAATGAACCCGGACACCACCCGTAGTATAAAAACCTAAAATGAGAATGTTTTTTTCATTTTATCACCTTTCATCCTCTCTCCTACTCTCATTTCCGGCCACCACCAAAAACCACCTTCTCTCTTCCATATCTCTCTCATTTCTTACCCAAATCGCGCGTTCTTGGTGTCCACGCGTAGCCCTTGATCTCCTCTACATGAAAGTACAACCGATCTAGAGTCAAATCCACTGAGAATCGAGGTAATGGGCTGTAAAGGTTGCGAAAAATAGGGTTTTCATCCTTCTTGTTCTTACCCTATCAAAAACCGGTTCACACCACCCTAACCATCACGAAACCCCCACAAGACACACCATAAGAACATTAATAAACACCTAAGGGAGGCTGAGAATCGATTGGGTGAAGAGGGGAGGTTGACTTCTGGTCGGCCGAATGAAAACACGCAGGCCAGCCGAATGGCTTAGGCCTGCCGAATCAACCAAATGCCGAATCAGTTTATTCGGTCCCCCACTGGAGTATGAGCTTCATTCGATCGGCATGAGCCAGTCTCCTCTAGTCATTCGGCCATCAGCCATCATTCGCCCAAAGGTTTATTCGACTAGGCCATTCGTGGGTTAACATCATTCGGCCAAAGCACTCTCAATCGGCAGTCATTCATTTGCCCAACATTTCTTGATCGGCCTCACAACCCATCTGACTTAGAGCCAACGTAGTCCACTGATTCGGTCAAGCCAATTGGGTTGGCCCACTAGACATGGTTTGGCCCAGTTATTAAGCCCATCCATAGTCTTATCCCACATGTCATTAGGCCCAGATTTATTTCTGTGGCCCAAGGAATGATTCAGCCATCTGTTATAACCTAATATCAAATGATACGGCTATGTGATAAGATCCAGTCCACACACACTTACCTGGCCTAGCAGCCTACTACTTAGGCCCACTATTATTTCAGGCCCAGAAACATAAGCCCAGAAACCCTCCTTGACTAGCATCATTTCGTTGGGCCACAAGCCCACTTAAAGTTCACATGAACTCGTTGGCCAACAGGAACCACATGCATCCCACTTTCTTTTGGCCCAATTTCATTTATTCAGGCCCAATAACCTTAGCCAACCAATTTCAATTTAATCGGCCCCACAGTTTACTTCTCAGGCCATCTACTGATTTGGCCCATGTGTTTAATCAACCGGGCCCAACGGCACTCTTTGGCCCAAAGGGCTGTTTCGGCCCAATGAAATGATTCGGCCCATTTGACTCAAATGTAAACAAAAACATAAACTCGTTCTAAGAATGACATACATTGGAACATGGCACTTAACTACAAGGTTAATGAGGAGCTTGGGTTAATACATTCACAAAACCTAAAACATTTAAGTTTAAGTTATAATCATAGTTTAATGGTTATTTACTAACTATGTAATAAACTATTTTCAACTTAACAAGGACAACAAGGGAAGTCTTAAACTTTAGATCTAAATTGAACACTTAGATTGGTTTACAAAGATCCAAGTAATGCAAATAACTAACATATTATGTAAAAGTGTTGAGATTTCAAGAATGGGCTAAGAACAGTGAAACATAAGAATCAAAACACCATATACTAAACTTAACTTAAAGTAGTTAAGTGCTAGTATGATCTATGACCAAAGATCAAGGGCCGAATGATGACCAAGACCGGGACTTGCGAGTGTTAGCCAAATTTGATGGCTAACACATACACACACACACGAACTCATACGAACTTATACTTACGACTTACAAGTACATACACCGTGGAATCAATACAGGAACGTGAAAACACAACAAATACAATCAAGGAGCGCGTGCATTCTTTCTCTTAAGCTAAGTCAACCCTACAACTACAAGGTGAGTTCATATGCCCCTTTTCTAATCTTTTCTGATTTCAAAGCTCGGGGCTGAGAAACATGCTAAACTTTTAATTAATTAAAAGTTTTCTGTTAACATATTGCTTATTTCATGATTTAGATAAATATTTTTATCTTTATTATCGTTTATCATTACATGCTTGCTTGTTCATTATATCATACCTGAAATAGTTAGGAAGATATATACCATTATAGCTTCTTGACACATGTATGCACTAGGATAATATAAGTTGTTAAGAATATATCTTACAGCTTTTCATTATTCTTACACGATAGAACAACGGGGAAAAACAATGGGATAACATGCCAATAACAATTACTAATGACAAGAATGATCATCATGATAAGGTAACTTCATGATAACATGATCATTCACACATTACTAACATCGGGTATAAGACATGTTCTTATAACACCCTGTCTAACTTAGTAAGAACACTTAACACGAGATAACAGTTGAGACATTTACTTGTGATATCGAGGATGATATCGCATGCACACGCTTTTGGGATGGCATTTCCCACACATACCATCATTACTTACTAAGACCCAATTTAGAGTACATCTCATAACCGTTAGAGGATGTCGGTTACACAACCATAGATCAGTAAGGTAATCATTAACATTAATCATTAGAACTTGGGGTTAATCAAACGAAATCACACCAGGCACGAGCGGTGCTATCATACCTACCGGGCACAAGAGGTGCCATCATACCTACCGGGCACGAGCGGTGCTATCATACCTACCGGGCACGAGAGGTGCTATCATACCTACCGGGCACGAGAGGTGCTATCATACCTACCGGGCATGAGAGGTGCTATCTCACTTACCGGGCACGAGAGGTGCTATCTTACTTACCGGGCACGAGAGGTGCTATCATACATGCCGGGCTAATCCGTAAGGAATAGCTAACAGAGATGATTATGTCTCTTACTTGTTTGTTGGTTTATATTACGTGCCGGGCTAATCCGTAAGGAATAGCTAACAGAGATTTTATGTCTCTTTATTCAATTATTGGTTTATTTTACACACCGGCTAATTCGTAAGGATTAGTTAGCAAAGATGATTACATCTCTTACTTTAATCATTGGGTTATTTTACATGCCGGCTGTTCCATAAGGAATGGTTAACAGAGATAATTATATCTCTTTCCTTTTTACTTGGTGGATAAACATACTGGGAAATCATGGGTGAAATGAAATGAGTATCCATCATTGTATTACAGGTAGTGTCGAGTGCAGTTAAGCATGTGGTGGGGTGGCGTCTGGGCTTGACCTTTTCGTATGCCCCTATATATAAGCATGCTTGACTGGATGAGACATTATCTGTACATATAACCATGGAGAGGACATTGTGTGGAACATGGGATTCAAGTATCAATACAACTTGTGTGAAACACTGTGAACATGACTGATATAATTCAATGGTTTTCAATTACTAAACATATGAATTCACCAACCTAGTGTTGATTTTGTTTAAATGCATGTTTTCTCAGGTGACAGACATGTCTAGTTAACAAGCATCAGTGTTTAAGATAGAGGACTTTT
The DNA here is from genome assembly GCA_009363875.1 of Mikania micrantha. Classification (NCBI taxonomy): domain Eukaryota; kingdom Viridiplantae; phylum Streptophyta; class Magnoliopsida; order Asterales; family Asteraceae; genus Mikania; species Mikania micrantha. Next base: position 12,858,521 of record CM018696.1, on the reverse strand, counting down.
AGAAGACCTAGCTCACTTTTGGATGCATACATTTTGATGGCATTTGTGAATCTATTTTTCATATCTTGTACAGCTACAAGATAGATCTACACGATTCTTTTTGGATTAGATTTACTTAGTTAAATTATGAACACGTACTGTGTAATTTAACTTTGTAATTCTATATTATATGTCATGATTAGCATTTCTCATTATACATCATGTGCCATGTAAACAATCTGATCATTTCGATTATCATTCAAGATATCGCGCCCCGGGAACCTTCCGCCCGACGGGAAAACCCGATCCGTTCCCGCCGGCCCGGGGTGTGACACGTCACGCCCACATGGACTGACACCACGAGTGGAAATTTGGGGGTGTGACAAAGGGCCATGATTTTCAAGATTGATTTTGAAAAAGCATTTGACTCACTAGACTATAAATTTTTGTTAATTATGAAGCACATGAACTTCCTCGAAAAATGATATTGATGGATTTTGTGTATCCTATCATGGGAAAGGTCACCTATCATGGAAAAGGTCATCAATTTTGGTGAATGGAGCTCCAGAGTTTGCTATAAAGAAATGGGTTAGGCGAATGGATCCCCTTTCACCTTTCTTATTCATTTTAGCAATGGAATCTTTGGATGTGATGATGACTAAACCATGTTGCATGGGGATTTTTCATTGGATTAGACTATTAGACAATGGGTCCTTGATCTCACACATTCTCTTTGCAAAAGATGCCATTTTCCTTGGTAAGATATCAACTTCTAACATGAAAAATCCGATAAAAATTTTAAGGTATCTTCAGGTTGCCTCCGTGCTATCCATAAACCTTTCAAAGATAAACATTTATGGCATTGGTCTTAAGGAAAGTAAAATTACAGCATTAGCAAACACTTCTAGATGCAAAGTTGGTTCTATTCCCTTGTTTATCTTGGCATACCTATTGGTGCCAATATGAAACATATAAAAAACTTGAAACCGGTAGTAACTACCTTTGAGTCTCGATTGTCAACATGGAAATCAAGAACTTTATCTTTTGGTTAAAGATTACACTCATCAAATCGGTCATGGGCAGTATTCCATTATACTCCTTTTCGTTATTTTAAGCTACTCTTCATGTAATTGAAAGATTAGAAAGAATTAGAAGACGTTTTCTTTGAGAATGTTCAAATGGGAATAACAAGATTAATTGGATTGCTTGTGAAAGGATATTGGCTTCCAAGGTAAATAGTGGTCTTAGTATTAGGTCACTGAGAGCGTCAAATCTTGGGCTTCTTTGTAAGTGGTGGTGGAGAGCAAGAACTGAGAAGAAGAACGCATGGTTCCGGGTTATTTTCTCGCTACACTAAAGGCTGAGAGTTGCATCTTCCATACCTCTTAAGGCATCATTAACTGACACTTGGAAGAATGTGTGCTCAATAGAGTTGGACCTACACAAATTATCTATAAACCTTTGAAGACTTGTTAAAGGACGATTTGGGCTTTTTAACTCAATCTGAGAGACTCATCATTGAGAATAATATGTATTCCCACTTTGGTAACTATCATGAGGTCAATAAATTGGTGCCAAAAGAAGTAAGCCTTTTCTTTTGAAGCCTTTTCTTTTGAAAATTGTTGATTGACAGGTTGTCTTGTAGAGATGCATTATCTCGTAGGGTTATACAGATGAATTCTCTGCAATGTGTACTATGTGGACGCTCAAAGGGAACATACACTCACTTGTTCTCATAACATTTTTGTGAATGTTTGGAGAAATGTGGTTGTTTGGTGCAAATTGCCTCCAATAGCTAACAAGTCTCTTGATGAGATGTTTCTTCCATCTAAGTATTACCAAAAAAATACCAAGCAAGGTGAAAGCTATAATGATTATTTTTGTGTGGTGTATGTGGAAAACACACAACAATAAGGTGTTTAATGGATCCAACTTCCAAGCCATGTTTATAGAAAATTACGGAGAAGGTAAAAGTCCAAGGTTTTTTATGGATACGTAACAGAGTCAAACTTAATTGGATTGATTGAAAATCATGGTGTAACCTTAGCTTCATTGGTCATATGTAATCAATTACGTATTTCTAGCTTTTTGCTTGTTTTTTTTTGCTATATTTTTTTTAAACATTTAATCACCGTTCAAAAAAAAAATAAAGAAGGTGCTCACAAAAGGAATTTATGATGAAGGTTTTTATGGGAAATCGTGGTGGTAAATGACGTGTTCTTATAATCAACACGTGAAAATTTGAAACCTAGAATGTTAAGTAATTATCCTCGTATGGCAACAATAGTCCCTCTATTATTAATTTACTACTTGTGTCTACTCAAACGTAATGTCCAACCATTAACATGTAAATCAACACAAGTGATTTCTTATCAAATCCTAGTCATCAAATATTAAATCATATCTTAATTAAATTATTCAAGGCAAATATAACTCTTTATTCAATTTAAATGCTGTTAATTACTGAATTAGACATAAAAATTTAATAAGATGTTATAGCTTTAATTAGCCACAATGTCACAGTTGCTAACGCCTTTCTAGTGGTATGCTATCAATCAACAAATTTTAATTTTTTTTTAATTTTAGTCCCTAATTTCTCCTTATATATAAACCTGTCAATCTTGACCCATAACAAGATAAATGTGTATGTATGGGTAAACAATTAGTGTAGTCTGGGTGGAAATGGGTAGCAATATAACATTATAAGGGTTGAGATGTGTAAATCTTAACACATTGCGAGTCAAGATGAGTAACTTTAAATATATGTGAGTATAATTGATTCAAATGGGTAAGAATGATTAGTAATATATTTGTTGTGGAAAATCATGAAAAATTACTAAAATAAATTATTTGTTTCATTACAACTCATTTTTAACTTAAAATAAGTTGATATTTTTAAAAACAATCCATTTAAACCCAAACTAATTTTGCTTAAAACTCATCATAACCCGCATCCATCCTGACCCGCACGGCCGCACCCATCCTAACCCGCTACCCTACCCGTCCATTTTGTCGGGCATATTAATATATAATTTTAGTCTCCCAAGTTTATGTTTTAACATGTAAATCAACACAAGTGATTTCTTATCAAATCCTAGTCATCAAATATTAAATCATATCTTAATTAAATTATTCAAGGCAAATATAACTCTTTATTCAATTTAAATGCTGTTAATTACTAAATTAGACATAAAAATTTAATAAGATGTTATAGCTTTAATTAGCCACAATGTCACAGTTGCTAACGCCTTTCTAGTGGTATGCTATCAATCAACAAATTTTATTTTTTTTTTCATTTTAGTCCCTAATTTCTCCTTATATATAAACCTGTCAATCTTGAACCATAACAAGATAAATACGTAGGTATGGGTAAACAATTAGTGTAGTTTGGGTTGAAATGTGTAGCAATATAACATTATAAGGGTTGAGATGTGTAAATCTTAACACATTGCGAGTCAAGATGAGTAACTTTAAATATATGCGAGTATAATTGATTCAAATGGGTAAGAATGATTAGTAATATATTTGTTGTGGAAATCATGAAAAATTACTAAAATAAATTATTTGTTTCATTACAACTCATTTTTAACTTAAAATAAGTTGATATTTTTAAAAACAATCCATTTAAACTCAAACTAATTTTGCTTAAAACTCATCATAACCCGCACCCATCCAGACCTGCACGGCCGCACCCATCCTAACCCGCTACCCTACCCGTCCATTTTGTCGCGCATACTAATATATAATTTTAGTCTCCCAAGTTTATGTTTTATACAGTTTGGGACCAATCTTCCGGCGCCATTACAAGTATACAAACATCACCAAATAGATTACACAAATAATATTTACTCCATAGAAGTTCATGACATACATTTACAACATATTAACATCATTGATAACATGAAAAGGAACATATTTTTATAAACATCATTTTACAACATATAACAATCTACCAAAAAAAAATAGCATTTTCAACATTTAAAGTCTTACAATGACGTTTAGACTATTAAAAAGTGTTAAATAGCATTGAAAATTTTACATAATTGTTGCAACATCCAAGCTTCTTAAATATGAGCCAGTACGTTAGACCAATTTTGACTGTCTGGTATTATAACAAAACAGCAGAGACGAAGCTTGAATTTTTGTGTAGGGGCCAACCCTTAATATAAAATTTTTATGAAGAACAACTAAGGGGACCAGACTCTATTGATATAAAATTTTCCTACCAAATAAACAGCAGGGGCCGGGGCCCCCTCTCGCCTTCATTATGCTTCGTCCTTGCAAAACAGCAAGCCTAAAAACAACACATTTATTATTGCAACAACACAAATAGCCTATAAAATGCTATATAATTCAAACCAATCTGATCACAAATATTAGTCACTAAATGCCACTATGTACAAACAATTTTAGAAACATACAACTTGAAACTCTTCAATCAAATAGTAAAAAGATGATTCCTTCTGAAAGAAAAATAAATTATTATTCAACCGACATGAAAATTGTACCTTAATCCACTATAATTAGCTTAAAAACGTGGTTATGACTCACATTCAATCAAATTTTCCTCCAAGCTTACAATTTGAAATTTTTTCTCATACCAAGTGACAAACAATAATCATTTTATGGTTCGTTATCGAAATTTTTTGTGTAACTTAGTTTCATGACCTAAAATGTTTCAATCATGAAAGTTTAATTTCGCTGCTATTATCATCATCTTCGTCGCCAAGGGGCTATGTTGTTGCCGACTTCACGATAGTTAAAGGGAAGATTTAGTTGGTTATGGTGGATCTGGGTAAAAATAATGAGAGAAAATGTCTACAAATTGTATTTCAAAAAAAAATGGAAAAATTATATATCTATATCTATACTATTATATAATACATATAGGAATGACACAATGTTCTTTTATCAAAAACTCTTAAAATTAAGAGTTTTACAACTCTTAGAACATAAAGGACAACAAACAAAACTTTAAGAGTCATAAACTGAATGGTTTTCTTTTACTTTTTAGTTTGTCCCACATTGATACATTTAAAAAATAAAGTGTCATATAATACCTATAAAAGAAAACCCTCTCAAATCAAATAAATTACTTCTTTACACTTTTGTCATATCATATTTGGTATTTTAAATAATGAATTTTATTATAAAAAAATTTTTAGTTATAATAGTTGATTTGACAAAAATTAGGTGGTTTAAGCTTTTTACGAGTCAAAATCAGTAGTTTAATTTTTTTGTTTTACGCCGCATCGCGCGAGCATCTCACTAATGTGTGTGTGTGTATAGGGGAAGGTTCCTCTAAACAGTTTTTTTTGCCTAAGAATGCTAAGAAGGATTTTTAAAAACTCGAAAACCGACTCAAACAAACTCCTATTGAATTCATTTTTACATCATTGGAACCGGCTTGTAATTCCCTAAAACCTAAACCTTAAATTATAAACAATGAACCCTAATAATAAAACCAAAATTATAAAAACAAACCTTAAACCTATAGATAAAACCTAAAAGCTTAAAAAAATGCCCTAAAATCCAACCTCCAAAACTAGTTGTTTAAGCTAAAACCAAAAAGCAAATATTGTAGGGTTCGATAATATGTTTCCAATGCCATCGAAATGAGTTAAATCGAAGTTCGTTTGGGTCGGTTTTAAAGATTTTAAAAATCTTTTTTAGTCTTTTTAGGCAAAATAAACTTTTTATTTGATCATTTCCCTATATATATATATATATATATATATGTAGAAGGAGGTTCAAATAAGAATGATATTTTGCGTAAAAACAATAAGAACAATTTAAAAACAACATTTGACAATCCTAATGAAATCCGATTGAACTAATTCCGGATGCGTTGAAACCGTCTCGTCGAACTCTACGATCTTAGCATTCAGGGTTTAGCTTTTAGGGTTTAGAAATTAGGTTTTATAATTTGGCTTAGCGTTTGGCCTTAAAGTTTAACTTTTAGGGTTTAGATTTAGCTTTTTAGGATTTCTTTTAATGTTTAAGATAACGGTTTAGCTTTTAGCATTAGGTTTTAGGTTTAACTTAAGAGTTTAGTTTTAGTTTTAGCTTTAGAGTTTAGATTTAGTATTTAGCTTTAGGTTTTAAGATTTAGCTTTAGAGTTTAGGGTTAGGGTTTAAGTTTCAACGAGACGGTTCTAATGCATCCGAAATGAGTTCAATCGGAGTTCGTTAGAGTTGTCAAAGTCCATTTTTAAATTGTTCTTATTGTTCTTAGACAAAATCTTGTTATTATTAGATCTTACCCATATATATATAGGGTAAGGATCCGTTGTTAACCCACCTTAATTGAGGTAGCCCATTAACCCTGGCAAAAAACGCTCAAATCTTCGAAGTTTAAGTTTGCGTTACACTGCAAAGATATATTTTTAAGTTTCGCAGTGTAACACAAAGTTACACTTCGTTTGGCTTCTAAACGCTTGTGAATTAGCAAAAACTTAAAAAAGGAGCCTCCTATTTTTGTATAAAAAAGACCATTAAAAAAATTCGAAGATTTGAACGTTTTTTGCCAGGGTTAATAGGTTACCTCAATTAAAGTGGTTATTATATGATCTCTTCCCTATATATATAAGGTTTGAATCCTTTGAAAACCCGATCTTAAATAGAAACCTTTAAACCCTACATTGACCGTTAGATCAAACTTATTTTAGATTTTAATTAATTAAACAGAAAAACATGTGGTTTATAATTAAAGTTAAATATTTTAATGGGATTTTTGAGAAGAAAATTTCTCTTTTACCCTTTTAGGGGTATAAGTAATTTTTTTCACTATCTCTCCTCTTTCCTCATTAATTAATGTCAGATTCTTTCTTTATTCTCCTCTCTCCTATCTCTACGTGCTCCTCTCTCCTCTCTCTCTTTTTTATCTATACGTTTGACTAACAAAATAAAAAAAAGTTGTTTTTTTTAAGAAAAACAAAAAATATACACATGTGTATCAAACAAAAATTTCACTACACAAACATAATATTACATATTTTCAACCATAATAAATATTACACATGTGTATTTTACATATGAAACAAAAATTACACATGTGTAAATTTATAAAAAAACATCAAATTAACCAAAACACCAAAAACTGCACATGTATAGGTGTAATATTTTATAAATCTTAAATATATAAAATATACACATGTGTAGTATTTCGAGTAAAGTGTACTTTGTATGTTAAAACTTGTACATTTTTATTTATACGCTTGTGTAATTTTTTATATCTTGTAAAAATATGTTTTTTTATTTTGTATAAAAAATATACATTTTTGTTGTTGTTTTGAAATTTTAAAAAATATTTTTTTAAATGGATGGAGAGAGAAGAGATAGATGAGAGAGAAATTTGATATTAATAAATTATTATATATATAAGTGGTTTTAAATGAAAGAGAAAGAGATAAATTATTATACATATGGGTGAGTGGTTAAAGACTTTTATACCCTTTTAATATTAATAAATTAGAAAGAAAAAAAATGTTGATCTAACAGTTGAGATAGGTTTAAGGGTTTTCTCTTTAAGATCGAGTTTCCATTTGATTTAAATCCTATATATATATATATATATACAAAAAACGAAATTAGGCATTTACCCTCAGAGCCATCTCGACTATTGATCTTGTGTTTTACATTAAATCAATAACTTTAAACAGAATTAATTATTAAACAATAGATTATTTTATGCTTATTTCCCATGTGTGTGTTGGGTGTATGTATGATTCACCTATTGTTTCCATTCACCATTAGTTAATTTAGACTAATATATTATGGCGTTGAATTACCAAGTTTTTTTTTATCATCAATAAAATTATTTTTTAATGACAGACTTTACTGTCGGTAATTTTTTTTCCTAATTGTACGTTTATTATTAAAATAAATATTTATATTTTTTGCATATTATAAACTAAAAGAGTCTACAAATAAGTCTTTGTTGTTTGCAGTCAAAGTATATAATCACATGGTGTAGTTAATGGTACTTATTATTGTGTCTACACATCATCATCGTCGTCGTATTTGGTATATCCCAACACTAGTACATCTAAGTAGGATTATAGGAGGGTAAGATGTAGACAATCTTAACACTACCCTGTAGGAATATAGATGTTGCTTTCAATGAGACTCCCGGCTCATAAGACTATCCACAATGGTCACCCCACTGAAAATCCCTCCCCACCGAAATTTCCTGCCACGTCATCACCCCATTGAAAATCTTAAAACCCCACAGTGGTCACCCCACCGGAAAACTTCCCCATTTGTGAGAGATGAGAGAATCATTCCCGCCGGTTGTGTGAAAGGGGTTGAGCGGGGAGCGGTACCCGCTGAACCCACAAATTCGTTCCCGCCGGGGGAGGGGGCGGTGTTCCCGCCGGTGCCCGCCATCCCGCAGTGCCAGCGGCCTTACCGCTGCGCTTAGTCTAATGCTTGACCAACCGACGAACCCAAGGCTTTTAACATTATTTTTCACAAAAGTATGTACAATAATGTTAAAATTAATGAAATGTTACTTTTGCCTCGTGTCTACACAATATGCTATAACAATATATATGATCGTATGAATGTAAATATGTTCTATTTATTTTGTTATAAAAAAGACATGGATTAAAATATGAGCATAATATTATAAAATTTTAACAAATTATTTATATATTTTTCTCTGCCTCGATTTACTACTGTTTTTTTGTCATTTGTGCCTCTCTTTTTAAAATTCATATTTGATATCTACCAATCATTGTTTTTCTTCCTTAAAAAATGATTAAAAAATTAATTATTGTAGACCTAGAAATACACCTCTCAATTCTCGTATATCTTAATTAATGGTAAAACGTACCACTCATGTGCTCTTTAACCATATGTTTGTGGGTTTCAATTTATGTTAACAAATGTTTCGTTAAAAATCAATGTGAGTTGATAATTAAAAAAATAATTTATAATCATAAAAGATATAAAAGTATTTTTTTTAGAATGAAGTTTATTTTAGGTCCCTTGCTTATTCGATTGCATCTCTAATGCAAGTTGTGTTGATTTTATGCTAAAATTTTTAAGTGAAATTACTAGAAAAGTATTTATATATCTTTTTTTTAATATCTATCAACATCACATATATTTAATTTTTACTTTACTATTTGTTTTAAGGGGCAAATAATTATATCCTTTATAAACTTCAAAAATTACATATATATTCTATTTAAAAAATAAGTTACATAATCCTTTTATTTAAGCCAATAAATTTACATATGTAAATAATTCTTGTTTTAATATCATTTGTTAGAGGTGGCATAGTTTTATTTAATTATTTCAATAAAGAAACGTAGAACAATTATTTATTTAAATAAACAATTATTTATTTAAAATAAAATAATGAAAATACAAAGATGGTTTGTCCTTTTTAGAGTCAACTACGACCCGAATATGTATGGTCAAAGACAAGTGGGCCTCAGACAAGAACAAATGTCCCTTGAAATTAAACTCCATTCGGACCCAAACAAGAACCCATCACAACCTTCTTATTTTTCCATGTTCTACATATAAAAGGCATGATATATTGATATCTAAGGAGACGCGTTATGCCGGCCATAATATCATCCTTAATCATAACTCAATTTTTTAATTAAAAAATTAATTTTTTTTAACCTATACGAACTAAATTAAAATAATTTTTACTTTTGTTCACAACTACCCAAATTCAATTTTTCATTGTATAAAAACATTTTATGAATAGTTTTATGTTATTAAAAATGATTAATTTAGTTTTTATAAATATGATTAATTTTATATGTAAAAATAAATAATAAAAAGAAAGAAATATTATATTTTTTTTTATGAATTTTGATAAACCAATCTGAATTTTTATGATGTATATACGATTCATAATTAATTTTTAAATAATAAGATATTAATTTATTTCAATACAAATAAATTATTTATTTCAATAAATTATTTATTGAATAATAATAACTTATCAATTTTATGAAATAAAAATGAAAAAATAAAATTAAAAGACAACCAATAGGATTGGCCCAGGTGTTAAATTGAATCATATTTTTGTTGCATCTGTGAGTCGATCAGCCAACCTGGTTGTGATGGTTGTTTAAAAAACATTTTTGAGCTATTATTTTTCATATGAAATAAACCTATTTTTTGGTTGTCAATAGAAATAGGCTAAAAAAAAATTCAAGGCACTTGAAAGTGGGTGTCTTTGCGTGCATAAGCCTCACATGTTAGGGAGGTTTAAAAGTCCACATATATATATATATATATATATATATATATATATATATATATATAGGGTTGGATCCACTAAGAAGGGATTTTTGCCTAAGAAGAGTAAGAAGCAATAGAAATTTGACACGTGTCATCATAAAATAGTAATACAGTACAAAAAACGAAATACAGTACAAAAAGAAACAAAATCCAGTACAAAAAATCAAAAATCCAGTACAAAAAATCAAAAATGTAGTACAAAAAAAATCCAGTATAAAAAATAAAATATAGTACAAACAACAAAAATCTAATACAAAAAACCACAAAAATCGAGTATAAAAAAATATAGAACAAATCTAGTACAAAAAAAATAAAAATGTAGTATAAAAAATAAGATTTTATACCTAAATTATGTAACACGTGTCAAATTGTTATTAGTTCTCACTCTTCTTACACAAAAAGTTCTTCTTATTTGATCCTTCCCCTATATATATATAAACAAAGCAAAATTTGAAAATTCACTTAAATTGAGAAAAACTTGATGTAAATTTCTACTTTTTTTCTTTTTTTTTGTATTTAGACATGTAATATATGTTATTATAATAAAATAAAAAAGTATACAAGTACTTGTTACACATGCTACTAAATCACGTTTTTATATTGTGTGCATGTAAAAATTTAATATGTAACATATGTGTAACAAACACATATAACTTTTTTTTTGTTTATATTCTTTTCTTATAACATATATTACATAAATATACAAAAAAAATGAAAAAAGAAATAGAATTTTACAATTCGTTTCTCAACTCGAGTAAGTTTACAATTTATTGTTTTAACAACATATATTATTTTGTAACAGTAAAAACACAATATGTTATATATATATATATATATATATATATATATATATATATATATAACACATATAATTTTTTTATTTTCTTATAACAACATATGTTACATACATAAACACAAAAAAATAAACAAAATATGACACTGAGTTTTCACGGGTTTCTCAACTCAAATGAACATTCATTTTATCACTCCCCTTGTATGTATGTATGTATGTATGTATGTATGTATGTATGTATGTATGTATGTATGTATGTATGTATGTATGTATGTATGTATGTATGTATGTATGCGAAAGAAATTTAAAGATTATGGATTGAAAGGTTAATCAAGGGCTTTGCATTAAAAAAATTAGAGTGTTATGAAAACTAATAAAACTCTTATTAACCAATTAATTTAAAAAAAATCATAATTTTTTATTATAAGATTATAAATGTTATAAGATAATATATTATAAGATACGTAAATCACGAATTTACATATATGTAGCTCACAAAGTATTGCATGTAACTCATAATTGTACATTTATGTAATATACAAGATAGATATATGTAATAATATGAGCTATATTATATTATTTTATTTTTTTTACATTTTTCGTAATTTTGATATTTCTAATCTTATAATAAAAAGAAATAATACAAAAACCAAATTTCTTTTTCAATTTATAATGATTGTGATTAGTTTCTAAGTTTTATTTTTTTCCAAAATAAATGTTTTATCATATGTGTGTATATATGTATCTGTGTGTATGTATGTATATATGGATGAAAGAAGTTTAAAGATCATAAATTGAAAGGTTAATAAAGAGTTTTGCATTAAAAAAATTTAGAGGCTTACAATTCATTTAACTATGTAAAATCAATCATTTTGATTAATTTCTTAATTTTGTTTTGTTTATTATTATAACAATTATCATAACATAAATGAAAGTTATTTATCCACTCTCACACACATATTTGAATAGTGGCACTTAGATTTCTTAGATCATCACAATTTCTACAATATTGTAGAATTTAAACTCAAAGGAAATTTTTTTTGAGAGTACACCACATTACCACACTGATGTCTCCATAGGAACTTTAATTGTTTAAACACACACAACCCATAAATTATGTTTGAAAATTTCACATGTTTTCTACTTTATATAACTTGCATATTTATCATTTTTTGAAAAATAAACACCAAATTATTTAACTAGAACAAGAGCCATATTTAGCGGTCGATGTTAGTAAATAATGCTGAAAATCAAAAAGCTTTAGGGGAGACTTCATATATAAAATTTCAAATTCATTCATATATAAATTTGGTTTCTGAAAATTTGAATTGAATAAGCCCTTGAATTCCATTTTCAAATTACATTTGTAAATTTCAAACAGATTAATTTGACCCAATAGTTTCTAATATATGTAAACATACATATAACTTTATTAATGTTATATATATATAAATTATTTATGATATATTTTTTATTATCATAATTCAGTTTATTCGAATCAACCAAAATTAGAATCGAATAACATTATGAGTTTGAATTGATTTTTGACGTTCTAATTTAAATCATTTCGAATCGGTATATCTTTTCAGGAAATTTTCAAAGAAACCGAATAAGGGAAAATTAAGCCGATTCAGTTAACTCATCTAGCTAGACACCATATGTCAACGAATAAACGGTTTTCATATCATCATGCGAAACTAAAATTAGTATGTTGCCCGTCATATTTAAAAAATTAAAAAAAAAAAGAAAAAAAAACTAAAAACATGGTTAGTGCCTCATCTAAGCTTCTTAAGCGTTAATTTTCTTGTTATATTTATGTTACCTAATAACTCTTTAAAGCTATTTTTTTTTTTTTTTTTTGAACAGCAAAGGTTATCTCCTCCTAAACTACTCCACAGTAATTACACCATTACATGGGTTGGAACCCATGACCTCTCATTCTAAGAGGCAAACCTTCCTAATTTTCTATCAATTAAGAAGATATTAAAGAATCCAAAAAACAACTTAATAATAGAACATCAATGTAATTAATTGATAAGAAACAAATGTATATATATGATTGATCCTTTTAATATATGTTATATGTAGAAAGATTCTATAGCAAATGACAAAAATTCATTTTCAACCAAAGAACAAGCTACGATTGCATCAAGTTAAAGGCGAATGAAATGTTCAAATTATAGACGTCCAGGTGGCAGAAGAGACTACGACAGCTCAACTATGGATTTCCACGTCAGCACTTCTACGTGTAAGAATTGAAAGACATGATTGGGTCCACCTCATCATCATACATGAAGGTAGACCTATTTCAATCATAGATGCATGAAAACTGTTCCATTTTTTACATGAAATTGATCAAATTTGCTTTTTATTCCTCTTAAATGGAAAACAATTCCACATTTGGCGTCCATTGGCTAGAGACATTTGTCCAATCTTTTTCATAAAGAAGCACACATAGTTATTAATTAAAATTCCCTACAAAATAAATAAAATTTTTTTAATTCACGTGTACGTCTTCTAATCATCTCTTTAATTGATTGCGATGTAAGTTAATTAAGCGTGTTGCAACAGGATACGTTATAGGTATATGGTTGGTTTCCATACCTCTTTCTTTTAAATAACTCGTGTCTCGTATGATTTTGTGGTTGAAGTTAACCTTGTGCAAAACAAATTAGCGTTAAAAAACAAAAAAGCGTCTAATACAATGAATATCGTTTGCAACCTGACCTTGATCTATACTATACACCTCTTTAGCATGATGTTATGAGTCCCTCAACACCATCTTTATCACCACACCTAATTGGCTAATTGTGAGAGATCGAATGGCTAACCCAAGTGAGAAACAAACAGATTATGAAGGAGGAGACCCCACATACAAAATGGTTCAAAAATGCCAAAACAACCATCCAATTGGTTCCAATAATGAATGTCCTTTCCATGTGCCATCCAAAGACACATGGGCCTTGTTACCTTATCCCTCACAACATCATGTAACCCTCCACTAATTTTCATTCACCAGTCTCTTTCACATAGCCATTACATCCACATATATAATCAAACATTTACAAACATGGGTTCACACCATTAAAGACAATTTTTAAAAAAATATATATAAATAAAGCTTATTTTTGTTAGCTATTTTGTCTTCTTTTTACACAATACACAAATAAAATACAGTAAAAAAAATATAAATCCAACATAAAGAAAGACAAATCTGGTACAAAAAACATGTGTTTTTATTTGTTAGCAACAAAGTATTGTTTTTATTTGATGTTCTCTCTATACATATAATCATTACCATACTTAATATATTCCACCATTAGCAAAGTTAAGATAAGGTTTGAGGAAAGTAATACGTATACAACCTTATCTCTACCTCGTTGGAATAGAGATAATGCTTCCAATGAGACCTTCGACTCATATGATGCCTGATTAACCTACAAATCCAATGCTTTTAAAGTTATCTTAACAGAAGTTAAGGAAAATAACGTAAAAATAAGAGAAATTTTACTTTTGTCTATTAAGTGCTTTTACATTCTCTCTATACATACATTTTTAATTTCACGGATATATACTGAGGTGTGTGCGTGTGTGTGTATATATATAAGGAAAGCATCAATTGTTAACCCATGTTTTTACGTTAACCGAATAGCTACATCTTATTAGTTTGGGGCCCACATTAAAGTAAATATAAAGATGTATGTTTTTTTTAATTAATGTAAGGCACACTTACATTAATAAAAAAAGGAGAAAAAACCTAATCATTTAGTTTACTTTAATGTGGGCCCAAAGTAATAAGACGTACTTATTCGGTTAACGCAAAAAGGAACGGTTAACATTCGAACCATCCCCTATATATATAGACACACACTCACCAATGAGCGAAAAAATGCAAAAAGAAGACAAAGACTGTTCAGCAATAAAAAATCTTGAGATCTAAGCTATGGTGCATGTAATTTAACCCAAGTATATATATTTAAACTCTTTCCATAATAACATAATTGAGTGTTAATCATGTGGTTAATGGAACCGTCCAAACATTGTTTGACTTGATCTCGGTTAACTTTCTTGATCTGCCAAACGGGGACACCATGTTGATGATTTCTTGGTTATTGTAGTCAACCCATCTTCTATGCTTATAACGACTGATGTATTAATTGTTTACGTAGATGAAATGTGAGTTTTGTTACTTTTTTTATTATATCAATTAATAATTAAATATCACAAAGTAATATAATATTTATGTAGGGAGTATAGGTCGGTTCATTGTCTTGCAGTTGGTAGTTATTTCAGGTAATTGTTTGTGATTATTTAAACATTTGTATATGAAATTATAAAATGAATTTATGTGGTCAACAAACTGCAAGTTGGAATATTAAGTAATTATTATTATACAAATACAATCTTCAATAACTTCCACTGCTTATCTCTGTCAACCATGAACATGTCCATGTCAGAAAGAGTGTTGTATCATTTTCATACTTCATTCCCATAATTAATGCTCTATTAAATACAATCAAATAAGGGTATGAATATTAGTGCATCGATGTATTGATAACAACATTTTTTGTATTTTGATGTGATTGATTTGATTTGAGAACGATGTATAAAAGAAAATGGGTGGTGTATGAATATTAGAACCCTAAAATAATTCAAAACAAATTCAAAGATCAATATGATATTAATTTACTGGACTATTTTAGTGACAATAAAAAAATAGTATTAAAAATTTATTCATTAGCAACTCGATATAGAAAACACATATTTACAAATGAGAAAATGGCAAAAAATAATAAAAATAAAAAACTCATTGACATCTTAAACGTATCAATAATAGATAACTTGAATAAATAATCATATTTGATTAAAAACATATAAGTCATGACAAATTAGTTATAAAGATTGAAATGTGAATAAAAAACATTATTATGCCATCTATATTGTGGTATAAAAAATTTAAAAAGTGATTTGATGCAAAATTAAAGCATTAGAAAAGCCTGGAGAAACATTACGTGGCGTGGCGTATTTACGAATTTAATTGTGTGTATTATATCGCTAATATTAATATGATAAGTACATAAAAGAGTATGAAGTTACAACGAATCAGTTTTGTAGACCAAAATATAAAATAAAAAAACAGTTATATAACTGTAAACAATATTGATTAATAGGTTTTGATTTCATTTTTCATGATACCAACATGATACCGTTAGTTGATAAAACACATGATTATTATTCTATTTTAGATATAAGAAGTGAAATTTATTAAGTAAAAATCAAATTATATTTAATATTAGCTTAGAAAGCCTGTGTATTACATGGTTAAATAAATAAAAAAATTAAGTAATAATTAGTGATCATTTACTTAGAAATTATAATAGTATTTAATAAGAGAGAAAGCAAAAAATAAAAAGATACAAGATAATGATATATGCACTTTATATATTACGAGATAAATGTGAAAAAACTAAATTAAACTACAAAAAATAATATGTGTTTATTAATTAATTTATTATTATTAAAAGTTATAAATATGCATAATTATATACCTCAAACTTGTTTGGAGAAACTAAGTTTGTCGCTTACCTCTATTGTCATTTGTCAAATTCTTATCATTGCACTTAATTGTCTCTCATATTAAATAACTATATTTTCTTTTTTATGAAATAAATTATTTCTTTTAATTAATAATTATAATAATAATAATAATAACTAATATATAATTTATCTTTTATAGTAAAACACACTTAAAAAAATTAATAAAATACAAAATTTTCTAAAATCTATTTTTTTGTAGTAAGAAATACTTTATTTTAAAAACACATAATTTATGTAAAAAACAAGTTATCTTAAAAATGATTTTTTTTTTAAAAATAAAATATATTATAAAAGGAGTTTTTAAACAATTGGATTTTTATAAACAAGCGATGTTTTTTAATTTATTTAAAAAATGAAGTGATAAAAATGATAGAGAAAGTTACACTTTTGTTCCGTTATATTTAACACTATTTTTAAATTGGGTTATTTAACTTTAATAATTACAGAAATTATATTTTATATTATTGATTTATAAAAGTTAGTTTTTAACGTTAGTTATTTAAGATATCAATTGTTATACGTTAAAATCATATATTATTTGTATGGTGATTAAAATTTTTAATTATTTTTATTACTTAAAATATATATTAATATGTAAATTAATCATTTTATATCAATATATAGTTTTATAATTGCTAAATTTTCATCATTAATACTTAATATTTTAAATTAAATCTGTATAATACACAGGTTAATAACTTTGTTCAGGTGATAATGTGATATTATAGAATTAATTAGTTATAAAATAATTTCTTAATAATTGAGTATTTGATTAAATAATCCAATGATATCTTTATTCGTTATTAACCCTAATAGCATGATATCATAATACTAATTAATTATGAAATAATTTCTCAATAATTAATTATTTGATTAAAATAATCCAATGATCTCTTATTCTTTTAAGCTCAATAATTACATTTTTGATAAAATATATTTGTTACTTTCATTAAAGATGATTAGATTACTTAGGTCTTAGGCCCCGTTTTGTTTACGGGATTATCAAAATTAGAATTAAAACTGGAAAATTACCAAATTTTGTCATGAAGGTTAATAAATGAATTTAATATGAAACTAGTTATGAATAACTATAATTTTTAATGTTACTTATAAATTTTAAAAAATTCATTTATATTATGACTAATTATTATATAATCAAGATTCTTTTACGTTTTAATCAACTTTAATATTTTAGAGAACTATATCAGTAATTTGTTTTAATTTTTGTTTAGCAATTCATGAAATCAAAATTTTGTTTATTACCAATCAAATTATTTAATAGTTTTATATTTTTCTACATGATCATTGTTAATTATTATTGATTTTTTTATACAAGTTGTATAAGAAATGAATTTCTATCATGATACATACACACACACACACATATAGGGGAAGGTCCATTGTTAACCCATTGTAATTGCGGTAACCTAAATAACCCTGCAAAAAATGGCCGAATCTTTGGTTTTTTTAATGGTATTTATTATACATATTTAAGTGTAGTTTCTTTTTTATGTTTTGACTAATTCGTAAGGCAAATCGAATTTGCATCAGTGTAAAAGTTTTGCAATTTTCTAAATGTTGCGAAAAGTGCAAAACTTTTACACCGATGCAAATTCGATTTGTCTTGCGCATTAGCCAAAACACAAAAAAGAAACCCCCTAAATATGCATAATAAAAACCATTAAAAAACCAAAGATTCGGCCATTTCTTGCAGGGTTATTTGGGTTATCGCAATTAAGCATGGTTCTTATTTGAACCAAATCCTATATATATATATAGGGTTCTTTAAAAAACCATTATTTTGGAGAAAACTAAAAAAAACTAATCAAAATCATTACCAATTAAATTTTTTCTTCTTTATTTGTTATTATGATACGGTAAGAAATGTACAAAAAGAATAAAAAAAAATATGTATATTTCATGTTATTAAATATATGTAACTTATATGTTACACTTACTAGTTATATATATGTTTACATGCGAAACATTTTGAGTTACATATACGTAACTTTGTGATATACATATTTTTATTAAATTTTATTTTTTATTATAGCATTTTTAACCTGATAATAAAAAAATAAGAAATTTTTTTTTTAATATTTTTTGATAAGTATGAGTTTTTTAATTTCCTTAAATGTGAGAAGTTTTCTTATAAATCTTCCTATATATATGCGCTAAGGAACCCTAGACTAACTGGTGTGAGAAGAGACAACCCGATGACTTTTCAACAATTAAACATAAAAAATGATTACAAGTTTTGTTTTGTTTTTTTTTTCAAAAAAAGCTAAAATAAAGTATCGTTATTTAAATAATCATATTGACACCATCATACAAGAGAAAACTAATGTTAAGAAAACCCTTATCTCAACGTAGAATATTTTTTGCTTCAGTTGAAACTCAAACTCAAGACCTTACATTCCAAAAGCGAATAGTTAGCATTAGCAGCTTGTAAACCCTTTGGGTTTTTATTGTATTTATTGGCTTTTTTTGCATAGGCTTGTGTTTTTTTCATGAACCCTCCCATTATTTTTCAAATTTTATTAGCTTCTATCTACTGCATGTCGTCAGTATAGCCTTGCTTTGTACCGACAAACCCTATACCGACGACTTTGTGCTCTATTGGTACGGATATGTACTGACGAAGCCTATGCCATAGACCTGTCGGCAGAACATGTTAAATTGACCTATAGCAGCAAAAAATCATCAGGACAAGTTGTTAAAATTTCCTCGAGATAGGCCCCAAAAGGGTGTAGTGATATATGTGCATGTGTGTATATGCATATATGTATATTTGTATGTGTGTGTATTCTTATTTGGGGGAGGTAATGCTATGGGTTTAGCATGTGGAAATTATATGATACATAAAAGGAGGCATGTGAGCATGTGTTGATGTATAATATATCATGCTATGGCATGTTACATATAATGTATAGCATGAAGTCGATGGAGTTGCAGAATTCAAATCTTGGTTATTAATGTTTGAGAAACTAATCATTAGTTCTTTGGACTTCCGATTTTGAGATCACTTGGCTTATCATGCTCAAATTCTTTAAGTCAATTATTATCATATAATGTTAACAACAAACGCACTTCAATTATGGTGATTACATCCTCCGTCATTATTGTAGATTTTTAAACTTCTGAAGGATGATATTGCAAAGGATTTATTTATTAATTCATAAACTAGGTTATAAATCCGTTTATTATACGGATTTTAAGAATAAAATTATGTGATTTTATGTCTAGGTCTTCATATCTTTACATAATATTCACATTTTTTTTAATATTTTTAATATTAAAAAATATAAAAAGTGTTGTTATCCATACACCGGTGTACCAATATCCATACCCTAATTTTATTACATTCTTTTAAATTTGCATAATTATTAAAACTAAAAATACGCGTTACACCTTTTAAATTAAAAAACTTTAAAAATAAAAATTTATATAAAAATGTTCTTAGTGTGTGTACGTATATATATCACTAGGTTAGTATCCCGTGTATTACACAGATTAAATAAAAAAATATAACGAATAATTATCATTGAAAATTTATAAAATAAAAGATGATTTTTAATATAAAATACGGTTACACTTTCACATGATTTAAAATTTTAATATTAAAATAATAATAATATTTCTTAGACACTAACTTTTTTTTAAAGTTTGTTACACTTTAAACATTGTGTTTGAAATAATTGTTTTTACAAATTTTATAATTTATAGTATTTTTTAAAATGTGTTTTTAATATTAATATATTTTAATGTATTAAAAAAATCTTTTTTATTTTAAAAATTTATAAAAATTTATAAAAATTTATAAAAATTATATTTTATATTTATAATTAGTATTATTATTTAATACTATACGTATTTAATAGGAGAGAGACGAGTAAATGAAAGTTGAATTATTTTAGAAACATAGCATGTGTCACTAAAAACAATTATTTATTAGTATATGTATTGGTGAAGAGCATTGCCTATATTTTATATTTTTAACAAAAAATGTAAAAGAGTTCTAATAAACGTGCATCATCCACTATAATGTAATCCGATTTAAAAATAAAAAACAAAACCGGTTAAATAACATAGTTGACCACACTCATGAAAGAAATAGGAACTAACTTCCAAAAGTAATAAAAAAAACTGATATAATTCAAATAAAATTAAATATACTTTTCTTTAGGTATTTATAAAGTTAAAGATGTCACCATTTATATTTAAAAAGTGTCATATTTCATCTTTTATATAAATAAAATGTTATAGTTTATATTCTTTAAACTAACTATTGTTACATTTTCTGTTAAGTTTATTTTAAAATGATCAAAATGCCCTCATTAATAAAGAATAAAATATGTAACTTTCTAAAAACATAAGTAGCATTTTATATAACTTTTCCCAAAAAAAATTAAGCACCCTAATAATAATATTTTCATACTATTATTAATGGTTTATGATAAAAAAAATCAAGTTACTTTTATAACAAAACAATAAAATATATTTCTAGATTTTACCTAATTTCTTTAAACTTTTTTAAAAATTATTTTTCTAAACTCTTTTAAAAATGATATTTTAATTTTTTTTATAATAATATCTTTTTTTATATTCTTTAAAAATGACGTGTTTCTAAAATTTTGTGCTAACTATATGTCATCTGTATAGTTTCAAAGTATTTTATTTTCTTCTCTTTATTATCATAAAACATTATGCATTTTTTTTCTTTTTTGCCATATGTCAACAACATTTTTGAAACAATATCTTGTTAATTTATAGTGACGTGTAGATTTTTCCCCATGTATACTGGATTAATGAAACAATAGATAGCCCAACTTTACTTGTGAAAAGATTAGAAAAAGCGTCGTACTGCTTCATGCGTGCATCACTTGACTCAGAGAGATATAGTTCAGTTGGTAGATTATGTCATTGACACATGTGTGCTACATCAAAAGCAGATTTGTCACAATTTCAAGTTCTAAACACATTTTATTTATGTGCATTGTTAGACATGGTTAATTAGAAATTAAGTCACAAGGGACCTTAAATGCTACATTACTAAAAGAAAATAAGATTTTAGTCTCATACTATGAAGCTAAGAAGAAATTTAGAATAATTGGGTTAAAATATCTATCTATCCATTCTTGAATCAATTGCTATGCTTTGTTTTTGAAGGCGAATGAAACATTGAAAATTATTTGGTGTGTAGGAAAAACAAATGGTTGATAAAAACATAAAGGGGAAGAAAGTACCACAAAAAATGTTGTGTTAATTTCCGGCTTTGACAAAATTATAGTTATCATTCACGAGAGAGGATGTGAATTCAAAAAATACTTGATGCATAATGGATCATATCATGCATCACTCGATGATGGGGATGGATGACAAGAAATTGATAAAAGATATACTGATTTATGAAAAAAAAAATAAAAAATACCATAAACATCCGCTTGGGTTTACCTACCGATGGTTTTAATCCATTCAATAACGTGTGGTAGTCTTATAGTATATGACCGGAAGTGTTTACAACGTATAACACACCACTGTTGTTATGTAAGAAATAGTCCTCTTTCATGTTAAATTTGCTAATTCTCAACCCAAAATTTCATGGAAAATGTTTTCATAAAGCATTTGGTAGATAAGTTGAAAATGTTGTAGGATAAAGGAGTTAAAATGAACGATGCATTATATAAAGCTATTTACTTGTAACATGTAACATTTGAGAAATTTTGTTGAAGGGTTCCAACATGTAATTTTGGCAAATCTCAAAATTAGAGTAATTACGTCAAATTTATCTAAATCTATATTTGTTACAACTCATATGTGTATATATATATATGTACGTATGTATGTACGTACGTACGTACGCACGTACATACCTATGTATGTATGTGTGTGTATGTATGTATGTGTGTGTGTATGTATGTATGTATGTATATGTGTGTGTATGTATGAGTGTGTGTCTGTATGTGTGTATGTATGTATGTGTATGCATGTATGTCTGTATGTATGTATGTATGTATGCATGCATGTATGTATGTATGTATGTATGTATGTATGTATGTATGTATGTATGTATGTATGTATGTATGTATGTATGTATGTATGTATGTATGTATGTACGTACGTATGTGTCACACCCTCGCCAACGGCGGAATTGCAAGGATGAGACAAAACTGAATATCTTGAGCACATTGCATATGAGATAATTCTAGTCATACAATATCATAATAAACATGTCCACAAAATAAAGTAGTGTTTATACAAGTCTGAAGATTCAAAATTATAAAGCCTAATTTCATCCAGGTATTATAAATAAATCTCAGCTGTATTCAAAAGACTGGCTTACTTCTCCAACTACTTGTTTAACCTCTAATTCCTTGAAATGCATGTTAAATCAAAAAGGTCAACATAATTGTTGGTGAGTTCGTAGGTTTACGACTCGATAAAATAATGAAGTATTGTTCACAAATAAGCACGAGGTCTTGAAGCAATTTGCATAAGTTCACAACCATACCTACTGACTTCTTGTACACCCTTTCTTACTAATGTCTTATCACAAAGCATTAATTCTTGTTGGAAATATACCATTCATAAACCATGGAATCGTGGTTGGTGCGACCAAACTATGAATGGAGGTTTGTCAAACCCCGCTAGTACTAACTTATATTAATCCTTCGGCTCAGCATTGTGAGTTAAATCATTGTATAGAGAGTAGGGCCATTTAAGTGATAAGTTCTTGTCTTATGCAACAATATCATAACCATGTGCATATTCTTGTATGAATAATTTAAGTAACATGCATAAACCCCAAAAGTTAAAATAATATTAAAAGGGGCTACGAAAACTCACTATAGTCGTAGTGAAAAGGATTCCTGAAATCTTGAGTTGATGCACACCGCCCTATGTAAGCCCTACAATATCATAGGTTGATAGAGTCAATGGATCATTCTAGTAAGATTGTCGATTGACTCCAACTTCTAGTTTGATTTCTGTGAAATTCTCATAGTATTAATTTTGTTTATTTATTCTTCTTTTATATCATTCTAGTTATGTTTATTTTAGTCTAATGGGTATTCCTTACAACCCATAGCATTTATCATAAAGCTTATATATACATGTTTACATATCTATTTACTTATCTATTTTACTTACCCATATGAGCATCTCCCTTTATGAACCTCATTTGGGATCATGGATCCTTATACATAGGTTCATGCACCTATTCGACACTAGATTATGTTCATGCATACATACATACATACATATATTCCCAAGGTCATTCAAAGTAAATGAGCCTAACAACATATGAATGTACCATTTGGTTTGAATGCATAAAAGGAACTTCATAGGTTATAGAATCATGTTCATAATTCACTTAACACCCTTTCTGTTCTTCTTATGTAGTTTTATTTAGATAAATATCTTATCATTTTTGTTCTGGTAATAAACTATTTTCTACAAATGTTATATATGTATCAAAGCAAAACTTTGTTTAAATCATTTTTTTATAACGTTGGTAAAAAAGATAGTTCGGATGTTGGTTATCCTGTTAATATAAACCCGTTTAACCCTTGCTTCTCCTTTCAATCTCGATATATATATATATATATATATATATATATATATATGTACTTCCCCCATGTATATTCGATCTCCCCTGGTATTAGTTCACACATGGATTATATATCACAAATATGGGTTTGCATGTAATTTACGTGAAATTGTATGTGTGGGTATTTTCGTGTACCAGCATGCATATATATATGTTCGTACATGATATAGCCAAATGAAAACTTTTTGTCTTTTATTTAACCCATGTATTTCGTATATCTTTTGATAGTTGTATATCCCACAGAAGCTTATTACGTCTTGCATGTATTCTCATTGTTTAGTTATCTTACAACCATTTAGTGGGTCATTGAAAAATTTAAGTACAACCATCATCCTTATGGAGCGGTTTCTTTTGGGTTTAGTGACTACCGACTTTCACACCCTTGTGTGACTTGCTTATTTGTAGCTTACCTTTTGTTTATTATGTGCTTGAAAACTAACCTTAAACAAGCAAGGATTGGTGGTGGTGCAGTCTCCTAAGGGCTATTCGTCGAAGGTTGGCCGATGTTGGAGTTGTCTCGGACAGAAGAGCAGCTGGTCATCCGGTGGTGTTGCACGATCGAGGCTTGGCAGGGCTGGATGGTGTCTGATCAAGTGTTACTGGAGTCCTAGCCAAGAGGTTTTTCTTGGTGGATGTTGGCTTCGGTTGTAGGTGTTGGAAGGGGTATGACTTCCAAAAATAAGATAGAAGGAAGAGAGGATTGGTGTGGGTCTTTGGATTTCTCCAAATGTGAGTATTTATAGGCTCACTCAAGGTTCTTGGGTGTAGGTGAAAGGTAACTGGTTAGTTACATTGGAAGGAGGTTTATTGGGGTTTAGTTCAATATTTATCTCATGGATTTGATGGACAAGACC
Organism: Mikania micrantha; assembly: GCA_009363875.1. Classification (NCBI taxonomy): domain Eukaryota; kingdom Viridiplantae; phylum Streptophyta; class Magnoliopsida; order Asterales; family Asteraceae; genus Mikania; species Mikania micrantha. The sequence goes on along the minus strand of CM018696.1, from coordinate 12,833,419 downwards.
GAATGTTAACCTAGTATGCTAGAGATCATGATGACCACTCCTTGGGAAGGACCTCCTTGTCCTTATGGCTGCCAAAACATGGGAAGTAATGAAAGAAACATGGTTGCTTGGTTTGGTGAGATATGACAAATGAGGGTCTTGAGGTGACTTTTTGTGTATTGTTAAATTAAATAGGTGTACTAACTTCTTATGGTATTTCTTAGATGAGTTTTCTTGAGAGGTTAATGTAAATTTTTAATGAGTTCATGGTGTTTTGTTTTATGTGGGATCGGCTAGAGTATAGTAAGGGTGAGGGGTTTTGTTTTTAAAAAAAATTAAGTATAGTGATAGTGTTTGTACAAGATTAGGTTGTGAAATAGTTTGGTTAAGTATGGACATGATCTAGTTTATGTGAGGAGTAAGTTGTTAAATTCTCCTATTATTTGGTTTACTTACACATATACATGTAAACGTATTTATATATGTGTGTGTTGTATGTGGGTGTGGGTTATACACACACACACACACACACATATATATATATATATATCAGACAATTTGTTGTTTTGTATTTATTCAACTTTGTTTTGATAAGGTTTTGTATGGGTTAATTTAGTATGTTTCTCGTGTTTTGTTTTTAATCACCCTTGTCCTATGAAAATGAATTAAGATCAAAGGAATAAATACCTGTCTTATTGGTGGTTGTTACAGTAAGTATGTATGAAGTAAGGTTATATATGTTAAAAATAAAGTGTATAAGCTTTTATAATAGGTTTTAACATAAAATGTTGACATATAAACTTTAAGAGGTTAATGTTACAATTTTTTGAGACATAAACCTAATATCCTGACTTTCTTATCATCCAAAGTGCATCATATATATATATATATATATATAATGAGATAGGACAGTGTGTTTTGGAAGGCTTAGGTGGTGTTTGTTTTTCCCAAAAGGAATGCGCAAGCTCTTCTGTCTCTGTCGCACAAACTACGCGTATACATTGTCATCTGTATACTATTTGTTTTTTCAAAAATGTTTTATCAAAAAACATCTACGTGAGCTTTTATTGGTGCAGATATGGCCCAACCACTTCTAAGATCTTCTAAGTTCTGCAGAGACCACCCACCACCAGGATCAGTTTAGCACAAAATAAGCTTTGTAAATCGTTAATGACGTTGATCAGGTGTTATTAACCATTTACCCAACTCAAAGGCTCTAAACATTTCCAATCCCATCATCCCAACATGCATGACACTAACTACATTCCTAACCTTGCACCTACGTCTTAACTCATACATAACATTCAGCTCGTGGCATCAGACTACCCTTGACTGGCATCCTTATCATTCTGTCCCATTTTCAGTTTAAGTCCAGGCATTATGAATGACCGGATCTCTCAAACTATGGCTCTGATACCAACTTGAGAGGCCCCGAGTCCCGGGAGTCCCCTCGGTTGGCAAACATCAAACCCATAGTCATTAAACCATGATTTCATTACTATTGCAGCGGAATTTAAGGTGCTTACATAAAATATTATACAGATTTAAACAAACATTTACATATAACCCAAGTCTCTATAGTATTATAACACAACCAGATAATGCCAGGGTAGTCCTCAAGGTATGCCATGAGCCATCTTGTTCTCATTTCTGAAACTATTCAACCTGATATGCATGTAAAACAAGTCAGCTTTATGCTGGTGAGTTCTAAGTTAGATTTTTAAATAAATCTTTTAATCGTTCATATCATCACATAACATAATTCAAATACATAGCATACCTATTCTTATAACATAATTACATAACATACATATCATCATAACATCATTCAAACGGTGAAGGAACTTCGCCGTCAACTGCTGACCCGAAGTCAAACAGGCTTGTGCAACACAAGGCTCTATAACACTGTCTATCGAATTCGACAGGCTTGTATCAATACAAGACTCTATAACTATCAACCCGAAGCTGATAACTCGTGCATGCATAAGATTTCTTTAACTGAACTGACGACACACAGTCGACAGGCCTGTGTTTCCACAGGACTCTTTAACCATCAACCGAAGTTGACGGCTCATACCGGTACAAGACTTCTTTACATATCATAAACGGCTCCTTTCACCGTTGTGCTCAAGTTTTGCCCAACCGCAGCCAGCAAAACTTCATTTCCTCGACCTCGGCCGAGTGTCTTACAAAAACAAAAATAATTCCTTTCTGAACCATCGTTGAGACTTAAAAACATTCTTTATTGGAAAACAAACTTTTCTTGAAAACATGCTTTACCTGACCATAATCAGGTTAAAATTCACTTTCATACAATAACTTTATAACATACATACAATCCGTTTCATAAAACAACTTTATAACATGCATATCAGCCCAAAATGATAAAACATTTAAAACAGGGCGATAAGAACTCACTTGATATCTTATGGTAGCAAGATTCCTCACAAACTGGTACTACTGGTATAATTCTGCATTGATTTACGTTTAATAAGTTATTTATGTCTTAACTTACTGATTAAATCTTTCTGAACGTCCAATGTCCAAGACATTGCCTTGATAGTCGGAATAGTCTCAGATTAATGAAATAGTTCATGTTGTTGATTATAACGCTAAAACAGATTCCTAGACAGATTAATGGCTTAGAAATGATCAATCTTTGTTATTGATTACCCAGATATCATGGAATATCACAACGTGGTACTATAATAGGTTTAACAACCATGTTTAACATACTAATCTGTATGTTACCATAAACATCAGATAATCGTTACAATGAGTATATTAATGGTTGTGATTAGTTTGAAACACCTGGATTCCACGTTGCATGTCAAGGATTAATCAAACTAATCACCTACAGTGTCATAATCAAATGGTTTAAACCATTATAACCATTGTTATTATTCCATGCAAACCGGGCATTACAACGGATCAAAACAAGGATTTACCCGATAACAATTCGAGTTTGTCATTTATAATCAATCCTAGCCATCATTTATGCAATAATCAACAACCCTAACTATATCATTACGTTCAAAAACAAGATTTAATCAATCATTATCAATCTAGAAGGTTAAAATGAACCGTTACCTATTCAGACGGAGTTCTGCGTGTAAAAAGACGATCAGGACTTGCAGAAACGTTCCCTGGTGCGATCCACGTGATCTAGAAGCTTTAAAATTGAAGATTGGATGGCTTAGAAGGTGATTTTCGTGTGGGAGGTGCTGATCGTCGAAGATAAGGATGAGATATGAGATTTCAAGATGAAAATTGAAAATTGACTTTTTAAGCAAAAATTGCGATCTGATGACACCAGGCGCATCGCCCCAGGCCGAACCTTGAGCTGGGGCGTAGCGCGCGGGAGGTAGGGTGGCTGGACATCTTCGTGGGTTCCGGGCGTACCGCCCCAGGTGGAGGAGTGGCGCGGGGCGTACCGCCCCATGCAATTTTGTCCACTTTTCGATTTTTTATCTTCGTTTTGCGATTCCGGACAAACCGTATCTCCGTTTCGCGCTCGATTTTGCCCATGTTCACCATTTCTCGTGTACTATCATCATGTAATAATTTCGATTTACAACTCAACGTAGATTTCATGCACGATCAAATGTGCTAAATCTTTGGCTGTTACATCGTCTCTTCTGTTAAGCTTCTTTCAGGTAATTTTCTCTTTATTATCTTCATTATTCATTTATTTATTACTTTCTTGGGGGGCGTTTGGTAGTGTCTGAACCATTCAGTGCTGAATGATTAGGATGTCTCAATGATTAAGTGCTGAATCTGTTAAGAGCGTTTGGTTAAACATCTGAATAAAACAAAACCTCCTTATTTCTAAACCCCAACCGCCCACCCCTTCCCAACGGTCACACCTCGGTCGCCCCCCACCCCCCATCGGTAGCCTAAGGTCGCAGCGCCTTCGAACCCTAAAACCAGAACCCTCGGTCGTCGATTTGATGGTGGGGAGAGTGAACAACCCTAAACCCACAAGTTGTCGATTCGAAAGCTAAAACCACAACCAGTCCTCTGATTCCGGTCGTGGTTCGGTGGTGGAGTGGCTATCGATTCAGACCTTAGATCGTGAACGACGGTCGTGTAGCGGGGGCAGTGGCAGTTGGTGGGAGGTGGTGGTCATGGAGCAATGGCAATCGGCATTCGGTGAGCGGAGGCGGTTATGAAGTATTGGCAGTCGGTGGGCGGCGGTGGTCATCTGTAGACTATTTGTTTGTTCAAAAATGCTTAATCAAAAAACATCTACGTGAGCTTTTATTGGTGCAGATATGGCCCAACCACTTCTAAGATCTTCTAAGTTCTGCAGAGACCACCCACCACCACCACTTACCACCCACCTTCCACCATCGTCTACCACCACCACCAAAGCCAGACACTACCACCACCACTGTCGGCCACCCATATAACCCGCCACCACCTTCCGTACATCACCAACAATTTATATAAACAGTCGATGTTAAAAAACAAATAGTCTTCTTTGCAGACTGTAGCTATTTAGTCCACCTCTTCTTTTACAGATGTCTGTAGATGTGGTCCACAAACTACACACATTTTACATCATAAAAAAGCACCACCTTAGATATAAAGGATACCAAGTAAGAATCACTACATGTTAGATTTTATGTTTTGGCATAAGATAACTTTCAGATGACTATCTTGTCAACTTTTCCCTATCCTCAGGCTAATATTTTGGACCACTTAAAGTTCCTAGATATACTTGTATACTTAGGAGCTATTACGTTCTAATGGTGCCTAAACCTAAACCCAAATGAGCAGGAATCACAAACAAAGTTGATAAAGTAACCCTTGACTCGCACCAAGATCCAATGTTTAAAACTAATTATTGACACCATGAAGGTTGAGAAAAACAAGTAGAATAACCAAATTCTGGTGGTTCTACAAGTGCAACACCCCTTTGGATATTGAACTTAGTAGTTTTATTTTATGCTCTCGACGAGGAGTGATGTCCTTCAAGCTCGTCTCTTCTGTTAAGCTTCTTTCAGGTAATTTTCTCTTTATTATCTTCATTATTCATTTATTTACTACTTTCTTGGGAGGCGTTTGGTAGTGTCTGAACCATTAAGTGCTGAATGATTAGGATGTCTCAATGATTAAGTGCTGAATCTGTTAAGAGCGTTTGGTTAAACATCTGAATAAAACAAAACCTCCTTATTTCTAAACCCCGACCGCCCACCCCCTCCCAACGGTCACACCTCGGTCGCCCCCCCCCCCCGTTTGGTCGCCTAAGGTCGTAGCGCCTTCGAACCCTAAAACCAGAACCCTCGGTCGTCGATTTGATGGTGGGGAGAGTGAAAAACCCTAAACCCACAAGTTGTCGATTCGAAAGCTAAAACCACAACCGGTCCTCTGATTTCGGTCGTGGTTCGGTGGTGGAGTGGCTATCAATTCATACCTTAGATCGTGAACGACGGTCGTGTAGTGGGGGCAGTGGCAGTTGGTGGGAGGTGGTGGTCATGGAGCAATGGCAATCGGCATTTGGTGAGCGGAGGCGGTTATGAAGTAGTGGCAGTCGGTGGGCGGCGGTGGTCATCTGTAGACTATTTGTTTTTTCAAAAATGTTTCATCAAAAAACATCTACGTGAGCTTTTATTGGTGCAGATATGGCCCAACCACTTCTAAGATCTTCTAAGTTCTGCAGAGACCACCCACCACCACCACTTACCACCCACCTTCCACCATCGTCTGCCACCACCACCAAAGCCAGACACTACCACCACCACTGTCGGCCACCCATATAACCCGCCACCACCGTCCGTACATCACCAACAATTTATTTAAACAGTCGATGTTAAAAAACAAATAGTCTTCTTTGCAGACTGCAGTTATTTAGTCCACCTCTTCTTTTATAGATGTCTGTAGATGTGGTCCACAAACTACACACATTTTACATCATAAAAAAGCACCACCTTTGATATAAAGGATACCAAGTAAGAATCACTACATGTTAGATTTTATGTTTTGGCATAAGATAACTTTCAGATGACTATCTTGTCAACTTTTCCCTATCCTCAGGCTAATATTTTGGATCACTTAAAGTTCCTAGATATACTTGTATACTTAGGAGCTATTACGTTCAAATAGTGCCTAAACCTAAACCCAAATGAGCAGGAATCACAAACAAAGTTGATAAAGTAACCCTTGACTCGCACCAAGATCCAATGTTTAAAACTAATTATTGACACCATGAAGGTTGAGAAAAACAAGTAGAATAACCCAATTCTGGTGGTTCTACAAGTGCAACACCCCTTTGGATATTGAACGTAGTAGTTTTATTTTTTGCTCTCGATGAGGAGTGATGTCCTTCAAGATCGTCTCTTCTGTTAAGCTTCTTTCAGGTAATTTTCTCTTTATTATCTTCATTATTCATTTATTTATTACTTTCTTGGGTGGCGTTTGGTAGTGTCTGAACCATTGAGTGCTGAATGATTAGGATGTCTCAATGATTAAGTGTTGAATCTGTTAAGTGCGTTTGGTTAAACATCTGAATAAAACAAAACCTCCTTATTTCTAAACCCCCGCCGCCCACCCCTCCCAACGGTCACACCTCGGTCGTCGATTTGATGGTGGGGAGAGTGAACAACCCTAAACCCACAAGTCATAGATTCGAAAGCTAAAACCACAACCGGTCCTCTGATTTCGGTCGTGGTTTAGTGGTGGAGTGGCTATCGATTCAGACCTTAGATCGTGAACGACGGTCGTGTAGCGGGGGCAGTGGCAGTTGGTGGGAGGTGGTGGTCATGGACCAATGGCAGTCGGCATTCGGTGAGTGGAGCCGGTTATGAAGTAGTGGTAGTCGGTGGGCGGCGGTGGTCATAAATCCGTTGGTCTCCATTCAGACGTTCCCAACCCTCATCTCTTTTTATTCAGACTCCATCTCATTTCTGAACCATTCTGACCTTGGTTTAGAAATTGGAACCCATTCAGATGCGTTTTTTCCCCAAACAAACGGTCTGAATCTGAACCATTCAGATTCAGACCCAAACAAAAACCCCTTAGTCTAATTAGTTAAGGTTAGGTTTTTTGTTAAGAAACATTAGGCTCGTTTAGGTAGTTTTGCTTATGCCCGCCTTTAGAGTTGATGTAGTCTTGTAGAGGCTTGCTAGGCCTAACAAGTCCAACCTATGATGTACGTTCATTTAGCTATGCATATCATAATGTATACTCATCCTAGTTCCATATTTTGACTAGGTTGAATCATGCATGCATTCAGATCGTATACTTGTTCCTTTGAGCTTCCATTTTACCACATACGTTCAAACCTCAGGGCATCCAGTTTGATATAGCCATTGATCTTGATTCTTTTTCATCATACTAGTTTGCTCGAGCACCATTTAGGTGAGTTTTACTCATACTTCCTCTTTTACATTTTTGTACTTTTGGGATGTTACACATGTCAATATTCAAAAAAAAAAATATTATTCTAGAGTCAAAATCAAATTTTATGCAAACTATTAGTCTAAGTTGTTTGACTTAAGTGCCATTATATGTCTACTTGTTTGTATGTTATGTGTTAAATTGTTATACCATGTATATCTACTAACTAGTAACCCTTGCAATATAACTTAGGATATTTTATATTGCAAAGGTGAAAGAACCGAAAATCAATATTAGGAACTAGTAATCTATGCAAAATAACTTATGTTATTGTATAATTCAAAGGCGAAAGAGCCAAAATCAATTGTTGTACTAGTAGCCTTTTTCAATAACTTATGTAACTGATTTAGAAAGGTAAAAGGGCCTAAACTAATAGCATTTCATTAATGACGTATGTCGTTAAGTTTGTAAAGGTGAGGAGCCAAAGAAAAATATGATGTTGAACTTGTAGTATACTTGCTTTAGGTCATATCCATTTGGGCTTTGTTCGCATTTAAGTTTTAAATACACACACACACACACACACACACATATATATATATATATATATAAAACTAGTGTAGGTTACTCACTAACTATTAAAATAGTTGCCCTTCTTTCTACATATGTAACAGCATCAGGTGAAGATTCTGTGAAGACATATGATAAGCTATAATATACCTAGATGTTTATTAAACAATGTTTTAGTATTTCAATTGTAATTTGAATTTGAGAATTATTGTAATATTTAGATTTGATTTCATAATGCATTGATTTGTAGTTGATGAATGTTTTGTTTGTATTATTTTAAATGAAACATTAAATATTGCAACTTTATAATAGTACTATAAGCTAACGAACAATCAAACTCACGCCTCGACATATTCCGACGTCGCTAAGGGTGTGATATAACATCGATACACCCTCTTGTCCTATAACCAATAAGACAACTTTTGTTGGTTACAAACGATCATTGACTAGGAAGCATATATGGAACGAAGATTGATTTTTAAATTAAAAAGAGACAATAGATCCTCCCATATGATTAGGTAATGCAAAAATATCAAAACAACTTAAATGTATTCCCAATCAGGTTCCAAGCAAGCATCCTATGCATAAAGGTGTTAAAATGTCATGCGTTAGAGTAAAATTGGAATAAACAGAGTGTTTTTTTAAGCTTGATATTAGTTTTCTCTCCTTATAAAACACAATCTTGATGTTTTACACATGAATATGAGAGCTTTTTTGATACTTTGCTAATAAATGTAAAATCAAAAGACACTCATAAGAAAAGACAAGACTTAGAAAAGATAGGTATTCAAATTAATCTATGGCAAACAAAGAAAAACAACAAGGTCCACCACCATAGGCTTCTTATTCTTTCACACCCAATTAACAAGAACATTTTTTTCAATTCATTAAAGGAGTGAGGCCTCATGATGGTTTTTAGTAAAGCTTTAAAAATAATTTGTTTCATAATAATTAAATTATAATTGGGTTACTGTCTCATGTGTACTACATTCCCATTCAATGATTGCTATTAATAGGACTCTGAGCAGGTTTACCATAAATGTTTCAACAACAATCATTAAACTTTTTCATTAATAAAAACATGCATGATCATTATATTTGAATGATACGTATAATGCAAATAAGAAAGTGGTAAAAGTATTATGCAATTTGGATTGATATATCTCCCCTTATTTTTGACATAATGGTTTACTTATTACTTCATTTACCTAAAGAAGTTATTATTGGTAGGCTTGCATATATAAGATGCATGTATCCTTTTGAATGATCCATGGAAAAAAAACGAAAGAATGTGCTAGAAACAAAGCCAATCATGAAGCCTCGATAGTACTTGGTTATGTTATAGATGAGGCATTGGTATTTTGCTTCATATATATCTTGTAGCTATGAAAACAAATTCAACGATAATTGTAGAAATACAGTTGCTTACATTTTAAAAAGACAACTACACGTATTTTCATAACAATATCGACCATTGTCCAAAAATAAAATCATTTCATTAAGTGAAGAGGCCAAAAACAAATCATTACAATGGTTTGCATAAAACAATTACGATGAAATTAAACACTACAAATTTTTATTTTTATTTTTATTTTTTATTTTCATTTTAACTAAATTAATTTGAAATTTTTGTCCCTTATATGGCGAATATAAATCTAAATTTACATGATTCAATTTGAAAACATGAATTTTCTAGTGGTTTAAATTTAAAGCAAATTTATCGTCATCTTAATCATATATATATTCGAACTGTACCAGCAAATTAAGGGCATTGGCACATGTTGTGACACCTCGTAATTTCAATGACATCATATATTAATTAACTAATAATTTAAATTATTATTACACACGTGGCACTAGAATTGGTTTAGTTTAGTGTGACACGTGGCACAGTAGTCCGAACACAAACAATTGAACGATAATTCGAGGAATTGTCGAAAAACGTACACATGTGTCTTGAATTAACGAACGTTGGTGAAACATTAAAAAATTATGAAATGAAACAACAATTAAACAATATGTGATTTAATAACGAGCAAATTCATGACCAAATTTGAGAAACGATAAACGATAACAAAAAACAAACGAAAAAAGAATTAAATAAATAAAAATGGGTCATTGGGCTAGCTCAGGACTTCGCGGTACGCAAAGTACCCCGGCGAGATCCTTGGCGGTACGTGAAGAGGGGCGGGAAAATTTGAATTCTTCGAATTCTTTCGCGGTACGCCACGACTGAACAACTTCCTCCTCGGCGGTACGCGGCATATTTCGGGAGAACCCGATTAAATTAATCTTCGTGGTAGAGGCTCTCTTGGCGGTACGCGACACCTCACAATTCGCAAAAACTTTATAAAAACCAACCCAAACTCATTTCTGTCACTCTTTGCTCGCATCTCTGAACTCAGAAGTTTCAAACTCGACTAAACCCACTCTAAACTACCTTCTACAACATCTGGAAGCCACTCATCCCCATTTCTTGAAGACTTGAAGCTTGGAAGCTAGAGGGGAACTAGGGGGAGCCATCTATCACCATAATTGCCTTGCATTAGCTGGGGAAAACATCAACAGCATCTCTCAAGACCATCTTGACCCTGTCCAGGCTCATCTTGGGAATTTGGAGGCTCTTGAAGGTAGTCCCATATGGTCTTTTCAGTAAAAACACCAAAACACACACATGCAAGCATGGATGCTCACATGCAACACTAGATTGGGTACAAGCACGAAATTTTACTTCAATAAACATGTGTTTAAGGATTAGATTTACCGATTTGGTGTATAGAAATGAACTAGTTGGAGTATTGATGTTATATGATGATTATTTGCGATAGTTACTATAAATTGTAACTTTGTTATTACAAATTGATGTTAGATGATGTTTTAGACTTAAAAGGTGTGTTAAATGATGGATTATGAAAAATATGGTGATTTGTGATGTATTGGTTTGGTTAAATTGGAGGAAATAGATTACTAAAAATAGAAACTTTGGATAAAGGATTTTGTCATACATGTTGAATTTGAACATGAATAAGTTGTCATGATGATGCTAAGGGCCTTGAAAACCCATTTGGAGGACTTGACTATGATTAAAATGGGTTTTGTAGTGAACTTTCCATTTTAGGAAACTTTATTTAGAGTTTTTGTAAAATAATGTGCATAGACGTGATCGAAGGATGAATTATGAGTGTAAATGCTTGAATATGATGATATGAGAGGTTATTGTATGATTATTGGTGTTAAAACTTGATGAATGTAGCCACTTACCATAAATAGTAACTTTAATTGGGAATTTTGTAAAATAGGGTCTTTTAGCATGATTAAAGGAAAAGATATGCTTGTAAATGACACAATATAATGTTCTGATGGTGAATGAATACTTGATTGATTTAAAACATGTCAAACATAGGGACTTTCTATATTTAGTAACTTTAACCACATGTAATGGAATTTTGTGCTTACTTGACCACACGTGACAAATTGCTACTTGCTAACATGATCACTTAGGATGAACGAGCATGCTAGAATTATTAAAAGGTGATTTTTGTAAACTTGCTTATAATAGAAACCTGCCAAAAATGGAAGCTTACTATAAATAGTAAGTTATCCATCAAACGTAACTTGTGTGTTTTCGTGCAACACAAGACACATAACAAACGTTAAACAAACACTAAGAACCAAACGAATCACCAACGGGCATTAAGTCAACACTGTCAAACACAATCAAACATGGTCAAACACGACCACTTAGAGTTGTTTGGACACAAACATGGTTTAGTGAGACCAACACGAACACGAACATGATAGCAAACACAAACTCACAAAACATATGTGATATAGGTGACAGTTAACGAAAAACCAGTTCACAGTTCATAGACAACAACAACAAATTCAGGTGAGTTTACAACCTCATTTTCTTTCATAACTGCTTTACATAAAACTTGGGGTGAGAATACATTGCAAACAACTGTTTTAGATGTATGACTGATATGTTTTAAAACAACTTTTTAAGTGTGTAATATCGTAACAAAGTCCTTACAAAACCTTATCGTTAGTTAAACACGAATGAAGCGTTATTGGATAGTACTATTGGGTCTGACAAACCCTGCTCGACGACAACTCTGACGGGCGGTCTGAACGACCGTAATATCGACCTATCCCAAAGTTTCACGATAGACTTGGCGGAGGCATCTTACAGTCTAGTTTTGGTAGAGGTGAACACATACGCTCGGGACCTATAGTCTACAACTTAACATACCCAATATATCTCGAGACTGTTTTTTACATTTACTTAAACATGTGAACTCACCAACTTTATGTTGACACATTTTAGCATGTATTCTCAGGTAACTGAACGCACAAGTTAGGATACACAAGGAATCTCAGGAAGAGAGTCATGTATGCATGATTTCACATTTTGAAAACATTTCATGATTATGCATTTATAAACAACATAGTGTCTAATTTACATTTCCGCTGTGTAAACAAATTTTATTCCACTGCATAACTTTTAACATCTTTGGTTATTTCTAATGTATCTGTGTGATTTAAAAAAGCATATAGAGTCATTCTATATGATCAGATCTTTGATCCTGTCACGTCACACCCAACGGCCTAAAGTTGTAAGAGGTAATTTGGGGGTGTGACACATGTTTCGTTAAGCACGTTTTCTTATAATCGTTCTATAGTTAATGGAGTTTGATTTATGGTATATATTCGTGATGTCTGATGGAATACTTAGAATAGCGGTGTTGTTACAATACAAGAAGATAGTTATTAATTTTATGGTCATATAAAGAATCTTATAAAGTTAAACTAGAAAAATGGTTATTGACTGTAGTGTTTTGTCGTAAATGGTTCAGCATGTCAGATAAGAGATTAATTATATAAAATAATATTTATTCTACCGATGTCAGTCGTGAATAGTATGTTTGTAATGATAGGTTGAAACTATAATACAATATGAAAAATAAATATTTATATAGTCATAACTCATCTTTCTTATAAAGTTTAGATAGATATATATAGAGGAGGGCTCAAAAGAAAACTCCCTACTTTTAAGAAAACTAAGAAAACTACATTCAACCAATCAAAAATTTTCTTTAAATTTTTTTTTATTTTTATTTAAAAGGGTGTTTTAGTAAAAATACATATTTGTTATTTCTGGAAATTATATATTTTTCAACTAATTCCATCTTTTTCTCCATTAATACACTAAATACCTAAATTAATTCACCAAATGAATATTATAGGAGGATGCTCACAATCTGTGTTGTGGATCGAGAAGAAGACAGAAGACTCAATGAAGAATTATTTTGTTTGGCTTGATTTTTCATCACAACAATAATATATTCAAAATTTCCTAGAATGATTTGAAGCAAGCATGTTCGATGGTTTTAGAGTGAACAACATCCGAGTTTCTTTTGTTTTGTTTTTTGTATTTTTTCACTTATGCAGCAGTGATTTGATATTAAAAATGAAATAAGAAATCCTCCCTCCAGTGACTCGTTTAGGAAATCATTTGAAAAAGACGTTGCACCCCTCATCAAAAAGTAAACATCCGACGCCTGCTTTCATGAAGATCCCTTCTTTGTAGTTTTTATTGAGTGTTCGAAGGCTGAATATATGACGAACAAGGGGCCCAAGATATGGTCAAGTTGTGGGTTTGGTAATTTTTACACTTCTTGCTTTTAGAACATATGATATGATTGTTGGATCTATTGTTTATCTTTCAAGAGCTCGTTTAGGTTAGATATATTCGTCTTTAAGTTTTGTTCTTGAATGGTTAAATATATCTAAACAAGTTACTTGTATGAATACGTGCATGTAATCCTATTGTATGATTTAGTTTTTTTAACTAGTTGATATGCATGTATGATTACATATACCAAGTTACATATATGATTTATTTTTTTTTTGTTTTTTTAATTAGTTTATTCTAATATCATTGATTTAAAAATTGAATGAGAATTTTACATTATTATTCCGTTTTTATATGAATAAATTTTAGATCGATCATGACATTAATAATTTTTTTTTCTTCTACGTATATGATTACATATGTAAATAGTTGGTATTATAATTGGATAATTTTTCTTGATTTCTTACATATATTTTTTTTCTTGAATGCTTACATATATGTAATCATACAAGTAACTTAATTGCATATATGTAATCATGTCTACATATATAAATAGTTAGATTGATTACATATATGTAATCAAATAATGTTTCTTGATTGCTTACATGTATATTTCTTTTTCTTAAATGATTACATGTATATAATTAAGTTAATTGTGTAATTACATATATGAAAGTATACTTACATGTATGTAACTTAATTGAACTAATTAGTTTGTATAATTACATATATGTAATCATGTTTATATATGTAAATAGTTGGGTTGAATATATATATATATATATATATATATATATATATATATAGGGAAGGGTATAAAAAATAACCCTCATCTTTTGCTACAACTACATAACTCATTTAAACCAATCATAAACTTACACATAAGCATTACATTAAAATATTAAAAAGGGCATCATAGTCATTTTACCCCTTATAAGTTCCCCCCCCCTCTTTTTTAAACATTAATAACTTTTTTATAATTATATTATTTTTTAAAAAAAATTGCACCATTATATTCGTCTCATTTTTCTCTTTAATTCCGTTATAGTCTCGACTAATTTTTTTTACTTTTTTTAAATGCCCTATATTTACATCATTTTAACGAGGTTAAATATAACAAATTTATTTGAATTTTTTTAAAAAATGATAAATTACAGTGATGTAATTTACATTGACGTAATTTATCGTGATGTAATTTACATTGACGTAAAATTCGGTTTCGGTTATTTTCGGTGAATTTGGTTTAAATTACAGTGATGTAATTTACATTGACAACAAATTAGTTTAAATTTGTTTCGAACAATGATAAATTACATCACTATAATTATCATTGTGAGAGAAAAAAATCAAAATAATGTGTTCTATTACATCAATGTATTTTATCATTGTAATTATCATTGACGTAAAATTCGGTTTCGGTTTTTTCGGTGAATTTGGTTTAAATTACAGTGATGTAATTTACATTGACAACAAATTAGTTTAAATTTTTTTCGAACAATGATAAATTACATCACTATAATTATCATTGTGAAAGAAAAAAATCAAAATAATGTGTTCTATTTACATCACTGTAATTTATCATTGTAATTATCATTGTTAGAGAAAAAAAATAAAATAATGTGTTACGTCACCATTAATTATGTCATTGTAAATTACTTTATTTTGTGTTACATTACTTCATTTTTTGTTACATTACTGTAATTTACCATTGTTAGAAAAAATTTCTAATTAATTTGCTATCTTTAAACTCGTTACAATGATGTAAATACATGACATCAAAAAAAAAACTAGTCGAGACTATAACGAAATTAAAGAGAAAAATGAGACGAGTATAATGGTGCAATTTTTTTAAAAAAATAATAGAGTATAAAAAAGTTATGAATGTTTAAAAAAAATGGGGTAAACTTTACTTAAATAACAAATGTCTTAAATGCCCTTTATATTAAAAAAAAGAAAAAAAAAAGGAATCTGACACGTGTCACCATCCTATACACTTACATTTTTAAAGTAACCATTGGATGATGGTTAATGGGTTGTAACAAAAGATGAGGGTTATCAAAAATTCCATGCCATATATATATATATATATATATATATATATATATATATGTAATCATATTCTTTTTTTAAAAAAATCGGATATTTTATATCAAAAAAAACAAATTGTTTAAATTTAATTTTTTTTAAAAATTCGGATTATTTATATAAAAAACAAATTGTTTAAAATTTAATTTTTTGAAAAAAAATATTGAATTGAATTATTTTGCATAAATTAGGATAGAAGAGAGATGAGAGAGAAGATAGGAGAGAGATATACTTAAATCCTTTAATTACCATTTATTTACAAAATTGTCATTAAATGATCTCAAGTGTTGATTGCTTAGATCAATGGTGAAAAAGTTGTTTTTTTAGTTTTCTAGAAAATGAGGGTTTTCTTATGAACCATCCCATATACATACATACATACATACATACATACATACATACATACATACATACATACATACATACATACATACATACATACATATATATATATATATGTGTATATATATATATAGTGCAAGGTATAAAAAATAACCCTCATCTTTTGCTACAACTACATAACCCATTTCAACTAATCATAAACTTACACATATGCATTTCATTAAAATATTAAAAAGGGCATCATAGTCATTTTACCCCTTATAAGTTTTTCCCCCCTCTTTTTTAAACATTAATAACTTTTTTTATAATATATTATTTTTAAAAAAAAATTGCACCATTATATTCGTCTCATTTTTCTCTTTAATTCCGTTATAGTATCGACTAATTTTTTTTACTTTTTTTAAATGTCCTATATTTACATCATTGTAACGAGCTTAAATATAACAAATTTATTTGAAATTTTTTTAAAAATGATAAATTACAGTGATGTAATTTACATTGACATAATTTATCGTCATGTAATTTACATTGACGTAAAATTCGGTTTCGGTTTTTTTCAGTGAATTTGGTTTAAATTACAGTGATGTAATTTACATTGACAACAAATTAGTTTAAAGTTTTTTCGAACAATGATAAATTACATCACTATAATTATCATTGTGAAAGAAAAAAATCAAAATAATGTGTTCTATTACATCACTTTAATTTATCATTGTAATTATCATTGTTAGAGAAAAAAAAATAATGTGTTACGTCACCGTTAATTATGTCATTGTAAATTACTTCATTTTGTGTTACATTACTTCATTTTTGTTACATTACTGTAATTTACCATTGTTAGAAAAAATTTTAATTAATTTGCTATCTTTAGGGCATGGAATTTTTGATAACCCTCATCTTTTGTTACAACCCATTAACCATCATCCAATGGTTGCTTGAAAAAGGAAAGTGTGTAGGATCGTGACACGTGTCAGATTCCTTTTTTTTTAATATAAAGGGTATTTAAGACATTTGTTATTTAAGTAAAGTTTACCCCCTTTTTTTTAAACATTCATAACTTTTTAATTTTTAAAAAAAATTGCACCATTATACTCGTCTCATTTTTCTCTTTAATTTCGTTATAATCTCGACTAGTTTTTTTTTTATGTCATATATTTACATCATTGTAACGAACTTAAAGATAGCAAATTAATTAAAATAAATTATAGCAATGGTATATTACAGTAATGTGACACAAAATGAAGTAATGTAACACAAAATGAAGTAATTTACAATGACATAATTAACGGTGACGTAACACATTATTTAATTTTTTTCTTTAACAATGATAATTATAATGATAAATTACAGTGATGAAATAGAACACATTATTTTGATTTTTTTCTCTCACAATGATAATTATAGTGATGTAATTTTTCATTGTTCGAAAAAAATTTAAACTAATTTGTTGTCAATGTAAATTACATCACTGTAATTTAAACCAAATTCACCGAAAAAAACCGAAACCGAATTTTACGTCAATGTAAATTACATCACGATAAATTACGTCAATTTAACTTACATCACTGTAATTTATCATTTTTAAAAAAATTTCAAATAAATTTGTTATATTTAAGCTCGTTACAATGATGTAAATATATGGCATCTAAAAAAGGTAAAAAAAAATTAGTCGAGACTATAACGGAATTAAAGAGAAAAATGAGACGAATATAATGGTGCAATTTTTTTAAAAAAATAATATATTATAAAAAAGTTATTAATGTTTAAATTACATCACTGTAATTTAAACCAAATTCACCGAAAAAAAACCGAAACCGAATTTTACGTCAATGTAAATTACATCACGATAAATTACGTCAATGTAACTTACATCACTGTAATTTATCATTTTTAAAAAAATTTCAAATAAATTTGTTATATTTAAGCTCGTTACAATGATGTAAATATATGGCATCTAAGAAAGGTAAAAAAAAATTAGTCGAGACTATAACGGAATTAAAGAGAAAAATGAGACGAATATAATGGTGCAATTTTTTTTAAAAAATAATATATTATAAAAAAGTTATTAATGTTTAAAAAAGAGTGGGGGGAAACTTATAAGGGGTAAAATGACTATGATGCCCTTTTTAATATTTTAATGAAATGCATATGTGTAAGCTTATGATTGGTTGAAATGGGTTATGTAGTTGTAGCAAAAAAAGAGGGTTATTTTTTATACCCTTCCCTATATATATATATATATATATATATATATATATATATATATAAAGTTACAAATTATATATTGTTGTTATCCAAAAATATATTCAAAATAGATTACGTAAAAAGAAACTAACTAAAGGTTATTTAAAACTTGTATACATATTTTCTAAATGTTTATATCAGAAAAATATTCTATAAAAAGACTAATACTTTAATATAAAAGTTATTAAATAAATATATACATTACACATTTTTAACAAACAAAATTCCCAGTTTTGACAAGCTGAAGTACTTAGATTATCCAGGTTTTATAAATACATATGAAATAATTTAATATAATTATTCTCAATTTTGATTTGTTAAATTTCCCAATATATTTTATTTAAATGACTTAAATAAAATAATATTAACCTCTCGTTACATAAAAAAATTAAAACATTATATATTAATCCTATTTTCTAAAACAATAATTTTTAAATAGATAAATATTGAGTATTTTCATTTTAATATTCTATTTTATTTGTTTATGAAACTTATAAATGTATTTATTTAAATTATTAAATAATCTTTTTGGTAATATTGTATAAACTAAGACTTTAATTCTTTCGATTTCAAATGTGTTATTATTAGATGAACTATAGAAAACTCTTAGATTTAGAGACTCATTGTTAGAAACATAGGAAGGGTGATTCTTTATTACACAAACTTTACTGAACACATACTTAGGATAAGTTGAGCAAAGAGATGAGTAAACCTAAAAGTAGATGCAAAATCTTAATCTAAGTAGCTTTGATTTGAATGCTTATGAGTGTTCATTTGTTTGTATTCTATGTGGATCTTGATATACTATATATATTCTGGTAACAAGTAGTTTTTATTAAATGACTTGTGTTATTGTTGCTATTATTAATAATTTTTTTGTGTAATCAATTTGATTGAAATTTGAGAATTGTCATCTATTATTATAGTTGGATTAGAATAAACTAAGTTCACTTTAAAATGCTTACAGTTTAATTTAAATGGGCTAAAATAACCAGATTCAACTTTAACAGATTAGTTGATGAGATTAGTCGTATCAAGCATGCTTTAGGCCTAAGTTGTAGGTATATAAGAGGTGTTGGTCAAGAAGTTACTTTGACTCATGAATTATATATGCTTTGTTTTGTGTGATCGAGCATTTACTTTAGCTCTCTTATATTTGTTCTTATCTTCAAATTATGAAAAAAACATGAAAAATAATATAATTATGCATATTACATCTCAATATGCATTTATCACTTATATTTTCAAAAGAAACTACAATCATCTCTTATATTTGGTATTAACCCATATTATTTTTGTGAGTGATTGTATTGGCATGAAGGAAAAACAAAAAATAATGATACAGTTTAAAGGAGTATTATTTAATTGAAATGTGATTAAATATGAAGAAAGAGATGTTTGAGAGTTCTTTAAAAATACGGTATAAATTTATGTGATATTATTTTTTAAGCTCAATTATAAACAATAAGAATAAAGAGTATAATCTTATGTAATGTTCTAATACACTATACATACATACCTAAAGATATTTACATTTTTATTATTCTTTATTATAATGCTTGGTATCATATCTTCATAGACTTTTTAAATTATGGATTCCCCGACCACCTTTTTTATTAGCAAAGAAGGAATTGCAAATTTTAAGAGGTTTAAATGGAAGCTCCCATCAAAAGTGAGTAATGAAATCATTTTCCAATACCCAAAAAAAAATATGAAAAAACACTGATAATATTTACAACAATTATACAATTGAACTGAACTCAAACGGTCTTAAAATTAGAATCCAAAACTATTAGTCCTAATTTTGATCGTAAACAAACCTCCAGTTGCCAAATAAGATTGAGACATTTATGTATTTCACTTTCCTAATATTATTTAGAGTAAATTACATAAAAGGTTCTTTATGTATAAAGTGGCGGAGCTTCATAGGAATCATGGGGGGGTTAAAACTTACGTGACTTCAAAAAAAAATTTTCTAATCGATCGGTATGTCTCGGTTAGTCGGGTTAAATGTACGGGTCTGTGGTTCGGGTTAGGACGGGTCAAACAATAAAAATATAAGTAGTTAGTAATTATTATTATGCTTGAAAAAGAGTGAGTACCTGAATATTCTGAATATTAACATTAAAATATACTGCTCTTGAAATTAATAACTTATAAAGAAAAAATAAAATTACCGACGGCGAAAACTTACGTGACTTCAAAAAAAAATTTCTAATCGATCGGTATGTCTTGGTTAGTCGGGTTAAATGTACGGGTCTGTGATTCGGGTTAGGTCGTGTCAAACAATAAATATATAAGTAGTTAGTAATTATCATTATGCTTGAAAAAGAGCAAGTACCTGAATATCCTGAATATTAACATTAAAATAGGTTGCTCTTGAAATAATTTATAAAGAAAAACTAAAATTACCGACTAGAATTGTGTCAAGATTAGACGGTGAAATGGTTATTGCTAAGCTAATTGAAAGAGAATGGGGCGGTGTCTGGAATCTGTGACGGTGGAATGGGGACGGACGGTATGGACCTGCGATGGGGAACAAGAAAAAGAACGAAAATATGGTAGTAAGTAAAGGGAAATAAAAGAGGGATAGAGAGGATGCTCCAAAACAAACAAACTTACTCAGTATATTCCCACTTTTCGGTAAGGTCTGGGGAGGAATGATAGACACAAACCTTACCCTTATCCCACTTAGAATAGAGAGTTTGCTCCGAAATAAAATATAGGTAATTTTTAAAGTTAGTTTATTTATTTATTAATTACAAAAATAATTGTTTTTTATTTAAAAGAAATGATAATATGATTTTTTTTTCAATTAGGGGGACGATATCAATTTTTTTTCAATCTGGAGGGGCGAAATCAATTTTTTTTTAAAAATTAATCTCTTAGCCCGAAAATAAATCTACTGACAAAAAAAAGAGGGGTGGCGATCGCCCCTCCCGGTCCTTTAATAGCTACGCCCCTGTATGTATATAATTACGTCAGGCGTCCTTTATCTTAATGTTTTGTAACAATTAGGTCCTTTCTTACTAACCAAAGTTAACTTCTTTGTTAATTTTTTTAAAATAACACTTTTGTCCTTATGACTAAAGGATGAAAAATGAAACTATATATAAAGTTAAAGGACGTTTATTGTAATTTTCTAATTTTAAAATTCTTGTTATTTTCTTTTTTCCTTTTAGTTTTTCCTTTTAGATTTATTATATTTAATATTCTATTTAATAAATTATTCAAATTAGTAATTCATTTATTTATTTTATAATTAAAAATTTATTTTTATGTTTTGTTTATAATTTTATTTGCTTGTTTAGTTTATTTGTTATTTTTTTCTATTTATCATTACATATCTCACAAAATAATTTTAATCAATTTTTTATAAAAAATTTGCTAATGACTTATTATCTATAAGTATTAAAAAAATATAAAATTGTTTTGTCTCATTTCGGTTGTTAACTAGTTGAGTAAAGATTAAGGGTGTTTACGGTCCAGTATTTGCATTTTTTAGGTGAAAACAAAACCAAACCGTTAATTACGTTTTTTAAATAATTAAAACCAAAATCGTACCTTAAAAATAAAAATAAACCAAATCATTATCAACGATTTGGTTCCATTTTTGTTTTATGGTTTGGGCTTGAGCTTTTGAGCCCGCTAACAATAAAAACTGAATCAAACATTTTTATTTTTATTAACAGTTTGTTTTTATTTTTAACGGTTTAGTTTAGATTTAAATATACGAAAAACCTTATTAACGGTTTGGTTTATGACTTTATGGTTTCACCTAAAAACCGTAAAGACCGCAACGTGAACACCCCTAATCTTTAGTCAATTAGTTATCCAAAATGAAACAAAATAATTTTACATAATAAATCACAGGTAAAAGATTTATAATAAATTGATAAATTAATTTGTGAGAAGTATAATGATAAATAGAAAAAAATAATAAATAAACTAAACAACCAAAAAAATATTTATAACAAAAACATAAAATAAAATTATAATTATAATACAAATAAACTGATAAAATAATTACTAATTTATAAAATATAATATTAAATAGAAAAATCTAAGAGAAAAAAAGAAAAGAAAAAACAAAAGAAAATTACAAAAATTAAAAATTTTGTAAAGTACAAAAAACGTCCTTTAACTATATATATAATTTCATATTTCATCATTTAGTCATAAGGGTAAAATTGTTATTTTAAAAAAATTAATAGAAAACTTAACTTTGATTAGTGGAAAGGACTTAATTGTTACAAAATACTAAGATAAAAGATGTCTAACATAATTATTAAAGTTTAACTATGAAATTTGAAAATTCTTATATTCTTAACGGATCTTTTGTGTAATTTACTCTATTATTTATTGCATATTTACTCAAATAAAAAAAAAATAAATTACATATTTTCCTTTCTTAAACCATATTTTTCCTTCCAAATAAAAAAAATGTAATTAATTTTTAAAATTAAGTAAATATGTAATAAAAATTTTTAATAAGAGAAAAATATGTAGAAATCGCAATAAAAGTCAGGAGCCATGAGTTTATCAATTTTGGTCAGAAATAATAGAAAGAGACAAAATAGGAAGCATGTGTCTACATGTGTTGATGTAGAATATACCATGCTATGGCATGTGACATGTAATGTATGCCATGAAAGTCGACGGAGTCGGAGAATCCATATCTTGGTTATTAATGTTTAACAAACTCAAACTAATCATTGGTTGTTTGGACTTCCGATCTTGAGATCACCTGCCTTATCATGAGCTCGATTTTTATTTAATTTAATTAAATTATTACTTGGCGTATAATATTATAAACGCAAAATTCACTTCTATCACGATGATTCTATTCTAAATTATTAAAAAAAAAAAATGTGTAGCGTCATTTATGCGTCTATTAATGATCACCAATTGCCATGATATATTCTCAACGCTTTGAAGGATTATATTGTACCTAATTTATTTAATATTAATCTATATAATATAGTAAAGGGTTGCCTGTATTCTATTTTTTTTTAACAAACACTGTTACTCGGGATAACCCCGGTAAATACATCACTCTTCCGTCTAAAGAATTACTTATATTCTATAGTTTCTAAGTTTCAAGATAGATGGTAGAAGAGTTTGAAGGATTTTCATAAAATAAAATCCAGTTTTCTAGAAAAACATTTGCATGATCTTTGTGATGAGTAACATTGATGATTGTCACTAATTACAAAACTAAAATAGTCTATATATGTTTGAAAGATTTGGTGATTTTAAGTTTAAAATTTTTTTTTCCCAAAGAAATATACAATCTTCGACCATGCTGGAAAAAATAGAACCAGAAATATATTTTCAGGAAAAAATAAATCATTTAATTTAAATATATATAATGTATCAAACTTACTTTAATTTAAGAGCTATACACACACATATTTAAATGTTTAACTTATAAACAATATAATTAAAAATAAAAAAATAAATTTATAACCACAAGTTTTTTTTATTTCAAAATTAAAATAAAAAAAATTCAATTTTATGATTCTTAAATTACATAGTATAATTGAATATTTTATCTAAACAAATTATTATTTTTTATTTAAATACATTCATATGTATCATGTTTATGTGTAAAAAAATTATTTTACATTTATTTCTCATTCCAGTTAGCACCAATACGAAAATATTATTTTTATCCTTTTTTAAGCTATACGTGTGTGTATATATGTATTATAATAAATAAAAGTTTTCTTCTGTCACATGTTAATATTTGTTTAAGTCAACTTGTGAATTTACCATCTCTCTATCTCTTCTATTAATTATTTTATCTTATTAAATAATAAAAATGAATAATTATGTTTAAAATAATAAAATTGTCTATCAATGAATAAATGAAAACTAAAGTTCAAATATAAAAATGATCTTATGTAAAAAAAATTAAATGAAAGTAAATAATACTAAAATAATAAAAGAGAAACTTAGAAACTTATATTTATTCAATATATATGATAGGAGAAAAGAATTAACAATTTTAACAAATTATGTAATTTAAACACATGTAATACATGGGTTTTACTTTTGTGTGCATGTGTGTATAGGATTGAGCTTAAATAAGAACCCACCTTCATTGAGAAAACTTGATTAACTATGACAAAATCAAGTCAAATCTTTGTTTTTTTCATGATTTTTACTATACATGCACGAAAATATGTTATTTTATGTATTTCTGCAAATTTATCAACATTTAGGATCTTATGTCAGTGTAAGTGTTGTAACAATAAATAAATATTTGCAGTGTAACGTAAACTTACACTAGGTTTAAATTCTAAACGCTTGTGGATTAACCAAAACGCAAAAAATAACGTCCTCTTATATTTGTATAATAAAGGTTATGAAAAGCCTTTTTAAAGATTTGTGTTGATTTTGTCAAAGTTAATAGGTCACCACAATCAAGGTAGGTTAACAACGGATCTTTACCATACACACACACACACACGGATTGTATCATGTGAAAACTCAATTTTAGAGAGGAAAACCTTTGACCCTATATGAGCAATTGATTTGGAATCTTTAAAATAAACATGTATTCCACATTAAATTGAATAAAAAATTAGGAATTGAATAAAATAATATGATTTAATATGAACCACATGTTTTTATTTTCAAATATTTCAAATCCATGGCTCGCATAGGGTTTAAGGGTATTCTTCTAAGATTACGTTTTCACATGATACAATTCCTATATATATAGGAGACGGTTAACGTACAATAGACAAAAACTGTGGGAAGCGTATGTGCCACCCGTAAATTCTAGGTAAGCAATTAGATACGTATTTTTGATAATGTTTAAATGTTTATTCCTACGTATCACTTAATTTGGAGTAAATTAGTGTGACATGTGGCACATTAGTCCAAACGCAAACAATCCGCATGGTAATTTGAGGAATTACCGAGATCGCACACACGTGTCTTGAAAACACGAACGTTAGTGAACTAACAAATAAGGAATTGAGACGTAAAAAGTAAAATTTATACGTGAACACGTGACAAACTGAATTGAAATGTACGATGAAAAACCATAGCACAACAAATGTATACCAGACATGAAATAAATCAAACAACGAAATTTGTGCAATTGGTTCTGCCCATGACACGTCGTGGTACGCGACGAAGAATTTTAACATTTGTGTTGACAAGTCAACGCGGTACGTGACGACGATTACTATTCCTTGGTGGTACGCGAGGCGTCCCGGAACCGGTACTCGACTATTTTATCCATGGCGTACCCCGAGAGTCCCGGGGAGCCCCTTGGCGGTACACGAAGGCCTCTAGACTCCAAAAACCTTATAAATACCAACCCATCTCCTATAATTTCATTTTTTACTAAATCCACTTGAACAGACAGCCTTGCACGACAAAAATCCTCTGCATACAGTAACCAGCCTCTCTATCCTCTTTTCCAACTTTTGTTCTTGGGCTATAGTGAAGATTTGGAGCTTTGGAGCTTAAAAGAAGTACTTATAGAAGCTCATCAACATCACCGCACTTTGTAGCGGTTGAGGAACACCCACCAACTCTCTGTCCAACCATCAAACTCTTGTTCTAGACAAATTCTGCCTTCCAAAGATACATTATGGTAGTTTCAACATTTAATATTGCTTAAAAACTCACATGCAAGCTTACACACACACATGAACTTCAAGAACAAAAATGCACGAATTTTTACATTAATGAACTTGTATTTGGAGTGTTGATGGCTGATTTGTGATGTTAGATTGTTATAAAATGAGTAGTGGTGTCATATTATGGATATATATGCAAGCTGGTATAAATAGAAACTTTTATTGTGAGAAATGTTGATGGATTGTGTTTTAGACATGTTATATAGTCTCAAATGATGATCTACGTCTAATAATGTGATTAGAATTGAAGAGATAAAATTATAATCGTATGTTTCTAAAAACATAAGCTTTTATCATAAAGGGGCATGCATTGCATGTAGGTTTTTGCTATGTTAAAACATTAAGATGATGTTAATGGTCATAACAACATGTTAGATATTGTGGTAAATTAAGTAATCGTTCATAACTTTCCATTAATGTAAACTTTAAATTGGGATTTCTAGAAATTAGAACTAATGAACATGCTTAATAATGAAATATGATAGGATATGCTATGTTAAGATGATATAGGAGTATTTACATGCTTATTTTTAAAGAATTATGATAATTTAGCAAACTTACTAAAAATAATAACGTTTGGCTAACTGAAAATGTTATATGAGCATGCTTGTTGATGTAAGATGTTATACTACATGTTAACATGAAAGTATTAGGACATGGACATGCGTATGTTGATAAAAGATGGGTTTTGATGCAAACTTACCAAATATAGAAACTTGCTAAATATGGAAACCTGATAAAAATGGAAACTTACTATAAATAGTAAGTTTCTTGATAAACGTGCTTTGTATGTTTACGTGTACTACTTGGTAATTAAGGAAAATCAACAAACACTGAACAAATGCTAACAACCGGAGTATGTCACAACGGGTCGTCAAGTCAAGCACGGTCAAACACTAAAACTTGGAATTGTATGAACAAATACATTAGGTCAAATTGTCGAGCACAAACACAAACTCACATGGCTATGTGATATAGGTAATAGTTAAAAAACAAACAATCACAAAGCATTCAACTCAACACATGAGAGTTTACGGCCCCTTTTCATCTTAAACTGTTTTACCTCAAATTGGGGGAGAATATATGCAAACTTACTTTGTTAAACATACTTTTGATATATTATTGGTTATGTTGTACAAACATTTTGAGTAGTTTTATTTTTATTTGTAATGACTTGATTTTCTACATTTAACTTACCATTAATAATAAAATTTAATTAATCTTCTCAAAATGGTAATGTCAATTTTAATTAAAAATTGTTTTTCTAAAAAGCCATATAAAATTTAACATAATTTTGAAATCTTTTGTTGGTCCCCTTACAGATATTATGTTGATCCACTTTTAAAATAATGGGACTATTAGGTGCAAGTGGATTTCAAGTAGAGAAAATATGCATCAATGAAATTAGGTAATGTTTAAAATTCTTGTTTCCATGACATAGCATTAGAAAGTTGACGGAAGAATCGTTTTTCGTTCACAATGATGTGCACATGACATACACACGATTTTATACATTTACAAAGAAATTTGGTAAGTATGTACACTTGGACACTCCATTTTTCTAGATCTCTAAATTCGTCATTTTGATAAGACAATCAAATACTTAATTGTATAAATAACATATACGTACAAGCCATCTGTTTATGTTATAAGTTCAATGCAGACATGTAGTGCAATCACATGGTTGGTTTTGTTTGAAGATCATATTTCGCTAACAGACATTGACACCAATCAACAACATTCACTATAAGAATAGTAATATGAAGCGATAAGAATAGTAATATGAAGCGACGACAAAAGTCATCGATACAACCTAGCCAATCACGGCTACATTGTAAAGATCAATCTCGTTTGCTAAAATTTAGAGGTTAGTTTGTCAATAGTCTAAACTATGTTTTAGTTTGATATGTATTATGTATATAAGGTTATATTGAAACCTTATCACCCACACCATAAAAGAGATCGATGAAAAAAAAAATCTAAAGTGACGAATAAAACGGTTAAAACGTTAAAACGGTTGTCAATCAAAGGTTGTGATTGAATTGAAGAGATATGATGGCTAGACTAGTATAAATAGAGTTTTAATTCAAGTTTGTAAACATACAATCATTCTAGCATTCAATAACGTTATTGTTATTACTATTAATTTTGTGTGCAATCTTTGATTTTTGGCAACAAATTAAAATTGGCATCAGGGAATTAAGCTCTTGAAGAATTAATCAAGCAAATATCAAATAAGAAAAGAAAATCGCTGGGCTCGTGAATTGGGGTTGCAATTAGAAGTCACATAACCAGATTTTGTGGAAACAAGTTTTTCAAAAAAGGAGAAGCGGCGATCCTGTGGGCTGTTCGAAAATAGGGGGCTGACAAATTTCCAAAGTGTCTGGGCCACTGTTGTAATTTCTTAAAGTTAGAAACTATCCGTGGAAAATCGACAGACACATGGACCAATTATGTCATTAATTAACTCTATTTTTATTATTCTCTTTAGAAAGATTATTTTCTTAAATGATTTTTTTTATGCATTGTGACAACAATTGAGATCTATAAGACAAACTATAGTGACGAACTTTGTAGCTGTGACATGTCGTTGCTATAGGCCAAAAAGACGTACAATGACACCACATTGTTGTTAAAGTCTTTGCAATTTAGTCACAGCTGAATATTACTGATGTGGTAACATTGTTTTTACAAATGAAAGACATGAAAATGGCGTAAATGTTTCACAACTTCTAAGTTTCTAATCTAACATGCATGGATATAGGTTTTGATAGATATACAAGATCATGACTAGTTCTTGATTTAGCTCTCTTATTGTGCAGGGTCCAACGAGACGTTGAATCGTTTTTTAATCATATGTACACAATTTTATCCATACACACATGTACACATATAATCATATGTGTATATATGTAATTAAATTCATACATTCAAATGATTGTATTATAATTGTTAACAGCATAAACAATATTCAGTAATAGTTGCACTGGATGCAACTAAGGAAGATTTTAGTTATGATTTTGTGATGATATGATAGCCATTATCTAAATGCCAAATTACTATTTAATTATGAATTTCAATCTAATTATGATGTTGTAATTATGATTTTGTGGTTCACTGGTTTTATTAATACTGCTCATCGTCTCTTACACTGTTTCCGAGTTAAGTGAACAAATGAAATAAGGAAGGAATTAAATAAATAAATAAAAGGAAAAAAAACAACCAAAAAGAAAATATATAATTTTATTTTTTTGTTGCAGATTTCGTTTGAGAAGAAGGAAAAAATAGGACTTCTATGTGTAAGGTAAAATGGTAAATGATAAATTACACACTCGAATTTTATATTAAGTTACGTTGAAGGATTAAATAGTAAACGATAAAGCATTATATTTATTTTTCACCCATGCTCTTCTATTGTAAAAGGAAACTTTGAACATATGATTATTAAAAATCTTGTCAATTTCTTTCATTAGAAATTTAGAAAAACATAGATATATTTTTTATTTTTTCACTTATTTCACTTCTCTTTTTAAAATAACTCGAGAACACAATGCTAGGGTTTAATCTGAATCTTTTTAGCCTCGTATGCTCATATTATCCTTTCTACAGTCGCGATATCATTTGTGATCTCTATCTCTGCTTCACTTTGCTCTAGAGGCTAAGACATCTCTAAGATGATGTTTGGTAGCCTCTTAATGGTCGATCAGATGTTTGGTAGCCTCTTACATCTTAATATTTCATAGCCTCAGAAACGTTAAGAGGTAATCTTAAGTTTCAATAGTTAAGATGTTATTTAACATGTTAACCATTCAGATTTAATATTACTTATTACTCATTATAGGCTATAAAATCATTAAAATGTAGCATCTTAATTATAAAAAGACTAGCGAACAACTCATAAGTTCTTACATCTTAATATTTCGAATATGTGACACGACGTTAATAGTCTTCTCGCACGTTAATTTATAATCTTCACGTTCGTTATTGAAGTTGAATGAAGTTATCTTCTAAAAAGATTGTTGTAACTCGAGAAAACCATGTATAAAATCACAAAAAAAATTATATTTTCGTAACTCTTGTGATCACACTGTAAATCAGAACTCAATCTATCATACTCCTACATTACCCACAAACTAATGTGGTATTAATCTGTGTTTCAACTCACGACCTTCCATCCAACAAAAAAAAATCTTTACCAAGTGCACTCTCACGTTTGCAACACTTAATTAGTCTAAATGAGGTATAATTATTTCCTATAAGAATGACGTGATTTGCGGAGATTCCCGATTTCATTTGAGGGAAGTTTGAATATAATGTGAGATTTAAATAAATAAGGGGAGATTTTAAATGTTATGATGATAACTTCATTAATTCATGTTTTTTTCATTCATTTTCATTTTCACGTGCTGACATGTGCATGTACTCAACAAATATCAAATGTAAAATTATCATACGTAATTAAAAATTAATAGCGGTTATTAATAGTAAATTCAATATATTATATTAACTTATTTTCTTATATTAAACTTTTGTTTATTATTAATATTATATTAACTTATTTTATTATGAGATAAAACAATTTAATATTTAAACAATAAATTAATATATTAAAACAAAACAAAATAACCTGATATATGAAAAAAATTAATATAATATATGAAATTTAACGTTCATAATAGTTTGACAGTTGATATATATGTGATTTTTTTTGTGTTTTTTATTATATTAAACTATTTTGTTTGATTATTATTAAATTGCTTCATTATATTTTATATATTGATCAAATTTATTAATATATATCTATGTATATCATTGCATGTATCTTTTGTGTTGTTAGTATCTTTATTTTGCATTAAAATCATGTGTACATTCTAATGCTTGAGATAGTGTACGTAAAACGCTAGTTGACTTATTTTTTTTGAACGACCAACAAAACATTTCTATAAAAGCAATCCAACAAGTTGCTGGAAACTATAATACAAAGAACCAGTAAAAAAGGAAGAAAAAAACCATTGCATACAAAAAAATATTTATTCAAAGTAATTAAAACAGCACCATTGTTTCCATGTTAATAATAACTTTTTTGCTCGACTTTTGATCTAAAAAACAAATGCTTTGATTTTCTTAACAATCTTCCCAAAAACAGGTTGTGTGATATTAAACAAAATGTTGGCGGACTTGTACCCTAGTTTCATTAATTTGAGGTTGTCACTTGTCACGTTTATTTAATGCATTTTCACGTTCTGACATGTGCATGTTATCAACAAATATCAAATACAAAATTATTGCCAAATATTTTCACCTTCAATTTTATTTTGTACAGATGAAAAAAAAATTTAAGATATATTCAATTAATAATACAGATTTTATATATTACTATATTACCAGTTTTATTGGTAATATGACTGGACAAAAATGAATTATATATTAAAATAATTTAAAGGTAAAAGAAGAAAAAAAGTTACTTACAAATATCTTTATAAAAAATGCATTCTTTTAGATAAAAAATAGTATTGCTACAAATTAAATGGGACGATATGATGGAAATTTGATTTTATCTTACAAAAAAGTAAATGATGAGGTTACTCTCTGTCTTATATTTATTATTAATTTCGATCTTGTAGCACTTTTTATATTTACGAAAGTTTAACTTTCGAGCTATTAATTACATAAACTTTGCCTTGAGTGTTTTAGAAAACTTTATTAAACATAATTAAAACATAAATAGCTTATGAATTAAATTTTTTTTTGAACGGCATTTGATCTCAACGTGTGAACCACTGATTTCCAGGCCACGTCATTAAGGTCTAGTTACCATGACCTCCGTTGAGACCCCACCACCACCCCAGGAGGAAACCGCACCAGAAAACCCCTGACCTCCCAAGGACCCCTATTTCGCCTTGGGATGGATTTGAACCCGTGACCTCCCACAGGGGAAGCCAATGGGGTAACCATTAGGCTAGAAGCCCTTGGTTGCTTATGAATTAAATAAGTTCTCGGTTGAACTAAAAAATTAAATGCCTAATTACAATATTACATATTATTAGATTTAAATATTTAGTATGATTTAAAACGGGCTATAGCTCCCTTGAGTAAGGGGTCTTCTGAGGCCTACTAGCGTGGTGCATATGTCACGACGTTACGCTCGGTTGTTGTTGTTAAAAAAAAAGTATCATTTAAAAAATTGTTATAAAGTAGGAGCACGCATATATTAATTAATTGTAGATAAATGCACATCACCCTCATGAGCTAACACGTGTATTAAACTGTAGTATTTTTTTTTTTGTTCATTAAATATATATACATAAAGTTTAGCTTAAGATATTGCTTAATAAAAATATCTAATCAAGAAATCGAAATCTAGAACAATGTTTTACCAAACAAGAGTTTTTTACCAAATGGGTGTAATTGAAAATTTTTTTTACCCAATAGGTGTTGTTTAAAACTTATTTACCAAAATGAGTGTTTTCCTTTATTTAATTACTTTTAACTAATAAAAAAAGGAAAACCATAATAAAGAAAAACACTCATTTTGATAAATAAGTTTTCAACTACACTTTTTTGGTATATATTTTTTTCAATAACACTCATTTGGAAAAAAACTCTACCAAACAACATAGACGTAACTAACATTTTTTATTGATAACTAAACAAAGATGATTTAATGAAATTAATATCGAAATTTGAATGTAATTTTAAATTTTTATCTTTATTTTATTTTTTAAAAATTTATTATGCATGTTATTTCAAGACAAATAATATTTTAGTTTTATAATTAAGAAATGAAAATTTTAAATTCTTATAATAAAATACTGACCATCTTTATCAGATCATCCCCACTTTTTTAAAAATAATATAAAATAATATCGGATAATGCTACTCCCTCTTCATTCCTATATATTCATCATCCATGACATTAGCAAGCCCAGTGCCAGCAATTCTTTCCAAAATGCATTTTTAATTAATTATAAAGAATTAATATATGGTCGTTATCCCCATTATTGGGGGTTTAGAATATTGTTTACATTAAATTAAAGTGATTAATAAATAAATAATTCATTTAATAATAACAACATAATATGTATATCTCTTAACTAGGTTAGTACCCCGTGTATAACACGAGTTTAACAAAAAATATGATAAATAGTTATCAATTAAAATTTAAACACTATATTTAAATATAACATAATATAACATGTGAATAAAATTTTATACATTTAATACTTTATGTAATAAAATAATTTTATTATTTATTTACATACTAAGTTTTTCAAAGTTAGTTTGTTTAAATATTTCATCTTAAAGAACTGAATCTGAAATTTTATATTTTATAATAACTTGATTTTTAAAATTTTTTTAATATTAATATATTTTTAATGTATTAAAAAAATTTTAATTTTAAAATATATAAAAAAGTATATTTAATATTATTATTTAATATAAAATGTATTTAATATGAGAGAGAGACGAGAAATTAAAGTTGAGATGCTCTAGAAAGATGCGAGAAATTAAAGTTAAGATGTTCTACAAAGATGACATGTATCCTCCCAAAAACATTTATTTATTAGAATAGATAGATTATTAGAGACTTGTCAGATTATCTCACTAGAAGAAGATAAAACGACCCTAAAACCTTAAGAACTTTGTATTCATGTGAAAAGAATATTTAAAACTTAAAACAATTTGTATAGAATAAAGCCAACAAAAGAACTTAAAACTAAATATATTTATAGACTTACAAAAATCATATATAAATAAAATTGGTGTTTATTATTATTAGTATTAAGCGGAAAATAAAAATGAAAAGTGTTAAAAACATGAAATTAAAAAAATAAATAAAGCATCAATTTATAAGTTTTCTTGAGTCCCTTCAACTAGTTGAGCTACCTAAAACTTGTTTAACTTTATAACAATTTATAAGTTAATATATGAAAAGGTATATAAAAAAAATACTATTTGGATGGTGACAAGAGGTTGCAACATAGCAAAGTTATTTTTTGTATCCGAAGACGATAAATATGATTACATTATTTTACTTTGAGAAATCTATACATATGTATGGTATGATTTGTTTCATCTTTTATTTTAGATAATTAAATTCCTTAATAAAGTGAAAGTTCATCTTAGCATATTTAAAAAAAATAAAGCTTTAAAAATTGATTATGAACCTAATTAAAATAATATATTGTTTCTTCCCTTTTTTTAATTTTATAGATTCTTAACTTAAACAAAAATAATTTGATATATTTACCCTTTGTTTTTAATAGTTTAAATGACATATTATAAATGTATTTTTTTTGAACGGCTTCAGGCTGAACGACTGATTTAAGCCCAAACGGGCACACATTCAAGGGCAGGCCCAGTCGTCACCCCTTCATCCACCAGATAAGCAGGAACCGGATAAATCCGTAAACTCTCTTCCTTGCTCAGGTTTGAACCCCTGACCTTAATGAGATGCAGCTTCTCCACTTCATTGCAATACCGATAGCCTAGAAGTCCTTTGGTTATTATAAATGTATTTAACATGATAATATTTAAATTGAGATCACTCTTAATCCGATTGGATGGGTTGTTATTTAATGATAATTTGGATTCATAATTTGGATCTATCCAACCAATCAACGAGCATACAAATTTGGATTTTTCCAACTACTCGCTTTACCAATTTATGTTCAAACAGTCGTCTCCGTTTTTTGTTAGGTAAGAATATGTTTAAAAATAAGCATATATTTTATATTAATATAAGAGATTAAGTGGTACTTGATTAAATTTTGATTCTAGAAACAACTATTTGATTATTTGTACGTGTAATTGTTATAATTCATCTTTATTCAGAAAGTACCTATATTAATTATTTGATGTCAAATAACCACCTTTAAAAAGTTTAAACTCAAATATAGTTCTACCGAAATTGACAACGTATATTATTCATTTAATTATTGTTTCGGCCTAATTTAAGCTATTTTACTCTCATATTACAAAGAAGTTCTCTATTATACGAAACAATTTTATATGATTATATTTCTAGCTTCTTATTATGAATTATTGAAAAACATTTGGAGGACCACATTACATTGTATAAACTTTTATAAGTTATACATTTGTATTTTCTTTTTCTTTCTAAAAGTTTTAATTACTTCTCCTTATAATCCTTTCTAAAAGTTATGTTATGTTAATTGTTGTTATATTAATTACAATATGTTATCAGCACGTAAAGTTCTTATATTTTAATTAAAATGAACATTAAAGCACAAAATTATCCATCAATGGTTATCTTGTTTTCTCTCAAAATAATTTTTAAAGATTATTTACTTATTTTTGTTATTAGTTACCATAATGTAACTATTGTTTCTTATACCTCTTTCTTAGATCTCACACTTGAAAATTAAAACATTAGGAAACTTGAATTCCTATATTTAAATGTTAGTAGAGAAAATTTTATTAATGAACAACACATTTAAAAAATCTATCTATTATAATAAATCAAAGTTTTTATGGACACATGGCGTGATTATAAAGCACCTCAACTTTAATTTTCCCGCCTCTCTCTCCTATTAAATACACATCATATTAATTTTTTTTTGAACGACGAAGGTCTCAATCGTGTGAACCCACTGTTTCCAGGCCATGTCACCAAGGTCTAGTTACATATACCTCCCATAAGCCACCACAGGAGGAAACCCTACTGGGCAAACCCCCTGACCCCCCACAGACCCCTTTTTTGCTGCGGAAGGGATTTGAACCCAAGACCTCTCATTTGGAACAATACTTTTAAAAAATCTATCTGTTATAATAAATCAAAGTTTTTAGGAACACATGGCATGATTATAGAGCACCTCAACTTTGATTTTCCCGCTTTTCTCTCCTATTAAATACACATCATATTAATTTTTGTTTGAACGGCGAAGATCTCAATCGTGTGAACCCACTGTTTCCAGTCCATGTCACCAAGGTCTAGTTACATATACCTCCCATGAGCCACCACAACCACCACAAGAGGAAACCCCACTAGGAAAACCCCATGACCCCTAACAGACCCCTTTTTCGCTGCGGGAGGGATTTGAACCCAAGACCTCCCATTTGGAACAACACTTTTAAAAAATCTATCTATTATAATAAATCAAAGTTTTTAGGAACACATGGCGTGATTATAGAGCACCTCAACTTTGATTTTCCCGCCTCTCTCTACTATTAAATACACATCATATTAATTTTTTTTTGAACGGCGAATGTCTCAATCGTGTGAACCCAATGTGTCCAGGCCATGTCATCAAGGTCTAGTTACATAGACCTCCCATGAGGCACCACATCCACCCAAGGAGGAAACCCCACTGGGAAAACCCCCTGACCCTCCACAGACCTTTTTTCGATGCGGAAGAGATTTGAACCCAAGACCTCCCATTTGGAACAACACTTTTAAAAAATCTATCTATTATAATAAATCAAATTTTTAGGGACACATGGCGTGATTATAAAGCACCTCAACTTTGATTTTCCCGTCTCTCTCTCCTATTAAATACACATCATATTATTTTTTTTTTTGAACGGCGAAGGTCTCAATCGTGTGAACCCACTGTTTACAGGCCATGTCACCAAGGTATAGTTACATATACCTCACATGAGCCACCACAACCACCACAGGAGGAAACCCCACTGGGAAAACCCCCTGACCCCCACAGACCCCTTTTTCGCTGCGGGAGGGATTTGAACACAAGACCTCTCATTTGGAACAACACTTTTAAAAAATCTATCTATTATAATAAATCAAAGTTTTTAGGGACACATGGCGTGATTATAGAGCACCTCAACTTTGATTTTTCCGCATCTGTCTCCTATTAAATACACATCATATTAAATTTTTTTTTGAACGACGAATGTCTCAATCGTGTAAACCCCCTTTTTCCAGGCCTTGTCACCAAGGTCTAGTTACATATACCTCCCATGAGCCACCACAACCACTACATGAGGAAACCCCACTGGGAAAACCCCCTGACCCCCACAGACCCCTTTTTCGCTGCGGTGGGATTTAAACCCAAGACCTTCCATTTGAAAGAATTTTGGGGTACCATTGAGGCAATGCCTCTTTGGTCATCATATTAAATAATAATATTAAATATAAAATACTTTGTTTTACATTTTTAAGCTAAGAAACATATTTTATAATACATTAAAAATATATTAACATTAAAAAAACACATTTTAAATATCCAACTTATTGTAAAATATACAGTTTTTAAAAATAGTATTTTAAAAAAAATAAAGAAACAAACTTTAAAAAAATTATTGTTTAAAGAAATAATATAATTATTTTATTGCTAAAATTATTTAATTATACAAAATTTTAGATATATTTTGTATTAAAAAAATCTTATATTATCAATATTTTCATTAATGATTGCTTATTATATTTTTATCATTCAACCCGTTTAACACACGGGGTACTAACCTAATTTAAAATAAATTGGTGTTTCGAATCGATAAATAAGAACATCAATTCTTCATAAAAAGAGTAACCCAAATGTAATTCTTAATCTCAAACAAATTAATGATATGTACCGAGGGTAACTACTATACTTATATTTTAAAAACTGTGAGACGTTATAATTGGCATACATCGAGATAAATGAACGTATATTTATGAGTTTTTAACGAGGTAACTTTGTAAAATAATAATCAAGTTTATTAAGTGTTTCAAAAAAGTTATCAGAAGGTTTTTGTATCTTTAAAGTCAATCAACTTTCACTAAGTGTTCCAATCATGTGTATTTTTTATAAATATTTAACTTTTTTTAAAAAATGATCGAGACAAATGAAACATATATGAATATTTATAAATATTTAATTATTATTTTGTTTCAATTTCACTTAAATTTAAAAAATTTTGAAAATTTTTATTAATTCGTAAATTTATTTTCTTCACGATTACATCTTATTTCAAATTAATTAGAAAAAAAATCACTTATTATTAATTGATGTTTCATTTGTCTCTACAATTTTAAAATTTTAAATATTTATAAAAAAATTACACACGATTGAAACACTTTGTGAAAGTTGAATGACTTTTCAGAAGAAAAAAAAATATTTTTTGAATACTTATATTGAAATTTTGAGAAACTTGATTACTATTCACATGTTCCGCTTTTGAATTTATGAACATCAGTTTGCTATTAAAAGAAAAGTATTGTTTTTTTTTTTGTCAAAAAGGAACTCAATTAACAATGGTTTTTTGTCTTGAACCTTCAAAATCAAAAGCGGCCCAGAGAAGTGAAGTGCTCAGGATGATCCGGGAAAAAGAGCATTTAGAGAATTCAAATATTAAAGTAGGAGTGTTGAAAAAAACCGAAAATCGTTTAATACCGAAAACCAAACAGTATTTGTAACTGAAAAAATGAACCGAATTCTAAATTTGGTTTTCGGTTTGGTTTCTAACCATATCCAAATTTTGGTTTTCAGTTCGGTTATCTGTTCCTATTTTTTTTGGATTTGTTTTGTTTGGCTAACTAATTAAATCGAATTCAGATTTAAATTTATTATCTTGTAAATAATATATATGAATAGTTACATATATCCCCTATTTACAACTCTAATTACATATGTACCAAAGTCAAAAGTTATATTACATACATCCCTTTTTTTAAAAATTTCTCTTTAGATAAAGAGATGTATGTAATTTAAAGAGTTAGATTAGGAGATATATGTAATTTATTTTTTCAGTCAGGTATTAATGTAATTTTTGAAATTTACAAAGGGGTATATGTAATTGCTCATAATATATAATATAAGTTAAATTCAGTTTATTCGATCTTTAGCATTTTTATTTGGTTTTTAATCGGTTTATTCGACTGAATTCGGATCAGTTTACTCAGTTTTTAACCGGTTTTTTTGGTTTTTAATCAGTTTGTTCGGTTTTAACCAAAACCGAACCACTTCTCGAATTTGATTTGGTTTTCGGATAGAAAAAAATTGAAAACTGAATAAACCATTAACCAAACTAATGAACATCCCTAGTTTAAAGGGCATGAAGGCAACTTTTTATACTTTAAAGGAAATTATTTTTTGTATCTCTTAAATAATGTGTCTATAAATTTTTATTTATGCTCTTCAATTTGTTGGTTTTTATTTGAATAAATCTTTATATGTGTATATATGTGTGTGTGTGTGTGTGCGTGTGTGTCAAAAATGTTGTACCCCCTGAAAAAGTTGGCCCTGGACAGCAGGTTGTGTTCGCCCCTCTCCTGGCCCGCACATGTTCAAAATTCTTGGATTCCTTTATATTGGCCATACTTTATCCGTATGTAGTGTTAATTTTTTAACTAAAAGATTATTTTTTGTTTGAAGTATTGATTTTATCCATCTCGCTTTATAAAATTAACATGTATTGTTGTTTATGTAAATTTACGCCCATTTTCAAAATATTTAAGCTTCGTCGCTGAATTTACATGTCTAGGAGTTAAAATGTGTTTATGTCTCATAGCTTATGCTTATGGGTATTGTAATTTTTAACAAATTAAATGTTCTATTTTTGTTTTCCATTTCTAACATATTTATGTAAAATACCTCAACTTTTATTAATCATGTATTCCTCCATTTGCAGAATTTACACTCTAAACCTTCTGAATAAAGGTTAGGTAACTTACTACCAGAATCTTCTATAATGGACAGGCCTAAATAACCAACCTTTCTTTCCCTGCCTTTGTCGTTCTTCAATTGGTTCACACAAGAGGCTACATGTCAACTTTTATATGAGATCATTAAAATTAATTGATATAAATAGATAATAGAAGGGTATAATATATATTTATGCATCCCTTTTATACATATATATATTTTTGATATACAATAAAATAATAGATGATGATGACACGTATTAGTCTGTGGTTTTTTTTTTTATATTTGTTTTCATGTTTATATTAAATGAAATTGTACATGTTATTATATACTTCTTCTTATTTTCTCATTTATTTTTTTATTAATTAACAATCATATTAAAATAGTATAATTTTAAATATTTAAATAAATTTAATTATAAATAAGTATTACATTTCTAACTAAATATTATTTATTCTTATTAATTTCTTATTTAACCGCGTAATTTATGCCGTCATAAATATAATTGAGTACGTAGTATTTAAAGGAGTAAAACTATCTTATTTGTCTCAATGTTATCAAGGTGTTTTTCCTTAAAATAAGTCAATGGCTCTAGTCTCATAGTGGACAAATACGGAATAATTTGCTGTTCAAAAAAAAGTAAAAGAATTTTATAAACATGTGCATAATTAGTTTTGGAAAAATAAGGAAATAAGTCTTCTCAATAAAGAGAAAAAGATAAAAAAGATCTAATTCTTTGATATGATTGGTCTTCATAATTTCGTAGAAATGGGATTGGTGGCAGCACAAGTAAAATGCAATTAAAGACAGAAACGTGCCATGGGTTAGTTA
Source organism: Mikania micrantha (assembly GCA_009363875.1). Taxonomy (NCBI): domain Eukaryota; kingdom Viridiplantae; phylum Streptophyta; class Magnoliopsida; order Asterales; family Asteraceae; genus Mikania; species Mikania micrantha. The sequence goes on along the minus strand of CM018696.1, from coordinate 12,793,124 downwards.
AAGTGAAATAAAGTGAACCGACACGGACCGGACCGGTTCGGTTGTATTCAAAAAAAAAAAAAAAAGTTGATTAGCGGTTAAAACGCGGAATTTAAGCTTTCGACGTGTATATATCAAACAACATCAATTTTTCAACCACAAATCCTATGTTATTGCATTATGTCACAATCCCTCTAACTACCACTTTAACCTACAACATTTCTTTCCTTTTTTAAAAAAAAAAAAAATCATATAATATCATCTTAATAGACCATTAATTTGGATTTTTCTATCAAGAAATAACGAATTTGAATTTTACTTATATGATCAATTATTTTTAATGCTAATTTATACCTTTACTCTACACTTAAAATAATACCCCAACAACTTGGATTCTACATGATATTAACTTACAATCATTTTGTTGGAGGAGTACACCATATACCGTCACATAGTATTAGACTTTAGTCTTTTGGTATATATTCTAAATTATGGGAGCCCATGGGAGAGGTAAACCTGACCTTTGTCCTGGACCAGATTTTTTAGGGGATAAATTTTTTTTATATTATATACACACACACATAGGGAGATGATCAAATGTTAACCCATGTTTATTTTGTTAACCAAATAACCACATCTTATTATTTTGGGGTCCACACTAAAGTAAATGTAAAGGTGTATGTTTTTTTCTTTTTTTTTTAATTAATGTAGGACCCACTTACATTAATAAAAAAATAAGAAAAACCTACACCTTTATATTTACTTTAATGTGGGCCCTAAAGTAATAAGATGCAGTTATTTGGTTATCGTAATAAGGAATAGTTAACATTCGAACCATCCCCAATATATATATAAATATACGCCTCATTTGCGGCGCACACATATAATGTATATATGTGTGGGCTCTTAAGGGGCAAAAGCAAAAGTGCACTAATTTTAGCATTATTTTAATTACTTTGTGAAAATAATGTTAAAATTGTTGGGATGATCAACTTTAAATGATAACTTTGAGCCGGGGACTCTTTTGGAGCAGCCTCTCTATCCCAAATTCCCAATTGGGATAGGGGTAAGGTTTGTATCTATCATTCCCCCCCAGACCCTACTGAAAAGTGAGAATATACTGGGTAAGGTTGTTGGTTGTTGTGTGTGTATATATATATATATTCATTGAAACGAGCAAGGTCGAAGCTTGAAATTTTTCTCTATGGGGGCCGAAAGCCACGGCCACCCCCGACCCTAGTATATGAAATTTTTCTATATGGGGTCCGAACTCTATTAATATAAAATTTTCAGACCAAATTTTACTACATATCTGCTTCTGAGCCGAAAAACAGGAGGGGCTGTGGCCACCCTTGGCCCTAGTTATCCTTCGTCCGTGGACACGAGAACAACAAGTTAAAACGAACTAAAAATAACCATTTATGAACAGATGAGTATAAGAAGTTGCTTTAATGTCCTTTAAACTAGGGGTGTTCATCCATTCGGTTAACGGTTTATTCGGTTTTTATTTTTTTTCTCTATTCGAAAATCGAACCGAATTCGAGAAGTGGCTCAGTTCGGTTTCAGTTAAAACCAAATAAACTGGTTAAAAACATAATAAACCGATCCGAATAAACCAAATTTAATCAAATAAACCGATTACTAATCCGAATAAATTGAATTCAACTTTATATATTATTAACAAGATAATAAATTTAAATACGAATTTTGTTTAATATGTTAACCAAACAAACCAAATTAAAAAAAAAAATAGAAGCATAACTGAATCAAAAACCGAATTCGGATACAGTTAAAAACCAAAACAAAAACCAAATTTATAATTCGGTTTGGCTTTTTCAGTTGCAAATATGGTTCGGTTTGGTTTTTTGAACACAATTACTTTAATATTTAAATTCGTTTAGTAGCCTTTTTTATACTAGTCTTGAGCTCCCTCAATTTTCATTCTAAATATTTACTTCTCATATGTTGAGGACCGCTTTATGTTTTTTAGAGACCCCAAACGGAAACTAAAGTTGAGGCTTGTTTTGAAAAAGAAAATTGTTTTTTTTTTATCATAAATTGTACCATAAATTCAAAAACCCATAAATGATAATCCTTTGTTATTATGTTTAATCAATAATCATATCGTTAATATACCTTAAAATCAATCCAACCCAAAATTCATAAAACTTGAAATTTACTTAATTTAACACCTGGTGATTGAACAACCCACACCCAATGACTAAACAATTTCACTCAAATTAACATCTAAATTAACACATATTTATTAAGCAAGTCTCAACCAAATTATCACATAATTATTAAGAAGTCTTAACCAATAACCTCACTAGTACAACAACACCTAAAAACAAATAAACAAATAATCCTTAAAACAGAATCTCACACAACTAACAACACAAAGTTTCTAAAAACAAAAATCTTATAAAATAAACATAAGGCGTCGATGTTTCCAATTGACAGATGTGAGAGAGTGAATAAAAGAAAGACGATGAAGAGAGAGCCTCATTGTGATTGAGAGAAATATCAATCATCGAATTTTACGAGTGAAGAATACAATCCACATTATATATATGGACGCCGGTGAACTTAACCGACTCCAAATGAATTCTCATCCGTTGAAATTCATCAAGATTAAATTATGGCCCGTTAAATTAGACGGTTACATCAATTTTGTGGCGGTTTTCAGTGGTTTCTGCTGATTTTCAACGGTTTATGACAGTTTTCCGGTTACCTACGGATCATTGGTACATATCCCATGTTTTGACACATATCGCATGTCATTATTATATCATTATTGTTTTATTTGTAGATTTTTTAAGAAATATAATTTGAATTTGATTATAACATACTACCCAGTCACCAAACAGGTATAAAATTAGTTTAAATAGTCATTAATCTCTACAATTTTCTTTGTTAATAGTGGACCTAATTGAACAACCTCATAAAAAATTGATATAAAATGAAAGTAGCTCTTATCTTCAAGGTTTTTAAACCCAACAAATTTTGTGGATCGGACTTAAATTGGGGGCCTATTTCTTTAAAGGCCCTAGACAGTCGCCTATAAATTTTAATATATGAGCCGCCCCCGCATACGTGTTTTGAAATGGTCTAACGCCTCAAAACAAGAATCTAATTTATGACAGATACAAGATTTGATAAAGAGAGGGGTTGATAAACACGCATATATATGAGAGGATCGACATCAAATCCCAAATTACCATATAATCAAATAAGAAGTTGTTAATTTGAAGGCCAGGCATTTTGTATGTTTTTTAATGTTATTTTTATTTGTTTTTATTCTTTTTTTAATATTTTAGTTTTAAATTCTTGTTTGACTATCATTAATTTTAGGCCACTTTTTGTATTATCATGAGGACTATGCTTACTGTTATGCATCTCCATTAAAGTTTTCGTCAATGCTTCGTTCTTTTTTTTTTTTTTCCTAAATTAATTGGTTCGTCTAACGCGAAACAATTGTGTTAAATTTTGGGTTTTTCTTTTGTTTTTATTACATATGTTTTTTAGTGTTTTATTTTTTTTAGGTTTTTATCTTGTTAGCATTTTGTTTATTGTTATGTGTGTTTGTTTACGTTTTTTGTCAAGCCGTGATGTGAAATAAGAGTGTTATATTTACGCAATAACATGTGTCCGCATCATCCAGTTTATTAACATTTAAGATATGCTGCTAAATCGTAACTAGTACTTTTTGAACTATTAATTTGTGAAACACAAAAATATGATATATATATATATATCATATTTTTTTATATTAATTTTTTTTGTCTTAAGCAAGGATCCAATGAAAAACAGACCAGGTGACATTATCCTAGGTGTCACCTGAGTTCTAAGAATGATCATTGCACTAATCGTTTAACACAAGATTGTTGATTTCAGGAGTGAGATCATTTAATGGCACTTAACATTTATTTAGTTTTAACATATTTTACTTAATTTTAATTTGTTCTTAATATTGTTTAAATAGTGGATTAGGATTTAGACTTTTAAGGAAAGAAGTGATACACATTTTCGGTTAGCAAATGGATGAAAAAAACTGACGTGATATCTACGTGGATGAGACACAATGTAAGTGAAGTGAATCATATGTAAGATGACTCCTTCCCCCTAAGGTGATATATGCACGCGCACGCACATGGACACATTATGTCAGAATCTCATGTATTACGAATGTTAAATAGTTCAATATAAAATATAAAATTAAATATTTTTTATTGAAAGGCAGAGGACTTTCGCATGCCAACCACTCGGAGCTGGGCGATATAGCCAAGCAGGTCGATTCCTCAACTGCCGTAAGACTATACATCTTAGTTAACCAAGAACCAGATAAATCCGTAAACCCTATCCCTTGCTCAGGTTTAATCCCCTGAACTCAATGAGATACAATTTTTCTCCTTCATTGCAGTACCGTTAGGCTAGAAGCCCAATCTGAATACATATATGATTTAGGTTTTAAACCAAATTGCATCAAAAACGATGAAATCTATAGGATCTATCTTACGAACACATATACAACCGACCGAGCTGAATTTGCTTAACTAAGTTTTGTTGTTGGAAATAGAAGAAATCAAACAGAAAAAGTCAACTGAATCAGAAATGAATCCGAGAAATGCATCACTCATGATGGCATCTTCCGGAATTGAAAAACGAATTCATCCAGAAAAAGAGGATGGTGGTCGACCGAGGAAGAGGATTGTTGCGACCGGTGAAGGAACACTTCATTTTACATTTAAAGATTAAAATGTTAGATAATCGTTTATTGACGAGTATCACACGTAAGCCATAATATTTGGAGAAAGATCATCTCGATCATTAACATGTCATATGATAGTTTTTAAATAGAAACAAATTAATCATAGCCGATCACCCGGGTAACATAATACTAATATATGTTAGGGGTGTGCATGAAACCAAACAAACCGACCCAAAACCAAAAAACTGAAAATCCAAACCGAAATAACCAAACCCAAATATAAAACGACGTGTTTTGATATAAGTGTTCTAATAAACCGAAATTTTGGGTTGGTTTTAGTTTTACCTAAAATAAATACATGTGTATGTATGTATACATATATTACCTTTCTAAAATTATATAATTTATAAATCGTCTATTTTTATTTTTCATGTTTTCATGATGCCAAAACTAATATAAAAATTGTATATTTTATCATTTTTTAGGGTTATGATATCTAAAGCACAAATGTTTTTTACTACATTTATAGATTTTTGCATATAATTTTACCTTGTAAAATAGTGTTGTCTTTAAAATATTTTTAATACAAATACAATATTTTGGTTTATTTTTTATAAACCTAATTTTAGACCTAAGTAGAAAAACTAAAAAATCAAAACCCAAAGCGAACATAAATGAGTTTTAAAAAGATAAAAAACAAAAAAAAAAACTAACCAAAACGGGTTTCAAAACACAAAAACCGAAATTTTGGTTTTGGGTTTGGACTAAGCAAAAGACCAACCTTAACCGACTCAAGTACACCCTTAATATACGTAATATATGGAATTCAAAAAACGTAACATGTACTAGTCTTGTGAAAATCAATATTGAGTGATGCCATTAAAACCTTACTTTCATAGATCTCATCAGGATGATTTTGTGCTAAAAAAACAAGGTTGGTTATTTAGTTTTAAAAATTAGATAATCGTTTATTGACGAGTATCACACGTAAGCCATAATATTTGGAGAAAGATCATCTCGATCATTAACATGTCATATGATAGTTTTTATATAGAAACAAATTAATCATAGCCGATCACCCGGGTAACATAATACTAATATATGTTAGGGGTGTGCATGAAACAAAACAAACCGACACAAAGTCAAAAAACTGAAAAATTCAAACCGAAATAACCAAACCCAAATATAAAACGACGTGTTTTGATATAAGTGTTCTAATAAACTGAAATTTTGGGTTGGTTTTAGTTTTACCTAAAATAAATACATGTGTATGTATGTATACATATATTACCTTTCTAAAAGTATATAATTTATAAATCGTCTATTTCTATTTTTCATGTTTCTTGATGCCAAAACTAATATAAAAATTGTATATTTTATCATTTTTTAGGGTTATGATATCTAAAGCACAAATGTTTTTTACTAAATTTATAGATTTTTGCATATAATTTTACCTTGTAAAGTAGTGTTGTCTTTAAAATATTTTTAATACAAATACAATATTTTGGTTTATTTTTTATAAACCTAATTTTAGGCCTAAGTAGAAAAACTAAAAAATCAAAACCCAAAGCGAACATAAATGAGTTTTAAAAAGATAAAAAACAAAAAAAAACTAACCAAAACGGGTTTCAAAACACAAAAACCGAAATTTTGGTTTTGGGTTTGGACTAAGCAAAAGACCAACCTTAACCGACTCAAGTACACCCTTAATATACGTAATATATGGAATTCAAAAAACGTAACATGTACTAGTCTTGTGAAAATCAATATTGAGTGATGCCATTAAAACCTTACTTTCATAGATCTCATCAGGATGATTTTGTGCTAAAAAAACAAGGTTGGTTATTTAGTTTTAAAAATTTGGATTTTGATTGAAGGAGCCATGTGTGGATACTGAACTTCTCTGTTTAAATTATTGTAGTTTAACTATAATATCATCAACCATTTAATATCTTTAATCAACCGCCTAAGATGAATATGCTTAAATTATTGTAAATCAAATATCATCAACCACTAGTTGTGAATTCTTTACATTAATACCAATATATATATATATATATATATATATATATACACACACACACATATTATTGGAATTAAATAATAATTCAGTGATAACTCAACTAACTCTGTGAAAATCAACATAAATCTATAGTTTTTTCATGATTTTTATTATACATATACAAGATTATCTTTTTTTTATGTGCTTAAGTAAATTAATTTCGTCTAAAATCTTAAATCAGTGTAAGTGGTCATCACATTAAATAAATATTTACAATAACGCAAACTTACATTTGTTTTAAATTTTAAATGTTTGTTACTTAACACATACACATAAAAGATGATGATTTTGTGCATGTATAATAAATGTCACAAAAACACCCAAATATTTAGGTTGATGTTGTCAAATTTAATTGAGCTACCAAAATTAAATTGCGTTAACCGCGGATACATGTCCTATATATGTGTGTAAACCTGAACATGTAAATCTAAAGGGTAAAAAAAGACTAAAATTATCAATTATCATGGTTCTAATGTATATAAAAAAGAAAATCTAAAAACATTTGTCATTTGTTTACTAAAGTACTAAACCTCAAAACTTTCAGAAAGGAGCATCCTACCCAAATATCAAGCCATATATTCTTAATCGGGAAAATATATTTAATAAAGCCTGAAACATATTAGATGATTCAACATACATTAAGTATTAACTTAAGTTAACTTTACTGGTAACAATTTTAATTACTTAATCAAGTTAGACATTTTTTAACTGTTAAATCAAACACCATTTGACAAACAGACAAGTTAACCTTATTATCTAGCTAAAAACACAAACTTGAAAAACTCTCTACTTATATAGAAAACAATTGGTAGCAAAAAGAGACTCAAACATAATACTTTTAATAACAAAAAGTCAAAAGGTTATTACTGGATTAGAAATTCATTTAGCGAATAGACTCAAAGTTAAGACGCTTAATAATAGAAAAGTTGGCTAGAAATTCATCTAACAAAGAGGCTCAAACCTAAGATGCTTAATAACAAAAAACTTGGCAAGAAATTCATCTAACGAACCCTTAATAACGAAAAGTCTCTACCACTAGGTTAAAAATTTATCGGTAAATTATATATTATAAAAAAAGAGGCAAGTTTTAATTAAAGTTTTCATGAGCATGTTTTAATATTGCAAAGTTAAAAAAAAAGTAAAGAAAAGAATATTGCATAATAAACCAAAATTGTTGTGACCTACCTGCCTCCAGAAAAAAAAATATTAATCGTCAATAGTTTGAGTGCTTTTGCTGAGCATCGAACACGTGGTCTTCGTCTTCATGTTTAAGGTGGACTCTTTCACTATTTATACCCCTTCAACTCATCACTTTCTTCCTCAAACTCAACACACACTCTCAAACACACACTAATAACTAAATTCTCTCTTCTGCTCTTCATAATCGCCATTAAAATAGCTTCAAATATCAACAATGGCTTCTTCTTCTTCATGTTCTTCTGTTTCGAATTCTGTTTTGAGTAATCCTAAAAGCAGGTTTCTGTCATCTTCTAAAGATGTATTTGGTTCCAATTCATCGTCGATTTCCTTCTCTAAACGACCTAATTCTGGAAGGAATTCACAGAATTCGGTTGTTTGTGCACTTCAAACACCTTCGATTCTTCAAATTCCGAAACAGAGTCCTGTAAAAACTACCACTGGAACAATTGAATTTCCACCTTCTTCTTCAAAAGTCCAGCAAAATTGGAACCTGTTACAGAAACTTGCAGCAATGGCATTGGATGCCATTGAAGATGGAATAAAAGCTCAAGAAAAGCAACACCCTTTACCCAAAACCGCTGACCCAAATGTCCAAATCGCCGGGAACTTCTCACCGGTGCCGGAACAACCAGTCAAAAAATATTTACCCGTCGATGGAAAAATCCCAGATCATATTGAAGGAGTATACTTACGAAACGGAGCTAACCCGTTATTCGAACCCACCTCCGGCCACCATCTGTTTGACGGAGACGGTATGATTTACGCGGTTAAGTTTGAAAACGGCTCCGCTAGCTACGCTTGCCGGTTCACTGAAACACAGAGGCTGGTTCAAGAACGTGCGATCGGGAAACCAGTTTTTCCGAAAGCGATCGGAGAACTCCATGGACATTCCGGAATCGCAAAGCTGTTACTATTTTACGCTCGTGGGTTATGCGGTTTAATCGACCACACTCAAGGGATCGGAGTGGCAAACGCCGGTTTGGTTTATTTCAACAACCGGCTGTTAGCGATGTCCGAAGACGATTTGCCGTATCACGTGCGAGTCACGCCCTCCGGTGACTTGAAAACTGCCGGCCGGTACAATTTTGACGGCCAATTGGAGTCCACCATGATCGCACACCCGAAGCTTGACCCAGTTTCCGGCGAGTTGTTTGCATTGAGCTATGATGTTATTCAAAAACCCTACCTGAAATACTTCAGGTTCTCACCGGACGGGAAGAAATCAAAAGATGTTGCTATCGATTTAGAGAAGCCTACTATGGTTCATGATTTTGCAATTACCGAGAATTTCGTGGTGGTGCCGGATCATCAGGTGGTTTTCAAGATGTCGGAGATGATCACTGGCGGTTCTCCGGTGGTGTACGATAAAGAGAAGGTGTCACGGTTTGGAGTTCTTGACAAATACGCAGAAAATGGGTCGGGTATTAAATGGGTCGAGGTTCCGGATTGTTTCTGTTTTCATCTCTGGAACGCATGGGAAGAACCCGAATCAGACGAGGTGGTTGTGATCGGGTCCTGCATGACTCCGGCGGACTCAATTTTCAACGAATGTAACGAGGAATTAAAAAGCGTGTTGTCAGAAATCCGTTTGAATTTAAAAACCGGCAAATCAACTCGCCGGAACATAATCTCGCCGGAAAATGATGTCAATTTGGAAGCCGGAATGGTGAACAAGAACCTCCTTGGCCGAAAATCAAGATTCGCGTATCTTGCAATCGCCGAGCCATGGCCGAAGGTTTCCGGGTTCGCTAAAGTCGATCTATTCACCGGCGAGACCAAGAAGTTCATCTACGGCGACCAGAAGTACGGCGGCGAGCCTCTGTTTCTTCCCAGGGATACCAATTCCGGCGAAGAAGACGACGGCCACATTCTGGCGTTCGTTCACGACGAGAATTCATGGAAATCGGAACTGCAAATCGTGAATGCGAAGACTATGGAATTAGAAGCCACCGTGAATCTGCCGTCGAGGGTTCCATACGGGTTCCATGGAACATTCATAAACGCCGGCGATTTGGCAACTCAGGCTTGAAAATAGTGGCGAGATTTTACCGGAGGGATGGCTGCAGTACGTCCCCGGAGAGTCTCGTAATGCCTTTCGATCATCGAGGGGTTGTTTTTAGCTTTTGTTTATTCTTTAGGGTTCTTTTTTTAATTATATACATTTTGGGGGGTCAGTTTGTAGCTTGTGTGTGTAGGTTAGGAAATGAAGCTCAGCTGGTCTCCCTACCCTATGGTCGTTTGTTGGTTTTAGTATAATCGTGTAAGCTTTGTGTGCAAATGATTAATGCACTCAATCTATGTTTTATTGTAAATATAATGGAATATATATGTATAATTTTACCTAAAATATCTCTCTGTCATTCAATTTTAAAAACTTTAATTGTTGACGGACTATCAAAATCGAGGTTATAATGTACTTGTATTCAGTGACGGAATTTGAACATTTGAAATATATGTTAATTCTTTGCAGTGAAAAGGGCGAAACCAAGCCGAAATTAACATTACAGATGGAAAAATATGGTCAGCGGTAACCCCCTGATGCTTCAACTATCGTATTAGATTATTTAGTTTCTTGTGTCGTGGTTATTTAATAAATTATATTTTTTAAATAGAATTAATTAGTTAATGTGGGACTTCTTGTTATTGGAAGTAGAATGTCTGAATATGATTTTGATTATGAGAAAATGTGCATGAGTTCGGTTGGTAGGAGCATATCAAGCGAATGAGGTGTAGAAGTGATTTTATGGATTAAAATATAAGGGGACTGATTTGAAGTATTGCGAAAGAGAGGGGTAAAAATGTAAAATGTGAAAAGTTGTCTACGTGAGATTGATAAAAAGGGGATGATGTTTTATGATGGGGAAATGGTTATTTTCCAATGTAGAAAATATGAAACCGACTTTAAGATGTTTTTGCCTTGCATTGGGACTGAAAATAAATCTTAAAAAATGTAACCTTTTTGGGATCGATATTGATAGGTCTTGAGAAATAAGTCCCATACATGACATATTTCAAAATATGTTCGTCTATTCGAAAGTCAAAACATCTATGGGTAGAAGAGTGGTGCTAATCACCTCTCTATCTATCTATTATCGTTATATAAAGCGTAATTATGGTGATTGAATCCTTGAATACAATAAGATATGCCTTTCCGTAGAGAGGAGGTTTATAAACAGCTTAGTTATGTGAAACTAAAAGAGATTTTTCGGTCACGTTCCTACAGTTTATGCTATCCAAATTGTTTAATCCAGTGACTGAATTTATACTTGTCTGGGAAATGTTGCCCTCTCAAATTCAATATATTTGCTTCGAGTGTTGAGATGGATCAAGTGCCAACTATGAAAGCACGACAACGACAAACCATCAGTATTTTCTTTGTCATCTGTCAAGTTTGCGATGAATTACTTGAATCTATAATCAACCACATGATTTCATGTTGTATGGCAATGGAGTTTGGCATTTGATCAAGCTTGGTGCAACATCCCACATAAATTCACATTCTTGGTCAGGGAAATTTTTGGAGCTTCACCATTTTGTCACTCTGTGCGCTAGAAAAATGAAATTGATTCATATAGTGCTATTAACAAGTTGTTGGTGTCAATGATGTTTTTAGCATCGACTTGCCCTATAAATTGTGACGTTTTATTTTCAAAATACCTTTTTTTTAATATACATTGAATTTTTTCATCAAGATTAAAATTGAATAAACTAGTATCTATTTAATGATGGTAAAATTAACGTTTATCTTATATAATTTTATACAAAGAAACGTATTAACATTATAACGTTTATCTTTTACTTGTGTTTTTTGAACAACTTGGAATGACGTGTAACGACCGGTTTTCAATTAACATGTGTGTTTCTTTATTCAAAAGAAACATATGTTATAATAAATTAAATTATGTTGTGATTATGATATAATAACAATTGGGGTATTATAGTTGAGTAGTAACTAACTTGATTAGGTTGGTTAAGTGAGTTAACTAGCTTAGAAGTTTGAGGGGCTGAAATTGCCAATTAGGCAAAGTTGATTTAAAGAGGATATGACTATATACTTGGTCAAAATCCAGAAAGTTCATACGTCTGTGTGTGTGTGTTCGACCAGAGAAGAAACCAAGGGAGAAATGGAAGAATTTCAAGCCCTAGCTTCTAATTGTGTTGAGTTCTTGTTCAAAATCTAAGATTGAAGGCTAAATTACTATCCTTAGTGATTACTAATAACTTGTAAGTGATTTTAGATCCCTCTTTTGATGTTCTTGAAAGTTTTTAAAATGAGAACTATTAGGGTTTATCCTAAATTCGAAATTGGGTGTTGATGGGTGTTAGAAACCATGAAACCATGTTTAAATTGCTTAATAAACAACTTAAAAATGAGTAATTTGTATGTACAAGTGCTGAATTTTTCATATGGGTTGGGTTTGCATATGGGTTTGATGTAAACTCAATACATGAATGAGATTGGTTGGGTAAAGGTTGTATAAATCATGGTTTTAATGTTTTTGTGCAGCACCTAAACTAATCTTTAGCAACAAAATGATAATGAATGAAAAATGGATAGTTGAAAGTAATCAAATGTTAGTGATAATGAATTAGTAAAATCATGAACATAATATGTTTGTTGAAATGCCTAAATGAAAACTAAAATCAAGTGCAGATTGGATATAAAAATGGCTACTGCATTGTTTTTGAAAAATCATATAAAATCATAGAAAAATATTTAGAAAGCATACTTTATATGGCTGGAAAGATCTTCAAGTCTACTACGTTTCTTATTTGAACATTAGAATCTGATTTGGGCTGTAGTAGAGTCAAAACAGTCAATTTCTGTAGGAAGGCAGAAAGTTCGGCATGCTGAATGAACATATTTTTGTTGCTGTACTGATTTTAGAAATTTCATATAAAATCAACCGTACCTCCGATTGAGGCGTATTTTATATCGTTGGAAAGGTATTTGAGTGAACTACATTTTATCTTTGAAAATGTTGAACCAATTCAGGTTTTACAGTGGTCAAAAACAAGCACGAACAGCTGTTGTGCTGTAAGTACTTTTTTTTTAAGTACAGTTTTATACACTAAATAAAGATAACCCTTAGAGCCCATTTGGTTTAGAAAATAAATTATGGGTTTATTGATTATGTTATTTATGTTATAGTGTGATCTAAGTGTCAAAAATACTTGCAAATGGATGGTGCAAGTATTAGCGTAAACGAACAAAAATGAGGATTTCAATACAAATGTAGAAATTGGAGTCCTTGCATACAATATGATTTGTAAATGAATCATGAATGTTAAATGTGTGTTTTATATACATATTGTATGGGAAATGAAATGGAAAGTGGAATAGCTAGAACCGAGAAAGAGTTATGAAGTTTAGCTTTCCTACGGGCCAAAATGAGTAATCCACTCACTTAATATGCAACCATAAGTCATATTAAAGTGGTAATGTTTGTGTTGAATGTAGAATATTGATAGATTTCTTCTAGTACTTGACGAATGATATGTGTTGATTTCAAGAGTTGGAATTTTGTCTTTTTATGTTAATTGATAATTGACACATGAGGTGGTGAGGATCCATATTTGGGTGGAAGTATATATATAAGACCACATAGATTGGTATTTAGATAGTGTGGATCAAATATTTGACGTATTAATACGAGTTTTGTTGAAATTGGTGAATGCTATGATATGATTTCATAACTAGTGATAGTGTCATTATATATTGATAGTAATTGACACATGGAATTGGAAACTATTCACTATAGTGTTAAAGCAAATTTAAGACCATGATGTATGGCATTTTGTGTGTACAAATCTGTAAGACTACTGATGAGTGGCATTGAATTTAAATTGTAAGACCACTGGTGAGTGGCATTGAATTCAAAATAAGACCACTGGTGAGTGGCATTGGATTTAACGTGAAAGACCACTAGTGAGTGGCATTGGATTTATCATATAAGACCACTGGTGAGTGGCGTTGGATTTATCATATAAGACCACTAGTGAGTGGCGTTGGATTTATCTTGTAAGACCACTTGTGAGTGGCGTTGAATTTGTCTGTAAGATCACTAGGAAGTGGTGTTGTGTTTGACGTGTAAAACCATCTTGGAATGACATTGAGTTTGTCATGTAAGTCCTCCTTAGTGAGGCATTGGGAGAACCCACATATGTGTGGATTGGTCAATATGTGAGAATGTGTCGAACGATGTTGACTTTAAAAAGTCAAAGTTATGATTAATGTGAATAGGTGAGTTGCCTATGATATGAATGAATTGAATGTTTAAGAATGTTGAATCAATTGTGTATATGATTCTTAATTGAAAGGATGGTAAAGTATGTGAAAATGCAATTGAGGTGTTGGATTTGGTTTGAATTATGAAAGTCAAACCAAATAACCTTTGTAAATTGATTATATAGAATCATGTACAATGATTATGTTTAGTTGCAGGGGAATGTTCAAATATGATTGAAATCCCCATTTGATTTATGTTCTCGGGTGATATATGATCATCGAGAAGTCGGAAATCAACGGGATAATAAAAAGAGTTAAAATGCAGAAAATGACTAAAAAGGGTGAAAACCATCATAGGCTATGCCATGGCCGTAGCGGATAACCAGAACTTGCTGGCCGTAGCCTATGGCTGGGTCGTAGGCTACGACGGTTAACTTCTGGAATTTTGTTGTTTTGACCTGTTTTAAGCATTTTAACATGTTATGACCTCTCGTAAGCTTCCGATTTGATATAATAGTGGACTCACTTAGTTCTTATGAATTAATTGTGAATGTTAATGTGCATTTTCAGTTTAATCGAGAATGGAGGCGAACGAGATCGGTTAAGGATGCAAGGATCGAACAACTTTAGGGCTTGAAATGAATTGTGCATAAGATTTCAAACTTATGTGTTGGACATGGTAAGAATACCAGTTAATTAAACTTATGTTCTTTTAAACATAAAAAAATGATGTAGAACACCTGATAGGTGTTATAATATTGTCAAAAATTTTCTGGGACCAAATTTTAATAATGATAGCGGTTCAAATACCGTTAAATTAATGTTTTGGATAACGAGGGTTACATGACGACAAGCAAGACTGAATTTCAACTGTTTCCTTAGATTTGATGCTTTAGAGCGTATGCCCAAACCCACTTCATGAGTTGGATAAACTCACTTACATTGCCTAAACAAATAAGCATCGGCGAAGATTCAAACCCAAAACCTCACATAATCAAACCCAACATCTTCTATAAGAAAGTCAACGAAGTAACCATTAGACTACTTGTTCAAAATAAACTTGGATTAGAAGCCCCTAGTCATCTTTATTTAAGTGGTAATGATCTTTCTACTTGTTCAAAATAAATCATGAATTTCAATCATCTCTAACATAAAAAAAAACATAAATACCTTTTTTAAACAACTATCATACCCCCATATTAACTCAAAATTAATATACTTCTTACCGAAGATTGAAGCTAGGTCCTCCCACCTAAAGGCAAAATCTCTACCAAAGATACCAAATAAAAGCTGACTAATTAGTAGATTTCTACAATCAAATAACATAAAGTTAATAATAAATACTTGAATTGAATAGAAACTAGGTTATAAACCCGTGTGGTACACGGGTTTGCGAATAAAAATAAATATGATTTTATAATTATGTGTTCATAAATTTACATAATTAAAATAATTTTATTATATCTTTTTAAATTTACATGATTATATTAATACTAATAATATTAGTTATACCTTTTTTATATTGAAAAACTTTAAAGATAAAAATTTATAAAAAATGTTCTTAAAACATATATATATATATATATATATATATATATATTAAACATAGATGTATTAAACATTTACACATGTTAAATATTTGAATTTTAAATTATTTGCTTAAAATAACATAATACATATTTTTTACATATCTTTCAAGAATGTTTATAAAAAATATTAAAGAATTGATTAATAATTTAATCATATTATTTACTAACTTAAATAAAATCATTAATATTTAATAGGAGGGAAAAGAATAAAAAAAATAAAAATTTAATAAAAAAACTTGGCATAAAAATATTTATGATGAGAGAGAGGCGGGAAAAAAAATCTTTAAGTAGCCTAGAATGTTGACAAGTGGCACTCACAAACCTTCATTTATTATATTACATAGATTAGAAATAAATGAATAACGACTTATTGTAAAATTAAACCTCAAAGTGATTACAAAGAAATCATGAAGCATGATTGAAATAAATTATCCTCCAAAAATTCTCATCTAACATAACTTATTCATACTAAGGCTAGCTGTGTAGTGGTATGTTACCAATCACTCCACATAAGAGCTACGTAGGCGTCACATAAACAACCAATACCATCACCCTCTTATCACTCCACATCAACATCACATGTGTTATCATCACTCCTCCATCACTCCACGTCATCACCACCTTTATTCAATATTTTATTAATTGATTTTTATTTTTTTAATTATAAATTAAATTAAAAAAGACATAGTATTCTTAAAAATAACATAAAATTACAAAATAAAAGTAAAAAATTACATAATCAAAAAATACAGGAAAAAAATTAATCCATATTATATCATTTCATGATCCGCTGCTTCGTCTTCGTCTTCTCATAACCTGTCATGCCGCAATATGAGAAAATGACCCGGTTTCTCTAGCATAGGTCATCAACGCCTCGTTCATGACCGTTTTGTTCATGGCCGTTTCGTACATGGCTCGTTTTCTCTAGCATAGGTCATCAACGCCTCGTTCATGACCGTTTCGTTCATGGCCCGTTTTCTCTAGCATAGGTCGTCAACGTCTCGTTCATCGATGTAGGCACGAGCTAGTGTCACCTCCTCAATTTCCGTCCATCGAGTGATGGTCGGTTTTGTTGTTTTTTCGGGCACATCCTTTCGTCTGTGCCTTCGTCGCGATGTAGCCGATTGGGGGTCGGGTTGTGTCTCTGGAACCACCTCAATGTCGGTGAATGTTAATTGGTTGAAAAACGGTTGTTGTGCGTACCAATTTGTAAACGTTTAGAAATGGGTTTGGTTTGTTTGGGTTGTTTGTATCGCCTTGAGAACGATAACAATTCATAAACGGGTTAAAAAACAGGTTGTTTGTGTTGTTTGGATCCAAAGTGTGTAGAAGACTTTTTTAAGATTTGAAAGTTAAATTTTTGAAGATTTTTTAGATATTATTTAGTGGTTTTTGTTGTGGTTTGAATGAGTTTATATAGAGTTTAAACTTGTTTTTTTTACTTTCAACGGTAATTTAGCCGTTATTTTTATTTTTCTTACCTTCAAATGGTCGTCACCCCATGAGGCCCATCACGCCACCACGCCCCTGTGTAGTGGTGGAGGGGGCGTGACCTTACCTATTCACGCCCTATCATGGGCCACAACACTTGGTCTATGAGTTATAACCCAACTTGGGCTACGAGTAAAGTGTACATGGGGATTGAGCGTATCATGTGTCATGTGGACAACATGTCGGCATCTCATAAGAACCACTTTCATCACCTATAACTCGTTTAAATATATGCAATGATCATATCAAATGAAGACTAAATCACAACTATTGTGTAATATTTAATTCAAGTTTTATATTTTATATTTTATTTTTTTAACTTATTTTTAAACCTTATATATATATATATATATATATGTAAATACTAATGTAAATAATATTAAACAAATATACAAAACATATTAAAATTGAAACATTAATATATAAACCACCATACCAAGTAAATCTCACTCGTAGCTTGACTAATTGTAGGATATAACAAAAGTTAAAACAGTAACATTAATAATTTTGGGAAACATGATATTCATATCAAAAAAACTAAAAATAAAAAAATTATTACCTAATATACTTTTCAGTAATATTTTCCATCGTCTTCCCGACCATTCATGTGCATGACTAGTTAAGTGATTAGTTGGAGTCCAAAGTTACAATTGCATGTATTTGTTGTATTGTTTCTTCTCTAGTATGTATATCAACTCTAACATGCTCTCTTAGCTTTCTTTGTAGCCGATTAATGATAAAGAACACGTCCTCTTTCTTTTGTTGTATCTCACGAACAGATGTTACGGTTCTTGGGGCAAGTTGAACTTTGTTCCTCATCCATCTCATTTAAAAATGAGACATTGACTAGTAGAATGGGTTTGAGTGAATGCGTAGTCGATCATTTGACGAAGACGTCGTAATGTGTTTCAAATTTTAAGCTTTGTGACAAGATGTCACATAGTTAAGTGTCTCATAGCTTGGCATTTCACGTTTTGAGGAAATGTACCATTTAATCTAGCAAACTCTAGCTATTCATATCGCATTTATCATATTTTCTTCACAAATTCCTTTTATCCTATGTTATCATGGCGTTGGATATATGTATCTCGTTAAACTTCGCCACATTACGTTGCAAGTTTCACCAATATCCAGAAATCTTCATTTGGCATATGTCTTGACACATTTCTTCGAAAGATTGGTTTCACACATTATTCCAAAATTCTGTGCCCATTTGATGACCTAAACATAAATCTGATTATGAGTGTGTGTAACAATAAATACACCCACACTGACACACATATATATGTATGCATTCAAATAAGAATCAACAAGTTGTAAAGATTAAAAAGAACCATTTATGACCAAATGTTTTAGTGGTATAAATTTTGATTTCCCTTTAAAATAGAAGAAATTTACTTTTATGCATTTTAAACATGTGACTATAAATAGTTTTTATAGTTTTCAACAAATATTAGTATTTATTGAACATCATCATGTGTATGAATAAGTGTGTGTATGTGTAAATAGAAATTAAAATTACAATAAACATTTTTAAATATACCTACGAACATATCTTTTGATACATCAATAGAAGCTTGAACATGATTATCCTCCTCTTCATCGGTTCATCTTGTGTTGTTTAAATTCGTCACTTTTTTGACAACTTCCTCCCTTCTATCTTTCCTTCTTGAAAAACCAAGTGATGGACCAGGTTGTGTCATACCACTTTAGTTTCGTGTTCGAGGTTAGATAGGGTCTTGGGAACAAATTCAAAAATAGGTGATTGTGTGGGCAAATAAGTGCTTTTGGGTAGCAACAGACAATTAAGAAAATGTTTTGGCGGATTAGGATGTTTGGGTTTTGTTGAGAACATTGAGATCAGGTTGAAGCCGATAACACTTTTAGGACGAATTAAGAAAGAGTTATTTGGATTGTTTGGATTCATTAATAGACATCATTTGAAATTTAAGAACTTTTAAATTGTTTGTAAAGCATAAAAATTTCAGGTGAAAAGTTTGTCAAATGATTTACTTTTTATAAAGTACTTTATTTTTTCAGTTTATCTCGATAGCTAATGGATAGGTTAAACTTGTGTGCAACATTCGTCAAAATTCAGGTATTAATTATGTCGTCTTAATTAGTTGGTTGAATCAATTAGACATTAAAAAATAAAACATTAATTATTATAAAAACATTTTATGAAAATTTGAAAAAGAGAGTTATGAAACAAAATAATAAATCCCATAATTTTGCTACACACATGCAACTGAATTCAAACATGTAAGTTAATTAAAAATCAAACTCTATGTTTCTATGCACCCTTGAAACTTGATCCTTGATGTCATATGAACCCGAGACTCGACCAATGCTAGACTCACTGTGATTAAGCATGCAATGGTGCAATAAATGATCTATAATCTACAAAAAAGTTACATGTATTTCATCGTACAAAACCACATTACAAAAATGATAAAGAGTTTTTGTAGTCCCTAAGGTTTTTTATGTCGATTTCAAATTTATATCGTGCTTAATTCTTCATAAAACAAAGTCCTTGGTATTCCTTTAAACATTTATATACATAAACCTATACACACACACATATATATTTATATCTGTGTGTGTGTGGTATGTGTGTATGTATATCTATCAATCTCTGTGTGTGTGTAAATGCATACTTACACACAAAGATATAATTCAACAAACAATTTAATAAGATTTATTACATGTATATGTACATAATAATAATACTAATCATACATTAATACATTATAAATTAATTATATACAATAATGATTTCAAAGCTTAAAAAGTCGTATAAATAATTAGTAAAAGTATTTAATAAAGGATTTTGTAAACTTTTTAAACATTTGTGGATACAACAATAAAGTATTAAATGATAAATATAAAGTTTTATAACTTTTAAAAGGTTTTATAAACTATTTTGTTAACTTTGACATAAAACAATAAAAATATAAAGGTTAAGGGGCTAAGGTGTCAGTTTTTAAAAATGGTTTGTGAGTAGTATTAACTTAAAGCAAAAATAAAAAAGAATTGAAAGTTCAAGGGTAAAAGTGTAAAACCCTGATCCTTTTCTCCTTCTACATGCAACGGCCGATATTAATGGTCATGTGTATGTGTGTATTCATATTACTCATAAAAGGGGAAAATTGTAACTACGGGTGAAAACCGTGTGTGAAACGGAATTCCTGATTCTCCGGAATCGCAAAACGGAGAAAAATACAAAACTATCAAAATTTGGGGACCCTCGCGGTACGCCTAGGAACACTTAGCCACTCTAGGCGGTATGTGAGGGGTCAAAATATCTGAGGACTCTGAGAACCCGCGCGATATGCCAAGCCCCAGTTGGCCACTCTAGGCGGTGCGCGCACAAGTAAAATATCTTAGGCCTCCGTAGTCGCTCGCGGTACGCCTATCCCCAAACAGCCCTGCTAGGCGGTACGCGAGGGGTATGGCGGTTTGAAAAATGAGTTTTCAAGATTAGAATTGCATGTAGAAAGATTTTATTATCTTTCTCTAGATTCCAACACACACAAACACCATCTGATCAACCTCTGTAAAGGCTAATAAAGGCTGATGTTCACCAAACTTCAATTTTGTCTAAGTATCAGACACTACAAAGACAAACAGCCTTCGGAAGGAAGGAGTTACTCTTCGGAAGCATCATTGCTTCCGAAGGGTAACTCACTCCTGCTAAAGGCTGTACAAGACAAATCACTTCGGAAGGCCAACACTTAACAAAGATAAAGCTTCAGAGCTTTTGAAGACAATAAAGCTTCTGAAGACCAAAGGCTTCCGAAGATTCTCCTCTGCAACTTCCGAAGACAAAGACAAAGACAAAGACTTACGAGGATAATCCTCTGATAAAGACTGCAGCTGATTACTTTCATAGTACAAAAGGAACTGACACAAGACATGCTGGTCTGAGTAAAAACAAAGATAACATACCGATAGTCAGACACAACACCTTACTTCCCTTCCTCAGCATTAAATGCAAAAGATCATCTGAAGCCTTGAAGATCAACAACATTAAATGCCTTTTGTATTTTAGCTAGTCTTTTGTAAAGTCAATGTCTATATGTGTAATGATTGTAATTAAGTGTCTTAGCCTGTTAAGACACTTTATATACTAGAATAAGCTTTACTTTATGTATTGTCTAGTATACCCAACTTGTATTCCTAAGAGTATACGGTTGTAGCCTTGGCTATATAACCTCTCATTGTAAACTAGTATAGTGTGCTTGTGTGTTCTGCTTGTAACACTTGTAATAATTTGAGAGAAATATATCTTTGAGCTTGAAATTTATTCTTGTGTTCTTATTGTTATTCAAAGATTATTTGTTCACCATTGAGTGCTTGAGAGATCCTTCTAACAGATATTCCGCATATGTTAGATTGTAAGATAAAAATACTTGTGAAGTGTTGTTTGAAGTAAACAACCCGATCCTACAAGTGGTATCAGAGCTTTGGCTCTTGAACTTAAGTGATTAACCATCCTTGAGTTGCCAGTTCTATTTCTTCTAAAATCTCACTGCTTCAAAGCTCATATTCTGTTTGTTTGTTCAAATGGCTGCACTTAACAAACATGATATAGAAAATGGTACTCTCAACAAGCCACCAATGTTCACTCCAGAAGACTATGACACTTGGAAAGTTAGGATGAAAGGATTCATTAGGAACCAGGACTTCAAACTCTGGAAGTCAGTTCTTGAAGGGCCTTTCATTCCAACTGTTCCTGCTGCTGGCGCTGGTGGAGTACCTGTGACAAAAGATCCAGCTCTCTATTTAGATGAAGACTACAAGAGAATGGAGGTGGACTCAAAGGCTTTATGGCTCATCCAGATGGCCATCCCTAACTCAATCATACATGCATTCAAGAAATGCAAATCTGCTCAAGAGTTGTGGAACTCTCTACAGCAAATGTATGAAGGATCAGAAGATATTAATGAAAATAAAAAGGACATGCTGAAACAGAAGTTCGAAAACTTCTGTCAACAAACAATGAGAAGATGACTTCTCAATATCTCAGGTATGTTCAGCTTGTTGATGAGTTAGTAGCCGCAGGTGTCGAAATAGAGAACCAGGATGTGATCAGAAAGTTTCTTAGATCACTTACTCAAGCTTGGAACATATACTCTGTGGCCATCCGGAGGACAGAAAATCTAAGGACTCTAAAGCTAAGTGAATTGTTTGGTATACTCAGTGCTTATCAGATGGAAATAGATGCCCAGGAATCTAAACCCACCCATGTAACTCCTGGTTCAGTAGCACTCTATGCACCCATCAACAATTCTCCTTATCAAAGCTATCAACCTATTTACCACCCTACCTCCACACTCAGTGTCACCTTTCCTGAAACACCAACTCCATTAACCACACACACAAATCCTTTTTCCAACCCAACTCCACTTTTAACCTCTGGACAAGGAGCTTTCATGGCTGAGGAAACCAACTACTTTCACTTGTGCTAGGAAGACTTAGATGGCATTCCTGCAGATGATCTTAAGGAGATGGACATCAACTACCAGATGGCCATGATCTCCTATAGAGCAAAGAAGTTCTACCAAAGAACTAGCAGGCAGTTCAAAAAGCACAATATGAAGACTGAGTTTGGTCTTGACAAGTCCAAGCTCAAATGCTTCAACTGCCAACAGTTAGGGCACTTTGCTAGGGAATGCAATTCCATAGGCACTCAGCCTTCAACCTCTGGGTAACCACATCAAAGACCATCAAGTTCAACAAACAGTGCAAACATTGCAGAGCAAGACTTTGCAGATTGGAGCTTCCAAGCTGAAGATCCTTCCATCTCCAACAGTGCTCTGACGGCAAATGATTCATCTTCTTCATTCAAGGTAAATGAGGATATGTGCACACCTGAATGTTTAGAGAAGTTAAATGTTTTTAAAAGAATAAATTCTCAACTATGTAATGAACTTGAGTCATTACAAGTAATCAAGGCAAATTTCTTTGAATCAGAAAGAAATTACAAAGAAAAGATTGAAGAAATGGAAAAGACCATTTCTAGCTTAAAACATGAAGACACTAACAAATAATGTCAAATTAACAATCTTTTAGAAAGACTAACCACTGCCAAGACTGAACTTGTATTGGCTGAGTCTTATAGAGACAACTGAACTGGTGAATAAGAAGGGGGCTGGTTTGGGTTATAACAAAGTAGAACCTCCATCTGCCTACACTCCCATGGAAGGATTAGGTGTAAACCAGTAGTTGACCTTGTGTATGATGATGAATTGGACATACACAAAGTGGCCCAAACTGATAATCTCTTTGATCTAAACCCAAGTAACTCAGCATGCTCAGATGAGGATGATACTCCAACAAACTTAGAAACAAAAAAACCAGCTTTGAAAATTAATAAAAGAACTAAGAAAACTAAGAAACATCAATCAGTTTTTGTCAAAGCTAAGAACATTCAAAATGGGAATACCTCCTCAGATGACTATGGAGAGAAATGCCAGTTTTTCAGGAAAACAGGTAAATCTTACAGCCAACAAGTCTGTTGGAACATCTAAACCATCATCTCCTGTGAATCAAAGCTCAACTTCCTTCAACAAAATCAGCATCAACAATTCCCAAACAATCAGACTGTATGTTTGATGTGTGGTGATAAAAATCACTTTGCTACTGATTGCTTCTATAATCCAAGTAGCAAAAGGTTTTCTGAGAAACAAGGAAGAGGAAGAAAGGAGAGTTGGAGCAAGTCATCTGTTCCTTCGGAAGAACCAGGAAAAAACTCAAGAAAGAAAGTATCAGAAAAAGTACTTCTGATAGTCGGAAGAAACAAGACAAGAAGGGTTTCAGAAAGAAAGTATCGGAAGCAAGCACTTCTGATAATCAGAATAAGAAGGCTCCCGAAAAGAATGTTTCGGAAGATCAGGAAAGAAAGGCTTCCGAAGGAAAGAGAACATCGGAAGCACATGCAAAGAAGGCTTCCCACAAATCATAGAAATATTTTCCCTTCGGAAGTGAAGCCCAACTGGTCAGCAAAAACCAAGTCATCGGAAGGGAAGACAAAAGGTGCTTCCAATGACTGTCAAAAGAAGCAAACTCTTCCGACAACCTCAAAAGTCAAACAGATATGGAAGAAAAAGGAAATAGCTGAACCATCTGTTCAACCACCAGTCCTACTAACAACAAGCAAATCATCTGTCCCAACTAAGATGATGTCAAAGAAATTTACTTACAATGATGCTTGGGTTCCCAAACCGCCCTGCTAGGCGGTACGCGAGGGGTATGGAGGTTTGAAAAATGAGTTTTCAAGATCAGAATTGCATGTAGAAAGATTTTATTATCTTTCTCTAGACTCCAACACACACAAACACGATCTGATCAACCTTTAGCAACCAAAATTCAGTTCTAAAACCATATAATCATCTGTTTCAAGCTAAGGATCAATTTTACAAGTTCGGATTGTCGTATCGCAACCAGAAATCCGTTCAAAAGGGTAACGATTCGTTTTATCCTACTGGTTTGATAGTATATGAATTAAATCGAGTTTTTGAACATAATATAATGATTATTGTTATTGATTATTGCCTAGATGATGGCTAGGAATAATTAGAAACGAAGAACTCGATATTTTAACGGTGAAATCTTTGTATTGATCCGTTATAATGTCTGGTTATCATGAAATCCATATCATTGTGTTTGATAATTAGTAGGATGCTTAAATCATGGTTATGATGGCAGTGGATCATTCTTTGGAACGATCGATCCGATTCAAGTGTTTGATTAAATGTTTGAGATTTGAAAGTTAATGATTTTGGCATAAATATGCTAATTATAAGTGGTAACTTGATTCCTATATGTCACATAGTGATGAATGAGATTCAAATGAGTTTGAATCAATATGTATGGGTGTTGGGTATATTGAAACTAGTTGGTGGTGGAAGTCAAGAGACAAGTCACAAAATATGGAATTTTGATAACTTGAATATGACTAAGAACATGGGTAGATTAGTTTCTACACATAATTTGTTTGATAAAAAGCCTCAATGAGATTTTGATTAAGTATGAAAAGTAAATTAGGTCAAATGAATGGATTACATAAATAACACAAGTTGTGTGTTCATGTTATTAAATCTTGTTATATGTGGATATAAAATAGGAAGAGGAAGTGAATCTAGTTCTAGAAGACCTGGAAAGGAATTGGAGATTTTTGATAGCTCTCCAAATCAAGGTAAGTTACCCATTTTGTTGAACTTGTAGTTGTAGGATTGGGTGAGTCAACACTACAAGTATTTGTGCATTTAGCATATATGTGATTTGTTGTTTTGGTTGAATTTGATATAAATGGTTATGGTTAGTGTGGTTATTGTAGTTGAATGATTTACAAGGGTGTGAACATTCAACTAATAATAATGATTGAGTTGATTTACAAAAGTGTAAACAACCATCATAATGTAAAGGTAATTATCTACAAAAGTGTAGACATTAAACTGGCTATGTGCATGTTTTGATTCACAATAGTGTGAACAGAAGACTTGCAAAGCTAATGTAGTAGATTCACAAAAGTGTGAACAAAAGATGATCTACAAGAGTGTAGACATCCAATTTCAAGAGTCAAATTATTTAAGTTTGACTTTTGGGAAAATATGATGCACAATTAGAGTTCTGTGCGCACATATGTGTTGTGTTAAACTATAATGTTTAAATATAAATGGGAGATTTAATGAGTTTTGGGTGAAAACGACCCGTTAGTAAATCGTTTTGTGTTTTGATTGAATAATGTTACCAAATCATATTTGAGACATTATTAGTGTATCCATATGGTGTTATGGAATACACTTGAGGAAATAGCGAGGTGATCTTACTTAGTTCTAACGAACTAATGGTGATTTAAATGTGGTGTTTACAGGTACAAAAGAGCCAGGTGAGCGGTGAAGGTGATCGGAATTGAATGTGGAGGCTTGAATGGTGGTTTTAGAAATAACCAAACTTTTTGTGAAACTTTTGTGTAATGAAGGTTTTGTAAAGTATGTAAACATACTTAAACTTTGTTTTAACAAGTAGTATGTTTGTAGATGTGTAAAACACGAAAGTTTTTGCTGGGACCTAAATGTAGTTTGTTAAATAATGTCTTAAGATGTAAAAAAGGGACATAAAGTGAGAAGGGCGACACACTACACCTGTCTGACATCTGAATCAGAACCATGTGTTCTTTTAATTTGCGAGATGTTTCAACATTTTAACTCGCTCTAGTGCATCTCTAAATCAAATCGGTTGATATCGAGCAAGTATTTGAACGCTTATTTCTCTGAAATCACTATGAAGACCGACTACAACCCATTTAACATACAATCGAGTAACAAAAATAATCGAATCAAATCGAAATTTAAATTAGATTTAACATGGTATAAAACTCAAATCAAATCAATACTCTATGTTTCTTCGCACATATCAAAGGAATCTGAGCACAAAAATCAAATAAATAAACATGTTTAAAGATCATTGGATACAAGAACTACCGCAGAGGCAAGTAGGACTCGAATAATCAAAAAAGCAAGTTTTATAATCCCTCTTCGGAATCTTATGGGGAGCAATAACCCTATGGTTATTGATGCCCATATTCAACTCATCAATTGATAGGGAACGAACCAAAATCTAGGGTTTATCCTGATTTGAGTGATAATTCGAGTATGCATACAAGAATAAGTGGAAACCATAAATCACAGCAAACCACAGCCTAGATGCGCGAGTTTTAGGCTCGGGGCCTGGGCTCGAAACTCGGCTGGCACCGGTGAGAGCCAGCTTTGTCATTTTTTTGACCAATTCCATCCTTTTTCCTGCCAAAATTTTGTTTCAAAAATTCTAAAAAATATAAAAACTAATTATTAATATTCTATAAATAATAAGTAATTCTAGAAAACTCAATAAATTTATTTTTCTATTTTAACTTGTTTATATTAAAAAAAATAAATTCAAAATTTAATTTCAAAAAAATATATTTTATTATTAAAAATTTAATTTCAAAAAAATATATTTTATTATTAAAAATTTAATTATCAAATTAGAAGACAAATTTACAAATAATTTCTCTTTTATTTATTTATTTATAATAATGAATTCATTTCATAAAATATATATAAACAAACTTTTCAAATAAACAATAAAGATAGTAATAAAAATACATATGTTTAATTATCAATTGTTAAATTAATTAGTTTATACAAAAGTCACTTTGTTTACTTCGAAATACCAAAACTATTTTACATTATTTATTTCAAACATTATTATGCTACAAGTGTCTTTAAACCAAAACTCAAGAATCATTTTAAATGTTTTTTTACTAATAAATATAATAAATTATTTAAATAAAGACAAATCTAAAGTTTATTTTAAACAATTAGAGATGTGTAGAATAGTTTAAATAATGATTCTTAAAATATTCATATTTAGTTTAACCATTTAAGTAAACATACAAAGTTTATTTTAGACAAATAAATTTAGCATATAATAGTTTTAAATTATTATTATAAAACATATATTTATTTCTTAAAACAAATATTTAAATCAGTCATCTACTTAATTAATAAATTATTATTGGAATTAATTCTTTTAGACAAATTCTTAAAACATAAACAAACGGTTAGAAATAGTTTAGTCAAAAATGCTACGTGATATTCAAAATTCAAATTGAGGTATTTATTTAATTGATAAATAAATGCATATTCTAATGAAACCATTCAAACTCTATTAAATCTTTTAGTAATTCTATTGTATGCCAAATATTCTAGGATGCAAAACTTGAACTATAAGTTAAAACTAAGAATTCTATTGCCTTTAGCTAGGTTAAGGTGTACAAGCACAACTTTATAAATACTTCGCAACAAACTATTGGACAAAGCTAGGACATCAAGGTGAGTAATTTCGTACCCGTTCTATTACATTTTGTACTTTAGGTGTTATATATGCTAGTATTCGAAAACTAAGTTATTTTGGAGGCAAAATCTATAGATGCCATGCTTTTAGTATATTTAGTTTGAATCTTTCCTATGTATTGCTACTTTCTTTGAGAACTATGTTATTCATGTGATATTTGATACCACGTAGCATAAGGTGTATTAGATACCATCTTCGCTTTGGATTAGGTCAAATGGGTTAAAAGGTTGAAAAGTACAACTATGGACGGATTTGTGAAAATGATAAGCTATATGCTTTGTATTGAATCAAGTTTGGAGACGATATAAACTATTGCAAACTTTATATATACTAAGCTAAGTATTGATATGAGTTTGGAGATAAGATATTCTAAACTTAATTTCAAACTAATAGGATATGCATGCTAGATTTTAAATCCTTTATAGTCTAATAGAATTGCATCAATTTTCTACATATACAATATAAATGTATGTGTTACTCAACAAATATGCAAATAGTTGACAAAAATTTTATTTTACATTCGTAAAAGGTTAGTGGATGCATTGACGAAGACATAGGATATGTTTATGTTAGTAGATTTAATTTTAATTTTAAACAATGTTAGACTATTTCAATTATTGTATTTTGGTTTTGAAAACTATGTAATGGATGTTTGCTTTGGTTGAGTTATATGAAATCATGTTTGGTTGTTAAATGTTTAATATTGTTGCTTTAATTATTGAAACTTATAACATAGTACTATGAGCTAATGATCAATCGAAATTGTGCCCGATGCATTCTATCGTCCGTCAGGGTGTGTAACAATTTTAAGCAAAGGTTTGAACAAGTTTATAAAATACACATATATTACAACACTTAGACTTTAGAGAACAAATATATAGTAATGCATATGTACATACAAAAACACACACTTAAATCTATTAAGAGGCTTTAAAATATAGGATGGAATTAACTTATAAACATTTAAGATTACACATCGTATGAATGGTTAAACAAAAACAATACAAATACAAGATCAAGATTCATAATGATACATGAATATGGAACAAAAGGATATAGATGTCAAAAAAAAAAGGAAAAAAAGACCGTAAGTCACATGCAACTCTCTCGGTTTTTAAACACGCGTAACTAATTTTTATGCATTAATATTTTTTTAAAAAAGATACAAATAATCAAAAAAATTTTTATCTTTCTAACATATATGATATTGATATATTAAGAAAATGACTTTTAGTGAGTTTATCTCACAATCTGTGGAACAGCTTAGCAGTGAGGCTTGATGAGCTAAAAGAAAAGTAGATGTTGCTAGAGATGTTGAGGTAGTAAAGGTTGCTATAGTGTCTAAAAAGAAGCAAAAAGACACTTTACACAGGAAGATGATGATGTGATATCTTAAGATACTAAGGCTTCTTCCCACAACGTTCAGGCCTTATGAAATTGTATATCATGGTTGCGCACATAAAGATTCATGAAAAATGCCTCATTAGCACATAAAACAAGACACCATAGATCTTGAATGTCCTTAACCTTTTCAAACCCACCATCCACTCATTGCAAAGAAAAAAAAATGAGACAGTTAGACAAAGAACAATTTCTAACTATAAATTCATTAATGAGATCCTCGACTTGTCCATAAATGTAATCATTTCGAGACTTCACAAAGCTTCTGAAGAATATCGTCTAGAATCTTCCGCGCATAAAAAAATCTTTCGAGTAAAGATGTAACTTCACCTAATAACTAACCTATAAGAAGATCTTATTAATGGCACAAATTCAATCATGTTCATGAATGTTTGTTGCACAATACTTTATTTAATTGTCTTATGTAATGTGTCATGACTTACTTACTTGACTTTTAGATAATGTTTATACCATGCAATAAATGTAATATATTATGTCTAGTGGTAGTTCAGACCGTCATGCCTACAAACATGAGATGTAGTTCTTAATATGTAATCTCTAAATGTACGGGTTATATAAGCAGGAGATGCAACACTTGCAACCATGCAAGTTGATACGAATGAGATTGTACACTTGTGTTATTAATTGAAATATATAGAAAGCTTGAAGTAATCTATGTTTGCTTGTT
This sequence comes from Mikania micrantha, assembly GCA_009363875.1. Taxonomy (NCBI): domain Eukaryota; kingdom Viridiplantae; phylum Streptophyta; class Magnoliopsida; order Asterales; family Asteraceae; genus Mikania; species Mikania micrantha. Next base: position 12,762,875 of record CM018696.1, on the reverse strand, counting down.
GTTCTATTGATACTTAATTGTATTCACTAACCACTTGTGTGTGCTCAACTCCCTGAGAGTTGCATAACTTTATTCATTGGAAGCCAATTTAAAACATAATTTCTTGTCTTTGGTTGTGTTGTTTTCAACCGAACGATCCTAACATAGTCTATTTAAACAAGTATATATTTAAGTTGATGAAAGGTGTAAAATTCACATAAATAAACTAAAATAACAATTGCAAATTTTTCAAGTTATTAAAAATAGAAGATTTTTGCTAAATAACTTTCAATCAACATGAGATCCGTTATGTCCATAAGCTTATACATCTCATTTTATCCCTTAAATATCACATGATTAAACTTAAGTTGTATTTTACCCTATTCTAAATGTTCCCAGTTCCCACAAACTTCACATCTATATAGGTCCCAAAAATTGGTCCAAAATAGTTTTGGTTAAACGTTTATGGTTTAGTTGATGAATGCATTATAGCCTGAAAACGAGTTTATTATTATTTTTTTTCCCTACAAGTTATTTTTGGAAGTATAGCATCAAAAGAGAACGACAACCAGAATCAAGACTTTTTTTTTTTTTTTTTCTATTTGTTGTATTACGGATAATATAATTATTTAGGTACACTCGTTTTTTAATACTCATATTGTTTTTTGCAAATGAACCGAACAAACACAAATGAGCTCTTGTTCATGTTTGTTTCTCTGGCATTAAACCTGTTTACGAATAATTCATGAACACAAAATTGAACAAAAAATTTTGTTTGATTAAGAAATTAAATTTGTTTACGAATCCAAATGAATATATTATTTAAAAATAAATTATATTGAAATAATAACCATAATAAAAAATATTTCAAAATAATCTCAAATATCTAAGTTACAAATAACTAAATTTTTAACAAGATACAACTTTAAAATAACAAGGTTTTGAATTACAATGTTAAGATAATAAATTAAACATTAAAATTTTAAAAACATAAAATACATTTATAAATAAAAATAATAAGCAATTAGTAAATGTTCGTAATCACATATACGCAAATTAAAACGAACTCTATTAATATTTAATTTGATCATTTGTTAAATAAACAATATTGAGTATACAAAATTTCCCTTTGACCGTTTTCGTTTATTAAACAGTTTGATTCTTTCTTTTGTTTCGAAGAATTAATGATTCCGCAAAATTCCATATTTCGTTCTTCTTTACAAGTGGATTATATCATATAAAATATTTTATCAATCGTTATCTTTGCCAACTCGAACGCCGGAAATCCATTAACACAGAACTAATTCCATTCAATCTCAATTTTATTTTATAAAATATACAACAAAAACATGTCCCACACTCTCACCTTTGTATTTTAATTAGGTGGCCCACACTATGTATTAAACACCATCGTTTCTTCTCAATAACAAACTCAAAAGATAACAAAAAAATAAACCCGGATAAACATGTGCGATCATAAAACAACTTATTACAAATCTTGAAAATACAAAAGAAGAAAGATAAAATTACCATTGCGTCAATTTAACACTATCATTTCTTGAACTCAAAAGTAATGGTGGGATATTTTTGTGACCCGTTTGCGGTGTGCGCATATAATGTATATACGTGTTGGTCCTTGAAGGGTAAAAGTAAAATTACACTAATTTTAACGTTATTTTACTTTATTTTTGTGAAATAGAACGTTAAAACCATGGGGTTGGTCTGTTAATCAGGTATCACGAGCCGAGGGGTCTCATTGGAAGCAGACTCTCTATTCCTACAGGGTAGACGTAAGACTGTTTACATCTTACACTACTCAGACCCTAACTTAGCTAGCTTTGCTAATGGTGGGATATACTGAGTATGATGATGATTTTTTGAACTCAAAAGAACACAAAAATTTAATAGACCGGTTGCAAACTAATTTTATAAAAATAATAATAAAAGCTATGAGATAGGCTTGAACTTGGGAAGTGAAAAACTGAATGTTAGGTACCAAACCGTTGCAAAACACACATTTTGTTTCTCTCCTTTAACAACACATACATCTAGACATAAATCATAGAAAATTGTGTCAAATGTAAAAAATGTGTTGCCTTTTGGGAGCAATGACAACATTATGACCCCTAGCTATGCTTGCTTTTGATGTTATGTTAAATTTTAACAATTTGGATGCTTTTTTAAACAACTTCAAATGTCATGCTTGATTTGGAAAAAAATTGTGTGTACGATATATAATGGTTATTCGTGATTCAAATATCAAACAGTTGTTGCATTTTAATAAGTTTAATATTTTTGAGAAATCTAAATAACGGAAAATACTTGTAAAAATTGTTAAAGACATGTCTCGACGATATGCCGTTGGGACATACCCCCCATCGCTTTGAGGCCGGCTCGGAAAAGCTTCTCCTAGTGATTTTGTTCTTGTCTTATATTTTTTCTTCTCCTTGTGTTTTCAATTTGAAATTTCGTAAACTCCACAAGTTGATGAGCGAGTTCGTTGGTTGTCGGGATAGAGGAGACAGTTTGACGACTCGAACACGAAACCCGTTTTTTCGTGTCTCGGCCAACCGGTCTAACCGGTTCCAGGATGTCGAATCCATCGTCTTCCTCGTCTTACTCGAGGTTAACCATGTAATTCATATGGGCATCTGAACCCACTGGTGAATACGCGTTCGCCTCGGACTTTTTAGTTACTTTTGAAGAAATTTAACCCTCGTTGGTATCACACCCCCACCTCTCGTCACCTGTTGATGATGTCACTGAAACGGTGGGGGAAGCATAGTGATGATGTCTCAGATATGAGGGGTGACTTACTTGATCCGATATCACAAGCACACAGATTAACTTAGGATAATTACATTACATGGTTCGTTATTACAATTCTCATTACAAAATTAACTTATTCAGTTACAAGTTTATGAAGTGCAGTCTCACTCGATGGTTACTGTCTACCTGCAAAAGTTTTAAGTTTAAAATGTCAGCACAAAGCTGGTGAGTTCGTAAAGTTTAGTAATTAAACAATATGATATGCAAAATTTCAAGATATACAGTTCAGATAACCATGGGACCCGTATCTAGTTCCTTTCGGACAGTTTTACGTTTTACGAAGATACTACCCGTCGGTAAATATCTTAATGCCTCATTTTTTTAATGTATATCACTAACATTAAGAAAGTGGTTCGGAAACAGGTAACAAACATTCACACCAGAGGAGATGCAATCCTCCCAGCAAATGGGTTGTCAACCAATAGTATTATCAATGTTACCTGTTCGGCCCTACATGGGTTCACTAGATACAGTTTCAAAGAATGAGGGCTTTTGATACTGTGATAGAGATACTAACGACAAAATCCTATGAAATCACACAAAAGTCACATGCAATCACAAAGATAGCAGTGATCATGGTTGGAGAAATCGCTAGGCGCTGCCAGGTCGGTTGACTGGGGAGTTGCAAGTACTCGGATACGCTAAATAATGAAAAAAATGATTTTTAAAAAATTATATATATATCAAATATCATATGTTTACTAGTATATATAACATATATAGTGAATATCAATAGAAATTAAATATATATAGGGAAAATCAAACAATAATTGATGAAAAACAGTGAAAACTAGTGAAAAACAGAGAAAATCGGTAAAAAATAGCGAAAAACCGAGTTGGCCGAGTAGGTCCGAGTTGGCCGAGTTTGACCGAGTTGGTTGAGTTTGACTGAGTTGGCCCGAGTTTGACCGATTTATTCCGAGTTGGACCGAGTTTTTTTGGCCGAGTTGGTCCGAGTAGGTCCGAGTTGGACCGAGTTTGACCGAGTCCGAGTTGGTCAGGCCGAGTAGGAGAAAATCGGTTCGGGAGAGGACCGAGTACCGAGTACTCGGCCGCCTAGGCCGAGTTTTACAACACTGGCAGTGATACATATCATATGTTCAGAAATCAATTTACAGAAATTCCCCGATATTTGTAAAACACTAAAATAAGAAGGGTTGTACGAAACTCACATGATAATTTAGTAGTAGCAGAATCTCACAAGACTGATAGTAATAGAGTGATTCTGCATGTATTTATGTTTAATAAGTTATTTATGTTCTAACTTACTGATTAGATCTTTCTGAACGTCCAATGTCAAAGACATTGTCTTAACAGTCATCAAACTGAGATTAATTATGTAATTAATTAATTTAATGTTATATCATACAACGTATGATAATGTAGGAACCTACACTGAATTAGGTTACTAATACAAGGTTGATGACACACTTGATTAATCAGAATAATCTCGGATTAACCAAATAGTTAATGTTGTTGATTATAATGCTATAACAGTTAATGCTATAACAGTTTCTAGACATATTAATGGCTTAGAATTGATCAATCCTTGTTATTGATTACCCAAATATCATGAAATATCACAATGTAGCATTAGAATAGGTTTAATAACCATGTTTAACATACTAATCTGACTGTTATCATAAACATCAGATAATCATTCTAATGAGTATGTTAATGATTGTGATTAGTTTGAAACACTTGGATTTAACCTTGCATTTCAAAGATTAACCAAACTAATCACCTACATTGTCATAATCAAATGGTTTAAACCATTATAATCATGGGTATGATTTCATGCAAACCGGGCATTACAACGGATCAAAACAAGGATTTACCCGTTAAAACATCGTGTTCTTTGTTTATAATCAAACCTAGCCATCATCTAGGCAATAATCAACAACCCTAACTATATCATTATGTTCAAAGTTAAGATCTAATCAATCAAAATCAAGCTAAAAGGTTAAAACGAACCGTTACCTAATCTGACGGATTTCTGCGGTTAAAACGACGATCAGGACTTGAAAACACGATCCTTGATGAGTTTGGTGGGTTTATAGACCTTCAAAATGGATTTAGGATGATAAAAATACGATCTGGAGGTGTTTTTAGGCGTGAAGGATCGAGAGAAACGAAATATGATGTTCCCCATGCAATCTGATCGAGTTATCTCATTTTTGCCGACATAAGGTCTCCGGGCGTACCGCCCCAGCTCGGGGTTTAGCCCGGGGCGTATCTCCCCACATCACTTATGTCAAATTTTTTATTTTCTTGTTTTCGCGATGACTTGAGCATACAAACTCCGTTTTACGTGCGGTTTTCGCCCACGTTCACGATTTTTCGAGCTCTTTCCAATGGTTTTAATATCAAGACATGAAGAGTTCAAAATATCTTATCTATTATTTAACGTTATATTCGACTCAGTGTATCTTGAAATCGGAATCTCGTTTCATGATTTCGCTTACACTCATTCTCTTTATTTCAGAGTTATGATTCTATACATGAAATCGATTGGTCGCCTATTTGAATAAGCATTGGGTGATGGATGTTTCTTTGCGATCTACTATCATCATTTCTCGCATCCTATCAACCTGTAATAATTACAATCATCAAATCAACGTGGATTTCTAGAACGACCACATGTGCTCATGTCATCGATAACGTAATTCTCAACTGCAATTGTCACAGTTGGCTTATTGACGAAGAACGCGAAATTTTTGAAAGTCTTTTATCGCGACCAAACAATGTCGTGGTGAAATTTTTGGCCGTTCGACTTGTATATTCTTTCTCCACCCATTTTAACACGTTTTCGACGTTCATACGGATTTTACGGTTGTTGGCACAATTGCTGTAAATGTCATTAAACCGCATCATTTTTGCACTCATATCCTTCTATTTAGAATTTAGTTGATGGTATGTGTGGTACTCGTGATCGGTGTATCCCATCATCTCGTGTCAACTACCGGTTACTTTTTCCCAAAAGATTTTGTGCTTTTGCGAATTACCTACAAAGCATTAAAAAGATTTTAATTATAAAAAACTTAAAAATAATAAAAATAATATTTTACCTTTGGTTTTGTTTTCGGAATGATCAATGTAACTTCTTCTTATCTTCGTCATGAGTCCACAGTTTCGGTGTCATTGGACTGCTACTCGGTCCGGCTGCGTCGGTCTCTTTCGCTTGCTTTCCTTTTTTTATTTCTTTTTTTGGATTCTTGTGTCTCGACCTCGACATCAGCAGACACTAACATGACGGGGTTGAGAATGGGTTTGTTAAAAACCCGATTGCGTGAATGAGGAAAACCCGGGTTGAAAGCCCGGTTGCGTGAAGGATAATACCCTGTTTGAGGTTTGGTTGTTGCTATTGAGGGTTCGGGTTTTGTTGTATTTGCTGCGTTTGAAGCACACACATTCGGATGGTTTCTAGATCGTTCAACAAGTTGAAATCAGGGTTGTTTGAGTTTGGATTTATATTTGAAAATGAGAGGATTTAGAGAGTAAAAATGTGTTGTTTTTAAAGTGATTTTTTATAAAATGTGAAATAGTTTAAATAAGGGATAAAAAATAATTTTTTCATTTTTTTCGCATTTGACCGTTTTTAAACGATCTTAATTCAAACGCACCAATCACGAAGCAGGTGGAGGAGCGGGGAACGGGGGCCGCTGGCGGGTAGGGAGCAGTGTGCCCGCTGAACCACACCGATGGGTAACCTCTCCTTGGGGCGCGGGGCACCCACTACACCTGGTCTAAGCAATATGAGCTTATTAAAAAGTAAAACAAATTGATAACATATTTCATAATTTTTAAGAGTGTGATCAGTATGATTAGTAAGGTGGTGTTTGTTTTTATGAAAAAACTCTTCTAAACCTCTTTTGTCTGCGCCACGCAGACCACGGATAGATGAAGATTGTTTGTTTTTTCGCGGACGTTTCATTAAAAAAGGTCTGCGAAACCTCTTTTTGTTGTAGACATGGTACAAACCCTTCTAAACTCTTCAAACCTCTGCTAGGTTTCAAAAAAATCACGCACATCTTCTTTCCAGCCTCCTCTTCCACGCCCATCTCAAATTCGGCTCCTCTCCACCATCGTCGATCCTCTCCACCATAGAATAACCAGCCACATCTCTTCACCATCATCGAGCCTCTCCACCGCCGATCGTTGGCCGCACCAACAACCACCTGCTCCACCGCAAATCTCCACCACCGTCGAGCCTGCTCCACTCCACCGCAGCCCAAATCGTCAGTGCCCTCCACCACCATCGACCAAAGGTTTTTATCCTTTTTTTTTTTACAATTTCGTGGTTTTGATGCACCTGCTCCACCGCAAATCTTCTGGTTTGACGAATTTTGTGAGTTTTTTATCCCTTTTTTACCACCTGCTCCACCACAAATCTTCTGGTTTGATTTTGTGGTTTTGATGCTTCTGGTTTGATGTTACAATTAACAAATGCTTTATTTTGTGGTTTTGATGCTTCTGATTTGATTTTGTGGTTATTTTTTGGATTTTGTGGTTTGATGCTTCTAGTTACAAAACAATTAACAAATGCTTCCTGATGTTCTTGATTACTTCTTGATTTTTTTAATAGTTTGTAGATGTTAAAAAACAAACAGTCTTTTTGCAACAGACTGCAGACATTAGTCCAGTTCTTCTGCTGCAGATGTGGTCCGCATAATGCAGACATTTTACCTCTTCAAAAACAAACAGCACCTAACAGTCCAACAATTAATCTTTTATATGATATTGTAATGCCAAAGGACTTACAGCCAACACTACCGCATTGACTTCTCTTATAAGAGGTCTTGAGTTCGAGTCTCATCAGATTTTTCATCGATAAGCTGGAGGTATTCCTAATAGATATAGTCTAAAGGACGAGTCTCTTTTTAAAAAATAAGAGATCAGATGTGTCCCTAGAAAACAAGGTATGTAGCCTAAAATTGCTAACAAGAAGGGGCTTTGAGACACTATTGGTTCATTGTTGTTTATAAAAATAATATTATTATAATAGAGGCGTTGCAACATTGAAGAACTGCAAGAAAGATTCCTACAACACCAATGCAACCATAAAACCCCACCAATATATTCTAGACTCGTTTTGTGCATGTTTCACACCCCTTTATAATATAGACTTACAAAATATTTCACTAGCTAGACAGCCTTTAATAATCTCATGATGTGCTTGTTTCACACCCCTTTATTTTAGGTCAATGTTTTACGGTCTTGTTGGCTTACAACCATTCACACTACTATATATGTTTACACTTCACATTAGGTCCCACAGATTTCTCCTCTATAGGTCCCAAAATTGTTCCAGATATCTTTAGACCAGACTATTGTGGTTAGTTGATGATTGGATTATAATCTGAAAACAAGATATTTTTAAAATAAAATCAGGATGCATATCACTAAACGAGAACGACAACGGGAATCAGGACCATTTTGTTTGTTGGTTGTATTATGGATTATATGATAAGTTTGAAGTTTTATAATATATGCGCAATGTTTTTTCTCCTAGTTATAGAGAAGCAAGGATTCAACAAGATTTTATGTGTCTATTCTCTTCGAGCATTCGTTATGTATGTATGTATGTATGTGTGTGTGTGTGTGTGTATGTATGTATGTATGTATGTATGTATGTATGTATTCCGACCATTATCATCATCAATTTCAGTACTGAGAAATTATTAAAATTTATTTGGAAAATAGTTGCACTAATCATGCTCTTTTTTTTTTCTTGAATTTGAGCACAAAACATGTCACACTGATCCATCTTATATATTGTCTAAATTGCCTAGAAGAGATGCATAAAGTTGAGTCTTCATTTCTTTTATTTTTTTTTATTTACAATTGTTTCATATATTAAAGGGGTGGTTATGTGAAAACATAATATAAGAGGATTTAGATTGGCAACTAATGAATCCACAAATAAGGCAAAGAGAATTGATCAACTTGACATGTGAATTTCTCTTGTTAGATTATGACAAGTCAGCCGATATCTTCTGAAGCTATATATTAGGGATTTTGGAGCTTAACTTTTCCTATTTTTTTGCATTTATCATCCTAATCCTAATAAAATAATATGACAAGTGTTCACCTTTTCTTATCATTCCTATTTTTTTATGTGTTGGTTTATCTTTTTAAATTATCAAACATACCGTTAACAATCCGTTCAATTTAAAATTAAATACTAGAAAAGGTTAGTTAAATACTAAAAGTTTTGTATTTACTTATTTATTTTCATGTTTTATGTTTTTAGATAAGATTAGTTAAATACTAAAAGATTTGTATTTACGTATTTATTTTTTAGGAGTATCAAATTTCATTTTTTCTGCACCAAAGTCGCTAGAAGAGTTGCAACTTCGGTGTTAAAAAGGTGAAAGCCACTCTCCTCTTAGCGACAAGGAAAATTTGAAAGTTGTTCCCCTTATAATGTGACTTGCCTAAAAATACAAGAGAAAAACACTTAAAAATCCTTTACCATTCAAATACCCGCCTATTTCAACAAAAAATCACAAAAGTATGATACTTCATCTTTAATGGCAGTGTGACTGCAAAAGAAATACCACGAATTAATAATATAGTTTATGATTTAGGATTTAGAATAAACTTTTATTTGAGAGTTCAGGTTTTACTATCAAATTGAAATAATTTGCTATTTCAATCAAAACTTTTCAATTGAATAATTCTTAGATAAACAAAATGTAACATCTGCATATTTTTATAAAAATATATTGTTCGATATTATAATTTTAAATACGTAGTTACTTATAAGACCTGCACTTGTAAATTTCTTTCGCAATAAGTTTCGAATAGCTATAACTACTATCAAATTTTACTTCAATTAGACATCATACACATACATATGTGCGTAGGAATGCGAACATATAATAACTCCCTCTTAAAGTATTAATCCATAAACTTTGCCAAGATTAAGCCAAATTTTGGAACTTTTTAACATAATTGTAACACATCTGCAACATTTTGTTCTTTTATGAGTTTGCAAAAATTCATTATCGTTTAATACGTAACATCGTTTTAAGTTTTGGGCCTAAAACAGTTATAGTGCAGTAAGTTAAAAACTTGCAACGATGTTACGTCTTAAATGGTGATGAATTTCCGATCCAATCTCGAGCTCGTTAAGGCTTGAGCTCGGCTCGTTTTAACAAAATAGGGCTCGAGGTCGAGCTCGGCTTGTTATAAAAGTTTTAAGCTCGAGCTCGCCTCGGCTTGTTTATATTTAATTATTTAATTTATTTACATTAATTACTAATTTAATATATATTTATAAGTTTACTTTCCAAATTTAACATAAAACATAAGATTTAAATATACTTATCATAATTTTATATAAAAAAATTAATTTTATAAATATACACTTAATATAATAAATACAAGTTATAAAAATAAAAAGCTCGTTAAGGTTTCGCGAGCCGGTTCGAGCTCGATATGTAAACCTCATGATCGATAGCTAAACGAGCCACATTTTTAGGCTCGGGCTCGGGCTCGTTTAGGCTCATTCATTCGTGATTTTTACCGATCCAATCCCGAGTAATACGAGCCGTGTTCATTCATTTACAACCGTAGTTACGTTGAATCATTTATTTATTTATAGGGAAGTAACAAAGGTTTTAGACTCACTTTATATCATTTATTTAAGTACAGTGATATCATTTACTGCTGTAAAAAAATCAAAATAATGTGTTATATTTATAGTCGTTACATTGACCTAAATCCAAAATTTTGAGACCAAATCAACTAAAAGTTACATTTATAAGTAATTTAAATCGATTTTGTAACGAATTTTAGGTTACATTTCTCTAAATTAAATATAATTACGTTATATCTATTATTTAATTACAATGATGTAACTAAGTTTTTTTATTGTTTTCAGATGTTCGTATTTGCATCACTGTAAATAAATTAAATAATAAAAATATAAACGAACCGAGCCGAGCTTGAGCCCAAAAATTTTCTAACAAGCTGAACTTGAGCCCTATTTTGCCTAATACGATCCGAGCTCAAGCTTTAACGAGTTCGAAATCGGCTCGGCTCGTTTACGCCCCTAAACGTAACCCATATTTAATTTACAACAATGTAAACAAAAATTCGTTACAACTCGTTACAAACAATATGTTATGTTTATACTTGTTAAATTGATATAAATACGAACATCCGAAAAAAATAAAAAAATTTAGTCATGACTACAACGGAATTAAAAAGAAAAATAAAACGAGTAAATGGTGCAATTTTTATAAGAAAATATTATAGTATAGAAAAACCATATGTATAAAAATAGACGGGGTAAACTTTAATTATAAAAATTAATTTTTCTAAATATATTAGAAGGTGACACATGTCATCACAATATTAATTCTAGCCTTTTAATATGGTACAAATGACTAAACTACTCTTATATATTAAAATTTGAATAAAGACACATTACCCAATCTTATAAACTTTACTTTTATATTTATCATTAGATTTGAGTTAATAAGTTATTCCTTGATCCAATAGTTTTCATTTGAACACTATATATATATATATATATATATATATATATATATATATATATATAAATCCTTTGAAAACTCGATCTTAAAGAGAAAACCCTTAAACCCTATCTCAACCGTTAGATCAACATTTTTTTCTTTCTAATTTTTTAATCTGAAAAGGGCATAATAGTCTTTTAACCACTCACCCATATATATAATAATTTATCTTTTTCTCTCTCATTTAAAACCACTCATATATATAATAATTTATTAATATCAAATTTCTCTCTCATCTATCTCTTCTCTCTCCACCCATTTAAAAAAATATTTTTTAAAATTTCAAAACAACAACAAAAATGTATATTTTATTATACAAAATAAAAAAACATATTTTTTACAAGAAAATATAAAAAATTACACATGCGTATAAATAAAAATGTACAAGATTTAATACACAAAGTACACTTTACTCAAAATACTACACATGTGTATATTTTATATATTTAATATTTATAAAATATTACAACTACACATGTGTAGTTTTTGGTTAATTTTGATGTTTTTTTATAAATTTACACATGTGTAATTTTTTGTTTTATATGTAAAATACACATGTGTAATATTTATTACGGTTGAAAATATGTAATTTTCGTGTTTTGTGTGGTGAAATTTTTGTTTGATACACCTGTGTATATTTTTTGTTTTTTTTTAAATTGCTTTTTTTATAAAAAAATTACTTTTAAAAAAATTACTTTAAAAAAAATTACTTTTTTTATGTCAGATTCTCTCTCCTCTCTCTTCTTTCTCTCTCTATCAGATTCTCTCTCCTCTCTCCTTTTTTCTCTCTTTTCTCTCATCACAAAAGTCATTTATACCCCTTAAAGTCAAAAACCCCATTAAAATATTCAACTTTAATTATAGACCACATGTTTTTTCTGTTTAATTAATTAAAACTTAAAATAAGTTTGATCTAACGGTTCATAGAGGGTTTAAGAGTTTTCTCTTTTAGATCAGGTTTCCAAAGGATTCAAACCCTATATACATACATACATATATATATATATATATAGGATTTGAATCAAATGAAAACCCGATCTTAAAGAGAAAACCATTAAACTCAATCTTAACCCTTAGATCAAACTTATTTTATATTTCAATTAATAAAATAAAAAGGGTATAATGGTATTTTCACTAAATATCCTCTATCTTCATTAATTAACTAGATTCTCTCTCCTCTCTCCTCTCTCTTCTTTTTCTCCTCTCTCCTCTCTCCTCTGTCATCTCTCATCTCTCCTCTCACCTCTCTCTATATATATAATTTATATATTTTATTTTCCAGAATACTACACATGTGTAGTGTTTTATTTTTTTGATTAAAAAATATTTTTTAAAATATTACAACTACAAAAATGTATATTTTCATATAAAAAAAAGTCATATTTTTTTTACAAAACAAAAAATATGCACTAAAACTTGCCCATATTTTATAGGTGTTTTATTTTTTGGTTAAAAATTATTTTTTAAAATATTACAACTATAAAAATGTTTTAATTTTTGGTTAAAAAAATATTTTTTAAAATATTACAACTACAAAAATGTATATTTTCATTCAAAAAAAAAGCCATATTTCTTTTTAAAAAACAAAAAATATGCACATGTGTATCAACCATATTTTCAACCGTAATAAAAACATTAAATATGTGTATTTTACACGTAAAACATACATTACACATGTGTAATTTTATACAGAATATCAAAATTACCAGAAGCACACTACACATGTGTAAAATAAAAATGTACAAATTTTACAACAAACAATACACTTGATCTAAACACTACTATAAGATCTGAAAAACTACACATGTGTAGTAATAAACATGTACAAGTTTTACTACGTAAAGTACACTTCGTCAAGCAAACATCTATGATATCTGAAAACTTACACATGTGTAGTATTAAAAATGTACAAATTTTACTGCCTAAAGTACACCTTGTCAAGCAACACCTATAAAATCTGAAAAAGTACACATGTGTAGTATAAAAAACGTACAACTTTTAGTGCATAAAGTACACCTTGTAAAGCAATACCTATAATTCGCATATTTTTTGTTTTTTAATAAAATATGACTTTTTTTGTATGAAAATTATACATATTTGTAGTTGTAATATTTAAAAAAATAATTTTTTAACCAAAAAATAAAACACTACACATATGTAGTATTCTGGAAAATTAAATATATAAATTATATATATAGAGGAGAGTGGAGAGAGAGGAGAGAGGAGAGAAAAGACAAAGTCAATTATACCCCTCAAAGGGTAAAAGAGTAAATTTACTCTTAAAAACCCCAATAAAATATTCACCTTTAATTGTGGACCACATGTTTTTTCTGATTAATTAATTAAAATCTAAAATAACTTTGATCTAACGGTCCACGTAGGGTTTAAGGGTTTTCTCTTTAAGATCGGGTTTTCAAAGGATTCAAACCCTATATATATATATATATATATATATACATATATATACATATATCTATATATACATATATATATATACACACATATATATATATATATATATAGGGAAGGGTATAAAAAATAACCCTCATCTTTTGCTACAACTACATAACCCATTTCAACCAATCATAAATTTACACATAAGCTTTTTATTAAAATATTAAAAAGGGCATCCTAGTCATTTTACCTTTATAAGTTTTTCCCCCCATCTTTTTTAAACATTAATAACTTTTTTATAATATATTATTTTTTAAAAAAATTGCACCATTATATTCGTCTCATTTTTCTCTTTAATTCCGTTATAGTCTCGACTAATTATTTTTACTTTTTTTAGATGCCCTATATTTACATCATTGTAACGAGCTTAAATATAACAAATTTAATTGAAACTTTTTTAAAAATGATAAATTACAGTGATGTAATTTACATTGACGTAATTTATCGTGATGTAATTTACATTGACGTAAAATTTGGTTTCGGTTTTTTCGGTTAATTTGGTTCCTGTTCGGTTTTTTCGGTTAATTCGGTTTCGGTTCGGTTTTTTTTTGGCTTTTTGCTCATCCCTAATTTGTAACGAGCCTAAATACAACAAATTAGTTTGAATTGTTTTCGAACAATGATAAATTACATCACTATAATTATCATTGTTAGAGAAAAAAAAATCAAAATAATGTGTTATATTACATCACTGTAATTTATCATTGTAATTATCATTGTTAGAGAAAAAGTAAAATAATGTGTTATATTAATTACATCACTGTAATTTATCATTGTTAGAAAAAAATTTAAAATAATGTGTTATATTTATGCTCGTTATATCGATGTTAATAATGGGCAATGAGAAAAAAAATTAAAAAAAACTAGTCAACATTATAACGGGAATTAAATAGAAAATTACATCACTGTAAATAATGTGTTACGTCACCGTTAATTATGTCATTGTAAATTACTTCATTTTGTGTTACATTACTTCATTTTGTGTTACATTACTGTAATTTACCATTGTTAGAAAAAATTTCTAATTAATTTGCTATCGTTAAGCTCGTTACAATAATGTAAATACATGACATAAAAAAATAAAAAATAAAAAACTAGTCGAGACTATAACGAAATTAAAGAGAAAAATGAGACGAATATAATGGTGCAATTTTTTTGAAAAAATAATATAGTATAAAAAAGTTATGAATATTTAAAAAAAAGGGGTAAACTTTATATAAATAACAAATGTCCTAAATACCCTTCATACTAAAGACAAAGGAATTGACACGTGGCACGATCCTATACATTTACCTTTTTCAAGTAACCATTGGATGATGGTTAATGGGTTGTAACAAAAGATGAGGGTTATCAAAAATTCCATGCCCTATATATATATATATATACATATATATATATATACATATATATATATATATACACATATATATATATATATATGATCTGCATCCTATAATAACCCTCTCTTATTGCATAACCCGAAACAAACCTGCAAGATGAACCCGAATCTTTGGTTTTTTTTTTCAAAATCTTAGTTTTACATGTACAAGAATATGTTATTTTATGTGTTTGAGCAAATTCTTTTTCGTTTGTGATCCTACATCAATGTAATTTGCCTTACAGTCTGTAAGGCAAATTACATTGATGTAGGATCACAAACGAAAAAGAATTTGCTCAAACACATAAAATAACATATTCTTGTACATGTAAAACTAAGATTTTGAAAAAAAAAACCAAAGATTCGGGTTCATCTTGCAGGTTTGTTTCGGGTTATGCAATAAGAGAGGGTTATTATAGGATCTTTATCCTATATATATATATATATATATATATATATATATATATATATAGGGTAAGGATCCGTTGTTAACCTACCTTAATTGAGTTAACCCATTAACCCTGGCAAAAAAGGCTCAAATCTTACCACATCTCAATGACAAAACCGCAAAAACCATGCAAAAATCACGTAAAAATAATGTTTTTTTTTTGAATTTTTTTACGGGTTTGTAACACTATTGGGCACATTTTTATAAAAAAAAAATCAAAAAAGCGCCGACCAAAAATTTTAAAAAAAAATATTTTATAAACCCACGTAAAACCTACGTAACAAAACGTAAAAAAAAAAATTACGTTTTGTTACGTAGGTTTTACGTGGGTTTATAAAATATATTTTTTTTAAAATATTTGATCAGCTCTTTTTTGATTTTTTTTTTTGTAAAAATGTGCTCAATAGTGTTACAAACCTGTAAAAAAATTAAAAAAAAAAAACGTTTTTTTATATGGTTTTCGCGGTTTTCTCATTTAGATGTGGTTTTCATTTTATTTTTTCCATATATATATATAGGGGATGGTTTGAATGTTAACACCTCCTGATTGCGATAACCGAATAACTACATCTTATTACTTTGGGACCTACATTAAAGTAAATATAAAGGTGTAAATTTTTCTTCTTTTTTTTATTAATGTAAGTGGGGCCCAACTTAATTACATTAATTACAAAAGAGGAAAACATACACCTTTAAATTTAATTTAATGTGGAACCTAAAGTAATAAGATTTAATTATTCGGTTATCGCAATAAAGAAGAGTTAACAATTGATCATTACCCTATATATATAGGGATTGAATCTTATGAAAATCCAATCTTAGAGAGAAAACCCTTAAACCTTATGTGAACCATTGATTTAGAGTCTTGAAAATAAATATGTGGTACACATTAACCCACATTAAAAACAATTTGTTTATTCAAAACTCAATTTTTTAGTCAAGTTTGATTTGGACCACATGTTTATTTTGAAGATTCCAAATTAATGGCTCACATTGGGTTTAAGGATTTTCTCTCTAAGATTGGATTTTCATAGGATTAAATCCGTATAATTTATATGAGAAGTAAATTAGAAGTCATGGATGCTAAAAGGTGCTGATCAGTATAAAAATTCAAGATTAAGAGGTCGATTCATTTAGGAATATAATAATTTCTTAATTAAACTTAGGGGTGTTCATTGGGTCAGATAACGATTTGTTCGGTTTATTCGGATTTGAAAATTTTAGGACCCGATCCGACACGAAAAACATATATGCTTATCCGATCCGAATAACCCGAATAAGTTTGATTTTTATATCCTAATAACCCGAACAACCCGAATAAGCAGGGTTTTTCGGGTTATTCGATTTGAATTCGGATATCCGATCCAAATAAACAGGGTTTTAGTTATCCGATTCGATCCAAACTAGAAAAATGTATATCTGACCTGAATCCATCAAAACAACCTGAATAAGAATTCGGGTTGGTTTTTCGGGTTTCGGATACGATTTGAATTTCGGATTTTTTTGGATTTTAGTTTTTATGAATACCCCTAGTTAAACTCATAAATTTAAGCTTTCGTAAAAAATAAACTTATAGAGTTAGATTTAATATATGACCATATGTATATAATTAATAATTTGAAATTTTAGTTCATTTTAGGAACAGAAAATAAACAGCATCAAGAATCGTCTTTGCAAAATAATTATAAGCAGAATCGCTCGCCAAATTTATATTAAGAGGTTCTTAGTTGTCACCTAGCCAACCAAAAATACAGGTAAATACATTTAACTTGTTTTTAAGTATAAGTGAATTTTTTTATGAGCATGGTATGTTTAAACTTTGACGCAAAAGGATACTAGGTGACTAACATTTAGGCTATTAGTATATGTATGGTTTGAAAATTGTATCCATATATGGGTGAAAGTCCCATACATGGATGGTACAGGTGGGCTGAAAGGTTATACGTAAAACACACTTTGCGTTCAACCTAACCAATGACGAGCTATGGGCTAGAGGGAACTAAATGTAAAACGCATTGCGCTGTAGTTCCTAACCAGTGATAGTTATAAACCAATGTATGCAACAGTTGTATCGATTAGTGAAATAACCTGCTAAATGTGTAGTACTGTCAATATTATTTATTGTTAAAGGACCGAACATGCTATGCTTGCATATCGAGTGTGTTAATTGTATTCACCAATATTATGTTGACGTTGTATTTTCAAAATCTTTTCATATTTATGTGTATGAATTATTTAAAAAATTATGAAAAATGTAAAATAATGATTTTTGTTGCGTAATTATAAAATTCATGAAACTAAGAATCCATTTAAAATATATGAAAAGGAATAATATACTCTAACCGAGCCATATCCATGAAATCAATCGGGTCACCGAGAGCCCAACGTGTGACAGGTTGGTATTAGAGCTTTTAGTTTTAGCGAATTAGTACTATTGATAGTATCAAAGCTTTAACCAAACTGCAATAAGTGTCAATTAGAGTAATAAGTAGAATAGTTTTCTTAAAATACTAAAAATGATAGAAATAGTATGATGAATACTTATGACAGCCTATGAGCTAAATTATTATTTTTAAGACCTTGTTGAATATCATATTTTGCAGACAATGTATCGAAATCAAAACACTAGCAGACCATCATGAATCACATGTGGGTGAAAGAGAAAGCACATGGATGCTGATGAACATGTGATTCAAAAAAATGAACTTCAGCATATAATAGCCAAAGAAATTAAGGCTGCGATACCAATGATTACTATGGCTATAAAAAATAATTAATATTTGAATTCAGAGAAAACAATATCAAAAGAAAAAGAAATTCGAATATTCAAAACAATTCTGAACCAAACGATGTTCATATAAAACCTTCCAATCTTATGAACCTCCTGAGTTCGCTGGAACAGAAGGGTTGTGGTAGCATTACGATGACTTGAAAAGATTGAAGCGGTTCTTGCTGTCAGCATATGTGCTAAAGAAGATATGGTTTTGTTTGCTTCAAATTCATTTAAAACGGGGCATTGGAGTGGTGGAAATCCATTATTCAAACCAAAGGCAAAACTAATGTTTATGCTATGAATCTAAAAAGTTTTTGGGATCTGGTGACTTGAAAATTTTGTCCAGTGAACAAAAAAGAACAAATCGAGCAAAATTTCTCAACCATCGCACGGTGACTGCTGGGCATCGTGAGTAAACTTCCAAATATGTTGAATATGATCTATTGATGCCACATCTTGTGACATCATAATCAAACCTTATTAGTCGCTATATATGGGGACTAGCAGGTGAAATTCAAGATATGGTCAAGGGGGTGATGCCTCAAACCATCGACTCAACTATGGAATTGGCAGTCGTGCTTACCGAAAGGATGGTGATAACCCAATATGAGAAGAAAAGCCAAGAAACAATCCAAAAAGAGGGACAAATTTCAAAAAGGTCTAGAGGAAAATTTGAAAAAAAGAGGTAGGTAGCGGTATATTCCCACGATGCAAAACCTGTGGGAAAAGGCATTTGAGTAAATGTCTTCGAGCAATATTTTGTAGTCATTGCAAGATGGTGAGTCATTCAATGGAAGAATGTAGAAGAAAGAATATGATGACATGCTTCAACTGCAACGAGAAGGGACACTACCGAAATGATTGGCTTAAATTTAATAAAGCAAGTGGAACCAACAGGGCTTATGGTTCAGGAGCAAAAGCTGATACAAATGCATGCATAGAAGACGACTAAAGATTTCGTTCATAAAGCCAAGGAAGCTGCAGACATGCCGGATGCCATTACCGGTACATTTATTATCAGTAATGTTAATTCTCTGGTTTTGTTTGATTTATGAACAAACCAAAGCTTTATAGATTATGAATTATGTAAACATCTAAATGAACCACTAATGAAACTAGAAAAACTTTATCTGATACGAGCCACTAATGGTGATGTATTTAAAATAAATGAAGCATTAGTAAATGGTAAGACCACACTCTTTAAGCACAATATACCTGTGAAATTCAAATCAATGACGTTGGCCAGGTAATTGGAATGGATTGGTTAGCTACAAACCAGGCTTTTATCTTATGCGACACAAAATCCATTGAAGTTTGTGTTCGAACGGGAGGAAAGTTAATCATCAATGGCGATAAACCAATAAGTCATGTTGGAATAATGATACTTTGAGATACAATTGTGAATTGCAACGCATTTTGGGATTAGTAGGCTGTGGAGCACGTGAAAACTCCGCAGTTTAGCATGCTCGGGTTGCAGCAATCCAACGATGGGTGACCTCCCAGTGAAGTTTTCACCTGGGCAACCAAAGGCAAAACCGTAAGCTCCAAGTCGGCAAAGCGGAAAATATTTGTGGTAGACGGGGCCGGATGTTACACTTCTAAGATCCTTTCTCTTAAACTACGAGTGACTAGCATGAGATCCTTGTACTCATTCAAAGAATTTCATTATCTCTTTTGACTAATTGTTGAAACATATCCTTCATTCCTTAATTATTCTTTCATTCCTTTGTTTATTCTTGTTGAGCTTGTTTGTGTGCTTCTTTAATCTGATTAATCAAATCAACTTGAAGTCCAAGCCTTAAAGCACATACTCTTTTCGGTTTCCCTAGCTCCTTTCGGCTTAAGGCATCTACGACTACATTCTCCTTTTCGTCGTGATAGAGAATTTCACAATCATAGTCATTTAATGTCTCCATCCATCTTCATTGTCGCATATTTAATTCTTTCTGACCACCTGTTTGAAAATGAGAAATGATTATTACGGATTTTGTAACCAAACTTCCTCGAACCAGTCATGGGAATGATATGATTTGGGTTATCGTTGATAGACTAACCAACTCTGCTCATTTCCTAATTAGTTAAAGAAACTTACTCAATGAATAAACTTGCACAATTGTACGTTAATGAGATTGTATGTGTACATGATGTGCCATTGTCCATTGTGTCCGATAGGAATAGTCGTTTTGCAGCTCTATTCTGGAAAAAATTTCCAAAAGCTCTTGGAATATGCTTAAACCTGGCACTGCTTATCATCCCCTTAAAGAACTATCTAGATGTTGGAAGACATACTCCGAGTTTGTGTAATTGATTTTGGGAGAAGTTGGGACGACCATTTACCTCTAATTAAATTCTCCTATAACAATAGCTATCGCTCAAGTATTTAGCTTGCACCATTTAAAGATCTTTATGTAAGAAAATGTCGAACACTAGTGTCTGAGGTTGGAAAATCAATTTTCGGGGCCTAAACGTGAGTTATTCATTCAAATTTGTAGGCTGCAACCCTTGTAACAAAACTCAATAACAAGGTCCTACTTAAACGATAATTAATATGATTTAATATTGTGCTAAAAAAAATAATTAAGTGATAAAATGATATATGTGACCAATATGATTGTTACAAAAAAAATGAAGTTAACATCCCAAAACAAGATTGTAAACAAATATGATTGAAGGAAAGATTTGAATACAGTGTATGAAATATGAAATGAAAGATGTGAATATGAAAAATGGTCGATCGTTCAATATATATAAATTTTAAAGTAATCTTTCATAATTTCAGAACGAATTTTGACTTATTGTAAAAATTGTGTAGACCTATATGTCATATATAGCTTCCTTATTGTAATTTGGTTTTTAAACTTTTTATTATTAACATATATTTATTGTATTAAAAAATCTTTTTTATAATATACAATTATTTAATATATTTATTATTTAATATTATTATTATTTATTATGATGTGTATTTAATAAAAGAGACAAGAAAAATTAAAGTTGAGGTATTTTTATAAACATGTCATATGTCTTTGAAAACTTTAATTTATTAGAATATGTAGATTCGTTCAGTGTAAGTTCACTTTAACAAATTTGATGTGATTATAAAACCTTATGGTTAGAAAATTTTGGACATTTATAAAACTTACGTACGTTTCTATTAACTTGTTTCAAAATTAACTATTTATTCAACGATCCAGTTTAACATTCTAGAGTTTGTGTATGTATAAAATTCATTGTTTGAGTGTATTTGAATTTTCTTCAAAGATTTGTTATTGAAATCATTCTAAGAAACAAAATATATTGCTAGGAAACAAAGTCTTTTGCAAGGACACATATAATTAGGGTTGCAAACCTACCGCACGTTCAGTAAAAATTCGTGAATCATTTGGCAGAAAGTTCATTTAATCAAGGAAAGAATACGAACAAAAAATTTCATTTATTTAGTTAAAACGAAAATGAACAATAAAGTTCATGAACTAGGGTGTTCCACAAATAAAATTTCGAATAACTCGAATAATTTGAATTGAATAATTTTGAATTTTGAATTTTCAATATTTGAGTAGGATTCCTATTCGATTCAAATTCGAATAAATCGATTCGAATTCAATATGAAATTCGAAATTCGATTTTATTCGAATTCAGAATTTGAAATTTGAATCATTGAATGGAATTATAGTTGATTAGATTAGAATTTACCTAAATTATTTATTGAGACTTTATTTACAAACTTAATGCTAACTTTAAACCCTCAAAACACCAAATGATTAAAATTTAAAAGAAATAGTCACACTATAAATTAAGTTCATTTTTCATATATATTAAACTATATATTCATAAATATTTATAATTAGAATTTTGAATTGAAAAATTAAAATTTGAAATTTTGATTTGAAATTTAATATTAGACCTCGAATAGAACCGAATTCGAATGTGAAAATTTGAACGGAAATTCGTATCGGTGATTTTCGAATTAAATCGAATCAATTTTTGAGTTTTTCGAATCTAATTTGAAAACCAAACACCCCTATTATAAATGTTCAATAATGCGTTCGTTTATGTTCATTAACGTCCTTTTATGCTCATTTATCATGTTTGTTTTTTAAATATGTTTTTATATTCTTAAAAAAATATTAAGACCATAACATTTAGATTAAAAATCTTGTAATTTGAAATTTATGTCTTGCTAAAAACAATTAATTTGAAACTCAAATCTTTGAAACATTAGCTTAAAGTAATATCAATTACGATTGTTTTCTAGCTTTTGTTTTGTTTAAAGAAAAAATATTTTTGTTTATTATATAAAATATTTAACTTTAAGATGATTATGTATAATAGTTGAGATTGATAATATTCATTTTTATTTTTTTAACAAACATGTGTTCGTTGATGTTTGTAAACAAGTTTAATTCTTTAATAATAGAATATAAACAAGATTTTCGGTTCGATAAATGTTCGTAAACCGTTCGTTGAGCAAAGCTTACTTCTAATATTCTATCAAGGATGTTTTGTTAATGTAGCTAAAACTATTTTTTTTATTTTTTTCTTTTTAATGGGACTTTGTCAATTTAAGGCAGTCCAATGACCACAACATGTCATTAATATATGATGCTTATAGATTGGGTTAGGATATTAATCTATACAAGCATTATTAAATATTTCATATTTTGGAACAAAAATGCCCGTATGTAAAATTATTGGATTTGTAAGGAGAATAGCAAGTTGGTAGGAAGTCTATGATGGGCATAAACTATCCATAATTACCACACACTTTGTGTAAGTATTTAAATTTTATCACTTGTAATTGTTTTATAATTATATATTTTTTCCTGTATTATTTTGATTTGAAACGATTCCATTATACCAAGCACTGAAAAGAAATAAAGACTTGTTACTACAGTGAAAAACCTGTAGTTATGATCATTTGATGACTTTATGTCGTCCTGCAGGTTTGTTACGATGACTTTGAGGAGCTCGATGAACAATGTCGTCTCAATATGCCTTCTGGATAGAATTTTGTCTAGGAAGTTGGATGATCAATGCATGATCTATCATAAAGTGTAGGAAAACCGTTCACAAAATAAACAAATACTTTTATTATATAATTACTCGAATTATAATTCAGAAAAATACAAAAAATAAAATAAAGTAATACAAGAAATATAAAATTACTAAAATTGAAATTACAAGAAGTATAAAACAAGATGAAAGGAATTGAAATGAGTTCGGTGGCTGAGGATTTCTGTTCAACAGAGGCCCCTTAAAACAGATTTTGGGCCGCCCAGATGAACCCGACTGTTTCCCAGGGTACAACAGCCGAAGTAGTGGTACTGCCGGAGTTAACCGAAAACCCGAAACGTCATCTGAAACAAGAGTGTTTAACACGAAGAATCGATCGTTGTAGGTTGTTGAGAACTCAACAAAGTATTTGATTTTGTTTGGAACCTTTGAAGCTTGTGTGTGTATATCTCAAGTGGTGTAAAGATCTAAAAACTAGCCACTTCCACAAGAGGCCAAATGCCTCTATATATACTTGTAGTCATGACATTTCAAAGGTTTCCATTATGCCCACTAACAAGCATATTCATGGCCAATTCATTACAATTGCCCACTAACATGCATATTCATGACCAATTCATTACAATTGAATTGGTAATGAAAAGTTTATCATTTTGTTCTTCCTTTTTTCTTTTCACACTTAGACAAAACATTTTAATAATAAAACAACTTTTTAAAGTTCCAACAATCCCCCACATGAAAAGAAATAGATCATTACACTCAAGTGTCACGATAAAATTTCAGCGGTTAAGTATTGCAGGAGAAGTAGGTGTTCCCTTTGAACGTTCCTTTGTGATATGCACTTTGTCTCCTAGCGATTAGTAGACGTGATGTCCTTGGACCAATCCCTGTTTACGTAGACGTTATTACATGTCACACAATACTCTTCCTGGTTTGGTTAACCCTCATTGTTGTGTCCATTATGGTCATAGAACACTAGCCTGGTTCTGCAAGAGCTCTATGATTTGCGGTCCCTACAAATCCATTCAAAGCGACTCCACTTCTCTCTCACATAGGTGATTTCACACAAATCATTAAAAGCCGTATGCTTATCCTCCATTGCTATCACTTATTTGATAAAGGAATGAACTAGGAAGTATTCAACTCCCTTTTTTATATTTGAGGTACTCCCCCACAGTGACCTTAATTCATACAATTAGGTCGTCCTATTGAGCCTAGGTCATGTGATCTCCAATTTTTTAGGATATGTTTTCCTTTGTACAAACTTGTTCGAAGGGCTTTAGTCCCATTCCTCTTGACGAATTGTGCACTAACTCTCTGCTTAAGCCTTTTGTAAACGGATCCGCTATGTTATATTTTGACCTCACATAGTCAATTGAGATAACTCCCATTGAGAGTAGTTGTCGTATCATATCGTGTCTAAGTCGAATGTGTCGTGATTTGCCATTATACATTGCACTTTGAGCTCTACCAATAGTCGATTGGCAATCACAATGTATGCAAATGGCCGATATAGGCTTTGGCCATCCTGGAACGTCTTCCACAAATTGACGTAGCCATTCTACTTATTCTCCAGCTTTATCTAAGGCGATAAACTTAGATTCCATCGTAGATCTAGCTATAAGAGTTTGCTTGGACGACTTCCAGGCTATAGCTGCTCCACCAAGGGTGAACACATAACCACTTGTGGATTTGAAATCTTTCATATCGGATATCCAGTTTGCATCACTGTATCCTTCTATAACAGCTGGATCTCGGCCATAATTCAGCCCATAGTTTCTTGTGTATCTTAAGTACCTTAGTAATCTTGTCATGCTCTTCCAATGTTCAGAGCTCGGATTACTAGTATATCTACTTAGCCTGCTCATACCATATGCTAAGCCTGGCCGTGTACATGTCATCAGATACATTAGGTTGTCAATAACCCTTGAATACTCCAACTGAGCAACACCCTCACCTATATATTTAGATAAACGTTGGGTGGTATCTACGAAACTTTGAGCAACATTCGTATCCCACGCATTAAATTTTTCAAGAATTTTGTCAACATAGTGAGACTGACTCAATACAAGACCATGTTGGGTTTTATTGATTTTTATACCAATAATCACATCAGCTAGACCCATGTCTTTAATGTCAAATCTCGCTTTTAACATGTCTTTTGTAGATTTGATTATCTTATCATCACTCCCCACGATAAGCATATCATCTACATAAAGACATAATATCACATAACCTCTCATTGTGTTTTTCACATAAACACACTTGTCGCATTCATTAATTTTGAAACCATTGTTAAGCATAACTTGTTTAAACTTTTGATGCCACTGTACGTTTTGGAGCTTACTTCAAGCCATACAATGACTTGATTAATTTACATACTTTGTCTTCTTTGCCTGGAGCTGAGAAACCCTCAGGTTGCTCTATGTAAATCTCCTCTTCTAAATCCCCATTTAGAAAAGTGGTTTTAACATCCATTTGATGGACTTCCAATTTTCTTAAAGCCGCTATTGCAAGCACCAACCTTATCGAGGTTATTCTAGTCATAGGCGAGTAAGTATCAAAGTAGTCTAATCCTTCTTTTTGTCTAAACCCTTTTATCACTAACCTTGCCTTGTACTTATCAATGGAACCATCATCTTTCATCTTCCTTTTGAATATCCATTGATATCCAAGTGGTTTACAACCAGGTGGAAGATCTACTAACTCCCAAGTATGGTTTTGTAAGATTGAATCAATTTCATTCTTGATTGCTTCTTTCCATTGAGGTCCTTCTAAAGAAGTGACTGCTTCACAATATGTTTGAGGCTCACCCTCTACCATGTAAGTAAGACAATCAGGACCAAAGGATGTTTCAATCATTTGTCTCTTACTTCTTCTTGGCTCAACCTCTTCAGCCTCTAATTGTTCTTTATCTTCATCATGAACAATCTCATCAACTGGTGTTGATGAACTTGGGAGTTCCTTTTTCAAAAAAGGAAACACTTCTTCAAAAAATGATGCATTCCTTGACTCAATTATAGTATTCTTGTGTATTTCAGGATTCTTTGAATCATAAACAAGAAACCAATATGCATTACTATGATGGGCATAACCAATGAATACACAATCCACGGTTTTGGGTCATATTCTTTGAACCTTTGGTGGTAGAACCACCACTTTTGCTAGGCATCCCACACTTTCAAGTATTTGTAAGATGGTTTTCTTTCCATCCACAACTCATAAGGAGTTACATCCTTTTTCTTGAAAGGTATTTTGTTTAAAAGATAAGTAGCCGACAAAATAGCTTCCCCCACATGTCCTGCCTCATTCCAGAACTAATTAACATAGCATTCATCATCTCTTTCAATGTACGGTTCTTTCGTTCCGCAATACCATTTTGTTGCGGGAAATAAGGAGCTGTACACTCATGGATAATTTCATGTTGTGCACAAATATCGGCAAATGGTGAAACATATTCTTCGCCTCTATCACTCCTTAGAACTTTTATCTTTTTGTTGAGTTGATTCTCAACCTCAGTTTTATACAAGACAAACTTGTCAATTGCTTCATCCTTACTCTTAAGTAAGTAGACATAGCAATATCGTGTACTATCATCAATAAATGTGATGAAATACTTATTTCCACCTCTTGTGGGAATCGATTTTAAATCACACACATCAGTATAAATTATGTCAACGGGTTCGGTTATTCTTTCAACTGACTTAAAAGATGATCTTGTTTGTTTTTCTTCAACACATGTTGTACATTTGTATTTTGAATCAATGGCAAACTTTGGAATGCAATCTAATTTAATCAAACGGCGCATCGAATTGAAATTAACATGACCTAAACGACCATGCCAAAAATTAGATGACTCAATCAAATAAGCAGAAGTAGAAGCATTTTCATTCATGTTCTCAACATTAGCTATTACATTGAGTTTAAACATTTCATTTTGGGCATAACCCTTACCAACAAACATTCCACGCTTAGTTAAAACAAATTTATCAGATTCAAACGCTAAACGAAAACCATGTTTGTTAAGCAACCATCCTGACACGAGGCTCTTGCGTATGTCAGGAACATAGAGCACGTTGCTCAAAGTGAACTCCTTCCCCGAAGTCCACTTTAAGATCACACTACCTTCACCCTTGACATCGGCAGTTGCTGCATTCCCCATGTACAGTTTAGAGTCACCCACCACCTCTTTAAACGTATTAAAGAGGGTCCGATCAGGACACACATGGCGGGTAGCACTAGTGTCAACCCACCACCCCTTAGGGTCATTTGACACCAAGTTGATCTCCTCCATCATAGTAGTGATGTCAGAAACCATAGCAACAAGAGGCATATCATCCTCCATCATATGTGCTCGGTCCTGTTTAGGAGCCTTGCACTTATCAGCACGGTGACCATGTTCACCTCAATTGTAGCATTTCCCCTTAAATGGGAAAACCTGCTTCTTCACACCACCTTTTTCGGCCTAAGGTCCACAACCTTGCCTTCTTTGCCCTTGCCCTTGCCCTTATAGTTGTCAATTTTCTTTTTCTACCCACGGGAAGATTGACCATGCTCCACCATATTGGCTTTTGGAGCAAATTGTTGTTGTGTTATTTTCAAAGCCAGCCTATTGTCTTCCTCAATTCGAAGACGTACCACAAGGTCCTCCACAGTCATTTCCTTTCGCTTATGCTTTAGGTAGTTCTTAAAATACACCCAACTTGGAGGCAATTTTTCAATCATGGCTGCAACTTGAAATGTCTTACTAAGAGTCATTCCCTCAGAATGTATGTCGCTTAGTATAATTTGCAACTCTTGAACTTTGTTCAAAACTGTTTTAGTATCAACCATTTTATAGTCCAAGAAACGGGCTACAACAAACTTCTTCGTGCCAGCATCCTCTGTTCTATACTTTTTGTCTAATAACTCCCATAATTCTTTGGCGGTTGTTATCTTGCAGTGAACATTATATAATGCATCCACTAAACCGTTCAACACATAGTTGCGGCATAGATATTTCGAGTGTTTCCATGCTTCCAAAGCGCTTATGGATTGGACATCCCCATCAGTAATTGCAGGAGTGACTTCAGTCAAGAACCTCGCAAGGTTTAAAGTGGTCAAGTAAAACATCTTTTGTTGCAGCCTCTTAAATTCCAAACCCGAAAACTTTTCAGGTCTTTCAGCATGATTTGCCACAGTCTGGGCAGCTTGGGTACCAGCTAATGGTCCCATAGGTGTTGAAGTTTGAGCAGGTACAGTTTTCATTACTGAAACAAAAGTGGAAATGCAAACGAAGCAAGTCAGATTTTCAGAAATAAGGTTTACATAAAACCAAATTTAAAAATTAACTTTTTAACTCAAACAAAGTTATCTGAGTTCATGTGACGTTTGCATGACTTGTTTTGGCCTAATAAGTTAAGACACTCTCTCCAAGAATCCCCGGAAAGCAAGACAGGTCCCTCGGCTGATTGGGATATATGCAAATTGTTTTCCTAGACAGGAAACTCAGATAACGATGTCCACCCTTCTAGTTACTACAAGTCTGTCACTTAAAACTTAAACTTTGATGAGCTTAATTTATCAAAATATTGTGGTTTACAAAAAAAAACGTATGGTTTACACAAACCAAAATCAAATTTTACTAAAATTTGATACTTATTTGAGGAACTATGGTTTACATAAAACCGACCCCAAAACCAAATTGTTTTTAAAGCATAATACATATTATGATATTCAGTTTTTAGATCATAAACAATTTTCTAACACGCTCGTTAGAAATAAACGATTATAACTATCGTTTATAAAACTCGTAGTAAAAAAAAAGCTGATTCGAATATGTTCGCTAAATAAACGTTAACAAAACGGTGTATAAAACTTTTGGTTTACACAAGAACAAATTGAATTATATAAAACCAAACTTTGTTAACAATCATCAAAACTGAAAATAATCAGTTATGGTTTACAAAAAACCAAAACAAAATGTTTGAATTTTCCTATTAAGAAAAAAAATACTTGTTTACCAAAAACAAAATTTAAAAACACATTTTTAATTTCTTGATAAACAAAATTTTGTACGAAACTAAATAGTTTATATTTCTGTTTTGTAATCCGATAATTTTAAAAACACAAACTTATGAACGGTGGTTTTTAAAATCTGTTTTAAGCTTGTAGAAACACCGTTCACAAAATAAACAAATACTTTTATTATATAATTACTCGAATTACAATTCAGAAAAATACAGAATATAAAATAAAGTAATACAAGAAATATAAAAAATACTAAAATTGAAATTACAAGAAGAAGTATAAAACAAGATGAAACGAATTGAAATGAGTTCGGTGGCTGAGGATTTTTGTTCAACAGAGGCCCTTAAAACAAATTTTGGGACGCCCAGGTGAACCCGACTGTTTCCCAGGGTACAACGGCCGAAGCAGTGTGTACTGCTGGAGTTAACCGAAAACCCGAAACGTCACCTGAAACAAGAGTGTTTAACACGAGGAATCGATCGTTGTAGGTTGTTGAGAACTCAACAAAGTATGTCATTGTGTTTGGAACCTTTGAAGCTTGTGTGTGTGTATCTCAAGTGGTGTAAAGATCTCAAAACTAGCCACTTCCACAAGAGGCCAAATGCCTCTATATATAGTTGTAGTCATGGCATTTCAAAGGTTGTCATTATGCCCACTAACAAAAATATTATGGTCAATTCATTACAATTGCCCACTAACAAGTATATTCATGACCAATTCATTACAATTGAATTGGTAATGAAAAGTTTATCATTTTCTTTTTCCTTTTTTTCTTTTCACACTTTACACAAAACATTTTAATAATAAAACAACTTTTTAAAGTTCCAACATAGAGATGCAACAAACGTGGTTCAGTTCCTCTTTTAAACAAAATTCTAACGTTTTATGTAATGTGTTTTGCAACATGACCATAATGCTTCTCATAATCTTTATTCAGCCCTGTTTTAATCACTCTGGTTAATATATATCATATCAAGCTATCATAGTGAAAATATATTGTATCAATCATGTTGATTTTTAGAACAATACAGGTAACTCATATCTGACAGTTCATGCATTAAGTGCATGAGTTGCTGTTTGGGTGGAAATTAACATGACAAGAACACTAAGAATACTTCATCAAAAAAAATTAAAATTAGAAAAAAAAAGTAGGTTTGTAACAAGCCGTGAAATATAAAATAAGTATACGAGTTTCAATGAAAACGAATAGCTTCATAGAGACAAATATATATATATGTATTAAATGAAGAAACACTAATTAACAAGTTGCTTCATAAATAATTAATAACATATCAATCATAGTTATGTGGATCATTAATGAGTCTGACTTCTTGCAAACCAATGATGGATTATATATATATATATTTTTAATGGCGAATGTCTCAATCGTGTTTCAGGTCATGTCACGAAAGTTTAATTACCTGAACCTCTATAAGCCACCACAACCACCCCAGGAGGAAACCCTATTGGAAAAACCCCCTGATCCCCTCAGACCCCTATTTCACTGCAGGAAGGATTTGAACCCGAGATGGATTATGTGTGTGAGAATACATTTTTCTTCTAAAAAAGACGTAGAGAAGAGGAGTGCTTGACAAATCGAATTTCGAATTACTTAAATAATTGAATTTAATAATTTTGAATTTTTTGAAGGACATTCAAATTCAAATTAAACTCAAAAATAAATTTTAAAAAACTAATTTGAATTTCAAATAAATTCAATTATAACAATTTGAATTCAAAATCACATTCTATATTTGATTTTATTCAAGTACGAAATTCGATTTTAATTCAAATTCTAGTTGATTCGATTCAAATTTATAAAAAAAAAAATTGTTTTAGCTTTGTTCACAAAATTAATGTTAACTTTAAACATTAAAAAATTGATCAATAAGCCCAATTATAAAGCCCGATTTTTATATATATTAAGCCACTTATATATATATATATACACATACAAACACATGTATATATATATGGGAATGATCAAATAAGAAAACATTTTTGCCTAAGAAAAGTAAGAACTAATAAAAATTTGACATTTGACATGATAATTTAGGTATAAAATCTTCTTTTTTACACTAGTTTTTATTTTTCTATAATATATTCTTTTTTGTACTGAATTTGTGTTTTTTGTGCTGTATTTTTATTTTTGGTACTACTTTTTGTTTATTTTTTGTACTAGTTCATGTTTCATCTTGACAAAAATAATTTGATTTTTTAAATAATTGATAAGAACATATACATAGGGTAAGTATAAGAGTTATTTCTCAGGTTTTAAACGAATTTCATCTTGTTTATCATTTAACATTGAACCTATTTACAAACTGCGCTACACATAACAATATAAAATTTTTTGTTCGTGTTTGTTAATTATAAGATTATCTACTCTAATAAAATAATATTTTTAGGAGACACATGTCATCTTCTAATTAAATTTAAAAAAAAAATTTTCCGCCTCTCTCTCGTAAAATATTAATAATTTTTATTCATGAAATTATATAATTAAATATTATTAATTATAAATCTTATTATAAAAAACTTACTAATTTACTATTAATTAATAAAATATAATAAAATTTTAATTATACCTTATATGTTTATATAATTTTAAAATTATTAAATATTTATAATTATTTTTTATTTATAATTTTTAAATATTCATATTTCTTATTTAACCAACAATTAATAAGTGTAATATATAAATATCTATACAAATCATTGTTTATAATATGTTATATTTGTCCAACCCATGTAATACATGGGTTTTAGGCTAGTATATATATATATATATATATATATATATATATATATATTATTTTTAAAAATATAATCAATATTTTTAACCTAAAACATTAGAAACATTCTCGTTAAATAAATGTATAATATGCCGTTCAAAAAAAATAATAAAAAAAAATAAATGTATAATATAAGAGTTGTAATAGTAGTAGAAAGGGTGTCCAAAAACCAAATGTTCTGGAACTCAAATCTCATAAATAAAAATCCTTCTAAAATAGTACCATCAAAACAACGTTTTTAAATAACAATTTTTTTAAAAAGTTTTTTAGTTTTGTATAGAAACTTTTTCTATAGTCATCAAAGAACATTTTCTAAAATATAAATTTTATATATATCAAATGAGATTAGAAGTGAAGAAAAAAAAACTTTTAGAAATTAATATTTTGGAGCAACACTGTTAACTTATATTTCAATAAACAGTAGCTAGTTGAAATTTCATAATTATCAACGTGGGTTATTATATCAATTAAGTTATAATAGTTTTAAATAAACACGCATCATGTCACCACTATATGTATTATCAGACGCAATTATAAGAATTCTAGATGGTATTGTAGGGACTAAGGGTGTTCACGGTCCGGTTCCAAACCGCGAAAACGTCCATGTCGTTCATCGGTTCGGTTTCACGGATGGTTTTTTTCAAACATTCAATTGGTCGGTTTCAAAAGTTTAAAACAGTAATAAACTGTTTGGTTTACGGTCTTCATATAAAACCAGTCGTAAAAAAACGGACCGAACCAGATATGTGTGTGCACGCGTATATATAAATATAGATATATGTATATACACTTAGACATATCGATATATGCATATACATGCATATATAGATGTTTATATATGTGTGTATGCACATATTGATTTCTTGATTTATTTACGATTTATATCTATACTACTATATAATACATATAAAGACACAATAGTCTTTTACCAAAAATAAAGATTTAGAAATATTGGTTTATAACAAAACAAGTCCTATAACTACAAATTCAACAAAATGGGTAACTTATTGTCATGTACATATACATGGATTACCCCCAACGCCACAAAGATGTGGACTTACATGATAAACACCAACGCCATTTCATTATGGACTTACATGACAAATACCAATGCCATATCACTATGGACTTACATGTTAATATTAATGCCACACACCAGTGGTCTTACATTAGTTTCACACGAATGTGAATCGTCTCCTATTATCAGTGTCAGTTATTTTAAACATATAATGACACTTTTATTAGTTATGTAATTTATCATAACATTAATCAATTTCAACTATCCAAATACCACCCCATGTGGTTTCATATTCATATACTTCCACACAACCATAAACAACAATTTACAGATACATCATACCTGGTGAGTTCGGCTTTGTGATCGGATCTTAGATCGAACAACTTCCTCTTTTCTTTATAAAGAGCTTCAAGTTTGAGTTCAAGTGTTCGTAACGCACTTGAATCCCTCAAACCATTGCTCTGATACCAACCTGTGACATCCACTATCACTTTATGTCCCATCCGCACATTTAAAACATTTATTAATAATTTTGTTTAGGTCCCAGAAAACTTTTTGTGTTTTGTTTGTAAACACACACATTTTTAATCATTCAAACATTAAAAACATGTCTAAGTATTTCCACATACTTATAATAAGTTAACTTCAATTCACCACTCAAATCTTTTTGTTCGATCCCGATCACCATTGCCGTTCACCTTACTCTTTTGTACCTGTAAACACCACATTTAAATCACCATTAGCTCGTTAGAACTAAGTAAGTTTACCCAACTATTTTACCAAGTGTATTCCATAACACCATATGGATACACTACTGATGTTCCAAATATAATTTGGTAACAACATTCAATCACATACATAACGATTTACTAATGGGTCTTTTCCACCCAAAACCCCATGAATCACCAATTCATGCACAATCGTTATAATTTAACACCACACATACATGTGCACACAAAAATCCAGTTATGCATCATATCTCCCAAAAGTCAAAATTTAACAATTTGACTCTTGAATTTTGAATATCTACACCCTTGTAGGTCATCTTTTGTTCACACACCTTGTGAATCAATTACATTGGAATTGCAAGTCTTATGTTCACACACCTTGTGAATCAAAACATGCACATTACCAATCCACCGTTTGTTCACACACATTGTCAATCAATTACATTGGAATTGCAAGTCTTATGTTCACACACCTTGTGAATCAAAACATGCACATTACCAATCCACCGTTTGTTCACACATCTTGTGAATCAATTACATTGGAATTGCAAGTCTTATGTTCACACAACTTGTGAATCAAAACATGCACATTACCAATCCACCGTTTTTTCACACACCTTGTGAATCAATTACATTGGAATTGCAAGTCTTATGTTCACACACCTTGTGAATCAAAACATGCACATTACCAATCCACCGTTCGTTCACACACCTTGTGAATCAATTACATTGGAATTGCAAGTCTTATGTTCACACACCTTGTGAATCAAAACAAGCACATTACCAATTTAACATCTACACATTTCGTAGATCACCACATGTTCACACACCTTGTGAATCATGCAACAACAATAACCACAATCATTTATATTCATATCAACCAACTCAACGAATCATGTATACATGCTAAAAGCACAATTACTTGTAGTGTGGACTCACCCAGTCCTTTAACTACAAGTTCAATCAATTAGGTAACTTACACACAATTTGAACACATTCACTTGTGTTTACATCCAATATACTCCCAATTCATATGTTCACATATATGTCACACATTTAACTAGATTTCAACACACTGATTGTTCACTCTTAAGTGAATCAACCAGAACTGTCTACACAATTGTAGATCATCAAATACAATTCTTTCTATTTACCAAACATGTGTCACACTATTAAATTCAAAACAACACACTTAGGTGTCTTATTGAGTTTTCACAATTTTGTGAATTACTCAAACTTTCACTAATATAATTATGTTCTCACCCTTGATAATCCACTAACACAAAGTTTTACTACATGTGTTAAATACATATATAGTCATCATCAGACACAAAAAACAAATAGTCACACAATTGTGATTCCAAATAACATATATTAGTGTCTAACTTCAAGTTCAACATAAGGTCTATTACCCTTACATACGTTCACACACCTTGTGAATCATAATAAGGTAAATCAGTTACAATTTGTTCACATCCACGTGAACCAATTATACTTACGTATAACAAACAATTGTCTACATCATTGTAAATCAACTAAGTTGTCCACTACCTCTTTAGTTCACATTCAAGTGAACCATTTCAACATACTTTCAACAACATTATCCACACTCATGTGGATTAATATCAATTAAAGCAAACATGCATGCCTACACACTTGTAGGTCATCACTATATCATATTCAACACATGGTTTATATCCATGTGGATCACCAATTGAGTTTTGTTCACATGATCACAATATTTGTGATTCATTTTCACAACATTAAACAAACTCAACAGTAACGGGTGACTTACCTTGATTTGGAAAGCTGTCTACAATCTCCAATTCCTTTCCAGGCCTTCTGGAACTAGATTCACCTCCTCTTCTTATTATATATTCACATATAACAGGATTTAACAACATGAACACACAACTTGCGTTATTGTATATCTAATTCATTTGACCTGTTTACTTTTCATATTCTATCAAACCTCATCGAGGCTTTTATCAAATAACCCATCTGTAGAAATTAATCTACACATGTTCTTAATCATATTTAAATTATCGAAATTTCATATTTTGAAATCCGTTGGTTGACTTCCTTTACCAACACCTAGTTGTAAATCACACGTATACAACTAGTTTCAATATGCTCAGCACCCATACATACTGATTCAAACTCATTTGAATCTCATTTAGTAGTGTGTGGTATTTAAAAGTCAAGTCATTATTTAAATTAGCATATCATGCTAAAATCATTAACTTTCAAATTTCAACATTTAATCAACATCTGACTTTGATTTGTCATTCCAAAGAATGATCTAAAACCATCACAATCATGATTTAATCATCCATCTGGTGATCATACTCAATAATACGAGTTTCATGACAACCGGACATTATAACGGATCAAAATCAAGATTTCATCGTTAAAACATTTAGTTCTTCGTTTCTAATCATCCATAATCATCATATAGTGCTCAAGACTCAATTTAATCCGTATACTATCAAAATCAATAGGATAAAACGAATCGTTACCCAATTGGGATGATTTCTCGGATGAAAACGATGATCAGAAGTTGTAGAATCGAACCCTAGCTCGATCCGGACGTTCTGGTAGCTTCAAAGTTGAGTTTTGATGATAAAATCTTGATCTGAAAGTGTATGTGTATGTGTAAAGTCGAGAGAAAGAGAAAACATATGTTTTTAGACGAATTCTTCGAAGTTAAGCAATCTGCCGCCTCAATACAGCCCAGGCGCATCGCCCTGCGTGGCCGCTTGGCCCGGGGCGTAGCGCGCGAGACGAAAGTCTCAGATATTTTTCGCCCCCACCCGCGCGTACCGCCTAGCGTGGTGTGACAACTAGTACCTGACCGGCCGGCAAGTCCGTACGGTACGTGTACTATAAACAGTAACTATGTGTACATATGCGATAGTGAACAGTGTTTGTATTATCAGAACTTTAAATACAAGAAATCGTTGTACGTATTTTCGTGTAAACTTAGATACAGTAAGTACAACGTACATTTGAGACTTTAGTTGTGTGTAGTTAAGTGAAAACTTAAGTACAGTTAACACAACAAATCATGAGAAACAACAGTATTCAAGTGAATAACAGAAACAAATCGGTTGCGATCTGATATCCATAGATGACAGGAATCAGATAGCCGACAATTCAATGTGAAAATAGGATGTTAGTTGAGTCCGACAGTGAGGAAATACAAGTTAAAACAATAACACAGTGTCGTTTCAGAATAACGAACTGACAGTGTGTTTGCATGGGTGACGATTCACACAAACATATCTGTGAGTTTAACGTTCTGAAATGATGACTATAAAGTAGAAAACAAAAGTCGGAAAGCAAAACCATTGTCGTGTTCGTTCTAATGACGATTCGAACGAATACGCGCGATGGTGACGCAATTCGACTAAACGAAAACAAAACACGACACGATCAATTATAATTTAATAAAATAAAATATTTAACATTTTTACAATTTTGAAACTCATCAAAATAATTAATTAACTTCTTTTATTTAAAACATTTAAATTACGCGTAACGTTCCGGTAACGCGACGAAAACGTAAAACCGAGCAACCGAAACGAACCCGAATACACGCGGGGTATAAAAACCCACTCACAAGCATTAATTTCATTTATTACATCACCTACTCATCTCTCTCTCTCTAAATTCGGAACCCACCTCTCACCACCATTTCCAAACTTCAATTCACCATATCTTGCTCATTCATGGACGAAATTGAGTGATTCTTGAACCCACGCGAAGCCCTTGATGTCTCCTACATGAAAGCACAACAGATCGGAAGGTTTATCCACTGAAATCGGAGGTATGATGCCATGAAAAGTCAAAAAATAGGGTTTCTCGTATTGTTGTTCGACTCACACACCAAAAACCAGTCTTAAATCACTTTCATTACCACAACAACCCTGAAAAACACCTGATCGCATGTCACAAACCAGCAGATCGAGATTAGAAACATGGATGCGTGATGGAATGTGGATGATGAAAGGTGCCGAGTACAGGTTCGTGAGGATTCAGGTCAGCCGAACCCTAGGGTTTGCGAATATACCAGTCGAACCTTTCTATTCTCAGACGAACCATCATTCAAGTCAACGAACCTATGACTCCGGCGAGCCTTCGTTGTTGTTCACGAACCGTCGGGATACGAACCTTCTTATTAAACCTAGGTCTGGCGAACCATCCACATGCAAGCGAACCCTGTGACTATTCCCGAACCATGGTGATGCTGCCATTTGAACGAACCCATGCACTGTTAGCTAGCCAAACCCTGCTTGACAGCCTAACCCACCTACAGCTGGCCGAACCCCCTGCTCACCGAACCTACAACGCCAATTGGG
Organism: Mikania micrantha; assembly: GCA_009363875.1. Taxonomy (NCBI): domain Eukaryota; kingdom Viridiplantae; phylum Streptophyta; class Magnoliopsida; order Asterales; family Asteraceae; genus Mikania; species Mikania micrantha. Next base: position 12,724,544 of record CM018696.1, on the reverse strand, counting down.
ACGAACCTGTGCAGGTTGGAACCTCACTGCCGAACCTTTCAATATCCAGCTCAAAGGTTCGCTGGAATAGGGGGGGGGGCAACCCAACCTAAAACCTATCAGTTACTTTCTCTTCTTGGTCGAGACAATTGTCGGCCCATTCCCTATTTACGGCCCAACATCATGTGAGTTGGTCCATGAGATCCATCTCGGCCCACTTATAATCGACACCGGCCCGAACTTCTTTATTTTAGCCCAACGCAAATGTGTGACCAAACAAGTTATTGGGCCACTTAGTTTAGTCCATCAAAGCCCACATCTTCGGCCCAATTGTAGAGCCCTATCTAGTGTGACTTTCGGCCCATGTTGTTTAACTTAGGCCCACGCGAATTACGGCCCACACGACTCACATTCGGCCCAATGAGTTTCAAGATAACCTAAATTCAAGAATCAAATAATTAAGGGTGACATTTAATAGAAATGGGAGTTGTAATTTCATTTTATTTCAAAGGAAAACTATAAACAGTTGTGTTGAAACAATTGAGGATAGTAAGTCATTTAAATTCTCACAAAAGAATCGAGTTAAAGACAAGGAGAAACAATGGGTATCAAGTCCTTGATCATAACCTACAATTCTACACTACTTGTAAATTTAACTAGCTAGTGTCAATAAGGTATGTGTAAATTTAATTGGGCCGAATGGGGATCGAGAGCAAGAGGTGACAAACAAAGTTAGGAATAACACCTACACGCACACAAACACATACAATCGATACTTATAAGATTACCATCACATGAAATTAATACAGGATCGTGAAACCAACCGCAAGATCAATCAAGAGCGCGTGTTTTATTTCTTTAAGCTAAGTCAACCCTACAACAACAAGGTGAGTTCATATGCCCCTTTTACTTTAATCTTTACTGATTTTAAACTTTCGGGGCTGAGAAACATGTTTACTTTTATTTATTTAAAAGTTTTGCTTAACATGTTATTTATACATTGATTTAGATAATATTAAACTGTTTATTATCGCTTATCATTGTATGTATGCTTGTATGATCATGAGATAACAGGAAAACTCAGATGAATATGATAATGTAATGTGAGGCCCCTAAACCGGGCACCTCACAAGTGGTTGGTTTTCATCATAACACATAGCTCTTAAACTAAAAACTTTCATAATCATGCAGCGGAAATATAAACATAGTTTGATAAACAGAATTCAATAAAGTGTCTGTATCAAAAACATATCGGATTGCCAAAAACCATCGGATCGTATGACTCTATGCCCGAGCTCCATGCCTTCTCCTATCATACCTTTAACCTGACATACATGCTAAATTAAGTCAGCTTACGCTGGTGAGTTCTAGTTTTCATAAAACAACATTAAACATACTTAACATACACATCATTTCATACACATAGTCCATAACCTTAGCACATAACATCCTTACATCATCATCATCATACGTTCCACTGTTACCATTCGAACAGTGGGCTTATGCCGGCACAAGGCTCCATAACCGTTGGTCTGTCCCGCCGAAGCGTTCTGCAGACCCATACTTACCCAGTAGCAAGTACTGGAGCAACCATAACCATACTTACCCCATATGAATATGGGAGCAACGTCATACTTACCCCGTAACGAGTACGGGAGCAACATCATACTTACCCCGTAACAAGTACGGGAGCAACCTCATACTTACCCCGTAACGAGTACGGGAGCAACCTCATACTTACCCCGTAACGAGTACGGGAGCAACCTCATACTTACCCCGTAACGAGTACGGGAGCAACCATACTTACCCAGTACAAATACTGGAGCAACCTTACTTACCCAGTACAAATACTGGAGCAACCATCATTCATCATGACATGACACACTAGCACCATATCATCATTCATCATAACATCGTATCATTATCCTAATAACATAGGATTTCTCATACAGGGTGTGCTAGTATCATGTCATCATAACATCCTAGTACCATGCACATGTCATGCTAGCCGCACGTCATCATATCATTCATCATGGCAACATAAACACATTTTGCTAGCATGTAATCATCATAACATCATACTTTCATCATAGCGTACCTAGGATTTCATCATACATACATCCCTATTTATCATCATGGCATGTTATCATTCAGTTTATCATCATAACTTACTAACATGCATTCATCATTCTGAGCATACTTTCATGCAATAATCATACTATCACCTTAACATGCATACATGGTCAGGGCATATCATCATTCATTCATCATAGGCACATATCATCATAGACATGACAATAAGCATGTATGTCAGCCCAAAACATTAAGCATAAAATAGGGCGTCTAGAACTCACCTGATCGTAGACTCCTGTTAACCTTAGCCGAACTCCTTAGCTAGGGCCTTAAGGACCTATATCAGTTACATCATATCATCACATACCATCACATCACATACTTAGACTTAGAAATTATTCTAAGTCCTCATAGCCTACTAGTCCCCCTTATTGAATCCAAGTTTTCGAAATTTAGCTAAGTGTTCGAAACCCTTGAAATTCATTAAGTTCCTACATACACGAAATGCCATGTACTCGAAACATCTCTAGTTCACGAAATGCCATGTACACGAAATAACCTTTGTATTCGAAATAGCCCCTGTACTCGAAATAACATTGTACTCGAAATACATGCATGATTTCGAGTACCCTCTGTACATGATTTCGTGTACTCATCATTTCGTCATTAAACATCTCAGAAATTCATCTAAGACCTTGGGGAGCTAGTTCTAGGTTCCTTATGTTGTTACCAACGTATTGGAACCCCAAAGTTATGAACTTTATGCATAAAGGTGTGAGCTTTATGCATAAGTTCACCCTTTATTTAACCATCCTAACTTTTGTATAAAAATCCAGCTTTCTATACATGAATCACTTACTTGAAGGTAGCTGATCCTCCTGGTAGAATCCCGTGCGTTTCCTACTTCGTTTGGTCGATCAAAGTTTGATTCTTGAAATTCTTGGACTTAAACTTCGTGTACTCGAGAGCAGATGAGCTTCCAGCCAAAGGTTCGCACATTTCCCAAGGCACTACTATTTATAGGCAGGGGCTAGTACTCGAAATCCTGAGTACACGAAATCCAGTGTACTCGAAAATGGGTGTACTCGAAATCTTACCATTTCGAGTACACGTTCAGTAATGCTAGCCTTGGTTATTTTTCGTATATTTTCCTACAAGTTAATTGTTCGTCACGCATTTGTAAGTTCCATTAACTTGTATTAGAAAATTTGGGGTGTTACATGTAATTTCATAATCATCAACACATTAGAATAACATAGTTGTAAGATTATATCTTATAACACTTGGTTATTCCTACATGAGTAAACATCGAGACAATTCATACACAAACAAACAATGAGAACTACTACAGTGGAACATGGTGACACTTCACAGCACATGAATGATTAGAAGATAAAATATTTTCTTAATATCATTTCACATTATAATTGATTGAGTGTGATAAGTCAATTACTTATAACACTTAATCTATACCTTAAAAACATACTATGTGATAGTATGATCGCATTGATTCTTTAACCGCCATGCATGACTTAAAAGTATTAAGACTTGTTCTTAATACAGCTTAAGGATGTTATGGTGAGCATATGGGTTCAAGCGAATGATGTCATGATAACGTAACTTCATGATGACAATATCATTCGTATCATAATTTACATAACGTAATAAGACAAGTTCTTATTCAACTTTGTTAATCACATTGAGATCAGTAACAACACAGATGTACATCATCCATCGTTACCTGTGGACTAATAGACTGAGGAATTTATTTTCTCTCATGTCATATTATTAGTAACAGTTTCGATGAAGTCATTGGGATTCACACGGCGGGATAGAGGTGAATCGGGTGCATTGTAATCTGATTACGTGAGGATCACAATGGACTCCTTTTGGGCTCTATACATTGCATTTGAGAATACATTACATACAGTTAACTAACACTTTAAACGATTTAAAAGTGTAAAAACAGTTAACGCGCAGAGAATAGAATAATACAAGGAACAAATTAATTAAATCTAATATCCTTATTACACAAAATGGTTATCAATACTTCGGTCGGATAACTACAACGCTATCATTATATTATTCTATTTATGAGAACACAGGTGAATTAGTGAGACAAAACATGGGAAATGAGAATGGAAATCAATAGTTGTATTGCAAGTAGTGTGGAATTCTAGTGGTGATGTGGTGGGATGTTGGCTAGGGCTTAGTTCCCTTACATATGCCCTATATATAAGCATCACTGCTAGGATAATATAGTACTTGTAAATGTAACTATTGAGGAGCCATTGGATGAACAAGTGAAACAGACAATCATACAAGTAACATATTTATCATTGTGAATGTGCATGTGAATGAGTCAGGGTTTTACATTAACCTACTTATGAACTCACCAACCTAGTGTTGACTTTGTTTAAATACATGTTTCTCAGGTGATGAACAGGTGTAGCTACTATTATGCATGGACATAGCTAGTGGACTTTTAGAAGACCTAGCTACTTTTGTGATTGCATACTTTTGGGATAACAAGAGCATGAATCATCTTTTGTATATCTTGTACATATACAAGATATAGTTACATTGATTCTTTTTGGTAGATTTACTAGATTAAATTATGAACGATACATTGTAATTTAATCTTGTAATTCTATGTCATGGATGTGTTAACATTTCTCATTTATTTATCATGTGCTATGTAAACAATCTGATAATTTAATTATCATTCAAAGATATCGCGCCCCGGGAACCTTCCGCCCGACGGGAAAACACGATCCGTTCCTGCCGGCCTGGGGTGTGACACGTGGGTGCTTGGGGCTAGGCGTACTGCCTGCCATCATAGATTTTGATATTTTTGTATTTTCTTCGTTTTACGATTCCGGGCAATCCGGAACTCCATTTCACGCACGGTTTTCTTCCACGTTCATCACTTCTTACATATTTTCAATTTGTAACAATCTGAATCGTTCTATTGACGATTATTTTAAACATATTCAATTTTTGAAAACCGGTCGTTACAACTTGATTTACCCAAAAAAAAGTCAACAAATTTAAGCTATTACTTTTTTGTCCTTCAATCTGTAATTCACGCAATTTTTAAATGAAAAGTAAGGACCACTAGATCTTAACCATTGATTCATTTGATCAAGGGCTAGAAATACTTCTTATCCTTCTCACGTTAAACCCCCTTTGTATTAGATCCGTCTCCTATATATATATATATATATATATATATATATAAGGTAAGGATCAATTGGTAACCCACACTAATTGAGAGAACTCAATAACCCAATTTGATTGGTTCTTTAATAAAATGAATTTGAAATGTGTGGTCTATATTAAATCTGGGAAAAATGAGTAGATGAGATTTATTTAAGGGTATTTGATGGATGTACTTGAATTCATTTAAAAAAAAAGTTTACCCCCAATTATTTAAACCTTCATAACTTTTATATACATTATTATTTTTTTTTATAAAAGTTACATCATTAAATTTGTCATATTTTTATCTTTAATTCAAGTATAATCTTGTCAATTTTTTTCAAAATTTTCGAAATTACACTGATGTAGGAGCTTAATTTTTGCAAAGTGTTCGTAATTACACTGATGTAACGAGCTGTAACATTGATGTAACAAACTGAATTTTTTCAAAGTGTTCGAAATTACACTGATGTAATGAGCTGTAACATTGATGTAACGAACTGACTTTTTTCAAAGTATTCGTAATTACACTGATGTAACGAGCTGAAGTTTTATCAAAATGTTCGTAATTACACTGATGTAACGAGATAAATTTTTTCAAAGTGTTCGTAATTACACTGATGTAACGAGCTGAATTTTTTCAAAGTGTTCATAATTATCCTGATGTAACGAGCTGTAACATACTAACATTGATGTAAAGAACTGAATTTTTTGTGACACCCGACAATTTTGGGTAAATTGCAACACTCATTTCACATCCATACTTGTTGCATTCCATTTAATTGAGTTTAATTAGATGAGCTAAACACGAACACAAAACAATAATTTGGATTATTATTGAATTGTGCATCACACGTTGATTTGGATTAATCAAGCGTGCAAACACTTCGTTAGACACGAACACAAACTATCGAAGATAATTCGATGAATTATCAAAACACACACACGAGTCTCACGAACGTTGGTGATCAATCAAACTTATGTGCTACTTTGTATTTATGTGCTTAAACATGCATTAGATGTTTAGGATAAACGTAGGAATCAAGTACGAGCGGAATCGTATCAACGAAATCGAAAAACAAAAATGCGACCCGTCGCGGTACGCGACAACCCCATCGCGAAAGGCTCCGCGATACGCGACGAAAACCGGGAGTCGAGACTCCCGAATCTCATCGCGGTACGCGATGAAATCTTTTGATCGGCCTTCGCGGTACGCGAAGGCCATGCAGATCGAAATTTCTTTATATTCAACCCCAAACCCATTTCACTCGGTTCCTTCACCATTTCTCCGAATTCCTTCGATCATTCTCGACCAAAACCACTGGAATCAAGCTTTCTAACCTACTGGAATCATCCTTAAAGACATTCTTGGTGATTGAAGGCCATAGAAGCGTCAAGGAAGCTTGGGAAACTCTCAAACGATAAGAAGGACGAAATCCAGCCACTTGAAGGAACTCCAGGAGCTGTTCAACCTCGAATCTTGTCATCTAAGGTAGTCTAAACGTTTTCCTAGTGTTAGATCGTACATGCAATGGGTTATAACCCACATGCAACTCCATTTAGTTATGGTGCTTGGATTTGTTGGTGATTTGTTGTGTAGATGATCTAGATTTACTGATTTAGTGTTTAGATGTGTTAGATTTGAGTTTGATTGAGTTATTGGTCGATTTGGTAATGATTTGGTGCACTTGCCATAAAAGGAAACTTTTATGTTGCAAGTCTTGGATTTGTGATGATCTAGACATGTTAGACATGTCTAGATGTTGTTAAATGTATATTGGAGTGTTTAGAAACACATTTGAATACTTGATTTTGTCAAAAACATGGTTTTATAGAAACTTACTAAATATGGAAACTTTTGTAAATCAAAAGAGGGCTTTTGATGTTTTTGAATGATTTGATGATTTGTGATATTTGAAATATGTTTAAAAATGATTTCTAAGCATATTGGAAACTTGGATTTGTGAAAACAATCTTTTAAACAAATACTTACTATTTTAGGAAACTTTGTTTGGGTAAAATGGCACAAATGGTATTTTATGCACAAACGACTTATTTTAAGTGATTACATACGTTTTTACAAACATACTAGAGTGATTTGTTTTATAAAATGGGATTTCATAACCACACTTTCCTAAATTGGAAACTTTCTAAAAATGGTAACTTATGTGATTGAAGTCATAGGAATGCATTTTGGTGTCTTATGTGCATTGAGGCACGTAAACACAACAATCGTGTCACCAACGATTCGTAGAGTCAACACAAGTCAACACACACGCACTCGGTTGAGCACACCGACACTTGGAGTTGTATGAATTACAACACACCACAAAACACATACTCACACCTATATGATTATAGGAACTTACTAGCAGGACTGCTAGCTTTCACAGTCGCAAACACCACATAAACCGAAACTGCTTTACCAGGTGAGTTCACGGCCCCTTTTTATCTTTCTACCTTTGGGGGAGAAAACATTGCATACAACTGATTTTGATCAACATACATACTTTTGGGTACATTGGTACATACTTATATCGTATATACATATGTGTGGCATTCATCCACAAAACTGATAAGTCCTCATTAAACACATCTCGAACCGTTAATAGCGCGTAGCGCTTAGCGTGGTAATTCTGAATAGTACTATTTGGGCCTGACAAGCCCCACTGTTGTGCGCCGTATGGCCACCCCGACTGGAGGTTGGAACAGTGCATAATTGACCAATAAACATTGTCATTGTCTTGTTGGATGGACATGGCGGGAGGCAGCATTTTAGCTTCGGTTTCGAACCCGCATATTATATATATATAAGCAAAACATTTACTTTAAACATTTTGATGTTTACTGCTGATACAAACCTGTGCTCTCACCAACCTTTGTGTTGACCCTTTTACTCGCATGTTTTCTCAGGTAACTAAGGCACACACACAAGGATAGGATGCTAGGATGGAGTCCCATGCATCAACTTTAGTGTCTTAGCAATTTGATAACGATTGACAATTGTTTTGTTGTGTAATGTTAAATACTTAAACCGCTTCCGCATTACTACTCTTTAAGTTTTCAAAACTGATTAAACTTATGCTTCCGCAACTTATAATTACACTGTTGTTTTGACAACTTAAACTTTTTACTTCCTCAACTCTGATTCTACTAAACTGTTTTATCCAAGTTATTGGATGTACGTATGAAACCAGACATGTAGGTCTCGCAACATTGTGTGACCGGAGACTGCGATCCTGATTGGTATTGCTCGAGCCCCGTTCGGGACGGGATTTCTCGGGGTGCGACATTTTTTGAAAGTGTTATACTTTGTATTTATGTTACAATTATCTAACTTCCCATCTTATATTGATGAAAATTTATTTAATGAACTAATTTTTATAATAAAAGTTAAGTTTGTAATGTATATTTAAGAAGAGGGGAAAAAACTTTAAGATGGAAAATTTTTGAAAACGAAGGGAAAATTATTACAGTTTTTGTTTGTTACGTTGGTGTAATTACGAACGTCCGAAAAAAATTATAGCATGACTATAATAGGATTAACGAGAAAAATATGACAAGTTAAATGATGTAATTTTTATAACAAAATAACCTAGTATAAAAAAGTTATAAGTATATAAAAATTAAAGAAGAAACATTTAATTTAAAAATAGGAAAATAGATGGTTTTTAAAAGTGTGGCACTTGTCACGCTCTTATTAAATCTAATATTTGTAATTAAATCAAATGACTAAAATTCTCTTTTGTATTTAAAGTAATTTAAATTATTTAACCAATACATTAGAGTTATTGAGTTTACTCAATTAAGATGGGTTATTATAAGAGCCCTTCCCTATATATATATATATAGGAGTAGGTTCATGTACAAAATTGATTTTTTGTAGAAATGGTAGGAACCAATCATATGTTGACATTTGTCATTTTAGTTAATTAATAAGAAAAGGTAGTTTAGGAAATTTAATATTAATGGATATGTAATTGTGCATTAAACAAGGAAAGTAGGTAATCATTTATCTGAACCAAATTTATTCCAAAAATCCAATTATATTCGAAAAGAAATATTCAACAGCAAATACAAATTCATCAGAAAAAAAAATCGTAGCAATTGAGATAGTGATTTTAAAAGAAAAATTATTGTGATAGTATATGTTGTTATTTATAATAATGTCGAACATGAGTGTTAATATGTGTTGTTATGTGATAGCACGTGCTATTTTATATAGAACGATGGGAATAGGGAGTTTTAATAATTTGTTATATTGATAAATCGTTAAATAATTTGCGGATATGTCCTGGTATGAATGATAGGATAATTGTTTGACACATTTTTAGTATTGTGTGCTTACATGATGTAATTTAAAATGCCAAAAGACATTGATTTGGTAGTGCTATTATATGCTGATATGCATTGATATGTGCTGATATATCATGTATGAATATCACATATTATGTATATGAGTTGATATATGCTTATATGTATTAATAGCACATTATGTGAATGTGTTGATATATGTTTCATGCACTAATAGTACATATTAGCACATATCGAAAAGGAAACCAACTTATTCCTTAAAAATAGCAACTCTTCCTGATTTAATGAATAGCATGATATCTGCAAATATGGAAATTCCTTTTGTGCCATTATTTCCATTTTAAACAACATATTAATTACGATCATGCCACTGGTTTGTTAATGACCATTGATCTTAACACATCAAAGGTTCAGATCATTTCTCACTATTTTTACAAAAATATTATTTTGTACAATAACCTTACTATATATATATATATATATATAGGGGATGAAATTTTTATAACCCTCATCTTTTGCTACAACTACATAACTATCATCCAATGGTTACTTTAAAAAAGGTAAGTGTATAGGATCGTGCAACGTGTCAATTTCTTTGTTTTTAGTATGAAGGACATTTATGACATTTGTCATTTATGTAAAGTTTATCCCTTTTTTTTAAACATTCATAACTTTTTTATACGATATTATTTAAAAAAAATTGCACCATTATACTCGTCTCATTTTTCTCTTTAATTTCGTTATAGTCTCGACTAGTTTTTTTTTTTTTTTTTTTGATGTCATGTATTTACATCATTGTAACGAGCTTAACGATAGCAAATTAATTAGAAATTTTTTCTAACAATGGTAAATTACAGTAATGTAACACAAAATGAAGTAATGTAACACAAAATGAAGTAATTTACAACGACATAATTAACGGTGACGTAACACATTATTTACAGTGATGTAATTTTCTCTTTAATTTCCGTTATAATGTTGACTAGTTTTTTTAATTTTTTTTCTCATTGTCCATTATTAACATCGGTATAACGAGCATAAATATAACACATTATTTTGAATTTTTTTCTAACAATGATAAATTACAGTGATGCAATATAACACATTATTTTATTTTTTTCTCTAACAATGATAATTACAATGATAAATTACAGTGATATACTATAACACATTATTTTTATTTTTTTCTCTAACAATGATAATTATAGTGATGTAATTTATCATTGTTCGAAAAAAATTCAAACTAATTTGTTGTATTTAGGCTCGTTACAAATTAGGGATGAGCAAAAAGCAAAAAAAAACCGAACCGAAACCGTATTAACCGAAAAAACCGAAACGGAGACAAATTAACCGAAAAAACCGAAACGGAACCAAATTAACCAAAAAAAACCGAAACCGAATTTTACGTCAATGTAAATTACATCACGATAAATTACGTCAATGTAAATTACATCACTGTAATTTATCATTTTTAAAAAAATTTCAAATAAATTTGTTATATTTAAACTCGTTACAATGATGTAAATATAGGGCATCTAAAAAAAGTAAAAAAATTAGTCGAGACTACAACGGAATTAAAGAGAAAAATGAGACGAATATAATGGTGCAATTTTTTTAAAAAAATAATATATTATAAAAAAGTTATTAATGTTTAAAAAAGAGGGGGGAAAAAACTTATAAAGGTAAAATGACTATGATGCCCTTTTTAATATTTTAATGAAAAGTTTATGTGTAAGTTTATGATTGGTTGAAATAGGTTATGTAGTTGTAGCAAAAGATGAGGGTTATAAAAAATTCCATCCCCTATATATATATATATGTATGTATATATATATATATGAACTTGGTGTAAATAGTTTGTGTTGAAATATAAATGTTTGCTTTGATTCGATTTTATTTTTAACAGGATCAAAGTCTCAAATTGTAAACTAAACCGGAACCAAACCATTGATAACGGTTAGTTTTGGTTCGGTTTTTACTTTGAACGGTTCGGTTTTGGTTTTTATTGTTCAAAAACCGTTGTTAACGGTTCGGTTGCGGTTCTACATAAAAACCACCAAATCGGACCGCGAACACTAGCAGGGACAATGTGTTACAATATGATTCAATCGATCACAAATGAGATAAAGATATTCTATTAGCCGTCTACTCAAATATTGATTGGGCAAGTAGTATGGACATCGAGAAAGGTATGTTTGCACAAGTTGTTAGCAGTGACAGTGGTAAGAAGATACGACACATTTGTGATGCACGCATATAATGTACTTATGTAAGGTCCTCAAGGGACAAAAGTAAAATTGCACTAATTTTAATTTAATTTTATTTATTTTGTGAAAATAACGTTAAAAGCTTGAGATGATTAACTTCAAACGATATTTTGAGTCAGGTACTCGATCCTTTGAAGCAGTCTCTCTGTCCCAACTAGGATAGAGGTAAGGTTTGTTTTTCATCATTATCTCCAGATTCTACTGAAAAGTGGGAATATATTTGGTAAGTTTGTTAGTGGTAAAGAACATGGAGTTTATTTAGCACACAATCAGAATATGGGCACAAGTGCTACTTGTCAAGCCATTTGGATTAAAGGATTGTGTATGATCTTGGCTGAAAGCAAACTACACCAACTGAGTATTATTACCCTAGTGTTCAAATTGTAAATTAAATATGCTTAGCCGTAGTACCCAACCCTCATCCCAAATAGCCAGTTATATAACTCACAACTATAGAATCGGTTTTAGTCTTGGGATGACTGTTCATGTGCAAGTGCTTAGGCATTGTGTACAAAAAAAAATGGTGAACGCCACCATTAGCCGTCCCTTACCGACAGGTCCCATGGCCAACATAAGAGAGGTAAATCGCGTGACCCAAGGAAAATTAGGTGGTGCCGGGCTTTGAACCGTAGACATCCATTATAAATTATCACTACCTTACCACTTGGCCACAATTACGGGGGACAGGCATTGTGTACAAGTGCTTCGATATTGTGCACAAGTGCTAGTTGCATTACTTTTTTACATCACCAAACTTTGGTTGTTAAATACAACTAGTAATTTTACCCAATGTGCGTTGTGGCGGTTTTTCGAATTTGTAGCTTCTAATGAATACATTGTTTCGAATTGATACTGAACGAATTTTACGTCTAAACTTAAAGCAGCTGAAAAACGCACATAAAATAAGCATAAAAACACATGTTATTTCACTCGAGCTATTTTCGAAAAAAAGTTTACATCAAAATGTGAGTCAACTCAAATTAACACATACATATAAATAACCACGTCAGAAAATAATTTTTTAGCTTTTGGAATTAACTAGATGAATTCCAAATTTAAAAACTCAAATAGGGGTAACTTTTTAGAAAGATGATGAGTGAAAATATCAACCCATCCTGAAAACTGAAAGAATAAGAGAAACAACTGAGGAATGAAATAAATAATTAAATATAAAATTTTAGTAACTGAAAAACACCATCGATGTTAGACATGTTATAAAGATGTCTTTAAAATGATTATATATATAAAAAATTTGTATGAAATTACGTTAAAGAGATAAAAGTGCATTATATCTAATACGTTAAGCTCTAAACAAGACCTAATATTAGAACGACAAGTGCTTAGATAGTGGTAAATAAATTAAAAAAAAAAACAATAAGAAGCAATTATGCAGTCTAAAAAAATATACTTCTAGAAACCATGAAAAGTAAACCTTGAAGGTTATAACTTCAGGAAATTAAGTGTCATTTATTTATTTATTTAGTATTAAATGTCGAGTTACATTACATGAACGAAATTTGTCGCTCCAAAAAACAAAAGGTACAACCTATCAAGGATAAAATAAACAAATCAATTTGGCTTGTGAATTAATCGAAATCAGATTGGTAAATTAAAAGGTCGAAAGAGCCTAGCATAACAAGCTCAAGCCTGAGCTCAAGCTCGGGCCCGATTCAATGTGCTGGTTGACTGGTTCAACGTGTTGGTTTAGTTTGAAATTTTAGGTTTGAGTTTAATTATTTGTTATGCTACCTTTGAGTTTTCTTTTAGTTATTCAATAATTTTAAAATTTATAAACTCAAGTAGGGTAACTTTTTAGAAAGTTGATGAGTGAAAATATCAACTCATCCTAAAGACTGAAAGAATGAGAGAAACAACTGAGGAATGAAATAAATAATTACATATAAAATTTTAGAAACTGAAAAACATTACCGATGTTAGACATGTTAGAACGATGTCTTTAAAATGATTATATATATAAAAAAATTGTAAGAAATTACGTTATAGAGATAAAAGTGCATTATATCTAATGCGTTATGTTCTAAACAAGACCTGATATTAGAACGACAAGTGCTTAGATAGTGGTAAATAAATTAAAAAAAAAAACATTAAGAAGCAATTATGCAGTCTAAAAAAATATAACTTCTAGAAACCATGAAAAGTAAACCTTGAAGGTTATAACTTCAGGAAATTATGTATCTTTTATTTATTTATTTCTTATTAAATGTCGAGTTACATTACATGAACGAAATTTGTCGCTCCAAAAAACAAAAGATACAACCTGTCAAGGATAAAATAAACGAATCAATTTGGCTTGTGAATTACTCGAAATCGGATTGGTAAATTAAAAGGTCGAAAGAGTATAGCATAACTAGCTCAAGTCTGAGCTCAAGCTCGGGCCCGTTCAATGTGCTGGTTCAACGTGTTGGTTTACTTTGAAATTTTAGGTTTGAGTTTAATTATTTGTTAGGCTACGTTTGAGTTTTCTTTTAGTTATTCAATAATTTTAAATTTATAATTGTTTAAAGCTTAGACCTAGTGGCCTTATGCGCCTATTTTAACGTACATGATTATATCAATATTTCACATTCACTTTTTTTTTGAACAGCTAATGTCTAGTACCCCTCGTTTAAATGTGTACCATGACACCTCCATCTAGGAGGAAACCCACACTGGGAAAACCCCCTAGCTCAGCCTGAGCAATTTTTGCTCTAGCCAAGACTTGAACCCAATACCTCCTATTTAGGAAGTCAAGGGGGTACCATTGGGCTATAAGCCCTTTGGTTTTTTCACATTCACTTATGGTGTGCTTAACAACGTCAATGTCACGTATTCAACTGGTTCAATCACCCAGCTAATTACATTCGATAAACTGTATATTATACAATAGATGTACGCACAAGACAATATTGGTGTCAACGTCTGAAATATTGTAAGGTTTTTATTTTTGTATTTACATCATTAAATTGATAGAGATCATCATCGGGCACGTGAGATCACGTGAAATCTTGAATTATTTGGCTAATTCGTCGATAGTATGAGAAGAAGTTGCTCAAATTGTGTGTCAGAGCGTCACTTATGTCTCCAAATTTGGAAACTAATGCGTCAATATATGGACAAAATGCCTAAACGATTTGTTAAAATAAGGAAAATAATACATTAATTCATTATAAAGCAGAAATTAATTAGTTTTCAAATTATGTTAACTAGATTTCCCTGCTGAAAATTTCATCACGTTTTCAAATAACAAAATTATTGTAAGAAATTTTTGTGATCAGAAATAATAATACTTCAAACTATTATGATAAAAGTACAAAAATAAATAATTTTTTGTAGTTGAAATAAAAAAAAAATTAAGCAAAAGTTAATTTGTGTTCAAAACTAGAAGACTCATTTTTTTATTGCTAAAAATAAAAACTATACTACTAAAAAGTTCAAAAATTGACAAAAAAAAATTAATTTTTTTTTATTATTTCATTATTATAATAGTTAACTTTATAGTAAAAATGAAAAGTATAAAATTTACCACTCAAACTTTATAGTAAAAATGAAAGAAGAAACATTAAATATTCCCATATTAAAATAAAGAACTTTTGTCTTGAAATCAAATAAAGAAAAAGTTACCATTCAAAACTATATATGTGACCTAAATAAAAGAATATTTTTTATTATTTCTCTTCCGGATTGTGAGCTTCCCCAAAGGTGACGTAGCTGCTAAGCGGCTGTGATTGATCGGGGGCCAGAATGTGGATGGCTGGCCGTCCTCTCTTGTTCCTTTCGGATATTTTGATCTGCCTGATGGCTGAGATATGTGATTAATAGATAAAAACTAGATTGAAGTCTCAAGTGGACTGGTTGTTCTACAGTAAAGCTAAAATAAACAACCTTTATAACAATAATGAAAAAAATAAGAAGTATACTAGCTTTTATGTTTTAACTGAAAGTAATAAAAGTTTTCTTACATAAACTTTTAGAAAACTTGTATGTCTAAAATAAAATTTCTTATTTAATTAATCAAAAGTTTACTAAATAAACTTTTGTGTTCAAAACAAAAGAAAAAAAAAGTTTATTATTCACTTATGATAGTCAAACTTTTATAAAAAAACGAATAATAGATTTTTTTTATTCAAACTTTTATTATCAAACTAAAATAAATAAAATTCTCTTAACTGAAAACAAAGTTCAGTATTCGAATTTTTGTTGCTAAAATAAATAAACAAAAGAAAAAAATTGTTATTACCCTATTATAATAGTTTTTATGGCAATAATGAAAAAACAAAAAAGTTTACTATTTAAACTTTTATCTCATAAATAAAAGTAATAAAAGTTAATTATTTAAACTTTTATGTCTAAAATAAAATAAATAAAAATTCATATTTAAATCAAAAGTCTACTATATAAATTTTTGTAAGCAAAAAAAATTACTATTACCAATTAAATAATCAAACTTGCGATCTTTAGGGTTTTCGAAAATAATGTCAATTTGAAAATTTTGTTAGATTTCAAACAAAGGAAAATTTATCATTTTTTTAATTTTATTCATAAACTTTTACATACATAATAATGTTTTATCATATAAACTTTATATCCTATAAATTTAATTTGGATTTAAAAATTAAATTAAATCTTAAAAAAAGAAAAACATTCAATAAGACTACAAACATATAACCATGTAGTAGAAAATGTTAATAAGATTTTCCTTAAAAAGATAAACTAATCAAATTTTAGAGAACAAATTAAATAAGAATTAGTAAGAACTAATAAATTTATAAAGTTTTATAAAATTGCTAAGTTATAAAATATAAAACAAATAAATGTTTTGAGATTTTGCCTTGAAGCTTTTAACACAAAATGTTAAAAGAACAGGTAGAAGGTTAAAACCTCTAATTTCCAAAACTAAAGCTAGCGTTATTAAAAGTTAGAAACCAAAAACATAAAGCTTAAGAAACTAGAAGCATTCATTATGCGAATATGTAATATCAAATTTAGATTTGTGTTGATCGCGTATTCGAACCATAGAGGAGCCGATTTTGCTTCAAAATGCGAAATAGAACGTTTCTAAATTCAAAACCCAAATTGTTATACGCTATCAGTCATCATACGAACTTAACCACTCCATTAATTCGAAAATTACACACATTGATATGTTTTTGACCATAAACGAATTCTTTAATCGAATAATAACATGCAACAGAACAAAACAACAAAAATAATTCAACTTGGACATTCACATAGGTTTGTGATCTCTTTGAAGTTATTGGTACCAAAAGCCCTTTCTGAAACATCCTTTCTACAACATCATGGACCTAATAAGTGTCTTAAATCAAATGATTAGGTCATTATGTATTGGTTTGTATTTGAATAATTGTATGAATATTTATTAAGTGTTGAATGTTACGAATGAGCTTTCAATATTGATTGTTTAAATACTTACAAGGTTAATAGTAGCACCATTAGCTTATGAACAATTACAATTACGTCCCGACGTATTCCGCCGTCTGTTAGGGTGTGACAGATTGATATCAGAACTATGGTTATAAGGATTTAGAGTATTAGAAATTGTGACCTAGATTATAACTAAGCTAAACCAAAGTACGATTAATCTCATATTAATTTTGTTATGTTTGTATGATTATGTGCTACATAATGATAAGGTGTGTTATATGTTTACATGTTACTATAGAGGATAGCCTTAGATTATGATATACCGTGTATCCACAACTAGATTAAGAATAAGTAAGAAGGCGTTGTATTAAGAGTGTTTTGGTTTAAGTATGCCCTATACGTTCCCTGATGAAATTCTTATCTCTTTCTCACGAGTATGAGATTATTCTTTGGATAATAGGAATTCGACTCATTAGATTAGAATGTCTAATTAAATTTCTTAAGTTAATTATGTACATATATGTTTATATGTATTTTGATTTAATAATCTCGTTAGATATAGGTTTGTAAGACGGACATGTATTATCCATAAGGGGGGATACTGTTAGTTAGGACTCATGTCTAAGAAAACGATTCGTATAAATGCTCAATATATTGTGGGATCGGTCTAGCTTTCCTGGGGTATTCTGATCAGAGTATCTTAACCTATAGGCTAACGTATGTCACATCAAACATACCATAAACTATAGTTTATGACTCTAATAAGTCAACATTATTCTACTTCAGGATACCATTGTAAGGTTCTCTAAGGCTGATGCATATCAATACATCTCTGGATCAAGTTATATTCTATCGAAAGAAGTACAACCACGGAACAACAAGGATTAACCTTCGGAAGGATCATTCCTCCACTGAATACATACTGTTCCGTGGAGTGAAAGCCCAAATCGATCAGTGCCTCCGATCAACCATCAGTACTTCCGATCATCAGTGGTTCCCAATACTTCTGATCTTCAGTGGTTCCCAAGACAAAGACTTCCGAAGACTTTTCTCTGACAAAGATTCTCTTTACTTTAGGAAATAAACAGAGCTGCTTTCTCACACTCAGAATAACAGAGAAGACATTCCGATGTTAGTCAGCAACAAAGAAGATTTGTCAAGGCTACAACGATACTAAACAATTAATGTATTTTGTTGTTTAGGTAGTTATCATAAAAGTCATGGAGTCTTTTGTATTGATTGTAATTAATATGGCTTGGCCTGTCAAAACCATAACAGATACTAGATTAAGCATACATCTGTTTCTAGTGTTTTGTCCAGCCATGTATTCCTACGAGGATACGGCTGTAGGTCTTTGTATATAATCCTTCACTTGTTAATTGGAAAATCACGAGTGAGTGCTTGAGTTGAGTGTTGTAATTCTAACAATTGAATGCAATATACTTTGACCTTGAATTTACTATTGCTTTCAGTACTTTGCTTTTCAAACTGTTTTTACAAAACTAAGTTGGTAGATTTCCGCACTATCTACTTTGGAGAAGATAACTGGTGATAAGTGTTGTGTAGTTTACTCAACCCGATCCAACAAGTGGTATCAGAGCTTTGGCTCTTACCTTAAGCAACTAACCATTCTTAAGTTACCGTTTGTGTATCTTCTACTACTCTCTATTTTTCAAGTCACTTCAAAGTCACAATGACCACCGTCAGCAAACACGACACTAAGAATGGTACTCTCAATAAACCACCCATTTTTACTCCTAACGATTACGACACATGGAAGGTCAGGATGGAAGGTTTTATCCGAAACCAAGACTTCAAGCTTTGGAAGTCTGTTCTAGAAGGACCTTTCATCCCCACTATCGCTGCTGCAGGCACTGGTGGAGCAGCTGTGCCAAAAGACCCAGCTCTTTACTCTGATGAAGACTACAAAAGAATGGAGGTGGACTCAAAGGCGTTATGGCTCATTCAGATGGCGATTCCCAACTCAATCATACATGCATTCAAGAAATGCAAATCTGCAAAGGAGCTGTGGAACTCTCTGCAGCAGATGTATGAAGGATCTGAAGACGTCAAAGAAAACAAAAAGGACATGCTGAAACAGAAGTTCGAGAATTTATGTCAAGAAAACAATGAGAAGATGACTTCTCAATATCTAAGGTACGTCCAGTTGGTTGATGAGTTAATGGCTGTAGGTGTAAAGATGGAGAACCAGGATGTGATCAGAAAGTTACTCATATCACTTCCACAAGCGTGGAATATTTACTCTGTTGCCATTCGAAGAACAGAGAATATGAGAACCTTGAAGCTGGGAGAACTATTTGGTATACTCAGTTCATACCAAATGGAAATTGATGCTCAAGAACTTAAACCCTCTTCTGTACCCTCTGGTTTCGCAGCCCTATATGCACCCATCCATAATCCACCTTACCAAAATTACCAACCCATTTACCACTCATCTTCCACTCCCATTGTTACCTTTCCTAAAACTCCCACTCCATCAACTTCACACTCAAACCCCTTCTCCAACTCAACACCACTGCTGACTTCAGGCCAAGGAGCGTTTATGGCTGAAGAAACCAACTACTTCCATCTGTGCCAAGAAGATTTAGATGGAATTCCAGCCGATTATCTTGAGGAGATGGACATAAATTATCAAATGGCCATGATCTCCTATAGGGCAAAGAAGTTCTACCAAAGAACTGGTAGACAGTTCAAGAAGCACAATATGAAGACAGGGTTTGGCTTAGACAAGTCCAAGCTAAAATGCTTCAACTGCCAACAACTGGGGCACTTTGCCAGAGAGTGTAAGTCTCCAAACTCTCAGCCCTCAACTTCTGGACAGCCACACCAAAGACAATCAAGCTCCTCAAATAGTGCCAATGTTGCAGAACAACATGATTTCTCATATTGGAGTTTCCAAGCTGATGATGTATCTCTCTCCAACAGCGCCCTGATGGCAAATGATTCAATTCTACATTCAAGGTAACTGAAGATATGTGCACACCTGAATGTTTAGAAAAGTTAAATGCATATAAAAAGTTTAATGTCCAAGTCTGTAATGAGCTCGAGTCATTACAAGTTGTCAAGGCTAATTTCTTTGAATCCGAAAGAAAGTATAAAGAAAAGATTGTTGAACTAGAAAAGACCATTTCTAGTTTAAAACATGAAGACACTAACAAACAGTGTCAAATCAACAATCTTTTGGAACGTTTAACTACTGCCAAGACAGAGCTTGTATTGGCTGAGTCTTACAGAGACAAGTTTCTGAGTCAGGGTGAAAAGTATGAAAAGCTATTTAAAATGAGTGATACAGCTGAATTAGTAAGGAAAAGAGGGGTTGGTTTGGGTTATAACAAAATGGAACCCCCATCTGCTTATACACCGATGGTGGAGGTTTGGTGTAGACCAGAAGTTAATCTTGTGTATGATGAAATCTTAGAAATACACAAGATTCAACAAGAAAATGATTTGCCAGAATCTAGCCTAATTCAATCATCTCCTACATCTGAAGATGACATTTCTAAAAATCTTGAGAAATTAAAATCTGTTTCCAAACACAAGAAAACCAAGAAAATTAAATCATCTTTTGTGAAAGCTAAAAATGTTCAACCTGGGAGTACATCTTTAGATGAGTATGTTACTTGTCCATCTGACAAGTCAAAAAGGGCTAGATCAAAGGATAGACAAGCCAGTGTTTCAGGAACTCAGGTAAACCATCCAATCAACAAACCGGTTGGAACTTCCAAACAGTCAAGTTTAGTAAAACATAGCTCTGCAAATTTCCAAGGTGTGAAACCTCTCAATGATCAGACTATGTGTCTAATTTGTGGTGAGACAAACCATTTTGCTGCTGACTGCTTCTATAATCCAAGAAGCAGAATTCATGATAGACCACAAGGAAGAGGAAGAAAGGAAAGTTAGAGTGAGTCATCAATGTCTTCAAGAGAAAAACCTGCTTCAGAAGAACGAAAATCATCTAAGAAGTCATCTAGAGCATGCAATGAGAAGAGGAAAACCAAACAGTCTTCTGAAAACAAGAAGCCATCGGAAGCAAAAGTTAAAATTGCTTTCGACACTCAGAACTCAGGAAGAAGGAAAGCAGAAGAGAAATCCTCTCACAAAATGAAGTTCAAACCAGCAGAAGAAAAAGCAAGAGCTGCATCTGTATGCAGTCAGAGGAAGAAGACCACTCCTATAACTCCAAAAGTCAAAAAGATTTGGAGGAAGAAGGAGACCTCTGAACTAACAGTTCAACCAATTAATCAACCAACCTGTTCATCATATGTCCCACCTAAGATGATTTCCAAGAAATTTGTTTATAATGATGCTAATGGAAAACCCAAGACCACATGGGCTTGGGTTCCCATAAGGAACTAATCCACTTCTGGTCATGTGCAGGGACAACAAGAATCAAAGAGCAACTTGTGGATAGTTGACAGCGGCTGTTCTAGGCACATGACAGGCAACAAGACCCATCTGCACAAGTATGAACTATTTTTTGAGGGTATGTTGCATTTGGAAGTGATCCGGTAGGAGGTTACATCACATGTAGGGGCACAATCACTAACGGCAAGGTAAGCTTTGAGAACGTACATTTTGTAAAGGAACTAAACTACAATTTACTGAGTGTATCATAGGTGTGTGATCAGAAGCACAACATGTTGTTTACAGAGCATGAATGCATAGTCCTGAAGCCAGGATTTGTATTCCCTAATGATCAAATTCTGCTTAGGGCTCCAAGAAGAAACAACATGTATATGCTAGATATGAGCACATCTACACCACTTAGTAATATAAGTTGCTTTGTCTCAAAAGCTTCACTTGATGAATCATCTCTTTGGCATAGGAGACTCTGCCATGTAAACCTGAAAAACATGAATAAACTTGTTAAAAATAATTTAGTCACGGGTTTACCCACTAAAGAATTCATTTGTGTTGATAAATGTGTTGCTTGCCTAAAGGGGAAGCAGCACAAATCATCTCATCATGCCAAAGAGATTAATTCTATCACAACAGTCCTGCATTTGCTTCACATGGACTTGTTTGGTCCCACAAGTGTTAAAAGTCTAGGTAGGAAGTCATATTGTTTGGTGGTCACTGATGATTTCTCACGGTTTACCTGGGTATTCTTGTTGAACACCAAGGATGAAACTGCTGAGATTTTGAAATCATTCATTCTTAGAGTTGAGAATGAGAGTGACCATCATGTCAAAATCATCAGATCAGATCAGGGAACAGAATTCAAAAATCATATTTTAAATTCTTTTTGTGAATCTAAAGGTATAACTAGACAATTTAGTGCTCCTAGGACTCCACAACAAAATGGTGTTGCTGAGAGAAGGAACAGGACACTAATTGAGGCTGCAAGGACCATGTTGTTTGATGCCAAACTACCAATAACTTTTTGGGCAGAAGCAGTTAATACTGCCTGTTATGTTCAAAACAGAATATTGATGGTTAAGTCACATGGTACGACTCCTTATGAAATTTGGCATAAAAGAAAGCCATTTATTGGATTTCTTAAACCATTTGGATGTCAATGCACCATCTTGAATACCAAAGATCATCTACCCAAGTTTGCTGAGAAATCAGCTGAGGGCTACTTTGTTGGGTACTCTTCACATGCAAAAGCATATAGAGTATACCTCAAAGCTTCCAGAATTATTGAAGAGTCTGCAAATGTTCAGTTCAACGAACATACTCTCAATAAACCTGGAATTGGTCCTGATTGGTTATTTGATCTTGATAAATTCACATCTGCATTTAATCTTGTGAAAGAGTATGTTCCAGATCAACAGACATCTACCTTGGACGCCTCTAAGCACATAATTGAAGAAGACTTTCGTGTTGAACTGCCAATAGCTTTAAGACAAATCTTGGAAGAATCCACTTCAACACAAGATGCTGTTTCACAGTCTGAGACAACCAACACTTCTCAGGTTGCCCCCTTAAGTAACTCCACTTCTGATACAGCAAGTCAAGAAGAAGTTGGGAGTCCTTCTGTTGAAGCAAACACTCTAGAAAATCCTTTCCCCAAAGAAAATCAACCCACAACAGTCCAACCTCAGAGACCTCAAGATCTACCAGCAATCTTGCTTGAGGTAGTTCTTCCAAACCTTGGAACATGTAACACTGATTTGAATTCCCAGCTGGATGTGATCCCTAGAACTCGCATTCATAATATCCATCCAGTTGAGAACATTATTGGTAATGTTGAGGAAGGAATAAAAACAAGAAGCTTTTTGCATGATGCAAACATCTGTTTGTTTTCCTGCTTTCTATCCCAAATAGAACCAAAGAAAGTTGCTGAAGCACTGAAAGATAGCAGCTGGGTAGAAGCCATGCAGGATGAACTTCTTCAATTTGAAAGATAGGGAGTTTGGAAGGATTTCCCTTTACCCAAGGGTAAATATGCAATTGGAACAAAGTGGGTGTTCATAAACAAGAAGGATGACAAAGGTGTTGTCATAAAGAATAAAGCACGGTTAGTAGTGCAGGGATACACCCAAGAAGAAGGAATTGATTATGATGAAGTTTTTGCTCCAGTTGCCAGAATTGAAGCCATCAGAATATTTCTAGCATTTGCAGCTGCCAGAAACTTCAAAGTGTTTCAAATGGATGTCAAAAGTGCTTTTCTCTATGGGAAGATTGATGAGGAGGTCTATGTTTGTCAACCACCTGGATTTGAGGATCCTAAGTTCCCTAATCATGTCTGTAAGTTTGATAAAGCTCTTTATGGGCTGCATCAAGCTCCCAGAAAATGGTATGAGACTTTGTCTTCCTTTTTGTTGACAAACAGCTTCAAAAGGGGAACAATTGATAAAACTTTATTTTTCTAGAAATCCAATCAACATATCATGCTTGTTCAGATATATGTTGATGATATTATTTTTGGTTCAACTGATGAAACTCTCTGCAAGGAGTTTGAAGCTCTAATGAAATCCAAATTTGAAATGAGTTCCATGGGTGAACTCACTTTCTTTCTTGGACTACAAGTAAAGCAAACTCCTACAGGGATTTTCATCAATCAATCAAAATATGTCAAGATATACTTGAAATATTTAGTTTCACCGACTGTAAAGCTCTTGGTACTCCCATATCCAAAACAACATCTCTAGGCCCTGATCTTGAGGGGGAGGATGTTGATCAGCACCAGTACAGAGCGATGATTGGCTCTTTGATGTATCTAACAGCAAGCAGGCCTGATATTATGTTTGCAACTTGCTTGCGCGCACGGTTTCAAGAAAATCCTAAGATATCACATATGCTTGCTGTAAAAAGAATTTTCAGATACCTCAAAGGAGCACCAAAGTTAGGATTATGGTATCCTAGGAATGCTGACTTTCAATTCATGGCTTACACGGATAGTGATTATGGGGGTTGCAATATCAGTAAGAAATCTACCTCTGGAGGATGCCAGTTCCTTGGGTCCAGGATTGTGTCATGGCAGTGTAAAAAGCAGACATGTGTTTCAACCTCTACTGCAGAAACTGAATATATAGCTGCTCAAGCTGTTGTGCACAAGTACTTTGGATTCAAAATCAAATGATAGACTATGGAGTAGATCTGTCTAATACTCCTATCCAGATTGACAATTCCAGTGCAATCTCAATCACTAACAATCCAGTCAAACATTTCAAAACCAAGCACATTGACATTCGCTACCATTTCATCAGAGATTGTGCAGAAAAGAAGCTGATTCATTTGGTCAAAGTTGATACAGAACACAACTTGGCTGATCTCTTCACCAAGGCTTTTGATGAAGGAAGGTTCAGGTATTTAATCACAGCCATCGGTATGATCAATTTTGAGTAAATATAATTAAACTAAGTATACATGATACTTCGGAAGATAAACTTAACCTATCTTCTGAGTAGTACTTACTCATCAGAAGAAATGTTAAGTCTTCCAATGTGTTATTTAATCCTTATTCGGAACATGTCACACTTCTTAAGATAATAATTCTTTTGCAAGTATTTATCTTCCGATATAAATTACGTGCTTCCGAAACATTTTCTTCTGATTATTTATCAGAAGCACATGTCTTCCGAAGCATACATTTCTGGTATGCACATCGTAGTTTCTCTCCCGATACTACGCGACAAGTCTTTGACACATCACTGTCAATTATGACCTTTTTTCTTCTTTGTCTCCAGATCTCAAAATTTAATGTCTTGTTATATTAAATGCTGACATCCGTAGGTATAAAAGATCTCCCGCCCATTCAAATTCTCACTTCCTTCTCAACAATCGACAGTTTCTGTTTGCTCCCAAACCCTAACCGCTCATCTCAATAATGGCTCTCTTTGCATTCAAACCTGCCCACAATCTGACCGCTGAACTCTCTGCGGACAATGATGCTGACTTCGCTCCGATTATCTCTTTTCTTTGTCGTAGTAAATACTTTAATGCCTTCACTGTCAACCCCGTGGTGTATGAATCTCATCACCAGTAGTTTTGGGGTTCTTGTTATGTGATTGACTCTCCAACGGGTAAGCGACTTTCTGCTACCGTTGATGCTCGTCCTCTTTCAATTTATGTGAAAACTATCTGTAGACATCTTAATCTTAATGATGCTACAGGCAGTGCTTCTTTCACAAAGGATGAGCTAGCAACGACCTTTCGGTCGATGGGATACGAAGGTCCTCTCTCTTCAACAACCTATTGGAAGGGTAGAGTGTCCTATAATTACAAGTATCTCCTACATGTGTTTTTACATTGTCTTTCAAATAAATCCAGTGGTTGGGATCAAATTCCATCTGATCTAGCTTCGGCTATTCATGGACTGATTACCAATCAACCTTTTAACTTTTTTGCTTTCATTTTTAATAACTTAGTGGATAATGTAACATCCACAAAGAAATTTTGTATGTATCCCAGGTTTTTGCAACACATATTTAACAGTGAGTTGGCTTTTCGCTCTCACTGACTGGGAACATCTATAAAATCCCTTCGGTACTTTCGAAGGTTTTTGTTCAATTAAAGAAGAAAATGGCTCACTTCTCTGGAGCGTTTACTCCTTTGCTTCCATCTATGAAGCCCACTGCTCCAAAAGGTGATAGCACAGTTCAAACCACAGCTGCTGAACCCATACCTTCCACTTATTTAGACTCATCCATTCAAGTCACCTACAAACGCAAAAGACAACCTAAGCAGTTATCTACAACTGTTCAGGCCCCTTCTTCCGAACCCAAAAAGAAAAAGGCTAAGAAATTTGGCAAGGGCCCAGTTCTGCCGAAGGTGCAAACCACACCTGTTGCTGTACCATCGGATCTTCCTCTGGATCCGGCGGTTGCCCTACACCCTTCCTCTAGCCCTCAGGATATGTCACCATACATACCTGAGAATATCCAAAGGGATGCCCACATTACTGAGCTTGCTTCTACTGAAGCAACTCCACTAGGTCATGGACTGTCTCCCAGGTCCCCAGGTGTGTCTAACCCATTACTGCCCCCCACTCATACATCTGCCCCGACTCAAGGACTCTCTGCTGTAGCTCTGGATGACCCGCTCTCTCCCTCTACCCAAACAATAATGAGAGCGGTAACAGACCTACATGCACGGTTTCCTGACCCAGAGTCATTTACTACAGAGGTTGACCCTAGTCTTTCTGAAAGGTTCAATACAGTGGAGGCTGCCACTACTGCAGAAACTTCTCAGGTTCTTCAGGACAGTGGTACAGGCAATAGGACCTCCTCTGTGGCAACTCACATTGCTGATGACTTCTTTGAAGTTATTCTCAATGAGAGGAATCCAGGGTGCCAAGACGCCATATCTGGTGATGAAGGTGCAGGAGCTCGGCTCACGACTTCATCGCCCAAGGATTCCACTTCTGTGGCTGAGGGCACACACATTCAGGAATTGACGATCACTATTTCCACTCTCCAGACCAGGGTTGCTCATCTGGAAGCAGAAGTGGCTACTCAGAGGATGGAGGTTCAAACCAGGGATGACATCATTCTTGACCTCCAGCGCTACCCTCCGGTCCTCTTTGAACCATTTCACCCTGATCCTAGCCAGGTATCTTCTCTTTCCCTTGATGCTATCTAAAAGGGGGAGAAAGAACTACCTATGGGATCACCATCATTACCACCACCATCATCATCACCTGCAACCACAAATGTTCCAGCAAAAGGAGAAAAGGCAGCTGCTCCATTGTCAAAAGGAGAAGAGGCAGCAGCTCTATTGACAAAAGGAAAAGCAGAAGTTACTCATGAATCTCCTCCTTTCCTAACCGATTTAGACAAGGAATTGGATAGTTTCCTGAGTACTTACTATCACAACTCCTCCAGTTCCTCATCTTCTTCTTCTTCTAGTGCTGCAGGGGAACCCTTGGATTCTGATCAAGAAAACATCTCTAAGGAATCCAAGTCCCCTGATAACATCCCAAAGTCTCCCTCTGAGACTAGGTCTCCTTCTAGGACAACAATCCAGGTTGCTATGGAGAACCCCAGTTCAGCTACACAATCCATCTCCATAGAACCTGAGTCTCCTCCTGAAACAACAGCCGATGACCAAAAGTCTACTCCTGAGACAGAGGATGTTAATGAACCTGAGTCTCCTCCTGAGACAACAGCCGATGAACGTGTGTCTCCTCCTGAGACAAAGGCTGTGTATGAAGAAATCTCCTCCGATCCTGAGCTCTCTGAGGGCACCACTAAGGAACCATCCAATGTGGATGGTCAACTGGATGAGGCAGTGAATGCTAAGGTTAACTCCGAAGCTGCAGCTGCTTCTGAAGGCCCAGTCATAATTGATGGTTCCTCCACAAGAGCTATTTGCCAATGACTCAACTGATGAGGCAACAGGATCCATCTCCTCTAGGAAGAAATTAATGGACAAAGGAAAAATGAAACTAACCCCAGAGGAGGAAGCTGAATAGGAGGAGAGAAGACCGAAAATTAAGAAGGGCCGACCGGACACTTCTCTGGATGAAGAGATGATAAGACTCTCGGGTCTCCTCCAGGAGAAGGGCTATGATGTGGATGATATCTTGATCTAGTCGGTGCCTAATATGGATGAAGAACTGGATTGGATACAGCAGCAAGAACAGGCCGCTACTGCAGCCAAAGCCGCGGTGGTCCTTACCAAGAAGCAAAAGGATACTGCCTACAGAGACAGAATGAAGGCCATCCTTTTACAGTATGGATTTCATGCGCGGCAGCTTGGTCCTATGAAGAACTCCACCATGGACATGCATGTTAGAGATATAAAAGCTAAGGTTGCCAGAGGTTAGTTACCTTCAATAGAGCAAATCCAGGCACGAAATGAGGCGATACGGCAAGGCCTCTCGGGTATCTTCCAAGGAGCCACCATCGAAATCCCTATCACCGCTGCTGGGATCAGAGAAGGTGAAGAGGTGATGTGTGGAGTTGTAACAGAAGCTATGTTCCCTAACAGGTTCCCAAAACAACTAAAGGAAGAACCTATCACTCCTCCCTCCAGTCCTTCATACGACAATGTACCAATTTCTTCAGTGATCAGGATCAATAGAGGTCAAACAAAACAGTGAAGCATAAACCCTGATCCTGAAACACAGTCAAGGATGGAAAGGAAAAAGGAAGCGTTGGCTTCCACTAAAGCTGCAGTGGAATCTACGGATAGGAGGGCATCCACTGAAGCGACAAGAACTTCAGCGGGTATTGGAGGAGCTTCCACTGCTGAGGCAGTAAACTCCATTGAAGATCAGCTGGAATCCACTGAATCAGAGATGGCTTCCACTGAAGCAACAGCTTCCACTGAAGCAACTGCTTCCACTGGAGCAGAAGCCACTCCAGAAACCACTGATAATGATGAAAGGGTGCAGGAACCTCCACAAGGAAGTACAACATCACTTCAAATTGTTCCATTCAAAAGGCGCGGTCCGTTCAAAAAAAGAAAGACTGTAGCTAGAAGGCGAAGTGATAAACTACCCTTAAATGTGTACTTTCCTATTGTGGAATGGAGCTATCTATCTATGGAAAAGGTGTTCGTTTTGAAGTTCTGTGATGGACACACCATGAAGCTCAAGGATTATCAGCTATATGGTTTTCCTACTCCAAACATCTTTGATCTAGTAAGTCTTCATCTACTCAATCCAAACGACAACTTTGAAGGAGGACTTACTACGATACTGGTCCAGAGAAGAGCTGAACAGTTAATAAAAGAAGGATACAAGTTTTGGTAGCATCAGCCTAGGGGGAGATTGTAAGGTTCTCTAAGGCTAATGCATATCAAAACATCTCTGGATCAAGTTATATTCTATCGGAAGAAGTACAACCACGGAACAACAAGGATTAACCTTCGGAAGGATCATTGCTTCTGAAGGATAATTCCTTCCACTCAATACATACTGTTCCGTGGAGTGAAAGCCCAAATCGATCAGTGCCTCCGATCGACCATCAGTACTTCCGATCATCAGTGGTTCCCAATACTTCCGATCTTCAGTGGTTCCCAAGACAAAGATTCTCTTTACTTTAGGAAATAAACAGAGCTGCTTTTTCACACTCAGAATAACAGAGAAGACATTCCGATGTTAGTCAGCAACAAAGAAGATTTGTCAAGGCTACAACGATACTAAACAATTAATGTATTTTGTTGTTTAGATAGTTATCATAAAAGTCAATGGAGTATTTTGTATTGATTGTAATTAATATGGCTTGTCCTGTCAAGACGATAACAGATACTAGATTAAGCAAACATTTTTTTCTAGTGTTTTGTCCAGCCATGTATTCCTACGAGGATACGGCTGTAGGTCTTAGTATATAATCCTTCACTTGTTAGTTGGAAAATCACGAGTGAGTGCTTGAGTTGAGTGTTGTAATTCTAACAATTGAATGCAATATACTTTGACCTTGAATTTACTATTGCTTTCAGTACTTTGCTTTTCAAACTGTTTTTACAAAACTAAGTTGGTAGATTTCCGCACTATCTACTTTGGAGAAGATAACTGGTGATAAGTGTTGTGTAGTTTACTCAACCCGTTCCAACAACCATTTTGTTTTATTTTGAATAAGTCACAATGATTCCCGATTTGATTATTTATTTAACCAAGACAACATGATTTCTTATTATATTTTATAATTCTTTTAGATTTCAATATGGTAATATGATTTGGACTAACTAAATTTTATCATGAGTGATTTCATATAAAATTTTAACTAAGTCCACATGATTTATATTATTGGTTTTGAGACGAGTTGTTTCACATTCGTATATTCAAACAATGATTCAAAGATTTCATGATATTATACCTAAAATTTGTGATAAATAGTTATCACAACTATCTAAAATCATAAAATCATATATATGGATATTTAATATCATATGTTTATTTATAATCAATCGTTTATAAACTCATAAGATGCTAATCATGTCGGACATCCTATTTCTATATAGCTTTATAGTCAAACAATAAATCAAAGAAGTTCAAGACATTACACTTTTGATTTATGATATAGACATATGTCATTATACTAAAGTTTTAAAATGTCTTATATAATACAATTTTAAGCTAAAACAATATCTCAATGATATGATTATTGATATTCATTTATCATATCAAATCTAAATTTTATAATATCACAAACATTCTTGATAGATCACAACATTTATACATTAACGCATGCAACTACGAGATTCCATTGCAAGAATGCAATATTTGGATTCACTGTAGTTATACGATTTTCGAGCTAGTCAAGTTTGAGTTATGTGACGGACTTGTAATAACATAATAAGTTAAATTTTGTTACACCAAACGTCATATGGATACGAAAACTATTCCAGTATCTTCCAAATGTCAATCCTGTCAAAGTTTACGGTTTTATAAGATGAAATTCTTCAATCTATTCATTTGAAGTTGGTTACACCAAATGTCTTATGAACCACAATATTGAGTGTAGCTAAAATGTATTACCAACACATATTAAATGTTGATTATTATGAAAATATATGATAAAGCATTACCCACACATATACACACATGTGTAGGTAATTTACCTACACATTTACAAGTGTAGGTGCATTATGTGTTGGTAAACACTCAAATTTCTTGTAGTGCATATTCAAAAAGTAGGGTAAACGTGCAAGGTAAATTACCATTGCAGGTACACACGGAACGAGAATCTGCATTGCAATACATTACAAGGAACACGATTGTAGTATCAATGGAATGGAAAACTTATTCAAATTTTGATTTAGAATTCAAAGCATACTCATAGACAAAACAACAAATAAGGCTGGCAAAACATATCTTAATGGGTTTAACAGGTTTTATACGACACGATTAATGGAAATATAAATCATGAAAATCACTTGTTTAACACTTGGTTAATTTGCTTATTTAAAAATGACAATTCCATATTTGATGTAGCAAAAAGGAAAAATGATGAAGTCTAGCCTCTTAATTTTTATTATTTTTAAAGATGTATAAAATCAAATAGTGTTTTTTTAACATGTCTAATCGTGCCCTAATAAGTACTCATTTTGCCAGCCCTAACAACAAAACAAGTCTTGAATCTTTATTCAAACATATGATATGGTGGGTTGGCTGTGTTATGCCTTAAAGTTATGATAGTATTGGCAGGTAATTTGTAAGCTTTCAAAGTACTAATGATATGGTGGGTTGGTTGTGTTACGCCTTATATATGAGCATTAATAGTGCATTTTACTTCTAATACATAAAACATAAAAATAAATAATAACAATTTATTTAATGAATAAAAAACAATGATAAAATAACACACTATGGGATAAAAAAATAGAACATAATATTAAAGACATATTACACAATAACTTAAAGCATTAAACAAAATGACTAAAATACACTTTTTAAAATTACAGGAATGTCACTTGTTAACCTTACAATCATTATCACATTTCTCCCTAGTCTAATCATTTTTTACAAAAACCTAAACCTATATATAGGGGGATGTAATTTTTAATAACCCTTATCTTTTGCTACAACCAAATAACTATCATCCAATGGTTACTTTAAAAAGTAAGTGCATATGATCATGTCATGTGTCAATTTCCTTTTTTTTAATATGGAGGGCATTTAGGACATTTTGTTACCACTAAAAATGATAGAATTAATATGGTGGTGACAAATGTCACTATCTAATATATTTTAATAAATCTAATTTTTTATATAAAGTTTACCCCCTCTTTTTTTAAACATTCATAATTTTTTTATACTATACTATTTTTTTAAAAAAATTGCACCATTATACTCGTCTCATTTTTCTCTTTAATTTCGTTATAGTCTCGACTAGCTTTTTTTTTTTATTTTTTTGATATCACGTATTTACATCATTGTAACGAGCTTAAAGATAACAAATTAATTTGAAATTTTTTCTAACAATGGTAAATTACAATTATGTAATTAACGGTGACGTAACACATTATTTACGGTAAATTAAAGTAACGTAACACAAAATGAAGTAATTTACAATGACATAATTAACGGTGACGTAACACATTATTTACAGTGATGTAATTTTCTCTTTAATTCCGTTATAATCTTGACTATTTTTTAAATTTTTTTCCCATTGTCCATTATTTACATCGATGTAACGAGCATAAATATAGCACATTATTTTGAATTTTTTTCTAACAATGATAAATTACAGTGATGTAATATAACACATTATTTTATTTTTTTTTCTCTAACAATGATAATTACAGTGATGTAATTTACCATTGTTAGAAAAAATTCAAATTAATTTGTTGTATTTAGGCTCGTTACAATTAAGGATGAGCAAAAACCAAAAAAAAAAAAAAACGAACCGAAACCGAATTAACCGAAAAAACCAAACCGGAACCAAATTAACCGATAAAACCGAACCGGAACCGAATTAACTGAAAAAACCGAAACCGAATTTTACGGTTCGGAGATAATTAACGATGACGTAACACATTATTTACAGTGATGTAATTTTTCTCTTTTTATCCGTTATAATCTTGACTAGTTTTTTTTAATTTTTTTCTATTGTCCATTATTATATCAATGTAACGAGCATAAATATAACACATTATTTTGAATTTTTTTTCTAACAATGATAAATTACAGTGATGTAATATAACACATTATTTTGATTTTTTTCTCTAACAATGATAATTATAGTGATGTAATTTATCATTGTTCGAAAAAATTCAAACTAATCTGTTGTATTTATGCTCGTTACAATTAGAGATGAGCAAAAAGCCAAAAAAACCGAACCGAAACCGAATTAACCGAAAAAACCGATCCGGAACCAAATTAACCGAAAAAACCGAACCGGAACCGAATTAACCGAAAAAAACGATTTTTAGTCGTGTTTAAAAATTAATATTTATAGTTGGTATTCGATCAATTAATTTATGAATTATACATTGTTAAACATGCTTGTATTTTCAATATTGAGTGTGTGAGAGAACAAAAACAAAAAAAAAATTAAAAAAAAACAAAAACCGAACTGAAATCGAGAAAAACCGATAACCGAATGGTTCATTATAACTAAAAACCGTCTATGACGGTTTCGATTTCGGTTTTTGCCAAAAATCGAACCGAACCGAGCACACCCATAGTTACAATTATCTAAATACGGAGCATCTAAAAAAATAAAATAAAAAAACTAGTCATGACTATAATAGAATTAAAGATAAAAATGAGACGAGTATAATGGTGCAATTTTTTTAAAAAAATAATATAGTATAAAAAAGTTATTAATGTTTAAAAAAGGAGGGTGTAAACTTTATATAAAAAATTATATTTATTAAAATATATTAGATGGTGACACTTGTCACCACCATATTAATTCTAGCTTTTTGAGTGCTTACAAAATGTTCTAAATGCCGTCCATATTAAAAAAATGACACGTGGGACGATTCTATGCACTTGCTTTTTAAACTAACCATTGGATAGGGATGGCAATAGGCCGGGTTTGGGACGTGTTTGAGTAATCCCAGTCCCATACCCATTTATAAAAGTATGTCCCATACCCGTCCCAAATTCCATCGGGTATCTATCGGTTATTTACTCGTCGGATATCGGGTATCCCAGCGGGTTAGCGGTATCCCGGCGGGTTTAGCTAAATATATTCGTTGAGAATAACTAACTTAAAACACGTCTGATATCGGGTAACTAATAATAAATTTATTTTTTTATAACCAAAAACTATATGTTAAATATGCCAAGAACAAGCTATTAATATATCAAATAATATGAAATTTCAAAATGTTATAAGTTGATTATTATTGTTCAAGATAAACCATAAAATAGCAATTATTAACAAAATGGTTCAAATTTTTTTTTGTAGTTGTCACAAAAAAAAAACAAAGATAAAAAAAGAAACAATTTATATGAACAATTTCTAAAGTTCAAAAGGATTAAAAAAGAAACAAATTCTATTAATTCAAATGTATATAAATGGTATTTATAATCGGGTACACGGGACGGGTAAACGGGTATATATAATCGGGTAATCGGGTCGGGTAAACGGGTATATGAACAAATCCCAAGCCCGTCCCATACCCTCGAAAATTTTTAAAATTAATCCCATACCCGGCCCAATACCCATCGGGTTTGGGAATACTCGTCCCATATGTAGCGGGTTTCGGTTAAACCCGTCGGGCTCGGGTTTTTTTGCCATCCCTACCATTGGATGATAGTTATTTGGTTGTAGCAAAAGATAAGGGTTATTAAAAATTTTATCCCCTACATATATAAGGGAGAGATATTTTAAAAAGGATGAAAAGCATAAAAAGTGTGAAAAGCAATAAAGAAGTGACATGTGTACATTATTTTAAATAGTATATATGTCAAAATAAAAAAGAAGGTTGCACATGCAAGTCACATGCAACTTTATCCATTTTTTAAACGTTCGTAGCTATTTTACACGTTAACATTTTTTAAAAAAATTACACCATAAAATCAAGCGTTTTTTTACCTTTTTAACTAGTATAATATTGTTATATTAAAAAAATTAACAAAACTAGATGTTTATGAAACTTGTGTTTTTATGGCGTTTTTTAACACTAATAGCAGAAAATAAAACACCATAAACACTTGAGTTTAAACCTGGTGTTTTTTAAGTTTCGTTTTATGGTATTATCGAATAAAATATATTGAAAAACACCATAAAGCACATTTATGCTTGATTTTATGTTGTTTTGCTTTATGGTGTTTTTGCATAACGAAACTAAATGTTTTATGGTGTTTTTGAGCACTAAACAAAATAATAACGCTTAATTTTGCACTTGATGTTTTTAAACTATATAATTTTACATAGGAGCATTTTATGGCGTTTTTATATGAATTTGCTGAATAAAAACACAGCATGTATTTTCAAGATAAAACACCATAAAACATTGTTATTCGTATACAATTTTGAACATAAGAAAAAACATATAGAAAAACACCATAAAAAATCGTTTTTCTTTTTTGTTTATTCATTAAAAAACACTATAAAACAAGTAATTTTATGAACATAAAAAAAAACGATAAAATGTTTAGTTTTCATGTACTTACGATAAAACACCAAATTTCTCAAAACACCACGTTATTTACAAAATAAAACAAATGTATGTATTCAACAACATGTACATTTGCTAAATGAAAACACCATGTGTATTTTCTAAGATAAAAACACCATAAAATATTGTTATCTGAGAAATTTAGAAGGGACATAAAATAAACACCATAAAAATTTGTTATCCTTTTTGTTTATTTAGTGAAAAAACATCAAAGTGTTTTATGAGCATTCAAAAAACACCATAAAATGCTAAGTTTCATTAACCTACGAAAAAACACCATAAACAACTAGTTTCTTAGAACATATTAAAAAAACGTCATAAAAACACCCAGTTG
Source organism: Mikania micrantha (assembly GCA_009363875.1). Classification (NCBI taxonomy): domain Eukaryota; kingdom Viridiplantae; phylum Streptophyta; class Magnoliopsida; order Asterales; family Asteraceae; genus Mikania; species Mikania micrantha. Next base: position 12,688,502 of record CM018696.1, on the reverse strand, counting down.
AATACAACACCCAAATTAATTGTTTTTTAATGTATCAATATTATAGTTGTTGGAAAGATAGAAAAATTCTTGATATTATGGTGTAATATTTTTATAAAATAATTAACGATGAAAAAGTTATGAGCTTTTGAAAAAAAAAAGAGAAGTTATAAAAAGTCAACAATGGTTGCAATACCTATTATACCTTTTCAGCCATTTTAATTCCCTTTTAAAATCTCTTTTTGATGTGGCACATTAATAGCCCTTCAAATCCAAGATCAATGATTGAAATTCTTTCTCACACTTTTTATGGTTTTATGACTTTTTAGCCAAACCTTAATCTATATATATAAATATATATATATATATACACATATATATAGGGGATGGTTCCATTGTTAACCCTCCTTTATAGCGTTAACCCGCTAACCTTGGCAAAAAATGCCCGAATCTTTGAATTTTTTTTTCATGGCCTTTATTATACATAAATAGGGGGTTTCTTTTTTGTGTTTTTGTTAATTCATCACCGTTTAGAATTTAAATCAAGTGTAAGTAAGTGTAAGTTTGCGTTACACTGCTTACATCAGATAGTGTAACTCAAACTTACAATTGTTTTAAATTCTAAACGGTGATGAATTAGCAAAAACACAAAAAAGAAACCCCCCATATTTATGTATAATAAAGGCCATGAAAAAAAATTCAAAGATTCGTGCATTTTTTGCCAAGTTTAACGGGTTAACGCTATAAGGGAGGGTTAACATTTGATCATATCCCTATATATATATATATATATATATACATATACTTGTGTGTGTGGGAAGGTTCAAAAGAAAACTTATAATTTTTAGGTAAACTTAGAAAACTTTCAACCAATCAAATAATTTCTTTTATTTTTTTAATTTTTAATCAAAAGGTTTTTTTTTGCTAAAATTACATTTTTTTAATTTTTGGAATTATTTATTTTAATCCAATTTCTACTTTATTGCCTTTTTTATTTCTGTCTCTCTCACTTCTATCCTCGATCATTTCTTGTAGAACAACACCAAGAACCCTAAGATGTTTTATTTCAAGAATATTACAAAGTGATTGAGATTTAACAATTGGCCACAAGAATGTAATTAATAGAATAAGTATTGCTACTATGTGAAATTAAAGCTCTGTTGATGCTTCAGAGATTCAAAAATCAACACAAGATAATGAACCTGCTTCAACAAATTTCTACTTCAAACAGTGAAATTAAGCATCAACTTAACCGGAAAAAAGCCCATCCTGTGTCGGAGATTGACCGAAGCGTCCCCATTTCTTTGTCGAAGAATATTTTGGAGTAGGTGATTTGAGATGGGTTTTATCCTCTAAGTAATCCTAACCACTGATTTTTTGAAGGCATTCATCGAGTTAAATATTTTAAATTCTTAGGGGTTGTAAGCATCCATCATGACCACATTATTTATGCACATGATTTGAATTTCTACTAAATCTTTTTTCTACTTGTAGTAATTTTTAACTTTTTTCTCCTTAAATTTCATTTGAAATTTGGGCAAAGAAGCTTCAATCACGTGATTGACGATGAATCAAAGTTGGTGGGTTACATAAAAGGAAGAGGGTTAGCGATGTCTATTGAAATCGTGTCGTTTAACTGGAAGTTTGCAGCATAGAAGTTTCAATCATTGTTTTAATATGCCAGTTTTACTATCGTATGGCATTACTCTACGCACTATTTTTGCCTTTTGTTGCACTGAGTTAGCCATTCACATGCCGGTTTCAGGCGGTGCTTTAAGCTACATCCGTATCACTTTTGGTTTGTTTGCATTCAGATCTCATTGATAACAAATGAACAACTTGTTCATGTGATTTGAATGTTTTTATATGAACTTTTTTAGGTGAATTCAAGGCGCTTATGTCGAAGCTAATCTTGTAATCGTTTAAATCTTATCAAACATTGTTGCTACTAGAAGTTTCACCACCTATGTAACCGCCATTGGTGTTTCTATAGAACCAAAATGGAGGATAACCATTTTATTTCTTCCATATGGTTTCAATCAAATCGACATCATCGTCGTCCTCATTAACTTAATATAATGTACAATTTGAATTACATATATCTAATCACTTTCATCTATGTAGGCTCAACCATAAACTATTAATTTTGAATCTGGTTTATATCTCTATTATGTGGTTCTAGTTTTCAATTTTGTTTGTATTTGTTTTTGATTTGTTGAACATTTTAGTTTCGATTGTGACTCTTGTTTGTATCGGGTTTTTTACTAGGTGTTCTCATCTAGTTTGATTTGTTGAACATTCAAGTTACATGTATGTTTGCATATACTTTAACAAATTTACTCAATGATTACATATATGGAAGCAAGTTTGTGTGTGTGCTTATTGTAACATTCATAAATTTTCATTATCATAATCAATGACAGTGAACAACAACGTGCATCTTAGTCTGTGTATTATAGCATCAATGTGAACATCTACGCAATAGTGTAACATAGCGTAGGAAATTATATAGTTAGGATAAAGTATAATAGGGTGTGGAATTTTTAATAACCCACTAAATGTGTACTAACCCAAATAACTTTGGCAAGATGAAGCCGAATCTTGGATTTTTTTTTTTGAACATCATTATAACACATTTTGAACACCATGTTCTTTTATGAGTTTGTGGAAATTCATCACCGTTTAAAAAATATCCTCATTGTAAGTTGAGTGCTACAGTATTGTAAGTTTTAAATATTTACTAACTTATAGTATTTTAAGATTTTGAACGGTGATGAATTAGCCCAAACTCATAAAAGAACATGGGGTTCAAAATGTGTTATAATGATGTTTAAAACAAAAAATCCAAGATTCGGGTTCATCTTCCCAAAGTTATTTGGGTTAGCACACATTTAGTGGGTTATATTTTTAACCTTCCCCAAGTATAATATATATATATATATATATATATATATATATATAGTCACATTCGTTTAGCAAGGAAACTATCGTAATATATCGAAACAGTGGTGGGCTGGAGGCTGAGCTGGATTAAGATTGGATAACCTTGGTGAGGCTGTACGAGGCGCCAAGTATCCATGAAGCAGGAAGAAGACAACGCTTTTCTCGATACTATTAGTATCGAAGAGGCTGGAACCGGCCACCCTATAATTGATACTAACAAGATCGACATCCTCCAAGGGGTTGAGACTTTACCACCATCGATATTATTAAGATCGGCGTCCACACCATCGATACTAACACCCCATTGATACTAATGGTATCGATGGACACCCTTTGAACAGGCCGAACTTTTGCTCGATACTACTAATCTTGATGATAAACAAGTAAACAAGTCAAACCACATCAATGAATCTTATATATATGTATGTATGAATACCATTATAGGATTCAGTTAGAAGTCTCATGCTTAGCCGCTTATACGTGACTGAGTCTACTGCTGTCAGGTGAGATCATAGCCCCTCTTTGTTTATTTGAAACTCTTTAAGGTTGATACATGTGACCATGGTTGCAAAAGTCGCTAGACGCTCCTAGGTCGTAACAGGTCCTTGGAGCGAGTAATCGGAGAGTACTCGGCCCTAGGCAGGAGTACTCGGGTAATACGCAGGAAGTACTCGGCCTCGAAACAACTCCTTGGAGCGAGTACTCGGAGAGTACTCGGCCTTGGAGATTGACTTTTACAACAGTGCATGTGACTAACAACTTTCAAAGTGTTTATCATTAAATAGTTTTGGTCAAACTACTTTTCATCTGGGTTATCAAACATAATTATTTTCAATAACTCAAGTGAGGGTTCTTTGAAATCATTGAAACATTGTTTTGCGATTCAACATCATCAACATTATACTTTAGTACAACTTGAACGTTTATCATCATAACATAACATGTAACACGGTACTCATTATTGTAAACAAACTTAGTCACATCTTGTGTATATCTTTATGTCATTAGTACTGAGTGATCACAACAAGAGAAAGCGGGCACATTAGGACAAGGTCGGACTTAGCTTTAAATCTATTTTATAGCTAACTGCGGATTGGGCGCATTTACGGGAATATGGAGTTGGTATTAATTAATTTTAACATTATGTGCCATATTGGACGCATTTATGGGAATACAAATTTGGTGTTGATTGACTTTAACAGCATGGGTCGTATTGGACGCATTTACGGAAATACGAAGTTGGTGTTAATTAACTTTAACAGCATGGGACGTATTGGACGCGTTTATGTCAACTTGGGTCTAACTCAGAACGTAGTTTGGGACTTGACCGTAAGTTGGACAGTCGTAGACTGACCACATCATTATACTCGATGTTAGTTTGGGTTACAACAATCTTATTACTACCTTTATGTTATAAATTCTTTGTGTTTTAAATCAATTATTAGTTTTGTCACTTCCTTTCATAAATCATTGTTGTATGTTAATTAAACCTATGTATCTCACCAACTATTCGTAGTTGACAGATATTTTTCACATGTTTCAGGGAATCAAGGATAGATACATTCAGGGACAACTAAAGAGACCTAGTTAAGATAGATCAAGATCAAGAAACAAGCTAGGATGGATTAGACACTCACTTAATCCTTTTTGTTTAATCATCTTGTGTATTCTTCTTTTGTAAACAATATTTTTGAGGTATATTAGTTGTATTCTTTTGGTAGTTAGATATGGTATGTATTAAAACTACACTTAACATTATGAAAAATTGTAAACATTGTGGTTGTTCTTCCTTAATCTTGGATATGATTCAATTGATCAGTCGTCACCGCACCGTGGATTCCGCACGCAACGCAGAGTGTGACAGGTTGGTATCAAAGCCAAGGTATAGAGAACTAGGAAAAACCCAATATTAATGACCTAGACTATAACCTATGCTACCCAATAGGACTAACTGTTATAAGCTTAAGAATTCGTAGAATTTAAGCGAGCTTGAGATACATAAGTCTGCTTTAAGCTTTGAGATCTTAGGAATAAATTTTCTGAATGGTTTTCAAAATCAAGGAGTTTAGGGTCGGGATTCTGTATTCTTAGAATTTGGATTGTACTTCTTAATGTGTTTCAACAAAAGGAATTTAGGATTTGGATTATTTATTCTTAGAACCCGAACTAAATTTCTCAACATGTTTTCATCAAAGGATTTCAGAGGCAAGGTTCTGTATTCTTAGTTTCCTTGATCCGAAATTGTGAGGCCCCACTTCTGGGCGACCCCACGTACGTTGGTTTCGTCATAACACATAGCTCTTAAACTAAAAACTTTCATAGATAGCAGCGGAATTTAAAACATAGTTTGTCAAACATGAAATAATGTCTTAATTAAAACATAGTTGATTGCCAATGCCACCGGACTCTCTTTATCTGAATGCCTGAGCTCCTTACCTTCTCTGACCAAAGCTTAACCTGACATACATGCTAAATCAAGTCAGCTTATGCTGGTGAGTTCTAGTTTTCATAAAAATAAAATCTTTACTGTACTTAAAACATTAGCATTCACTGTTGACCGAAGTCAACAGTCTCAATCACCCTGAACATAACACATTTCATATACATAACATACGTGACATCATTACATCAATCATACGGTGAAGGAACTTCGTCGTCAATTGCTGACCTGGAATCAGCCAGGCTTATGCGGCACAAGACTCTATAACTATCAACCCGCAGCTGATAACTCATGCATGCATAAGATTTCTTTAACTATCAACCAAAGTTGACAGCTCATACCGGTACAAGACTTCTTTACATAAATCAATCATACCTCACATATACATAATCATAACACACATTCATTTACATCATCACAAACATTATCTTTATCATATCCACTGTCTTTAACAGTGGGCTTATACCGGCATAAGTCTCCATACCCAGTTATAGTCGTGGTTGACTATCATACCCAGTTATAGTCGTCGTTGACTCTCATACCCAGTTATAGTCGTGGTTGACTCTCATACCCAGTTATAGTCGTGGTTGACTCTCATACCCAGTTATAGTCGTGGTTGACTCTCATACCCAGTTATAGTCGTGGTTGACTCTCATACACAGTTATAGTTGTGGTTGACTCTCATACCCAGTTATAGTCGTGGTTGACTCTCATACCCAGTTATTCATCTTCCTATAACACGTATAGGAACATCATTCCTTCATCATTCATGACACACTAGCATCATATGATCATTCATCGTATTCATCATAACATCATAACATTACATGCTAGTCTCTTATCATCATGACCTCATCACGTTGTCCTAATATCTTAGGAATCATCATATTATGAAATGCCAGTATCATTTCATCATACTATCATAACATCCTAGCAATGAATATATATCATGCTATCATCATATCATCAGATCATACATTCTGGCATTCATGAACTTTTCATACTAGCATCTTATCATCATAGCATTCTGCCCTAGCAGCAAAGGCACATATCATATCATAATATCTCATGCTAGCATCTTTATCATCATGTCATCACTTACATGTTACAATAGAATCTATTCCTCGTATCATACATTATACCTTCATCCTAGCAGCCTAAGATTTCATCATAGCGTGTTATCATAAATCTCATCATCATGTCTTACTAACATGCACTTATCATACTTAGCATATCTTCATGCACAAATCATGTTAATACATAAACATGCATACATAGTCATGGCATATCATTATCCATTCATAATCATCTTAAGCACATAACATCATGAATATAACATTAAGCATGTATGCCAGCCCAAAACATTAATCATAAAAATAGGGCGTCTAGAACTCACCTGATGTCTCACGGTAGCAAAATCACTCACAACTGGTGCTAATGGTATAGTCCTGCATTAGTTTACGTATAATATGTTATATACGTTTTAACATACTGATTAAATCTTTTCTGAACGCCCAATGTCAAAGACATTGCCTTAATAGCCATCAAATCGTTAATGTTGTTGATTATCAAGCTAAAACAGTCTCTATACAGTTTAATGGCTTAGGAATGATCAATCCTTGTTATTGATTGTGATTAGTTTGAAACACTTCGATTTAACCTTGCATATCAAAATTAATCAAACTAATCACCTACCTTGTCATAATCAAAAGGTTTAAACAACTATAACCATTGTTATGATTCCATGCAAACCGGGCATTACAACGGCTCAAAACAAGGATTTACCCGTTAACAGTTCGAGTTTTTTACTTATAATCAATCCTAACCATTATCTAGGCAATAATCAACAATCCTAACTATAGCATCGCGTTCAAAACAAGATTTAATCAATCATTACCAATCTAGAAGGTTAGAATGAACCATTACCTAATCCGACGGAGTTTTGCGGTTAAAAAGACGATCCGGGCTTGCAGAAACGTTCTCTGGTTCGATCTAAACCTTGAGAAGCCTTCAAAATTGAAGTTTTGATGGATTGGATGCTGATTTTATGTGTGAGTTCGAAATCGTCGAAGATAAGGATGAAATATGTATTCTAGATGAAAAATCGACTTTTTAGACCCAAGTTGCGTCCGGATGACCTCAGGCGCATCGCCCCACCCAGCGAAGATCCAAACAATTAAGAACTAGACTACCCCATCAACCACAACAGATATTCATATATTTTTGAGTTTGGCAGGCTATTATAGAAGATTCATCGCGAATTTCTCGAATTGCTTTGCCCCTCACGACTTTGACCCAGAAAAGTCAAGCGTTCATATGGAGACAGAAACAAGAAGATGCATTTCAACTCCTTAAACAAAAGTTATGCAACTCCCCTATTCTTAGTCTTCTAGAAGGCAACGATGATTTTGTTGCTTACAGTGATGCTTCAAACCTTGGTCTCGGATGTGTACTTGTGCAACGAGACAAGGTCATTGCGTATGCTTCTAGACAAATCAAGGTTCATGAGAAGAGTTACACTACTCATGGCCTCGAGTTAGGTGTTGTGGTCTTTACACTATAAGATTTGGAGACACTACCTGTATGGTACCAAATGTGTCATATACACGGACCACAAGAGCTTGCAACACATTCTAAATAAGAAAGAGCTCAATATGTGACAAAGACGATGAGTAGAGCTTCTAACAAATTACAATTGTGAATTTCGCTACCATCCGGGTAAAGCCAATATGGTGGCAGAGGCTCTTAGTCGCAAGGAACCAATCAAACCTATACGAGTTAGAGCCATGGAGATCAACACACAACCCAATCTGAAAGACTTGATTCATATTGAGCAACAAGTTCTGGTAAACGATCAGATAAAACAAGAGCTAGACTGCGGGGTTGAAGATAAGTTGTAACCTCGATATGACAGTTGGATTTAAAAGTAAGAAGAGTTGTGCACCCTCATTTGAAACGAGGTACATAAGTCACGATATTCATTTCAACTGGGAGACGACAAGATGTATCAGGATTTGAGGACCTCAACTGGTGGCCCGGAATGGAGAAAGACATCGCGTGATACGTAGGGAAATGTCTAACTTGTTCAAAGATCAAATTAGAACATCAGAAATCCTCAGGTCTTTTGCAGCAACTTGAAATTCCTCAATGGAAATGAGAATAAATTTCCATGTATTTCACCACCAAGCTGCCAAGTACTCCGCGGGGTTATGATTCATTTTTTTGAATTGGGTTATTTTCGATAGACTCACCAAATCAGCTCATTTCCTTCCTATCCGAGATGATTATAAGATGGAGAAGTTGCCCACGTCATACATAAACAAAATCGTTGCACGTCGTGGAACACCAACATCAATCATATCCAATCGTGATAGTCGTCCCACTTCTCGCTTTTGGCAATCATTAAAAAAGGCTTTGGGAACTCGTGTTAATCTCAGCACGACGTATCATCCTCAAACCGATGGTCAAAGCGAATGGACTATCCAAACATTAGAGGACATGCTTCGTTCTTGTGTTATCGACTTCGGAGGAAGTTGGGACACTCATATTCTGCTCATTTAGTTTTCATATAACAATAGCTACCATACAAGTATTCAATGCGCACCATTCGAAACTCTTTATGGTAGAAAGTGCCAATCACGTATCTCTTTGACCGAGTTTTGTGACTCACAAGTCGTATCACCTGAACTCATTTAAGAAAAAACGGATAAGATCTCAATTATCCAATCTAGGCTTAGGGCCAGAGACTGGAAAAAGAGTTATGTCGATCAACGTCGGAAGCCGCTTGAGTTTCAAGTTGGTGACCGAGTCTTATTAAAGGTTTCTCGCTGGAAAGGCGTTGTCCATTTTGGGAAGAAAGGAAAACTTGATCCTAGGTACGTTGGACCCTTTGAAATCCTAAAGAGGATCGGTCCTATAGCCTATAAACTCAAACTTCCAGTCGAGTTAAGCAACGTTCATGACACTTTTCATGTGTCTAATCTCAAGAAATGCTTAGCCGATCAAGATATTCAGATTCCATTACAAGACATCCAAATTTGAAACAACATGCAGTTCCTAGAACAACCAGTCGAAATCATGGATCATGGAGTCAAGAAACTTAAACGTAGCCGAATCCCTATCGTAAAGGTACGATAGGAGGGCAAACATGGTGCAGAGTTCAGCTGGGAACGTGAAGACCAAATGAAACTCAAGTACCCTCATCTTTTTACATTTGCTTCAGCTAGTTAATTTCGGGATGAAATTCCTTTAACTAGGTGAGACTGTAACATCTGTACATTTTCATTATCGTCATCAATAACAGTGAACAACAACATGCATCTTAGTCTGTGTATTATAGCATCAATGTGAAAATATGTGCAATAGTGTAACAAAGCATTAGTTTTTATTTACTTTGTATGAAGTATAATATATATATATATATATATATATATATATATTGTCATATTTTTTTAGCAAGGACACTGTCATAATATATCGAAATAGTGGTGGGCTGGCGGCTGAGTTGGCAGGTAGCTTGAATCTACATATGCCCTATACATATACTATGTTCGATATATTGGGATGGTGTTAGTGCATAGCGTTATGGCAAAGAATATCACAAATAAAAACATTAAACCAAATCGTGATGCGTAAGGAACACCCGATATCTTTATGGGTGACGATCCATAAAGATATCAACATTGCACTTATCGTTTCGAGTAAACGTTATTAAAAACAGAAAATAATCAAAAGCATACATAATTACGGGAATACAAGTAAATATGTTTATTGATGGTTTAAAACAGAAGAATATTTCAAAACGCGTAAAATTTTATATTTTATGTTTACTAATTATGGAACTCATCAAATACAACATAAAATGATTAAAACATGAACGTTAAAACACGATATCGCGAAATCGTACAAGATCAACGCGCGTACCACCCGGGCTATAAAAGCCCTAAGAACCTCATTTAATTCCCCACCCACTGGCTGCAACATCTCTAGATAAATTTGGAGCTTCCTCTCTCTAGAAACCCACAACCTAACTTCTTCATTTCTTAACTAAATCTCAACATCTTGGCGTCAAAAGTTTCCTATCATCATCTACATTCAAGAAGTACAAGGGATCCGGGCTCTAAGCATCACAAACGAGGTATAATCGAACTCAAACATTCGGTTTCAAGGGTTTTCTATAACGCGGAAACCTTTAAGCACAAAACCAGTTTAAAGTAATACAAAACCCAACAAATAGTATCCATTCGACTTTAGAAATACTTGGATAATCTTGGTTTAAGCCTGGTGATGTTGTACGAGGTTCCAAGGATCAGCTATGTTAGCATCGACATAAGAAATAGTTGGGCCATTAGTATCGATGAAGCAGGAAGAAGACAACTCTTTTTTCGATACTATTAGTATCGACGAGGCTGGAACCGGCTATCCTATTTAACGATACTAGCAAAATCGACATCCTCCAACTGGTTGAGACTTTACGACCATCGATATTATTAAGATCAACGTCCACACCATCAAAACTAACACCCCATCCATACTAAAAGTATCGATGGGCACCCTTGGAACTGGCCAAACTTTTGGTCGATACTACTAATCTCGACGACCCCCTTATCAGCCTCAGACCATCGATATCAAAAACTTGATGAAGTCCAAGGAAATTAGGACAAGTGAGCATCGATTTTAACCGGCTTAAGGGCACTTAAGATCGACTCCAAGAACTTGTCGATACTAGTAGTCTCGAAGGGACTAAGTATACTAAGTGGCTGTAAATACTATTAATATCGACACCACACTTAGCCACGGCCCTTCGAACCTTCCATAACCACACCCAAACTCAATGGTTTCAATATAAGTAGCTTTAAAAGTCAAGGCTTAGGTCCAAGAAGAAAAGGAATGAACATATAGGGCCTTAAAGGGGCTCTAATAAGGGTTTTGGAACTCTAAGTGTTCATAACTCTTGGACCATGGATAACCAAGTAGTTTATGACATGGTTGTACCCTGTATAACTCAACAATAAAGGTCAATTAGTAACACCAACCCATGGCCCTATTAATATTGGCAATATCGGTAGTTCATCACTTAACAATTTTTCAGTAATCTTAAATCACATAACATATATACGTAATGAATCAAGTAACAAGCTTAACTCGATGATAAACAAGTAAACAATTCAAACCACATCAATATATATGTATGAATACCATTATAGGATTCAGTTAGAAATCTCATACTTAGCCGCTTATACGGAATTGAGTCTACTGTTGTCAGGTGATATCATAGCCCTTCTTTTCTTATTTGAAACTATTTAGTGGTGATACATGTGACTAAAAAATTTCACAATATTTATCATTAAATAGTTTTGGTCAAACTACTTTCCATCTGGGTTATCAAACATAATTCTTTTAAATAACTTATTCAAATCATTGAAACATTGTTTTGGGGTTCAACATCATCAACATTAAACTTTAGTACAACTTTAGCGTTCATCATCATAACATATCATGTAACATGGTACTCATTATTGTAAACAAACTTAGTCACATCTTGTGTATATCTTTATGTCATTAGTACTGGGTGATCACAACAATGGAAAGCGGGCACATTACGACAAGGTCGGAGTTATCTTTAAATATGTTTTATAGTTAACTGCGGATTGGGCGCATTTACGGGAATATGGAGTTGGTGTTAATTAACTTTAACAACATGGGTCATATTGGACGCATTTACGGGAATACGGAGTTGGTGTTTATTAACTTTAACAGCATGGGCCGTATTGGACGCATTTACAGGAATACGGAGTTGGTGTTAATTAACTTTAACAGCATGGGCTGTATTGGACGCATTTATGTCAACTTAGGTCTAACTCCGACCGTAGTTTGGGACTTGACCATAAGTTGGACACGTCATTATGGACAGTCGAAGACTGACCACATCATTATACTCGATGATAGTTTGGGTTACCACAATCATGTTACTACCGTTATGTTATAAATTCTTTGTGTTGTAAATCAATTATTAATTATGTCACTTCCTTTCATAAATCATTGTTGTATGTGAATTAAACCTATGTATCTCACCAACTATTCATAGTTGACAGATATTTTTCACACGTTTCAAGGAATCAAGGATAGGTACATTCAGGGACAACTAAGGCAACCTAGTTAATTAAAATAGATCAAGATCAAGAAAAAAGCTAGGATGGATTAGAAACTCACTTAATCCTTTTTTTAATCATCTTTTCTATTCTTCTTTTGTCAAAAATATTTTTGAGGTCGAATAGTTGTATTCTTTTGGTAGTTAGATACGGTATGTATTAAAACTACACTTAACTTTATGAAATATAGTAAACATTGTGGTTGTTCTTCCTTAATCTTGGACATGATTCAATCGATCAGGCGTCACCCTGCCGTGGATTCCGCACGCGGCACAGGCTGTGACACTTACACATATGTAATCATGTTATATGTGCACATATGCATGGTGTTCTTCATCATTTTCTTTATAATAGACATGATTACATATATGTAATCAAGTTACATACGTATTTATATTGTTTCATTTGGTTGATTACATATCTGTAATCAGGTTACATAAGCTCTTACATTATTTAGTTTGGTTGATTACATATACATAATCACGTATATGTAACGCCCAGTAATACTTTTTATTTTTTTAAACTAAAAGCAACATAATAAATTTGTACTAGCAATACTTTTGATTTTTAGTTTCAAATATCGACTTGATATACACAATTTTTCAGTTTTAACTTTAAGAAATTAGGATATCAAGTGTCATGGCGTGTTCTTGTGGCTTCCTACGCTTAGCACGTTAATATCTCTTGTATGTTAACTGTCTCATATATATATATATATATATATATATATATATATATATATATATGTATGTAGGATTTGGCTCAAATAAGAACCCACCTTAATTGAGGAAACCCGATTAACTCCGACAAGATCAAACCAAATCTTTGGTTTTCATTTTCATTATCTTTATTATTCATGTACGAGAATATGTTATTTTATGTGTTTATGCAAATTCATCTCCGTTTGGGATCTTACGTCAGTGTAACGCAAACTTACACTTTCTTTAAATCCCGAACGGTAATGAATTTGCCAAAACACATAAAATAACATAGTATTGTACATGTATAATAAAAATCATGAAAACAAAAAACCAAAGATTTAGCTTGATCTTGTCGGAGTTAATTGGGTTTCCTCAATTAAGGTGGGTTAACAACCGATCCTTACCCTATATTTGTATATATATATATATACATTAATTAAAAATGAAGAAAAAAACTTACACCTTTATATTTACTTCAATGTGGGCCCAAAGTAATAAGATCTGGTTATTCGGTAAACGCAATAAGAAAGGGTTAATTTTTTGTCATCCCCATATATATATATATATATAGGTACTAGTCTAGTACCCGCGATTTGCAGCGGAAAACACAACACTTAAGTCGGATGTTTTAAAGGTTTGCATGGTTCGTTTTTGAGTCATAACCATAACAAAATCAATTTTTTTAACTTTGTAGTTAACTAAAAATGATTTTAACCACTAACATAAAAGGCAAAATGCACCAAAAATGTCAAAAAATGATTCATTTGAAACAATTGTAAGTTTGCGTTACACTATCTGATGTAAGCAGTGTAACGTAAACTTACACTTGTTTTAAATTCTATACGGTGATGAATTAGCAAAAACACAAAAAAGAAATCCCCTATTTATGTATAATAAAAACAATGAAAAAAACCAAAGATTTGGGTTGATTTGGTCAAAGTTAATGGGTTATCGCAATAAGGAAGTGTTGACAATTGAACCATATATATATATATATAGGGATTGAATCCTATGAAAACCCAACCTTAGAGAGAAAACCCTTAAACCCTATGTGAGCCACTCATTTGAAATCTTGAAAATAAATATGTGGTCCAAATTAAACCTGAATAAAAAATTAGATTTTGAATAAACAAATCATTTTTAATGTAGGTTAATGTGGACCACATATTTATTTTGAAGATTTCAAATGAGTGGCTCACATAGGGTTTAAGGGTTTTCTCTCTAAGGTTGGTTTTCATTGGATTCATTTCCTATATATATATACATAGATACACATATATATACATATATATAGGGAAGTGTTTAAATAATAACTCACTCTTAAAGCAATAACCCAGATAACTTTGCCAAGATGAAGCCAAATCTTGGATTTTTTTTTAACATCATTGTAACACATTTAGAACACTATGTTCTTTTATGAGTTTGTGAAAACTAATCAACGTTTAAGAGATATCATCGTTGTAAGTTTTTATTTACAGCACTGTAACTGTTTTAGGCCCAAAACTTACAACGATGTAAACTCTCAAATGGTGATGAATTTTTGCAAACTAATAAAAGAACATAGTGTTCTAAATGTGTTACAATGATGTTAAAAAAATCCAATATTTGGCTTCATCTTGACAAAGTTATCTGGGTTATTGCTTTAAGAGTGGGTTATTATTTGATCACAATCCTATATATATACACACACACGTACACGTACGTTGCTTGAGCAAAAGTACAAGCATAACATATGATTGTCTGGTTTTTCTTCTTTTAATATGCCTAAACGTGTTCTCTGAACAAGTCTATTAGCCATGTTATATGATGAACGCACTACACTACTGTGACTTGCCAAAATACGTAGTAAGTCGACCAAATACATTGACCACAACTAAGAAATCCAAGACTCTATTTTGGAATTATTTATTTATTTATTTTTTGAACGTAGAAGGTCTCAATTTTGTGAGCCCACTATTTCCAGTTCATGTCACCAAGGTCGAGTTATCTGGACCTCACATAAGCCCCACAGCCACCCTAGAAGGAAACCCCACGAGGAAAACTCCTGACCCCCCTCAGACCCATTTTTTGTTGCGGGAGGATTTCGAACACGAGGCCTCCTATTTGAAAGACTCTAACTCGGGATACTGCTGGGGCACTACCTCGTTGATTTGGAATTATATAGGAACTCACTTAATTCGATGTTCATCGTTGGGAAGTCGCAGCTTTTTTATTTAGCCACTTGTAGCAGAATATCTGTGAGCCACATTGATAACCCGTGTACGCATGCACACAGTACTAATGCATGCATGCTTTCAATTATTTTATTTTATTTTATTTATTTATTTATTTTCATTTGTGTATGTGTTAAAAAGTGTTTGTGTAATGTCTTAACCCAACTAAAACTAGCGTATAACTATTACTAAATGTTTTTGGCAACAATGCCATTATCAAAGGTGCTAGTACTAATGCATTATATATGCTATCCTAATAATAATAACACATAGGTATACAAACAAGTATGCAACACATAACATTCAAATCTAATTTTAACTTAAACTAAAGTATTTTATCCTTATATTTGTTTATAACTCAAGAATAACATCTTTAACAAAATCTGTGTAACATTCCAAATATTACAAAAATGTAAATAGGGAGAGTATAAGAAAACTCGCACGTTTTTACTTTATAATTATCCAGATAATGCTTGCTTATGATTAGGTAAAAATAGATCACCAAACCAACCTAAGTTTATATCAAATAATATAACTTAGATCTTTCTTATTATTTGTTTATATTTGTCCATATAATCTTCTTTTCATTTGTGCTTACATATACTAGTTTGAAAATGTTTTATAACTTTTGTAATGAAATAGAATAAAAAGTGCTTAAATAAAATAATAAATAGAATAATGTTTTTACAATTTTTTTATAATTGTTATTCTAAACATAAAATAAAAATTTACAAAAGTTTATATCATGTTAATATATGGATTTATGAATTTAGAATAATTAGAAAATGACTTATAAATATTTATAAGTTAAAAATGGTTTAAAAAATGTTATCTTTAAAAGCATATGTATGTTTATTAATATTTTTGAAAAATTTTAGTTATATGTCATTTCTGGAATTTTTTAGAATTTTTAAAAATGTCTTAGTATTTTTATATATATTTAAATAGAAAAATAATAAAAATTTTAAATCTAAAAAATTCCCAAATTTTTACAGAATGTTAGAAATAGTATTTTAGAATTTATGGATTTTTTAGAAATTTTGGAATTCATTCGGATAGTGAAATAAAAAAATAAAAGAAAACAAGTGTTTTAAACAAAACTCGATTCAGAGTGGATTCGAACCTGAGTACTTCCTTTTAAATCTTTTTAACCAAACGCTCAAATCGAATATAGATTCATATGAACCCTAATTCGAATTTGATCCAAATCCGTTCGATTAAGTACGTGTTAGGTCTTAGAATCATGGGATTTTGTTCCCCATCAAATTAAAAACCGATTAGAATGCATTTATTTCTTACTTGGATTGATGAATGTTTGGTTGAGTTCAAGTTCCCTTCAGTCACGAGTGTTCTTGAGTCAAATCTGAGAGCTCTAGTCGATCACAAAGAGGATTTCGAGCGTGGTTTCGTTCAAAATGTTACAGTTAGTAGAAGCCTATGATTGTTAGTGTTATTGAGTTTGATTCAATTGATTTTGATGGTTGGGTTAACGCAACCATCCGAGAGGAATCAAAAGACGCATTAAAGGTTGTTATTAACTTGTTTTTATGAGCTAAACACGTTTGAAATTCGTTTTGGATCATAAAGCATCAAAAACTCGTTCGTTTGGCGTTAAAAAAATTTTTGTATTAAAGTAACAACTCGAAACAAATTTAGAATGCAAAATCAACTAAAAATCATGTTTGTCTTAAATTTGTAACGAGTTGGAACAAATTTTTTTATATAAAGTTTACCTCTCTTTTGTTTAAACATTCATAGTTTTTTATATTATATTTTTATTTAAAAAAAAAAAGATAAACCATTATATATACTCGTCTCATTTTTCTTTTCAATTATGTTATAGCTTCGGCTAGGCTTTTAGTGTTTTGCCGCTATTTTTATCATTCTAACGAGCATAAAAATATAAAATTAATTTGGATTTTTTCCTAAAAATGTTAAATTACATCACTATATATTACATCACTGTAATTACCATTATAGAAAAAAAATATATAAAATAATATGTTATCTTTATGCTCGTTACATCGATGTAAATAAAAAACATGAGAAAAAATTAAAAAAGTTAGTCGAGATTATAACTTAAAAAGAAAAAACATCACTGTATATTAAATTACTTTAATTTGTCTTCGTTAGAAAAAAGAAATAAAAAAATATGTTATGTTTTATGCCCGTTGCATCAATGTAAAACGTGAATTATTTCATTTTGTATTACATTACTTTAATTTATCGTTGTTAAAAAAAATTAAAATAGTGTGTTATGTTTATGTTCGTTACATCGATGTAAAATGGGATATTTGGGAAAAAATTAAAAAACTAATATACATTAAAACGAAAGTAAAAAGAAAATATTACATTATTGTAAATAATAAGTTACATCACTGTAATTTACCATTGTTAAAAAAATTCAAATTAATTTGTTATCTTTTAAGCTAATTACAATGATGTAAATACGGATCATCTAAAAAAAATTAAAAAACCTAGTCAAGAATATAATAGAATTAAAAAGAAAAATGAGACAAGTAATGGAGCAGTTTTTATAAAAAAATAATATAATATAAAAAAGTTATGAATGTATAAAAAAAGAAGGGGTAAAGTTTTGATAAAAATTAGATTAATTAAAATATATTAGATGGTGACAAGTGTCACCGCCATACTAAATCCAGCTTTTTAATTAGAACAAAATGTCTAATTAAAGGTTTTTATTTGAACATTTCCTTACATATATATATATATGGTTTGGTTCCTTTGTTAACACATGTTTATTGCGTTAACCGAATAATTACATCTTATTACTTTGGGGCCCAAATTAAAATAAATCTAAAGGTGTAGGTTTTCTCTTTTTTATTAATGTAAGTGGGCCCAAATTAATTAAATTGATTAAAAAAGAAAAAAACATACACCTTTAAACTACTTTAATGTGGGTCCCAAAGTAATAATATGTAGTTATTCGGTTAACGCAATATAAAAAGGTTAATTTTTTATCATCTCCCTATATATATATCTAGGATTGTGAACAAATAATAACTCACTCTTAAAGCATTAACCCAAAATAACCCGTCAAGATTAAGCCAAATCTTGGACTTTTTAAACATCATTGTAAGACATACACAACACTTTCTTCTTTTATGAGTTTGCGAAAATTTATCACCATATGTTGCTTCGAAACCGAACCTGACTGCATGCCTCCCGTCATGTCCATCATAAGACAGTGACAAAGTGTTTGGTAAATTATGCATCTGTTCCGACCTCCAGTCGGGTTGGCCCCCCAGGCGCGATAGATGGGGCTTTCTGGAAAGTTTGTTTGTGTGTCGTATTACTCATAACACGCAAGTAGGACATTATCATACATCCTACGATTCTATTCAAAGCAGTCATTCAAGTATGTCACGTATGATAATCACGAAGGTTTCCATTTCTGGAAAGTTGCTATTTTGGAAACTTTCTATTTTTTCTATTTTTGGAAAGTTTAGTTATGAAATCATATTTCATCAAACCAATACTTCTAGCATGTTCCTAGAACACATTTAGCACGTATATGAGTATTGAAAGATACCAAAATATCACATTTAGTATTTTTCCCGATTAAAAGTTTTCTTATTTAGTAAGTACTCGTTTAAAAATTCGTTTTCACATATCAAAGTCCCAAATATGTTTCTATGACATTCCTAAACACATTTCAACACTAGCATATCATCAAATCATGCTAAATCATTGAAATCCATCGTTTTGGTTTTAAAAGTTACTATAAATAGTAAGTTGTTAACGAACGTTGTGTTTTCACAAATCTAACTAACCAAAAATGTTTCTATTCATTCTAATAGACATAAATCATCATATAATAACATCTAGCATGTCTAGATGATCATCTATCAATGACATGCATGTTCAAAGTTTCCATTTATAGTAAGTTTTACACAACTTTACCAAATGTTACCAAAACTCAATCCCACATATTCATATACTTTAAATCAGTCAAAATACACAAATAAACATTCAAGAACATCACAAAATCCGTGCATATGAGCCATTTGGAGTTGCATGTGAGTGTATACCCATGCATATGGGTTTTCATGCATAATGAACTATAGAAACTACCTCAAGGACACTTGGATGGTTAGGATTTGAGCTGGACTGGTGATATGGAGCTACAATAACCAATGATGGTAGAGTTCCAGTAATTTGTTGGCTGCAAAAATCCTTCTAATGCTCCCTTTGAGCTCCAAATGCTACCAAGGCCTCCAAGGATGCAAAAATGAGGCTTTGTGTGGGTTAACAGAGGATTAGGGTTTGTTTGAAGAAGGTTTGCAGGCAAGATTGCAACTGATTCCTGTTTGGGGTAAAAGAGTTGAGAGTGGGAAATGGCGTTGCTTTTATAGAGTTTTTGACCTTTGGGGCTCGTCGCGTACCGCCAAGAGAGTCCCCTGTGACTCTCGTCATACCGCCAAGGACAAAATAGCCGAGTTGTTCACCAAGACACGCCGTGTACCGCCAAGGTGGAAAATGATCGGTCGACGCATACAACCGCGAGTTTCAGCTGAATTCAAAACTCCCGCCCACTTGTCGAGTACCGCAACGAGTTTCGCCGGGATTCTTCGCGTACAGCGAAGGATTTGGTTTCCAGATTTTCAATTTTGTTTATCTGGTTTCTTTCGTGTTCAATTCGTATCGTTTATTCTAAATGCTTAGTTCGTGTTAACACATAATCACATATAAACGCATTTGTTTGTTCAATTCATTGTTTCGTTAGCTCACCAGCGTCCGTGTAATCATGACTCGTGTGTGATTCGGTAATTCCTCGAATTATCAATTCATAAATGTTTGTACTCGACTTTGTGAAACGTTTGCACACTTGATTAATCATAATCAATGTGTAATGTACAATTCGATAATTCCCCGAATTATCGTTTTGCAATTGAGTTTGTGTTTGCCACACTTGATTTCCAAAATCAATGTGTAATGTATGATCCGATAATTCCTCGAACTATCGTTTCGCCATGGTTTGTGTTTTACTCACTTAATTAATCCTAATTAAATGAAATGCAAGGAATATATATGTGATAAAGAAATTCGTAAGCGCTGCAATTTACCTGAAATTGCCGGGTGTCACAGAAAATATGAAAGAAAGTAAATAACATAACACACAAGATTTATAAGAGGAAAACCCTTAATCCCTTAGGATTGCCGGCATAAAAACTTCGAGAGGTGACAATTGTCACTCTGCCTAGTTTTTAATTAAAGAACAAACAAGAAATATAAAAAAAATAAGCGCAAGCGATTGATTCTAAGTGAATGTGTAAGTACATGGAAGTGTTTTTGAGTGTGCAGATGTCTTGTTATGATCTTTTCCTCATTATTTATACATAAAATTATAAAGGATATATCCTCGTCGTTCATAGTATTTCGCTACAAATCCGCTCATATCTGGACTTCTTTAGATTACCATTGTCAGCTTCATTTGATCCATGATCATATATGTTGAACTTCCATGACCGGATTATCAGGAATAATTGTTGAGATATGTTAAACCTACATACTAAATTCGAAAGAGAAGACTACACAATATATATTATTTATCCATAATTAAGAAAGTTGTTTTAATAATGAGCCTTTCGTATATGCGCTGCAAAAAAATATAGATGTGAGTATATGAATATATTCAAATATTCCTACAATATGCTCAATGCTTTCTAATTCCAAAATATCCCAAGCGATTCTTACAAATTTGGTGCTAAACTATTGCCCCCAGATTTTTTACTGCTAGTATTCGATGGGATACAACTATAAAAATAAGTACTTTTAAGTTTAAACATTCAAAATTTTAAATTACAATCAAGTTGATCGAACAGTTAAGAAACCACATCGGTTTTTGAGGATCTCAGAACCGTTTGATTATTTTACAGGATACAATCATAACTGATACCCTTATTCTTAGTCGTCTTCTTTCTTTGTTCATCCGGTAAGTTTCTTTCTTCTTCCTTCTAAGGTTTTACATCGTTTTTATAGAAATGTTTGTCTCATCTTCTTATCAGACTTCGAAACATCTCTAGATGTTTTCCAAAATCAAGCCAAGCAAAACATTTTTATTTTTGACGATGACTGCATGTCACACCCCGAGCCGACGGGACGGATCGACTTCCCCGCTGGGCGGAAGGTTCCCGGGGCGTGATATCGTGAGTGATAATCATGATGATCAGATTGTTTACATAGCATCAATGTTAAGAATAGCTAAAGCAAAATATAGCATTAAACTAGGATTACAAAGTTAAATTACAAATGTCAATGTTTGATAATTTAACTAAGTAAACCTATCAAAAGAATCAAATGTTTACTATCTTGTAACTGTACAAGATGTCAAAAGTGATTCGTATTAATAACAAAAGATGTGCTTTCTAGAAGTCTACTAGATCCTCTATCTGGGCATCCTAGTATGCAATCCTATGCCTTAGCTTAAACCTGTGCATCACCTGAGAAAGCATGTAAGGAGACAAAGTCAACACAATGGTTGGTGAGTTCATATAGTTTAAAAGTTGAAAATAGCTTTAGCAAACCCCTTTCGGTAAAACCTTAACCTCATTAACATCACATGTAATATCCAAATCGGTATGCTTATATATAGGGCATACGAAAGGGTCGAGCTTACAACCTGCCCAGACGCCATCCCACCACATACTAATCCGTATATGACACTGTTGTTAAGGATAATTAAGCATTTTACCTACCATTCAATCCAGTCTTCATCATAGCTTTAGTATACTATTTCAAAGTTTACAAGTTTATAGCATTCATGTAGATTAGCTTTAGAGTAAGATGTACAAGCACCATTGTTTCACAAATCATAGTTTAGCTTTCACCAATCACATGCGTGGGTACAAGCTTTGCTCTAGCAATGTTTAGCATTTACGTAGTCCATGGCTAGATACAAGCTTTTCTCTAGCAATGTTTAGCCATTACGTATCTCATGAATTGGTTTAGGCTTAGCATTCGAATAGTTTAGCATTTACGTATCTCATATATGCAGATACAAGCCTTGCTCTAGCAATGTTTGGCAATTACGTATCCCATATATAGACACAAGCTATGCACACACATAGTTTAGCATTTACATATCTCATATATAGACACAAGCCTTGATCTAGCAATGTTTGGCATTTACGTATCTCATATATAGATAAAAGCTTAGCATCCTCATAGTTTAGCTTTCACGTATCTCAATGCATGGGTACAAGCTTTGCTCTAGCAATGTTTAGCAATTACGTAGCCCATAAATAGATACAAGCTTAGCATTTAGCATACAATCATAGCTTTGAGCATTTAGTTTCAAGCATATAGTTTGAGCATATAGTCTGTAACATTAGCATTGTACATGTAGTTTAAGCATAGAGTTTATAGCATAAGCCTTGAGCATATTGTCTGAGCATAGAGTTTATAGCATAAGCATCGAGTATATAGTCTGAGCATAGAGTTTACAGCATAAGCATCAAGCATTTAGTTTAAGTCTTAGTATCTAGCTTCCCACATAAGAGTTACAAGCTTAAGCATTCGTATAAGCATCATGAGTATGTGTAAAAGCATTTAGTAAACATTTAAATAATTGTTTAACATGTTTAAATTAAAATGTATAACATGCTTCTCAGTCCCGAGGTAAAAACAAATATGTTTGAAAATGGACAAATGAACTCACCTTGTGTTTGAAGCGGTTGACTTATCTTAACTAAAATGCACGCGCTCGTTGTAGTATTCATTGTTGTGTTCAAGATCCTGTATTGATTTCACGTGGTTTGTAACTTATAAGTACAAGTTGTAGTGAACTCTATGTGTGTATGTGTTAGCCCTAAAGTTGGCTAACACTTGTGAGTCTCGGTCTTCATTCGGCCCTAAGTTACTTGTGATCACTTATGTTAATTTGACATGTCTTCACATTGTATGTTAAGTTCACTTGTTTGCCATCATTAGGCTCTTAGTAGTTTGTTGCCTCGTAATTGTAACAATTTAGTGTTTCAACATGTGGTTACTAACTTACTTTGTTTCCTCTTTGTTTTTTAACTCCTTTCCATCTTTGTTGTAGTTTAAGATGTAAATCCCACACAAGTGATCACTAGTATTAATTCAAAGTGTTTTTACTTTATTTATCATTTGGGCCGAATGAGCCAAAGTGGGCCGCAATAATCCAATTAGGCCGAATAATCTTGGCCAAGTAGGCGTTGTTTGGGCCGATGCATGGGCCTAGTCCAAACGAGTAATGGGCTGATATAAAGGGTTTTGGACCTATGCAGCCGCTTGGGCCAATGGTTTAGTCCTGGGCCGGCAGTTGAGTGGGCCGAAAGGTTGGCCTGATCACACGATGGTATTGGACCAAGATGATTTAAGCTGGGCCGAAACAAGACCTAGGTTCGTGAAGGTTTCAGTTCATGGGTTCGTCGACTATTAACAGGTTTGTGGCTAGAAGCTTCGGTCAAGGGTTCGGTACTGGTGGTGGGTTCGGTGTTCCCGGGTGGGTTCGGCTGAACTCCAAGGTTCGGCCACACATAGTGCAGCCCAAGGTTCGGCCATGGCTTGCTATGCATGGATCCACGAAGGCCGAAGGTTCGCAGCCATATATAGAAGGTTCGGCTAAGACATGAGACTAGGTTCGTGGTTCTTGGTTCGCTGGTAAAGGTAGTTCAGTCATAGCATGGTTCGTGACTAACCAGGTTCGTGAGTTATGCATGTAAGGTTCGGTTGATTGTCTGCCAAGCTTAGGTTCGACCGGTTAGAGGTTCGCTGAAGTGAGCCGGTAGTCATGTAGGTTCGGTGGTTGTTAGGGAAGGTTTGGCTGCCCTTGGGGATCCCTGTTAGCTCATAGGTTCGGCATCCAAAGGGTTCGGCCACGGTGAATAAGGTTCGGCCACCTGCGGGCTCAACCTAGAAAGGTTCGGCCGCCCCCGCCCCCCCCCTCCCATGTCCACGAACCAGTACACTATTCATCATCTTCCTTGATTTTCTGCATCATGCAAGCTCGACTTCGGCTTACCCCTTCCCTACCAGTTCGCTTTAGGCTTAGGGTGGGTGGAACCATCTCGTGAAGTGGTCATCCTAATCGGTTGAGAGTTAAGTATGAACACAGTGTCAAAAAAACCTAGTTTTCATGTGTTTCTTTGCTTCATACCTCGAAAATGGATGGACCAACACTCAGATCGGTTGTACTTTATGGTAGAGGACGTTGCTAGCTTCGTGTAGACACCAAAAACACGCGATTTCACCACCAAATGAGCAAGATCTTGTAGTTGGAAGTTGGAATTTAGAGAGAGGGAGAGTAAAACGGTTTTGGGAGGTTAGAGAGAGAAAAGGTAGTGTAATAAATGAGAGAAAAGGTCTCATTTAGACCTTATATACCCCGTGTAGGTTCGGGTTCGATTTCGTAGCTCGGGTCTCGTTTTCGTCGCGTTTCCGGCACACTACGCGCGTGTTTTGTAACTAGATTAAAGGGGATTTGTTTCTAAATATTTGAAAAGTGGTTATTCCTAGTAAATCTTTTAAATTAACTTTTCTTGAATTGTTTCTCGTAAATTATTATTTCTACGCGTTTTGTCGTTCGCGTATTCTATGCATTTTAAATTAAGTAACTTTTTATTTTTAATTTTCTATAAGATTGTGATTCCTAATAAATGTTAAACATTTAATTTTCTTAATTTAATGTCGTTCGTTTCGTTGTTCGTTTTCGTTTCGTCAGAACGTGTCACCTTCGCGCGTATTCGTTCGAATCGTCACCCGAACAAACACGTCGTTGGATTCACTTTCTGATTGTTGTTTTCTACTTTTCAGTCATCATTTCAGGACATTAAACTTTCAGATTTATTCGTACAGATCGTCACCTATACGAATAATTCGTCGGTTTAGCATTCTGTAACAACAACCGTTATGGTTTTGTTTTGTTTAACCTCACATACGTTTATACATAATAGCATCAAATCAAGCATCTGTGTGTCAGTTCTGTGTTGTCTGATGTGTTTCAAACTGTTAAGCCATGAGGTTTAAAGCAGATTTCAGACCAATAGCAGAATAGTTTAGTGTCAAGCATCATGTGTCAATAGCATATAAATAGTTTCACGTAGTGTGTACCTGAGTTACTGTGCAAGTTACTGTAGAGATCACTGTTCCGGCAACGCGTCCGGCACTGATGTTACACTGCATCAAGCTTATGTAGTTGTCTAAATCTTTTCCTACTAGTACTGTTTTTCGAAATTTCGATAAAGCCTTAATAGTTGATCAAGTATTCTGAAATACCCCTTTTCTTGAGTATGTTTTCTGGAATACCCCTTTTCTTTGGGGCTCTCTTATCTTTTTCCTGATATGATAAATGATTTTTCCAAGTCACCCAACTCTGTTTTCCGCAATTGATGCCCATGGTTTGGCTACTTCTATACACCCTGTGTGATTTAAACCAGCATTATGGTTTAAATATTGGCATTCCTGAACTAGACCTAATATTCCAACTTCGCGCCGACACATTCTCCCGTTTTGTCCATCCAAGAAGGAGTGGTTCTCCCCATCTTAGTTCTTTAGATTACCATGAATGAAGACGAATGGATAAACAAGTTTTTCTTAGTTAAGAGGAGGTTTATCCATGATGGAGAGATATTACCCCTCAAATGGGTAGAAAAGGGTAGGATCATAGGTTATTTTTATTTGTTTTTGCTTATTTGAGTATATTACTTATAAGTAATGTTGTATATGTCTCATCCCCAAAGTTTGAATCCTTGATTGCTAAGAGTGAAGATGTCGAAAGTAAATTGCGAGCCCTGCTAAAATTAGACGAAGAAGAAAGGAAATTTGGTGTGATCCTTCAACCAGTCAATCTTAGCTTGACCACCAAACAATCTCAGATCCATATGGCCTCTAGTACTAACCTTAAATTACATTATTATTCTTATTTATTTAATATAATATCATAATTTATTCTTAACAGAATCCACTTTCGACCTCAATGATCTTAGTAACATTTTGACCATGAAAAAGGAAAAATACAGCCCTATTGCCCCAATGCAAGAGTTATGCACACCTGCTCCTCTAAAGCCGTTAAAAACCGCAAGGCACCTGAAACAGTGGACCTTGATGATGTGAGTGACCTCTCCGCCGTTGAGATCCTTTAAAAGGTTCCTCCTTTTGTGAAGTAAAAAATTCTTCGGACATCCATGCTTATTCCTAGCTAATTGTTCTTATTTTACAGGCTTCCCTCAAACTTTCCTCAAAAAAAGAAGACCATAAAAATCAGATTAAGGACTTGGAGGACCAAAAAAAAATTGTTTTTTGCCAAATCCGTTCATTATGAAAAATAACATAATCAATTTATAGGGCCAAAAAGTTGAAAATAACATAAACAATTGATAGGGCCAAAATGTATGTTGTTATTGTTATCCTGTGTGTTAAGATTTGTAACAGCTCAAGCCAAACGTACCAAGATATTGTCTGCTTTGCCCCGATGGGTTGCCCGTCTAAGAACTCAAGGTTTTGTTTTCATCCGACAAATTGCTCGCCAAGGCAAAACGCGTATTGATAGGAAAGTTATACACCTTCTTATAAAGAAGGCTTTTTTCTCCCTCTCAAGATATTGTCCGCTTTGCCCTTGATGGGTTGCCTATCTAGTATGTCACGGTTTTGTTTTCACCCATGAGCCGATCTGTGTGGCTGACGCTGCTAGCTTTCTTCCACTGTTGCTGTCGCTTGCCTTCTCCCGTAGATAGAAGGGGGTATGAAGATTTCCATTTGATTTTGCTTACATATCAGTCTCCACCGTTTACTTCTATGTAAGTATTATAACCTGATAAAATTTACATATATAAATCAAAATCTTGAGATGCATTCGTTTCTTTGATTTAAAATAAGGGTTTATCTGACAATTTTGTCAAAATCTTGGCTAGTTTGGTTATATCTACAAATTTTTTCTTGATTTATGTGTTAGCTATTTGGTTTATGTGTTTTGTAAACAAGAATTGAATGTTTAATTTGGTATTTGAATGTAATTTATAATTTCTGAAATTTTAGGTGGTGCAAAACCAAAAAACGTGTTTTTTAATCAGCACCTAAAAAAAGGGATTTACCCTTTAGTGGCTACTTTTCCCTTTTAGTGGTGACTAAAATCACCGTTAATGGTTACAATCCAGACTTGGAAACAAACCAATAGCGGTGACACAATAGCGACGATTTTTGGTCATTAGAGACGTTTTTTAGTGGCAACGGCGATTTGGGGTATTTTTAGTGACATTTTTGTCGTCACTAAAGGTCTTTTTTCTTGTTGTTTTATATAGTCTAAATATAGATTTATTGTATAATCTACTATATATTATATATGGATATTATCACGTGAAAATCACATGTATACGAGTGATATATATGCATGCATGAAATCTCGAGTGATATCATCAACGATTCCATCTGTGCGTGCTGATTGCCACGTGAAATGAATGCCTGTCGAGTGTCTGCCATCTCAAGACTTGTTCTAAACTTGGAAGTATTTTCTTGCATGGTATGGCGGGAATCTGAATGCATACACAGAATTCGATTATTTAGATTATTTTTCTCTCTTTTTTTTGTTTCATTCCAATTGAATATAATTTTCTTTTTTGTTATGGTAAGTTTATAATTCTGTGATTTTAAAAAACCGAAGGCTAATAATCTAAATAATCAATAAACTAATCGATTTAATAAACGCTATTAATCTACAAATATGATATTTATATATTAAATAATGAACGAGAAACTTTTACCACTCGTCCCTTTTTGATGGTTTATTTTTTTTCTCAAAAAGTCAAAACGTTAGAGTGTGTTTGATACGATGTAATGAAATGATCAATGGGATAAAATAAATAATATATGAAATAAATTGGATGAGGGAAAGACGGTGACAATAACGATTCTAATATCTTGTTTGATTACCTTATATAAGGAAATGAATTATTACTTATAATTAAGATTGTTTTGTAGACATAAAAAATAAAGGATTGAAATATAATTCACGGGTCATGTCATAGTTCAGGTTATATGTCAGGTCATGGTTCGAGTAATGACACATGTTATGGGTTGGGTTATGAGGCAAGTGATGATTTGGGTCATGAGTCAAGTGATTGTTTGGGTCATGATACAAGACTTGGTTTGAGTCATAGTTCAAGTCATGAGTTGATTCATGGTTCAAGTCATGAGTTGGTTTATGGTTCAAGCCAATGGTCAGTCATGGATTGGGTCTGATAGTTATGGGTTAGTCATGAATTGGGTCATGCATTGAGTAATGGACTGGGCCAGAGTATTCGAATGAAAAAAAAAATCATTCCATTCCTTAAAGGAATGAAAAAACATTACTCGATCTAAAGAATCAAAATCTCTAGATGGGAGAGAATCACAATCCTTGTATACTTATACTAATAAATATCTACATATACTAATAAATAAAGGTTTTTAATGTCACATTATATGTTTCTAGAGCTTCTTTACCTTAATTTCCCTCATATCTCTCCTATTAATTATTTAATATTAAATTAAATAATAATATTAAATATACTTTTATTATATTTTTGAAATGAAAAAGATTTTTTAATACACTAAAATAGATTAATATTAAAGGTACACTTTTTTTAAAATAAATATTATAGATTATAAAATTATCAAAAAACAATTATTAGAAACAGAATGTTTAAAGAAAAACAAACTATAAAAAAAGTTAATGTTTAAAGAAATAATATTATTATTTTAATACTTAAAATATTAAATTGTACGAAATTGTAATCCTATTTAAATTAAAAATATATCGTCTTATATTTTTCTAAACTTTCATTAATAATTATTCATTATATTTTTTTATTTAATCCGTGTAATACACGGGATACTAACCTAGTAGAATAATATATTTAATTCTTTTATGATTGCCAAATATGTTTCTTTTTAATATAATGTAATGACTCATTTTAATCCATCTTACATTAATGCATATCAAACACTACCTTACTGTTTTATTATCTTATATTATGTAACTATAAATTTGTATGGACCTCTTTTTATATAATTTAATATAAATATAAATATATCTAACTCAATTATTGTTGATTATGTTGACACCTTATTTCAATTTCATCTTATTTTAGGTTGTAGGTTTGATATATCTCTTAATTACTACGTTAATACACATATTAAATATTTAAATTTTAAATTTGTTTGTTTTAAATAACATGGTGTATATTTTTTAAAAACTTTTTACAAAAAATTAAAGAAATAATCTATGATGTGATCATATTATTTACTAAATTTAATAAAATAATTGATATTTAATAAGAGATAGAGGATGAAAAAAATCAGAGTTTAATAAAAATATGATATATAAATATTTAACAGGAGAAAGACTGAAAAAATAAATTCTAGATTCTCTAGAAAATTAACATATGTTATTGTAAAATCTTTATTTATCATATAGCCTATATGTATAGATTTGCGTTATTCTAGGTTGAAAAGTCAAGTATTTAAATATAAAAGAAGACTAAAAAGATACTTCTAAAACCTTTGAAATACGCCTAAACGAACTCGGATTGATGATATATGTGACTTCGTGTAATAGCCGTAAATAATCAATCTAGTAGGGGACTAAAAATAACTTTATGGTGTGTGTAAAAAATTTTGGGTTGAAAATGCAAAAACCTTGAAGGTCACGATTAAGTTTGTTTTAATCAATCTTAATCTCCGGCAAGTGGCAAGTCATAACTCGAAAACATTGATGTGTTTGGAGCTTTAGCCCCTTCAACAACAATTTGTAAAACTCAATTCATGCAAATTTAATAATTACAAATACGAGCGAAATATTAAATAAGAAGATATTTTTGCATAATAAAAATAAAAAATAATAAAAGTTTCACGCGTGACATGCTAAAAAACGAAGAAGGGTTTGTACCAGATTTTTAATTTTTTTATATTGGATTCTTTTTTTTGTTTTGTATTTTCTTGTACTCTATTTTCTTTGAACAGTATTTTTGTTTTTGTATTGTGTTTTTTTGTTTTGTACTAGATTTTTAATTTTTTTTTGTACTTGATTTTTTATTTTTTGTACTGAATTTATGTTTTCCTATTTATAGAATGCCAGATGCCATATTTATATTGTTTCCTACTCTTTTTAGGCAAAAATCTCTTTTTATTAGACCCAACCTACATATATATATATAGGGTAGGGATAATTTGAAACCACCATTTATTGTGAAAACTCAGCAAACCGCTGTGTAAAACATACGTAACACAACTAAAAAACGAAAATTTGTAAAACATACGTAAAAACGTACATCGTTTACGTCAGATGTGACTCAGTGTTACGTATGTTTTACAACGTAAAAAAACTTATAAAATATTTTTTTTAAAATATTTCTTTGGCGCTTTTTTGATTTTTTTTATAAAAATGTGTCAAATAATGTTACAAACCTATAAAAAAATTTTCAAAAAAAAATACGTTCGTTTTACATGAGTTTTCATGGTTTTCTCACTAAAACAAGGTTTTCATTTTATTAATCCCCTATATATATATATATATATATATATATATATTGTATGAAGATAAAAAAAAAACTGAAAAAACCATATAATAATAAGGTAGTAATAAATGTATAGGAGTAAGATCCAATAAGAACAAGATTTTACCTAAGAACAATTTAAAAATGACATTTTCCGATTGAACTCATTTCGGATGCATTAGAACCGTCTCGTTGAAACTTAAACCCTAACCCTAAACTCGAAAGCTAAATCTTAAACCCTAAAGCTAAATACTAAATCTAAACTCTAAAGCTAAAACTAAAGCTAAACTTTTAAGTTAAACCTAAAACCTAATGCTAAAAGCTAAACCGTTATCTTAAACCTTAAAGCTAAATCCTAAACCTTAAAACTAAACCCTAAACACTAAAAAGAAATCCTAAATCAAAAAGTTAAACCTGAAAAGCTAAATCTAAACCCTAAAAGCTAAACTTTAAAGCCAAACGCTAAGCCAAATTAGTTCAACGAGACGGTTTCAACGCATCCGGAATTAGTTCAATCGGATTTCATTATAGTTGTCAAATTTGTTTTTAAATTGTTCTTATTGTTTTTAGGCAAAATATTCTTCTTATTTGAAACTCACTCTAAATGTATAATCTATGTGTTAAAGAGTATATAATCTACTTACTCTAATAAAAGAGTATTTTTAGGAGACACATGTCATCTTTTAATTAAATGTAAAAAAGTTTTCCCGCCTCTCTCTTATAAAAATATTAATAATTTTTATTAATTAAATTATACAATTAAATATTAATAATTATAAATCATGTTATAAAAATTTATCAATTTACTAAAAATTAATAAAATATATTAAAATTTTAATTATTTCTTATATGTTTATATAATTTTAAAATTATTAAATATTTATAATTAATTGTTATTTATAATTTTTAAATAATCATATTTCTTATTTAACCAACAATTGATAAATGTAACATATAAATTTTTATATAAAACATTATTTATAATATATTATATTTGTTCAATCCATGTAATACATGGGTTTCTAGGCTAGTGTATGAATTTATAAAGTAAATAATTAAGAGTGTTAAAACACGATGACAATAAAAAGAATTGAATAAGAAATAATAAGTTATGGTTTTAGCTCATGTGGTTATGTGCTTTAACTATATTAACCCAAAATAAAATCTTATATCAATGCAGCCACTGCGGTTTAAAAACTAATCGTTTTGGCCCCTAATCATAGTTAGATTTGGGGGTCAAAACCATTACTATAGTTAAGTTTGGGGCCAAAACTGTTAGTTATTTAAAACATATGGATTGTATTGATAAAAGATTATATTTTGGGTTGAAATAGTTAAAACACCTAACCACGTAGGCCAAAACCGTAATTTACTCAATAAAAAATAACAATAACCAAAAATCATGGAGCATATCCAATTGTTTCAACTTTCTACCCGAAAATGCACCCCAAGTCAGTGGTGCACAAAAAAACCGGTTAACCTAACCGAACCGTTTTTTAGACCGGTTATTGGACCGGTTTGGGCTACCGGTTTGGACCAACTAAAAAAACCGTCGGTTTTGGACCGGTTATGAGTTTTTTAGGCAAAACCGGTTTGTAACCGGTTAAAGAAGAACCGGTTTTTTGACCGGCTTAAAACCGGTTAACCGGTTTTGGTATTTAAAAAACTAGCCGTTAGGAGCCGTTGGACCAAAAGTAGCCGTTGGGGGCCGTTTTTACTTGTGCGACGACATTAAACCCATGTTTCAATGGTGCCGTCGTTGAAACATTAATTGATGAAATTGTTGGTGCTTTAGGTTTGGATAACCCAAACTTTGCTACAAACACTAAAAATAACTTTAACATCTTTTTTTCAAAATATGTTTGATCATTATTTACAAAAGTATGGTGAAACATCTAACATACAACAAACAATGTATGCGGCTTTTAGTTCGAGTAGAAGCCAAAATGTTAACTTTGATTTGTTTAAAACTTTAAGACAAAATGTAACTCAACGGGCCCTAGGTACTCGCGCAAGTAGCAAACTTGGAAGGTACCTAGGAAAGGTGTAGTCCGTTTTGGAAAGAAAGGTATCCCCATGGAAAGGTGTAGTCCGTTTTGGAAAGAAAGGCAAACTAGCACCACGATATGAGGGGCCGTTCGAGATCATCGAACGTATTGGTCCTGTGGCATACAGACTAAGATTACCAGATGAACTTAGTGGTGTACATGACGTGTTTCACGTCTCAAACTTGAAGAAATGTCTAGCAGACGAATCACTCGTTATACCAATTGAAGAAATTCAATTGGATGAACATTTACACTTCATCGAAGAACCTTTGGAGATTATGGATCGCAAGGTTAAACAACTAAGGCGAAGCCGTATCCCAATTGTCAAGGTTCGATGGAATTCAAAGCGCGGACCCGAGTTTACATGGGAACGCGAAGATCACATGAAGTTAAAGTACCCCCCAACTGTTTACAGAGGAAGCCGTACCTGATAACGATGCTTAAATTTCAGGACGAAATTTCTCTAACAAGGGGAGACTGTAACATCAGTTCCGGAAACGCTGCCGGAACAGTGATCTCAATAGTAACTCAGGTACAAACTAAGTAAACTATTTATATGCTATTAACATTGGGTTGCTTGACACTAAACTATTAGGCTATCGTTTCTGAAATCTGATTAAACCTCACGGTTTAACAGTCAGAAACATATCAGACAACGCTGAACTGACACACGAAGGCTTGATTTAATGCTATTATGTATAAACATATGCGAGGTTGAACAAAACAAAACAATAACGGACGTCGTTACAGGAATGCTAAATGGACGGATTATTCGTATAGGCGACGATCTGTACGAATACATCTAAAAGTTTAACGTTCTGAATGATGTCCAATAATTAGAAAACCAAATTGAAGAGTGTAGTCATCGTCGTATTCGGACGGGTGACGATTCGAACAAATACGCGCGACAACTATACGATTCAATAAAACTGATATTCAAACATCTTCAGAAAATTTAAAATAAACAAAAGATAATTAGTTAATTTACTAGGAATAATCACTTAAATTAATTTATATAAACCCTATTCTAAAAACCGAGACGTTCGTTACGAGAATGAAACGAAACCGACGCTATTACGCGAAAACAAGCAGAACCGAGCGAACCCGTTTAAGTTGACACCATTTAATATGGCATTTAATGCCATACCAACACCCACCAACCAGAATTTATCACCACCATCGTCTCTCTCTCTCTAGTTTTCTCTCTCTAGAAACCGACCATCTACTTTCTTCATTTCTCAACCAATTTCAGTGTTTTATGTAACATCTGTGCCGGAAACGTCGCCGGAACAGTGAACAGAACAGTAAATGCACAGTAACTCAGGTACAAACTACGTAAACTATTGCTATGCTACTAATATCATGATGCTTGATATTAAACTATTATGCTATTGTTTCTGTAATCTGATTAAACTTAACAGTTTAACAGTTAGAAACATGTCAGACAACACAGTGTTGAAACATAGATACTTGACTTGATGCTATAGTGTATAAACGTATGCGAGGTTAAACAAAACAAACACATAATGGTTGTTGTTACAGAATGCTAAACAGACGAGTTATTCGTATAGGTGACGATCTGTACGAATGATTCTGATAGTTTAACGTTCTGAAATAATGACTGAACAGTAGAAAACAAGAATCAAAAAGCCAAACTATCGACGTGTTCGTTCGAATGACGATTCGAACGAATACGCGCGATGGTGACGCGTTCTGACGAAACGAAAGCGAAAACGAATAACGATACGAAGGGTAATAATTTTAAGGAAATAAAATATTTCCTATTTTACAATTTTGAAACTCATCACAAATGAAATTAAACAAAACTATTTTAATAAATCCCGAACAAATTTAATAAACGCGTAAAAATGGTATAATTCGATAAATAAATAAATACAATGATATTTAAAATGGTTTCTAACAATAATTGTATTTTAAAACATCATAAAATAATCCTTTTTATTTTAAAACCGTAAACACGCGAACCGAACAACGAAAACGAACCCGAACTCACTCGAGGTATAAGTACCTTGAATGAGCTCATTTAATTCATTTTACTCTTCTCCTTCTCCACTTCTAAACCCTAATCCCGGTTTCTACCTCTCACCCCCATTTTTGAACTTCAAATCCACATAACTCTCTCATTTCTTGATGAAATCGAGTGGTTCTTTAACCCAAACGAAGATCTTGACCTCTACTACACGAAAGTACAACAGATCTAGAGCAAACTCCACAAAAATTTGAGGTATTGAGCTGTAAAAGTTGCGAAAATTAGGGTTTTTGTGACCTTTGCTTGAACCATCACCTTCATTCGTTCTACACCATCCCCTCGGCCCTACCCCTTCGAACACCAACCTTAGCGTGACACAGATCACCTTGGGGTTGGGTTGGGACAGGTTGGAACCATCTGGGAGTTCGAATGGCCGAATGAGGCGCAAGGACCATGGTCGAATGGCCTAGTTCTGCCGAAGGGGATTGACGAATGAAACACAGCCGAATGACACTCCATTCGATCAGCTACATTCAGCCAACCACTGCCCCTTTCGCCGAATCACTTCTCATTCGGCCACCCTCAGTCCTCACACCCTTATTCGGCCGAGTAACCGCCATTCGCCAAGTCCCGAGCTCCATTCGACTATGTTCGCTAGATCAGCCATGTCTCATTCGGCCATCACCACGCAGACTAATTCAATCGGCCGACCAACTTGGTTAGGTCCAATAATTGGCCCATATGATTAGCCCCATAATAAGTCGGCCCATAGTTTCGATTGGGCTCCTGTCATAAGTTGGATCCATAAAACCACTGTCACACCCCGAGCCGGCGGAGTTGGATCGGAGTCCCCGCCGGGCGGAAGGTTCCCGGGGCGTGATATCGTGGATGATAATCATGATGATCAGATTGTTTACATAGCATCAACGTTTAAGAATATCTAAAGCACAATCAAATGATATGTAGGATTACAGAGTTAAATTACAATAGCAATGTTCTGCAATTTAACTAAGTAAACCTAACCAAAAGAATAATGTATATATCTTGTATATGTACAAGATGTCAAAAGTAATATATGTCATCAACAAAGTTGTGCTTTCCAAAAGTCTACTAGGTCCTCTATCTGGGGAGCCTAGTATGCATATCCAAAAGCTTAAGCTTAAACCTGTTCTTCACCTGAGAAAGCATGTAAAAAGATCAAGTCAACACAACGGTTGGTGAGTTCATAATGTTTATAAGTTTAAAATAGTTTTCAACCAACCTCTTTCGGTAAAACCTTAACCTCATTAACTCCACATGTAATATCCAAATCGGTATGCTTATATATAGGGCATACCCCTGAGTCGAGCCTACGACCCGCCCAGACGCCATCCCACCACATACTAATCCGGATATGACACAGTTGTTAATAATAATTAAGCATTTTACCTACCAATCTATTCAATCCTCATCAAAGCCTTTTGTTATCTGTTTCAAAGTTTTCATGTCTATGTATTCGTAAGTGTTAGATTCTCATCATGTTTATCAGGCATCATAGATTCACACACACACACATAGTTTAGCAATTACATATCTCCTATAAGCAGACAAAAGCTCTGGAATACCAGAAGTTTAGCAATTACATGTCTCTTATATAGATAACAGCTTAGCATTCAACAAGTTCATGTTTAGCCTTTACATACCTCTTATAAGATGACAAAAGCTCTGGAATACTAGACGTTCAGCAATTACATGTCCCTTATAACCAGGTAATAGCTCCGTAACGTTACGTTTATGTTTAGCCTTTACATACCTCATATAAGCGACAAGCTCTGGAATACCAGACGTTCAGCAATTACGTGTCCCTTATAACCAGGTAATAGCTTAGAATCGATACTTTCATGTTTAGCCTTTACATACCTCATATAAGCCGACAAAAGCTCTGGAATACCAGACGTTCAGCAATTACATGTCCCTTATAAACAGGTAATAGCTGAGTATCATTACGTTTACGTTATTACATGTATCTCACCCCATAGGTACAAGCTCTGGAATACCAGACGTTCAGCAATTACGTAGTCTATGGTTAGATACATGTATGATGGCCTAGTAGCATGTAATAGTTTCCAAACATCATATCTCATGTAATAGTATCAAGTCTCATGTAATAGTATCAAGTCTCATGTAATTGAATCAAGTATCATGTATTTGTATCATGTCTCATGTAATTGAATCACATCTCATGTAATTGAATCAAGTATCATGTATTTGTATCATGTCTCATGTAATTGAATCACATCTCATGTAATTGTATCAAGTGTCATGTATTTGCATCATGTCTCATGTAATTGAATCACATCTCATGTAATTGTATCAAGTAATTAACAATTGATTTTAAGCATCAAGCTTAAAGTAATGGTTTCCATCATAAGAAATCATATTTATGTTTAAAGCATTAAATAACATTTAAATAAAAATGTTTAACATGCTTCTCAGTCCCGAAGTAAAACAAATAAGTTTGAAAGGGGACAATGAACTCACCTTAGGTCCGAAGTGCTTGACTAAATAGAATAAGAATGCACGCTCTCTTTGTTTGTACTTGATATGATGTTCACGTTCCTGTATTGATTTCATAATGTTTGTAACTTATAAGTATAATTTTGTAAGGATTTGTTGTGCGTGTAAGTGTTAGTCCTAAAGTTGACTAACACTTACGAATCTTGTTTGTTATCCGACTCAATTCCTTCTTTAAAGTGATCTCACATGTTCATTAATTACAAGTTGCCATTTATTTAAGACTTTTAAACCTTAATGTAACTTTTCAAAATTTGTTATCGTTTTATCACAATTGAAATGTTCATCTCCTCGATATGTTTGTTCATTGTTCTCGTTGTTTACGTTGATCATCCATAAGTTTTCATTGAGTCTCAATCAATTGAGCCGGATAACGCATTGGACTATTTATGGTATATTTGGGCCTAATTAGTGGGCCTTAGAACCAATCAACTCGATAATGAATGATGTGGGTTTTGGGCCGGTTTCACATGGGCCGAATAGGATAAATTGGGCTAATCACTTAGGTTGCACCGGTTATGGACTTTGGGCCGAAATAACTAGAATGTTGGGCCTATTATTATGCTTGGGCCGATTAAGATCATTATGGGCTTAGGCTACACCTTCGTGGGCCACTAGCAAGTAAATGGGCCTAAGGGGTTGTTTTGGGCCATGGTGGCCGAATATAAGTCGTGGCCTGCCTTAGTTTTATAGGTTTTTAACACTGTCCGATTAGCACTGTGTTGGCCGAGCAGTTATGAGGACTTGGCCGGAATTTCTCTCAGCGAACCTCTCAATGGTATTGGCTAGGGTTCGGCCATCACTAAAGGAAGGGTTCGGCGTTTCAAGGAAGCGACAAGGTTCGGCCATGATGTGACTGAGGGTTCGCAGACTACTTGGGTTCGTGAAGCTTTGCGCATGACTTGCAGGTTCGTGATGGCTCCAATGGTTCGTGGGTGCAGCAAGTAGCAGCAGGGTTCGTCTGGGTGTGAAGGTTCGCACAAAAAGAGGTTCGGTGGCAGGTGACATCTGTCTACGTTCGCTAAGGTTCGACTAGGGTTAAGGGGTGAGGTTCGCGGTTCATGCAGCAGCCGCAAAAAGGGTTCGGCTAGTTATCAAGCTGGTTCGTGACCCAGACTCAGACATCGAAGGTTCGGCCATCTGGTTTGCGAACTTCTTGCTGTCCTTCAACTCTCAGCCCCGAATCCTTGACCATGCTGTTCCCATTGCGTGCTTAGACATGAATCTGGACTTGATGATGAACAAGAGGTTGCGGTTTACAACTCCTACACCGGCCGGAAGTGTGTGTGTGTGTGTGTACAGCCGTATAAAAGGGTGAGAAAACCCTAAAATCAGTGATTTTCTCATGCTCATACCTCGAGATTCAGTGGTTAAACCTCCAGATCGGTTGTACTTTCGTGTAGAGGGCTTCGAGATGAACGTTTAGGCGCAAGAATCACGAAAATTGGTTGAGTTTTGGACAAGTTATGAAGCTTCAAAGTGTGTTAATGGTGGTTTTTGTGCTAGAGAGAGAAACGAACGGGAGAGGGTTTTTGAGAGAGAAAGGGTTTGTATTAAATGAGAAATTTCACCTCATTTGTTGTTTAAATACCCCGCGGGTATTCGGGTTCGTTTCGGTTGCTCGGTTCGTAATCTCGTCGCGTATCCGGCACTTTACGCGTGTTTTTCGTAAATAAATTAAAAAGAATTACTTTAGGATGAACAAATTATAAATATTATTAGGAATTATATTAAATATCGTTACGTATAAATAAATATCGAATTTTAATAGTTTACGCGTTTTGTTTAATTTTTAGCGTTTAGTTAATTTGTTCGCGATTTAAATTAAGATAGTTAAAGTTAAATTATTTTATGATGAGTTTCAAAATTGTAAAATAAGAAATATAATATTTCTTTGAAATTATGATCGTTCGTATCGTTATTCGTTTTCGTTTTCGTTTTATCAGATCGCGTCGCCATCGCGCGTATTCGTTCGAATCGTCATTCGAACGAACACGTCGATGGTTTGGCTTTCTGATTCTTGTTTTCTACTGTTAAGTCATTATTTCAGAACGTTAAACTATCAGAATCATTCGTACAGATCGTCACCTATACGAATAACTCGTCGGTTTAGCATTCCGCAACAATAACCGTAAAGATTTTGTTTTGTTTCCTCACATACGTTTATGCCAACTAATATCATATCAAGTATTTGTGTTTCAACACTGTGTTGTCTGACATGTTTCAGACTGTTTAACCCTAAGGTTTCAGTCAGAATCAGACAATCGTTTAATAGTTTCATGCTAATCAAATGTATAAATAGTCTAAACATAGTTTAACGAAATGTGTACCTGAATCACTGTACATGTTTACTGTTACGATCACTGTTCCGGCACGCGTCCGGCACTGATGTTACAGTCTCCCCTTGTTAGAGAAATTTCGTCCCGAAATTTAAGACTCGTTATTCGGTACGACTTCCTCGGCAAAGAGTTGAGGATACTTGTTTCTCATGTGATCTTCACGTTCCCAAGTAAACTCGGGTCCGCGCTTTGAGTTCCAACGAACTTTAACGATAGGAATACGACTTCGTCTCAGTTGCTTGACTTTACGATCCATGATCTCCAATGGTTCTTCAACAAAACGTAGATGTTCATCCAATTGAATTTCTTCAACTGGTATAATAAGAGTTTCATCAGCAAGGCATTTCTTCAAGTTTGAGACGTGAAACACGTCATGCACACTACTAAGCTCATCCGGTAAGCTCAATCTGTATGCTACAGGACCAATACGTTCGATGATCTCGAACGGTCCCACGTATCGTGGTGTCAATTTGCCTTTCTTCGCGAATCGAACCATGCACTTCCATGGGGAAACCTTTAACATGACTCGATCTCCCACTTGGAATTCCAACGGCTTGCGCCGTTTATCTGCGTAGCTCTTTTGCCTGCTTCGTGTTGCTTGTAGTCTCTGTTGTATCTGAGCAATCTTGTCTGTAGTTTCTTGGATTAATTCTGGCCCGTTATTCGATTATCTCCCACTTCTGACCAACAGATCGGTGACCGACATTTCCGACCATAAAGAGCCTCGAATGGGGCACAACCGATGCTGCTGTGATAACTGTTGTTGTAGGAGAACTCGATTAGTGGCAAATGAGAATCCCAATTACCACCAAAGTCTAGAACACAGGTTCTCAACATATCCTCTAGGGTCTGAATAGTACGTTCGCTTTGGCCATCCGTTTGTGGATGATAAGCTGTACTCAAGTTTAATTGAGTCCCTAGAGATTTCTGCAATGATTGCCAGAACCTTGATGTAAATCTGCTATCACGATCTGAAATGATAGACAATGGCACACCATGGCATACCACTATCTCATCGATGTAAAGCTTCGCTAGTTTATCCATCGTATAAGTTTCTCGCATTGGCAAGAAATGAGCAGACTTGGTTAATCGGTCAATGATAACCCAAATGGTATCATGTCCACTGGAAGTGCGGGGTAGCTTGGTAACAAAGTCCATAGCTATTTGTTCCCACTTCCAAAGTGGAATTTCAGGTTGTTCCAGCAAACCAGATGGTTTCTGGTGTTCTGCCTTCACCTTAGCACACGTAAGGCATCTACCAACATACTCAGCTATGTCTTTCTTCATACCCGGCCACCAATAAAATGCACGTAAGTCTTGGTACATTTTATCAGCACCGGGATGCACAGAGTACTTGGTTTTGTGTGCTTCATCAAAAATAAGTTTCCTTAACTCATCTACTGTAGGAATCCAGATACGATCCTTGAAGTAAACAAGTCCATCGGGTTTTGTTTCCAAATGTTTCTCCACACCGCAATCTAAGTCTTTCTTCAAGTTTCCTCGTTCAATTGCTTCCTGTTGTGCTTGCCTAATGTGATCGTGTAAACTTGTCT
Source organism: Mikania micrantha (assembly GCA_009363875.1). Taxonomy (NCBI): domain Eukaryota; kingdom Viridiplantae; phylum Streptophyta; class Magnoliopsida; order Asterales; family Asteraceae; genus Mikania; species Mikania micrantha. The sequence goes on along the minus strand of CM018696.1, from coordinate 12,647,077 downwards.
GCACAGTCATTCCCATTGCTCTGACGCGCAAGGGTTTGACCCGTTCCTTCCGGCTCAAGGCATCAGCAACAACGTTTGCCTTGCCCGGATGATACTTAATCACACAGTCATAATCATTCAGAAGCTCAACCCAACGTCGCTGTCGCATGTTGAGTTCCTTCTGATCGAATATGTGTTGCAGACTTTTGTGGTCTGTAAATATGGTACACTTGGTTCCATATAAGTAATGCCTCCAGATCTTCAGTGCATACACCACTGCTCCCAATTCCAGATCATGAGTTGTGTAGTTCTTCTCATGAATCTTTAATTGTCTCGAAGCGTAGGCAATGACTTTGTCCCGCTGCATAAGTACACAGCCAAGTCCCTGATGAGATGCATCACAATAAACAACAAAGTCATCACAACCATCTGGGAGAGATAAGATCGGAGCATCACATAGCTTTTGTTTCAATGTCTGAAAGGCTTCTTCTTGTTTTTGTTCCCAAATGAACGGTTCGCTTTTCTGTGTTAGCTTCGTGAGTGGCAGGGCTATCTTAGAAAAGTTTGAGATGAACCTTCTGTAATAGCCTGCTAAGCCTAGAAAAGAACGTATCTCTGTAGGTGTCTTCGGAGTGTCCCAATCTTTTATTGCCTCGATCTTGGCAGGATCAACGTGTATTCCCTCACTGTTAACAACGTGACCTAGGAATTGAACCTCCTTTAACCAAAACTCACACTTAGAGAATTTGGCATAGAGCTTCTCTTCCTTTAACAGTTCCAAGATCGTTCTCAAATGTTGCTCGTGTTCTGCTTTGCTTTTAGAATAAATCAAGATGTCATCGATGAATACAATAACAAATTGATCCAAGTATGGCTTACACACACGGTTCATGAGATCCATGAAAACCGCAGGTGCATTCGTCAACCCAAAAGGCATCACCATGAACTCATAATGCCCGTATCTGGTACGAAACGCCGTCTTTGGTATATCTTCATCTTGTACTCTGAGCTGATGGTATCCGGAGCGTAGGTCGATCTTCGAAAAGTATTGAGCTCCTTGCAATTGATCAAATAAATCATCAATCCTCGGTAATGGATACCGATTCTTGATGGTTAGTTTGTTTAGCTCCCTGTAGTCTATGCACATCCGAAAGGATCCATCCTTCTTTTTCACGAACAAAACCGGAGCTCCCCAAGGTGAGTAGCTCGGGCGGATGAAACCTTTATCAAGCAGCTCCTGTAGTTGATTAGATAATTCCTGCATCTCCGAAGGTGCTAACCTATAAGGGGATTTAGCAACAGGTGTTGCTCCAGGAATCAGATCGATACGAAACTCTACCGGTCGCACAGGAGGCAAACCAGGTAGATCTTCAGGAAACACCTCAGGATATTCTTTCACTATCGGTACGTCTTGTAATGTTTTCTTGTCTTTGTCTTTCTCCACCACATGAGCCAAGAATGCTATGCACTTCTTTTGCAGACACTTACGCGCTTTTATGCATGAAATGATCTTTACGTTTCTCTTTCCTTGATCCCCACGAACTTCCAATACACGATCGTCCGTTACTGGAATCCGAAGTAGCTTCTCGGAACAGACAACTTCCACTCGATTGAGTGAGAGCCAATCCATCCCCACGATGATATCGAAACTGCCCAACTCCATCGGTAACAAGTCGATGGAAAATATATGATCTATAAGCGTAAGTGGGCAGTTCCTAAGTATAGTGCTAACGGTAACTTGTTTTCCATTCGCTACCTCAATAATGTATGGGGAATCTAAAGTATCCTCAGTAAGACTAAGTTGTCGTGCAAAATCAGATGAAATAAAGCTCTGGTCTGCACCAGTATCAAATAGTATGGATGCATAAGAGTCATGTAAAAGAAATGTACCAGTGACCACATTAGGGTCCTGACGTGCAGCATTGGCTCCGATGACAAAAGCTCGTCCACGAGGTGCTTGTGCTCCAGCTTGCACCTTCTTTGGACAGTTACGGGAGAAGTGACCTGTTTCCCCGCAGTTGTAACAGCCTCTGTTGTTGTTGTTGCCTGGGTTCTGTGGTGGCGGTGGTAGTGCTCTTGTTGCAGTGTTGGTAGCCTGATTCACCGCAAAGCGGCAATCGTTCACCCAATGGCCAAACCGACCACAATTGGTGCACTTCCTGCATTGAGCACCAGCAGGATGATGATACTTGCAGTTTGTGCACTGGGGATATTCCCCTCCATAACCCCTAGTAGCAGGGTTGACAGGTGCTGCAGGTGCTTGTCTCAGTGGGGTGACGGCCGCATAGTTCTTAACGACCTTCTGTTTCTTCTTCGGGTGATACTCGGGTTTCCTTGTTGCTGTTGTTTCCTTGGACTTTCCTGTTTCATCTTTAAGAACTCCAGACTTCACCATCACATTGGTGAGTTTAGCTGATAAGGAGATAGCAGACTGCAATGTAGCAGGGTAGGCAGCCAAAACAATGCTTTGGATGCAAGAAGGTAGTCCCGCCACATAACGGTCAATCAGCTTTTCCAATGTTGGTACCATCTCTGGCACCAAAGCTACCAGTTCATGATAACGAGTGGTGAAGATCATATGGTCCGTTCCCTTCATGACATGGTTTGAGAGCTCAATCTCCAGTTGCTGCAGCTCATGTTTAGGGCAAAACTCATTCCTCAAGAGAAGCTTAAATTCTGTCCAAGGCATCGCCATTGCCTCATCTCTTCCCTTGGCTCTTATCTGTGCGTTCCACCAAGTCAAAGCTCGCTTGTTGAAAGAACCAGCTGCATAACGAACTTTGTGATGTTCTGGACAACCGCTGATGTCCAAAGTATTTTCCATTTAATTTCTCAAGCCATTGGATCAGTCCAACAGCTCCTTCAACTCCGGTGAAGCTTGGGGGTTTGCATCCTACAAAGGACTTGTAGGAGCAATCAAAAGTATGACTAGTGTTTCCACTAGCCTCTCCGGTAGTATGGCCAGAAGTGTGGCCTTGGCCTTGAATCCTGTTTATCATCTCTGGGATGACATCCTTTTGTTGACTCGTCAGCTGGGTACTCAGTAGTGTCGCCAGGGCGATGGTAGCAGGATCTATCAGTTGAACAGTGCTTGAACCTGGCGGCGGAGAGTGTGGAGGAGGCGGAGGAGGAGGAGGTGGCGGTGGTGAATCCGCAGGTGATGGGGTAGATGAGTGAGGAGCAGAGACTTGCGGAGTAGGTTGTTTTCTTGGCGGCATTCTGATCATAACCAAAAGAATTTGGTTAGTGCAATGATCGAATGCAGAAAACATAATGCAAACTTAAGTCATAAATTCTCTACATGTGGGTCCCTAAGTTATAGTCTAGGTCAAACCGTTTATGTAAATGACCTAATATTCTCTATAACCTTGTGCTCTGATACCAATCTGTCACACCCCGAGCCGGCGGGGTTGGATCGGAGTCCCCGCCGGGCGGAAGGTTCCCGGGGCGTGATATCGTGGATGATAATCATGATGATCAGATTGTTTACATAGCATCAACGTTTAAGAATATCTAAAGCACAATCAAATAATATGTAGGATTACAGAGTTAAATTACAATAGCAATGTTCTGCAATTTAACTAAGTAAACCTAACCAAAAGAATAATGTATATATCTTGTATATGTACAAGATGTCAAAAGTAATATATGTCATCAACAAAGTTGTGCTTTCCAAAAGTCTACTAGGTCCTCTATCTGGGCAGCCTAGTATGCATATCCAAAAGCTTAAGCTTAAACCTGTTCTTCACCTGAGAAAGCATGTAAAAAGATCAAGTCAACACAACGGTTGGTGAGTTCATAATGTTTATAAGTTTAAAATAGTTTTCAACCAACCTCTTTCGGTAAAACCTTAACCTCATTAACTCCACATGTAATATCCAAATCGGTATGCTTATATATAGGGCATACCCCTGAGTCGAGCCTACGACCCGCCCAGACGCCATCCCACCACATACTAATCCGGATATGACACAGTTGTTAATAATAATTAAGCATTTTACCTACCAATCTATTCAATCCTCATCAAAGCCTTTTGTTATCTGTTTCAAGGTTTTCATGTCTATGTATTCGTAAGTGTTAGATTCTCATCATGTTTATCAGGCATCATAGATTCACACACACACACATAGTTTAGCAATTACATATCTCCTATAAGCAGACAAAAGCTCTGGAATACCAGAAGTTTAGCAATTACATGTCTCTTATATAGATAACAGCTTAGCATTCAACAAGTTCATGTTTAGCCTTTACATACCTCTTATAAGATGACAAAAGCTCTGGAATACCAGACGTTCAGCAATTACATGTCCCTTATAACCAGGTAATAGCTCCGTAACGTTACGTTTATGTTTAGCCTTTACATACCTCATATAAGCGACAAGCTCTGGAATACCAGACGTTCAGCAATTATGTGTCCCTTATAACCAGGTAATAGCTTAGAATCGATACTTTCATGTTTAGCCTTTACATACCTCATATAAGCTGACAAAAGCTCTGGAATACCAGACGTTCAGCAATTACATGTCCCTTATAACCAGGTAATAGCTGAGTATCATTACGTTTATGTTATTACATGTATCTCACCCCATAGGTACAAGCTCTGGAATACCAGACGTTCAGCAATTACGTAGTCTATGGTTAGATACATGTATGATGGCCTAGTAGCATGTAATAGTTTCCAAACATCATATCTCATGTAATAGTATCAAGTCTCATGTAATAGTATCAAGTCTCATGTAATTGAATCAAGTATCATGTATTTGTATCATGTCTCATGTAATTGAATCACATCTCATGTAATTGAATCAAGTATCATGTATTTGTATCATGTCTCATGTAATTGAATCACATCTCATGTAATTGTATCAAGTATCATGTATTTGCATCATGTCTCATGTAATTGAATCACATCTCATGTAATTGTATCAAGTAATTAACAATTGATTTTAAGCATCAAGCTTAAAGTAATGGTTTCCATCATAAGAAATCATATTTATGTTTAAAGCATTAAATAACATTTAAATAAAAATGTTTAACATGCTTCTCAGTCCCGAAGTAAAACAAATAAGTTTGAAAGGGGACAATGAACTCACCTTAGGTCCGAAGTGCTTGACTAAATAGAATAAGAATGCACGCTCTCTTTGTTTGTACTTGATATGATGTTCACGTTCCTGTATTGATTTCATAATGTTTGTAACTTATAAGTATAATTTTGTAAGGATTTGTTGTGCGTGTAAGTGTTAGTCCTAAAGTTGACTAACACTTACGAATCTTGTTTGTTATCCGACTCAATTCCTTCTTTAAAGTGATCTCACATGTTCATTAATTACAAGTTGCCATTTATTTAAGACTTTTAAACCTTAATGTAACTTTTCAAAATTTGTTATCGTTTTATCACAATTGAAATGTTCATCTCCTCGATATGTTTGTTCATTGTTCTCGTTGTTTACGTTGATCATCCATAAGTTTTCATTGAGTCTCAATCAATTGAGCCGGATAACGCATTGGACTATTTATGGTATATTTGGGCCTAATTAGTGGGCCTTAGAACCAATCAACTCGATAATGAATGATGTGGGTTTTGGGCCGGTTTCACATGGGCCGAATAGGATAAATTGGGCTAATCACTTAGGTTGCACCGGTTATGGACTTTGGGCCGAAATAACTAGAATGTTGGGCCTATTATTATGCTTGGGCCGATTAAGATCATTATGGGCTTAGGCTACACCTTCGTGGGCCACTAGCAAGTAAATGGGCCTAAGGGGTTGTTTTGGGCCATGGTGGCCGAATATAAGTCGTGGCCTGCCTTAGTTTTATAGGTTTTTAACACTGTCCGATTAGCACTGTGTTGGCCGAGCAGTTATGAGGACTTGGCCGGAATTTCTCTCAGCGAACCTCTCAGTGCTATTGGCTAGGGTTCGGCCATCACTAAAGGAAGGGTTCGGCGTTTCAAGGAAGCGACAAGGTTCGGCCATGATGTGACTGAGGGTTCGCAGACTACTTGGGTTCGTGAAGCTTTGCGCATGACTTGCAGGTTCGTGATGGCTCCAATGGTTCGTGGGTGCAGCAAGTAGCAGCAGGGTTCGTCTGGGTGTGAAGGTTCGCACAAAAAGAGGTTCGGTGGCAGGTGACATCTGTCTACGTTCGCTAAGGTTCGACTAGGGTTAAGGGGTGAGGTTCGCGGTTCATGCAGCAGCCGCAAAAAGGGTTCGGCTAGTTATCAAGCTGGTTCGTGACCCAGACTCAGACATCGAAGGTTCGGCCATCTGGTTTGCGAACTTCTTGCTGTCCTTCAACTCTCAGCCCCGAATCCTTGACCATGCTGTTCCCATTGCGTGCTTAGACATGAATCTGGACTTGATGATGAACAAGAGGTTGCGGTTTACAACTCCTACACCGGCCGGAAGTGTGTGTGTGTGTGTGTACAGCCGTATAAAAGGGTGAGAAAACCCTAAAATCAGTGATTTTCTCATGCTCATACCTCGAGATTCAGTGGTTAAACCTCCAGATCGGTTGTACTTTCGTGTAGAGGGCTTCGAGATGAACGTTTAGGCGCAAGAATCACGAAAATTGGTTGAGTTTTGGACAAGTTATGAAGCTTCAAAGTGTGTTAATGGTGGTTTTTGTGCTAGAGAGAGAAACGAACGGGAGAGGGTTTTTGAGAGAGAAAGGGTTTGTATTAAATGAGAAATTTCACCTCATTTGTTGTTTAAATACCCCGCGGGTATTCGGGTTCGTTTCGGTTGCTCGGTTCGTAATCTCGTCGCGTATCCGGCACTTTACGCGTGTTTTTCGTAAATAAATTAAAAAGAATTACTTTAGGATGAACAAATTATAAATATTATTAGGAATTATATTAAATATCGTTACGTATAAATAAATATCGAATTTTAATAGTTTACGCGTTTTGTTTAATTTTTAGCGTTTAGTTAATTTGTTCGCGATTTAAATTAAGATAGTTAAAGTTAAATTATTTTATGATGAGTTTCAAAATTGTAAAATAAGAAATATAATATTTCTTTGAAATTATGATCGTTCGTATCGTTATTCGTTTTCGTTTTCGTTTTATCAGATCGCGTCGCCATCGCGCGTATTCGTTCGAATCGTCATTCGAACGAACACGTCGATGGTTTGGCTTTCTGATTCTTGTTTTCTACTGTTAAGTCATTATTTCAGAACGTTAAACTATCAGAATCATTCGTACAGATCGTCACCTATACGAATAACTCGTCGGTTTAGCATTCCGCAACAATAACCGTAAAGATTTTGTTTTGTTTCCTCACATACGTTTATGCCAACTAATATCATATCAAGTATTTGTGTTTCAACACTGTGTTGTCTGACATGTTTCAGACTGTTTAACCCTAAGGTTTCAGTCAGAATCAGACAATCGTTTAATAGTTTCATGCTAATCAAATGTATAAATAGTCTAAACATAGTTTAACGAAATGTGTACCTGAATCACTGTACATGTTTACTGTTACGATCACTGTTCCGGCACGCGTCCGGCACTGATGTTACAGTCTCCCCTTGTTAGAGAAATTTCGTCCCGAAATTTAAGACTCGTTATTCGGTACGACTTCCTCGGCAAAGAGTTGAGGATACTTGTTTCTCATGTGATCTTCACGTTCCCAAGTAAACTCGGGTCCGCGCTTTGAGTTCCAACGAACTTTAACGATAGGAATACGACTTCGTCTCAGTTGCTTGACTTTACGATCCATGATCTCCAATGGTTCTTCAACAAAACGTAGATGTTCATCCAATTGAATTTCTTCAACTGGTATAATAAGAGTTTCATCAGCAAGGCATTTCTTCAAGTTTGAGACGTGAAACACGTCATGCACACTACTAAGCTCATCCGGTAAGCTCAATCTGTATGCTACAGGACCAATACGTTCGATGATCTCGAACGGTCCCACGTATCGTGGTGTCAATTTGCCTTTCTTCGCGAATCGAACCATGCACTTCCATGGGGAAACCTTTAACATGACTCGATCTCCCACTTGGAATTCCAACGGCTTGCGCCGTTTATCTGCGTAGCTCTTTTGCCTGCTTCGTGTTGCTTGTAGTCTCTGTTGTATCTGAGCAATCTTGTCTGTAGTTTCTTGGATTAATTCTGGCCCGTTATTCGATTATCTCCCACTTCTGACCAACAGATCGGTGACCGACATTTCCGACCATAAAGAGCCTCGAATGGGGCACAACCGATGCTGCTGTGATAACTGTTGTTGTAGGAGAACTCGATTAGTGGCAAATGAGAATCCCAATTACCACCAAAGTCTAGAACACAGGTTCTCAACATATCCTCTAGGGTCTGAATAGTACGTTCGCTTTGGCCATCCGTTTGTGGATGATAAGCTGTACTCAAGTTTAATTGAGTCCCTAGAGATTTCTGCAATGATTGCCAGAACCTTGATGTAAATCTGCTATCACGATCTGAAATGATAGACAATGGCACACCATGGCATACCACTATCTCATCGATGTAAAGCTTCGCTAGTTTATCCATCGTATAAGTTTCTCGCATTGGCAAGAAATGAGCAGACTTGGTTAATCGGTCAATGATAACCCAAATGGTATCATGTCCACTGGAAGTGCGGGGTAGCTTGGTAACAAAGTCCATAGCTATTTGTTCCCACTTCCAAAGTGGAATTTCAGGTTGTTCCAGCAAACCAGATGGTTTCTGGTGTTCTGCCTTCACCTTAGCACACGTAAGGCATCTACCAACATACTCAACTATGTCTTTCTTCATACCCGGCCACCAATAAAATGCACGTAAGTCTTGGTACATTTTATCAGCACCGGGATGCACAGAGTACTTGGTTTTGTGTGCTTCATCAAAAATAAGTTTCCTTAACTCATCTACTGTAGGAATCCAGATACGATCCTTGAAGTAAACAAGTCCATCGGGTTTTGTTTCCAAATGTTTCTCCACACCGCAATCTAAGTCTTTCTTCAAGTTTCCTCGTTCAATTGCTTCCTGTTGTGCTTGCCTAATGTGATCGTGTAAACTTGTCTGCACAGTCATTCCCATTGCTCTGATGCGCAAGGGTTTGACCCGTTCCTTCCGGCTCAAGGCATCAGCAACAACGTTTGCCTTGCCCGGATGATACTTAATCACACAGTCATAATCATTCAGAAGCTCAACCCAACGTCGCTGTCGCATGTTGAGTTCCTTCTGATCGAATATGTGTTGCAGACTTTTGTGGTCTGTAAATATGGTACACTTGGTTCCATATAAGTAATGCCTCCAGATCTTCAGTGCATACACCACTGCTCCCAATTCCAGATCATGAGTTGTGTAGTTCTTCTCATGAATCTTTAATTGTCTCGAAGCGTAGGCAATGACTTTGTCCCGCTGCATAAGTACACAGCCAAGTCCCTGATGAGATGCATCACAATAAACAACAAAGTCATCACAACCATCTGGGAGAGATAAGATCGGAGCATCACATAGCTTTTGTTTCAATGTCTGAAAGGCTTCTTCTTGTTTTTGTTCCCAAATGAACGGTTCGCTTTTCTGTGTTAGCTTCGTGAGTGGCAGGGCTATCTTAGAAAAGTTTGAGATGAACCTTCTGTAATAGCCTGCTAAGCCTAGAAAAGAACGTATCTCTGTAGGTGTCTTCGGAGTGTCCCAATCTTTTATTGCCTCGATCTTGGCAGGATCAACGTGTATTCCCTCACTGTTAACAACGTGACCTAGGAATTGAACCTCCTTTAACCAAAACTCACACTTAGAGAATTTGGCATAGAGCTTCTCTTCCTTTAACAGTTCCAAGATCGTTCTCAAATGTTGCTCGTGTTCTGCTTTGCTTTTAGAATAAATCAAGATGTCATCGATGAATACAATAACAAATTGATCCAAGTATGGCTTACACACACGGTTCATGAGATCCATGAAAACCGCAGGTGCATTCGTCAACCCAAAAGGCATCACCATGAACTCATAATGCCCGTATCTGGTACGAAACGCCGTCTTTGGTATATCTTCATCTTGTACTCTGAGCTGATGGTATCCGGAGCGTAGGTCGATCTTCGAAAAGTATTGAGCTCCTTGCAATTGATCAAATAAATCATCAATCCTCGGTAATGGATACCGATTCTTGATGGTTAGTTTGTTTAGCTCCCTGTAGTCTATGCACATCCGAAAGGATCCATCCTTCTTTTTCACGAACAAAACCGGAGCTCCCCAAGGTGAGTAGCTCGGGCGGATGAAACCTTTATCAAGCAGCTCCTGTAGTTGATTAGATAATTCCTGCATCTCCGAAGGTGCTAACCTATAAGGGGATTTAGCAACAGGTGTTGCTCCAGGAATCAGATCGATACGAAACTCTACCGGTCGCACAGGAGGCAAACCAGGTAGATCTTCAGGAAACACCTCAGGATATTCTTTCACTATCGGTACGTCTTGTAATGTTTTCTTGTCTTTGTCTTTCTCCACCACATGAGCCAAGAATGCTATGCACTTCTTTTGCAGACACTTACGCGCTTTTATGCATGAAATGATCTTTACGTTTCTCTTTGCTTGATCCCCACGAACTTCCAATACACGATCGTCCGTTACTGGAATCCGAAGTAGCTTCTCGGAACAGACAACTTCCACTCGATTGAGTGAGAGCCAATCCATCCCCACGATGATATCGAAACTGCCCAACTCCATCGGTAACAAGTCGATGGAAAATATATGATCTATAAGCGTAAGTGGGCAGTTCCTAAGTATAGTGCTAACGGTAACTTGTTTTCCATTCGCTACCTCAATAATGTATGGGGAATCTAAAGTATCCTCAGTAAGACTAAGTTGTCGTGCAAAATCAGATGAAATAAAGCTCTGGTCTGCACCAGTATCAAATAGTATGGATGCATAAGAGTCATGTAAAAGAAATGTACCAGTGACCACATTAGGGTCCTGACGTGCAGCATTGGCTCCGATGACAAAAGCTCGTCCACGAGGTGCTTGTGCTCCAGCTTGCACCTTCTTTGGACAGTTACGGGAGAAGTGACCTGTTTCCCCGCAGTTGTAACAGCCTCTGTTGTTGTTGTTGCCTGGGTTCTGTGGTGGCGGTGGTAGTGCTCTTGTTGCAGTGTTGGTAGCCTGATTCACCGCAAAGCGGCAATCGTTCACCCAATGGCCAAACCGACCACAATTGGTGCACTTCCTGCATTGAGCACCAGCAGGATGATGATACTTGCAGTTTGTGCACTGGGGATATTCCCCTCCATAACCCCTAGTAGCAGGGTTGACAGGTGCTGCAGGTGCTTGTCTCAGTGGGGTGACGGCCGCATAGTTCTTAACGACCTTCTGTTTCTTCTTCGGGTGATACTCGGGTTTCCTTGTTGCTGTTGTTTCCTTGGACTTTCCTGTTTCATCTTTAAGAACTCCAGACTTCACCATCACATTGGTGAGTTTAGCTGATAAGGAGATAGCAGACTCCAATGTAGCAGGGTAGGCAGCCAAAACAATGCTTTGGATGCAAGAAGGTAGTCCCGCCACATAACGGTCAATCAGCTTTTCCAATGTTGGTACCATCTCTGGCACCAAAGCTACCAGTTCATGATAACGAGTGGTGAAGATCATATGGTCCGTTCCCTTCATGACATGGTTTGAGAGCTCAATCTCCAGTTGCTGCAGCTCATGTTTAGGGCAAAACTCATTCCTCAAGAGAAGCTTAAATTCTGTCCAAGGCATCGCCATTGCCTCATCTCTTCCCTTGGCTCTTATCTGTGCGTTCCACCAAGTCAAAGCTCGCTTGTTGAAAGAACCAGCTGCATAACGAACTTTGTGATGTTCTGGACAACCGCTGATGTCCAAAGTATTTTCCATTTAATTTCTCAAGCCATTGGATCAGTCCAACAGCTCCTTCAACTCCGGTGAAGCTTGGGGGTTTGCATCCTACAAAGGACTTGTAGGAGCAATCAAAAGTATGACTAGTGTTTCCACTAGCCTCTCCGGTAGTATGGCCAGAAGTGTGGCCTTGGCCTTGAATCCTGTTTATCATCTCTGGGATGACATCCTTTTGTTGACTCGTCAGCTGGGTACTCAGTAGTGTCGCCAGGGCGATGGTAGCAGGATCTATCAGTTGAACAGTGCTTGAACCTAGCGACGGAGAGTGTGGAGGAGGCGGAGGAGGAGGAGGTGGCGGTGGTGAATCCGCAGGTGATGGGGTAGATGAGTGAGGAGCAGAGACTTGCGGAGTAGGTTGTTTTCTTGGCGGCATTCTGATCATAACCAAAAGAATTTGGTTAGTGCAATGATCGAATGCAGAAAACATAATGCAAACTTAAGTCATAAATTCTCTACATGTGGGTCCCTAAGTTATAGTCTAGGTCAAACCGTTTATGTAAATGACCTAATATTCTCTATAACCTTGTGCTCTGATACCAATCTGTCACACCCCGAGCCGGCGGGGTTGGATCGGAGTCCCCGCCGGGCGGAAGGTTCCCGGGGCGTGATATCGTGGATGATAATCATGATGATCAGATTGTTTACATAGCATCAACGTTTAAGAATATCTAAAGCACAATCAAATAATATGTAGGATTACAGAGTTAAATTACAATAGCAATGTTCTGCAATTTAACTAAGTAAACCTAACCAAAAGAATAATGTATATATCTTGTATATGTACAAGATGTCAAAAGTAATATATGTCATCAACAAAGTTGTGCTTTCCAAAAGTCTACTAGGTCCTCTATCTGGGCAGCCTAGTATGCATATCCAAAAGCTTAAGCTTAAACCTGTTCTTCACCTGAGAAAGCATGTAAAAAGATCAAGTCAACACAACGGTTGGTGAGTTCATAATGTTTATAAGTTTAAAATAGTTTTCAACCAACCTCTTTCGGTAAAACCTTAACCTCATTAACTCCACATGTAATATCCAAATCGGTATGCTTATATATAGGGCATACCCCTGAGTCGAGCCTACGACCCGCCCAGACGCCATCCCACCACATACTAATCCGGATATGACACAGTTGTTAATAATAATTAAGCATTTTACCTACCAATCTATTCAATCCTCATCAAAGCCTTTTGTTATCTGTTTCAAAGTTTTCATGTCTATGTATTCGTAAGTGTTAGATTCTCATCATGTTTATCAGGCATCATAGATTCACACACACACACATAGTTTAGCAATTACATATCTCCTATAAGCAGACAAAAGCTCTGGAATACCAGAAGTTTAGCAATTACATGTCTCTTATATAGATAACAGCTTAGCATTCAACAAGTTCATGTTTAGCCTTTACATACCTCTTATAAGATGACAAAAGCTCTGGAATACCAGACGTTCAGCAATTACATGTCCCTTATAACCAGGTAATAGCTCCGTAACGTTACGTTTATGTTTAGCCTTTACATACCTCATATAAGCGACAAGCTCTGGAATACCAGACGTTCAGCAATTACGTGTCCCTTATAACCAGGTAATAGCTTAGAATCGATACTTTCATGTTTAGCCTTTACATACCTCATATAAGCCGACAAAAGCTCTGGAATACCAGACGTTCAGCAATTACATGTCCCTTATAACCAGGTAATAGCTGAGTATCATTACGTTTATGTTATTACATGTATCTCACCCCATAGGTACAAGCTCTGGAATACCAGACGTTCAGCAATTACGTAGTCTATGGTTAGATACATGTATGATGGCCTAGTAGCATGTAATAGTTTCCAAACATCATATCTCATGTAATAGTATCAAGTCTCATGTAATAGTATCAAGTCTCATGTAATTGAATCAAGTATCATGTATTTGTATCATGTCTCATGTAATTGAATCACATCTCATGTAATTGAATCAAGTATCATGTATTTGTATCATGTCTCATGTAATTGAATCACATCTCATGTAATTGTATCAAGTATCATGTATTTGCATCATGTCTCATGTAATTGAATCACATCTCATGTAATTGTATCAAGTAATTAACAATTGATTTTAAGCATCAAGCTTAAAGTAATGGTTTCCATCATAAGAAATCATATTTATGTTTAAAGCATTAAATAACATTTAAATAAAAATGTTTAACATGCTTCTCAGTCCCGAAGTAAAACAAATAAGTTTGAAAGGGGACAATGAACTCACCTTAGGTCCGAAGTGCTTGACTAAATAGAATAAGAATGCACGCTCTCTTTGTTTGTACTTGATATGATGTTCACGTTCCTGTATTGATTTCATAATGTTTGTAACTTATAAGTATAATTTTGTAAGGATTTGTTGTGCGTGTAAGTGTTAGTCCTAAAGTTGACTAACACTTACGAATCTTGTTTGTTATCCGACTCAATTCCTTCTTTAAAGTGATCTCACATGTTCATTAATTACAAGTTGCCATTTATTTAAGACTTTTAAACCTTAATGTAACTTTTCAAAATTTGTTATCGTTTTATCACAATTGAAATGTTCATCTCCTCGATATGTTTGTTCATTGTTCTCGTTGTTTACGTTGATCATCCATAAGTTTTCATTGAGTCTCAATCAATTGAGCCGGATAACGCATTGGACTATTTATGGTATATTTGGGCCTAATTAGTGGGCCTTAGAACCAATCAACTCAATAATGAATGATGTGGGTTTTGGGCCGGTTTCACATGGGCCGAATAGGATAAATTGGGCTAATCACTTAGGTTGCACCGGTTATGGACTTTGGGCCGAAATAACTAGAATGTTGGGCCTATTATTATGCTTGGGCCGATTAAGATCATTATGGGCTTAGGCTACACCTTCGTGGGCCACTAGCAAGTAAATGGGCCTAAGGGGTTGTTTTGGGCCATGGTGGCCGAATATAGGTCGTGGCCTGCCTTAGTTTTATAGGTTTTTAACACTGTCCGATTAGCACTGTGTTGGCCGAGCAGTTATGAGGACTTGGCCGGAATTTCTCTCAGCGAACCTCTCAGTGGTATTGGCTAGGGTTCGGCCATCACTAAAGGAAGGGTTCGGCGTTTCAAGGAAGCGACAAGGTTCGGCCATGATGTGACTGAGGGTTCGCAGACTACTTGGGTTCGTGAAGCTTTGCGCATGACTTGCAGGTTCGTGATGGCTCCAATGGTTCGTGGGTGCAGCAAGTAGCAGCAGGGTTCGTCTGGGTGTGAAGGTTCGCACAAAAAGAGGTTCGGTGGCAGGTGACATCTGTCTACGTTCGCTAAGGTTCGACTAGGGTTAAGGGGTGAGGTTCGCGGTTCATGCAGCAGCCGCAAAAAGGGTTCGGCTAGTTATCAAGCTGGTTCGTGACCCAGACTCAGACATCGAAGGTTCGGCCATCTGGTTTGCGAACTTCTTGCTGTCCTTCAACTCTCAGCCCCGAATCCTTGACCATGATGTTCCCATTGCGTGCTTAGACATGAATCTGGACTTGATGATGAACAAGAGGTTGCGGTTTACAACTCCTACACCGGCCGGAAGTGTGTGTGTGTGTACAGCCGTATAAAAGGGTGAGAAAACCCTAAAATCAGTGATTTTCTCATGCTCATACCTCGAGATTCAGTGGTTAAACCTCCAGATCGGTTGTACTTTCGTGTAGAGGGCTTCGAGATGAACGTTTAGGCGCAAGAATCACGAAAATTGGTTGAGTTTTGGACAAGTTATGAAGCTTCAAAGTGTGTTAATGGTGGTTTTTGTGCTAGAGAGAGAAACGAACGAGAGAGGGTTTTTGAGAGAGAAAGGGTTTGTATTAAATGAGAAATTTCACCTCATTTGTTGTTTAAATACCCCGCGGGTATTCGGGTTCGTTTCGGTTGCTCGGTTCGTAATCTCGTCGCGTATCCGGCACTTTACGCGTGTTTTTCGTAAATAAATTAAAAAGAATTATTTTAGGATGAACAAATTATAAATATTATTAGGAATTATATTAAATATCGTTACGTATAAATAAATATCGAATTTTAATAGTTTACGCGTTTTGTTTAATTTTTAGCGTTTAGTTAATTTGTTCGCGATTTAAATTAAGATAGTTAAAGTTAAATTATTTTATGATGAGTTTCAAAATTGTAAAATAAGAAATATAATATTTCTTTGAAATTATGATCGTTCGTATCGTTATTCGTTTTCGTTTTCGTTTTATCAGATCGCGTCGCCATCGCGCGTATTCGTTCGAATCGTCATTCGAACGAACACGTCGATGGTTTGGCTTTCTGATTCTTGTTTTCTACTGTTAAGTCATTATTTCAGAACGTTAAACTATCAGAATCATTCGTACAGATCGTCACCTATACGAATAACTCGTCGGTTTAGCATTCCGCAACAATAACCGTAAAGATTTTGTTTTGTTTCCTCACATACGTTTATGCCAACTAATATCATATCAAGTATTTGTGTTTCAACACTGTGTTGTCTGACATGTTTCAGACTGTTTAACCCTAAGGTTTCAGTCAGAATCAGACAATCGTTTAATAGTTTCATGCTAATCAAATGTATAAATAGTCTAAACATAGTTTAACGAAATGTGTACCTGAATCACTGTACATGTTTACTGTTACGATCACTGTTCCGGCACGCGTCCGGCACTGATGTTACAACCACCTTGGCCAAATTACTTAATTCGGCCCATAGTGTAACATAGCTCATAATACGTTCGGCCCAGGAACAATATTCGGCCCACTGGTTTGGCCCATGGGCAACCGGTTGGGTCCATGATCGATTGGTTCTGTCACTTGGTTAAATCAATACTTAAATAAATTCATGAAGTGGGGAATAAGGCATGGGGAATATTAGATAATACAAAGGTAGTAAGACGTTGGAATTAATGGATTCATAAAGACTTAGAACCTTGAATTTCACAAACACACCTCATGGGAGATTACTAGTTACGTAATAAACTATCTTCAACTTAACAAGGACAATGCTACGGGTTATGCTACAAACTAATGCTACGGGTTATGCTACAAACTAATGCTACGGGTTATGCTAAATGCTAATGCTATGGGTTATGCTAAATACTAATGCTATGGGTTATGCTAATTACTAATGCTATGGGTTATGCTAAATACTAATGATACTGGTTATGGTAAATGCTAAAACTACGGGTTGTGCTAAATGCTAATGCTACAGGATTATGCCAGATGTTAAATGCTAATAATTCTATGCTAATGCTACATACTTACACACTAAGTGCTTAAAATGCTCGAAATGCTTTAAACTTTGTATGCTCTATATGCTTGCCATGCTAAAACAACGGTTTGGCCTCTCAGTGCTTGCCCTACCGGTTGTGAATCTAGTACTTGTGCACAAGTTACGTAAATGCTGAACTATTTGAATGCTCTAAACTTGTATGCTAAAACTATTGGCTATGGAAGAACAATAGTTGGTCTCTCAGTGCTTGCCTTCATGTGTTCTTCCTAGTCGGGACTTGAAGAACAATAGTTGGTCTCTCAGTGCTTGCCTTCATGTGTTCTTCACAGTCGGGACTAGAAGGCACCTACTATGGTCTCTCAGTGCTTGCCATAGGGTGTCCTTCATGGTCTGATACGAGGAAACTGACTGATGGCGTCTCAGTGCTTGCCATGCAGTGTTTCCCATAACTACTTACTCAGGTGATCAGTAACTAGGACGATATTGGTGATCCTTAGTTGACTTTGTGTCATCATGGGAATCCTCTATCTCCCCTACGTTGCTAATGACACCTAGTGCTGGTATGGATTGATACTGGATTCCTTCGGGCATTCAGTTGTCTATTCTGGTGACTCACAAGCTAAACACACGGATGCTATGGGTAAACTTACATACAAAATGCTTAAACTATAATGGGGAAAATAGATTGGATGGTAGGTAAAACGCTTAATTATCATTAACACCAATGTCCTATGTGGCTTAGTATGTGGTGGGACGGCGTCTGGGCGGGTCGTAGGCTCGACTCAGGGGTATGCCCTATATATAAGCATACCGAGTTACATGATACAGGTGATGTTAATGAGGTTAAGGTTTTACCGGAAAGGTTTGCAAAAGCTATTTTAAACTTATAAACTATATGAACTCACCAACCATTGTGTTGACTTGTTTTCCTTACATGGTTTCTCAGGTGACGTACAGGAATAGACTAAGGCTTCAGGATTGCATGCTAGACAGCCTAACTAGAGGACCTAGCAGACTTTTGAAAGCACATCTTTTGTAGTTAATACGAATCTATTTTGATATCTTGTACAGATACAAGATAGAAACATTTGATTCTTTTGGATAGGTTTACTTAGTTAAATTATCAAACATTGATACTGTAATTTAACTTTGTAATCCTAATTTAAATGCTTTTGTGCTTTAGATATTCTTAACATTGATGCTATGTAAACAATCTGATCAATACGATTATCACTCACGATATCGCGCCTCGGGAACCTTCCGCCCGACGGAGACTTCGATCCAACCCGCCGGCTCGTGGTGTGACAGATTGGTATCAGAGCTCAAGGTTATAGAGCATAATAGGTCATTTACTTAAATGGTTTGGCCTAGACTATAACTTAGGGACCCTCATGTAGAGAACTTAGGATTATATTTGCATTATGTTTTCTGCATTTGATCACTGCACTAACCAAATTCTTTTGGTTATGATCAGAATGCCGCCAAGAAAACAACCAACCTCACAAGCCTCTGCACCACACTCATCTACTCCTACACCACCAGATTCACCACCGCCACCGCCTCCTCCTCCATAAGACCCTCCTCTAAACCCGAATGCACCACCAGCTCTTGACCCTGCTACCGTTGCTTTAGCAACTCTTCTGAGCAGTCAACTGACAAGTCAGTTGAAGGATGTCATCCCTGAGATGATTAACAGGATACAAGGCCACGGCAACACCTCTGGCCATACTACTGGGGAAGCTAGTGGAAACACGGGCCATACTTCTGACTGCTCCTACAAATCCTTTGTAGGATGCAAACCACCAAGTTTTACTGGTGTCGAGGGAGCTGTTGGACTGATCCAATGCCTGGAGAAGATGGAGAACACTTTGGACATAAGCAGTTGTCCGGAACACCATAAAGTTCGCTATGCAGCTGGTTCATTTAGCAAGCGAGCATTGACATGGTGGAATGCTCAGATTAGAGCAAAGGGGAGAGATGAAACAATGGTGATGCCCTGGGCAGAGTTCAAACTCCTACTAAGGAACGAGTTCTGTCCGAAACATGAACTGCAACAACTAGAGGTTGAGCTCTCGAACCATGTGATGAAGGGAGCCGATCATATGACCTATACCAATCGCTATCATGAACTGGTAGCCCTGGTGCCAGAGATGGTTCCAACATTGGAAAAGTTGATTGATCAATATGTAGCAGGATTACCTTCCTGTATTCAAAGCATTGTACTGGCTTCGTATCCTACTACACTGGAGTCAGCTATCTCCCTCTCAGCCAAGCTTACCAAGGTAATGGTAAAGTCAGGAGTTTTGAAAGATGATGCGGGAAAAGCTAAGGAAACAACAACGAAGAAACCAGACTATCATCAAAAGAAAAAGCAAAAGGTCGTAAAGAACTATGCGGCCGTCACTCCTCTCCAACAAGTTACTGCAGCACCTGCTCAGGTTGTACCCAAAAACTATGTGGGAGTGCATCCTCAGTGTGCACAATGCAAATTTCATCATCCTGCTACGGCGCAATGCAGGAAATGCAACAACTGTGGCCGCTTAGGTCACCGGGCTCAACAATGTCGTGCTCCAGCAACTCAAGCTGCAAACAATGCTGCTGTAGCACTTCCCCCACTACCAAGACTGGGCAATAACAACAACAACAACAACAACAGGGGATGCTATAACTGTGGAGAATTAGGCCATTTCTCCAGAGAATGCCCAAAACGAGTGCAGCAGGGAGCCCAAGCACATCATGGAAGGGCTTTTGTGATTGGAGCCAATGCAGCACGCCAAGACCCTAACGTGGTCACTGGTACATTTCTTATACATGACTCTTATGCATCTATTTTATTTGACACTGGTGCAGATCAGAGTTTTATTTCATCTGACTTTGCACGCCAACTTAACCTTTCTGAGGAAACTTTAGACTCCCCTTATATCATCGAAGTAGCGAATGGGAAACAAATAACAGCTAGCACTATACTTAGGAAATGCCCACTTACACTTATTGATCATACATTTACCATCGACTTGATACCGATGGAGCTGGGCAGTTTCGACATCATAGTTGGGATGGATTGGCTATCTGTCAATAGAGTGGAAGTCATATGTTCTGAAAAGCTACTTCAGATTCCAGTCGCGAATGATCGTGTATTGGAAGTTTGTGGGGATCAAGCAAAGCATAGTGTCAAAATCATATCTTGCATCAAAGCGCGTAAGTGTCTACAGAAGAAGTGTGTAGCTTTCTTGGCTCATGTGGTGGAGAAACAAAAGACAAGAAGACAATTCAAGACGTGCCAATAGTAAAGGAATACCCTGAAGTTTTTCCGGAAGACCTACCAGGTTTGCCACCTGTGCGACCGGTAGAGTTTCGT
Organism: Mikania micrantha; assembly: GCA_009363875.1. Taxonomy (NCBI): domain Eukaryota; kingdom Viridiplantae; phylum Streptophyta; class Magnoliopsida; order Asterales; family Asteraceae; genus Mikania; species Mikania micrantha. Next base: position 12,626,671 of record CM018696.1, on the reverse strand, counting down.
ATTGACCTGATCCCTGGAGCAACACCTGTTGCTAAATCTCCTTACAGGTTAGCACCTTCGGAGATGCAGGAATTGTCAAATCAGTTACAGGAGTTACTTGATAAAGGTTTCATTCGACCGAGCTACTCACCTTGGGGAGCTCCGGTTTTGTTCGTGAAAAAGAAGGATATATCCTTTCGTATGTGTATAGACTACAGAGAGCTAAACAAACTAACCATCAAGAATCGGTATCCATTACCGAGGATTGATGATTTGTTTGACCAATTGCAAGGAGCTCAATACTTTTCGAAGATCGATCTGCGTTCCGGATACCACCAGCTCAGAGTACAAGATGAAGACATACTGAAGACGGCGTTTCGAACCAGATATGGGCATTACGAGTTCATGGTGATGCCTTTTGGTTTGATGAATGCACCAGCGGTCTTCATGGATCTCATGAACCGTGTGTGAAAGCCGTACTTGGATCAATTTGTTATTGTTTTTATTGATGACATATTGATCTATTCTAAAAGCAAAACAGAGCACGAGCAACATCTCAGGACGATCTTGGAACTGTTAAAGGAAGAGAAGCTCTATGCCAAATTCTCTAAGTGTGAGTTTTGGTTAAAAGAGATTCAATTCCTAGGTCATGTAGTTAACAGTGATTGAATACATGCTGATCCTGCCAAGATCGAGGCAATAAAAGATTGGGACACTCTGAAGACACCGACGGAGATACGTTCTTTTCTAGGCTTAGCAGGCTATTACAGAAGGTTCATCTCGAACTTTTCTAAGATAGCTCTGCCACTTACGAAGCTAACACAGAAAAGCGAGCCATTCGTTTGGGAACAGAAGCAAGAAGAAGCCTTTCAGACTTTGAAGCAAAGACTATGTGATGCTCCGATCTTATCTCTCCCAGACAGTTGTGATGACTTTGTTGTGTACTGTGATGCATCCCATCAGGGACTTGGCTGTGTACTGATGCAACGAGACAAAGTTATCGCTTTTGCCTCGAGACAACTGAAGGTTCATGAGAAGAATTACACTACTCATGATCTGGAACTGGGAGCAGTAGTGTTCGCACTGAAGATCTGGAGACATTACTTATATGGCACCAAGTGTACCATATTTACAGATCACAAAAGTCTGCAACACATATTCGATCAGAAGGAACTCAACATGCGACAGCGACAATGGGTTGAGCTTCTGAATGACTATGACTGTGTAATCAAGTACCATCCGGGCAAGGCAAACGTTGTAGCTGATGCCTTAAGCCGGAAGGAACGTGTCAAACCCTTGCGCGTCAGAGTAATGGGAATGACTGTGCAGACAAGCTTACACGGTAACATTATGCAAGCACAACAAGAGGCTGTTGAACGAGGAAACTTGAAGAAGGAATTAGATTGTGGAGCAGAAAAGCAATTTGAAACAAAGCCTGATGGAATCATCTACTATAAGGATCGTGTATGGATTCCTGCAGTAGATGAGTTAAGGAAACTTATATTTGATGAAGCACACAAGACCAAGTACTCTGTGCATCCCGGTGCTGATAAAATGTACCAAGACTTACGTGCATTTTATTGGTGGCCGGGTATGAAGAAAAACATAGCTGAGTATGTTGGTCGATGCCTTACATGTGCTAAGGTGAAGGCGGAACACCAGAGACCGTCAGGGTTACTGGAACAGCCTGAAATTCCACTTTGGAAGTGGGAACATATAGCTATGGACTTTGTCACCAAGCTACCCCGCACTTCCAGTGGTTATGATACTATTTGGGTTATCGTTGACCGATTGATCAAATCTGCTCATTTCTTGCCAATGCGAGAAACTTACACAATGGATAAACTAGCGAGGCTTTACATCAACGAGATAGTGGTACGTCATGGTGTGCCATTGTCTATCATTTTAGATCGTGATAGCAGATTCACATCAAGGTTCTGGCAGTCATTGCAGAAATCTCTGGGGACGCAATTAAACCTGAGTACAGCTTATCATCCACAAACGGATGGTCAAAGCGAACGTACTATACAAACCCTGGATGACATGTTAAGAACTTGTGCTCTAGACTTCGGTGGAAATTGGGATTCTCATTTGCCACTAATTGAATTCTCCTACAACAACAGCTATCATAGTAGCATCGGATGTGCACCGTTCGAAGCTCTCTATGGTCGCAAATGTCGGTCACCGATCTGTTGGTCGAAAGTGGGAGATAATCGTATCACCGGGCAAGAACTCATTCAAGAAACTACAGACAAAATTGCTCAGATACAACAAAGACTACAAGCAACACGAAGCAGACAAAAGAGCTATGCCGATAAACAGCGCAAGCCGTTGGAATTTCAAGTGGGAGATCGTGTTATGCTAAAAGTATTCCCATGGAAAGGTGTAGTTCGTTTTGCAAAGAAAGGCAAACTCACACCATGGTACGTGGGACCGTTCGAGATAATAGAACGTATTAGTCCTGTGGCGTACAGACTTAGACTACCGGATGAACTTAGTGGTATACACGACGTGTTTCACGTCTCAAACTTGAAGAAGTGCCTTACTGATGAAACTCTTATCATACCGGTTGAAGAAATTCAATTGGATGAACACTTACGTTTTGTCGAAGAACCTTTGAAGATTATGGATCGCAAAGTTAAACAACTGAGGCGAAGCCGTATCCCCATTGTCAAGGTTCGTTGGAACTCCAAGCGCGGTCCTGAGTTTACTTGGGAACGTGAAGATCACATGAAGCATAAGTATCCCCATCTGTTTACAGAGGAAGCCGTACCTGATAAGAATGCTTAAATTTCGGGACAAAATTTCTCTAACAAGGGCAGACTGTAACATCTGTGCCGGAAACGTCACCGGAACAGTGAACGGAACTGTAAATGCACAGTAACTCAGGTACAAACTACGTAAACTATTGCTATGCTACTAATATCATGATGCTTGATATTAAACTATTATGCTATTGTTTATGTAATCTGATTAAACTTAACAGTTTAACAGTTAGAAACATGTCAGACAACACAGTGTTGAAACATAGATACTTGACTTGATACTATAGTGTATAAACGTATGCGAGGTTAAACAAAACAAACACATAATGGTTGTTGTTACAGAATGCTAAACAGACGAGTTATTCGTATAGGTGACGATATGTACGAATGATTCTGATAGTTTAACGTTCTGAAATAATGACTGAACAGTAGAAAACAAGAATCAGAAAGCCAAACTATCGACGTGTTCGTTCGAATGACGATTCGAACGAATACGCGCGATGGTGACGCGTTCTGACGAAACGAAAACGAATAACGATACGAAGGGTAATAATTTTAAGGAAATAAAATATTTCCTAGTTAACAATTTTGAAACTCATCACAAATGAAATTAAACAAAACTATTTTAATAAATCGCGAACAAATTTAATAAACACATAAAAATGGTATAATTCTATAAATAAATAAATACAACGATATTTAAAATGGTTTCTAACAATAATTGTATTTTAAAACATCATAGAATAATCCTTTTTATTTTAAAACCGTAAACACGCGAACCGAACAACGAAAACGAACCCGAACTCACTCAAGGTATAAGTACCTTGAATGAGCTCATTTAATTCATTTTACTCTTCTCCTTCTCCACTTCTAAACCCTAATCCCGGTTTCTACCTCTCACCCCCATTTTTGAACTTCAAATCCACATAACTCTCTCATTTCTTGATGAAATCGAGTGGTTCTTGAACCCAAACGAAGATCTTGACCTCTACTACACGAAAGTACAACAGATCTAGAGCAAACTCCACAAAAATTTGAGGTATTGAGCTGTAAAAGTTGCGAAAATTAGGGTTTTCGTGACCTTTGCTTGAACCATCACCTTCATCCATTCTACACCATCCCCTCGGCCCTACCCCTTCGAACACCAACCTTAGCGTGACACAGATCACCTTGGGGTTAGGTTGGGACAGGTTGGAACCATCTGGGAGTTCGAACGGCCGAATGAGGCGCAAGGACCATGGTCGAATGGCCTAAGGTCGAATGGCCTAGTTCTACTGAAGGGGATTGACGAATGAAACACAGCCGAATGACACTCCATTTGATCAGCTACATTTGGCCAACCACTGCCCCTTTCACCGAATCACTTCTCATTCGGCCACCCTCAGTCGTCACACCCTTATTCGGCCGAGTAACCGCCATTCGCCAAGTCCCGAGCTCCATTCGACTATGTTCGCTAGATCAGCCATGTCTCATTCGGCCATCACCACGCAGACTAATTCAATCGGCCGACCAACTTGGTTAGGTCCAATAATTGGCCCATATGCTTAGCCCCATAATAAGTCGGCCCATGGTTTCGATTGGGCTCATGTCATAAGTTGGATCCATAAAACCACCTTGGCCAAATTACTTAATTCGGCCCATAGTGTAACATAGCTCATAATACGTTCGGCCCAGGAACAATATTCGGCCCACTGGTTTGGCCCATGGGCAACCGGTTGGGTCCATGATCGATTGGTTCTGTCACTTGGTTAAATCAATACTTAAATAAATTCATGAAGTGGGGAATAAGGCATGGGGAATATTAGATAATACAAAGGTAGTAAGACGTTGGAATTAATGGATTCATAAAGAATTAGAACCTTGAATTTCACAAACACACCTCATGGGAGATTACTAGTTACGTAATAAACTATCTTCAACTTAACAAGGACAACAATTGAAGTCTTAAACTATAAATCTAAGTTGAACGCTTAGATTGGTTTGTGAACATTTCATCAAAACAAGTGATTAACAGAGAATGTAAAAGTCAACAACACTGAGTGTTAAGAACAACTCAAAATAATCAAGTGTTAGTATAATTTAATCAAAAGCGAACCAAGGGCCGAATCAAGACCGAGACTTATGAGTGTTAGCCAATTCCAAGGCTAACACATACCCACCCACACACTCAAACAAATACAACTTACACTTACAAGTTTCAAACAATGTGAAATCAATATAGGATCGTGAATACAGCCACAATCACAACAAAGAGCGCGTGCATTCTTGTTTTAGGCTAAGGCAACTACAACAACTACAAGGTGAGTTCATCGTCCCTTTTCAAACTATTTTGAGTTTTACTTCGGGACTGAGAAGCATGTTAAATCTTTTAAACAAATGTTTAACTGTTGCAAATATGCTTTTATACTTACTCAAACTATTAACGCTAAATGCTAATGCTATGGGTTATGCTACAAACTAATGATACGGGTTATGCTACAAACTAATGCTACGGGTTATGCTACAAACTAATGCTACGGGTTATGCTAAATGCTAATGCTACGGGTTATGCTAAATGCTAATGCTACGGGTTATGCTAAATGCTAATGCTACGAGTTATGCTAAATGCTAACGCTACGAGTTATGCTAAATGCTAATGCTATGGGTTATGCTAAATACTAATGCTATGGGTTATGCTAAATACTAATGCTATGGGTTATGCTAAATACTAATGCTACTGGTTATGCCAAATGCTAAAACTACGGGTTGTGCTAAATGCTAATGCTAAAACTACGGGTTGTGCTAAATGCTAATGCTAAAACTACGGGTTGTGCTAAATGCTAATGCCAGATGTTAAATGCTAATAATTCTATGCTAATGCTACATACTTACACACTAAGTGCTTAAAATGCTCTGAATGCTTTAAACTTTGTATGCTCTATATGCTTGCCATGCTAAAACAACGGTTTGGCCTCTCAGCGCTTGCCCTACCGGTTGTGAAGCTAGTACTTGTGCACAAGTTACGTAAATGCTAAACTATTTGAATGCTCTAAACTTGTATGCTAAAACTATTGGCTATGTAAGAACAATAGTTGGTCTCTCAGTGCTTGCCTTCATGTGTTCTTCCTAGTCGGGACTTGAAGAACAATAGTTGGTCTCTCAGTGCTTGCCTTCATGTGTTCTTCACAGTCGGGACTAGAAGGCACCTACTATGGTCTCTTAGTGCTTGCCATAGGGTGTCCTTCATGGTCTGATACGAGGAAACTGACTGATGGCCTCTCAGTGCTTGCCATGCAGTGTTTCCTATAACTACTTACTCAGGTGATCAGTAACTAGGACGATATTGGTGATCCTTAGTTGACTTTGTGTCATCATGGGAATCCTCTATCTCCCCCTACGTTGCTAATGACACCTAGTGCTGGTATGGATTGATACTGGATTCCTTCGGGCATTCTGTTGTCTATTCTGGTGACTCACAAGCTAAACACACGGATGCTATGGGTAAACTTACATACAAAATGCTTAAACTATAATGGGGAAAAGAGATTGGATGGTAGGTAAAATGTTTAATTATCATTAACACCAATGTCCTATGTGGCTTAGTATGTGGTGGGACGGCGTCTGGGCGGGTCGTAGGCTCGACTCAGGGGTATGCCCTATATATAAGCATACCGAGTTACATGATACAGGTGATGTTAATGAGGTTAAGGTTTTACTGGAAAGGTTTGCAAAAGCTATTTTAAACCTATAAACTATATGAACTCACCAACCATTGTGTTGACTTGTTTTCCTTACATGGTTTCTAGGTGACGTACAGGAATAGACTAAGGCTTCAGGATTGCATGCTAGACAGCCCAACTAGAGGACCTAGCAGACTTTTGAAAGCACATATTTTGTAGTTAATACGAATCTATTCGATATCTTGTACAGATACAAGATAGAAACATTTGATTGTTTTGGATATGTTTACTTAGTTAAATTATCAAACATTGATACTGTAATTTAACTTTGTAATCCTAATTTAAATGATATTGTGCTTTAGATATTCTTAACATTGATGCTTTGTAAATAATCTGATCAGTACGATTATCACTCACGATATTGCGCCTCGGGAACCTTCCGCCCGACGGGGACTTTGATCCAACCCCGCCGGCTCGGGGTGTGACATTTTTGGTGTCTAAACGACCACCACATCACGTAGATCATAGAAGTACAAAGGATCTGAGTTTTTATCCAGCCAAATCGAGGTAAAATCATGGTTTTTTTTGCGATTTTAGGGTTTTCTAACCCTTGGTTCGACCCACCTCTTCAACCGGTTAAAGCCACTTTAAACCTTAGGGAAAACACTCACCAACACCCTCGGATAAAGTATAAACATGCTATACATCGTGGGTGAGCCTTTGGAGTCGAAACTAGAAACCACCCTTGCCTTGTTCGACTGGCCGAATGGCTTCTGATCAGTTGGCCGAATGGCTGTTAAGCCGAAGCAGACCAGGCCCTTTCGGCCGAATGTCACATGTTCATTCTATCGGCCAACCTTGCTTCGGTCGTGACTCATTCGACCATCAACCATTCGGGACAGCCACTCCTTTGGCCGGGCTCCTATTCGTGAACAAACCTATTCGGCCAGACACACATTCGGTCGGCATCAACAGCCATTCGCATTTCGGGTTCGGTCGCACAAGCTCAAGTGGGCCAAGGGACTTTCGGCCACCTCTCCTTCGACCTAGGTTTTATAAGGCCACACTCATTCGGCTCAAGGTCCTTGAGTTAGTTGTTAATCGAACTAGTACAAGAGGCTTAATTAAATAAGATGGCAAGGGTCACATGGGGAAGGTTTAAACATTCACACTCCCCTATTACACATACATGGTGTGTGTGTGTGTGCGCGCGCACATGGGGGTGTTAGGGTTTCATAATATGGGATCCACCTTGTTTTAAACAAAAATGATAAGCTAGTAAGCCCTTCATAATAAGGACTAAGACAACGATAAGCTACTAAACAAAGGCCAAACTTACATTTTTATACCACATGGGGTTGAGGATAAACAATGGATTTTTGCAACAACCTTGAGGGTTAAAAGCATTTCAAACATAAAGCAAGGGACACAAGGAGTCGAGAAGGTTAACTAAGTAAAATGCTAGTTACTAACATCCAACACTTAGTTAATTACTCTATTACATACAACCAAGTTGAGAAGTTCTATGGGACTTCTAAGCAGGTTGTATAACAAATGATTCAAGAAACAAAGAAAAGCTAAGACTTACTTTTAGGCCTAGAGTTAATCGAATTGGATTAACCTAAGTCTAATAAACTAAGATATGATTTTCTTAGAATACAATATGGTTCTAGTATATGAAATAAATGATAAACTTTCTTAAATTAATTAAACGATTTCTAACTTAAGAGTTATTTAAACAAATTTCTTTGCAAATACTTAATCAAAGTCTTATGGGATCAAGGGTTCTATATATGGGTAGTGCCTTAGACTAGTTCGATAAAATCCTAGAAGACATATTAGTAGCATAGGGCACTTAGATGCACACCGAGACCAAAACCCTAGTTTGCGTCTATTATAACGACTTATCGTATTCGAATCTCTTAAAACAACTCAGGTGTTGAAGATACTTAAGCTACAATCAAAGAGCGCTCATTATCGGTGGTAGCTTATACTTAGCAACACAGGTGAGTTCATTTGTCCCTTTTCAAACATATTTGTTTTTACTTCGGGACTGAAAAGCATGTTATAAATTTTTAAACTAGTAGTGAAATGTTTTATAAATGCTCTTACACTTATTTATGATGCTAATACTAACACTTAAGCTTGTTATTCCTATTCTAAATGCTAAAAAGCTAAGACTTTAAACTTAAGTGCTAATGCTATAAACTATATGCTACAACTAGATGCTAATGCTAATGCTACAAGCTACATGCTCAAACTATGTGTTAATGCTACAAACTATATGCTCAATGATAATGCTACAAACTCTAGGCTCAAATTATATCCTAAGGCTAAAACTACAAACTTTATGATAATCTATAAGGTAATGTGAAAGTGATGAACTATATGCTCAAACTACATGCTAAAACTAGATGTTAAATGCTACAAGCTATGATTATATGCGAAATGCTAAGCTTGTATCTATGCATGAGATACGTGAATGCCAAACTATGCTATTGCAAGCTAGTATCTATGCAGGAGATACGTGAATGCTAAACTATGCGAATGCAAAGCTTATATCTATATATGAGATACGTGAATGCCAAACTATGCTAGAGCAAGGCTTGTATCTACATATATGAGATATGTGAATGCTAAACTACGTGTATGCAAAGCTTGTGTCTATATATGAGATACGTGAATGCCAAACTATGCTAGAGCAAGGCTTGTATCTACATATATGAGATACGTGAATGCTAAACTATTCTGATGCTAAGCTAGAATCAATTCATGAGATACGTAATGGCTAAACTATGCTAGAGCAAAGCTTGTATCTGATCATGGGCTACCTAAATGCTAAACTATGCTAGAGCAAAGCTTTTACCCATGCATGAGATTCGTGAATGCTAAACTACGATTTTATGAAACTATTATCCTTGCGCAATATACTTAAAGGCTAAACTATGTGAATGCTATAAACTTGTAAACTTTTAAACAGTATGCAAAAGCTATGACGAAGACGGGATTTGGGAGTAGGTAAAACGCTTAATTATCATTAACAACAATGTCATATGTGATTTAGTATGTGGTGGGATGTTGGCTGGGCGTGCGGTAAGCTCGACCCTATATATGCCCTATATATAAGCATACCGAATTGGATAATATAGGTGATGTTAATGAGATTAAGGTTGTTACAGAGAGAGGTTTGCTAAAGCTATTTTTCAACTATTAAACTATATGAACTCACCAACCATTGTGTTGACTTTGTTTTCTTACATGCTTTCTCAGGTGACGTACATAATTAAGCTAAGGCTAAGGAATGAATACTAGGATGCTCAGTTAGATGACCTAGTAGATTTTGAAAAGCACATGTTTTGATGAACGTTGTGAAGCTATTTTGATATCTTGTACAGATACAAGATAGAAAACATTTGATTCTTTAGATGTGTTTACTTAGTTAAATTATCAAACATTAAAAGTTGTAATTTAACTTTGCAATCCTAGTTAATGTTATATTGTGCTTTAGTTATTCTCAATATTGATGCTATGTAAACAATCTGATCATCACGATTATCGCACACGATATCACGCTCCGAGAACCTTCCGCCCGACGGGACATTCGATCCGGCCCGCCGGCTCGGGGTGTGACGGCTTCGAAGTCTGCTTTTTCTCTTAGTGGCAGGGTTTTATCGATACGAAGGACGAGGCTTACTCCTGCATCATTGGATATGTGCATTTGCTTGAAAGACCATTTGGACGCAATGGAACGTGTACAACACCACACACTACTTGAAGGCGAACTTGAGGTAGAAGAAACAATACACGAGGTTGAAGTTGAGGAAGGATTGACTTTCTCACTTTCCGACGAAGAACAAGCAATGGATGAATGGATGCTAAACAATAGCCCGGAACTACAATCCGAAGAACAAACCGAAGACTAATTTCGATTTTCGATTTTGTATTTATTTTTTTACTTAAAAGTTTGTGTAAGTAATTTATTTTAATAAAATATTGTTATTTTAAATTCTTACTTAATAAAGTTAATTTTATTTTATTTAATCAAAACCTAAAACTAATAATTATTAAAGGTAATTATTAGTTTTAGGTTTTGATTATTTTAAGGTTTTATTAGTTATTAGTTTAATATTAGTTTGATTAGTTTAAGGTTTTATTAGGGTTTAGTCATTATTAGTTTTAGGTTTTGATTATTTTAAGGTTTTATTAGTTATTAGTTTAATATTAGTTTGATTAGTTTAAGGTTTTATGTTAGGTTTGATTAGTTTAAGGTTTTATTAATTTAACTTTAAGATTCAAAACGTATAATAGAAAAAACGGTTCAAAACGGTCAAACAGATCAAACGGAATAACGGATAAAATAAAAACGAAAAAAAAAGTATAAAAACCGGTTTGGCCGGTAAACCGATCCAGTTAATACCCGGTTCGGTTCCATCGGTTAGGAAATATAGGTTAAAAAACGGTTAATACCCGAACCGGTTTTTAGGAAAAACCGGTAAACCCTAAATACCGGTTAACCGGTTCGGTTAATTTAAAAACCGGTTAACCGATTTGTGCACTACTACCCCAAGTACCCAAGTACCCAAGTAACGATAAAGAAGACTGCATTTTAGTTCAACCAAAGGACCTGTTAAGAACTTGGCCATGACCCAGAATGACCGAAAAGGTGTTTTGGGCTTGAAACCAAAGAGTTGAATATGGGTTGGTTATCTGTCAACTTCGCCCAATATTTTAGGCTAGGCCCACAAATGCTGAAATTTCAGATCCAAAAACATTGTATGTAACACACTTTAACCCAACAGTCCAACACATCTGAATCATATACTATGGTATAGAGGTGAACAAAAAAACCGGTTTGGGTTCTCCAACCGGTTTCTAAATCGGTCCAGTTATGATCTCAAACCGGTTTCACCCAAACCGGTCCGAACCGCCGGTTTGTAATAGGTTTGGCATCCTCATCTCCCAAACTGGTTTCAACCCCTCCAAACCGGTTTCAACCCTCCAAACCGGTTTCAAACCGGTTCTATAGGTTTGACATCCCTCATCTCCCAAACCGGTTTCCAAACCGAACCGGTTTTCACCCAAACCGGTTTTGACCATCCGTTGACCAAACCGGACCGGTTTGAAAACCGAACCGGTTTGAGCACCTCTACTATGATATAGGGTGGGTTGTTGTGTTTTTTATCCGAACCGAAGAACCAACTCGAAAAACACCTACCCGAACCCGAAAAACCTGAATCCGAAAATACCCAACCCAAAAAACCCTATTACCAGAACCCGAAAACTTAAAATGGTTCGGTCCTTGGGTACCCACGAGGTTTGTTCGGGCAACCCGAAAAACCCGAACTAGGGTTTTAAGAGATGGTTCCATTCTTTGATTTTCAAAGCATTTGTTTGTTTTGAGATTTTTGGAGAAATGAATGTTTTGTTTAAACGCGTTTTGGTTATGTTATGGTTAAACATTTGAATTTTTTAAGGAAATGTATGTTTTGGTTAAAACATGTTTTAATATTATTTGTTTGAAAAATAGAATATTAGTTTTTCAAGTATTACCTAAGAATCGTTTAACCCAACCCGATTAAACCCGAGAACCAATTAATCCGAAGTCATATGGTTCAATACTCGGTTCCAATTCCATATTACAAGACCCGAATAACCCGACCCGAGCAACCCGAAACCCGAGTAACCAACCCGAACAACACCTAGTAGATAGATTCCTAAAACTCCAATTGAGATTTGAGACCCTTAATGATGAACTTGATAGAAAGTTTCGACCAAAAAACCAAAAACAGTAGAGCAATGGTTTCATAACAAGATTGCGTTCATGATAATTATTCAATTATGCAATATATATTATCTTAGTTTTAATTGTGCTATCAAAATACGTTATATATATCATCAAACTTGAAATATTTTCTTTAAAATTGTTGGTGTTACCCTGACAAATAGTGCATTTTACAGATTCATGAAACTTATGGTATAATTCTTTTTTATTTTAACAAATAATTAATAAAACCCTAATAAAACCTTAAACAAATCAAACATAAACCTTAAACAAATCAAACCTAATAAAAAACTAATCAAACCTTTAACTAATAATTAATAAAACCCTAATAAAACCTTAAACAAATCAAACATAAACCTTAAACAAATCAAACCTAATAAAACCTTAAACTAATCAAACCTTTAACTAATAATTAATTAATAAACCCTAATTATACCTTAAACAAATCAAACTTAAACCTTAAACTAATCAAACCTTAAACTATTAATTAATAAAACCCTAATAAAACCTTAAACTAATCAAATTAAATAATGGTTTAAGGTTTTATTTGTTTAAGGTTTTATTAGGGTTTTATTAAATAATAGTTTAAGGTTTGATTGGTTTAAGGTTTTATTAGGTTTGATTTATTTAAGGTTTATTAATTATTAGTTTAAGGTTTTATTAGTTTAAGGTTTTATTAGGGTTTATTAATTATTAGTTTAAGGTTTGATTAGGGTTTAGTTTTTATTAGTTTAAGGTTTAATTATTTTAATGTTTTATTAGGGATTTAGGGTTTTACTAATTATTATTTTAAGATTTGATTAGTTTAAGGGTTTATTAGGATTTTGTTCACGTCTAACGGTCAGCGAGGTAAAAAAAATAAAAATAAATAAAATGGAACCGGTTCTTAAACAGGAACCGGAACCGGACCCTACCCAAACCGGGTACATCGAATAGGGTTATTTGTGAGTGGAACCGGGTACGGAACCGGTTTGGAACCGGTTCCGGTTCTTGAAAAAAACCGGTTTGGCACCTCTAGGTATACCCACATCTAGTCATCGAGCCGTGATTGAGCTAATTGACTATAGTAGGAACACTATGGAGAAACCATAGGCTGAGGTGGTGAAAGTGCCTTTGATGCTTCTTAGATGCCTATTGAATGCCATATTTTAGTTTTCCTGTCCAAACATATACAACAGTTTTAGTATTTGAAAAATCAATATACATGCTATATATGATTTACACACAAATCTATATCCATAATGGCATAGGCATAACCATTTTGACATTCAATTATAAAAAGTTTGATACCAAAAAGTCAAAAGTTGATTTTAAGAAGGAAAACTACATAAACTGAAAGTGAGAGACTTAATAAGAAATTCTGACAAATCTTGGCAATCAATAAATTTAATTTGGTATTCAAGTGTGAATTTGGGACTTTTACAATTCAAAGGCTTCTTAAAACAACAAATATATAAATCAACAAAAAAAATGTTCTTGACATTATATAGACAAACCAATGATGTTTCCTTGAACTTGAAATTTGACATAGATTTATATAACTTTTAAGACATGATATGTTCTTATTACAAAATATATCTAAATAATTGTAAGTGATCACAAACTTTTCTGCATAAAGAACAAGACTTAATGGATTTTGGGATTATGCATCTAAACACTCAAAACTAAATAGTTGTAACCTAATATGCAATAAATAGCTCCTACTGAAGTTCAACAATAACTTATATGACTAAAAAATCAAATGCACATGCTATATGAAATGGTAGTATATAATTGTATATATAAAATAAGAGATAACAAAATCTCAAGTAACCATGTATTACACATGTTAGGCAAACTTTCTATGATGTCCAAACGAAAATGATGACAGGTCTATTTCCCCGTTATATTGCCTATAAAGAAAATTTCAATACATACTTATGAAACAAAATCATATCACACCCCTCACCTTTTTCACTTATGCAAAAGAGTAGGAGTTCCAAAACTATAAGCTACAAAAATAATTATTTCTCACATCAAAACTGATCATTTAACTCGGAAAGCACGGTTAAAGACTTACCTAGAAACATCATGAAGGCAAATTAATAATACTCTACATGTAACCAAATTTAAATTAGCTTTAGTATTTTAAGTTAATTAATTTGATACCCTGGAAAAAACATAGCATGCCTTAAGCAAATAAAAACTTTACACGATAAAATAATTCACCTTTTCCATCCAAAGCTCTTATCTGACAACTTAAAAAGCATGTTTTTGTCACACCCCGGGCTCTCGGCGGCCCGGACGTTGCGACCCGATTGGTTTCATTGACAAATACAGTCTCGGTCAGAGTTTATTATTCATTTTAATATGTTTCAGCGGAAGCGTCGTTTCATAACTTCGTAATTTTATAATTAATTCACATGCATGGATGTGAAAACCGTTTTTCATAATTTACAAATAATTCATACGCATAGGTATGAAAAACCATATTTTCATTGCTTGTAAATAACTTTTCAGGATTTTATAAAATTTCATATGCATAGATATGAACATAACATTTTATTTCATTTTAAACCGAGTTTTTACAAACATATATTTACATATCTCGGTTTACACGAGACTTGGAGGTATAACTCCAATCGCTCCTCGGTTTCGCCACAAGATTTTATTTAAGGCGTCATAGGCCCTAAATCTCTAATCTTGTTTCTGATTTGTCATTCATTATCACCTGAAAAGTTTTTGAAAATAAAACGTCAACATAAAGTTGGTGAATACAAGTAACAGACTCGATATGTAAGCATAGCATGTTCGGTCCTTTAACCATAAGTAATATTTGCAATACTACACATTTAGCAGGTTATTTCACTGATCGATACAACTACAGCATACACTGGTTTATAACTGTCACTGGTTATGAACTACAGCGCAGCGCGTCTTACGTTTTGTTCCCTCCAGCCCACAGCTGGTCACTGGTTAGGTTGCCTGCGTAGCACGTCTTACGTTTAACCTTCCAGCCCACCTGTACCAGCCATGTATGGGAATTTCACCCATATGCGGATACAATTTGCAAATCATACGTATACTAATAGCCTAAATGCTGGTCACGTAGTATTCTTTTATGCGTCAAAGATTAAACATACAATGCTTAAAAATAAATTTATATATAAAAGAAGTTAAATGTATTCACCTGAATTTTTGGTTGGCTGAGTGACAGCTTATAACTTCTCAATATGAATTTGGGCAGCGTTTCTGCTCAATCTATTCTTATAACTATTTGCAAGGATGATTCTTGATGAGTTTATTTTTCTGATCCTAAAATATATCATAAGTTTAATATACAATTTTATATATATCTGTGTGTGTGTGTATATGTATATGGGGTTAGATCTTAACCCTAACCCTATAATTAATAATATGCAAAACCTTAAACTTATGAATTAAAAAGGATTAAAATACATACCTATTTCTGAACGGATTTCTTAATCTACAGAGCTTTAGAGCGATCGTATGCTCTATTTGAATTGTAGTTCAAGAGTTTATGGTTTTATTGATTTTCGATTGATTCTTTTTTTTAAAAAAAATAATATATGTGTATATATGTGTGTGTGTGTGTGGTTGAATTCAAGTTTACGTGCACGGCTGATCTAGTGAACACAAATCCTCACACTTCCACCATAAAATTTCAAATATATCAAATATAGATAAGCCATTGCTTATCTTTTTGTTTCTTCATACGTACACTTATATACATTTAATTATTATTATTATATTATAATAATTAATTTAGTTTAAATTTTGTTTTTCTCTTATAACTTTTTAAAATACCGTATTTTATAAAATTCTAAAAATAACCGTTAGGACCGGCTTATTTTTCTCTACATTTTAACCTAAGTTTCGTTAAAAACGGAGAAAGTTTAATTATAATATATTTTATTAATTTTTATGAGGTCTCCTATAACAATGACTGATCGTTCATATAGCGATTATTTATAGTAATTGTTTCCTCTTACCTATTCGCTTAAACGAACGTTAAAAATCTTGAACTTTTATTATTATTATTATTATTATTTTTTAATTTTATTTATTTATTTTTTTATATCTCATATAATAAACTATTTTATATTATTAGTCAGAACATTACATTTTAATTAAACGTTTTTATTATTTTATTTTTGAGTAATATTTTCTCAAAACAGGATGTTACATCCTCCCCACCTTTATTTTAATCTCGTCCTCGAGATTATTGAAATAAGTGAGGATATTTCTTTTTCATTTCAGACTCCAGTTCCCATGTGTATTCAGGACCACGTCTGGAGTTCCATTTAACCTTAACCAAAAGTAACTTCTTACGCTTGAGTCTCTTTTCTCGGCGGTCTTCAATTTGAAGTGGTTGTTCGATAAATTTTAATTTTTCGTTTACTTCAACATCTTGAAGATGCATTATTAAAGATTCATCGGCTAAGCATTTCCGAAGGTTAGAAACGTGAAACACATCGTGTACTCCCGCTATTTTATCTGTAGTTCAAGCTGATAAGCCACCGGGCCGATTCTTTTGAGAATTTTAAAAGGTCCGACATAACGTCGACTTAACTTTCCCTTTTTACCGAATCGTACTACTCCTTTCCATGGTGAGACTTTGAGTAGCACTTTATCACCAACATTGAATTCTAATGGCTTTCTTCTTCGATCTGCATAGCTCTTTTGTCGATCTCTAGCCGCTTTCAATCTTTCTCTAATTTGAAAGACTTTATCAGTAGTTTCTTGTACTATTTCTGGACCAGACAACTGATTTTCACCAATTTCTGACCAACAGATTGGTGTTCGACATTTTCTTCCATAAAGAGCTTCAAACAGTGCAGTTTGAATACTTGAGTGATAACTATTATTGTACGAGAATTCCATTAGAGGTAAGTGGTCATCCCAGCTTCCTCCAAAGTCTATCACACAAGCTCGAAGCATGTCTTCCAATGTTTGGATTGTTCTTTCGCTTTGCCCATCAGTTTGTGGATGATAAGCAGTGCTGAAATACAAACGTGTTCCGAGAGCTTTTTGAAAACTTTGCCAGAATCGAGATATAAAACGACTATCCCTATCTGACACAATGGATAATGGCACACCGTGTAAAGATACAATCTCATTTACGTACAACTGTGCTAGTCTATCCATATAGTAAGTTTCTTTCATTGGTAGGAAATGAGCAGATCGACTTGGTCAGTCTATCAACAATAACCCAAATCGTATTGTTCCCACGACTGGTTAGGGGAAGTTTAGTTATAAAGTCCATGCTTATCATTTCCCATTTCCAAACAGGTAGTTCTAGTTGTTGCAACATACCAGAAGGTTTCTGGTGTTCTGCTTTAACTTGTGAACAAGTTAAACATCTTGCAACATATGCGGCAATATCTTTCTTCATGCCAATCCACCAATAGTTTTCTTTCAGATTCTTATACATTTTATCACCTCCTGGGTGCATCATGTATTTAGATTTATGCGCTTCTTCCAATACTCTTTCTCTTAAGCCGCCGGTGATTGGCACCCATATTCTTGTGTTCATTCGAAGAATTTCATTGTCTCCTTTGACCAGCTTTTCAGTCATGCCTTTCATTCCTTCTTGTTCATTGTTTTCATCTTCATGGGCTTGTTTTTGTGCTTATTTAATTTGATTAAACAAATCGACTTGAAGTTCTAGCCATAAAGCACGTACTCTTCTCGGTTTCTCCACCTCTTTTCGACTTAAGGCATCTGCAACTACATTTGCCTTTCCTTCATGATAGATAATTTCACAGTCATAGTCATTCAACGTTTCCATCCATCTTCGTTGTCTCATATTTAGTTCCTTCTGATCAAAGAAATACTTTAAAATCTTGTGATCAGTATAAACTGTGAAATGAACTCCGTACAGATAGTGTCTCCATAACTTTAATGCAAAGATTATGGCGCCTAACTCCAGATCATGAGTCACATAGTTCTTCTCATGAGTCTTCAACTGGCGTGATGCATAAGCAATAACTTTGTTTCGTTGCATCAATACGCATCCTAATCCTGTATGAGAAGCATCACAATAGACAACAAAGTCTTCAACACCTTCAGGTCATGCTAGGATTGGAGCGTGAGTCAACTTATCTTTAAGAATTTGAAAGGCCTCAATTTGCTTGGGACCCCATTCAAACTTTTCAGCTTTTCGAGTCAACGAGGTGAGAGGAACGGCTATTCGAGAGAAATTTTGAATAAATCGGCGATAATAACCTGCCAAGCCTAAGAAACTTAGTACTTCCGTTGGTGACTTGGGGTTCTCCCATTTGGTAATATCCTCTATCTTAGATGGATCCACTTGAATACCTTGAGCATTAATAACATGCCCTCGAAATTGTACTTCTGTGAGCCAGAAATCACATTTAGAGAATTTAGCAAACAATTTCTCATGTCTTAGTAATTCAAATAGGGTTCTAAGATGTATAGCATGATCCTCGGGTGTTTTTGAATAAATAAGAAGATCATCCATGAACACAATGATGAATTTGTCTAGATAAGGTTTGCATATCCGGTTCATCATGTCCATAAAGGCAGCTGGAGCATTTGTAAGTCCAAATGGCATAACAGTGAACTCATAATGCCCATACCTTGTACGGAAAGCAGTTTTAGGAATATCTTCTTCTTGGACTTTCAGTTGATGATATCCTGATCGAAGATCGATTTTAGAAAAATGACAAGCTCCTTGAATTTGATCGAATAAATCGTCAATTCTTGGAAGTGGATACTTGTTCTTAATGGTCACTTTGTTTAGCTCCCTATAATCAATGCACATCCGCATCGACCCATCTTTCTTTTTGACGAAAAGAATTGGAGCTCCCCAAGGTGATGAGCTAGGACGAATAAAACCTTTTTCCAATCGCTCGTCTAATTGTTTCTTGAGCCCTTTCATCTCTGTCGGTGCCAATCTATAGGGAGATTTAACAATTGGAGCAGTACCTGGTACCAGATTGATATTGAATTCTACTTCACGTTCTGGTGGTAAACTAAGCAATTCATCTGGAAACACGTCGGGAAAATCAGCTACAACAGGTACATCTTTCAGTTTCTTCTTTTCTTGATCTTCAGTGGTAAATGAGACTAGGTAAGCTAAACAACCTTTGTTTAGATATTTTGTAGCTTTGATCATAGAGATGATTCCAGCATTATCTGTTGACTTATCACCCTTGATGATCAATTTTTTCCCCGTTGGGACACGAACTTCAATGGATTTGGTGTCGCATAAGATACAAGCTTGGTTTATAGCTAATCAATCCATTCCGATTACCACATCAAAACCAACCGACTTCATTGGTAAGAATTTCACAGATATGTTGTGCTTAAAGAGTGTGATCTTACCATTTACTAACGCTTCATTTATTTTGACTACATCACCATTAGCAGTTTCTACCAGATAAGGTTTATCTACTTTCACTAATGGTTCATTTAGAAGCTTACAGAAATCATAATCAATAAAGCTTTGATTTGCTCCCGAATCAAACAAAACCTTAGCGTAAACATTATTGATAAAAAACGTACCGGTAATGACATCCGGCATGTCCGCAGCTTCTTTTGCATTAAGGACAAAAGCTCGAGTTGTCTTCCTTGCATTTGGTTCAGCTTTTGCTCCTGAACCACTAGCCCCACTAACTCCACTTGCCTTGATCAACTTAGGACATTCGGTTCGATAGTGTCCGTGTTCATTGCAATTGAAACACGTCACCATTTTCTTTCTTCGGCATTCATCCACTATATCACCTGTCAATTTGAAATGACTGCAAAATTTTGGTCGAAGACATTTTCCCAAATGATTTTTCCCACACATTTTGCATCGTGGAATTACACAAATACCTCCTTCTTTCTTTTCAAATTTTCATCCAGGTTTCTTTAAACTTTGATTGACCTTTTGGATCGTTTCTAGACTTTTCTTTTCTTCTTGGGTTCTCACCATCCCATCAGTAAGCAACCCTGCCAACTCAACGGCTGAATCAATGGTCTGAGGCATCGCCACCTTGACCATATCCCTAATTTCACTTACCAGTCCCCAGATATAGCGACTGATCAGGTTTGATTCTGGTGTCACAAGATGTGGCACCAATCGAGCATACTCAAAGTACTTGGAAGTGTACTCACGATGCCCTGCACCGACCATGCGGTGAGTCAGGAATTTTCACTCGATTTGTTTCTTTTCATTCATTGGGAAAAACTTTCGAGTTACAAGATCCCGAAAACTTTCCCAAGTCATAGCATACGCATTGGTTCTGCCTTTGGTTTGAATAATGGAGTTCCACCACTGCAATGCTCCGTCTTTAAAAGAATTCGAAGCATACAGAACCATATCTTCTTCGGCACATTTGCTGATAGTATTTACCGCTTCAATCTTTTCGAGCCATCTTAAAGCTACCACAGCTCCTTCCGTTCCTGCGAACTCAGGAGCTTTACAAGATTGGAATGTTTTGTATGAACATCCTTCAGTCTTAAAACGTTTCGCACTAGAAGCTACGATATTCTCATTGTTCGAACCAGATACCTCTTTTGCTTTTGTCACTGTATTTTCCGGATTTGAATTTTCATTGTCTTTCATAGCCGCAATAATCGTAGGTATTGCGTCTTTAATTTCTTTTGTTATTATTTCCTGAAGTTCAGCTTTTCGAATCACAGGTTCATTAGCATCCATGTGCGTTCTCTTTCGCCCACAAGTGTTTCGAATCACAGGTTCATTAGCTTTTCGAATCACAAGTTCATTAGCATCCATGTCCGCCAGAATTATGGTCTCGAGACATTGTCTACAAAATATGACATTTGACAAGATCTTAAAATAATTCATCGTAATTTAGCTTATAAGCTATCATAATAATTCACCATGATAATCATTCTTAGTGTCTCAAGTATTCTACTCTACCTATTCCTTTGATAGGTACTTATCTCAGTTTGGTTAAAGCTTAGATACAATCATTAATACTTATTTCGCTAAAACAAGGAGCACTGATACCAACCTGATGTTGGTTGGTATCAGAGCCAGGTTACCTGTCACACCCCGGGCTCTCGGCAACCCAGGCGCTGCGACCCGATTGGTTTCATTGACAAATACAGTCTCGGTCAGAGTTTATTATTCATTTTAATATGTTTCAGCGGAAGCGTCGTTTCATAACTTCGTAATTTTATAATTAATTCACATGCATGGATGTGAAAACCGTTTTTCATAATTTACATATGAAAAACCAAATTTTCATCGCTTGTAAATAACCTTTTAGGATTTTATAAAATTTCATATGCATAGATATGAACATAACATTTTATTTCATTTTAAACCGAGTTTTTACAAACATATATTTACATATCTCGGTTTACACGAGACTTGGAGGTATAACTCCAATCGCTCCTCGGTTTCGCCACAAGATTTTATTTAAGGCGTCATAGGCCCTAAATCTCTAATCTTGTTTCTGATTTGTCATTCATTATCACCTGAAAAGTTTTTGAAAATAAAACGTCAACATAAAGTTGGTGAATACAAGTAACAGACTCGATATGTAAGCATAGCATGTTCGGTCCTTTAACCATAAGTAATATTTGCAATACTACACATTTAGCAGGTTATTTCACTGATCGATACAACTACAGCATACACTGGTTTATAACTGTCACTGGTTATGAACTACAGCGCAGCGCGCCTTACGTTTTGTTCCCTCCAGCCCACAGCTGGTCACTGGTTAGGTTGCCTGCGCAGCACGTCTTACGTTTAACCTTCCAGCCCACCTGTACCAGTCACGTATGGGAATTTCACCCATATGCGGATACAATTTGCAAATCATACGTATACTAATAGCCTAAATGCTGGTCACGTATTATTCTTTTATGCGTCAAAGTTTAAACATACAATGCTTAAAAATAAATTTATATTTAAAAAGAAGTTAAATGTATTCACCTGAATTTTTGGTTGGCTGAGTGACTGCTTATAACTTCTCAATATGAATTTGGGCAGCGTTTCTGCTCAATCTATTCTTATAACTATTTGCAAGGATGATTCTTGATGAGTTTATTTTTCTGATCCTAAAATATATCATAAGTTTAATATACAATTTTATCTATATGTATATGTATATGTATATGTATATGTATATGGGGTTAGATCTTAACCCTAACTCTATAATTAATAATATGCAAAACCTTAAACTTATGAATTAAAAAGGATTAAAATACATACCTATTTCTGAACGGATTTCTTAATCTACAGAGCTTTAGAGCGATCGTATGCTCTACTTGAATTGTAGTTCAAGAGTTTATGGTTTTATTGATTTTCGATTGATTCTTTTTTTAAAAAAAATAATATATATATGTGTGTGTGTGTGTGATTGAATTCAAGTTTACGTGTACGGCTGATCTAGTGAACACAAATCCTCACACTTCCACCACAAAATTTCAAATATATCAAATATAGATAAGCCATTGCTTATCTTTTTGTTTCTTCATACGTACACTTATATACATTTAATTATTATTATTATATTATAATAATTAATTTAGTTTAAATTTTGTTTTTCTCTTATAACTTTTAAAAATACCTTGTTTTATAAAATTCTAAAAATACCGTTAGGACCAGCTTATTTTTCTCTACATTTTAACCTAAGTTTCGTTAAAAACGGAGAAAATTTAATTATAATTTATTTTATTAATTTTTATGCGGTCTCCTATAACAATGACTGATTGTTCAAATAGCGATTATTTATAGTAATTGTTTCGTCTTACCTATTCGCTTAAACGAACGTTAAAAATCTTGAACGTTTATTATTATTATTATTATTATTATTATTTTATTTTTATTTTTTAATTTTTTTATATCTCATATAATAAACTATTTTATATTATTAGTTAGAACATTACATTTTAATTAAGCGTTTTTATTATTTTATTTTTGAGTAATAATATTTTAATTATAAATGAGAGTATTTTATTTATTTTCTCAAAACTGGATGTTACAGTTTTTCACAATTGTCATGTAATCTATTGCTCAAATATTAAGAAAAAAATAACCAGCAAAATTTAAAAGCCAAAAGGTAAAATTCCAAATCCTCATATTTCACTATAAATTAGGATCAATGTTATCTCCCTCAAAGTCAGTAAACATGTCTTATGCATGAATAACTTCGGTGACTTTCTAAACCACACCATTGGAACCTGCCCAAAGTTCGCCTTGATACCAAAAAGACATGATCTATGTTAATCTAACTAAACAAAGTTGGAAACACTTACATGAATGCAATCCTTTTCTGAAAAGTAATTTCACCTCATGCCACCATAACATTAGGGCTCAAATGTAAATTAGTCTATCATCATAGCCTCAAATCTATAAAATATTGAACCCACGAAAGCAAAACCTAACCCACTATGGCTTCAACTCGTTTTCAGTCACCTAGTCAAAGATCTAGGAAAAAACTGGACACAAAATCGGAACAAAAGAAACTGAAAACCCTACGACGAAGAAGATGGAACGCAGTGACAAAGGGCTCGGATGGAACCCAACAAACCATAGATAAACACATGTAAAGAATCAGACACAACGAAGCAAGAAAGACAAAGACCGGTCTCCCCCACAACGTCGCCGGACAACAATGAAATCGAACAGACACATCATCAGATGGTCGGTTCTCTGGAAAAAGCATGAACAGAAAAACCAGAAAAGTCAGTCACTGCACCGGTGTAGACGTATCGCCGGATGCCCTGGCGTGGGTATAAGCACGGACATAAATTGCAAAAGATAGAAAGAGGTAGAAAGATGTGATATTACTCTAAAATAATCGCATATGGACTTGTACGTAAAGCATATAAAGGTGTACCAAAATGAACGGTAAATATCTTTGGTTTTTAATATATATATGTTATTGTTAATGTTAATATAATATAATATTTTTTTTAAATCAAACACGTTAATGTGTTATACTGTATTTTTATGTAGCGTTGTCATAACAGGTTAGACACAACCCATTAACACGACACGTTAAAACATGAAACACGAACTGCTTAGACACGAACACGACACGTTAAAAACACGTAAACACGAAAAGACCCTTTAAGGAACCTGTTAACAGTTAACAATATAAATGACATGTTAAAGCCCGTTAAATATGACTGGCAATTTCAGACATGAACACGACATGACTTTAACATGTTTCGTATTTGCCCTTAGCATGTTTCGTGTCTAAAACAGGTCGACACGTTAAGACATGTTTATTTTTCGTGTCTAAACAGGTAAAACCTGCTAAGAACAGTTAAGGTCGGTTAATATCCATTAAGACCTGTTAAGATCAGTTAAGACCCGTAAGACCTGTTTAAAATTTAAAATAAATAATATAATAAAATATATGGCCATATGGGTAACCGATTAGCTTCAAAAAAATTTAATTGTCTAACCCTAGTTCTTTAAAAGGTTCCTTAATAAGTTCTTTAACGGTAGGGCTGTCATTACTGGTCAGACACGACATGTTAAGACACGACACGTTAAGACACAAAACACGAACTGCTTAGACACGAACACGACATGAATTCTTATCATGTCTGTTTTTCAAACACGAACACAACCCGTTAAAAACACGTAAACACGAAAAGACCCGTTAAGGTTAACACTATAAATGACATGTTAAAGAACCTGTTAAAACACGTTAAAGAACCTGTTAAGGAAGCTGTTAAAGAACTACGGTTAGACAATTAGAAATTTTTTGAAGCTAATCGGTTACCCATATGGCCATATATTATATTATATTATTTATTTTAAATTTTAAACAGGTTTTAACGGGTCTTAACTGATCTAAACAAGTTTTAATGGATCTTAACAAGTCTTAACAGGTATTAGCGGGTTTTACATATTTAGACACGAAAAATAAACAGGTCTTAACGTGTAGACTGTTTTAGACACGAAACATGCTAAGGATAAACACGAAACATGTTAAAGTCATGTTGTGTTAACGTGTTCGTGTCTGAAATTGCCAGCCCTATTTTATGACAATATTTTTCTGTACTATATTTTTGTGATGTATTTTTTTGTTATTTATATTTATATACAGTATTATACTAGAAAAACATTAAAATTTTCATAAAATATGGTACATTTTTAAAAGTATAGTAAAAATACAAAAAGTTAAGTATGTCTTTGTAACGACCGGTTTTCAATTATCAAACACGTTTGAAATAATTATCAATTGAACGATTGTGGTCCTTGTAATTTGAAAATATGCGAGAAATGATAAACATAGGCGAAAACCGTGCGCGAAACGGAGTTACGGATTGTCCGGAATCGCGAAATGAAGAAAATTATAAAGATATTGTGTTTTGGAACTCTTCGCGGTACGCGAAGGCTTCATGAGCCCCTCTTCGCGGTACGCGAAGATCCCAAAATATCTAAGGATCCCGAATTGCTTCGCGGTACGCAAAGGCTCTATAAGCCCTCCTTCGCGGTACACGACGGGTGAGGCGGTTCAGCAGATTCTTGATTTTATCAGATTTCACGTAGAAAAATTTAATATTTCTTCATACTCGAATCTGTTCACCATAAACACACACACATACGAAATTTTGTCACCCAATATCAGTTTTCAAGCTACCGGATTATCCATATCGAACCAGGGATTGTTTCTGCAAGTCTGGATCGTCAGATTTCAATCAAAAATCCGTTTGAAGGGTAAGAATTCGTTTTATCCTATTAATTTTGATAGTATACGGATTAAATTGAGTTTTTAGCATTATATGATGATTAGAGATGATTAGAAATTAAGAATTAGATGTTTTAACGGTAAAATCTTGATTTTGATCCGTTATAATGTCCGGTTGTCATGAAACTCATGTTATTGAGTATGATAGCCAGTAAGATGATTAAATCATAGTTGTGATAGCTTTGGATCATTCCTTGGAATGATAAATCGAAATTAGATGTGGATTAAATGTTGAAATTTGAAAGTTGATGATTTTAGCATGATATGCTAATTATGAATAATGACTTGACTTCTGAATACCACATACTAATAAATGGGATTCAAATGAGTTTGAATCAACATGTATGGGTATTGGGTGTATTGAAACTAGTTGTATACATGTGAGTTGCAACTAAGTGTGGATAAAGGAAGTCAAGCAATGGATTTCAAAATATGAAGTTTTAATAAGTTGAATATGATTAAGAACATGTGTAAATTAATTTCTACACATAGATTGTTGATAAGAGCCTCAACGAGGTTTTGAATGAATATGAAAAGTAAAACAGTTCAAATGAATTAGATTGTATAAATAACACAAGTTGTGTGGTCATGCTGTTAAATCCTATTATATGTGAATATATAATAGGAAAAGGAGGTGAATCTAGTTCTAGAAGGCCTGGGAAAGAGTTGGAGATTGTTGATAACTCTCCAAAGCGAGGTAAGTTACCTAATTGATTGAACTTGTAGTTAAAGGACTGGGTGAGTACACACTACAAGTAATTATGCATTTAGCATATATACATGATTCGTTGAGTTGGTTGATATGAATATAAATGATTGTGGTTATTGTTGTTGCATGATTCACAAGGTGTGTGAACATGTAGTGGTCTACAAATGTGTAGATGTTACAGTGGAAATGTGCATGTTTTGATTCACAAGGTGTGTGAACATAAGACTTGCAATTTCAATGTAATTGATTCGCAAGGTGTGTGAACAAACGGTTGATTGGAAATGTGCATGTTTTGATTCACAAGGTGTGTGAACATAAGACTTGCAATTCCAATGTAATTGATTCATAAGGTGTGTGAACAAACGGTGGATTGGAAATGTGCATGTTTTGATTCACAAGGTGTGAACATAAGACTTGCAATTCCAATGTAATTGATTCATAAGGTGTGTGAACAATAGATGACCTATAAGGGGATAGACATTTGAAATTCAAGTGTCAAATTGTAAATTGTGATTTTTGTGAATTATGATGCACAATTGGAGTTTTGTGTGTTTATATCTGTGTCATGTTAAATCGTAATGATTGTGCATGAATGGGAGATATAATAAGGTATTGGTTGAAAACGAACCGTTAGTAAATCGTTTTGTATGTGGTTGACTATTATTGTCAAATTTATTTGGAATCTCATTAGTGTATCCATTTAGTGTTATGAAATACACTGGGTGAATTGGTGAGGTAATCTTACTTAGTTCTAACGAACTAATGGTGAATTTAAATGTGGTGCTTACAGGTACAAAGGAATCGGGTGAGCGGTGACGGTGATCGGGAATCGAACGTGAAGGCTCGTATGATGATTTTAAATTTTAATAACCAAACAGTTGTGTAACTTTTGTGTAACAAAGGTTTGAGGAGTATGTAAACATATGTAAACTTTGTTTTAACAGGTATTAGTAAATGGTATGTTCACAGGGCTGTAAAACACAAAAGTTTTTACTGGGACCTAAACGTAATTATTAAATTTAGGTGTAAATGTCCGAAGAGGACATGAAAGTGACAGGGGTGTCACAGTCTTAAAATTTAAAAAATTTGATTTTGTTTATTTATCAATATTATGTTCATATCAAAGATAAAAAAATTAATTTTATGATGGTTTTTTTAAATAATGTCGCATAAAAGGTTATGACCATTCAAAAAAATAAGAGAAACTTAAAAAAAGTTAACAAAAGATTGTAGGACCACGGGAACACGTCGGTTCCTATCGGATTCTGCTCGAGAGGCCGTTGAATAGTGCGGAATCCTATTCGAGGGCTATCCAATCGATGTTGCCCTCACCCGTGACTCTGTGAGTGATCGTGTGATTGGGAAACGACTTGGGAGCACGATACGACCAATCACATGGTGAAAGCTCGAAGTTGGATGATTTTCTGAGGCCGGGTCGACGCACATAATTCAAGGAGGATCATGTAGCGTAGGGAATGACAACAGAGGGAACAAAATTAAACATTCTGTTTGTCTGATATTTATAGACTAAGACCATTCATACGAATGAATCATGCTAATGGCTCATTCGTGTGAATGTCTCATTCTTTCGAATAAGCCCATTCGTACGAATAAATCAGGCTAATGATTCATTCATGCTAATGATTCATTCATGCGAATGATTCATTCTTGAGCGTTCATTCGTACGAATGGTTCATTCCTATAACTCATTCGTACAAATGGTTATACATATAATCCTAATTTAAACTTAAACATTAGATTATAACCAAACAAAGATAAAACTTGTATTTCATTCATATAGTCAAACATTACTTACTCCATAAACTATTATATTGAAATACAGACACATTATGCATCTATAAAGATGTTATATTGATCATATTAACCTTCTTTTTTTGTTAGTATGTTGGATGTCAAATTCTTATTAACTTTATACTATTTTTAGAAAAAAAAAACTCATTTATATTTAATGTCAAATGACTAGTTTAGTTTAGATGGTGGATTCTAACTTACAAAGCATAGAACAAACATTGCGAACATAATATATTACAAAAGATATGATAAGGATAGAGACATAACTTTACTAAAATTTAGGAGTTTTATTTAAATAAATTTTAAATCACAATATACAACATTTTAAATCTAAGCTATAGGCTATTTTGAGCTTTAAGTTTATATTGCATCCATCCTGTTAGAAATGAAATATGATGAAGTAAATATATATAAAAAACCATTTCATAATAAACTAACTACTTCTTGACTCTTTTAGTTATGAGTGTACATGGTTTCATTTCAAACCGTAAAACCCATCAAACCAGTCATTGATTTTGTTTTGCAATTGGTTTTTTTAACCATTTGGTCGCCCGGTCGGTTTTAAATGTTTGAAACCATAGTGAACTGTTTGGTTTATGATGTTCATCAAAAACCGATCACCAGACCGAACCGTATCTATGTGTTGTATGTATGTATGTATAAATTGGGTTCATGATTTATATAACGTTTAAAAGAGCTTAGTTTAATTAGCTCATCTCAAACCATAAAACAGTTTGATTTGATTTTTTTTTTCTTATCAAGCTCAAAAGATCAAACCCTAAAAGCCCAAACCGTAGAATCAAACCAAAAACAAACTGTTGATAACGATTCGGTTTTGTTTACGGTTTTGCCTAAAAACCGTAAACATCAGACCATGAACATACATTTGACTTTTTTTTGTCATATTTAGCCTCTTAAATTGAGATTTTAAGTATAATAGTTATTTTTAATTTAATTTTAAAATTAAACTAAAAGAGTTGGCTTAACAAATCACAACCTGACTTGACGTTTTTAAAATCTAGAATCACTATGTAAATGTTTAATTTCTCGTCATAGCACAAGTATCCCAATTGTACATGTGTGTGTGAATCAGTTGAGTTGGTTTCAATGGTTTATTGATATCCTACCTTTTATTAAGGACTCGTGTTGGTTTTAGTATGTTTGACAAACAGTCTCATATTAAATAAGAAATATGAAAGATTAACAAACATATTTTCATTTTAATTATTTAAAAACTAGTTGACCTATTTAGATTTATTGTTAAAAGACAACTAAATAACCCAATCTCTAACAAATTAAAAAAATACTCTTTTTATAAAATTATCAAGAAACTGTGAAATAAGTCAATTGAAACATGGTTTGTAATAAAATGTTTATTAGTTAGTTTAAAGTTTTCATTTGGCCTTTTTTTCTAAACGGCTTGGTACAACGACACTTAAATGAGATTTCAACCGTTCTCTCGGATTTGAGGCTTTGGACCGTATGCCCGAGCCTATTCCTGAAAGAATCTCACATCTAGTAAACCTTTTAACCTTACATCAGCAAATATGATTAACTCGAATTCGAACTTAAAGCCTCTCTAGTGGTTAATATTAAGCCTAATACCCATGGTTTTTCATTTGACTTGAGCTTGAGTCATGTACTCATGTCATCGTAAACCCAAAGATAATCTCCGATCCCAATCCCACAACCTACGGACCAGACACCATAATTTTTCTTCATGTTTACTCTGCCCAAACCTAATCAGATCATCCCCCCTCTTTTATGGTAAACGATTGCGACCCAACTGCAGATTGTTTCAAATCACATACATATTCATCAAGAATCCGCAGAGATAGCCGAAGAAGAAATGGAATTCGGTAAGAGACACCGAGCAGCAGTTGTAGTACTCGGTGATATTGGTCGCAGCCCTCGTATGCAATATCATGCACTTTCTCTTGCTCGTCAGGTTCATCATCTGCAATATCGTACGATTAGGGTTTAGATTGTTTAGTTCATTTGAGATTTCAGTTTCGCTGTTATTACTTACCATGGTTTGATTGTTTGACTTGATTCTCCAATCGTATGAGTTGCTTTTCGATTCTGAAATCAAATTGAAAACCCTAATCGAGCTGAGAAACTGTCAAATTGGCATCTTAAATTCTCGCAATTTCACTTCTGAAAGTCAAAACATATATATATGCAATCTCAGTTGATGTATTTTTTTCATGTTGCAGGCAAATCTTGAGGTTGATATTGTTGCATACGGAGGTATATAACTGGCTTAAATAATGTTGCCTAAAAATACCCTTTGAGTTGATTCTTGCTTTCTTTTTTTTATGTTTTGCACAGGTTCCGATCCACATTCGGTTCTATTAGAACACCAATCTATACATATCCATACAATGGTATTGTTTCGGTTGCTGAAATAACTTTGTATAATCCAAAAATATCTTACAAACTCAGGTTGTTGTATCAAGTATATCTTTATTTGCATTTTACAGAGGCAATGGCCGTCAAGAGATGGAGTTTTACTGAAAATATTTCGTCCCATTATGCTTTTGCTAAAGCCGTTGATTCAGTTCATTATGCTTATTTGGTTTCTTTGTGTTAAAATAAAAGCTCCGGATGTATTTATAGTGCAGGTAAGCTTAAGTTTTTGCCGTAAATATTATTAATTTGTTTCATAGTTTTAAAAATTTAGTATTCTTTTGATAGATTTGGTTTATGGCTATGATTTTGTAGAATCCACCATCTGTTCCAACTTTGGTTGCTGTGAAATGGGCCAGCTGGGTGAGGCAATCCTTCTTCATCATTGATTGGCATAACTTTGGATACACTTTGCTTGCTTTGTCTCTTGGCAGGAGTAGTCGTTTTGTAGCAGTATATCACTGGTAAAGACACTATATCTGTTATGATTATGAAGAATATAAGATATTGTGTGACATGATAATGGAAACCCAAGGTTTAATTTTTATTAGGGTTGAATTACATTTTGGTAAGATGGCAAATGGATCTCTGTGTGTGACGAAGGCAATGCAACATGAGTTGGAACAAGTATGGGGAATCAAGTGAGACTAAAGTTCAATATTTCTGTCTACTGCTTCAGTCCCATGAAAATTGCAAGCAAATTTTGTTTTGGAAGCAAAACCTATGTTAAGACTATATAGTAGAGGTGGTTTGTCAAGCGATTTGGGTAACAAGTCAAATGGGTAGGACATGGTGTGGTTGAACCATAAACACTTTTATTTGCCCTTTTTTAAAAATTTTAAAATATTTATCATGTTAGTTATGATACAAACAATATAATTACCATCTAATGCAAATCTTTGTATAAAAAGTTGTATGTTTGTTTTAATCCTAAAACAAGTTGGTTTTGAAAGAAAGGGAAAGTTGAAGGGGTAATTTGAAAGATTTTAATTAATTAATATTTTGAATATTTAGAATTAGGTTGTTTAGAGATAATTATTTAGAATTATCAGTTAGATTTATCTGTTTATTTAATTATAGTTTTAGCAGGAGCATGTAACATGTTTTGCAAATCTATATTATGATTCCAAATAGGGGTTAGAGTTTATTATTTATCAAGATTCAAGTTTTAATAAAAGAAAGAGTCGATCTTGGTTGAGATCAAACTGGGAGTTTGTACTTTGTATTCTTGGGCCTGTTTTCCGACAATTGCTATTAGAGTTTGATAAAATAGAGCGTTTTGTGAGTTGTTTTTGAAGATTGAAAGCAACCCTTGGCTGCAAGGCTGAAGAGGAAGAAGTAAGTACGACAACATTGGTGATTTGTGTTAGTGGTAGTAAGAAAATGAAAAACTGCAGTCGAACCATGATGTGATAGCAAGTTCCAAGCACTTGAGCAGCCGTTCATGAAAGATGAAGGAAATAAGAAGAACAAGAAGAAAGTCAATTGTCCAAGCGGAGAAACAAAAAGAAAAGAACATAGAAAAAGAAGAATAAAATCAATCAAGAAGACACTAACATCAGTAAGTTACAAGGAAATAAAGGACGGAAAAGTTGAAAAAGAAGAACTAATTTCTCAAGCAAGTCTGATCAAGGAAGAAATAAAAGTAAGAAAAAATCAAGCAAGCACTCAAGCATGTGCAATCCCATCTGATAGAAAGTACAAACAAGCAAGCGATTAGGTAAAACCAAGAAGCAAGTAAACCTGTCTATAATGTAAAGTTCTCACAATTTTCAAAGCAAGCTGGTGATTTAATTAGAAGCAAGGTAAGCAAAGAAAAAAAAGGAAGGGACCCGCAAGAAAAAGGAGCAGTGATAAAACATTAAGTTCTAGTGTATCTTGAGTTGCTACCATCGCATCGTTCAACAAGTCGTTGGCCTTTGAAAGAAAAGCAAGTTTGAACAAGAGAGCAAGAACCCTAATCTTTCGAATCAGGGAACAAGCAAGAACTCTGATACATTGATTAGTGAGAAGAGCAAGAACTCCGGTGAAAGGGCAAGAAATCCGAAACTATTCGGTTTGATTTGCAGTAGCAAGTAAGAGGAAAGAGCAAGTAGCAAGAAAAGCAAACAAGATCAAGAGAAAGAAAGCAAGACGAACGAGCAAAAAGAAAGAACGATGAACCATGTGGATTTGATCAGGGAAAAGAGCAAGAGAAACACGATTAGTTTCAGGGGGGAGTTTTAGTTATAATCTTGAAATGAGTTGGTTTCGAAAGAAAGTGAAAGTTGAAGATTGAAAAGAGTTTAATTAATTAAT
Source organism: Mikania micrantha (assembly GCA_009363875.1). Classification (NCBI taxonomy): domain Eukaryota; kingdom Viridiplantae; phylum Streptophyta; class Magnoliopsida; order Asterales; family Asteraceae; genus Mikania; species Mikania micrantha. Next base: position 12,593,564 of record CM018696.1, on the reverse strand, counting down.
AGTTTGAATGTTTAGAATTAGTTTGTTTTGAAACAGCTATTTAGAGTTATCAATTAGATTTATTTGATCATTTAATTGGAGTTTGAGTAGGAGTAGGTAGCTTGTTTTGCAAATTTGTTTTATTATAAATATTAATTAGAGATTATTTTGCAAGAGTAAAAAATTTTAATAAAAGAAAGAGTCGAGCTTGGTTGAGATCAAACTTAGTGTTCGTTTTATTGGGCTTGATTTCCAGCATTTAGGGCTTGAATGCATTAAATATTGACTTTGGGCGACTTTCAACGTGTTTGTCCCATTTGGTCTACCCCCCTTCTAGCAAATTTTTTCTATTTGATCCCTTTGGCTTGTTTAAGATAAAACCACAACCTAATTCAACCGATTTCATAATATGGTAAGACAAACATTGCAATGTTCATGGTACAATGGGATTATTTTTGATTGATCATTATTTTGGCCAATGTTATTACAGCATATCCTATGCCCCTCTTTTAATTTTTCTTTTACGTTTTGTTTTTCAATGCATAGAGCCACAGTGCTATATGATCAGCCTCCTGAGTTTTTTCGACCAGCTCAGCTCGAAGAAAAGCATAAGGTAAACAAACATCATTTCAAAACATTATAAGAATTAATTGGGTCAAGAAACTTCATATCGATTGTTGATTGCAGTTGTTTTGCAGAATTAAGAAAAATATTTTCCGGTCATATAGTCCTCCAGACTGCATCAGCTATGGTAATATCTTTCTTGTTCTATTGTTATTTAAGAGGGTTATTGCATAAAAAGGTGTTTTCAGACTTCAGTAACCATTAACTGTGCTTATCTTCACACACGAAGTCCTTATAATTATAATTTTTTTTTTTAAACTAAAGGCCATTAATTATTCGTAGATTTTACTTAAGGTAGTCCATACATGTTACCAGGTCAAAATGATGACATCTTGGTAAGTTTGATGGAGTTGACCTTTTCTGCTGACTAGGTAGGTTACTTTAAATAGACAATTTTCAAAGTTGATTTCTTTTTTATGGTGCAAATTTAACATGGTTACTAAAAACAGTAATCATACCAAACTATGATGTATCTTTTATGAAATTACCCTTTTAAAGAAGTTTCTTTTGACTTTTTTGGGCAGGGAGGGGGGAATTGTTTAGTCTCAAATATAATTTTCGTATTTTAGGAATAACCAACAATGACATGCAAGATCCAACAACAACTTTATTTACAAACCAGATTGGTGACAATTATTACTTAAAGCAGAATAGGCCTGCACTTATTGTCAGCAGTACAAGCTGGTATGTTCTACAAACCATCACTGATATTATAAACATTTTTAAAATTTAGGTTTGCCCTGTTTTAAAATTTTCTTTTTCAGGACTCCAGATGAGGATTTTGGCATTCTTTTAGAAGCAGCAGTGATGTATGATAGGCGTGTAGCTGCATTACTAAATGAAAATGATTCAAATGGGGATGAGCATCTTTGGAAAGCCATTGATGAGGGAAAGACATTTTTATATCCAAGATTATTATTTGTTATCACCGGTGAGAATTTGATTCATGTTATTGTTATTGCTATTATTATTGACATGACCTGGAAAAGGTAAGGAAAAATGGTTTTAACCTGGGAGTATTTTAAACACTTTAAAGGGAAAGGACCCGAGAAAGAGAAGTATGAAGAGAAAATAAAGAAATTGAACCTCAAACGTGTTGCTTTCCGTACCATGTGGCTGTCACCAGAGGACTACCCCCTGCTTCTTGGTGAGCAAAACTCTGGTTTGCTGATTTATGAATTTCAACTCGCTTACTTTGAATGATTCATTTCAGTTTGTGATTTCTTTCTGACTGGTCAAACGGGTCAAAAGTCGCCGAAAAACAGTTTTAGTGCATAGAAATTTGTATTTCATTTTGTTTAAAAAATAACGTGTTATTGAAGTAAAATAATTTTTGTGATCATTTTTGGCACGCTAATATTATAAAAAACCTTAAAAAATTATGGGCAAAAAATGTTTTTGCGTCAAAACAACCTGTTACAGCCCATACAAAAGGGTCAGATGGATCGAACAGGTTGAAATTTGCCGAAAATTTTTACAATAAATTGGGGGGTTTAATAAAGGAAGGATATTTTTGTGACCAAGTATTTCTAATGCATATAACCTTGTAATCATTTTATTCAAAAAGTAACATTGTTGTTGAAATATACTTTTTTTCTTATCATCCTGGATGAACTAATTGTTCAAGTAACAAAAGTTAAATTTATGGGCAAAAAGCCCATACAAAGGCCAACACATTTTAACCTGAACCCCTTATCAACACACTGAGCCATCCATTTGTCACATCTACTACTCATGTTCTATTTCTTGTTTCATTATTTACAGGTTCTGCTGATCTTGGTGTTTGCTTGCATACTTCTTCATCAGGATTGGATCTCCCAATGAAGGTATAAAACTCTGCTTAAATATGTTCTTTTTTTTTTTCCTTCTAATTTTGGATAGGGTGTTCATAAACAATTGAAACCGAACCTTGAACACCCTAAATTTATGGCTTTTTTGTATGTAAAATATGTTGTCAGGTTGTAGACATGTTTGGATGTGGTCTGCCTGTTTGTGCTGTTTCTTATTCTTGGTAACAAATTATCCCCATCTTTTTCAAGCAACAACCTTTATGATTGAAAGGATAATAACAATTTTGACTTTTGTGTTGACTTTCATGAAGCATCACAGAGCTTGTAAAGGTGGAAAAAAATGGCCTGCTGTTTTCATCATCATCAGAGCTTGCTGATGAACTCATGGCAAGTCAAAAGGAGCATTTAATTAATTAATCTTAATATTTTTCATGTTTTTAAGTTAGCACCTTTCACAGATGCTTTTTAAGGGCTTTCCTGATGGATGTGATGCTTTGAGAACGCTGAGAAATGGGGTTCTGGAAATGGGCTCGTCTGCAAAATGGGCTACCGAGTGGGAAGCTAATGCAAAGCCATTGATATCCAAGGTAATCTCACTTTCTCTGTGCACACGGGTCAGATATAGGTGGCATGATGCCAGATTAGTTAACGGGTCAAAGCCAATACGGGCTGATTGTCCCACTAATCCTTCTTATCTTTCTCTAATTTGTAACCTAAATCTTTGAGCAAAAACTGTGTTGAAGGCTTTCTGCAATTTTGTGTGTTTTCAACATGTTTAGTCCATACGTCTTTTAGCTAAGCTTATGATTTGTCGACGTTGACATGTTGTCATGTTGAGATTAAACGCAACCCTTTCGTATGTTAACGGGTCAATGCATGAACTAGAATTTAATATTTGAATTTGCAGGTGATATCAGGTAATTCTAGTTGATATCAAGTTGCTCTTGATACTGGATGGCACAAAACTTCAAAGTGATCTAATTTTGAAAACCGAAATTTGCTAATTTTAAAAAGTTTTGTACTTTGTTCTTATGAAGATATATTGGAATCAGAATATAACATTTTGATTCTCCTTGTTGCATTAACATGTTTAATTTGTAGCATCATTAGCATTACATACTTTCATTTTGTAATTTGTGGTCATTGTCTTAACATGCCCCTTTGGCAAGCTTATTAAACATAAAAAACATTTTTTTTTTGTGAATTATTTATTTATTTAGTTAAATTTTTAGTTCTTTAGGTTTGAATTCTCAACCCATGTTTTTTAGGTGGATTTCTATTACCGAAACGATTTGTTTTCAATTAGAGTAGATTATCGAGATAGTTTATGTGGTTTGCTAGCATTTCACTCGTGTTCCATTTGTTTTGTAAATTATTTATATGGTCTCAAATTTTAAACATTTGTAACACATATAGTCAATATATAAGGATAATTTGGTCAAGTATGTTGGGTTAATTTAGTGACCTAAGGACTATATGTGATATAAATGTTTAAAGTTTGATAGCATATGAGTAATTTATGAGCAAACCACATGGACCATATACAAATCTTTCTTTGGATTTTTGGTGATTTTCTATTTGTGAAAAAATTGATTATCTTATGGTTCTTACTCATGGAATCTTTGTGTTTAACTTACTCTTTCAATTATAATAACTTATTATATATATATATATAGAATAGATAATTTGAAAACCACTTCTTAGTGCGAAAACCGTGAAAACTACGTAAAAATCATGTAAAAAAAACGTTTTTTTTTAAAATTTTTTTTTACAGGTTTGTAACACTATTGGACACATTTTTATAAAAAAATCAAAAAAGCGCCGACCGACCAAATATTTTTAAAAAATATATTTTATAAAACCATGTAAAACATACGTAACAAAATGTAAAAAATTTTTGTTAGATTTGACGCAGCGTTACGTATGTTTTACATGGTTTTATAAAATATTTTTTTAAAAATATTTGGTCGGCGCTTTTTTGATTTTTTTTTTATAAAAATGTGCCCAATAGTGTTACAAACTGTAAAAATTTCAAAAAAAAATACTTTTTTTTACATGATTTTTACATGGTTTTCGCACTAAGAAGTGGTTTTTAAATTATTTATTCCCTATATATATATATATATATATATAATAGTGATGCATAGTAAAATAAATATTTGCATAGCAAATATTAGTGAATTTTGTTCACCTATGAATTAAAAACCATGTATTAGTGCAACTGCCTTTTTTGTTCACCTACGAATTAGAAAGAAATTAGTGAAAATAAACAGTGGTTTTAGTTCGTTATAGGCAATGAAAGAAATAATAATATTTTGATAATTTAGACTTCAACCATCATAAGTTTTTTTTTTTTTTTTTTTTTTTTGCTTTAAAAAGCAATAAACATAGATGTGTGTATTAAATTTGAGATATGCTTAAAAGTTAGGGTTTTTATTAAATTTGTGAGATTTGGTTTATGTTTTAATTTAAACAATTAGTTGTTGGCAAGAATATTTTGTAATTAATTTTTTCAATTATTGTTGTAACATATTTTTGAGGATTTTGTGTAATTTTATGAATCTTTTGTATAGAGTTTGAGATGAAATGTAACTTATGCCTCTGCATATGATATATAATACTCGTTCTTGGAAATGTATTGTGATAACACGCTGCAACGCGTGGAGGAAAAACCTAGCTTAAGATAAGTTATGAAGTTTCAAAATTTTAAAAGTTAAATCAATTTCCAAACGTCATAACATGTTACAAAAAGAGTAGTAAACACTCAACATGGTCATATGACTGGGGGAGCCTTTTCTTCATAAGCTTATTCAAGCCACTAAAATTACACCAAATGTCATAATCATACCAAATTCATGTTATCAACAAAATATATAAACATAAAATGTTACAATAATATTCAGTGTTTTGAAAAAAATAGATCGAAAGTTATAGTCTGAATAGTTAAAATGGGAACCATTGGTGTCACTGCTTACATTCTAAGCTTACTTGACCAAACTAGGGTTATAAGGTTGTTCATGAGTCGAACAAAGCATGAAACTGCTTGTGCTTGGCCCATTCATAAACCAAACTGAGCTGAAATCATTAATAAACCAAACTAAAAAAAATGGTAAACGCCACTATTAGGCGTCCCTCATCGATCGGTCTCACGGCCAACATGAGGGAGGTAAATCGCGTGACTCAGGGAAAAAATAAACCAAACTAAGCTGAAATCAAACGTGCATTTTCCATGCATTTTTTGAACGAATGCTGAGCAAATTATGAGTTCTAGCAGTTTGAAAAGCTTTAGACAAGACTCAAGGAATTGCAGTTACGCAAAGAACTAGAGATTATATAAGCGATGATTTTAGAAGAATTAAGAGTTGGCTTTCGTCTTTTTTTTTTTTTTTTTTTTTTTTTTTTTTTTTTTTTTATAGCTTCAAAAATTAGATAGTTGGCTAGTATTTCTATATAATAGTTGCTTTATAGCATAGAAAATTAGTGGACAAATGTCATTGTATATTTGTGTATACTAAAGGGCTTTTTATGATGTAGTGGAAATTTAGACATTGCTAATCACGTAACATATTAATTTTAAAAATAAATTAAAAAATTATATAATTTGTTACACTCAAATCAAAGAAATAAAATGTTTCTTTTTTATGATTTATTTTTTATTAAATATTAACATATTCAAATGTTATGTCCTTTAAAAATCACGAAAGTAAGTTGGTTAAGAAATCAACATTATCTTTTATAATATGTTTTAAAGGTTTTAATTAATTAAAGTTGCAATGTCCGCGTTATAATATAGTGAAGGGTTCTGAAGTATGTATGTTTGAACTGTATTTTTTTTTTTTTTTAGATTTATGCTTTATTGTATGATACTATATTTTATACTTTTTAATTGTGTTTAATAGTATATTACAAAAAAAAAATACGTATTTGTTGTACTAAATTTGTCTTTTTTCGTATTACAAATCAAAACTTGTTTTTTTAATGGATACAACCCCATATATATGTCAAAAAATAATTCGAGCCATACGAGTGAGCATACCTTTGCTCTTGCGGCTTGTTTACAGACCGAACCTAGCCACAACCCAACAAGCAATTTTCAATCAAGCGTCAAGCAAGAGTCAGTTTAAATATACTAAACAAACAAACTCAGACTATGTGCATTGGTGACCCAAACCATGGGTTGGTTGCCATATATGTAAAAAAAATTAGAAAAATCAAGTTCTCGCAACCCAACTTCCCAACCCAAGTCACTACACCAACCCAAGTCACAACCTAACTTTTCAATTAATTTTAAATCCAAATTAATTTTTATTTAATAACTTATATAATTTAACTCTTTTAAAAATTTAAATTACACAATCTTATTCATTTATTTTTTTGCGAGTATCTAGGTATAAATTCTATTAAAAACGGAGTTATTTTAATTTTTTTTTTAAAATACAAAGTGTTAGTTTATAACCATTTAGAAAAATAATAATTATTTTTGTTGAAATAAATTAATTTTTTAATATTTAAAAAAAATGATAAGTCATATTCATATAATAAATATATTAATAAAACTTGAGTTGGGTTGGGTTCTTAATGTGTGTGAAAAATTAAGTTAGGTTGGGTTGTATAGATGAAAGAGAGATTATTTTTTAATAAAAGTTTGAAATGAATTAGTCACTAATGTGTGTAATCTTATCCGCTACAACGCCCGTGCGCAAATCGGGTTTTTTTAAACCGGTTCCGGTTTCCACCGTTTCCAGTTCCGGTCAACAAAGTTAAGACCTAGTTCCGGTTCTGGGTTTCGACCGATTCCAACCGGTTTTTGATCGGTTTGGGTTTTGGGCCTTATGCCCGGTTCCGTTTCGAGTTTTGGCCGGGTAAAGGTGGAACCAGTTCCGGGTTTTCCAGTTTCGGTTCTAATTTATCTGAAAAACCGGACCCGTTTGTGCTACAGCCTACAACCTACGAAATAATAGTATTAAAAACTAGTAGAAAACTAGAAAACCACCTGCTTGGGCTGGGCCTCATCTCGTTACGTGCCAGCAAATCTTCAGTCTTCAGTTCTTCACTACCAGATTAATTACTTGAACCGACTCAACCCGTGAAAACTATACCCGCGTAATGATCCGGTTTTAAAAACATTTGTAACCTCGTTTTCAATTTCACGTTTCAAACCCTCTATTGGCATTCGCATCCCTTTATGATATTATCAATCGCACCCATTTCGAAACGAAACCTTCGCTGATCGAAAATGGCGGATCAGAGCAGCAATCATTCAGTGAGAGACGGAATGCTGACCTATTGCTACCTCCTCCTCTACATAGCTCTATCCAGCGGCCAGATCTTCTTCAATAAGGTCCTTTCTAACAATTTTTGCTACGTTTTCCTGTTACAAATATACGAGATCTGTTTGATTATTGCATTCGATCTGTATTATTTCATCAGGAAATGTTGTGAGAGTTGAGAATATAAATGCGATGTGATGGAAACTTGCGAAACTGTTCGTTGTTTGCAATTTTGCATTGCATACACCTAGCTAGAAGTTTATGATTTTCATGAGCATGATTCGTGATATATATAATTGCTTTTCGGTTAATGTTATTGAATTTAACTTAGGTAAACGCTAAAGCAGTAGGTTGCACACATAAATCGCCCAAACTGATTGTACATCTCGGTTATTTTGATTCAGTTATGTAAAAAAAAACTTATGTTTGGAATGTAGTATCCCCAACTTCCTGTGACAATTGCAGGGGTGCAAAACTAGGCTGGGATGATACTTTTGTTATTTGTGGTATGCTATAGACAACTGATCAAACTAACGCAAACATGAGTTATAAGATAGATTTCAGTACTTTCCAGTGAAGATGAAGTAAGAGGAGTTCTATTTCGAAAAGAATGCATACTTAAATTCTTTATTAAAAGACGACTAATCTTTATCTTTAGATAGTTTTCACTATTTTAATACAAATAAATAGTTAACAAGACTCATTTCTGAAACTTCCTTGTTGTGACATTACTTATGCAAACTTTTATCAATCATTCCTTCTAATGTGGGATTGTGTTATGTATTTATCTCTGCTACTTATTTTCATTTTATGAGTTCATGAAGAAGTATTTGCTGAATTAAATTTACTTGGTTTTTTATCTATGATGATGCAGTGGGTTTTGTCATCAAAGGAGATAAACTTTCCATATCCACTTGGGTTGACACTTCTTCATATGATTTTTTCATCTGTTCTTTGTTTTGTACTCACTAAAGTTCTCAAGGTAATAAAATGCTTACATCATGTTTATAACTTCAACATCTAGGTGTATATATAGCTTCTAGAATATGTAACAAAAATTTCCATTTACTTGCAGATTTTAAAAATTGAGGAAGGAATGACCCTTGAAATGTAAGCAATTTGTTTTTGTCCAGTCAAAATGATATCCATTCTTAGGGGGTGTTTCATGTTTGGATGCCCATTTGAAACTAATTATGTATTAAAACTATCAATGAATATTCAGAATAAGATAATAGTTGTAACGAAACATGTTGCACAATATGGTGTTCTGATGTGCTTCTGCATGACTAAAGTTGTAATGACTGGATAATGAGTTGTTTGAGTGCTTACAAATTTTGATTACCTAGGGAATGAATGTAGAGAATGCTAAAAAAAAAGACATTTGCCTTTTCCCTTTAAAATATCACTTTGCCGGAGCTAATATGAAGCTGATTATCTAACTAAGGTAATCATGATCAAAATCACTTATAATATTCACATCCAAACACCCCTTAGTATGTTGGTAAGTGTTACATGAAGTATGTTAATGCCTAGGAAATAACCAAAAGTCTAAAATAAAAAAGAATGTTGGTTAATTAGTTGACAGCTCAGTTTAGTTCATGTGTAACCGTTTTCTGTTACAAATGCTTAGGAGTCAAACATGTCGTAACATGTATCTTTTTGTTTCTCACATTTTGTGTTAATCAATCATTTATAGATATTCAACTTCAGTCATTCCCATTGGTGCAATGTTTGCTATGACACTTTGGCTTGGAAACACTGCCTACCTCTATATATCTGTTGCATTTGCCCAGATGTTGAAAGCAGTCAGTAAGTTTATTCAATTTGAATCGATCTGTCCTATATGCATTTAGCTTAAGGGAAAAAAGCAGTGAGAATCAATTTATTTTTTCTTTAGTGCACATAGAGGGTGGCATTTTTGATCCATTTACTTATAAAATGGGTGGATTGGGTTGAAAGTAAATAAGTTTAGCTAAAAGTTAAAAATAAGTTTAGCTAAAAGAAATAGGTTAAATGGGTCAAAGTTACCCAAAATGTCTATTTGATGCATAAAACCTCATAAATCATTTTAGGGCGAACATCATAGACCTGCAACATACTTAGGTTGGTGTTCTTTTTTGGTAATTATACTCAAAAGCATGTGACCTGGTAATTATACTTTTTTGAAATGGTCTAATTCAATAACTCGGGAATTTAATCACCAAATGACCAGTTTCTTGCCTATGGTATTTTCTTGATGAGGTGGCTCATCACGAAATTACCAAACTAGATCATTTAGAAAGCAAAATTATCAACTAGCCATTTCAAAAATTTATAATTTTCAAACTAGCCTGTTTAGAAAAGTATAATTACTGGGTTGGGACATTATTCGGTTTAGTTATTAAGACCAACCATCAACATAAGTACATTGTTATTTATTCTATGAAATCAGTGATCAGCCCATCATTTTATTCAAAAGATTAGATTATTATTGAAATTATTCAATCTCTTTTGACACACTAATATTTAGAAAAAAGTTTGGACAGAAAAGGTTTCATGCCAACCCAATTCTGACTGGACCTTTACATATAAACATTTTGAGCTTCGACCAATTTGTTTTACCGTAGTAACAACATATATTTTTTGATTGACGTGTAGTGCCTGTAGCTGTTTTCATTCTCGGGGTAGCAGCTGGACTTGAAATAATGAGCATGAGGATGCTTATGATAATGTCTGTGATAAGTTTTGGAGTATTAGTGGCTTCTTATGGGGAAATCAACATTAATTGGATTGGGGTTGTTTACCAAATGGGAGGTGTAGTTGGTGAGGCTTTGAGACTAATATTTATGGAGATCTTTGTCAGAAAAAAGGGTCTGAAATTGAACCCTATTTCCATGATGTACTACGTGAGCCCTTGCAGGCAAGTCATTTTTTTCCAGCTATACCCATAGAGAATATAGACGTGGCTTTTTGATCCATGTAATTATAAATGGATCAATCCGTCTTTGATTTATCTCAAACGGGCCAAATCTATATAATTAGCTAAAATGAGAAACACGTCAAATGGGTCAAACTCATGAGTCATGACAAGCTGGAAATCACCTAAAATTTGTATATAATATTAAGAACCTCATAAATTGCTTTTATTATTATTAATTTTGATTGTAATAATATAGGTCTAGAGATTTGCTAAATATAGCTTGTAGGTGTTAAATTAATAACCACTTCATGGTTATTTTTTTCTTTCTAAAATGAGTTTTTGTCAACCAACTTATGCTATGATTTGAAGCCCAAGATCCTTCAATTGATTAACCAGATAAAAACACAAACACAAATTTATGGAATAAAAGTTCTGTCACAAAGAAAAACCAAAGACTTTCTAACCTTATTTATAATAGAACAAACCACAAAAGTCAAACATCTATCCCTAAAAACACTCCAACTAAACAATCTAATCCAAAACTTTATCTAAACTTAACCTTTAAAACTCAAATTTAAATAAACCAAAAACAATTAAATCTAAACTTTCTAACTTTAACCCTTAAACTATTTAATATTACAAGATTAGTCCAACATGATTAACGATATCTTTACATAAATAATAACAATAATAAAAAGAACCTAAATCATGATATGATTTTTATTGTCAAGCTAAGGGATACTTGAACATTTTTTCTTGTTTTGCAGAAAAAAATTAATAAATGAATTTTTTTTTATACAAATCCTCTCATCTTGCTACCTTAGAAAAAATATTATTTCTCTCTTTCCTGCCACCATTTTATTTTTACATTTCTGTCCATGTGAACAGAATCTTGATTCGCTGTGCAGCGCTCTCTGTCTGTTAATTCCATGGATATTTTTGGAGAAACCTAAGATGGAAGCACAGGGAGCTTGGAGCTTTCAACCACTCGTGTTAACACTCAATTCTCTTTGTACTTTTGCACTAAACCTTTCGGTTTTCCTCGTGATTCAACATACAAGTGCTCTCACAATTCGTGTCGCTGGTGTTGTCAAAGACTGGGTGGTCGTCTTATTGTCAGCAATTCTTTTTGCTGATACAAAGCTTACCTTGATTAATATCTTTGGTTATGCAATCGGTAATAATTTCCACCTTTTATTATTATTTCTTTCTTTCCCTTTTGTTCTATTGCAATTAACATGGCAACCTACACAGTTATAAAAGTGTTTAGAATATAGGGGAAATAAAGATTATGCAACATTGGGTGTTTTAAATTTGTCAACTTTTTGCAACCATTAGTTTTTACTAAAACTAGAAAACTAGCATGTTGGATTAAAGGTCAAAATGGGTAAATTTTTAATATGGATTGAAACAGTTCTGGTTGACCCAAAACAACTTTTTGCCCAAGTCCCAAGATTTGAAATTGTGAATATTTTATGAGCTACGGCCTAAGTAGGCTTTTGGAATTGCAATGAAGGCTGCTTATCTACTTATTTTAGAGTATATAAGCCGTTTGGAATAAACAGGTAAGTATGTGGTTGTTGCCTTTTTAAAATAAGCAATTCTAAACGCTCTTTAAATATTCTTACAGAAACTATATTATTATAATATTATTATAATAATAGCTTAATTTTTTAAATAAAATGCTTTAAGGAGGTTGTATGCTTAAAAGAACTTTGAACTAGTTTTACCCATTCAGCATTTTTTTCCTTTAAATTTATTTCACCCATTTGACACTGTTACGAATAAAACATAACCCAAATCAACCCATATAAATACACATGTCATATGTTGAAATTATCACCTCTTTCACTTAACATACTTTTTAGAGTAAATTACCGAGATGGTACCTGTGTTTTGACAATATTTCACTCTTGGTCCCTAAGTTTCATAAATTATCCATATGGTTCCAAACTTTAAACATTTGTAACACATATAGTCCTTATGTGAAGGTAATTTGGTCAATTATGTGAGGGTAATTAGGTGACTAAGGACTATATATATTACAAATGTCTAAAGTTTGAGACCATATGGGTAATTTATGAAACCTAGGTACCAAGAGTGACATACCAGCAAACCATAGGAACCATATCAGTAATTTACTCTACTTTTTATTTGATGTTATAAAACATAAAATCATGTTAAAATAACTTCAAATTAAGAAAAAGTTGATGAACATTATTATTATCATATGCACCGGACGGATATACCCTTAAGATAAATATTGATGGTTTTTGTAGCCATTGGTGGTGTTGCAGCATATAACAACTTCAAACTGAAAAAAGAAGCCACTCGAGCCATTGATTCTGATAATAATCCCAGTTTCTCTCCCATACCAACAGCTTCTTCTATAAAAGCATCTAGACAGTAGATTCTAAACGACACGTGGATTCACTTGATTGGTGGTTAGTTGTATTTATACATATACATTTTTTTTTAAAATTTCACAGAAATACATCTTCAGATGGAGTAGAGAATAGTCTAAGAATCTGTTTTCTACATCTTGGTATAGCATGAGATTGTATTTGATCAGTGACTGGATTATTGTATGTCATGGACTTTTATTTGACAACTTATTGATGATGATCTAAATTTAGCATTTCAACAAGCAACATAATAACTTTGGGTACTTGATCTTGGTCATATAACAGCTTTTTCTTGAGTTATTTTTTTTTAAAAATATAATAATAATAAAGGTTAAAGAAAGTATAACAGAAAGAAAAAAAGAAATTATATTCCTAAGTATTTTATTAGAGAAGGTAGAAATAAATGAGAGATTTATACTAGCAACATCAACATGAACAGTTTTGAAGTTAATGTATCGCATACAAATGTTGGGTTTTAGATTTTTTGATTTTATATTTCTATAAAATAAGTAATAAAAAGCCTTTAAGGATATAGTTATAAAATTGCAATTTTCTTTTTCGATTCTTTAAATCGGAACACGAAGAATTTTTAGTTTCTTTTCAATTTAGCTATAAAACATAAAATTAAATTATATATTTTCAGTCTTCTGTATTTTCTTTCTTTAATTAGTTTTATCCTGGGGTTTTTCCCAGTGGGGTTTCCTCCTGGGGTGGTTGTGGTGGCTCATGGGAGGTTCAGGTAACTAGACCTTGGTGACATGGCCTGGAAACAGTGGGTTCACACGATTGAGACCTTCGCCGTTCAAAAAAAAAAAAATAGTTTTATCCCCTTTTCTTTCATTTATGAAACTCGAGAAAGCGCATTAATTTTAAATGTTATATATCTGAGGGCCTTTAATGTCAAAAGTATATATGTGGGTCTTTAAGGGTAAAATTAAAAGGGTACTAATTTTAATGTTATTATACTTATTTTGTGAAAATAAAATTAAAAGCGTTGACATGATTTACTTCAAACGATAACTTTGAGCCGGGAACTCCTTTGGAGCAGCCTCTCTATCTCAACTGGGATAGGGGTAAGGTTTGTATCCATCATTTTCCCCAGAGGCACAGACCCTACTGAAAAATGAGAATATATTGAGTAAGTTTGTTTGTTTTCATTTAGAGGTAGATTTAAAAGGAATTTGTTTTTTCTCTACCTTTCTATCCCCTATTAGTACAAATTTTAAAGGGAAAATTACACGCTATCTTCTTTTAAATTTGAAAATTCACAAGTTTCTCTAACTAAAATACACGTTTTTTTTTAATACATAATGTACACTACTTGTCAACTACGATTTAGGGATTTTAAAATAATGTGTTTTCATGTAAATTTTCTTGAGTATTTTTTTAAAGTTTAATTCTTTTGTTAACATGATGGACCTTCTTTTTTGAGTTCTAGTTGTGAATTATGATGGCATGTCTTACATTAATCTATTAAAATCTCCTTAATTATGATTACAATTTTTATTTGAAATAGAAGAATTGTTCATTTTTCCCCCTAAAACAATAACATGTAGTTGTAATAGAAACTATTGTAAATACGAGGCACATGACCTACATATTTCTATCAGGTGTCATAAATAGGTACACCACATGCATTGGTCATACTCTTGTCTTGTAATAATTTCAAAATGTTGCATAACTCCACTCACATGAGTAGTTATTTCATACATTGCATTACCAACCAATCACATAATATAATGATTGATCACAAACACTTGGATCACGTTCACTAGAAGGAACATCCCGTACATTACGATCTTTTAATATTTTTGCTTCATGAATATGTTTAAGGGATACTCTTGTCTTGTAATAATTTCAAAAATTAAAGCGTAGATTTAAGTTGTTTTCTCCTAGGATGCAAGAAGAAAATGGTATGCCAAGCAAAAGGGGTAAACATGATTGCTCACTGAGGAGTCATGACATAAAGAGTTTTTTTTTTTTTTTTTTTTTTTCCTTCTTCTTCAAGAGATCCGCATAAGCAAGACATGTTGGCTAGTGTAGATCTATGTGTGTTGGGGTGGGTTTACTGGAACTCACAGTGTTTTGAATCGTTAGTAGTAACAAAAATAATCAAATTTGGTCAAAAGCATGGGAGGGTAAAATAGTAAAAGAACGGAATAAAAGAAAAACGGAATGTAGTAATAACAGATAGTTTTAACCACGGAGTGTTGTGTAACAACGGATGGGGTATAATGTAACAATGGAAGGTAACAACCATGAATAGGATAAAACAATTGTATATAACAATGGATTGTTACAACAGCTGTTGTCTATCTGCGGCTAGGATAAACCATGGAGGAATGAACAAATATTGTTGATTCAGTGGTTACCTTTTAAACTTTTACTATTTTACCCTTCTGTGAAAACTCGATCATAGAATGAAAACTTTTAAACTTGTAAACCATATTTATGCCCTTAATTTAAAATCTTGAAGATAAATAGACGAACTACATTAAAACACATTAAATTTGATTTGTTTATTTAAAACTCATTTTTTTATTCAACTTTAGTATATAACACATATTTATTATTAAGCTTTCAATTTGAGGGTCTAGATTGGTTTTAAAGTTTTCTCTCTCTAACATCGAATTTTCACATTATATATGTGTGTGTACATACATACATACATACATTGTATTAACTTATTCCATGCTCTAACCCTAAAATCTAATATGGATTCAAGGATTTTTAACTTAAGCCGTCGACCGAAGTTTTTTTTTTTCCAAATGGGTGTATTCGAAAAAAAATATTTACCAAAACGAGTGTTTTTCTTTATTTTATTACTTTTAACTAATTTAAAAAGAAAAATAATAATAAAGAAAAACACTCATTTTGATAAATAAGTTTTCAAATATATCTATTTGGTAAATATTTTTTCAACTATACCAATTTGAAAAATAAACTCCGTCGACCGTCATTGTCAACTTCTCCTTCCTCGGCCATTCTCGCCATGTCCTCATGGCTCATTCCATCTAATCTCAACAGTCGATATCACCAACTCATCTAATCCTTGATATTCATGATTCCTCATATCTTAGTCTTCAATCAGTGAGGCTGTAGAAGGTTCACACGCACGTCTCAACATTCACCCATTTTGGTTTGATTCAACCCTCATATGATCCACAGATATTTTATTCAATCTTCTCGTCATTGACTCATTGCCATGAAGTAATTTTTTTTGGGTGTTTTTTGTCTGTTATATGAACTTGTAAGTTGTAACATATTGCATGGGAATAATGTTTTAACCTTTAGGATTTTCACATATAAATTCAAATTTTAATCAATTCAAAATATTAATAAAAGAAAGTTAATGGGATTATTTTTTTTAAATGAATTTATTTATAATGTAAACATAAATGTCAATGCATAAATATACATAATTTATATAAGGGAAAAGTGAATATGAGGTTGTTAAACACCTAACTTAGGTGTTGAATAAAAGTAATTCATAATCATCCGGTTAGGATCGATCTAAACCAGCCCATTATGGATATGATTCAACATGCCAACGATTAAACAACTTATTAGAAATACAAGACAACGAATTAGAAATGTCACAAAATCCCCCGCGCTTCAGGGATGCCCTCAGCGTCGAGGAACATGTGCTAGGGTGTATGTGCGACTCGTTCAGATCATGAACTAGAACAAAGGAAAGAGAACAATGTTCGAAACTTCGAATATCAATGATCAAATAGGATATAAAGGAAAAACTAAACATGAGACTAGATAACTGAATTCAGTCGTCAAAGAAGAGGATTTGATTGAGTATCGAGGAGTCAAGGTATTTTGGCCAAAATACCAAAAGGAAGTCAATCCATTTTTTCTATTCCCGTGAAAGTCCACATTTTGGCCGAATCTTCTTCTATAATGGTATGACACAAGAGTATTATTGAGGTAGACACACAAATAACATTAAATAGAAGAAGACGGGTAGGCGGATTGGTTCAAGTGAAGAAAAAAGCAGAAAAAATTAAACTGATAATCTTTTCTGGAGATATCCATTAAGTAATGAAACTATGAATCTCATGGAGAGTTCGATCTTGGCTCATGATGCACGCTGGCGGCATGCTTAACACATGCAAGTCGGACGGGAAGTGGTGTTTCCAGTGGCGGACGGGTGAGTAATGCGTAAGAACCTGCCCTTGGGAGGGAAACAACAGCTAGAAACGGCTGCTAATACCCCGTAGGTTGAGGAGCAAAAAGAGGAATCCTCCCGAGGAGGGGCTCGCGTCTGATTAGCTAGTTGGTGAGGTAATAGCTTACCAAGGCGATGATCAGTAGCTGGTCCGAGAGGAGGATCAGCCACACTGGGACTGAGATACGGCCCAGACTCCTACGGGAGGCACCAGTGGGGAATTTTCCGCAATGGGCGCAAGCCTAGCGGAGCAATGCCGCGTGGAGGTAGAAAGCCCACGGGTCGTGAACTTCTTTTCCCGGAGAAGAAGCAATGACGGTATCTGGGGAATAAGCGTCGGCTAACTCTGTGCCAGCAGTCGCGGTAATACAGAGGATGCAAGCATTATCCGGAATGATTGGGCGTAAAGCATCTGTAGGTGGCTTTTTAAGTCCGCCGTCAAATCCCAGGGCTCAACTCCTCATTTTTCAATTATTGAATCATTTCATTTTACCAAGTTCAATGTTAGCGAGATTAGTCAACATTTTGATATTTCGATGCAATAGCAAGATGTTATTTGTAACAAGTAGTTTTGTTGGTTGGATAATTGGTCACATTTTATTCACGAAATGGATTGAAGACTTCATTAACGAAAGACTTATTCATGATTAAAGACTTAAAGATTTAAAAAGTAATAAATTAATAAAAAAAAATGATACATAAGAAAAATAAAAGAACACATAAGAAGAAATACGTCCACCCCTTACTGATTTAATAACCTCTGCTACAAAGAAACTGTCTTTTTCTAGCCACTCATTTTTCACAATATTCTTCAGAAAAATCCCTCAATTATTCTATCCCTGACTACTCGTAGTCAGTTAAATTTTTTCGAAGTATTAGAGATTTTTATATAATGATAGAAAAGGAATTCTTTTGTCTCAAAATCTGAATAATATTCATATTCATTATTTAAAGTGGTTTTCGGGGCATTCATCGAAAGGAGATATGTACTTCGAATTTGACTATACGGAAACAAGATTTTTTGATTATTTATTCATTTGAATTTGACGTCTATTTCTGTACCTTTTCTAGATTCAAGGTCTAACCGCAAATTCACAAATCAAAAAAGTGAATAGATTCATAGGTTCGATAACTTGTAATATAATTGACTACAAGACCCACCCGTCGAGCAGGGACGAAAGTCGGCCTTAGTGATTCGACAATGCCGAGTGGAAGGGTCGTCGCTCAACGGATGAAAGTTACTCTAGGGATAACAGGTTGATCTTCCCCAAGAGCTCACATCGACGGGAATGTTTGGCACCTCGATGTCAGCTCTTTGCCACCTTGGGCTGTAGTATGTTCCAAGGGTTGGTTTGTTCGCCCATTAAAGCGGTACGTGAGCTGTGTTCAGAATGTCGTGAGACAGCTCGGTCCATATCCGGTGTGGGCGTTAGAGCATTGAGAGGACCTTTCCCTAGTACGAGAGGACCGGGAAGGACGCACCTCTGGTGTACCACTTATCGTGCCCACGGTAAACGCTGGGTAGCCAAGTGCGGAGCGGATAACCTCTGAAAGCATCTAAGTAGTAAGCCCACCCTAAGATGAGTGCTCTCCTATGCCGACTTCCCAGAGCCTCTGGTAGCACACCCGAGACACCAGAAATGTCTGCGATCGAGTAAATAGCTCTACGAACGAATGGATTGGATCGACTTGGAAAATGGAAAGATTTGTACAAGTTATACGTTTCGTCACCACTTTGTGGAAAAGCCTTAGGTATGAATATGTTAGATATCTGTGACTCGATTGCTGAAATAGTATCTCTCCCCTAAAAAGCATGTTTTTTCCCGAAACCGACACAGGTGGGTAGGTAGAGAATACCTAGGGGCGCGAGACAACTCTCTTTAAGGAAATCGGAAAAATAGCCCGTAACTTCGGGAGAAGGGGCGCCTCCTCACAATCACAAAAGGGGTCGTAGCGACCAGGCACGGGCGACTGTTTACCAAAAACACAGTTCTCCGCAAAGTCGTAAGACCATGTATGGGGCTGACGCCTGCCCAGTGCGGAAGGTCAAGGAAGGTGACCTGATGACAGGGGAGCCGGCGACCGAAGCCCAGTTAACGGCGACCGTAACTGTGACAACCAGTACCGGATCGTCCGGCAAGTCCGTACGGTACGTGTACTTTCACTATTTACTATGTGTAAATACAATGTGTAAACAGTTGTGTGACAACAGGAGTAGAAAACAAATAACAGTTGTATGTGTTTAAAAGAAATTTTGAATACAGTAAATACAACAACTCATGTGCAACAACAGTGTGAAAACAAATGACAAAAGCATATCGGTTGTGATCTGATGTCCATAAATAAGAGGAATCAGATGGCCGACAATTCAGTGAGAAAACAGTGTGAATTCAATGACAACAATGTGTAAATAAGCAAATTTAGTTGAGCCCGTCAGTGAGGAAATACAATTCAAATAACAATTCAGTTTCGTTTACGAACAATGAACTGACAGTGTGTTCGCGTGAGTGATGATTCACACAAACATATCTGTGAGTTTAACATTCTGAATGATAACTGAAAAGTAGAAAACAAAAATCAGAAAGTGAAACCCTCGTCGTGTTCGTTCGGGTGACGATTCGAACGAATAAGCACGAAGGTGACGCGATCTAACGAAACAATTAAAATAAATGATTTCGATACAGTAAATTAAGAAAAATGGATTTAAAAGATTTACTAGGAATAACCACTTTCAAATTGTAGAAATAAAACAATTTTATTTATCTTGTAAAATACGCGTTTACGTTCCGGAAACTTAACGAAAGCAAGAACCGACCAACCGAAACGAACCCGAACACACACGGGGTATATAAACCCTAAATGTCACACCCCGAGCCGGCGGGGTTGGATCGGATTCCCCGTCGGGCGGAAGGTTCCCGGGGCGCGATATCGTGAGTGATAATCGTGATGATCAGATTCTTTACATTACACATGATACAAATGAGAAAATGCTAAATGGAATAGAATTACAAAGTTAAATTACATCAGTATCGTTTATAATTTAACAATGTAAATCTACCATAAACATCATAAAGTTTCTATCTTGTAACTATACAAGATATACAAAATAATTGTATAATAATGTTCCAAAAGTATGCAGGTCCAAAAATACTAAGACTTCTATCTGAAGTCCTAGTCCAAAAGCATAATCTTCTTAATTGACCTGTTCGTCACCTAAGAAGTCATGCAAAAAGACCAAGTCAACACATGGTTGGTGAGTTCATATAGTTTAGTAATTGAAAATGATTTGAAAACCTTCTCCGGTAAAGACCCTAACCTCATTAACGCCACATGTAATATCCACATCGATATGCTTATATATAGGGCATACCCCTGAGTCGAGCCTACAACCCGCCCAGACGCCGTCCCACCACATACTAATGCGCATATGACACTGTTGTTAATGATAATTAAGCATTTTTACCTACCTTACACTTCCATTCCACTATAGTTCTAATGTACTCTCAAAACATTTGTTAAACACTCGGGTAACAACCTTAATCTCATTAACATCACATGTATCATCCAGATCGGTATGCTTATATATAGGACATACCCCTGAGTCGAGCCTACAACCCGCCCAGACGCCGTCCCACCACATACTAATCCACATAGGACATTGTTGTTAATGATAATTAAGCATTTTACCCCTACCATTAACCCATTTGTTCTTCAGTTCTTTGTTCTTGTAAATACAACTATTTGAAATCTCTATTGATTCCTTAAGTTCATCACAAAATATGATCAACCACAATAATTGTACAAACAATGAAATAAATGCTTAATTAAATAAATAAATAAACATTTAATAAAATTTAAGTCCTAATGATTGGTCCTTGGTCATACTCGAGTAGACTAGTATAGTAATCAGGTACTTAGTAGTAAAGGAGATCTGTAAACATCATCAAGCATGCGACCTATACTCAATCAGTCTAGCTAGGACATCTTTTGAAATATAGGATTTTATTGACCGTTATTGACCGTTCACATGCTATCTTTGAATATTTCCCAGATTTTCCTCAAAATCGTTAGGGAATACTATAAATATCACCAAACATGTGTCTCATATTCGATCAGTCTAGCTAGGACATCTTTCAAACCTGAGAATGGCACATGCCATCTTTGATATTTCCCAGTTAGACCCTTGAAATAGTTCTTTGTAAATAGATCGTTAGATCGTTAGTTCTTTGACAACACCCTCTTGAAATAGTTAGTTCTTTGAAAATAGACCGTTAGTTCTTTGAAATAGATCTTTGAAAATAGTACTTTGTTTTAGATCTTTAGTTATTTGAAAATAGTTCTTTGAAAAGAGTTCTTTGATTTGAAGAGTTATTTATTCATGACGAATAGATAACTCATTTTAAGTCCAATAAACAGTTTACCTAGACAGAAGTCTAGAATAGCAGTTATACATGTAAATCATATACAAATTAAAAGCATTTAAGTAAACAATTTAAATAAAACAGTTTACGCATTCTTCTCAGCCCCGCATTTTAAAACAAAAATGTTTAGAAAAGGGGCAATGAACTCACCTGTGTTGCTCTGTATAGAATTACCACAACACGCGCGCTCGTTGTTGTAGCCTATGTATCTTCGGTTCTTGAGTTGTTTTAATAGAATTTGAATACTATAAGTATATACAGTAGTCGTCGTATCTAGGGTTCGGTCTCGGTGTGCAACTACGTGTCCTAGATTACTAATGTGTTTCTAAGATTCTTTCTATCTAAATTAACTTATTACCCATTAATAGCCCGTACCCCAAGATTGTTCATTACAAGTCTTTAATTAAGGTGTTATTAAATTAATTCATGTTGAGTTTAAACATTTAACGAAATCATTTAATTTAATTGAATAAAGCTTATAAATCATTTACTTTTATTAAAGTATAATAAATCTTTAAGAGTACGAAATTTACACTTGATGGGCCTGAGTTGAGCCCATTACTAATCTTTGGATTTCCAATTGATTTCTTAGCAATATTTTAACTTACTAAACCTAGATAATTTAATTAAATCATCTAGATTAGCTAGTCACCTTTATAGATCTTCTTAAGGTTTAGAGTTTGATTTTTAAATCAACCCCATAACCTTTAGGTTATTGTTTTGATTTCCGAAATGGTGTTGGCAAGCCTTGTTTAGACAATACCATAATTTATGTGACTTCCTGTTATAGAAACTCTATTCCTTGTTTTCTTCAAAAGATTTCTAGCATCATAGACCGATTATAACTTTTAGATTGAATCCCCTTGGTTCTTTCCTTGATAACCTCTAGGTTTAGCCCAAATGATCCCCACTAATATTAGTTTCATGAGAACACTAAGGTCATCCCATGCACACACACACAATGCATAGGGTTTTTTTTTTACGTAACCTCCCATGCACCACACATCATCCCTCATGCATACCATGCATCCAAGGTCCTAACCTAAACCCTTGGTCGAATGAGGACTAGCCGATTGATGTATCGACCGAACAAAACCTAGGCCGAATGAGAATGATCACCGAATAGGGTGTGAGCACCGAATGGAGGAGTGGCCGACTGAACCAGACCGAGCGAATGGGACCTTGGCCGAGTGTCTCCTAATTCGGGCGAAGGTGGACTGGCCGAAAGGGTAGGTTCCCGCGAATGTAGTTGAGCCGAAAGAGAATGGTTCGGCGAATGGATCTAGTCGGCAGTCCTAAGCCATTCGGCCGAAGGGGGAAGTCTCATGCGCCCATAGTCATTCGGGCCTGCTGGGTGGTGCCATTCGGCCATCGAGCTGTCATGGGGTAATCCCCTTAATCTCGAACTCTATGATCACTAATCGACTTCCACATGTTCTTACTTCATCCTAGAGTGTTGGGATGTGATTTCCCTAAGGTTTCATGACTTGTGACCGACTGTAAAGGTGGGCGATCGTGAGGGTTTTAAAACCCTAAAAATTGAATAAAAGCTTGGATTTTACCTCAAATCAAATGGATGGAAGCTTAGATCTGCTGTACTTTAGTGATCTACAAGTTCTAAGGGTTGTTTTGACACCAAGAACTCAAGATTTCATGAAGAATTGGAGGAGAAATCTTAGAGAGAGAGTGGGTATTTCTAGAGAGAGAGAGCTCCGAGTTTCTAGAGAGAGGGAGAGGTGTTGGCTGGTTGGTGGGGGTTTAGTGTGGCTTTAATGCCACATTAAATGATAGGGAAATACCCGGGTTCGTTCGGGTTTGTTCGGTTTCGCGTAAAAACGTCAGTTTCTCGTCATTTTCGTAACAAAACGGCTCGGTTTTAAAATAGAATTTATAAAATTATTTTAGGTTGTGATTCATAATAAATTAACTAATATCTTTTATTTATTTAAAATTTTCAAAAATAATTAACTTACTGTTTAAATTGAATCGCGTAGTTGTTGCGCGCGTTCATTCAGATCGTCACCCGTACGAACACGACAATAACTATGCTTTTGAATATGGTTTTCTAATTATTAGACATCATTCAGAACGTTAAACTTTCAGATGTATTCGTACAGATCGTCACCTATACGAATAATCCGTCAGTTTAGCATTCACGTAACGACATCCGTTGTTTTATTCTGTAAGGCCTCACATACGTTTATACATAATAAAAGCCTAACAAATAACCACATGATGGTTCTGTGTCGCCAGATAGTTATCTGACTTACGAACCATTGTTCTGAACTTCGTTTTCTGAACTGATTCTGAATTTGTTTGTTAATGACATGACATGGCAATGAAACATGATATGAATATTATAAACAATGAAACACATATAGTTCGTACCTGATTACTGTTCGTTTTACTGTAGAGATCACTGTTCCGGTGATGTTTCCGGCACTGATGTTACACTAAATACCCTCATCTTCTTCATTTATTACACCCTTTTTTTCTCTCTAGCTCAAATTTCCGGTTTCTCTCTCTCACTAGAATTCCAACACAAAAACCTCCATAACTCTCTTGATTCTTAACCAAATATTGCAAATAAGCTACCAAATCGAAGCTCTCAACATTCGTCACACGAAAGTACAACAGATCGGAAGTGGAAACCACTGATTCGAAGGTAAATGAGCCTCAAAGTTTTGGATTTCTAGGGTTTTTCCCCTTGGTTCAAACCACATGGTGTAACCGGTTAACAACCTTCCCTTTTCAAAACCTACACCTTTGAAACCAATTTTCGCATGACACAACCACTAAAAACTATCATGGATCTCACTTGGGACTTGAAAAAGGGCACTTGGGACACCACGGCCTGCAGCTCGGCCGAATGAGATTCCCAGCCGAATGGGGCCAGGTGCGAATGAACCCATTCGGTCGCATGAGCATGATCCGAAAAGATGGTCAGCCGAATAGGTTGAGCCTGGCTTCATTCGGATGAGTAGCCTTCATTCGCATGGGAACCCTGGTTCGCACGTATCTCATTCGCAGGAGCAGTTCATTCGGTTGGGATAGGGTCTTTCGCATCATGCACCCATTCGGCCCATGCTCCTTCGTATGGCAGCCATTCACATGGTAGTCCTTAGCATGGAAAATTCCATTCGCTCTAAGACTTGAGAGTGATGCTCTTGAATCGATATTATTAAACAACATGCATTAAGATTAATGATGACAACAAGGTTTACTACAAAGGTGGTGAAAGGGTTTGTGTAAGACCCTACTCTCCGTAGAGGCCTTACTCGTTGGATTTACACTTTACATCATAGTTCTTAAACAAAAAATTTAAATTCATTTTAGCGGAAGACTTAAAATCATTACAAGAAGTTTGAATTTCATAAATAACAAGAAACTCAAATAACATTATAAAGTTATCGTAAAATAGGATGCGAGTCTTTAAGTAGTGCCAGGTAGCCTCTCAATCCATGCCAAGCTATTATCCTTTGTTTGCTTACCTGTCAATCTAATATGCATAAAAGTCAGCAATGCTGAGTGAGTTCTAGTGTACTTCTTTAAAACAGTAATTATGTTTTTTTAGAACATGTTCATTGTTTTGCTTTCTTATAAAAATCTTTTTCTTTATTTATCACGTCTCTTTGACATAATTTGTCTTTTTCTTTATCATGTATCATTCTATTCTTTCTGTTTGGTCTTTACCAACTTTTTCTTTCATTTTTTCTTCAACTTAACTTTTATTCTTACTATAACCTTCATCTTTACTTTTACATATCTTTGTCTTTGATCTATACATTTCTTTACTCTTTTCTTTATTAACCTCACTCATGGGTATATACATGAGAGGGCCGGTATTTCTTACACCCCACAAATGGAGTAAATACCTCTTTACAAAACTTGTAAGAAAACTTACAAGCCGGGTATACCAATTTCTTGGTAAGTCCCTCTTAACAAAACTTGTAAGAAAACTTATAAGCCGGGTATACCAATTTCTTGGTAAGTCCCTCTTAACAAAACTTGTAAGAAAAGTTACAAGCCGGGTATACCAATTTCTTGGTAAGTCCCTCTTTACAATTAACCGGGTGTGCCCTATAAGGGTATTCCCGGGCGAGAAAACAACGAATGCAATCTCTCTTTGACTTACCTGTAGGTAATCTATACAACGGGGACCCCTCTTTAATTCTTTAATCGGCCTCTTTATTCATTCATTCTTTATTCTTTGCTGTTTAAGTCTTTAAACAGTTCTCTGCTCTTTAGCATGCTTCTTTATTCTTCTTTACTTCTTTGTTCTATACATTGTGTATGTATTTATACATTTTCTAATCTTTACTTCTTTAACAATTCTTACTTTGCTTGGAATAATATTAATTTTATTAATTAATTCTTTACTTCTGATATGAATAATTTAATATTATTCCATAAGATTCCACTTTGAGATTTTATCCATTTCCGTCATAAAATTTAGTTTCGGATATATACTCTTAGTTCATATGAGCTTCCGTTCAATTCGAATGAACTAACTTTGTTCAAATGATCAACTTATACTTAGTTCGGATGAACAATTATGTTCAAAGAGAACATGGACTTATTGGGACTTAATTTACTTTTCTATCCTGTAATTGCTTCATACTTTAAAATATACATATGTTATCTTTATTCATGATCCTTTAGTATATTCATTCTTTACTTTTATAAACTTTGCGTTACTATTTACCTTTGAATATACGTTATTGTTCACACGGTGAACCTTTATCTATATATATTGAGACAATTAACTTAATCACAAAGACATAACTTAAAATAGTTGAAAACCATTTAGTATGCATATTAGCCCCAAAGCAATTTAAAACATATAAAAGACATGGGGCTAGAAACTCACCTGGAGCCTTAGCTATCAATGCAGTCTAACTTGAACAAAGGTCTTAATCAATTAAACCTTCGTATCAATCCGTTGAATCTACGCGCGCTTGATCCATATCTCGCTGTGTATCTATAACTATTAAATGATTTAAGAAATCGTTCATCTTACCACTTATAATTCGTACCAAGTCTAAACTGTATTTGAGGACGCTTAAGTTAATAAAACTTACTTTTAAATTTAACGAAAAACGGGCAGAGTTCCCTTTGTTTTTAGTCAAATCCAGACAATTCAAGTTGTCTATTTTATAACCAAATCCCACTTCAATTGAAATAATCCTTAAACAACTAGATGGAGTTATCTACTATCTGGATCATGTTTGGATTCCAGCAGTAGATGAACAAGATGTACCAAGATGGAGTTATCTACTATCTGGATCGTGTTTGGATTCCAGCAGTAGATGAACTTCGAACACTCATACTTGACGAGGCACACAAGACACGTTATTCAGTTCATCCTGGTGCCGATAAGATGTACCAAGATCTTAGGTCATTTTATTGGTGGCCGGGTATGAAGAAAGACATTGCCACTTATGTTGGCAAATGTATCACATGTGCCAAAGTCAAAGCAGAACACCAGAAACCTTCGGGTTTGCTGGAACAACCGGAGATACCACAATGGAAGTGGGAACAAATAGCTATGGATTTCATTACCAAGCTACCACGCACTTCCAGCGGACACGATTCGATTTGGGTCATCATTGATAGATTGACCAAGTCCGCACACTTCTTGCCAATCAGAGAGACATACAAGATGGAGAAACTAGTGAGACTATACATTGATGAAATAGTAGTGAGGCACGGGGTGCCATTGTCTATTATTTTAGACCGGGACAGTCGATTTACTTCGCGGTTCTGGTAATCATTGCAACAATCCTTAGGGACAAGTGTTAACTTGAGCACCGCTTATCATCCACAAACGGATGGACAAAGCGAACGCACCATTCAAACCATAGAGGATATGTTGAGAACATGCATCCTAGACTTCGGTGGAAGTTGGGACACACACTTACCTCTCATTGAGTTCTCCTACAACAATAGCTACCACAGCAGTATTGGATGTGCTCCATTTGAAGCACTTTATGGTAGAAAATGTCGGTCTCCAATTTGTTGGACCGAAGTGGGAGATAACAGAATCACTGGGCCTGAGCTTATTCAGGAAACTACTGATAAGATAGCCCAAATACAACAGCGATTACAAGCAACACGTAGCCGCCAAAAGAGTTACGCAGACAAACGGCGCAAGCCTTTGGAATTCGATGTGGGTGACTGAGTCATGTTGAAAGGGTCCCCATGGAAAGGCGTAGTTCGTTTTGGAGCTAAGGGCAAGCTAGCACCTAGGTATGTCGGACCGTTTGAGATTACTCAACGTATAGGTCCTGTGGCATACAGACTCAAACTCCCTGATGAACTCAGTGGAGTACACGATGTGTTTCATGTATCAAATCTCAGGAGGTGCTTAGCAGACGAATCATTGATCATACCATTGGAAGAAATACAAGTTGATGAGCAATTACATTTCATTGAGGAACCTGTAGAGATTATGGAACGTGAAGTTAAGAAACTGAAACGAAGCCGTATTCCTATTCTAAAGGTTCGATGGAACTCCAAGCGTAGACCAGAATTTACCTGGGAGCGCGAGGACAACATGAAAGCAAAGTATCCCCACTTGTTCGAGAAGTAAGCCCAACCTTTATGCTTAAATTTCGGGACGAAATTTCTTTAACAAGGGGAGACTGTAACATCAAGTGCCAGATCGTCCGGCAAGTCCGTACGGTATGTGTACTTTCACTTTATACTATGTGTAAATACATGTACATGAACAGATATTGTATTATCAGAATTCAAAATACAATACACAGTTGTACGTATTTTAGTGTAAACTTAAATACAGTAAGTACAACATACATTTGAAACAATAGTTGTGTGTATTTAAGTGAAAACTTAAATACAGTATAACACTCAATTTAAACATTAGTTATGTGTATTTAAGTGAAAACCTAAGTACAATTAACACAACAGATCATGAGAAACAACGATGTTCAAGTGAATAACAATGACAAATCGGTTGCGATCTGATATCCATAGATGACAGGAATCAGATGGCCTGCAATTCAATGTGAAAACAATGTGATATCAGGGTGTTTAGTTGAGTCCGACAGTGAGGAAACACAATTCAAACATAATTTACAGTGTGGTTTCAGAATAACGAACTGACAGTGTGTTTCCGTGGGTGACGATTCACACAAACATATCTGTGAGTTTAACGTTCTGAAATAATGATTGGAAAGTAGAAAACGAAAGTCGGAAAGCAAAACTATCGTCGTGTTCGTTCGAATGACGATTCGAACGAATACGCGCGATGGTGACGCGATTCGACGAAACGAAAACGAAAACACGACACGAACGATAATAAATTTAATAAAATAATATATTTAACATTTTTACAATTTTGAAACTCATCAATTAATTAAAATTATTTTCTTTTATTTATTACAAATAAACTACGCGTAAATTTCCGGAAACGCGACGAAAATGCGAAACAAGCAACCGAAACGAACCCGAATACCTCGAGGGTATATAAACATCAAATGAAGCATTTTACTTCATTTCCCACCTTGCTCTCTCTCTCTAAAAGCATAAACCCGGTTCTCTCTCTCTCTAGAACCTCCAACCTTCAAACAAGCTTATCTTGCTCATTTTTCAACAAATTTGGGTGATTCTTGAAACCACGTGAAGCTCTTGATGTCCTCTATGTGAAAGTACAACAGATCTAAAGAGAAAGCCGCTGAATTTCGAGGTATGATGCTTGAAAAATCACGAGAATAGGGTTTTTATAACATCTTGTTCAACCACACACAACCGAAACTAGAAACGCAGATATACTCGAACCTAGGTCTTCATTTGAACACTATGGAGGGTAGAACAAACCATCAGAAGATGGGAAACAGCTCTGGGGTCGGGGATGCTCGAAGATGATGATACAGGTACAGGGTTCGTGAGTTACATATCGGCCGAACCCTAGTCGGTCGTAGGCAGCAGTTTCGCGAACCCGTGGGCGAACCCTTCATCATCACGACGAACCTGACTAATCACCGAACCCTAATGCTACCCCGAACCCTACGGCCGAAGCTACTAAGCAACGAACCTGCCATGTCCATGACCATCGGCCGAACCTCCTTGTGAAACTCTGACCGAACCCTAGACGAACCCCCATCCGGACGAACCTCATGCATACCGAGTTGGTAGGAGCCGAACCATACTCGGAGCCGAACCATGCAGATCCAGGCGAACCTTATGCTTAAACCCATGGCCGAATCTTCTAACCTTCACCGAACCTTTGCATGAAAAGAATTATCAGCCGAACCTACAAAGACCACGAACCTTTGCGTGTGTGTGAGCAGCCACCGAACCATTTTGATGTTCACGAACCTATGCACCCAGGGACTATCACCGAACCTTAATTGGTTGCATGTTTAATCCACGAACCCTTAACCCTTGAGACCCACAAACCTTGGCTCCAACGAACCCAAAGGTTCGCTGGAAACAAGTGCATATTTTCGCTCCTTTGGCCGGCAATGTAAACAGTGAGTTGGCCCAATAGCTTGAATGGCCTATTACACTGCTTCGGCCTTAATGGCTGTGTTGGCCCACGATATCCGGCCCATACTTCATTCAATCTAACGGAATTACTTTGGCCCAACAATTCACATTCGGCCCAAGGAGGATCAATGTAACCAATACGCGAAACGAATAATTAAGGATGACATTTAATGGTGACTGTAATTCTATTTTATTAAAAAGATGGTAATCAATTGAGTTGAATCAATTAGGGATAGTTAAGTCATCAAATTATTACAAAAAAAAATCAATTTTAAGACAAAGAGGAATTATGAAGATCAATGCCATAGTAATAAGTTACAGTCACACATTACTTTCAAATTAAAATGACTAAGTGTCAATAACGTACATTGAGATTTAATTGGGCCGAATGAATATTGAGATCACGAATGAGGATTGAGACCAAGTGGAGATAACAAAGTTAGGGAAACACATACACGCGCACAAACCCATACAATCGATACTTATAAGTCACACACAATATGAATGCAATACAGGATCGTGAAACAAACTCAAGAACAACAAAGAGCGCGTGCATTTCTTCTTTTTAAGCTAAGTCAACCCTACAACGACAAGGTGAGTTCATATGCCCCTTTTACTTTAATCTTAACTGATTTTAAACTCTCGGGGCTGAGAAACATACTTACTTTTATCTATTTAAAAGTTTTGCTTAACATATTGCTATTACATTGATTTCAGATAATACAAATTGTTTATTATCGCTTATCTTTGTATGCATGCTTGTATGATCATGATGTGACAGGAATAATCAGATGAACAAGATAATATATCTTATTAATTCATCAACGCATTAGAATAACATAGTTGTAAGACATTATCTTATAACACTTAGTTATTCTTACATAAATAAACATTGGAACAATCACAGGAAAACATATGAATGATATAAAGATACTTGAATGATATAAAGATACTATGTATCTTTGTAATACCATTCGATACAAGAGTTAAGTAAGTGTATTAGGACAAGTCCTTTAAAACACTTAGCTTTACAACTCAACACATATTACAAGAGAACATGGAACAAGGAATGATAATCATGATAATGTAACTTCATGATAACAACATCATTCACTCAAGTAATTAACATAATGTAATAAGACAAGTTCTTATTAAACCTTGTTAATAACACGGATAACATATGACATTGAGAACAATAATACAGAAGAACGCAATTACAATTAGTTACTATTGACCTGTTGTATTATAACACTTCAATCATGTGCCACTAGTTCAAGTTGATCATGCAAGTCCCTATAATTCGCTGACCAGTTAGTTTGACGTGACTAAACCGACGATAGCATAGTGGTACCATAGGTTTGACAAACCTCTAGCTTGTAGGGCTAGTATGTTGATCGTATTGATTCATTGGCCGGTAACGTATGACCGGTGACAGGGCGACTTCAAGTCAGGTTCTGGAAAGCGACACATGGTGATATTAATCTGCAGTGATAAGTAATTAATCCATCGTTTTTGTTGACTAGTAGACTGAGCAATGTATATTCTCATGTCATAATGCTAGTAACTGTTTCGATGAGGTCTATGGATTTACAAAGTGGTAGAGGTAAATCGGATGCATTGAGATCTGATTACGTGAGGATGTCAATTGATTCCTTTTAGGCTCTATGCACTATAGTTCAAGAACAAATTACAAGTGGTTAACTAACACTCTTAATATTTAAAAGTGAAATAACAGTTAACCCCACAAATATAGGATAATACAAGGAACAGATTTGATAAATCTAATATCCTTAACATATAATGGTTATCTAAACTTCGGTTCGATAACTACAATTACATCATTATATTTTTCTATACAAGTTATCACAGGTGATTCAAGAATGATATGGACATGTGGATTGGGAATGGAAATCAATAGTTGTATTGCAAGTTGTGTGGAGTTCTAGTAGTGATGTGGTGGGATGTTGGCTAGGGCTTAGTTCCCTTACATATGCCCTATATATAAGCATCACTACTAGGATGAAATATTACTTGTAAATATAACTATTGAGAAGCCATTGGGTGAACAAGTGAACAAATGACATACAAGTAACATAATATACATTGTGATTGAGCATGTGAATGAATCAAGGTTTTCAATTAACATACTTATGAACTCACCAACCTCGTGTTGACTTTGTTTAAATACATGTTTTCTCATGTGATGAACAGGTGTAGCTACATACATGCAAGGTTTAAGCTAGTGGACTTTTAGAAGACCTAGCTTTATTTTGTGTTGCATGCTTTTGGTGACAAGAACAATGAATCATCTTTTGTATATCTTGTACATATACAAGATATAGTTATATTGATTCTTTTGATAGATTTACTCGATTAAATTATGAACGATACATTGTAATTTAATCTTGTAATTCTATATCATGGATGTGTTAGCATTTCTCATTCATATTATCATGTGCTATGTAAACAATCTGATCATTTGATTATCGTTCAAGATATCGCGCCCCGGGAACCTTCCGCCCGACGGGAAAACACGATCCGTTCCCGCCGGCCCAGGGTGTGACAGATTGGTATCAGAGCCATGGTTATAGAGAAATATAGGCCATATTACTTAAACGATTTGGCCTAGACTATAACCTAGGGACCCTCATATAGAAATCATGTGACATAGGATTCTATTTGCATGTGTCTTCTGCGTCTGATCACTGCACTAACCGATTTTCTTTCGGTTATGATCAGAATGCCGCCAAGAAGACCACCACCTGCTATACTGCCACCACCACAAGACTTGGCACCGCACTCATCTACACCTTCACCTACTAACTCTCCTACACCACCGCCTCCACCTCCTCCTCCACCAGTTCATCAGCTAGATCCTGCAACGATAGCATTGGCCACACTGTTGACCAGTCAACTGAGGGAGGTTATTCCGGAGATGATGAACCGGATCAATACCAACAACAGCAACAATGTTGCCAACTCATCTGGAGAAGGCAGTGGAAACAACCGCCATCACCAAGACTACTCCTACAAAAACTTTGTGGGATGTAAGCCACCGAGTTTTAGTGGCAGCGAAGGGGCCGTTGGATTGATCCAACGGATCGAGAAGATGGAGACAACACTGGAAATCAGCAACTGTCCAGAACAGTATAGAGTAAAGTATGATGCTGGTTAATTTCACAAACTGGCGTTAACTTGGTGGAACGCTCAGGTTAATACCAGAGGTAGGGATGAGGCTCTGTCAATGCCTTGGGATGACTTCAAGGCATTACTGCGGGCAGAATTTTGTCCGAGAAAAGAAATCAAGAAGGTTGAGACCGAATTACTCAATCTTGTCATGATTGGTTCTGGGCATCTGGCCTTCACCACCAGATTTCACGAGCTAGCATCATTGGCACCGGAAATAGTGCCAACACTGGAAAAGAGAATCGAACAGTATATCGGGGGATTACCGGCCTGTATGCAAGGTTTTATCCTTGCTGCTCATCCGACCACCATGGAAATGGCTGTTACTCTATCATCAACAATGACAGATGTGATGGTTGCCTCTGGGGCAATCGAGAAAGAGGCTGACTCAGCCAAAGCTGGAACTTCAAGGAAGTCGGACAAGAGGCCGGCTAAGAAACAGAAGGTGACTAGAAACTTTGCTGCCACCACTCAAGCACCGATGCTCAATCAACCACCACCACTACAGGTCAGGAAGCCCTACACTGGCACATCACCTTTGTGCAACACTTGCCAGTATCATCATGAACCAAACACTCAGTGCAAGCAATGCACCAACTGTGGAAAGTTTGGTCGTTGGGCCAACCGCTGCAGGAGCACGGGAGCTCCAAACAGAAACAACAATGCAGCTACTGCTGCTGATCACAGGTCTTGCTACAACTGTGGTGAATCTGGGCACTTCTCTCAGGATTGCCCCAAGAGAAATCAACAAAGGGCTCAAGCACCAAGGGGACGAGCCTTCCAGATTGGAGCAGCTGATGCTCGACAAGACCCGAACGTGATCACGGGTACATTTCTTTTATCTGACTTCTATGCATCCATATTATTTGACACTGGTGCGGATCAGAGTTTTATCTCATCCGACTTTGCATGCCATCTTAATTATGCTAAGGAATTGTTAGACTCCCCTTACACTATTGAGATAGCAAACGGCAAACAGATCACAGTAGACACAATATTTAGGAATTGCCCACTAACACTTTGCGATCACACATTTTCCATCGATTTGATACCGATGGAGCTGGGCAGTTTCGACATCATTATCGGAATGGATTGGCTATCTCTTAACCGAGTTGAGTTCATTTTTCCGATAAACTATTACGCATTCCAGTGGAGAACAATGAGGTCTTGGAGATTCGTGGAGACCAAGCGAAACGCAGTGTCAAGATAATATCGTGCATGAAGGCTCGCAAATATTTAAGAAAGCAATGTGTTGCATTCCTAGCTCACGTGATCGAGAAAGACAAGAAGGCAATCAAGATTCAAAATGTACCGGTTGTGAAGGACTATGCGGACGTGTTTCCGGATGATTTACCGGGACTGCAACCTGAGAGATCAGTGCAGTTTCGAATTGATTTGATTCCGGGAGCGACTCCTGTAGCTAAGTCTCCTTACATGACATACACCAATGTCATTTCACTATGAATTTTCATGACAAACTCCAATGTCATTTCACTATGGACTTACATGACAAACACCAATGCCATTTCACTATGGACTTACATGATAATCTCATTGCCACGCACCAGTGGTCTTACATGAAAATTTCAATGCCATTTCAATATGAACTTACATGATAAACCCAATGTCATTTCACTATGCACTTACATGGCAAACACCAATGCCATTTCACTATGGATTTACATGACAAACCCAACGCCACTCACTAGTGGTCTTACCTGTTCCTCCACACGAATATGAATAATCACCAAAAGGCTAGATATCATGGTCTTACATTAGTTTCACACAAATACGAGTCGTCTCCAATTATCAGTGTCAGTTATTCTACACATTTAATGACACTTTCATTAATTATGCAATTATATCATAACATTAATCAATTTCAACAAAAATCAAATTACTACATCCAGTATTTGATTCAAACAATCCAAATACCACTAAACTCATATGAATACATCAAATATTTGATTCAAATCATCCCAATACCACTCTATGCGGTTTATATATATATACCTCCACACAATTGTGAATTCTCATCATTTTTTGTATCAATTGTCATTTAATAATACCATTCCAACTCTTGAAATCAACACATATCATTCAACAAGTACTACAAGAAATCTATTAAGTAGTCAAACAATCCACACAAACATATAAACACTAATATGTCTTATGGTTACTCACCTTAGCCCGTAGGAATGCTAAACCTCGTAACTCCTTTTTTCGGGTCTATTGATCCCACTTTCAATTTCTTTCCTATCCAAATAACATGACACACATGCCATTTAGCATTACCAAATTCAAACAAACAACATAATAACACAAAGATCCTATTTTTTACATGTTTGTATCTAATTCTCAAATTGACCCGTTTATATAAATATGGGTTCTATCCATTTTTCAAGTATCTTAGACACTTGTAACACACCCAACTATATGTATATGATCTACTAGTACCATTCATTATTTTCAAAAGCATATCTACTAAATTTCTCATTTTTATCACATTTTGATAGAAGTCTTATTTTTGTGCAGCAACTTTCTAAGTTGCTGTTGTAATCGTCCATCTTGACCTATTTACAGTTTAATTTAGCTCTTCAAGTTCAAAGATAGACTGTAATAGACCCTTTGACCTTTTCAGGCATATAAGGCTCGCGTTCTGCATATTCTTCTACAATTTTATAGATATTTTACAAAAAAACAGATCAACTTCATTTTTTTTACAATTCAACTTATTGAATTTCCTGTGTTGCTGCCGAAATTGTCTCTTTAGACCACTCTACAATTTATTTCAGCTTTTGAATTGTAGCCAGTTCAAAGAGCTTTTCAAACATATAAGATTCATTTTCTCACGATTTTTCTACGATCTTATACGAATTTTACAAAACTGTACAACAATCTTGATTACTTCCAAACAAAATTTAATTCCATTTAGCTTAAGCATTTTCACAAACACTTGATATACATAATTCATATACACATTCATATCAGCCATTTACATATCCAATTCCCATCCAAAATTATAATTCATCAATTGGATGTAAATTTACATGTTTAACTATTAATTCATGCATAATCAAGTGTAAAAACAACATGAAAACATCATATTTCAGTTTTGGTTCTACAACCTACAATCTTATCATCCATGCAATCATCATCTTCACATTCAATAACCAAGAAAACACTTACCTAGGTATAGAATGCAGTGAAGATGATGAATCTCGCCATAGAGGATGATTTCCCGCTTGAAATCACAGAGAATTGCTTGAGATGGAACTAGGGTTTTGGTTTCTCCCCTTTCTTCCCTTCTGCGATCGTGACCAGCCAAGGGAGAGTGTAACAATAGGTTTTAACAATCTAACATGTTGGAAATAATCATTAATAGGACGATTGTGATTGTTACAAATTGAAAATATGCGAGAAATCATGAACGTGGGAGAAAACCGTGCACGAAACGGAGTTTCGGACTCTCCATAATCGGAAAATGAAGAAATTACAAAATATCAAAATCCATGATGTCAGGCGGTACGCCTAGCCCCGAGAGCCCACGATAGGCGGTACGCGCGGGGCCAAAAAAAATCTGGAGACCTTAGTCTCGTGCGCTACGCCCCGGGCCAAACGCCCACGCGGGGCTATGCGTTTGGCGCGTGGCGGTTTGACAGATTCCTTATCTTATCAGAATTTCATGGGAAATCTGATTTTTTTTCATTTTCTCGACTCTAACACACACAGACACGAATTAATCAACCTTCAACAACCAAAATTCAGTTCAAAAACCATAGAATAATCTGTTTCAAGCTAAGGATGAATTTTACAAGTCCGGATCGTCGTATCGCAGCTAGAAATCCGTTAAAAAGGGTAAGGATTCGATCTCTCCTACTGGTTTGATAGAATATGGATTAAATATAGTTTTGAGCATGATATAATGATTATTATTGATAATTATTGCCTAGATGATTGCTAGGAATAATTAGAAACGAAGAATTAGATGTTTTAACGGTGAAATCATGATTTTGACCCGTTATAATGTCCGGTTGTCATGAAATCCATATTATTGAATATGATAACTAGTAGTATGATTAAATCGTGATTATGATGGAGTTGGATCATTCCTTGTAATGATCAATCCAATTTAAGTGTTTGATTAAATGTTGAGATTTGAAAGTTAATGATTTTGGCATAAATATGCTAATTATGAGTGATAACTTGACTTCTAAATACCACATAGTAATGAATGAGTTTCAATCAGTATGTATGAGTATGGGGTGTATTGAAGCTAGTTGTATATATGTAAATTGCAACTAGGTGTTGGTTGTGGAAGTCAAGAGATAAGTTACAAAATATGACATTTTGATAACTTGAATATGACTAAGAACATGTGTAGATTAGTTTCTACACATCAGTTGTTTGATAAAAGCCTCAATGAGGATTTGATTGAATATGAAAAATAAAATAGGTCAAATGAATTAGATTACATGAATAACACAAGTTATGTGTTCATGTTGTTAAATCTTGTTATATGTGGATATATAATAGGAAGAGGAGGTGAATCTAGTTACAGATGGCCTGGAAAAGAATTGAAGATTGTTGATAGCTCTCCAAATCAAGGTAAGTTACCTATTGATTTAACTTGTAGTTGTAGGATTGAGTGAGTCCACACTACAAGTATTTGTGCATTTAGCATATATGTGATTTTTTGTTTTGAAGGAATTTGATTTAAATGGTTATGGTTGGTGTGGTTATTATAGTTGAATGATTTACAAGGTGTGTGAACATTCAACTAGTGATAATGATTGAGTTGATTTACAAGATTGTAAACAACCATCATAATGTGGATGTTATGATCTACAAAAGTGTAGACATTATATTGGTAATATGCATGCTTTGATGCACAAGGTGTGTGAACATAAGACTTGCAAATCCAATGTAATAGATTCACAAGGTGCGTAAACAAAAGATGATCTACAAGAGTGTAGACATCCAATTTCAAGAGTCAAATTGTTTAAGTTTGACTTTTGAGAAATATGATGCACAATTGAAGTTTTGTGTGCACATATGTGTGGTGTTAAATTATAATGGTTGTGCATGAATGGAAAATTTACGGGATTTTGAATGAAAACGACCCGTTAGTAAAACGTTTTGTATTCGATTGAATAATGTTACCAAATTATATTTGGAACATCGTTAGTGTATCCATATGGTGGTATGGAATATGCTTAAGGAAATAGCGGGGTAATCTTACTTAGTTCTAACGAACTAATGGTGAATTTAGATGTGGTGTTTACAGGTACAAAAGAGTCGGGTGAGCGGTGATGGTGATCGAAAATCGAACGTGGAGGCTCGTATGATGTTTTTAAACTTAATAACCAAACTTGTGTGAAACTTTTGTGTGATAAAGGTTTTGTGGAATATGTAAACATACTTAAACTTTGTTTTATCATGTAATAGCAAGTAGTATGTTTATAGATGTGTAAAACACGAAAGTTTTTGCTGGGGCCTAAATGCAGTTTCTTAAATAATGGTGATTTAAATGTACAGAGGGGACGAAAAATGACATGGATGTCACAGAGAGGGCCCTTGACTAAATTTTTTTGACTAATTTTCATCTTTAACCCCTTCTATCCATGTTTCATTAATGACAATATTAGTCCTTGCACTTTCTTTTCTATTTAACTAGTTTTCTACTAACTTAACCTAGTTAGTTAACTACTTATTTATTAAATAAAATTACTAGTTTATAAACGTGAATGTTTTAAACTCTTATAGAACATAGTATTCATTTATTATGTTGTTTCCCGATTTGGATCGTTACAATGTGAAACCCTGATCTTAGAGACCCTTAAACCCTATCTAGGCTATTGATTTGGAATCTTGAAAACAAATATGTTAATTCACATTAAACTTGAATAAAAAATTGGGTTTGAATAAACAAATGTGGTTTAATTTGAACAACACATTTATTTTCAAGATTACAAATGGAACGCCCAGATAGAATTTAAGGGTTTTCTCTCTAAGATAAAGTTTTCACAGGATACAATCCCTATATATATAAGGGTTGGATCTATTAAGAAGAGATTTTTATCTAAGAAGAGTGAGAAGCAATAAGAGTTTGACATGTGGCATGCTAAAAATATTAAAAAAATGTAATACAAAAACAAAATCCAGTACAAAAAATCAAAAATCTAGTACAAAAAAATACAGTACCAAAAAATAAAAATCCAGCAAAAAAAATAAGAATCCAGTACAAAAAAAATAATAAACAGTAAAAAAACAAAAAATAAAGTACAAAAAACACAAATATAATACAAAAAACACAAATCCAGTACAAAAAAAGGAATATAGTAGTATAAAATT
Organism: Mikania micrantha; assembly: GCA_009363875.1. Taxonomy (NCBI): domain Eukaryota; kingdom Viridiplantae; phylum Streptophyta; class Magnoliopsida; order Asterales; family Asteraceae; genus Mikania; species Mikania micrantha. Next base: position 12,553,948 of record CM018696.1, on the reverse strand, counting down.
AAAATATATAAAAAAATAAGATGTTATATCTAAATTATTATGCCATATGTCAAACTTCTATTAATTCTAACTTTTCTTAGACAAAAATCTCTTCTTTTATATATATATATATATATCAAACTTTTTTTGAGTTATCACTAACTATGCAAATAGTTGATAAACTCTATGTTATATGTGTAACATGATAAGTAAAGACAAGAAGTTTAATATATGGTCCTTGGACCTAGATATTGAATTATAAAAAAAATATGTAAATGACTATGTATTACTTGTATTTAAATTGCTTGTATTGTGTTGACGTTGAATGAATTTAATATGACTGTTTAAATATATTCAAACTTAGTGTAGCATTATGAGCTTTTCAACAATTACATAGTGTATTACGTCGTCAATTGAGGTGTGACAAACGTGATAAGATATTGTGTTCTAGGGGTTTTTTTAGAGTTATTGTTTTAACATTGGATTTTGGTTTCTTATATATGATCATGTGAAGAACTCACAGTCTACTTGAGTTTCCTAAAGCAAATCTATGGAAAAAAATATATATATCTTACAAGAAAACTTCATGTTTTATTCACTAAATATGTGTTTCTTATCATGTCTCTAAATAGGTCTTCTATATTATGTGTTCTTATAAAAAATCAAATGATGAAACACATGTTTATTGAATAATATATGAAGTTTTATTCATAGTACAGAAGACATATTTAGGGTCATGTGAGAATACATAATGCATTACCTTATATTTTAAGTTAGATGTTGTACTCATATCTTAAACTTGGTTGAGAATATATAATGCATTACCTTATATTTTGAGTTAGATGTAATACTCATATCTTAAACTTGGTTGAGAATATATAATGTAGAACCTTGTATTTTAGATGTTATTCTCATAATGCAGAACTAAGTGATGGGGAAAGTATCGAATTCGTTGGCTAATTAGAAGATAAGAACCAATTATTTTGTAGATGGTGTTCCAAAGGAAAACATAAGAATTCTTTTTAAGTTTGGGGCTATTTTGTGGAGGTTGATGCTATATACAAAGGAAAAATAATGAGAAAACAACAATGCATCTAGTGTAACAATAAAGATGTAGTAAGTACCAAAGGAGGCACTTCAAGTCTTAAGCGACAATTAGCGTTTAAAAGGCCAAAAAAGTAACAAATGAAAGCTTTATTAATTTTGAGTCAAATGGTAGTGATAATTCAATTTGTTATAATATGAATATGGGTTATGATCTATTAAAGTGTAGAGAAATAATTGCAAAAATTATCATAACTCATGAATTTCCTTTCTCATTTGTTTAAATAATGAAATATAACAATCAACGATATCAAAACGTAAGTAGGCTGAATATCACAAGAGATGGTGTAAAAGTGGTGGATGTAGGGAAAAAAAGATTTTGAAAAGGGTTGATATGGTCTCACATACAAGTGATTATTACAAGTCAAATCAAACCATTGGGCACATCTGTTTGATGACTCACTTTGTTGATCCTAATTGAAAAATACAAGAGTGCATTATTGGTTTCAATGAATTTGAATCCCCTCGTAGTGGTAAGGTTATATTTAATGGTATTCTAAAGTGTCTTCTTAAATAGGTTATTTAAGAAATAATAGGCATAATTACTCGAGATAAGACATCACATAATGATAACTACCATTTTGAAAAAAAAAAAATCAAGGGAAAGGTAAATTACATTTCAAGAGATTGTATTTTCATATTAGATAGGGTGTGAAGTATTTAAAGAAGTATACTGTTCATTTATTGAAATATGGTAAAATAGCCATAAGTCTTGGTATTCACACACATCTATCTTTATGTATTGACATTAAAACTAGACGGAACTCAACACATGGCTTGCTTGAATAGACCATTCACTAAAATAAAAGTTTTTCACCCTATCTAATGTCAAACTTGTTCCTTAATTATTAAAATTATTAAAGTGAGAGAGATATCTATTGAATATAAATGCAAAGGAAAAAATTATGAGTTGTAATAATCGTATAAAAATTACAGATAAACCCCTATTATATACAAAAGTAAAGTTTTACACCCTCAAGAATTTTGTCATTTTCACTTTGCACCTATCTTCAAAAATCTCAAGTCTAGTAAACTAACAAATATCTCTCTCCATGTCAAGCGTCGTCCCGAGTCCGAACGTACTTTAATAACTCGTTGAAATTAAAGTTACCGTTTAGCCCCCTTATATTTCAACAATATACAACTAAGTCCCTTCAATAACGAACGCCTTTTTTTCTGGTACAACGGCCACCCGCCCACGTGACCGACGTGCGCCTTGCTACTTTTCTTCACCGTCAGCCCCCGAACTTCCGGCGGCCGGTACATACGGATCAACGGCCACTTGATTCCGGCGAAAAATGGGTGCCGTTTAATATCCGTCGCACCCCTGGCGCATCCTAGCCGCCCCAGTGGATCTTTCACCAGCAACTTTTCTATCAAGTCCTTAGCCTCCGCCATGCCTCGCGTGTTCTCGTCATCGAACCTAACAGTCTCCGATGTTATATTGCGCAGGGTGGATTCTTTACTGCTTCCTCTAAACGGCGTCGTTCCGTACAATAATTCGTATATTAGTACACCGAACGCCCACCAGTCGACGCCATTGCCGTGACCGTCTCCGGTGATCAACTCCGGCGCCAGGTATTCATGCGTCCCAACACATGCTCTCGAGAACGCTGTCGTCGGCTCCGCTACAAACTCCGGCATCCTTTCTGTTTCACCACGTCTCCGGCTATACCTACCGGATAATCCGAAACGATTCCGGTGAGTTTTGCGTGTTACATTGCGAATAATCCGGTTATCTAGCTTCGGAACAACGTCTGCGCTGAAGCACAAATCGAAATCCGATAACATAATGTGACCGTCGCTACGGATCAGAACGTTCTCCGGCTTCAAATCACGATACACAATTCCGATCGAATGGAGGTATTCGATGGCCACCAGCACCTCTGCCGCGAAAAACCTAACGGAGTCGATCGGAAATCGATAATTCGGTTGCTTCTTCATCAAGGAATGCAGATCTCCATTGGAACAGTAATCAATAAGGAAGCACGTGTAGTGAGAAGCTTCCATATGCGCGTAGAGCGTAGGGAGGAACGGATGGTCCAACGATGACAGGATCCGAGCTTCCGTCTGCACCTGCAACAACTTTTTACTCGTCAACAAGTTGTTATCAACAACTTTCAGAGCAAAATTCGCGTGATCGGAATCACGAAGCCTGCAAAGGAACACTCGACCGAGGTTTCCAGATCCGACGTGACGGACAAGCTTCAGGTGGTGGAGGTGTAGCCTGCCGTCAGAGGAGAGATTTGTAGCAGCTCGTACGGCGGACCAGTCCGAATCAGAGTTCCGGTGAGGACGAGGGTTAATATTAGGGATTTGGGTTGAAGACGTGGTTGTTGAGACGGAGGAGATGCGAGTGGAATCGTTGAAGCTGAGGCATAAGCTGGAACGTGTGAGACTGGAGCGTGCGCTCGTGGTGGCGATGGAGGTGGAGCTGGTGAAGCTGAGATCGAGATCGGAATCTTGATGAGAGAGAGAGTTGCAGTGATCGTCTTCCATGGCTGTGGAGAATTGTGAGGAAGATGATGAATTAAGGAGGGTTTATTTATAGTTATAAATCGTTAGTTGACTTCAACTGTTGATGCAGAAGGTGCCTGATTGACCTTATTGAAGGTGTGGTACTGTGGTGTGGTTACCGCGTAGTTACCTTGGGAATTGAAATTTCATTTATTATTATTATTATTATTTTTATTATTTTTTTTTTCTTTTAATTTTTTTAAATTGCTAACTTATTAACTGTCGGGTACTTCATACGTGGCTCCTAATAGTCTTGACGGACGGAACCCCTAGCTCACCAGCCACCAATTCTCGGGGAAAACCGACTCAAGCATCCCCCGAAGGCACGATGGTGAAAGGTCGGTAATACCGGGTGAGATCAAGAATCGAACACAGGACCTGGGTCTTATATCACTTCTTTCATACCTATATCTTACCATTAGGACAAGACATCATTGGTATTATTATTATTATTAGAAAAAAACTTCTTTTTTCTTTGTGTGTTTTAACAGTTTTAACATTTTTCTTTCAAACTTTTTAAAATTGTCATTATGATCCATGTGGTCTGACAGTTTAACAATTTTGCTCTAAATTTTTCCAAAATGTCTACATTATACTCCATTTTTTTCGAAATCACGGGAAACAAAATGGTTAAAACTGTCAAATCAAAGGGAGCAAAATGATTAATTTGTCAAACCAAAGGGGGTTTAATGACTATTTTGAAAAGTTTGGATCAAAAAGGTTAAAATTGTCAAAAACATAGAGTAAAAGAGAAGTTTTTCGTTATTATTATTACTAGCATATAAATCCATGTATTACATGGGTTGAATAAATATAATATATTATAAACAATGTTTGCATAAACATTTATATGTTACATATGTCGACTGTGATTAAATAAAAAATATGAACATTTAAAAACTATAAAATAAAAAATAATAATATATATTTAATAATTTTAAAATTATACATACATATAAGATATAACTGGAATATATTATATTTAATTAATTTTAGTAAATTAGTAAATATTTTAATATGAAGATTTAAAATTATTAATATTTTTTAGGAAAGAGGCATGATTTTTTTTTAAATTTCATCATAATGTGACATTATCTCCTAAAAATACTCTTTTTAACTTTTAGTTGTATAATTTAATTAATAAAAATTATTAATATTTTTAGAAGAGAGAGACATGAAAACTTTTCTTATATTTAGTTAGAAGATGGCATGTGTCATATAAAAATATATTCTTTTTTATTAGAGTATGAAGATTATTATTATTTTATTTATTAGTATTAATTTTTTTTCAGAGTATGGGCAAATATTACCCTGTTGTCGAGTCGAAGTATGTAATGAGTTCGAGTAATGAATATAATTTAATTATTGATCCATGCATGCATGGGAAGTGTATTTCAAATCCAAGTTGGTTAGATAAGATGACATCTCAGATCTTGTGTGGTGTAAAAAAAAAAAAAAAAGGTTTTTGTAACCGAAGCTGATATTAAACTAGCTTTCGACGTTTCGTCTAGTGTACGTTGAAACGGTTTGTTAGAGATTTAGAGTACGCTAACTGGTTATGAAACACTTATTCAAACAGTTTTTTGCAGTTGATCAATCTAGGTATTATTATAGGGTGTTGCTAAATATACCCCTCTTTGTATGTTTTTTACTTGTCATACCCCCTTCTTAAACTTTTTAAATATATACAAATTGACCTTATGGTTTGTTTGTTAACTAAAAAAACCATAAGGCTTTCAAATAAAACAAGAGGGATTGTTTTTGTCATTACCACATTCTAGTCCAAATTTCTTGGATCTTCCCATCTGCAATTCTGAATTCTAAATCAAATTAAGAGATAATCATTACTAAGTTCCAAGGTTTATCAACAACAAAGATAAGAGGATCAATACTTATCACGAATTTAAAGCAAATTCGAATCAAACTAATCCTAAAAGGTTGAAGGATAAACTTGAACTCAAAATCGATCTAAACTAGCATAAAAACCAACTTAAATTGACTGAGATGTTTCACAAATCCCTGCGATCCATTCTAACAAATTTATATTTTATATTTTGGAGAGGGAGTATGACAAGTAATAAGGGGGTACGTTTAGTAGAATTTAAGGTAAAATAACATTTTCATGCATTTTGGTTTTTTTATAAAGTTGAAGGTCTGATTTTGTCAAAATTTATATTTTATATTTTAAAGAGGGGGTTATGACAAGTAATAAGGGGGTACGTTTAATAAATTTAAGATGGAAATAACGTTTGGTGGATTTTGGTTGTATTATAAAGTTGAAAGGTTAATTTTGACAAATTTATAATTAATAATTTGAAGGGGGTATGACAAGTAATAAGGGGAGTACGTTCAGTAAAAATTAAGATGGAAATAACTTTTGGTGGATTTTGGTTGTGTTATAAAGTTGAAGAGTTAATTTTGACAAATTTATAATTAATAATTTGAAGGGGGTATGACAAGTACTAAGGGGTACTTTTAGAAAAATTTAAGCTGGAAATAACTTTTGGTGGATTTTGGTTGTGTTATAAAGTTGAAGGGTTAATTTTGATAAATTTATAATTAATAATTTTAAGGGGGAGGGTATGACAAGTAATAAGTGGTATATTTAGCCTTACCCATTATTATATTAAGAACCATTAAATATGAAAAAACCAAAAGAACTAATTTTGAGCCACATATTTTTAGAAGTATAAAAGTAATTTTCCTTAAAAGTATGAGAAGTTGCCATTATAAACTTTAAACTTATGAGTAGAAATGTTTCATTTAGTTCTCAAGATCCCCTTATTATTATAACATGTTTATTTAATAGTTAGTTGGTTCAATTATTTAATCGATAACAACATTAACATCCCCTTTGTCTATATATAATTTAACTAAATATAACTTTATTTTAAACTTATATATAATTTTTTTTAATTTATCATATCATATTTTCCATATTTATCTTTATTTTACACATAAAGACTTTTATTAGTTTTATTAACTCTCTTATAAATACATAAAAAATTATAAAGATTATGAATATGATTCTTTAAAATTTAAAATTTCTATTTAAAACTTAAAAAGTTTAAAATAGAAATAAGAGTAAACTTCTCTTTTGCTCCCTGTGTTTTAACAATATTAACCATTTTGCTCCAAAACTTTCAAAATGATCATTATGCTCCCTGTGGTTTGACATTTTAATCATTTTGCTCCAAACTTTTTCAATACATCTCCATTATACTCCATTTTTTTCGAAACCACAGGGAGCAAAATGGTTATAATTGTCAAACCACATGGAGCAAAATGATTAAAATGCCAAACCACAGGGAGCATAATGATCATTTTGAAAGTTTTGGAGCAAAATGGTTAATATTGTCAAACCACAGGGAGCAAAAGAGAAGTTTACTCTAGAAATAAAGACAAAAGATTCAGATTCAGATGGAAAAGAAAAGTAACATAAAATCTCTAAATTTTAGAATTCCAGTTTAAGATAGACGATAAGATGTGAATTTTCTTAGGATTTAGTGTTCGAATAACCAGTTATTAACCAAATCAATTACATTTTTTTTTAATGGCGAAGGTCTCAATCATGTGAGCCCACTGTTTTCAGTCCATGTCATCAAGGTCTAGTTACCTGAACCTCCCATGAACCCCACACCCACCACAGGAGGAAACCTCACAGGAAAACCCGTGACACCCACAGGCCCCTTTTTCGCTCAAGAGGGTTTCGAACCCGAGACTTTCCATTTGGAAGAATTTCGGGGTAACGCTGGGACACTGCCTTGTTGGTAAATCAATTACAGTTAACACCAATTTAAAAAACAATGGCTTGTTAACTAACTGGTTCACTCATTATCAACCTGCTTTCCCAATATGTTACCTGGTTATCGAGCCTCGGGTTCTATTATTCTCAAACTATTTTCTCACATGTTAACTAGTATGTGAACCTCTAACTAGACTTAAAGTCTCCAACGGTTTTGTTATTGCTATTTATAAATAAATGATTAAGTTGTTATTTGTATTATATTATTAATATTGCTAAGATACCTCAATCTTGCAACTGACCACCATCCTTTACATTTAATGTGGATAAATCATGTTATTTTGTATAAAAAAGAATTTCTCACATCATTCATAATTCACTCTTTTTTCTACCTCTAGAATTTCTAGATTTTTATTATTTACATTTTTAACTTAATTTATAACATTTAAAAGATTTATAAATATTATTCTATTAATATAAATATGTACGATCCATCATCTATATAATTTTTTGTATGTATATAAAATATAATAAATAAATGTATGTATGTGAATGAAATTAAGATAGAGATGAAAAATGAGATGTGGATAGTAGATAAAATTTAAAGAAATTTATAATATTGTGGCATGTAGTTATTTTTAGATATTGAGATATGAGAGCTCAATGAGTATTCATATCAGTGTCTCTATCTCCATCTCCTAGAAGGTGACGAACAATAATATTTTTATTTTGAGAATCTATATTTACAAAACTTTAAATTTTAAAGAGAAATGTAGATGAAGATTTTTGATATAGATGAAAAACAAAGGGTGTTGTTATTCTCACACCCACTTTTTTAAAAATACACCCCTGAGACGGCCCGTAATGGCCATTACGGCCCGTCTCAGGCCTCGGTCAAATATTCGCTCCTGACAACTTGTTCCAATGATTGGGAGCAAGACCGGCCGTAATGGCCAGGACGGCCCGTCTCATTCATTGTACAGACATTCCCTGCAACCTCGTACAATGATTTGACATCAAGACGGCCCCGTACTGGCCAGTACGGCCCGTCTTAGTTTTTCAATTCTGACAGAAGGACATTGATTTGACCCAGTACGGGCCGTAAAGGCCATTACGGGCCGTCTTGAAGATTTTCAAATTTGTATATAAGCATGAATCGTTTCAAACGAACGCGTAACTTTCGAATTCAAATATATTTCAAGATAATTCATATCTGTAACGATGTCGTTTTGGGACGGGATTTTTTTCAACTATTCCGTGCCAGATTTGAACGAAGAGCCTCCTGTCGAGTATTCATACGGCACGATAGATCTGAATGCTGAACCTAACGCTGATGTCGGTTTTGACAGTCAAGCATCGTATGGGTTCGTGTATGACGACAGTAAACAAAGTTACACGGAGGAGGGTTATGAAGAAAAGCCGGGGGCTTCAAACGTTAACTGGGAAACCAAAGAGGTAAATTAAATGAAACATAAATGTTAATGATTGTATATTATCGATATCCATTTAAGTTATTTATTATTGTTTTTCTATGTCAGGATTTATGTCTGAGGAAGCGCTGGTAGGGTGGGTGAAAAGTAGAGCAGTAGACAATGGTTACATTGTAGTCAAAAGAAGAACGAAGAAATCAAAGACAACAGGCAGTGTAATCAAAGTCTGGCTCATGTGTGACCGTGGTGGTGAGCACAATAGCATCGCAATCCTTAGACGGTCAGGCAGCAAGAAAATCGGTTGTCCGTTTCAACTGATAGGGTTATACAACGAAGTTCGTGAATCCTGGAAATTGCAGGTGATTAACGACAATCACAATCACGAACCTGCTCAGAATATAGAGGGTCATCCATATGTTAGAAGATTCACTCAGGAGAAAGAAGATCTGGTTGAGAATCTGACCGAGCGACACATGGATCCTCGTAACATACTTTCGAGCATAAAGAAACATAACCCTGCAAATGTATCCATCCCTAGGGATGTATACAATCAACAGCAGAAGCTAAAAAAACAAGAAGAATTTCGGTGATACTCCGATGCAGGTCCTGGAAAACGTGCTTCACAGTCAGCGGTACGTTTACTATACCCGGAAGGATCCTGAAACAAACGTCGTGGAAGACATTTTCTTCTGTCATCCAAAATCGTATTGCTGGTGGCGTGCATTTCCGCACGTACTGATGATGGACGCGACGTACAAAACGAACCAGTACAGGCTTCCATTTATTCAAATTGTTGGCGTGACTTCCACACACCAGACGTTTAGCATTGCTCACGCGTTCGTAAGCAAAGAGCGTGAAGAGAACTACGTCTGGGTCCTGGAAATGGCTAAGAGTATGTTGAATAAGTGTATGGAGCCACGTGTGATCATAACAGATCCACACACATACACCCACATTTCCTCTCGTCTTGGTCTATACACCTCGTCTTGGTGCTTCAAACTTTCAATACCAGGTATGTATTTTCGCCCGTAGATCATGAATGTGTTTAGATTAGGTTTTTGATCGAAATAGGACCTGTTTAGGGCGTTTTTAAGTTTTCGAAAAATGAACAAGACGGGCCGTCATGCCCATTACGGGCCGTCTTGCTCATTCAAAATTTGAATCAGTTAACAACAAGACGGGCCGTCATGCCCATTACGGGCCGTCTTGTTCAACAAATGAAGAAGGTGACCTTTGGCCTGGTATGGCCAAGACGGGCCGTCATGCCCTTTGACCTTTGGCCTGGTATGGCCAAGACGGGCCGGCCCCCGAGTACGGGCCTCGACGATCAGAGATCCACTCATCCGTTACATCCACCGCTGCATCGTGACGACCATCTCAGGTCGCGGTCAGAGCCAGGAGTGGGTGACGTCGACAGATCTGTTTTATCTGCACTCACTCATTGCTGGCAGGCCGTGCAACCTGGCACGGTGTTTTGCGTTGTACTACGCCTCCTTCTACCACTGACAGGAGCGCGGTACATTGTGGGGCGGCGCCTTTGTCACCCACATCGCCCGCAGCAGAGGCATGGTTGACATGCTTGATGATTTGCCGGCGATCGAGCCTCGTAAGCTCGATCGCCGGACGGTCATCAGCATGAAACTTGCCGCCGACATCCCGGGTCTGGGATTGCGGTTTATTGGGTTGGACGGCCGCCCGTTTCAGCCGGCCCAGGTCATTGTATTGCCAGACCAGCAGCAGCAGCAGGACGGTGGCCCGATACCGGAGCCCGAGCCGATTCGGGAGGAGCCGGTTCTGTCACCGCCGCGCGATGAGGACCCTCCGCAGCATCCACCGCACGTTTACCGTGCGGTGCGCCTGACCGAGCCACTCGAGGCGTTGCTGCACCAGATAGCCGCCCGGTGCGACGAGACGGCCCAGCGGATGGCACGCATCGAGCGACGGATCGATCGGTACGAGGATTTGGTCCAGTGGACAGTCGCATCAGAGCATGCGCGACGGGACGGGACACAGCTTCCACCGTTCTCGGAGCCACGCGTCTACGCAGACGACGGATCAGACGCTGGACCATCCGGATCGTAGTTCATTTTGTATTTTTTTTATTTTGTTTCCTTGTATATAAAACCGTACAGTGTATATACGTATGTTTATTTTTACATTTGTATTGTTTCTGTTTGTGTTGTTTAATATTTGCGCCAAAAACTTTATATTGTTTAAATTATTTTAATTAACGTAAACAAACTGATTAGAAAATGAAATATTTAGTTAAAACGACATTATGACGTTTAATTAACGTAATAGCCGTGTATCGTTCAAATAACTTACATAATAAACGTATATCGTTAAAAATTAAATTTAAATACGTAAATTACGTTTAAATAAAATAAATAACACACATTGTTCAAATAATTCACGTATTAAGCGTATATCGTTAAAAAATATTAAATATGTAAATTATGTTTAAAAAAAATAAATTAACTCAAGACGGCCCGTAATGGCCAGTACGGGCCGTACCAACATTTAAAAAACTGGTTTCACCCAAAATGGCTTGGAGAAATAAGATTGGGCCAAGACGGGCCGTACTGACCAGTACGGGCCGTCCCACAGAATGTTTCACTGATTCCTAGGAATTCCTGGAATGTTTGTCTGTACTCAATACCGGGTCGTAATGGCCATTACGGCCCGTATTGGCCCAGTGGGGTGTAAAAATATAAAAGTGGGGTGTCCAAATAAAACAGGCCAAAACAAAATATGATGTGATTGGTGAGATGTTATTTCATAAATTCATATGTTATTAAATTGCCAATGTGAGGCTTGCTTACTTGGTAGAGGCATTGTCTATTAAAAATGAGCTATTTGGTTCAAATCCAAAACAAGGAAAGAATATTGATTGTAGTTTAGGAGTAAGAGTATGATAGTATGTTTGTTCAAAAAAAATTAAATAAATGGCACTTTTCGCGCTTTACTGCTCAAATTTAGCATCCTTGTTTTGACTCGGGAACAAACTCAACAGAAAATAAAACATTAACGAATAAAAAGTTGTGACTATAAAACAAACATGTTATGAGTCAAGAAGTAAATAAAAGAAAAATAAAACTAAAATAGAACACTTGTGAACAAACTCACAAAAAAACTATTAACAGATAAATATTTATAATTATAAACAAATTTATTACATGTTAAGAAAAAAAACAAAAAGAAACTAAAATTAAAATTAAACTATCCGCATGTTTTACAATTTATACTCATTTTATGAATGTAAAAATAACATTATGCAAAGATGTAAAGAAAAGAAAAGAACAATGGGGACGTAAAATATCATTTCAGAAAACTAGACAAATGGAGAATTATCTTATATCATAAGAAACAATATCTTGTGTGATGAGAAATTGAAATGAATTGTTTAAAGGAAAAGATGGTTACCACAAAGATCCATACAAATAAGAAGTTATCTATTATCATGAGACACATCTCAATTTTCATGTTATGAGAAACTAGAATGTCTCATCTAAAGAAATTTCTTACGAAAATGAAGTTTTCATGAAAAAATCACGAAAAATGGTTTCTCACGAAAAATGAATTTCTCACGATAAAAATAAAAAAATGAATTTCTTGCGATAAAATGAAATTGTCACAAGAAACCACTCTTCATAAATTAATGAGTTTTTTTAAGATATATAATATATAATCAATAATTTAAACTTGACACAAACATGATTTGATATTTACGCGTTACAATATCGATTTGATATTTCTTTTCCCTTAATTGAAGGAAACTTCTAAGGCATATGGCTTTCTGGAGTCTTTGTGTTGCATTAATGAAATCCCAAAAACGTTAAACTCATAACGCTTTGTGATGTGAATCAACAAGTGTGCATGGGTCCTCTGTATATATTTAAACTAGATTATTACATCGTGTATTACATGCATGATTGTAGAAGTTATTAGGCGCTAGTCAGATGGCGAGATACCACCTAGGGATTAATCAGGATTAATCGGCGTTAGACGAATTGGAATTTTTATATGTAATTTTACAAATATATATTATATACACACATCAATATCAATAATTTAATATAATACTTCAAAGATTTATAAAATAAACTTAAATATACTAAGTCAAGTACTTCAAAGTTCAAACTTAAATATCGAGTTCAAAGTTTAGAGATGAATTTCGATGTTAAGTGGATGGATTCGATATTTCTGAGACATATTAAGGATTTTGGGTTGAGAAATGTCTAAATAATCCTGAAATTGGTCCTTTTTTACCAGAAATAAGTCAAAAAAGAAGTCAAAAAAGTCAAAAAAATAAAAATCTGGCTAGGTTGACTAGGCCCCGCCTAAGCCGCCTAGTCACCGCCTAGACAAAAATCGAGACACTAGACAGGCGCCTAGCACCTAGGCGCTGCCTAGGTCAATTTTTAAAACAATAATTACACTGACTGATTATAAAATATTAAATAAATAGTAATAATATTTTGATATAAACTGATTAAAATACGTATTAATAAGTATTTTAAATGACAAATCAATAATTAAAATTTTCAATAACTAATGAAATGATGCCTGGCTTTTTTTAATTTGTAGCAACAATGATTTTTAAACTAATTGGTGTTAAAAACTGCACTTACTTTTCTACCTAAAACTAATTGTTACAAATTAAGAAAATAATATATAATTTATATAATTATTAAAGTTAATTGACTCAATTTGAAAATATAATTAGACAGATTTAACAAAAAATGTAATTTTTCTTATCATTTTTATAACTTTTGATTTTAAATTAATTACTTTTTAAATATTTCCTTATAAGAAACATCATTTGTTTATAAAAAAAAACCGTTATTTAAAAATTAATTAAGATTTATAGTTTATTTTATTATTTTTTAAGTTTTTTTAATTGATCTGTTTTTTTATAAAACTTTTATTTACTAAAAATACCAATTTAAAATATTCCTTATTTTTAAAAATATTTGATTTCTAATTTATCAAAAACTATTTTCTAGCATGAAAAATTTATATAATATTAGTACTCATTAATAGTATAATTATGTATTAGAAAAGATAATATAATTAATAATAGAGAGGATTGAATATGACGATAGAAAAATGACAAGTGACAATATAAACATGAAAATTTGACAAGTGGCAAAAAGAATTTTGTTTATTATAATAGAAATATTTATGTATATATCCACATACACATATATACACATACATATACATACATCTACAAGTAAGAATTCCCCTATACCAAACCTCTGCTCATCACATCCCTCGATTTCCCTCGTCACTGACTATGGAGGGCGCAGTGGTGGGGGCGCGGCTATGGAGGGCGCGACGGTGGGGAACACCAGCTGTAGAGGATGCGGCGGTGGTGGCGCTGGCTGTGGAGGGAGCTACTGTGAAGGCGACGACATCTGGAGGGAGCTACGATGGATGCTACTGTTGAGTTGAAGAACACAGGAAGAAGAGGGTGGGAAGAGAATAAAAGAGCTTAGTTCACGTCTGCGCCATGAAAAGGACAGGCAAACCTTTTTTAATAAAATGTCTTTGAGAATACAAACATGTTGTAGCCCCCAATCTCTGCATGTGTCTGCGCGAGGCAAACATAAGAGCTCAGGAAGATATTTTTTGAAAAAATAAACATTCCCTTAGTGTCATTAAGATGTTTTAGTTAATTGAAGTTAGTCATTATTAGATAAAAGTTATATTAGTTTAGGCACGTAAAGTGGCAGAGTTTGGGCAAAGTAAGAGGGAGGCGGGAATTTTTAAAATTCATAATACATGTTAATTTTTTGAAATGAGGGGGCGAAACCACTATTTTTAACTAAAAAGAACATTAAGGCCGAAAAATTAGCATTACAGACGTAAAAGAGGGAGGACAAGCATTGGGCACATATGGCTCTTATTTCATTAGGAAACCCCCCCCCCCCTAACGGGATCAAAAAAGTGTTGCATATGATGGACGAAAATTCGATTACGATGATTAAAGGTTTTTGAAAGTTTCGGCGAATATGCATGGTTGATGATTGGAGTTGTTTAGTTGTCGAATTGAATTCGATAAACTCAAAATTTCGTTCGATTTTGATTAAAAAATCGTCAATCTGAAATTCAGTTCTAATTTTCAAAATTCGAATTAGAAAATATTATATATATACACTCACATATACATATAGTTTAATATTTAATTTTGAGTTATACACACACATATACATATATATATATTTAATATTTATAACATTGACCTATTTAATTTAACGTTTTGATTATTTAATGATGTGAATATTAAAGTTATCATTAATTTTCTATATAAAGTTTAAACAAATTATTTCTTTAAATATCAAATTGAGTCTACTCGAACTCTGAATTCAAATAAAATCGAATCTCTAATTTGATATTTAATTCGAATTGGTTTATTCGAATTTATTTAGAATTCGAATCGAATTCAAATCCAACTTCAAATTTTTAAATTCGAAATTTTTCGATTCAAATTACTGGAATTATTCGAAATTAATTCGTTGAACACCCTTAGTTGATTGAAAGTTGTGTGAGAAGTGATTATCTTTATTTGTATGTGTGATTGATACTGGTATGTGCATTAGTTATTTTTTCTTTTCTTTTTATAGATACTTTTTATTCATTAATTAATTAAATAAAAACTACCAAAATAATATTAATGAAAGTTAGACATAAACAACAATACATTCCATTGAATAAATTAATTTAGTCTAGAAACTATAAGACATTCTTAAAAAATAAACGCAAATAAAGTTTAAATTAAAATATGCTAAATTAAGAAATGGTTGATCCTTGATTATGTTTGGCAAAATGGACAGGTTGCATTAGGTAACGGGTCATAACGAGTTTGAGTCATAATAGGTAATAGGTGCGGGTCAGAACGGGTTATAAGCAAAATCATTTAGGGTTTAAATGGATTGTTATTAAAAAACCATTAATTTGGTTTCAGTTAAAATGTGTGATAAGTAAACAAATAATCCATTAGGATAATTTTTAATGATTTTTCATATCAAATACTAGCTTATTAACCTGTGTGTTATACATAATTGTATAAAAATAAGTATTACAAAGCATTCAATAATAAAAAATAAATACACAAATAACAGATAATTTTTAA
This sequence comes from Mikania micrantha, assembly GCA_009363875.1. Classification (NCBI taxonomy): domain Eukaryota; kingdom Viridiplantae; phylum Streptophyta; class Magnoliopsida; order Asterales; family Asteraceae; genus Mikania; species Mikania micrantha. The sequence goes on along the minus strand of CM018696.1, from coordinate 12,538,035 downwards.
AATTTAAAAATAAATAAAATAATATTTTCTAAATATTTGTATACTTATTTAAACAATACAAATGAGATTTAAAATTTTGAATTTTTGAAATTATTGGTTGAAAATGAAAAGTTTAAAATGATTATATTATCATTAATATTTAAAGAAAATGAATATTATTTTTCTTTTAAATTTGAAAGTTTAAATTAATTGTATTAAATGAAATTAATTCATAAGTTTCTTAAATATGCCATGTGGATAGTCTAGAAAGACGCCACATGGCAAATGACATGTGGATATGCTATAATTACGCCGTTCTTAAATATTTGAAAGCATTGCATTCATATAGTTTTATGTTACTCATCTTAACCCGTGTTGTGTTTAAGTGTTACTCATTTCAACCTATTACATATTATAATATTACCAATTCCAACTTATTATATAACAATTGTTTATCCAAACAAGTAAACAACCACTTGATTTTGTTAAAAATAGCCACGTCTATAGTCTATGCTTGATTATACGTCAAACCCAGATATCGTTGTAACTCAGAGGCTCAAAGCCACAACGTCTCAATGGTGATCTTGAGCCAATTCAAAGATTTATTTTTCATTCCATTCCGATTCGTGATTATTGACACGTTTTTTTTGTAAATACTAGCAAATGAATTGGTAACGAGTGCACAATCACTCACGCTTGTTGGTCGATGATGTTGTCAAATGAAACCAGTATTTTTAACTAAAACTAACATTCCCGGCCGAAAAATTAATACTACGGAAGAAAAATGAGAGGGGTTGGATCATTATTATTTATCGGATTGATTTTTCTAAAATGCATAAACAAAAAATATATGTAGCCCTTGTGTGTAAAAACACAAAGTAGGGCAAAATTTATGCGAGCACAAGTAAAAATGTGTTAGTTTATAGTATACTAGGTTATAAATCCGTGTATTACTAATATTCAATAATTAAAATATTACAATTAATAATTTACATATGTAATTATATTGAAATGAAAAATAAGTTTAAATAGAAAAAATTGTAACTTGAGAAATAAAAAACAGATATTATTATAAAACTAAATATGTTTTAGTGAGAAAAAATGAACAGGAGAACAAAAATCAGATAGATGATATGTTGATATGTGTCCTAAAACATTTTTATTTTTTATAACTAATATTTATAAAATATGAACAAAAAATTATCTATCACTTTCGTACCCGAGAATATATATAAGAATTTCAAAGTTCAAGGGAGAAAATAAATGAGCCCTAAACGTATGAACTCAATAAATCATATATAAAATATGAATTAACATAACGATAACTTTGATAAAAATAAAAACAATAGTGTTGTGATAAAATGTCTAATATAAATACATAAACGAATCGTTAGACTCTTTTACTGGGTTTAAATTTATAAACACTACTACAAAATCAGCTTAATGCAACATTTTTTTGTGATAAAATGTTGCGAATAGATTGGATTAACTGAAGTTGCATTTCCCTAATGCAATCTTTTTTTTACATGATGCAACTTTTTTTTAGAAAATATTGCATTTAAAAAAGTTGCATAAGGAAAAAAAAGTTGTATTATATCTAATACAACTTCAGCTAATGCAGTCTTTTTTAAAATATAAATATTTCATTAGACTAATTTTTGTAGTAGTGCAGTTTGATAGACTAACGTATAATTGGGTAAAAAGTAAATTTATTTTTAAGATAGTTTAAAATTTAAATATTAAATTAACCTAAAAGAAATCAAATATTAATAAGAGAGTGGACATTAAACAGAACGTTTTGTTTTCAAAATAAGTTATATGCGATAAAAAATTATATATACATATAAAAAAAAGTATTTAGACAGAATTTAAAATTTTCATGCCTCTGAAAAATATAACATAATTGAACGACTGCCTTGTCATGCCTAGATCCGGCCTTGCTACATGTTGAACGACTATATTTTTCTCAAAAATAATTAACGCCTCCCTCTTTGTCCTGTGACTCCACTTAGACCATCCGTAATACCCACCCCACCAAAATCTCATCCCACCGAAATTTTTTGCAACGTCATCACCCCACTGAAAACCTTAAAACTCCGTAGTGGTCAACCCCACTGAAATTGTGAGAGAGGAGCTCAATGGGGTGAGAGGGTAGTTTGAACGGGGAGCGGGGGCCGCCCAAATCACAATTAATCCCGCCGGAGGCCGCTACCCCGCGTGACCCCACTTGTCCCGCGGTAAAACCATTACCGATGGTCTTATATGAAACTAAGGTCACCTCACGCCCACAGAGGGTGATATTTCACGCAGCTGGGGTGAGAGGGTAGTTTGAACGGGGAGCGGGGGCCGCCCAAATCACAATTAATCCCGCCGGAGGCCGCTACCCCGCGTGACCCCACTCGTCCCGCGGTAAAACCATTACCGATGGTCTTATATGAAACTAAGGTCACCTCACGCCCACAGAGGGTGATATTTCACGCAGCCAGGTGTGAGTATACAAAACCGATAACTAAAAAACCAAAACCAAATCGAAAATAACGGAACCGACTATACTGCTTAGTTAAAATTCCAAAAAACTTAATTGCTTGGTTACAATTAAGATATGGCAAAAATTGCACCATTCGGTTACAGTTTTAGTTTGCCATCTACAATAACCGAAATAACCAAAACCGAACTCACATCTATATTTTTATGTATTTTTCTATGTTTTTCCATGTTTTTTTATGTTTCTGAACCATATTTTCACAAAAAAAAAATGTTTTTGATGTTTTTTTCATGCATTTGTATGTTTGAAAGGTTTAAAACCTTCAAAATATTAAAAACAAGTTGTATGACCAAACAATCGCTTCAAAATAATCAATCCAAAATAACCAAAACCAGGGACAAAGAATTTAAGGGGAGAAGGACGAGGGATCGCCACGTCTTTTTTCATCAGGATTGTTAATTTTTGGTCCGTAAAGTTATTTTTTTAAAAATTAGTTACGTCCCCTCTCATTTCAAAAAATAGCATGAACTGTATTTTATATTTACACACACTTCAAAAAAGTTTATCTAATAATATCTTTCTAATAAAAACCAAGAATTTTTATAAGTAGTAAAAATTACTTATTCTGCCATGTCAAATCCCCAAATATGTTACCCCTCTAAATCACCCCCCCCCCCCCCCCTCTCAATTATTTTCTTTAACTTTTCACTCGAGTTTCTTAGGTAATTTGTTATGTTGTATTTGTGTGTAGAATTTATATATTCATTTAGTCATTTTTGTGCAGAATTTTTATACTCATTTAAGGTAGAATATATATATAGTCATTTTTGTGCTGAATTTTTATACTCATTGTATAATTTATATATTCATTTAGTTATTTTGGTGCATAATTGATATCTTCATTTAGGTGGTGTTTGTTTTGCAGAGGCAAAACGTCTGCAGTCTGCGGACTACATCTGCAGACCTCTTTTGCAGAAGAGGTGGACCAAGCCTCTACTTATGAAAGGCTGGGTGGTGTTTGTTTTCCAAAAGATCTCACCGTCATCACCTGCGAGCACCACCCTATCTCCGCCAGAAAACACCACCAAAACGAAACAAAACAATCAAATCCTTACCTCTCTCTTGCCGGAAGTGAACCATCAGCCACCGTACTATCTCTGCCATAAAACCTAGCCATTGCTAGTCGTGGATGGGGATGTCATTGGAGATGCTTGCCGGAGAGGAAGGAAGGTGGATGGTGAGGTCACATCGAGGCAGTGAACAACGATGGATGGAAAGGCGGTGGATGTAGTGGCGGCTATGGAGATTGGGGGATGTCCTGACATTGAAGGTTGGGGGGATGTCGCGGCTGTGGAGGAGGGGAGGGGTGGTTGTGGCGGTGGAGGAGGATGTGGTAAGGGGTGTCGGCGAAGGGGAAGTGTGGTTGGGGGCGCTGATTGGGGAAGGAGAAAGGGGCGTGAGATTTTTTTAACCTAAATAAGAGAAGAAGAGGTTAAGAAAATATTAGAAGTGTTTGGTCCATGTGTGCCTAAAAAAGAGGACGAGAAGACGTTTTTAAATGAAAGGTCTTCCGAAAAACAAACATGCTACAAACCTTAACCGGTTTTTAGTGAGTTGGACCGGTTAACCGGTTTGGTTAACCGATCCTAAACCGCCGATTTTCCAAAAACCTATAACCGATTGCAATAACCGGTTTAAAAACCGCTACCGGTTCGGTTAACCGTTTTTTTTTTGCATCTCTATGTATATACCCGTTATCCTAATAGTGAAGGAGTGGGTGCATGTTGGTTTTGTGGGTTCTCTCGGTTCTTGGCATGATCGCCACAACCAGAGTTAGTTGCCAAACTAGTAAAACAAGCCGAAGATTAGGGGTAGGGAGCTTTTATAAAAGTGTTAGGTGGGTAGGAATTTATTTTTAAGGTAATTTATAATTGATAAGACTAATTTATTTAAGCATATTTAAACCAAAAATAAAATATAAAAAATTTCGATAGATAAATGTAAAATCTTTCATGGTTGAAGACGTTTCGTCCTCCACACTCTCAACATGTCAACGGAAAAATAAAATAAAATAAAATAAAATAAATAAAATAAGAAAAATCAAAAATAAGAAAACATGAACTTTCCTTAATGTTTCTTCGACTTGGTCTGCCACGTGGGCAACACATGGTCCCACAATGTCGGCTAGCTTATGTGAAATTAATATAAAAATGGAGATTTAATAGCTAAATATTTTTTAGTACATATATTATAATCCACTCAAATAATGCTTTACCTATATAGTTAATGCTTAATAATTGACAATAAATTAAAATAATTTTTTCAACGGCCATTGGCACATGATCAAAACGGTTGTAAGACTAGCGATTTCATTTCATATGTTTTTAAAATGCTAACCGAAATTATTTATATTCAAGATTAATCATAAAATTAACGTGATATAGTTAACAAGATCAGAATTATCACAGCTTAAGCCAGGCAACTTTGTCTTAAAAAGTTGAGGTTGACAGTAGAACCGGACAAAAAAGGCCGGTTGAACTGATTTGACTGAAACGGTCTGGTTACTCTAGTTAAACCACTATTCAAGTAAACCATGAACGGATCAGCTAGACCGGTGAACAGGTCAGTCAAACAATTTGGATTTCAATTTTTTATAGATAATTACATATATAAAAGTTAAAGTAAATTGTGGTTTTAACCCATGTGGTTTAAGTCTTTTAACACAAAACATAGTCTTTTAATAAGTTTAAAACTTTTATGTTTTTAACCTATGTGGTTTAAGTTTTTTCCATTAGATACCATTTAACATTTTTAGTTATATGTGGTTTAATAACTATTAATTCTTTAAACGACAGGAGTTTCGTTGTTAGAAGATTTCATTTGGGTTGTATATGTTAAAAGACTTAAACCATAAGGGCCAAAAATCGTATTTTACTCTATATTTTATAATATCGTTCATGTCATCAATTTTTAAATCTGGTTTGAACAATCTGACCAGTTAATCAGTAAAATGAGTGGTTTAATGTCTGGTTTGATTCCAAAAACATTGGTGACAAGAAGTGTTCTAAACAAGATCTTATTGAAAATGAAGTTGACTTTGCTTATGATATTATTATTAACATGTTAAGGAAAAAGTAGAAATAAATTAGTTAAAACGAAGAATAATAGTACATGGCATCTCTTCACAAGTATATTCAAATACAACTTCTAATCAATTGATTATAAACTTTAATTTGTTAAGTACTAGGTTACTACCCCGTGTATTACACGGGTTGATCATTAATGAAAGTAATTATATTATGTTTTTAAACACCAATTTTTTAATATTTGTTTCCTTAAACATTTTTGTTATAAAATATTGTTTTTAAAAATCATATATTTTATAATAAATTGCTTTTAAAGTTGTGTTTTTCTAATATTAATATATTTTTAATGTATTAGCAAATATTTTTCTTAATTTAAAAAACATGTATAAAAACATATTTAATATTATTATTTAATATGAGGTGTATTTAATAGGAGAGAGAGATGCGAAAAATCAAAGTTGAGGTGATCTAAAAATGTGCCATATGTCCAAAAAAACTTTGATTTGTTAGAATAAATAGAATTTTAATGTATTAGCAAATATTTTTCTTAATTTAAAAAACATATTTAATATTTAATATTATTATTTAATATGAAAGAGATGCAGGAAATCAAAGTTGAGGTGATCTAAAAATGTGGCATGTGTCTAAAAAAAACTTTGATTTATTAAAATAGATAGATTTGTAAATACAACTCATTTATTATTTGTAATCAAAGGACCAAAAATGTGGTACTTTATTGAAAAGCCTTTGTCATGATATGTTGAATAAGTGATAACTCATTAGGTTTATCACCTCTAACTAGGGTTCTAAACGACCCGAACAAATGAGAACAAGTCTTTTTTGTGTCTTTTGTTTAATATTCAGATTGTTCACCAATGGTTCACGTTCTTGTGATTGTTTGATGGCTAAAAAATTGAATTTGTTGACTAACACATGTGAACATATATTATTTAGAAGCTAAAAATATAGCATTCTTATTCTAAAACATTATACATAAATATAAAGTTAGACAATTGATATGACAAAATTAAAGCTAACACAAAAGTTACAAATAATAATCGTAATTGAAGTGATATGTTGAATAAGTGATAACCGTTACATTTCATTGTATAAATTAGAGTCTAAGAGGTGATCATGGTCTATACTCTATCCTATCAACAATTGTTTTTTATGGGACCTACCCAAAATTAAATCGGTTTGAATTAAAATTTGGACTTATTAACATTAAGCTCGACTATGAAGAGGGAAGTGGGGTAGCATCAGGGAATAATAAATAATTTGTTAGTAAATATTTTCTTAAAAAATAATAATACATATAAGATTTTATTTATTTTGACATGATTTTGGCTTAAAAACTAGTTAGAGCAACTAACTGTCTACATACGAAATTTACGGAATAAGGATAAGAAAGCAAGCGGGATAAAAGAAGAGAAATGTATAGTAAAAAAGATCACTCCTGCTTTTAGACGAGAAAACCTTCTTTTACACACCATCCCTGGTTTTTCATTTGTGATAATGGAATTATAACCGTGAAAAGGATTGGAGTTGAGTAGTAGGCTGAAGGATGAATATGGAGTTGTTGAAATGGTTGGTGTGATGAATGGTAGGGAAGGTAGGGGTGTTGGTATGAAAACAGGGTTTGGGTTGTGGTTGTGTTAACCAAGATTGTTACTTGATGGTTGTTGATTGAGAGTGTTTTTTGTGAAAATAATACATTTTGGACACTTGGAGGGTTCATGTTGACTGAATACTTCTCGACGATGTGCTTACTTATTATGAGAAATTTTCTAGCATAAATTTGTCCTCAGCAACGAGGGGAGTGTGTTATATGATGTCATGAGATTGAGATAATAAATTGTCAAGATTGCATATTTAAAGGGACTAGATGGCGCCAATAAACAAAATATGAATATATTACAATAGATTAAATGTTTCTATGGGATGCCTTTTAGAACTTTCAATCGTAGATGAACTAGATCACAACTTTTATCATCAAATATGTGTGTTAGGTGAGATTATGTGAAGTAAAAACACGACGCTTTTTTTTTTCTCTCTCTCTCTTCTTATTTATACTAGTGAGTGAGCCCCTAATGCCATTTTCATGAACTTTCATTGAAGGGTTGAGAATGGTAAGGAATTTTGTAGTACACGGATGTGCGCCACATGTGCTCGTATTGTTTAGAATATCCTACCCGCCTCAATCCTAGTTTTAGGGCGGGTATCGTGGTTGGTTTGGGATTTTTACTACTCTATCTCTTCAATACACACACACACACTTTTGATTGTCATTTTTATGATGTAAGACACTTTAGTTTTTAGTTATTTCGTTGAGGTGATAGCCATTGTGACAGGTTATTGCGTGTGACTATTTACCTTTTAATTTGTATTTTTTGATATTTCATGCATTGTGATTTTTTTAATGTTTTGATTGTACGTGATATGTAGTTTCTAATGTTTTTTATTTTAATTTATTTGATTTCTTAATTTCTTAGGATTTAATTAGTGACTTACAATGAAGTTTTTGAGGGAATTCCACCGAGTGACTATGATGTCCATATGTCCCTTCAGAGTTTTTTTTCCATTGATTGAAAAACTAATTACTAAAATTAGTAATTTGAAAAATATTTACTAAAATATGTGTTTTTTTAATTTTTAACTATTTTTTAACTCAATCAAATATTATAATTTTTTTTTTCAAACAACTAATTATGATAATACGCTGATTAAATTATAATGTTTATAATAAATTAGTTGAAAATAAAAAAAAATAGTGAATAACACATATTTTTTGTTAAATATATTTTAAATCATCAATTTTGATAATTAATTTTTTCAACAACATCATCTTAGAAAAAAAAATGTCCCTTCAATGTTTTAAATTTATCTTGAATAAGTATATTCTAAATTTTTTTCTTTAAATATATTTTGTAGGAGTAGCTTTCAAACGCGCCTAGTTGGAATACGTCATGACGAATTCTAAGTCGCACAAGGAATTGACGAACGACATGTCACGATGATTGTCCAAATAAACAAAGAATATCGTAATTCCATTATAAAAATAATAAGTTTAATAACTAAAAAAAATAAAATTATTATATTTATATCTATATCTAAGTATCTAACTATTAATTTTAAATAATTTATACTCTTAAAACTTAAAGGAATATATGAGTTAGCTTCTCCAAAAAACGACGCCAAACTCGAAAAAAATCTCTAAAGGCCGCATATAGTGTGTTTTTAAAAAATCGTTTTTTGTTTGGATTTGTTTTTGGAAATTTATGTTTTAGAGTTTAGATAACGGTGAAATTTAAAGATTTTTAAAGTAGAAACAAAAATTTACATAACCTACAATTTTTTTTTCTTATTATTATTCTAGGGTTAAATGTTCATGTTAGGGATTTGGGTCGAGTAAAGCAATAAAAACTATAAGTATCTATTTTTTTACATTAATTTGCGTGATTGTTTCGTACACATAAAAAGTAGATGTTTTTTTAAACAAACAAAGACCTAAATATTTATCAATATATAAATCACCAAGCTATTTGTCATATGCTAATTTGACATCTCATCCCGAAAACAATTCTTGAATACTTTCGTTGCTGAAAATCCCCCTATGTGAAAGTAGAAACCGAATGTGTCAAGATTAGTCGAACCACTATAACAACCAAATAATTTGTCTCACATTTCAGAGTTGCCACAAGACTTTTGCATGCATAAATTGCCAGTATGCCACTTAGCTTCGTATTCTTTGGCTTTTTAATATAAAAAGCTCCAATTGATAGTAACTACTTCTATCTTGATCAATAAAATCTCAAAGATAATTCTTCTCAACAAGAAGACAAATATGATCAACACTAATCTCCTTTGAAGCTAAACTAGAACTAAAAGAGAACAATTTCAGCACATCCTCATTAAATCTACGTTTATCTTGATTTGCAGTATCAATTTCTTCATCAGCAACCTTTCATTTGAAAAAGTGAATCAATAGTTTTCACGTTTCTTACGATATATTGAAACATCTCACAAATCTTAATTCTAAAAGAGAACAATTTCGGCACATCCTCATTAAATCTACGTTTATCTTGATTTGCAGTATCAATTTCTTCATCAGCAACCTTTCATTTGAAAAAGTGAATCAATAGTTTTCACGTTTCTTACGATATATTGAAACATCTCACAAATCTTAATTCATCAATATATCAAAATTATTAGATTCAATCAAAATTCAAAACCCTATTAAACATTGCTTGAATTGAATGTCATTAAAGATTGTTAAGTTTGGCATTGATTCCGATTTCCAGATGCTTCCGTTTGGCCGTTAAAAAAATAGAGAAACGGCCGATCTTTTGTGTAGGGAATAGCCGAATAGGATAATTTATTATTTTAATTAATTAGATCTTTGTTTTGACCATATATAATGCATGTATTTGGCCAAAGACTTGTTTAGGGAATGTATGATTTAATTAGACTTTACACCGCTATTATATTAAAACTTCTTTAACTTTACTCAGTTATTTTTAATGTTCATAAGCTCTAATACGTTCATACTTCATCAAAAACTACATATGTTTGTTTTGGCTTGATCGTAATTACTCTACAAATGTTCATATAAATTTCAAGCATAAATGGTTGCCAAAATTTTTAAACATTTACAATATTATACATGCTAATTTTTTGAAACATCATAAATATAATACATGTCAATTTTTAAGGCGGAAGCAAAAGAATAGCTACAAAAATTTTTAACCTATCAACCATAAAGATTAAAACTACTGTATGCAGTTTTAAGGTTGTTGAATACATATGTTAAGGTAAGAGTAGTGATGTGTGCAAACTAGTTTAATTAAAAATAATAAAAATTACAACTATCTTAGACACTAAGTAATACTCTAAACTAAACTAATAACAGACAAGTGAACCTATCAAAAATAGTAAAGAAAAGTAAGTCCAGATATCGAACCCACAGACTTCTATATAAAATGCAAAATAGACTCAAAGACTTATCTATACAAATTTACTTGATTAAAAAGAATTGTTTTAAGGGGGGGTTTTGTTACTAATTAATTAAACTAAATTGATAACCTAGAAAACCAGATTAAGACTAAGTAAGGGAAATGAAATAAGAGGTCACAAATGATGAGATGACTATCTAGGGTTTACTCTATACATGTCTAATGCTTTTTAGATTGATTATGGAACTTATTGTGGAACCGGGATCTTTGAATTTTAACTTATAAACAAGTTAGAGTACCTTTAACATTTCTCAAAGATTTCAACTAAGATGTCTACAAGTTTTTTAATTACCGGTTTAAGTTAGTTACTCTCACAAGTTAACCAACCCATCAATGACATATCCTAAAGACCATCTACCTCACGGAAATGAAAGTCTCAATACACGAACATGTACGGGATAATTAGGAGAATCATCTCGGATTTAGTATGCAAGATTATGTTCAATTAACCTAATCTTAGTCTTTTCACAAAGACTTTAACTAATTACTAAACATTCAAGACACACTAACAAACTCTCACCTCACGGATATTGAATTTGATTAAACATTTAAATCGTTTGTGACCTAATTAACATTCCTATGAATCACCACGTCTAGCAATTCATCCACAAATCAAAAACACCAAGTAATTGATCTAGCATGCACCTATTATACGAAAGACATTCGTCAAAGCACACGAGGAATCGATAAATCAAACCAACAAACAAAACAAACATTCGTAAACATCCAAGAATCAAAACCTAATCGTTATATCATTGAAAATCACAAACTTGTTCCGCAATCAATCGTTGTAAACACTAGACATGCATAATCATAAAACCCTAGGTAGTGTAAATGGTCTAGCCACAAATCATACTGAATAAACAGAAAGAATTAATGTATAAACCACAGTAAATCATCATACGAATGGAAAAACAGTAAAGGAATAAGAACCGATCACGTTACACCCTTCGAATCACAATCTTAGGGCTTCAAGATAACCAATCTTGTCCTCGATCGCTTGTTCCTGTCTCCAAGTCGCCTCCCAAGTCGTCTTTCAGCCGTGTGTAACCCTTATTCTCCCAGCCTCGGCCGTTTTGATCAACAAAATTCGATTTCTGATTTCGTAGCCCTGTCGCGCTACGCGACGCGCAACCAACAACCCCTCGCGCTACTTGAGGAAACACGCTACCCGACAAAATAGTCGGGTGTAACATCAGTGCCGGACGCGTGCCGGAACAGTGATCGTAACAGTAGACATGTACAGTAATACAGGTACACATTTTGAGAAACTATATTTAGACTATTAATGTGATTGATTAACATGAAACTATTTAACGATTGTCTGAATCTGACTAAAATCGTAGAGTTTAACAGTCAGAAAGCATGTCAGACAACACAGTGTTGAAACATAAATACTTGATGTGATATTAGTTTGCATAAACGTATGGGAGGTGAAACAAAACGAAACTAAAACGGTTATTGTTGCGGAATGCTAAACTGACGAGTTATTCGTATAGGTGACGATCTGTACGAATGATTTTGATAGTTTAACGTTCTGAAATAATAACTTAACAGTAGAAAACAAGAATCAGAAAGCCAAACCATCGACGTGTTCGTTCGAATGACGATTCGAACGAATACGCGCGATGGTGACGCGATCTGATGAAACGATAACGAAAACGAATAACGACACGAACGATCATAAATTTAAAGAAATATTATATTTCTTATTTTACAATTTTGAAACTCATCATAAAACAAAATAACTTGAATTTTTTTTTTATTATTATATCGCGAATAAATTTAACGAAACGCGAAAATTAATTAAACGCGTAAAAATAATTATGTTCGACAAATAAATTTATTAAACGGAATTTAAAATAATTATTAAAGACTTTATAATATTCAAATTTCTAAAAATAATTCTTTTTGTTTTATTTACGAAAAATACGCGCGTAAAGACCCGGATACGCGACGAAACTAAGAAACGGGCAACCGAAACGGACCCGAATACCCGCGGGGTATTTAAGCTACAAATGAGGTCAATTTTCTCATTTAATTCAAGATCTCTCTCTCTCTACCCTATCTCTTCCGTTCACTTTCTCTCTATCAACAAGAACCACCATTTACAATCTTTAAATCTTCATATCTTCATCAAAACTTGATGAAATTTCGTGATTCTTGCGCCTAAACGTTCATCTTGAAGCCCTCTACGCAGAAGTACAACCGATCTGAGAGTTTGGCCGACTGATTTCAAGGTATGAAGTGATAAAGTAACTGAAAAATAGGGTTTTCATGGTAGTATACGACCCACCCAAGTAAACTGGGTAAAACCCGTGGATACCCACACCCATGTCGAGTATGAGAGCTGAACTTCACATCATGAAACACTGGAAACCACCCAACAGAAGGTGCGAGCTGAGGGTGAGGTTGGTGAACACTCACAGGTTCGTGGGATCGGAAAAAGACATCACAGTTAGCCGAGCCTTTGGAGGGGCGAATCTCTGTGCCGAACCATTCATGGCTGCGAACTTGGGATCCCCGAACCTTCCTGCCAGACGTAGCTTCCACGAACCATGCATAGACCCGAACCCTTGCTGTAAACACCATGAAGCACGAACCCTTTTGCGAACCAGGGATCTGGCCGAACCCTCCGGGAGTGACGAATCTACACAACCATACCCTTCTGAGCCGAGCCTACTCCGAGTCACGAACCCACATGGCTTCACGAATCTGCACCACTTTGACTCAACCTCCCGAACCTTAGATGCACCTTCAGGCGAACCATTGGCATCCACCGAACCCTTCTGAACGAACCATGGATGCTTGATAGCCGAACCCAAGTCTGCGAACCTTAGCTTCCTGTAGGAACCGAACCCATGCAAGTTATCTTCAGCCGAACTTTTCTTCAACCACCTGACTCACGGAGCTAACAAGACCCACGAACCATGGTCGACTACCCTAGAAACTTTCGGCCAAAATTATACAGAAGCCATCACATTAATTTCGACCACTTGAATCTGATATGGCCCAGCTTAGACTTGCTGGCCCAATTCCTTTTGTTGTCTCGGCCCAACTGCATCCATATCTCCACTCCTATGTTGTTAGCCGGCCCAAAAATTTAACCCTTGGCCCAATCAGAAAACAGCAGGCCCAATAACAGTTTACTAGGCCCACTTCCTAGTTATTTCGGTCCAAAGTCCATAACCGGTTCAACTTAAGTGATCAACCCTATTTATCCTATTCGGTCCATGTGAAACCGGCCTATAGCCCACATCATTCATTATCGAATGAATTGATGCTAAGGTCCAATAATTAGGCCCAAATGTAACATAAAGAGTTCAATGGGTTATCCGGCTCAATTGATTGAGATTCAATGAAAACTTATGGATGATCCATGTAAACAACGAGAACAATAAACAAACATATTGATGGGATGAACGTTTCAATTGTTATTAAACAATAACAAGTTTTTCTAAAAATACATGAAAGTTAAAAGTCCTAAAAGAAGGACAACTTGTAATTAATAAACATATGAGACAACTTTAACAAAGAAGAAATTGAGTCGGATAACCAACAAGATTTGTATGTGTTAATCAACTCTAGGATTAACACCTACATGTGCAACAAACTCTTATAAATCCATACTTTTAAACTATAACATTATGAAATCAATACAGGATCTTGAACATCATAACGAAAGCAAACAAAGAGCGCGTGTATTCTTGTTCTAATTAGTCAAGCACTTCGGACCTAAGGTGAGTTCATTGTCCCCTTTCAAACTTATTTGTTTTACTTCGGGACTGAGAAGCATGTTAAACATTTTTATTGAAATGTTATTTAATGCTTTAAAACATAATCATGATTACTTATGATTGAAACCTTTACTTTAAGCTAGATGCTTAAAATCAATTGTTGGTTACTTGATACCATTACATGATACTTGATGCAAATACATGAGACTTGCTACAATTACATGTGACATGATACAAATACATGATACTTGATTCAATTACATGAGACTTGATACTATTGCATGAGATATGATGTTTGGAAACTATTACATGCTACTAGGCCATCATACATGTATCTAACCATAGACTACGTAATTGCTGAACGTCTGGTATTCCAGAGCTTGTACCTATGGGGTGAGATACATGTAATAACATAAACGTAATGATACTCAGCTATTACCTGGTTATAAGGGACATGTAATTGCTAAACGTCTGGTATTCCAGAGCTTTTGTCGGCTTATATGAGGTATGTAAAGGCTAAACATGAAAGTATCGATTCTAAGCTATTACCTGGTTATAAGGGACACGTAATTGCTGAACGTCTGGTATTCCAGAGCTTGTGTCGGCTTATATGAGGTATGTAAAGGCTAAACATAAACGTAACGTTACGGAGCTATTACCTGGTTATAAGTGACATATAATTGCTGAACGTCTGGTATTCCAGAGCTTTTGTCGGCTTATAAGGGGTATGTAAAGGCTAAACATGAACTTGTTGAATGCTAAGCTGTTATCTATATAAGAGACATGTAATCGCTAAACTTCTGGTATTCCAGAGCTTTTGTCTGCTTATAGGAGATATGTAATTGCTAAACTATGTGTGTGAATCTATGATGCTTGATAAACATGATGATAGCTAACACTTACGAATACAATAGACATGAAAACTTTGAAACAGATAACAAAGGCTTGATGAGGATTGAGTTGTTTGGTAGGTAAAATGCTTAATTATTATTAACAACAATGTCATATCCGGGTTAGTATGTGGTGGGATGTTGGCTAGGGCTTGTTCCCTTACATATGCCCTATATATAAGCATACCGACTTGGATATTACAGGTGGAGTTAATGAGGTTAAGGTTTTACTGAAAGAGGTTTGTTGAAAACTATTTAAAACTTATAAACTATATGAACTCACCAACCGTTGTGTTGACTTGATCTTTTTACACGCTTTCTCAGGTGAAAAACATGTTTAAGCATAAGCTCTTGGATTTACATACTAGGATGCCCAGATAGAGGACCTAGTAGACTTTTGGGAAGCACAACTTTTGTTGATGACACATATTACGTTTGATATCTTGTACATATACAAGATATATACATTATTCTTTTGGTTAGGTTTACTTAGTTAAATTGCAGAACATTGCTATTGTAATTTAACTTTGTAATCCTATATATCATTTGATTGTGCTTTAGATATTCTTAAACGTTGATGCTATGTAAAAAATCTGATCATCATGATTATCATCCACGATATCACGCCCCGGGAACCTTCCGCCCGGCGGGGACTCCGATCCAACCCCGCCGGCTCGGGGTGTGACATCGGGTCAACCTGCAATCATTAAACAAGGGCAATTCTGTCTTTTTCCACCTTTCGCGCTACGCGGCAGGGTTTCGGGTAGTTGTCGCGTGACGCGACGAGTTCCAGATTCCAGCTTTTTATTTTCTTTGTTTTCGTGTCTGTTCTCGTCCAACTGGGAGCTCGTTTCCTTGATCTTTTGTGCCAAAATAACATGTTTATTACCTGCAAGCATCAAATTATAGACATGTGAAGAACCAGCTTAAATCGACTCCAAAACTAAATAAAACTGTACAGAAACTCAACAAAAACAAATGGAAAAACAAATGTGTTTCACAACACATCACATCCCCACACTTATCTCTTTTTCGTCTCTGAAAAAGGCTTATTCAAAAATCTGAGATCATAGCTAGGTAAAATGGTTTTACACAATTAAACTTATAATTCAAAATTCAATGCTTTGGAAAAGATTGCAATTATTGTTATCCTGTTAAACCCGTACTGATTATTCAAGTTCCTTAATCATGGTTCTATTATATTAATGTTCTACATTTCATCTCAGAAGACCCACACTTAGGAAATTTAAAACCAAATCAATCCTGGATTCTAGCTTTCAAGTTACCCTCACATATAAACAAAACAAGAAATTTCTCAAATCAGATTTTTACAATGGAAGCAGATGAAAGCGTGAGCATTTTTCTTTTATTTATTTATTTATTTATTTTTTCTTCAATCCATTGAACTTAACTTAGTGGTGTTTCAACCATGCTGCAACCCGGCGTGTGACACATAAGTTTTTAGTCCAACTTGTTTTCTTTTATTTTTCTTTTTGCTCAGCTTATTTGGTGAAATAGAGGAGCCATAAGACTCGGATTTATTCTCATAAAAAGAGTACTTATATGCCAAACAAAAATCAGATTTTCAAAACTCTTACTTGTTATTATGCAAAGACTCCTTTACAACTAGAAAACAGTTTCATTAATTCCAAATTCCCAAGATGTTTCCCACGAAAATCATGCATTTAAGTAGAATTATACCAATCCTATGGGACAAACACAACCAGTTGAGCCTACCTACAAATCCTATAACCAAAGCATAAAACCCAAACCAACAAGATAACCATGAATGAAACCATAAAACCCAACTTTTCTATCATTTCCCATGCTTTTGCAACCGACTTAAACAAGGACAAGAAAGATCTAAGCTAAAAAAAATAAAAATAAAAATAAATTCAAAAATTTTAACTCAAATAATTAACTAAACTAAAATTCAAAAACTACTAAAACAAAATTAAACTAAGTTTCTCATCCCCATACTTAAACTGTACATTGTCCCCAATGTAGAGAAAAAGGAAAACCAAAGAGGAACTAAAAATAAAAACTGAAAACTGAAAATGACTTAGCTGGTTAAAGAGAAGACTGTCGAGTGCCAGTCTTTCCAAGTAATCTCTTCAATCTACAATTTGCTTCACAGGCTATAAACAAACACATGAAATCTATACACAAAAAGATCAAGCAACCATCAATGAGTCCAAACATAATAATAACCAAATCCAATACAAAGTCAACCACTACCAAACCATCATCCCCCCAAACCACAAGTTAAGTGTTTACAAAATACAAATGTTCACAAGTCATAAACAACACTGCAATATCCAAACACAGACAACCACCTCCCCACACTTATTCCTCATCATCAGCACCACCTCTGTCATCATGCTCATCTGGAGCCCTGTAAAATTCTGGAATATCAATGTGAAGTGAGGTCATCAGGTACCTCATAGCGTCCTCTTGCCTCCTCTAATCATGAGTCCTCCAATCCCTGTACTGCTCATGGTACCCGTCCATCCTATGACATAGAGACTCTAAAGTGAGTGGATCAGGTATCGGCTCCCTAAGGGGGTACTGTCTGGGAGGAAAATCACGCCTAAAAACCGGCCTCTGTCTATGAGTGGGCACTGACCCCATAACCATATCAGCCGCAGGTGTCCCCTGTGGTGGCATCATCTGGGGACCAACCACAAACCCTGCCCACCTGGGTGGGTCATCTCTCTCACAAATTCCTGCTCTACGCAGGTCCCTCAGATCAATAGAGGTGGTCAGTGGCCCCATAATCATCAAATCCGGCCTATATCTATCAAACACTCCTAAATACTCAGCCATGCGGTAAATATATGGACCCATGTCCAACCGCGCTCGCCCACCACCAAGCCTACCTCTAGCTAGAGATGTAGCTAACACCCAGGCCACGTTGGCCTCTCTCCCCCAAAACCGCCCCAACGGCTTGGTCACTAGCATCACACATGAGCTCAAAGGGTAAGCTACAATCGGGGGCAACTAAAATAGGAGCACTCACAAGCTTCTCCTTCAAGAACTCGAATGCCTTCATGCATTCCTCATCAAACACAAATGGGGTATCTTTCTCTAAAAGATGGGTCATAGGCCTAGTGATTTTTGAAAAATCCTTAATGAACTCCCTATAAAAACCCGCGTGACCAAGGAAACTCCTAATGGATTTGACACTCGAAGGTGGTGGGAGTTTACTTATGGTCTCTATCTTAGCTTGGTCTACCTCAATACCCGCTCTAGAAATCTTGTGGCCTAACACTATCCCCTCAATCACCATGAAGTGACACTTCTCCCAATTTAGCATCAACTTCGTCTCCACACATCTCTTCAACATTCTCTCAAGATTCACCAAACATTGATCAAACGAGTTGCCATAAACTGAAAAGTCATCCATAAACACCTCCATAGATGACTCAATCATATCTTGAAAAATGGCTACCATGCACCTTTGAAATGTGGCAGGAGCATTGCATAGCCCAAATGGCATGCGACGGTAAGCATAAGTGCCATAGGGGCACGTGAAAGTGATCTTTTCCTGAACCTCCGGTGCAATGGGGATCTGGAAATACCCAGAAAAGCCATCCAGGAAGCAGTAGAACTGTTGGCCTGCTAACCGCTCCAACATCTGGTCAATGAAAGGAAGGGGAAAATGATCCTTCCGGGTGGCA
The DNA here is from genome assembly GCA_009363875.1 of Mikania micrantha. Classification (NCBI taxonomy): domain Eukaryota; kingdom Viridiplantae; phylum Streptophyta; class Magnoliopsida; order Asterales; family Asteraceae; genus Mikania; species Mikania micrantha. Next base: position 12,519,166 of record CM018696.1, on the reverse strand, counting down.
TCGTTAAGTTCCCTATAATCGATGCAAACTCGCCACCCCGTGACCGTGGGGCTCACCCATGATGAATCCGAGATAGGATAGATCAAGCCCGCATCCATCAACTTCAACACCTCCTTCTTCACAACCTCTTGCATTTAGGATTTAAACGCCTCTGAAGTTGAACTACCGGCTTATACTCATCTTCCATGAGTATCCTATGTGTGCAATAAGCAGGGCTAATGCCTTGGATATTGGAGAGTCTCCAAGCAATAGCACTCTTATACCCCCTCAACACACATAACAGTCTCTTCTTCTCCTCCTCACTCAACCTAGATGAAATGACAACAGGTAGAGTGGAATCCTCTCCTAAAAATGCATACTCTAAGTGGGAGGGCAAAACCTTAAGCTTAAAGGCGAGTGGTGACTCTACAGAGGGTTTCTTACTCTCCTCCCTCAACTCATCAATCTCTAGCACCTCAGAAATCACCGACACCCCCTCATCTATCATCTCAAACTCCTCCTCACTCCTCTCAACTACCAAATCAGCCCCGCACACGTACTCAAGACACCTATCTACGTGTGACATGAAAGAATTTATGAAGTAAACTGAATGACATGGATCACTAAAGTCATTTTGATCATCGGGATGCCTCATAGACTTCACAACCTCGAATGTGACAGTCTCATCACCCACTCTAAGAGTAAGCTTCCCATCAAACACATCAATGATGGCTTTAGCGGTCCTCAAGAAAGGACAGCCTAGAATGATAGGCACACTCTCATCGGCCTCCATGTCAAGGATCACGAAATCCACGGGGAACACGAATTTATCCACCTTCACCAACAAGTTCTCAACAATACCCCGTGGACACTTGACTGTCCGGTCAGCAAGGGACAATGTCATGCGCGTAGGCAAAAGTTCACCAAGTGCTAGCTTCTCATATAAATAATAGGGCATCAAATTGATGCTAGCACCTGAATCTGCCAACGCGTGCCTCTAAGTGTCACTACCAAACAGACATGGGATTGTAAAGATCCCCGGATCTGTCAATTTCTCCGGTAGCTTGTTCAGAATCACCGCAGAACACCCCCACTCAATGGAACATTAGAAAGTTCCCCTAGCCGATCCTTGCTCTTCAACAAATCCTTAAGGAATTTGGCATACTTGGGCATATGCTGAAGAGCCTCAATGAATGGAAGATTGATCTTTAACTATTTAAACATGTCAAGAAAGTGACCATACTCCTTAGCATGCTTCTGGTGAACTAAGCGAGTAGGGTATGGAAGTCGTGAATGATCAATCTTAGGACTCGGCCTAACCTCAACCAGTTTCTTCTCAACCGGGACCACTACAGGAGACTCACTGCTCGGTGCTGTACTTGCTGGGACTAGCCTCATGTGCACCCCTCCAGGAGTCTTCATCTCAATTTCCTCATCCACCGGTTCTTCTTCCTCTACCTCAACCGGTGGATCAACTCTCTCACCCCCTCGACCACTCCTAGTGGTCACTGCTTTCACATGAGCATTTGGATTAGGTTGTGTGCTGCCTGAAAACTGGCCTTGGGGCCTCTCATCCAAACGCTTAGCAATATCCCCAACTGATCTTTGAAGATCAAGAAAAGCAGATTGTTGGTTTTTCAGAAGGATGTCATGCTCAGCAAGGGTTTTCTGAGTATTGGCATCCTTAGCAACCAACTGGGTCAGTAACTCCTCAATCTTACTCAGGCTACCCCCACCACCACCACAACTACTACCCGCCCCCAGTGTATGACTCGGATGACTAAACGAAGAATGACCCTGCCCCTCGTTATGAGATACCCCAGATTGGAAACCAGGGGATGACCGAAAGAACGCCAATTAAAGTTTGTGTGGTTTCTCCAATTTTGATTATAGGACTTATTGAAAGGGTTCGTGCTACCCCTACCTTGACCCCCAAATAGTCAACCTGCTCCTGGTTGACCACCAAACACTCAGATGTGGCATGGCCACCCCTACAGATCTCACACATATCTACCTTCATCTTCAACTCCTTCACATCCCTCGACAAGGCCTCGAGAGCAGCTGCTACACTAGTATCCACATTAACGTGGTGAACTCCTCTCGTGGAAGAGGAGGAACTAGTAATAGGATTGGAATTCCTATTAGCAGACCTCTGCTCATACTCAGCCTGAGCAAAACTCTCAAACATGTCGTTGCACTCAGCAACATCCCTTTTTCCCATAATATGACCACCCACAGATGTGTCGAAACGAGCCCGGGTCTCATAAGTGAGACCATTGTAGAATTTCTCTACAAGTGCCCAATCAGAGAGACCATGCTGGGAGCATCTGCTAAGCAAATTCTGGAATCTCTCCCAAGCATGGTAATATGGCTCATCGGGTGCCATACGAAAAGAGTGGATCTCATCACGAAGGCGGGCTGCCTTGGCAGGTGGAAAGTACTTCTTAAGGAAAGCATCCCTAAGACTGCCCCATGTGATGAAAGATCCAGGTACATGCGAGTCAAGCCAAGTGGTTGCTCTACCCGCAAGTGAAAAGGGAAATAGCTGCAAGAAAATGGCATCTTTAGTGGCACCTTGAAGATTGAAGGTACCACAGATGCGAGTGAGACGAGCTATATGTGCTGGAGCATCCTCATCATCCCGGCCATTAAACTGAGAGTTATTAATGGCTGTCATGATGTACGAGGGAATCTGCCACGAATTTTCATTCGTAATGTTTGGCACAGTGATGGGATTGTTAAGTCCCGTGAAACCCTCAGTGGACTGCTGATGAACTGTACGACGGTTTGTCATTTGTGGAACAAAGTGCAAACGAGGACTAGAATAAGAAGAAGAACTAGAAGAGGACGGTGGTGTGTGCTCAGAAAAATCAGCAGAAATGGGAGTAGAAGCACTTACCTCGCTCGTAGACCCTTCAAAAAAGTCCCGCGAATCGCTCCTTGAAGGCAATGAAAGCTCAGGTGGCGGTCCGTGTGAGCGTAAGTGTGGCATACACTACCAAACCTGCAAACAAATAAAAATAAATAAAAAAGAAATAAATAAAACAAAACTAAACTAAAAACTGAAAGCAAACTAAAAACAAATATGCACAGATAAGACTCAAGAACTAAAATGCATAATCGACTAAAAAGTCCCTGGCAACGGCGCCAAAAACTTGATGTGTGGAAAGTAATTTAATTAAAAATAATAAAAATTACAACTATCCTAGACACTAAGTAATACTCTAAACTCTCTAAACTAAACTACTAACAGACAAGTGAACCTATCAAAAATAGTAAAGAAAAGTAAGTCTGGATATCGAACCCACAGACTTCTATATAAAATGCAAAATAGACTCAAGGACTTATCTATACAAATTTACTTGATTAAAAAGAATTGTTTTAAGGGGGGTTTTTGTGACATCCGTCAATTTTCAAATTTGACTTATTAACACCGTTAGTGTATTTAACGTTGACTATGACGGAATTTAGAAATGTAATAATTAAACATTTATTCTCGATTAATGTTTAGCGACATTCATCTATATATAGTCTTGCAATTAGTAATTCTCGCAATTTGACCCGTTAAAATTCCTGACAACGAAAGACATCTGTGTTTTGCCGGATAAGGCGGACATAATACGCGACACATCATTTAATAATCTTATTAGTTACTAAAATTTAATTATTTTAGTAAGTTTTATTATTTTACTTATTATCGTAAAATAATATCAAAAGTTATACCCGATACAAGATTTAACCATCATAATACTCAATATATACCTGTTTTAATCTGTAAATGACCAAAATGGGACAAGTGTGGAATCAATTATATAAAAGCCATGCAAGAATACCTATGATGTTTTAAAAAAAAAAGATCAAAAGCCTTACAAGTATTCTTCACCATTCTTACACTCCACCATCACTTCATTCACTCCCACACTCCACCATCACTTCATCCACTCTCACACTCCACCATCACCTCATCAATTCCCACACTCAACTCCCCATTCTCTCTCTTCCCCCCCCCCCATCTATATATACATACATATTTCTCTTCAAAATCCACCATTCTCTTATTCATTGGTGAGTTTTGAAGTTTTGGTGCAAGAACAAGGATTGAAAGGAGATCAAGAAGGGAATTAAGCTTGTTCTTTCTCATCACTTGTGTTATTCTTAACCATATTTAGCTCCACTAAAGGTATAACACTCAAACTCCTTGTTTCTCATAAGTTTTACCTAGCTACACACACAAACATACATTCTGTCAATTCTGGCAGAATGTTGTTACAACTTCAACAAGTCATAAAATAGTCATAACAACTCCAAATGGAACAAACTCAGATTCCATGACTAAGTTCATTGTGTTAGCTTTCTATGAACTACTTATTCAGCTTCTAACTCGACCAAATGGTTCTACAAACAGCCTTTACAAGATTAGTGCGCGGATTTGTACCCCTAACTTGTGCAGCTGATATGACCTACTTAAGGTCCGAATCATGAAAACTTTTCTAAATGAAAGTTGTTCATAATATCTTGAAATAGTAGACTGGAGAGTTTCATAACTTAACTCAAAGTTTTACTATGTCAAAAATAAACCCGAACTCACTGGAATAAATCTGTCAAAACAGAAACTTTAAGGACATATACTTGTGTGACTGTTTCGACCCATTTACAAGCAAAATAACGAAACATTTTCTAAATGAAAGTTGTTCAAAACACCTTAAAATAGTATACTGTGAAGTTTCATAATTTTATTCAAACGACTTCTATTTTTAAAGTCTATCCGAACAAGACGGACAGAATCTGTCCAAAAGCAGTTTTTTTAAACTTAGATATTTTTACATAAATATTAATCATTTTCACATATATAAATGTATATATATTTTATATACACACTTTAATGATGTGATATAATATATATATACTTGTATATATTTATATAAGTTGATTTAATTTATGGGTTTTGAAGTTGTTAAGCAAAATGGTAGTTTTCCAAAATACGTCGTTATAATGACGAAATTTTTATAAAATCCAATACTTAGTAATTTCAAGGCATTATAAATTAATATTTCAATTATAAGTTAGGACATTATTGTTTTAATAAAATCTCGACAAATAGAACACAAGCACCATCACATAAACTATAGTAGGTCCACAAACTCAATGGAAACTCATTATGTTATAGGAACCAAGTTATAAGTCTCCATATAAACGACAATCAAGAAGTCAATCACCAATCATACAATGTGAGTTACATAGCCCCTTTTCTTTTACTTTTGCTTACAAAATCATCGGGGCTGGAACATGTTTATCTTTGAACTATTTTCTAGCAATTCAAACTTGTATCTATGTGGATTTGAGCTATATGTCCCAAACTACCATCTTAACTATACTTAACTTGTGCATTGATCATTAACTTGTGATAGCCAAACTGTTGTGATGATAGATCTATTGAACTGACCACTCCACCCAGCCGGTGATCACACGGTACTTAACTATTTTGAGGGTAGTATGGAGTACTATGCCTAACTAGGTTAACTAAGGTTTGATCTGCAATAGTTACATGTGTATGTTTCCACATATTGCCTTATATCACTATGTTACATATGAATTGCAAATCTTACCTTTTTGAACTGTTAACTTTTGGTGTCAAAACCTATGTTCTCACCAACTATTTATAGTTGACCTTTGAATCTAAACATGTTTCAGGTACAAACTAGTGAAGCTATGAGGATCATGTAGGACTCTTGGGCTTAGAATAAACTTTGAACTATGAACTTGTTTAGTTATGTTATGTATTTGAACTACTTGTATGACACTTAATTTGGAATGTAATAAATTTTATAACTTTAATAGTTGATCATGAGCTTTTGAACAGTCGCCGTCGCGCCCTGACGTTATTCCGCCGTCGGTTGGGGTGTGACAGTTTTGTTACTAATTAATTAAACTAAATTGATAACCTAGAAAACCGGATTAAGACTAAGTAAGGGAAATGAAATAAGAAGTCACAAATGTTGAGATGACTGCCTAGGGTTTACTCTATACATGTCTAATGCTTTTTAGATTGATTATGGAACTTATTGTGGAACCGGAATCTTTGAATTTTAACTTATAAACAAGTTAGAGTATCTTTAACCTTTCTCAAAGATTTCAACTAAGATGTCTACAAGTCTTTTAATTACAGGTTTAAGTTAGTTACTCTCACAAGTTAACCAACCCATCAATGACATATCCTAAAGACCATCTACCTCACGGAAATGAAAGTCTCAATACACGAACATGTACGGGATAATTAGGAGAATCATCTTGAATTTAGTATGCAAGATTATGTTCAATTAACCTAATCTTAGTCTTTTCACAAAAACTTTAACTAGTTACTAAACATTCAAGACACACTAACAAACTCTCACCTCACAGCTATTGAATTTAGTTAAACATTTAAATCGTTTGTGACCTAATTAACATTCCTATGAATCACCATGTCTAGAAATTGATCCACAAATCAAAAACACCAAGTAATTGATCTAGCATGCACCTATTATACAAAAGACATCCGTCAAAGCACACGAGGAATCGATAAATCAAACCAACAAACAAAACAAACATTCATACACATCCAAGAATCAAAACCTAATCGTTATATCATTGAAAATCACAAACTTGTTCCGCAATCAATCGTTGTAAACACTAGACATGCATAATCATAAAACCCTAGGTAGTGTAAATGATCTAGCCACAAATCATACTGAATAAACAAAAAGAATTAATGTATAAACCACAGTAAATCATCATACGAATGGAAAAACAGTAAAGGAATAAGAACCGATCACGTTACACCCTTCGAATCACAATCTTAGGGATTCTAAATGACCAATCTTAACCTCGATCGCTTGTTCCTGCCTCCAAGTCGCATCCCAAGTCGTCTTTCAGCCGTGTGTAACCCTCATTCTCCCATCCTCGGCCGTTTTGATCAACAAAATTCGATTTCTGATTTCGTAGCCCTGTCGCGCTACACGACGCGCAACCAACAACCCCTCGCGCTACTTGAGGAAACACGCTACCCGACAAAATAGTCGGGTCAACCCACAATCATTAAACAAGGGAAATTCTGTCTTTTTCCACCTGTCGCGCTACGCGACAGGGTTTCGGGTCGTTGTCGCGTGACGCGACGGGTTCCAGATTCCAGCTTTTTATTTTCTTTGTTTTCGTGTCTGTTCTCGTCCAACTGGGAGCTCGTTTCCTTGATCTTTTGTGCCAAAATAACATGTTTATTACCTGCAAGCATCAAATTATAGAAATGTGAAGAACCAGCTTAAATCGACTCCAAAACTAAATAAAACTGTACAGAAACTCAACAAAAACAAATGGAAAAACATATGTGTTTCACAACACATCAACAACAACAACAACACGTACCCAGTGTAATCCCACTTGGTGGGGTCTGGGGGGGAGAGATGAAGACATACATTACCCCTACCTCAGATGTGGTAGAGAGGCTGCTTCGTAAGAGACCCCGGCTCAAAAAGTTTTTTTTTATATTTATTTTTATTTTTTTATTTTTTTTTCGGAGGGTGGGAAGGCAATAACACAATAACATACAAGGAAGTAACAAACAACACAACATACATACACAAACTTATGTAAAAAGGAGTCAGGCATAGTTCAAGTATAAGCATACACAAGCATACATAAACAAGCCAAACCAATCAAGTAACTCCGAACCCATCTAAGATTCCCTCACTTTTATTCTACATCTCTATGAACCCCTATCATTGATCATGTCCTCAGAGAGGTGCAATTATAACAAATCCTGACGTATCTGTTCGTCCCATGTCAACCTAGGGCGGCCCCTATACCTCTTCCCCACCACATTGAGGTTCTCTACTCTTCGTACAGGTGCCGTCAAGTCTCTTCTCTTCACATGTCCGAACCATCTTAATCTCCCTTCCCGTACTTTGTTGGTGATGCATGTGACTCCCAAATTTATCTACAACACATCAAGTAGACTCAAAATTTATCTAGACATAAAATAGAAAAAAAATTCAAAACAGAACCCATCCGGACTTGATAGAGTTTGTCTAAACTTGATGGAATTTAGTTCATTCGAACTAATTTTGCCTATCCGAACTTGATAGCATTAGTCCGAATTTGATGGGCATATTCACCTAAACGCAGTTTACTCATCTGAACTTGATAATACTTTGTTTTTCTTAACTTAAGTTGCTTATCCAAACTTGATGGGACTTAGTTCATCTGAACTTAAGTTACCCATCTACACTTGAGTTTACTCACTCAAACTTTATGAGACTTAGTTCATCCGAACTTAAGTTACTCATCCGAACTTGAATTTACTCGTCCAAACTTGGTGAAACTTAGTCATCCGAAATATCAGAACTTAAATTGCCCATACGAACCTAATCCAATTTCCGATCTGAACTTCATGATACTTAATAAAGATAAAAATAGAAAGCTTATGAAAAATTCACATATTAAGTTTGTGAAGAGGTTTTGGCATAAAAATGTAAAGTTATTAAAGAGATAAAAAAGAGTTCATAGTGAAACTAATTTAAATTACTATAAAGGCGGATTTTCACTTATAATAAAGTCTTGCAAGCACATAGCTAAAGGAGGCAACACTTGTTGTATTCTCACCATAGAGGTATGAAGTGCATCAGTATTATACCAAACATGGAGAGAATTACCTTGTGTAATGCTCGGAATGCCGGAGTTTACTCTAGCTAAAGGGTTTTATGTAAAGGTAAATGATGCTCACTTTGTACCTTTACAAACTATTTATAGACAATGAAAATCAAGCTGAAGGATAAATTCAAAGTAAAATCAAAAAGAAAGTCAATAACGAAGGAAAAAAGGTACTAAAGAAAAGTTATAGAGATAATTAAAGCACATGATCAATAGATTAGGACATAAAGTATAAGTATTAAAGAAGCTTTTTATAAATCGCATTTCAAATAAATATTGTTACAACTCACTCAAAATTGTTGTTTTTTATGCATATTAGCTTGGCATGTAAAACATGGAGACACCTGTAGACTCAAGGTTTAAATACTACCCGGGCATCTAAGGGTTTTGACACTTCTTGTAATAGACAATCATGGATGGTTAAATTTTTGTTAAACAAATTTTTAATTCAGTATGGTTGTAATTAACTAATATTTTGTTGCAGGTTTTAAATGCAACGAATGTTTTTAGTTTAATAGATATATATGATGCATAAATAGAATAAGTAAGGTTCTATGGAGTGTAGGTTCTTACATCGTATATTTCTATATGTGTGTGATATTCACTTTATATTCTATAAGTCTGAGTAAACTATGATATTTAACATATATAATTTCTTAAAAATTAATTTCTTTATAATAAACTTGTCACAGTACTTCCCGCCTAGGTTGAGTACTCGCAACCCTCCTGTTGACTAACCTAGCAGTGCCTACAACTTTTATAGCCATGCCTATAAACGTATTTATACACATTCACACACAATTACATATATATTTTGGTGTATGTGTTAATATACATATATACATACATGCATTTTTTCCAGAATTTAATATTGGTGGCTATAAATGGGCTCAAGTTTTAAGTTTCTAATGTTGTGTACAATCCATATATATACATACATATATATAGTACATGTGTATATATCTATGCATATAGATATGTATGCATGTGTGTATGTATAAATGGGCTCAAGGTTCCAATAATAAGTTAATAACCTACTTCTATTGCGAAAACCCAAACAACTTTGACAAGATTAACCCAAATCTTTTGTTTTTTTCATGACCTTTATTATACATGTATAAGACTGTGTTCTTTTATGTGTATCGGCTAATTCGCAAGCATTTAGGATTTACAACTAATGTAAGTTTACATTCCACTGCCAACATTTATTTAATGTGATGATAACTTACACTGATGTAAGATTTTAAACGAAAAAGATCGAATTAATTTGCACAAACACTTAAAATAACATAATCTTGTGCATGTATAATATATATGTAATGAAATAAAAAACCAAAGATTTGGGTTGGTCTTGTCAGAGTTATTTGGGTTTCCGCAATGGAAATAAGTTATTATATGATCCCTTTCCTATACACAAATATATGTGTATGTATATATATGTCAATATGTGTGTGTGTGTGTGTTAGGAGGAATATTCTCAAAAGATGGAAAAACTAGAAAAAAAAACATGAGAATATATGAAGGCGCAACACTGGGTAAAAGAGCAAATGTGTCCAAAAGAAAACAACTCCAAAGTACATAAAAATAAGAATTTAAAACCCTATAACAAAGGTAAACCATCATCCGAAGACTTAAAACACTATGATCAAAATCCAAAAATGATGTGTGTAAATTATTGGATTGAATATAACATCACCAACACCAAATCCGACGTCATATGAACAAAACCTACAAACAAGAAGTAAACACCATAAGAAGACACATGACATCAAAATTTAAAACCAACTGAGCAAGATTTGGTCATGTGAAAATTTTGCTACAAAGCCACATATATGCAGAATCAAAAAGGAAAATGATCACCCGGGGGGGGGGGGGGGGGGGGGGGGTGACTGGTCATTAAGCTTATTATGAAATTGATGTTAAATTTAAGACAGAGATTATTGGATTAAGTATAGCATAGCATGTATTAAAGTTTGACATCAACGACATGAACGTTCTCTCACTTCACATCATTAGTTAGTTACAATTAATTTGGTGGTTACCATTAAATTAATTTAGTTAAATAAATGTAAAAAATTATGGTTGCAAATAGTTGTGTAGACGTGAGACATCATTTGAGGAAGAACTGATTATTGACTAAAGAAAAGTAAAAACTAATACAAATTTGACATGTAATATGCTAAAAATAATAAAAATAAAAATCCAGTAAAAAAACAAAATTCAGTATAAAAAACAAAATCCAGTTCAAAAATTAAAAAATATAGTACTATAAAATAAATTTCCAGTACAAATATATAAAAATGTATGAAAAAAACAAAAATACAGTACAAAAAAACAAAATATAGTACAAAAAAGAATCTAAACAAAAAAAAAATACTACAAAAATTAATATGTTATATCTAAATTATCATGACACATGTTAAAATTTTATAAGTTTATACTCTTTTTACACAAAAATCTTTTCTTATTTGATCTTTTCTCATTTTATATATGGAAGTATTTTTTTTGGTATGTGCAGTCCTCTCTTAGACCGGGTGTAATACCCATCCCGCGCCCCCAACGGCATCCTTTCCTTCGGTTTTTTTCGGCGGGCACACCGCCCCTACCCCGGCGGCCTCCCTTCCAAGCCCCCAGCAGCCTCCGCTTCCCGTGCATCCCCCACTTTCTCCTCTCGACCGTGACTGGCCACCGTGGGTGTTTAAAGGTTTATTGGGGTGATGATGTGGTATAGTAGGAAAGTTTTTCAATGTGATGATTGTCCATTGTGGAATTTTTAGGTTTTCAGTTAGGTGATAACGTGACAGAAAATTTCAGTTAAAAAGGATTTCAGTGGGATGACCATTGTACATAGTCTTAGGTAGTCTTAGGATCCAAAGCTTGGGATCTAAAGCAAGTAGATATCAAATCAATGTACATAGTCTTAGGATCCAAAGCAAGTAGATATCAAATCAAGTAGATATCACTATGCATAGTTGTAATTCATCATGCATAAGTGTAAAACATCATCTTAGTTGTAAAACATTATGACTAGAATACAAGATGTCATATGTAACTCACAATGCCAAGGTGTAAATACCTTGCCAAGTGTAAAGCATTATAACTAATCTAAAACACATTATTGAACAAATAAAGAGGAAAAAGAAAAAAATAGTGTCAATATTGTGCCATGTGTTGTAAAACACTGTGACCAAACCCAAAACACCATATTGAAATAAAAGTTAAAACGCAAGAATTAACGGTGCCTAGCTAGATCTAAACCATCATTTATAAAATGCATAATTCAAGTATTTTTTAGATAAAACAATTTTTGTGTAAATAAATATGGTTGTTTTAAAGATAAAAATGCTTAGTTTTATTTATTTATTTTTTTTAACAACAAACACCCGGTCACCCGGGATCACCTGACAAATAGATCACCTTCTGTCCGAATAACAGAGCGTAGTGACCTGACACACCTGCCGAGGAGAAAACCTACAACTAGGAAAACCCCTAGCTCAACCTAGAGCAATATTTGTTCTTGGTGAAATTGTAACCCAAGACCTCTTATAAGAGAAGTCAAGAGGCTACCACTAGGCTAGAAGCCTTTTGGTAAATGCTTAGTTTTATGGTACATATATAGAGAGAGCGAGAGAGCGATTGTATCATATGAAAACATAATCTCACAGATTAATCATTAAACTCTAGCTGGATCATCCATTTATAATCTTAAAAATAAATGTGTTCAACATTAAAGAACATTTATATTTATTTATTTATTTATTGAAAACCTAATTTCTTTAATGTGAACAACATATTAATTTTTAAGATTTCAAATAAATGGTTCAGATAAGGTTTATGAGCTTTCACTTTAAGATTGAGTTTTCACATGATACAATCATATTAATGAAAACCCATTTTAGGTTGTTTTCTTTGATATATAATAGTACTATACTTATTTTTTTTTAAATACAATAATACTATACTAGTTAGAAAGATAAAAAAGCTTGATTTTATTGTGTAATATTTTTGAAAACATGTTAACGTATAAAAAAGTTTTGAACATTTAAAAAGATGAGAAAATGGTGCATGTGACTTGCGTATGAAACCTTTTTTTTGTTTTGACAGCTATTATACTCTTATACTACCTTAAAATTAATATACTTCTTGACTGAGTATGAATCCAGGCAGGACTTGCTCAAGGTTTTTGAAAGCCTAATGCAAATGCAAAAGTTGAGGCCCTTTTCATAAAAGTTTTCTCTTACAATCTAAAAATTGTTATTCACAAATTTAAAAAGAAAACATAAAAATAATATAATTTTCCTTTATCTACATAAATTTACTATGTTTATGATTTACATCAATTTATAGTAATCTAATGTTCTCTAATTTGCTAAAAGTATCATCTACCTAAAGTTGTTCAAATATTTCACTTGTAATATCAATACTAGATTAATTTTAACATCAAACAAATTTGAAACAAAAACATAGACATCCAAGGAAGTGGTGTCATGGTTAAAGTAGATGCGAGATAACTTGAAAGCCTGAAGTTTAATTCCCACTTATAGCAATTTTCGTTGAAGGCTGCTGACCCAGTTGCTTGTGTCGCACTTTACATTTTCCTCCTGATTAGTCAGGTATTGGTCCCGAGGAACCTAGGGTTTACCACGTATGTGGGTTCTCACGATCGTCAAAAAAAATGGAGATGTGATTGCTTGGAAAAAAAGAACCTAAACACATTTTATCTTTTGAGAATATGAGGGTTCTTTGGTTTTTCAGACACAAATGCTAAAACAAATCACCTAAACGACTGAAAATAAACAGAATGGCTTGAGCCCCAAAAATTTGGTGGCCCTAGACAACTACCTAAAGCTTTAGTAATATAGGCTAGCCATGAATACAGGACCTCTATCCAATAGCAAAACATCTACCAAGTAAGCTACACTCGCATTAACTTATCATTATTTATCCAGAGACCCTTCAGTAAATTGTAAAAAATGTTTGTTAATTTACTCGGTAAGATTAAGTTATTTGATTGTGCAACAAAGCACCTTTATAATTCTTAAATTATTTATACAACTAGCACAAAATAAAATATTATACAATGTTAAATCGAGCCATGTCATAAAAGCGAGCGTTAAAAAACCAAAATACAAAACGTGCAACAAATCAAAAACAAAAAATACAAAAAAAGTAAATAGAAATAAAGCCCAAACACCATTCATTATGTGGTTTTTAATATAATGCAATTATAAACATTGATTTGATTTGGAACCGGTTATTATAACAAACCTTTTCTCTTGAATTAAGTTTTGTCTGAAAGCTTACTAAAACATATTTATGTGACATGTGACTGTTTACAAACAGATCATGTGTCACAATTGTTATTAGAAACATGTGTGCCATTGATAATATTTTTACATAATTATATAATATAAGTTTATTTAGACTTATACTATTTATAAATCAAAGAGCCCATGCTCAAATAACATTCATCTTTGAAATCCGATTTGGGTTGTCATAAAGATAATTTTTCATGTCGCTCAAGAAGTTTACAAGTAATATTTGTTTGTGGTTAATAAGTTTGATTTGTATAATGTCTAATTAATGATATTGCTGACTGTGTATAATTAGACATGAGGAGCCCCCAATAATTTGTGTTTTCTGGTGCAATGTATATATCTCGTATGTAGCAAATCATTTCACATTAAATTATGTGGTAGTTATCAATTATAATACTATTCAAACTTGCTTTGATTTTCCAATATCTAAGACAACTAATAACATAGACATTGACTCCATAACCATACATACAATTGATTTAACTCTATCAAACTGATAAATCAAAAGTTGAATATATATATATATATATATATATATATATATATACACTAATTTATTGACATGTGTGTTACACATAGTTGTATAAAAATAAGTATTACAAAACAATCAATAATAAAAAATTAATACACAAATAACAGATAATTTTTAAAATTTAAAAATAAATAAAATTATATTTTATAAATATTTGTATACTTCTTTAAACAATACAAATGAGATTTAAAATTTTGAATTTTTGAAATTATTGGTTGAAAATAAAAAGTTTAAAATGATTATATTATCATTAATATTTAAAGAATATGAATATTATTTTTCTTTTAAATTTCAAAGTTTGAATTAATTGTATTAAATTGAATTAATTCATGAGTTTCTTAAATATGCCATGTGGATGTCTAGAAAGACGCCATATGGCAAATGACATGGGGATATGCTAGAATTACATCACGTGGCATATCGTTATTCTTTTATTATATAGTATAAATATATATATATATATATATATATATATATATATATAGACGAAATGTTTAGAATAAACATGTCAAATATAATAAATATAATAAATACAATAATAATAATAAACAAAAATACAAGGTGATATAAGATATCCTGGTAAATTAGAGGGGTTGGTTAGAAGAGATGAAGTCAAACCATAACACTATGGGGTGCGTTTTTACCCGAACATGAAGAACCAACCCGAAAATACCCAAGCCGAACCCGAAAATACCCAATTCAGAAAAGCCTATTACCCGAACCCAAAAACTTAGAATGGTTCGGTCCTTGGGTACCCACGAGGTTTATTCGGGTAAACCCGAACTAGGGTTCTAAGAGGTGGTAACATTTTTTTGATTTTCAAAGCATCTATATGTTTTGAGATTATTGAAAAATGTATGTCTTGGTTAAACACGTTTTAGTTATGTTATGGTTAAACATTTGAAATTTTTAAGGAAATGTATGTTTTGATTAAACATGTTTTAATTTTATTTGTTTGAAAAATAGAATATTAGTTTTTCAAGTATACCCGAGAACCGTTTAACCTAACCCGATTAAACCTGAGAACCAATTAAACCGATATTAAATATTAAACCGAAGTTAAATGGTTTGGTTCTCGGTTCTAATTTCATATCACAAAAACTCGAATAACCCGACCCAAGCAACCCAAAACCAAGGAACCAACCCGAACGACGCCTCTAATCCAAGTGAAATAATAGAGGGGTTATTTCTTTAAAACCTTAAACTCAGATATTTAAATTTTTATTTTATTTTGTTTTGATTCTTTTTTTTTTCAAGGTAAATAAAATGCAACATAATAAATAAGTGACTGACAAAAACTGTCAACTAATGGTGTCTTCTGACCTTCTTATATTAAAAGAGTTGATATATATTACTCACTTCAACTGTGATGCATTCTCACTTTTATTTTACTGGTTTATCCCATCTATTATACAATGATATTAAAAAAAATACATTTTTAAATGCTTAGTGTCTAAATTTAATCATGAATAGTTATTAGTCGTTAAATAAATCTGTGTAATACATGTGCTATTTAACCTAGTAAAATAATAATAAATTTAAATGTTCTGGGTGAATAGAGGGTTTTTCTATGTGAGTTTCCTCTTAGATGGTGTGGCGGTTCTTCAATTCGGCACTCGTCAACGCCAGGCTTTAAATGTTTCCGGGGATTGGTAGCGATCTGTGGTCGCAGCGCATGGGTTTTTTGGTCCGAGGACTCGTTTAGCTGTTCAAAAAATAAATAAATAAACACATGTATAGCATAATTTTATTAGGGAAGTATTTCAAATTAAAAACATTTTTGTAATAACATCTTTAATCCAGATTAATTTTCCTAAAAAAACTAAAAATTAAAATATAAAAACTCGTTCAGTTTTATTAATGTTATTTAATTTAAAGTTTATATGCATATTATATATATGTAGCCAGTGAACTCAACCGACACCAAATGAATTTCCATCCTTTGAAATTCATCAAGATTGAATCATGACCCTTTAAATTAGGCGATTACATCAATTATGTGGCAGTTTTCGGCAGTTACTGGCGGTTTTCGGCTGTTTTTGGCAGTTTTTCGATTACCTACTGATAATTAACACATGTCGCATGTTTTGATACATGTCACATTTCTTGGGTTATGTAATTTGAAAGTTCTCGGTTTACTATCAAATTTTCAAAGAAATTGGAAAATAATAAAAATCTATGGTGGCTTCAATTCAATTCTACGATGTGTATTACATATACTATATACTATAATCCACATTTGCAGCGGCCAAAAAATGTCTGGACATAAATGAAATTGAACTACGATTAAAACTTAAAAAATAATTAATTAATTAACAATAATATTATAAAAAGTACCAGGCTACCGGACGGGTATAAAACTAGTTATGTTAGGTCCTCATGTATTACACCTTTTAAATAAAGAACTTATTAAATAGTTATTAATAAATATTTTAAAAATATAAAACAATAATTTGCATGAGATAAAATATCATTGAAATTAATTATAAATAAGTAATTTGAGTAATGAAATAATAATATATTTTTTTAACTTCTGTCTTCTTCAAAATTTGCTTTTAAGAAATTTCATTTTAAAAAAATGATTTTGAAGGTCATTTTTTAAATATCTTGTTGTTTAAAAAATATTATTTTATAATTATATTGTTTTCCAAATTCTTTTTTTCCTTAAGTTGGTTTTAATAAAAATTTAGTGTTTTAATTAGAATATTTCGTATTTTTAAGAGAATTCGTTATTTTAGAAATATTTCATATTTTATAAACATTTGATTTTTCTAAAAGTGTACTTTTAATAAAAGGATTTTTTAATATATTACGAAATCAATTTTTTAACTTGAAAATTATATTAATGATACAACCAATATTTAAATTTTATTAATTCATACCATAAAGATGTATTTACTAAAAGAAAGATTTGAGAAGATTAACATGAAGATGCTCAATAAAATTGACATGCATCAATTTTATTTTTATTTATTATTATAAAGATAATATGTCAGAAATATGTGTACTACAAAAGTTTAATAAAATATTAAATAATAAAATAATAAAATTATAAAATAGTTAAATAAGAATAAAAAGAGTTAAAAAAATAAAATATTAAATATTACATGAGAAAATAAGTTTAAAAAGACGTTAATTAGAAATTAAGTAACACGTGTTACTTAGCTGATATCTGTATTTATATATTACTTAGTATTAGAAAATGTTTCTTTCAAAATCTGCAAGTGCAAGTTTTGAAATCATGAAAAAAATTATTGGGTAACATCGTGAATTATATATAAACTACAATTAGATTCCAATAATTTCCTTAGTTAATTAAACAAAGAGACTAGTTGATGTATAAATTATTGCTAAATTACTAAGCTAGCTTACTGGCTTAGCCATTACCCACATACAACCTGGCCTATATTATACAAAAGATCAAAAGTTTTGTACTTTAAATCATAATATATACTTGTAACATGATAGATAAACTTTTCTTTCAACAAATGAAACCCAAAAACTAGATGCAAATGCTATACTAATGCAAGCAAGCATATGAGTTAATAAATTTGAAGCACAACTATTAAGCAAACAACTTCTCTTTATTAAGCTACAAAAAGATCTAAACAACCTTACTCACATTGATTTTCTATTGTAAAGGTGAGCAATTTACAACTTCCTCTCTTTCAATAAGAAAGACAGGGAGTCACTGGCTTCCTTTCCTCCTAATCAACTCGCTACAGGGTCTATGTAATTGAGTTGGTTCTGTATAAGCAGGGGTGAGATCTATTGATTAAAGCTTGCAAATAACATTACACACAACTCAACCTACAAATCATATTGGTTAATCTATCACCATTGTAGTAATTTCTTTCAAAATCAACGTCTTCACAAAGAACACAAGTCTTCAAAGAGACTAGCCCACTTGATAGAAGCAATGCCTCTTACAAGAGAGGTCTTGGGTTCAAATACAGGTAAGGGAAGATTTATTTGAAATAGCTTAATATAAGTATGATAGATTTACTGTTCAAATAAAAAAATAAGGGAGTATGTCGCATGTATACATTACATTCTAGTAAGCATAAACTAAGCACAAATTCACTTTTAACTAAAACAATGAAATCTTAGTAACACAAGTTGAATATATAAAATGTTATATACTTTTTTATTTAAACTAGATCAGAATCATGTATGTTTTATATGGATTGAATAAATAAAATATTATATACTTAGTGATAAAAAAAAAAGCATGCCTTTATTTTTCTTATGTATTACGCACATTGGTAAAATAAACTCATGAATTAAACAAGTTTAATAAAATATAATGCAAACTATTAACACATTCAATATCCAAATTATTTTTTAGAAAAACGAACTTCAATGTAAATATTTATTAAATTAGCTTAATTGCAATTTATATTAATAAATGTAAAAGACTAAGAACTAAAACTTAGATATTTTAAAATCACCTAATCTTTTTTAATTATGTATGTATTATACTTTACCCTTCAAATCATCCAACTAAATTAAATATTTGAATTTTTTTAAATAACTCATAGATTTCAATTAGTATTATTATTCTTCTTTTTTAAATATTTTAACTAACACAATTTAAGCTTTGTTATATTAAGAGACTCAAATAAAAACTTTTAAATAAAAAAAATAAGTTTATCTA
This sequence comes from Mikania micrantha, assembly GCA_009363875.1. Taxonomy (NCBI): domain Eukaryota; kingdom Viridiplantae; phylum Streptophyta; class Magnoliopsida; order Asterales; family Asteraceae; genus Mikania; species Mikania micrantha. The sequence continues at coordinate 12,499,998 of CM018696.1, read as the reverse complement.
CAAATGTCATTATTAATTTCATATTAAAATGATTTGATTAATAGTATAATAATTATAATCTATATTTATAGAATTCACTATGTACATAGTTAATTACTCAGATGATTCTGAAAAACCACCACACGTTTTTTTGTCACCCAAATATTATGTAGGTTGTGAACACGAGAAGAGGAGTTCAAGTTGTTACTCACACGTACTGAAGACATAAATGTTCAAATAGTATGTGAAATCATTTCATTAGCATTCACACGCTATAAAATTCGAACGGGTAGGGTTGGATTGGGTTGTTTGAAACGAATTTTTTAATATATAGATTATAGATAGTACGGATTTATGTAGAGGTGAACAAAAAAACTGATTTGGGTTTACAAACCGGTATTTAGTGGATCTCAAACCAGTCCGAACCGTCGGTTTGACATATGTTCGAAATTTTGGCTTTAATACCGGTTTCCAAACAGGTTCGAACCGGTTTCAAACCCCTCCAAACCAGTTTCAACCCCTCCTAACTGGTTCCTATAGGTTTGACATCTCTTTTTCTCAAACAGGTTTTCAAGCTGGACCGGTTCCTAACTCGAACCGGTTTAGCAAAAAAAGCCGGTTTGTGCACCACTAGTCACTAGATTTATGGATAACCTTAGTACGAGCCTAAAAGATTGGAGTTGTGTTAAAAAAAAAAAGAAAAAAAAATGAAAAACACAGAATAAGACTTGACTTTCGAGCTTGTCCACATGGGTTTGTTTGGGTTGGGCTTGACCCAAATGAATTGATTTGGTAAGTTTGGTGAGTAATCGAAAGCAGAGGTGGCAAACCTGTTTTTTTGGAACTTGTTGCGGTTCCGGTCAACAAAGTCAATAACCGGTTCCGGTTTTGGTTTTGATTTTTGACATGTTCCGGTTCGGGTTTCGACAAGTAATGGTGGTTCCGGTTTCGGGTTTCGGGTTCGAGTACAACCGGTTCCGTTTCAGGTTTTTTGCCTACCTCTACTCGAAAATGAAGGTCATATTTTCCATTGTCCCACAAGTCACAACGGTGTATATATAAGCCAATGTGTTTTCGACAAGTTCCGGTTCGGGTTTCGACAAGTAATGGTGGTTCCGGTTTCGGGTTTCGGGTTCGAGTACAACCGGTTCCGGTTCCAGTTCAGGTTGGTTCCGGTTCCGGTTTCAGGTTTTTTGCCTACCTCTACTCGAAAATGAAGGTCATATTTTCCATTGTCCCACAAGTCACAACGGTGTATATATAAGCCAATGTGTTAGTTATTTAGTTAATAGTAGTTTTATGAAAAAATGAAGCCTAATCTGGAAACGTAAAATGTTAATTGACAAAATTATATTTTATTTCTATCCACAACAATGTATATATAAGTGAAACTAAATGATGGTTTGCGACTTTGCGTTTTGTATTGTAGAAATTGGTGCACCATGTTACAAGTCAAATATGAGAGCTCAACCCAAAAGACTTGTCTGATGGGTGAGAGAGCTCATTTGACTTATAAACCCCACATCAATTGCACATACAACCGATGTGGGACAAGTTTCATAGCTTGCAATGGTTTCGATCCGTAACAATCGACCCTCCTTAAGGGCCAACATCCTCGTTGGTCACGGCTGGCTCCTTCCAGGCCAACTCGAAGTGGTGAGGCCACCACTCCGAGTTGGCTCTGATACCATTGTTACAAGTCAAACAGGAGAGCTCAACCCAAAAGACTAGTCTGATGGGTGAGAGAGCCCATTTAACTTATAAACACCACATCAATTGCCCATACAACCGATGTGTGACAAGTCTCATACATTGCAATGGTTTCGATCCGTAACACACCTTTGAAAGTTAAAAGCTTTGTCAATTCACAGCGTGTACTGATGGTTTAGTTTATGAGTGTAAACTAAAATGGTTAACATGCAGGTGGAAACATTCTGATTGCAACTAAGCCTCATAAAATAGGTGGATTACGTAAGGACGGACCTGAGAAATAAGGTGCTCAGGATGAGCTGAGAAAAAAGGCCCTTACGAATTTAAATATAAAAGTAGAGGTGCTAAAAAAACGAAAACCGTTTAAAACTAAAAATCGAACCGTATTCATAGTTGAGAAAACCGAACCGAATTTTGAATTTGGTTTTCGCTTCAGTTTCTAACCGTATCTGAATTCTGAATTTCGGATTTTGGTTCGGAATTTTTTTTTTGAATTTGGTTTATTCGGTTAAACGATTAAACTGAATTCAAATTTAAAATTATTATTTTATTAATAATATATAAGGTTGAATTCAATTTATTTTAGAACGATTTATTTGGTTTTTAACCTATTTAATTGGTTATAATCGGTTTATTATGTTTTTAACCAGCTTATTTGGTTTTAGATTGGTTTATTCGGTTTGTTTGGTTTAACCGAAACCGAACTGAACCACTTCTCAAATTCGGTTTTGTTTTCGGTTAGGGGAAAAAATTGAAAACTGATTAAACTAAACCAAATAAACGTTAACAGAACCGATGAACACCCTAGTTTAAAATACATGAAGTTCGGAAGGCCAAAACTTAGCGGAAAAACTTAGCGGAGACATATCTTGGGCTAAGGGGCTGTTTGTTTGCATCTGAATGGATATGAATGGGTCTGAATCTGAATGGTTCAGATTCAGACCGTTTGTTTCGTAAAAAAAATCACATCTGAATGGGTAAAAAGGTCTGAACGAACATCTGAATGGTTCAGACATCAAACCATGTCTGAATGAGTCTGAAAGAAGGAGAGGGCGTTTATGAAAAAAAAAAGGGCGAACGCCTTCATCCTTGTCTTCCGCACCACCGGCCATCTCCGGCGACCCCCTCTGGTGCTCGAAGAGAGCTGGCCTACCTACGGTGACGAACTCCGAGAACCCACCGACCTCCGACGACGACAACGACCAAATCTCCGGTGGCGTTTACCTCGTCGTCGTATATTGTGATGGGGAGAAATAGGTTGACGACGATAATGATGACGATTCTTGGGGCGGTGACGACGGCCGGAATTCTGGGGGTGATGACTCCATTACGTGTGGAAATCGAAGAAGCAGCCGGAAGTCGAAAGGCAGAGGTGGTTTTTCTGGTCATTCGAAATTCTCAAAGGCGGTGGTACTATGGGGTTTGTGGGTCTATGCTAATTAATTTATTATAATTGTTTTCTGAAAATTGAAATTTAATTTTTATTGGAAATAAGTGGGTTAGAATAACAAGTATTGTTTGGTGTTAACTTGGGCTATTAATTTTGTTAATTTGGTCAGATATTTTGTGTTAACTTGTGTTGTTTGGATTTTATCATGTTTAGATTTTATCTTATTTTTGTTATTTATATAATCACTAGAAATAAAAAAAACTTCAGAAGGGTAAAATAGTCATCTGCATATTTGTTCAGATGTTCAAACAAACAGTCTTAACTCATTCAGCACTTAATGGTTCAGACCCTCTTAACCATTCAGACGTCTTAACCATTCAGCATTTAATGATTCAGACGCTACCAAACAGCCCCTAAGAGATGAGTTACGGGGCCCATAATATATGAAAATTGTGTTTCTCGATGAGACGAAGCTGCTAGTGAAGTCTGACCAGGCGTATCATACTGCCACCATATGAAACACCCAGTTTTGGGCGTTGGCAGAATGTTCTGAGCGTAGCACTTGTATTAGGGCGTATCATACGCCCATATCATACGCCCATGCCCCGGCGTATGATACGTTGGCGGCCAGAAAACTCGAAATTTTAGCTTATCTCATCCTTATTTAAACCCAAATGTTAGGGTTTTGAAGGGGGTTGTTTTCGGGACGAATTCTGGGCAAAAAAGCAAGGATTTTGAGCCTTCTAAGTCTTCCGAATCCATCCGAGATTATAAGATCATCATCTGAATCAAGAATCAACGTGTGTTAATGACGATGAGTGGTTGGCTTTTCTTTGTAATTGCTTCTAGGCAATTAGGTTAGTGGATGAACTTTGATTTGATATTGAAACTTAGATTTTGGTTTTGTTTTTGTTTTGACAACTAGAATTCAATTGTGGTTTGGTTGATTTAAACAATTTAATTGTGTTTAACCATATGTGATTTTGTCATAAGTGATTCGGTTTTCTTGCATCGTTTACTCATTGGTATTTGTATAATTCTTTGCATATATAAATTGGTAATTGTGTGAATGAGCAAATCTTAAATGTTTGTTCCATTGTTATCACTTTTACCAAACTGATTAGCAAAATCATGTCTATGTGATTTCCAACTAAGTTTATTTAAAATCATTGTGAACCTATTAACCTAAACCCGGAAGTGATTACCTTTTTATTAATTGTTTTTGAAAATCATTACTTAAAATCCTTACTTTGAGCGTTTTCGTAATTCAACTCAATTCTAAGTTTACATTTTTCTTCGTTTAATCAAGTGACCAATTAAAGATTAGCTCCTTCCAAAGATTCCCTGTGGAGACGACCTTACTTACCAGTGCTATAGTCATACGTAGCTAAGTCCCTAATTTTACATTGTTTTTGATTGACCTACGACACTTAATAAACTCTGCTTTATTGATTTAGGTAGAATAAATGATTTCTTTATCGTATTAAGAAAACATTATAAGGCTTTCTTAGATATACTATGAATATCTTTTATGATTTCTTGATTAGAGATGTAAACTCTGGTAAAATTAATATTTATGTTAGTAAGATGAAATACTCTTTAAGTTAGTTTCAAGTGGCATTACTTTGTTGTTTGAGCACATTCAAGATTTCTAATACCATTGAATCTAAGTGAAAATTCCCTTTGTCACATTTATCGAAATAGTGACATTGCACATTTATTAAGAAAAACAAGTCTGATTTTATGGGCAGAAGCATCAATGCCACATACACATGCATTTGAAGCTTTGGACATAACTTGAAAGACATATTGTTCGAGTCAGGCCTTATTTTAGTTACCATTTGAAGGAAAGGTAGTTGTTTTTGAAGTTGATATTATACAAAATTTGCATGTTGTTCCTAATGAAAATATTCATGATATTTTGAATGCATCACTAAGTTCTTCCTACATTTGTCAAAACGCAAAGTATTATGCCTAACAAAAAGCATGCAGTTAAATGCAAGAACTAACCAAATTTAGATCGTATATATATAAAATCTTCACTTTAAAAAATACGCCACAACGGTATATTCGAAAATCATGAATAAGCTATATTATTGTAAAAAATGATAAAAAAACGAAAACCATCAAATGTAGCTAAAAGATCATGGTGTAAAAAACTAAAAAAAAAATCGGCTCAAAAGCGGTTGGAAGGATTGAGGAACGAAGCATGCTAATAACTCAAGTGAAAACATACTTAAACACTAGTAAAATAGATCGTCTGTTACGACATAAAAATTTTAATAACTTTAGCATAAAATTATAGGAAACCTAAAGAAAAAAATTCAAAAAATTCATGGCACGATACAAGAGGTTAAAAAATGAAATTTAATGTAAAAATATAAGAAAATTTCAAAAAAGAAAGGGAAAAAAAACATACCTGTGTCGAATCCGAGGCCCTGGGGTAGCGGGGTTAATTGCTACAAGCTTTAAGCACTAACGCTAGCAATATATGTTAGCATAAGTGTGAACACAACTATTTAACCTTGTTGGTAATGGACAATGACAAATGAGATATATAATATAATATAATATGAAATATTTTTTCGATTTATGAAAGCACTAGCTTTTTGTAACTAGCTTTTTGGTCAGTTTTCTTAAAAAATAATTATATATACTTTTATAATTTATTTATATATTCATTTTAATATTTTATACTAAACATTAAATACTACTTATTTACTTGCTAACACCAAGTGTAAGATGGTAAAACATTCATATATGCCTTGAAATTATAATGAAATAAAAGGTCTCTTTCGGTTACTATCTGATCAACTTGGTTTGGTTTGGCTATAAATCAACCTAAAATCGCTATGGCTCTTTACAAACTAAACCAAATGACAGTTGACTCTTGATTGGTTGTTACTCAGGTCTTTCTGATCAGATTTCAAGTTAATCAGGTTTTGTTTTAAAAAAATTGAACCATAAACCGAGCTTAATAACATGTGTTATGCTACGTGACCCAGGCGTGATGCCCCTGGGTCACACCCCGGCCGCGCCCCACCCCCATTACACAGGGGCATGAGGGTGGCGTGAAATGCAGCTACGTGACCCTCCTCACGGGGTGATGACCGTTGGGGAGGGAAAAAACATAAAAAAACCTTCTATGTGACCGTTGAAAAGAAAAAAAATTAAAAAAAATAAAATGACCGTTGGAATTTAAAAAAAAAATAAACCACTATAAATAAACCACTCCTCTTAAACCAACATTCAACTTCACACAATTATCTCTAAAATAACCATTATTTTTCTATAAAATAACCCAATTTACAATAAAAAAAAATGAGTTGGAAGGAGGAAATTACGAAATCATCATCATCCGATTCAGACGAAGGAGCGTTCAAGTTTTTACGCAGCGTTCAAGCAACAGTAACATCCGTCGTAGCTGATATTGAAGAAAACTCTGCACAAGTGTTATGAAGGAAAAAAATAAACCGGGATCGTAAAAGTGGTTACAAACGTCTCGTTCAAGATTATTTTAGTCAAAAAAGCATTTCAAACGTCGTTTTCGAATGAGCTGCAATTTATTTAAAAGTTTTTAAATTTATTTTAATGTTTTTTTATTTAATTATGTACTTTAATTTTTTTATCATGTAATTTTTTTTATTTTAGTTTGTAATATTAATATTTTTAATAATATTATGTGTTTTTTTAATTTAATTTATAATTGAAAAATTAAAAATCAAATAATAAAATATTAAAAAAGGTGGTGATGACGTGGAGTGATGAGAAGTGATGGATAACACAGAAAAAGATGATGTAGAGTGATAAGGGGGTGATGATGTTGGTTGATTATGTGACGTCTACGTGAAGTGAGGAGGTGTGATGTATAACACATGGCCTAATTGGATTTAGGTCAATCGTGATAATATATATTTAGTATAAATTTAAACCAAATTTAAAATGCAACAAATAAATCATGACCCAAACATATATATCAATGGTAAATACCTTTAATAATTAATATATATATATATATAGGGGAGGGTTCCTAAGAAAACTCTCATTTTTAAGAAAACCAAGAAAATCTATTATCTACCATTGATTAATATAATCAATGGTTTAGATCAATAGTGGCAAGATTGTAAATATATAATAATCAAGGGATTTAATTAAATGATTATAAGGGTAAATTAGTCCAGACAAATTTATTATCTTTTTTGTATTTAATAAAATTCTTAAAATAGAACTTCTCTCTCCTCTCTCCTCTCTTAAATTATATAAAAAATATATTAAATTTAAAAAATTAATTTTTCACTCAAAATATTGATTAATTTAAACAATCTATATTTTTTGATTCAAAAAATAGGAATTTTTTCTACCAAATTTCTGATTACATATATGTAATCATATACTAGCTGTTATATATATATGATTACATTTATATACTTGATTAAATACATGTAATCGTATACATGATTTCATATATACTTGATTACATAAATGTAATCATATACCTGGTTACATTTATCCTTGATTACATAAATGTAATCATATACCTGATTTCAAATATACCTGATTACGCATATGTTATCATACACTTGGTTTCATATATATCTGATTACATATATATTTGATTACATATATGTAATCAATTAAATAAAAGCACATTTTTAAATATCAAGAAAGAAACCAAATGATATATGAAGATGAACACGAACAAGAAAATGATGTTAACAAATTCATCGAAGAATGGGGATTACAAGTATTGTTAACATGCGTCATTCATCCCCAATCCTTGAGATAAGTGAAGCTTCTGTTTGTTATGTGAATGCAAGATTTCTTAACTACCACATCCAAGAAAACCAAGACAATGTGATATCAACAACCATTACAACCAAGAAAATCATGATAGTATGATATGCATTAGTAGTAGTACGACAACCTATATTATCAAGCTTCTGCTCAAATTGCTCCAATGCTCCAATACAATATTCAAATACGAGAAAGACTTGCTCATCATCTTCATCTTCATGGTGATTCATCATTCCTATTGATTACATATATCCAATTCATTTAATTTACACACCATCTTAGCCAACCAATTGCACACAAATCACCATATTACACCCAAATGAAATACATCATGTTTCTATTATTTTCTTAATTATTAAAGACGATTCAATCAATAAATAGGTTTAATCAACCAATTAGTTTTAATTATAAAATAAAAAGTGCGTGTGTTTGTGATTTACTGGAACAAATAATGTGATGAGAAGCAAAACCTTATCGGCTAACACGTTTACCTCGCATACCTTCAATAAAATCTCTTCACATATAGGATACCTACACATTAAAATTTTTTATAAGAAGCGACTTGTAAAACTCAATTCATATCAACCATTATACAACAAAGAACAAATTATCCCTCAAATGAACATGATGACAGGAAAATATGATACAACTTTTGCACTTGAAGTAACCGAACGACCCTAATGATGGTCGATTAAGATAGTGTAACGACCAAATACGAAGGAAAGCTGAGAAGACAACTCGCTTACAAAAGATGATGATGAAAGCAGGAACGAAGCTATGAAGCATTTAGAGGGAACTCAATCAATGTTGTGTCTGTGTTGTTGAAGAACAATTTTCAAACCCTAACACATCATCTTTGTTCATAAGGAAAAGGATAGGAAAGGGACAGCCATCCGACCACCATTCAACTTTCATTATCTGTTATTGTCATTAACGATCTTCTTCGCCGGAAAAGATTAACAGAGCGTGAATCATCACCGGCAATGGTTATTGTGAATAATTGTGACACCGTAAATAATTAAGAGATCAAAAAGAGAAATAAAAGGAAACTGGTTATAGAAAATATAAATTCTATAAATAAGTTATAGTAATTTACCAAAACAACCTTTTGAATAAAAATTAAAAAGTATAAAAGAAATTATTTGATTGGTTGAAAAGAGTTTTCTAAGTTTTCTTCAAAATAGTTAGTTTTCTTATGAAATATATATAGGGGAAGGTTCCCCTAAAAAGTCCATTTTGCCTAAGAAGGCTAAGAAGGATTTTTAAAACCTCGAAAACCGACCCAAACAAACTCCGATTAAACTCATTTTGATGGCGTTGGAATCGTCTCATCGAACCCTACAATATTTGCTTTTTGTTATTAGTTTTAACAACTAGTTTTATAGTTTGAATTTTAAGGCATGTATTATTAGGTTTTAGGTTTTACCTTTAGCTTTAGGGTTTGTCTTTATAATTTTGGTTTTGTTATTAGGGTTTATTGTTTATGATTTAAGGTTTAGGTTTTAGGGAATTACATACCGGTTCCAATGATGTAAAAATGAATTCAATCGGAGTTTGTTTGGGTCGGTTTTCAAGTTTTTAAAAAGCCTTCTTAGCCTTCTTAGGCAAAAAAGACTTTTTAGGGAAACCTTTCCCTATATATATATATACATATAGGGGAAGGTTCCCCTAAAAAGTCTTTTTTGCCTAAGAAGGCTAAGAAGGATGTTTAAAAACTCGAAAACCGACCCAAACAAACATCGATTGAATTCGTTTTTACATCATTGGAACCGGCATGTAATTCCCTAAAACCTAAACCTTAAATCATAAACAATAAACCGTATTGATGAAACCAAAATTATAAAAACAAACCGTAAACCTAAAGATAAAACCTAAAAGCTAAAAAAACATGCCCTAAAATCCAAACTTTAAAACTAGTTGTTAAAATCAAAACCAAAAATCAAATATTGTAGGGTTCGATGAGACGGTTCTAATGACATCAAAATGAGTTCAATCGGAGTTCGTTTGAGATGGTTTTTGAGATTTTTAAAATCCTTTTTAGCCTTCTTAGGCAAAATAAACTTTTTATTTGATCCTTACCCTATACATATTATATTATTCCTTCTTATTCAGGTTAACCCAAAAATCGACCAAGTTTTATAAAGATACTGAAAATCCGACCTTATTACCGGTTCTGATTAATCGGATTGACCCGAATAACAAACTATATATTAAGCTTATTAGGAGTTGAGATTCGGCTAGAGTTGGTGTATTTTTGACACCCCTGTTTGGGATTGGGTGATGGCGGGTGTACAACACTTGCATACACCTTGCATGCCCGGCTCCGGAACCAACTGATTTCATGTTGGAGAATCGAAGATCTCTGCTGTGACGTTAGATTTGGATTTGGATTTGGATTTGGATTCATATTTAGGGTTCAATCAACTGCATTTCAATGCGCAGGGACAAATTTTATGTAAAAAGATCGAGGCGATTATTTTAGACGATTTTTTCATGAACACACGCTAATTGTTGGAGTGAAATTAGGTTTTTATTGTGAGATTCTTGTTGATAGGGTTTATCGATTCGAATAATTGCTGATGCTGGAGGTAGATCGAAAATCGAACCAGAGTAGTAATGGTGGCGATAAAAAGAAGAAGAAGATCATCAATAAATGGAAGCTGTGGGGATATATTGCATCTGTGATTGCAGTTTTAGTTGCCGTATATCTTAATCCATGGCGGCATTCTCTCAATTATTCACTCCTCCGTAAAACCTCCATTTGTTCTAAGGTACAAAGCAAATCCTGCAAATATGATGCGTAAAAGAGCTAAGATTGCATTGCAATTAACATGAAATTAGGATTAACATTACTAATTTGGATTATTTGAATTTGATTTCTTGAGTAGGATGCTTGTGAATATACAGGCATTGTTGAGGAATGCTGTTGTGACTATGAGAGCATTAATGATATTAATGGTGCAGTTTTACATCCCTTGTTACAAGAGCTTGTCAAGACCCCTTTCTTTAGATATTTCAAGGTCTTGTTTGATCTGATATTTACATATATAGTAGTTATAAAGGGCATAGTTGTCAAAGGCACAAGGCGCACTCAAGGCTCATAAGACGCGCCCGGAGTTTAGGCGTAAGGCGCAAAAAAGCGAGGGTTTTTTTAAATTAGGCGCATAGTATTAAGTTATCATTTTTAGAGGTTTAACATGTTTTAAGCTTAAAAATTTTTAAAAAATATATAAAGTCTAACTTTAAAACAATTAAATAATCTAGTTATATATAGTTTTTAAAATATAAAACCTTTTTATGGTTGTTTTAGACTGGTTTATGGTTGGATTTTTTTTGAACTTTGTCGGATATTCCAAAATTTTGCCAGTAGATAAGCTGGAAAGTCACTGGAGTTGCCTAGGCTGCCACTAGGCGCCTTTCATGCGCTTGGTGTTTTTTGGGCCTAGGCGAGCGCCCGAGTGCTTTTGACAACTATGATATAGGGGTGTTCATAGCCCTTTGAAACTAACCAAACTGGCCAAACCAAAGCAAGTTGGCAGGTTTGGCCGGTTTAGAATACATACGGTTTGGTTTATGGTTAGCTTTTGACAATTTGCAGTTTGTTTTACGGTTTGGAACTTGAAAGTTGGTCATGTAAAGTGTAAACCTAACAGGTCGTTTAACATTTGTTATTTATATATATTTTTTCTTTAAGGAACTTGAAGTTATGCATACTATATTTATGAACCATTGAAGTTATGCATACTATATTTATGAACCATCATTGTCATTTGTAAAAGAAAACTAATACAAAATTTTGCTTTAGAAAAAAATATTGTTCAAAGTTGTCAAACCGCCAAAATCGAGCCCTTAAACCATCAAACCGCCAAAAGCGGGCTGACCCTCTGGATTGAACTGATAATCACAGCGCAAACACAAAACAAATTTTACACTAAGCACTCAAATTTAATTATAATTGAGAAACTTGACTCAAAACTCAATTACAAACTCTTAATTAAACCCTTGATTGATTGAACTATATATTGACTTTATAAACTTGTTAACAGGAAAAGACTTTGTAAATAAACTATGACAATAATACTTGTATTCCAAGTATTCTAGAATGCTCCTAAACAAACCGACATGTTTTTTTGGATCTGACTCGTCCCAAGCCTTCCTTTCTTGAACCGGGAATTAGCCCAACTGACCCAACCAACCTAGGCTGTTTGGTTTGTTTTTTCCTAAACCATAGTTACGAGTTTGGCCCATAATTTTCACAAATACCAGCTGAACCAGACCATGAACATCCCTAACTAAAACCTTTCTAATTTCTTAAAATGTCAATTATCAATTGCTTTAAACAACAAAGAAATGGTTAATTTGCACATGTGACAGGTTAAGTTATGGTGTGATTGCCCATTCTGGCCAGATGATGGCATGTGCCGGTTACGTGATTGCAGTGTATGCGAATGTCCAGAACATGAATTCCCAGAATCTTTTAAAAAGCCATCACTGCATATTCTTCCAAAAGATGACCCTGTTTGTCAAGAGGGAAAACCTGAGGCTGCTGTTGATCGTACGTTAGATGCTAAATCTTTTAGAGGCTGGGTAGAAATTGATAATCCATGGACTCATGATGATGAAACTGATAATGGTAATACGCAATATTCATTTGAAGACGCTAAATATTCTATTGACATTGTTAATTGAATTTTTGAAAATGTGCAGGTGAAATGACATATGTAAATCTGCAACTGAACGCTGAACGCCATACAGGCTATACAGGACCATCAGCAAGAAGAATATGGGATTCTATATATTCAGAAAATTGTCCAAGATGTGAGCATATGTATATGTAAACTGCATGAAACTATAATGAAAATAACACTTCAGTTCCTTCATGATTTAGTAACCAACTTTAAAGTAGGTGCATAATAAAAACCAACTTGCAGTTACCAATTTTAGCAACCAAGTTTCATTTTATACCATTGGCTACGTGGTATCTTGTTTTCCCTTTTAGTGTGTGTATATGCCGCATGGCATCTGATTTGACTTCCAGTAATTGTTTTTAAAAGTAAGTTTAAAATAAAAGTTACATTTTTCAAACTTGTAGATAGATTTATTTTTCAATTCTTTCTTAGCATAAGAACTTTTTGCTTATGTTGTATACAATGTTGTGATGACTGGCATAGAATCAACCAATGCAACACCAGCAATTCATCGGTAAAACCAGTTAAAATGAGATTGGTTGCTAGCATCGTTAACAAATTGTAAGTTGGTTTCTAATTGTGCATTTGTGCCTAATATGAAATAGATTTCTCAAATACGGCAACAAGTGTTTCGCATGATATAATCAAACTTCTAGAATCATCTTTTTTTTGGCAGATGTGTATGGAGAAACATGTCCTGAGAAGAAAGTACTATACAAACTAATATCTGGTCTACACTCCTCAATTTCAAGCCATATAGCTGCTGATTATCTCCTTGACGAAACTACCAATAAGGTTCATCTTATTTATTCCTACTTATGAAAAATATTATATATTATGAAGAAAGTTCCATTCAGGAAAAAAATAATTACTGACCATTTATTGGCCACATTTATAGTGGGGTACAAATCTTGAACTGATGCATGACCGTGTCTTGAAACATTATGATCGTGTGGAAAATTTGTACTTCACTTTCCTGTTTGTTCTTAGAGCCGTAACAAAAGTGAGTGTTGTTTGACATTTTACATGCTTATTTGAACAAATGTATTTGCCTGCTAACGTTTTTTTTATTATTTCTTGAAATGCGTATTTCACTTGTTACAGGCAGCTGCTTATTTGGATCAAGCTGAGTATGATTCTGGTAACAATGTGGAGGATTTGAGAGCGCAATTCTTGATACGACAACTGGTTCATGATTCTAAATTGCAAGATGCGTGTGCTCTTCCGTTTGATGAGGCAGGACTGTGGCAGGGCCTAGGTGGGCCCATTCTCAGGCAGCAGATTCAAAATCAATTTCGAAACATCAGGTTTTTTTATTACTGAATAAACAGGTCAATTTGGTTTGTGTTTTATCTATAACGGTAAATACCAGCCAAATTAGCTGCCATGAAATTGGGTCAAACGGGTTGAAAGTCACCAAAGCATGTTTTTAATTCATAAAACCTTCTAATTCTCTTTAGTAGTGTGATAATACAGTTTGCATATATCATTTATAAACTTTCAGAAAAAGTACCAACATATTTTGAACTGTACTAAACAATACATGTTTTGATCTATTACCTCTACTACATATTTGTCACATAGTATGAAGTATAAAAGTTTTTCTTATTACTTTTATGATCATGTTTGTGATTGAAACTTGTATATGGCAGTGCACTAATGGACTGTGTAGGATGTGAGAAATGTCGTCTTTGGGGAAAACTACAAGTTCTTGGGCTTGGAACTTCATTACAAATTCTCTTCTTGGTTGATGATCTGGGAAACCCGGACCCACAAGTTAGTATTTTATATTATTTTCAAATTTGTCTCATTGTACTTGCTTTTGTTTGTAATAGAAAATTAGAAATGTCAAATGGGGCATAGGGGTGTTCATCGAATCGAATTTCGAATAACTCAGAGTATTTCGAATTGAATGATTTCGAATTTTGATTTTTTTAAGAGCATTCGAATTCGAAATCAATTCGAAAAATCCAATTCGAAATTCGATTTTATTCGAATTCAGAATTAGAATTGTTTTGATTTGAATTTAATTAAAAAATTGTTTATACTTACTATTTTTATATATTCAAAATATCAAATAATCAAAACCTTAAACATCCAAATATTAAATAACCAACATCTAAGTTGTAATATTAGATATATCATTTGAACTAATAAAATGATAAAAATTCAATATATAATGTTAGTGATAACATACAAAAAAACATAAAGTGGCAAGTAATCAAAATATTAGAAATTAACAACCAAAATGATCCATTTTTCGAGCTTCATGATTTACACTTTTGTTGTGAATGTTTAGGTTTCGCGTATTTAAAGTGTTAAAATTATAGGTATTTTATAATTAAATTGACATGTGTGTAATAGTCTTTCAGTTTTTATAATCTAAACCACCTAACTAAAAAGCCTAATTTTTAAATATAGTAACTTACTTGTGAATATAAAATAAAAATATATAAATAATTTAAATTCGAATTTCAAATCGAATCGAATTAAAAATATGAAATTCGAAATTCGATTCGAAAATCGATATTATACTACGAATCGAATTCGAAAATTCGAATCGAATTTCGACTTGGTGTTTTTCGAATTGATATCGAATCGAATTTCGATTTTTTCGAGTCATATTCGAAAACTGAACACCCTAATGGCAGGTTGGATATTGGGTCAAAATGAGAATTTGATGTGCCCAAGTGACTTAAACGGCTTTGTCAAAAAAGTTCCATTTTGTTGTTACTAATAATGACTTAGGAGGCTTTTATGCATTAATATATCTTTTATGAGATTGAAAATATTTGTTTTCCAATTTAAAAGTTTGTATAACTTTGTCTAAAACATAAAATAAATTCTCACCCGTGTGAGGATAGTCAAATAACTCAAACGCGACCGTACGTTTCATTACTTGCCACGTATCGGGTTGTACCCAATGAGTGGTAACACAAATGTACGAGTCGGGTGAACCATGTGGAGCGGACCAAACATCACAAGTTAAACTAACGCCGGTTTGTAAGTTTTCAAAACCCAAAATAAGTTCATTTTTAGCTTTTTTCCACATTTTTAAACAATCTCTTCTAATGGTAGAACGACTTACGTGTGCGTAATGAGGTTGAAGAGTTTGTTGAATAAGTCGAGTTAGACGAGGGTTGTCGAAGTGGTTAAATGGCAAACTTTGTTGAATCACGAATTGCGCCATTTGCTCACGAATTGCGCCATTTGCTCACGAACCGCGTTGACACTATAAGCGAAAATACTCCCGTCGTTCGACATCGTCGGTTGACCTCGTGCCGCTTCGTTCTTCAAAGCTTTGCAATATTTGAACTCGTGATGGTTTTTCAAAGTAGTATTCGCGTCATGTTTGAAAAAACTACCACAAAGCTTGCAACGAGCTTTATTCAGACCGCTCGACATCTTACACAAATCGTAGTTTTTCCATATTTCGGGATTCCTCTTCGTAGGAATAACTTCAACAACTTCAAGGTTTGTTGAAGCACCACAACCAACCGAAGAGTTAGCACTTGATGAAGCCATTTGTGAGCGGGTTTGCGTTTTGAGAGTGTTTTAAGAGCGTTTTTTGCGTTTGAGAGTTGTGTGATTGAACCTAAACAACCACTACCTATTTATAGTGAAGATATGGGGTCTAAAACACCAAAAACACCAAAAAAAGGTCAAAAATCGTCCCAAACGGTCATCTAACGGTCACAAGAAAAATAGCCGTTGAAACCGGTTCCTAAAACGGTTTGGGAGACCGGTTTCTAAACCGGTTCGGGTCGGATCGGGTCCTAACGGTCAAAAATCCAAACCGCATACAAACCGATGGTTCGGTTCGGGGGCCAAACCGGTTTGGTCGAAACCGGTTTTTCAACCCGGTTCGGTTTTTTTGTGCAAGTCTATGCTTGGCTTGTAAAAGCAGAACCTGAGTTGGCCCATTCATTAGAGATTTTGTATGGCCTGGATCATGTCAAAACTCAAAACACTTTGCAAAGAAAGTTACATTTTTTTATAAATACTTATTTTGTGAAATATAATTACAATATAGTATTACTTAAACAAAAATCTAATCTTTTGAATAAAATGATTTAGAAGATTTTTATGCATCAATCTATCTTTTCAGCATGCTTCCTCATAGCGGACTCTTTTTTTCTTCTTTAATTTTTTGTTTGTTTATATTATTACAGCTGCAGTTACAAAGAAATGAAGTGATCGCTCTAATTAATCTACTAAATCGGCTATCAGAATCTCTTATATTTGTTAGTAAAATGAGAGATAATGTTGCTATAAACCCTCCTGCTACAGAAATAGGTTTAATTCACAGACTATGGGGATCATTAATAGCTCATTGGTAAGCCTTTGATGCTAATACTCTCCATTTTTTTGGCATTAACTGATGGCAAATTAAATGAGCTGCTGTTTTGCAGGTGGAAAAAGCTGTCAAAATCCAACTAACTATGGTTAACACACGAACTCGAGTTGAAGATAAAACTAATCAAATGAAATGATCAGTAAAATGTAGTTTGGATGATTCTGATGGTGCTTGTAGGCAGTTTTCTGCAGTGTCTTATGACATGGATTATCTTCAAATCAATTTAGCTTGTGATGCTTATTCTTGCAAGTTATTAGAGGCGACAAGATTGCAGGTCAGGCATGTTAGAAAATGAGTCGAAACAAGTTTTTTATGTGCATGTTAAAATGGGTCGGGTCGAAACAAGTTTCTGTGCAGATTAAAACGGGCCAGGTCAAAAACGTGTATGTTTCTTTCCGGTTTTCTTACTAAGTTACTAAGATGTGTTGATTATGATTAGGAAGTTTGCCTTGGAAACAGCCTTTGGATGCCTGTTAACCTTTTTAACCATATTCTTCTTAGCTAATTTATTTTATATGATCAAACTAAACCCCGTTTGAGATTAAGAATAATACAAATGAAGATGTAGAGAGGTTTACCTCTACCCTGTAATAATAAAGAGGCTGCTTCGAGTGAGACTTCCGGCTCATGGTGCCTGATTAACTAACTAACTCAACACTTTTAACGTTATTTTCACAAAAAAATAAGTAAAATAACGTTAAAATTAGTGCAATTTTTCTTTTGTCCTCGATAGACGCCGACACATATAATACATTATATATGTGCACCGCAAACGAAGCCACCTCTAATAATATGGTATATTTTTATAGCGTTGTAAAGTAGAGATTAAAACATCAATAACTTGTGAATTATATATATATCAAATAACTACAAATGTATTCACCATCAAAGAATAAGGTTTCAACATTCATCCTAATGACAAAAAAGACCAACATAAGATCAAAACATTTGATCCACAAACATGATGCATCACTGAAATCTTTTTCCCTACAACTTCTCTCCTGTTGCAGCAGTTTCCTGCTACCATTACAACTTTCAAACTCGAGCTTTTAGACTGTGAAATGTAAATTAGGTCCCTTTATACAAGCTCAAATTCTATCTCTATGTACAATGAAATAGCATAAAAGTATTATAGGATGAACCTTTTTCTGAAAGCCCATGATGTCTGTCTGGAAAACCAGAGAAGTTGGTCGTATAATTCGTGCGAAAATGTTTGGTTGTTGAAGATCTTGTATTGTGAGTTTTGTCATAACAAATAATCATAGGATGAACACTGGTATTTATGTTTTATCAGGTATTATATCTCGATTCCAGCTTCTTTAAATGCTGCTGTCATGGTACTTGATGCTTCTTCTAGTGTTCGTCTTTTTTGAATCGTATTAAACGCTTCAATTGCATCACCTTCTTCCCATTCATTAAAGTCATCAACCCCAATTCCACACTCTAGTCCTGCATTCACCTGTACAAAAAAATAAACATATATATTATTATTATTATTCTGACAATATAGTTATTATTTTTTAACAGTAAACACCAAGTATCACTGTTTAAATGAGCACATTGACACAACCATTTAGGAGGAAACCCACGTTGGAAAAACCTCTTAGCTCAACCTAAAGCGTTTTTTTTGCTCTAGAGCCCTTTTGGTGACAAAAATAGTTATAATTTTGTAAATGTGGGAACCCATTACCAAAAAAAACTCACAAAACTCGTCAGTACCCTGTGAACCTATAGGATCTTGTAAAAAGCAGCATGCTGGCTAGGTGGTCTTCAAGAAAGACTTTTGCTAGAGGCACTCAATCACGTGCCACTTCCTTATTTTATTATTTTTATTATAATTACTTAGTTATTAACCTCACAATTTTTTTTAATTTTAAAATTTTATTATTTAATCATATTTAACAAATCAATATGTGACCCAATTTGGCAATTTGTGGCTGTAAGTATAAACCATACCTCTTTCACATCTTCTTTGATCCGTCTCAAAGAATCAAGAACACCAACAAAAACCGTTTTTCCTTTCCTTGTAACCCTAACTCCACAATCTTTTGTTACTTTTCCCTCGGTCACCATGCATCCAGCAATCCGCCCACTTCCGCTGCTAAACACCGCCCGCACATCTGCGGAACCAATTGGTACTTGATCCTGCAAGATAACAGTTTTTTTCACTAACAAATTAAACCTAAATCAACCAAGTTTTTCATTATAATATCATGTTTAATTTTTAAAATTATACCTAAATGACTAAATCACATGAAAATCTAACTATTTAACAAATAAGTGACATGTGAAGAGTTGGGTCCAAATGACAAAACCATTAAAGTTGTTGCTCCCTTTTAGGTCAAAGATTTGAGCCCGTCAAAGATGGATTGTTAGAAAATTGTTGTTCAATAAAAATAAATAAATAAATAAATAAATAAATATAGCAAATAAGCATATTAGGATGTGAGTGATTGAGTGTTGAGTTAAATTAATAATTGGTAATTAGGCTTCATCACAGGCAATGCATATTAGGTTATTTGAGCATTAATTTTATTAGTTTGATTTTAAAATGGTTTTAAATTAACCTTCATCAGGGTTGTCACAATTTCATGGGGGTCGGGTGACAAAATTTTTAGGTGTCAGTTAAGATCGGATCGTATATATAGCACTACAAAAAAAAAAAAAAAAAAAAAAGTTTATGGGGGTCGGTAGTTGCATGTAGGTTCGCCCATGCCCATTACCCATCACACCTATTTTTAACAATGGAACTTGAACAAACCTCAACAGGGTCCAGTAGTCCCTCCATTGCCGCTCGCACATCATCCAGAAGATCATATATAACTTTATAAATCCGTATTTCAATGCCCTTATTGTCAGCATAGCTTTTAACAGAACCAGGTGCTTTGACATTAAACCCAAAAATAATAGCTTTACTCGCAACCGCCAGGTCAACATCACTTGTGCTTACATCACCAGTTGCTTGTAAAATAAATTTTAAAGTGACATTATCTTGTGGGAGCTTCTGTAAGGCTCCTTTCACAGCCTCAATTGATCCCTAGTCATGATTAAAATAATTTAGACATGTTCTTTGAAGCATTATTAAAAAAACATTAAACTTGTGCCTGTACCTGAAGATCGACCTTCATAATTATGTTCAGTTGGTGCAA
The DNA here is from genome assembly GCA_009363875.1 of Mikania micrantha. Taxonomy (NCBI): domain Eukaryota; kingdom Viridiplantae; phylum Streptophyta; class Magnoliopsida; order Asterales; family Asteraceae; genus Mikania; species Mikania micrantha. The sequence goes on along the minus strand of CM018696.1, from coordinate 12,479,931 downwards.
ATCTAATCCAGAATTCTTGCCTGTTGTAACAGCAGAAGCAAATGATGAAAGTGTAATTCTACCGTCTCCAGCTTTGGCCAGTATACGTTCATCCCGTAAAGATATCGCGCGTTCCTCTGCCTTTTCTCGTGCAATTTCCAGTGAGTCAACCACCTCAAATTCATCACCAGCACATGGAACATTGTTTAATCCGATCACCTGTAAAGTATACATTTTTTGCATGAAACGTGTTTGGACTAAAAAGGGTCATTTTTTATAAATAAAAAGAAAATTGAGTTGAAACGCTTCATTTTCTGAATTTTAAAAAGGTCAAATGGATTTGGGTTGAAACAGGCATATTCTGAATTTTTAAACAGGATGAATGGATTCAGGTCGGAACATATCGTTATCTAGCAGGTCAAATGGGTTCAGATTGAAACAGGTCAGTTTTTGTATGGGTCATAATGGACAAGAACCATATAGTCAGAGCTAAATTTTACCTGTACTGGTATTGATGGTCCAGCATCATCAACTCGCTTTCCACCATCATCAAATAGAGCTCGGACCTGAGAATTTTAAATAAAGGATGTTTTAAGCCATCAAATAAGATGGATCTAATCAAAGTGCCAGCATTTTGATGTCAACATTTATTAAAAAAAATTAATCTTGGTTAATAATATAATGTTTTTACCAACCTTTCCAAAGGCTTCGCCACAGACAACTACATCTCCTTTTTTAAGTGTGCCATTTTGCACAATAAAAGTGGCTACAGGTCCTTTTGCTTTATCAAGACCTGCTTCGATTACGGTACCCTTTGCGTTTCTATCAGGATTAGCCTTCAATTCTTGCAGCTAATAATCAACAAAAAAGAACACAAAGTTATAATCTCAAACTAGTTGGATATACATTAATAAAATTAAACAAAGTTTACTTAAATCCCTTCAATGGAGAAGAAAATACTAAATCTTGAGCATATACTGCTTTAGTGACTTGTATTTCATGTCAATAAATTGCATACCATTCAAGATTTGTTACGTAACTCGAACATGTACTGAACTGATAAAAGGACACTAGGCCAAAGAGGTTGAAGCCTGAAGGTCACTTAACACTTAAAAGTGTATTTAAAACACACAAAACTTTCTAAACCATTTTACTCAAAGAATTATATTAATATGAAAAAAATGTAATTAATGTATACAAAAAAAAAATTTTAAATGGGCAAAAAGTATTTTCCGGACAATCCATACCTGTAGCAAAATTTGAAACTTTACCCCCCCCCCCCCCCCCCAAAGAAAAAGATAAAATAATAAAAATAATGCATTCATAATATAAGTTTACCTCTGCAACAAGCATGGTGGTTTCTAACAAATCATCAACGTTCTTGCCAGTAAGAGCACTGATCTGTAACAGGAGTTCTATTTTGATTTACAACTACGTGAATCATATAAAGGATACTAATATTATAATAAAAAGTAAGGTGTCATGCCCTGCACCTGAACCATAGGTACATCACCACCCCAGTCTTCTGGTTGACAACCATTCGAAGAAAGCTCTTGCATAACTTGCATTACTCGATCGGAAGCTCCCTCCTTATCTATCTACATTTATCAAAGAAACAAATGTAAAAATAATCAAAATATGCAACCAACATTTCAAGTGGGATGATTTAATTTCACTTGGTTTACCTTGTTAATGGCAATAACTATTGGGACACCGGCTGATTTGGCATGGGCTATGGCTTCAATTGTTTGAGGACGTATCCCATCATCTGCAGCAACTACAATAATTGCAATATCTGTAACCCTAGCTCCACGAGCTCTCATTGAACCAAAAGCCTGTAGTTTTTTGAGTCTCAAGTCAAGTTATAAAACATGGCAGAAAAGGACAATGTTTTAAGTTGATTTTATACACCATTAACACATAAACTGTCCAACATAACGTGTTCAACAGATCAAATGACAGTTTTTCAACAAGTCATAAAAAGTTAAGGGAAATAACCAATGCAAAAGGAAAAAAATTAAGGGACTGGATTACTTAAAGTAAAATGTTGATTGGCTTTATCCTAAATTATGCCTATCTTAAACAAATACAGTTTTTATTATCTCACAAATTTAAAAGATGAACATGAAAATGTTCATGGGTCGGCGGTCGTACCAACCTGACCCGCATAAAAGAAGCACATGTTTTGAAATGTACCAAATCTGTAAGAATTCAATGAATTTACCTCATGTCCAGGAGTGTCAAGAAAAACACACGGTCGCATTATACCATCAATAGGCACTTGAACCTTATATGCCCCAATTCCTTGTGTGATCCCTCCAGCTTCAGAAGCTGCCACCTGTTTAAAATAGAGAGCGAAACTTCAATCTCCAACTAAAATCCAATTTAGAATACATGTTAAATGTCATGTTGTCTTCATTCTATAGTCAAAAAGCTAATTAAAATTACATCAAGAAATAACTTTTAATCATAAAGAAATCAATTAATTGTGAATGAAATGAAGCATAGGTACCAACCTTGCTTTTCCTGATATAATCCAAAAGTGTTGTCTGTCAAACAAAAATAACAAAAAACATAGAAATAATATGAGCACAAGGTAATCTTTAAACAGACTTAAAGCACTAACTTTTGGTAAAAATGCTTACTTTTCCGTGATCAACATGACCCATAATAGTGAGAACAGGGGGTCGATCTCGCAAATTATCAAGATCTTCTTCATCTAAAATTTCTTTCTTTTTTGCCATTTCCTCTATTTTAGCTGGACCCACATCAATAACTTCCACATCATACTCCCTACAAACCATTTTAACCATCTCTTTATCCAATTTTTGCACCCCGTCAGGCTTAATACCCTTTGCATAAAGATGGCCAAGAATTTCACCTTCACTAACCGCTAGGTTATAAGCTAATTCATCAATTAACATACCTTCTTCATCAACTTCCAAGAGTTCAACCTTAACCGGTTCAGCCTCCCGGGCTAACCGCATTCTAACTGCTTTCCTACTAGCTTTACTCCATTTTCTACCCTTTTTTGCACCCGGGATTGAGACATTAAGCTCTGATGTCTCATCGTCATGAATTTCATCATCGTCTTCTTTAACTTTGGGCCTACGGGCCGCCGGTGCGCCACTTTTCTTTCTGAAATCATCCTTAAACTTCCCAGGAGCTGGAATCTTTCCTGGTTTAGGTGGTGCTAAAACAGCTTGAGCGATCAATGGATCAACAGCAGGTCTTTTAGATGCAAATTTATCAACCAAAATCGGCCCACTTCTTTCTTTTGTTTTTGTACCAGAATCATTTTCATCAGTAACAGCAGGCTTTGGGGCAGCCCCTAAATCTTTCAAGATGGGCGGTCTTTTTACAGGTGGAGTTGCAGATGGTTTTGATTGCAATTGTGGTTGAACTCTTTGAGGTGGCTGAGGTGGTCTCAGTGAAGCAACCGGCTGACTTTCAACACTCTTGGTTTCCTCAAATTTTGACTTCTCATTTGGGATTTTCTCGGTCTTTGTAGCTTCTCCCACAACTTTCTCTACAGTTGCAATCGGATTCCCCTTTCTCCACACACTTTTAAGAGTTTTAGCTTTCCCAGCAGGAGTTGAATCAGCACGATTGCCATTGTTTGTGTTTGGTGGTGATGATGGTTTTTTATTTGGGATTTCTGTGTTCTTGTTTGTTTCTAATTTCTCAGCTTTCTCTAACACCTCACCCAATGATTCAATCACTTTATTTCTCTCTTCTTGTTCACCTAGCTTAGATGAATCCCACCCAGAATTACCCGAGCCAGAACCCTGTTGTGTCTTAGTTTCAGGTGGTTTCAAAACAGGCCTTCTAGCTGGCTTAAGTAAGAGATCAGCAGCATCCTCATCGCTACTTTTATTAGTGGCCGAAGTCCCTTGATCAGCTATAAAACTAGTAGTCACAGAATATTTACAAATTGAAACATACCTCCACCTTTTCCCAACCAATAAGTTATGAACACCACAAGAACTACTGGGAAAATAAACTCTCCTAATCGATGCACGAGAGCCTTCTAATTGACCAGAAGAACAAGTGCAGGTACTCCCCAATCCCACTAAGGAAGCAAAAGAAGCCATAACTGATAATTGCAGTCTATACACACGCCAACATTACTTTCTCATCCACAGAAACAATTCATCAAACACCTTACCTGCGATGATATAATACCACTCTCCTTATACCAATTTCACTACAATTGAGGCCCAAATTACACAAATGAGTCACAATTCGAAATCGAAACAACAGGGTTTCGATTTCGAGTTCAGTTTGAGCCCCAAATTACTAAAAAATACCCAGAATTCAGTAAAAGATACGATATTTCGTAAGAAAATTGATAACCCACAAGAGAAGATAATCTTTACCTCTGAAAAATAGGGGTTTTTTCTGTTCTTGGTGGATTAATTGGATATAGCTAGCAGATGTGTGTGGTTGTAGATGAAATGCGAGTGGGGATGAAACCAAGAGTCTTGGTGTGTGTGTGGCTGATTCTATGCCTCTTATCGAATGATCACAATCCTTGTGTCTGATAAGGTTCAAGATTTCCTTTGTTGTCACTCGATAAAAAAAATACGAATTTCTTCCCCTAAATAAAAGATTTTGTGGTTGTTAAAGGGGGAATGTGAGATTAAGAGTTGTCGTTTTAAAATTTTTTTTTTTTAATTTCTATATACTTACAATTTGAAACGTTTTTTTTTATACACAAAGAAAAACCACCACTTATTCTTTGTTTTTCTTCCTTTTTTTTGAACAGCTAACGAGCGCTCAATCTAAAGCCCAGGTGTTGGCGGGCGCTGAATCGAGCAAATCCACTTGCTCATCAGGAGGAAACCCACTATATGGTAAAACCCCCTACTGACCGCTTTGGTCGTGATTTGAACTCATGACCTCACAAAGCTTAAGCTTTATGAGAATCATGAAGTGTCAGTTAAGCTACAAGCTTATTTGATTAAATTACTGATATGGTTCATGTAGTTTGCTAGTATTTCTTATGGTTCTAAACTTTAGACATTTGTAACATATATAATCCTTACGTCATCAAATTATCATCACATACTTGATCAAATTACTTTCGCATAAGAACTATATGTGTTACAAATGTTTAAAGTTTGGTAATTGAGAAAACCTAGTGACCAAGACTGAAATATTAGCAAACCACATATACCATCTCAGTACTTTACTCTTATATTTTTTCAAATCACCAACTTTTTTGTATGCATAGTTTTATACATGTGCTATACATTTGCGTACATGTGTTATACACTTGTATATGTATTAAATTAAATAGGTGTAAATCAAGCATATATCACTTATATTTCGACAATTCCTTTGTTATGTCATACACGTTATGGGTATTCAAGATATCCGAAACTCGAAAAAATTCGAAATCCGAATCGTATCCGAAACCCGAAAAAACCTTATCCGAAATCTATTTCTGGTTTTTCGGGTCAGATAATATGATTTTAGATTCGGGTCGGGTTTCGGATATACAAAAACTAGTTTTTCGGGTCGGATATCCGAAAAACCTGGAGAAAACATGTTTATTCGGGTTATTCGGATGCATGAATTCTGGTTTTTCGGGTCGAATAATATATTTTGAATTTGGGGTTAGGTCGGGTTTCGGAATAGACCAAAAAATTTTCCGAACCCGAATAACTCGTTATCCGACCCGATGAACACCATTACACGTAAAGAGTAAACCTTGAAAATTAGTAGCTGTTCGTGAATTGTGATTGTATTTCAAAAAATATTGAGTTGAAACTTTTTTTGTTTAAATAAAGAAACTAGTAAACGTAAGCTCATTTTATTGGCAACTCATTTTGATTCAAAGAAATTGATACTTTATTAAAACCATTTGTTTCGAATTGAAAGCATTATGCTTGAATCATGTTTGACAAACCATTTATTTAACCCACTTGTTTTGCTAGACACATTAAATTTGGTAATACAAATTAAGAATAAGCAAATTTTGGAATACTTATACATCTCTAAGGATATCATTGGTAAGATAAGTTTTTATAAAAGTCATATTAATGTTAAAGATGTTTAAAATAGCTCAGAGATTAAAGGGTGGACTCAAATCTTTTTAGAGATTTAAAACGAGTTTCTAAGTTTGAGTCTTTGTGTAAAGAATTTTTATTTTGTTTTTGATCTATACGTGGGATAATATAATAAATACAATGTATATTGTATGTTATTTTAACTACTATTTTTCTTTGAAATTATTTAGGTTTAATATTGATACAAACAATTCAAATGACAAAATTGGCCTATATAATTATAAGTGTTGAAGTTTGGTTTTGTTTATCAAAATTGATCAAACTAATTAAATAAAAATAAAAAATTAGGGTAATAAGCGTGAATGAGGACATTGATTGCGACGTAGCTCCTTGTGTCCAAACAAGATGGTGTAAGCAGAGAGCAGCTAAGAGCATCCTATTTGAGAAGAGGTTCCCACAAAAACTAAAAGAAAAATTATATGCAGCTGCAGTACGGTCGACTATGTTGTACGAAATCGATTATTGTTCGATCAAGAAAATTAGAGAGAGAAAGTTGGACACAACGGATATAAGGATGTTGAGATGGATGTGTGGACATACAATGCTTGACCAGATAAAGAACGAAGTCTTTCAGGAAAGACCGGGGATAACATGCATCTCAACTAAGTTAAGGGAATAAAGATTAAGATGGTTCAAACATGTATAAAAAAATTGATGACATCACCATTACGACGGTAGAGACTCTCATTGTGATGGGGAAGAGGAGCACGGGGTAGATCAAGACTAACATGGGATGAGTATATTAGGCTTATGATTGTGCTTAGAAGTTTTTTTTATGTGATTGGAGGGCCTCTCGTATGTCTTATTTGGATTTTTATGGTGTCTCTACGTGCCTACATACATATTTATATTTATCTTGCTAAAAGATGAAAAATAAAATGAAATAAAATAAAAAATATAAATGAATTGATGGTATAATCGAGCCAGATTTCTCTCCAGAAGTAGGGGTGTTCAAAAAAATCCGTATCCGAATCCGAATCCGAAATATCCGAAAATCCGAATCCGAAATATCCGAAAAAATCGGATATCCGGAATTTCGGATATCCGAAAGTTCGGATATCCGAAATTTCGGATTCGGATTCGGATACCTATTTTGAAAATTTTCGGATAGTTCGGATATCCGATATCCGAAATAGTTTTTTATTTCGGATATTTTTTCGGATATTCGGATATTTTTTTCGGATATTTTTTCGGATATCCGGATATTTTTCGGATATTTTTCGGATATCCGGATATTTTTCGGATATTTTTCGGATATCCGGATAATTTTCGGATATTTGGATATCCGAAATATATATTTTTAAATTTTTTTTATTTTTTTTTTCTGATTTCGGATATCCGAACGGATATCCGAATCCGAATCCGAAATTTCGGATATCCGAACTTCGGATATCCGAAATTTCGGATTCGGATTCGGATAGTGAAAATCACTATCCGAAATTTTCGGATATCCGAAGTTCGGATATCCGAAACTTCGGATATCCGGAAATGAACACCCCTATCCAGAAGTAGTCTCTTTATTGGAAAAAGGATAAGGATTGTTTTCGTCCTACCCCTTTCAAACCATACTGAATAGTGAAAATTGTTAGATATGTTTGTTTGTTTGTATATCCTATAGTCTTAAACTTTACCCACAAGTGGGTGCATTGGTGGTTGTTTTGTAGGTTGTGTCTGACAAACAAACAAACTTATCAAACATATTCTCACTCTTCAGTAGGGTATAGGAGGAAAGATGATGACCAACCTTACCCCTAATCCCAGTTGTGATAAAGAGACTGCTTCTAAAGAGTTTTTAGCTCAAAGTTTTCATTTGGAGTTAATCATCCCAACACTTTTAACGTTATTTTCACAAAATAAGTATAATAACGTTAAAATTAGTGCAATTTTACTTTTGCCTCTTGAGGACCCGCACATTTACATTATATGTGTGCACCGCAAATTTTGTAGGTTGTGTCTATTAACAAGAAATGTGAGAATGATTGTCAAATAGTAAATGATGTCTGATAGATAAAAAAAATCTGGTCACAACATCAGTGAATGAATCTTGTCATGTGTAGGAAATACAATTATTTGATTGTAGTGTATAAAAAGAACCTGAATTGGAGCTTCCTACTACTTTGTTTTCCACACGCATCTTTCGACATGCTTTATAGGCGAATCTTAAGTTTCACAAGTTTTTGGGGTTTTGTTGATTCAATGTTGCTACTATGTCACATGACTACATGTTTTGATTTGCCATCTATTCCACCAGATAAATTTAATTGGGGAGCGTTATTTAGACACCATCTATGGATCAGTTAACACCACCTAATCCCATACAGGTCGTATGACCCTATACGGGTCGTATGGGTGTCGGATTTTTTCAAAATTTGTCAGATTTTGTCTAACGGTTGAAAAAACATATGGGGGCCGTATGGCCCTATACTACCCGTATAGTAATAAAAAGTTTTTATTATTTCCAAAGGAGTTACCGAAGTGACATGCTCTATTAAATTATAAAATAATATCTATTAAATTTATCCATCTTTTTTTAACAGCAATTAAGTTTACCTATTATTCACGATAATCAATAAGTATATAGATCTAATTATGACTTGGCGAAAAGATGTGCAAGTAAATGAGCAGACCTAACCTATTTTAGGATTATGATTAAGTCACTTTCTCTTTCTATATTTTTAGTTTGAAAAGTCACTTTCTCTTCCCATCACCGTCCAATCGTTGAAAAAATCTGAAAAACACACATGCCCTCTCTGTTTCTATTTGATGAAGACAAAGATGAAAACTGTTAGCAATAAAATACGGGCCGTATGGATGGGGTCGCAAGACCATGGCAGACCAGTGATGTGTCAACTTTTGTCGGGATTAAAATATCCATACGACCCGTATAAGCCAATACGAGTCGTACGGATGAGGTTCAAAGAATTAGCCTGGCGTCTGCCTAACAGATCCCATTTAATTACAAATGAACAGCCACCTAGTCGTTCTACACTTAGGTAAATATGTTCACTGTTTACCATATGTAACTTATAAATATCAAACACTCTCTCGTATTTTCCAATCAATTCAAACTCACAACTCTTTATAATTTTTTGGTGTCAAAGTGTCACACCCCGAGCCGGCGGGACGGATCGAATTCCCCGCCGGGCGGAAGGTTCTCGGAGCGCGATATCGTGTGTGATAATCGTGATGATCAGATTGTTTACATAGCATCAATGTTAAGAATAACTAAAGCACAATAAGCATTTAAACTAAGATTACAAAGTTAAATTACAATATCAATGTTCAGTAATTTAACCCGGTAAACCTATCAAAAGAATCAAATGTTTTCTATCTTGTAACTGTACAAGACATCCAAAAGTGATTCGTATTAATAACAAAATATGTGCTTCCAAAAGTCAACTAGGTCCTCTATCTGGGCAGCCTAGTATACAATCCAAAAGCTTTTAGCCTAAACTTGTGCATCACCTGAGAAAGCATGTAAGAAAAACAAAGTCAACACAATGGTTGGTGACTTCATATAGTTTTAGCATTTGAAATTAGCGTTTGCAAACCTTTTCGGTAAAACCGTAATCTCATTAACATCACCTGTCTCATCCAGCTCGGTATGCTTATATATAGGGCATACCCTTGAGTCGAGCCTACAACCCGCCCAGACGCCGTCCCACCACATACTAAGCTACATAGGACATTGCTGTTAATGATAATTAAGCATTTTACCTACCATCCAATCCCATTCCCATCATAGCTTTAGCATTTTGTTTGTAAGTTTCAACACGCATACAATAGCATCTGCAAGTCTAGCTTTGAGAGTTACCGTTATGGACAAATGAATACCCTAAGGAATCCAGTATCAATCCATATCGGATTTAAATGTGATCAGCGACATCGGTGTTTTGATAAAGGATTTCTAAGATGACACAAATTCAACTAAAGAAAACCAAAATCATCCTAGTCACGTATCACAAGCATAAGTGGACATTGAGGAATCCCTGTATGGCAAGCACTGAGAGACCAACAGTTGGTTCCTTTAGTCCGGACTATGAAGGTCACCCTATGGCAAGCACTGAGAGACCGACGGTCTGATCCTTCAAGTCCCGACTATGGTAAACACCCTATGGCAAGCACTGAGAGACCAAAACAGTATGTTCTACCATAACCAATAGTTTTAGCATACAAGTTTATAGCATTCAAATAGCATAGCGTTTACGTATCTTGTACACAAGTACTAGCTTCACAACCGGTAAGGCAAGCACTGAGAGGCCAAACCGTTGTTTTAGCATGGCAATCATATACAGCATACAAGTTTATAGCATTCTGAGCATTTCAATCATTTAGTATATATGTATGTAGCATTAGCATAGAATCACTAGCATTTAGCGTTAGCATTAGCATAAAGTATTAGCATTTAGCTTTAGCATTAGCATGTAGCATTTGGCATTATCCCATAACATTAGCATTATCGTCTAGCATTTACCCGTAGCATTAACATTAGCATCTAGCATTTACCCGTAGCATTATCATTAGCATCTAGCATTTACTTGTAGCATTAGCATTAGCATCTAGCATTTACTCGTAACATTAGCATTAGCTTAAAGTATTTAGCATATAGCATTTAACACTAAACCATCGTATTAGCATTTAGTTTAAAGCCTTAGCTTTTAGCTTTTAGAATAAGTGTAATACGCATAAGCATTTGTATTAGCATTTTGATTGAGTATAAAAACATCTATGCATCAGTTATACATTGGTTTAAAAGATGTAACATGCTTCTCAGTCCCGAAGTAAAACTCAAAATAGTTTGAAAAGGGACAATGAACTCACATTATAGTTGTTGTATTTGACTTAGCCTAAAACAAGAATGCACTCGCGCTCTTTGTTGTATTCGTTGTGGTGTTCACGATCCTGTATTGAACATTGTTTGCAACTTGTAAGTATGAGTTGTAGAATTTCGTGTGTGTGTGTATGTGTTAGCCATAAAGTTGGCTAACATTGATTGGTCTTGATCATCATTCGGTCCTGTTTACTTGTTATTGTGTTTTGCTAACCCTTAGCCCAACCCAACTAAGTTAAGTTTAGTAAGCTTGGTTATTTGGGGTTATGTTCAACTTGTTTTAATGTTCTAAGACTTAGGTTAATTTATTAATCCTTAACCCAATTGAATTAAAGTTTACACACTTTTTTATTGACTTTATATTCAACTTTATTTTAACTTGTTATGGTGTGTCACTATTTTAATAAAACATAGTGTCTTAGATTTTATGAGACCCTTGCATTCTCAAATCACCACTTTTGTAATAACATTTCATGTATGGTTATCATCACAAATGTATTTGTTTATTTTAATCTCAATTGGGTCGGTTGACATGTGATCCTTATATATGTGTATGGACCCAACGATTGGGCTGCGTAAATTACATGGGCCAAGACAGTATGTTGGGCCGAATGTAGGTGGTCATATGTGGTCCAACTAGTGAGCTGGGCCCAATCAGAATTTCTGGGCCGAAATCAGTGAGTATGGGCTGCATAACTGGGCCAATTAAGTCATGGTGGACTGAACAAGTAGCCATGGTCCAAACTGGGCCTAATCAATCTTTTGGGCCTAATTGTGAGCATATGGCCGAAACAATTTGTCTGGGCCGTTAAGTAGCCTTTGGCCAAATTAGTGGGTTTGAGGTTAGTGTTGGGCCGCATGGCTGGGCCAAGCAGTCCTCTAAGCCCACCGGATGAAGATGGTTGCATGGTGATGGCCGAAGATGCTGGTGTTCAAAAGAGAGTGGGTATGGCCGAATGAGGCATGGTGATTCGGCCGGATCTGTGGAGTCCGAATGACTTAGTCTGGCGAATGGGTGCCTGGTGGTTCGGGCGAATGAGTGGTCGAATGGATAGGCCGAATAAGGGTGCTGGCGACCGAGAGAGTGCCGAGAGAATGAGGGCCCTTCGGCCATGGCTCTTTCAGCTGTGTCTCATTCGGTGGTCTGTGTGGCGGCCGAGTCTCGAGCACCATCTCCAGATCTGACCAGGTTTGAGGGGGTTATGTGGGTGAGGTCTTTTTCGAAGTCATAGGGTTCGAATGTGAAAGTTGTTTGGCCGCTAGAGTGAGTGGGGCGACTAAGGGTTAAGAAACCCTAATTTCTGAGATGTTCTAGCTTCATTACCTCAACTTCAGGTGGATTTGGCTTTAGATCGGCTGTACTTTCAGGTAGAGGGGATCAAGATCTTCGTTTAGGCTCAAGAACTACTTAATTTCATTGAGATTTGAGGGAGATATGGTGATTTCAAGTTTGAAATCTAGGGAGGGAATGAAAACCGGGATTAGGGTTTTTAGAGAGAGATGGAGATGAGAAAAATGAGTTGGTTGAACTCATTTAGGGTATTTATACCCGAGTGAGTTCGGGTTCGTTTTTGTTGCTCGGTTCACGGTTTCGTTGCGTTTCCGGAACGTTACGCGCGTATGTAGTAAATAAAATAAAAAGGAGTTTTTTTTAAATGTTTGGAAGGTGGTTATTTCTAGTAAATATTTTAATATCATTGTTCTTGAATTATTTATCAAAGTTTATTATTTTTACGCGTTTCGTTAATTCTTTCGCGAATTTTACGTATTTATTTAAGAGAGATTCTTTTAAATTTTTTCTGATGAGTTTCAAAATTGTAAAAAAGGAAATGTTATATTTCCTTAAATTTATTATCGTTCGTATCGTTTTCGTTTCGTCAGAACGCGTCACCATTGCGCGTATTCGTTCGAATCGTCATTCCAACGAACACGACGATGGTTTGGCTTTCTGATTCTTGTTTTCTACTTTTTAGTCATTATTTCAGAACGTTAAACTCTCAGAATCATTCGTACAGATCGTCACCTATACGAATAATTCGTCTGTTTAGCATTCCATAACAACAACCGTTATGGTTTCGTTTTGTTTAACCTCACCTACGTTTATACATAATAGCATCAAATCAAGTATCTGTGTTTCAATTCTGTGTTGTCTGATACGTTTCTGACTGTGAAACCCTAAGGTTTTAATCAGATTTCAGACAATCGCATAATAGTCTAGTCTCATGCCTTAAGTGTAATAGCATAGACATAGTTTCTCGAAATGTGTACCTGAGTTACTGTGCAAGTTACTGTAGCGATCACTGTTCCGGCAACGTGTCCGGCACTGATGTTACACAAAGCGTCTAAATTTGAGTTCTCGTGACTTTACGTAACCATAATCACATTTAAGTCATATCTTTATAAATACTCATGTTTTGCTCATTTTACATGATCGTGTGACTAACATGTAACCATTTTCACATCCTAGGGTAATTGCTAAATTCATTAATTCATCAACACACACGATCATTTGAAAAACGGGTATGGTTAAACTTATATAAAAGTAACAAGTATGCAAAGACACATTATACATGTTCTGTCACAGGTACATCACATTTTGATGTATACTCGTTCTGAATCAACATCATCAAAATTAGACTAAAAGTTATAGAATTTGATGAAACAAAGGAAATCGAGAGAAATTGAAAGACAAAAAACGAATAACATGCGTTAGTTTATATAATAAGTTTTGAAACAATCTTACATCGTTTCAAATAATTAGCTCACGAATCAAGAAATATTATGTTACATCAAATAATTTTAACATATATCAAGAAATATCACGTTTTCAACATAATTCACATGCATATAAAAGAATCTTATTAAAAATATAGTAATTGAAATTAAAAAAAAAAGTAAGCATACAACATACTACAAATTATTACTATGTGTACATTTAGAACTATTAGTGGGTCAAAGTGAAGAGTAATAATATTATAATATTAATAGCTGCTTCTCGCTTCAGTCATAACTGCTTCAAAAATTACTGCAAGAAACTGCTACAAAAAATAATGGCTTCTTCAGATGGTGCATTTTTTAAACCGAATGGTATTACATTCCATTCAAAATGTCAGAATGGAACATTAAAGCCAGTTTTATATTTATCCTTTTCAACTATTTGTATCTGCCAAAATTCAGATTTCATAGCACATTTTGAAAATATTTTAGCGTCATATATCTTTTTTAATAAATCTCTTCTGTTTGGTATATACTATCTTATCCATTCTAAATCTTTATTCAGTGGTTTATAATTTATTACTAGTCTCGGAGATCCTCTTTTTATTTCAGCACTATTATTGACATATAATGCAGAACATGACCATGATGATTTAGAGGGTCTAATTAATTTTTTATTTAATAATTATTTTATTTCTTTTTTACAATGTTCTTCAAATTCTTGATTCATATGAATTGATTTAGATTTTGTGGGTATATCTCTCTCACTAAAGTTTTTAATATAAGGTAAATTTACTATATGTTGTTTTATTTGCTAGAAGGCGTTAGGAATATCTGAACAAATGATATTTTTAAATTTATTTTCAACATTTTTCATTTTTGTAATAATTATATTGTCTTTTAATTGATTTTTTATTCTTACATTATTTATTTCATTGACTAAAAATTCTTTTTTTCCTTCTAAATTTAACATATTTATTTGCTTAGTCATTACTGTTTCAATAAATTCAAAAGTAATTCTTTTATCTAATATTTTAATAGTAATTCCTTTATTATCAATAGTAAATGGATATAATTGTGTGATAAAAGGTATTCCTAAAATAATTCGAGAAATTAAATTTTTTTTACTAATATTAATTGTGTTTTACAACAATAATTTTCTTTACATATATGAACATTTGATAACTAATAATTTATTAAAAGTCTTGATCCAGTTGTTGTTGATAATCTAATAGAAGTTTTTTCATAATATTTTGTAGGTATAATTCATTATTGAATACAATTCATATCAGCTCCTCTATCAATTAAAATTATTAAAGATATTCTAAAATCATTGTTAACTACTATATTTAATTTTGTATATCATTTTTGATAATTTAATTCTTTCAGAATATTAATATTTTTGGTTTCTTCATTTCTAATAATTTATTTTCATTTTTCTATATTTCTTATTTGCATCTTAATTATATTAATATATTGTTTTATACTCTTTATTTCTTCTTGTAATTCTTGTATAGTTATTGGTCTTTCGTTTTTGTGAAATTTTTTAAAAATGTTTTCTAGATTACATATATTTGTTTCTTCATTTTTTATAGGTTTTTCTTTATATTTTTATTTTAATTGATTTAAATAAATTTGCTTAATTTCTTTGTCATCAATATTTTCTAATAATTATAATAGAATTTTGGTTCATCATTTATCATATTTATTGTATCATTTATATTACATACACAAGGGCCAATAAATTCGCATTCCTGAGAATCATATTCACTGCTAGTATTATCAATATAATTTAAATCATCACTATTATAATCAGATATATCTTCTTCACTGGTATTATTATTAATTAGTATCTTATTAATTTTCTCTTTTAATTCTTCTGAAATATTTAATTCATTACCTTTTTCTTAGTATAATGTATAACAAATAATAATATCTTGTTTTCTATATGAATGTTTTTTTTTCTTATTTTTTGCTTTATTGAATTTTTGTTTATCTTCCTTGTATTTATTATGTAATTTCTTATTAAATTTTCTTTTTGTCAAATTATTTCTTTTTTTTTTTTGGTTTTTATAGTAATTTAATATTTTCAAATCCATATTGTTGACAAAAATTTCCTAATTCATTTCTTCCTTAAATCCCATCCTTTTTCATTTTTTGTTTTAATTTCAAATCATTAAATATTGTTAATCCTTTCTGATTTATATACTTTATAATTTGTGCATACGTTAATTCTTTATATGGTATATTATTATTATGATCTTTCTTAATTTTTTCTCTTATTTTTTCAGCAAATAATTTTGGTAATCCTGCAATAAACCTTTCTTTTCAATAAGCTTCTCTACAATCTTCTATCGTCAAAACTTTATATATAAATACATCTTTATATCATCTGAAGTCTTGTAGTTTTCTACATGTTAAATTTAATAATATTAATGAATTTCGTTTTTGATAATCCGAGGGATTTCCTATAAAACTCTTTATTATAGCATATATTAAAGTATTGATGATATCTGATTCTTGTGTTGGAATTTGTATGTTATTTTCAATTTTTATTATAGTTTTTTTTGCAATAATAATTGTTTGTTTATCTTCTTCTGTAATATAATGATCCCACCATTATCTAAGAATGCCAGTAAAACCAGCAACGATCATATTGAGAATTTGTGGTTCTGTATTTCCTACAGACTTATAAGCATTTGCTGCCATAGTCATTTATTGTAAGAGATTTAGAATTTGAAATTCTGTTTGTCAATCTATATTCCATTATATAAAGAATTTCCATCATAGCTTGAAAAAGATAAATTAGATCTTTCTTCATATTGTAGATCTGGAGGTGTTGGTCTAGAATACCAATTCCTTATTTCTGATTTTGGAGTATAGGTATTAAAATTATTTCCTTTTAATTTATTTATAGTGTTATTAAATTGATCTTCTATTTCAGTACAATTATCTGAATATTCTTCTTCATTTATTGTATTTGTATTTAGTTTGGATATTTTTCTTATATATTTTTTAACATATTTTGTGAATTGTTTAAAGTTATGGGAGTGTTTATATTAAGTGGTTTAAATATTGGAGTTTCTATTATTGTGTTTGAAGTACTTACTTTATTACTTTCAATATTATATATTTTTTATTTTTTCTAATTGTTCTCCTATAGTATTTAATTTTTCATTTGTATAATTATTTTGAAAAATTATTGTATTAAAGGCTTTGTTAGTATCTTCATTTGTTTTTGCTAAAGGGGTTGCAATTCTTCCTCATTTTTTATTATTTTTGTGTTTTTATGTGGTGGATGAATACTTATTAACTCTTCTTTAGTAGTTATATTAATATAGGTTTTAGTAATATTGGTATTAACGGATATTTGCTCATTTCTTGGGTAAATAATATTATTTTCTATACAATATATTGGGAACCATGTGAAGAAAGTAATATTTTCTTTATGTTTAAGCATATAGAGTTGCCAATCAGCCCAATGTATAAATCTGCTATCTTCATTAAAAAATTTATAATACCATTTTAAATTTTCTTTATTATATTCTTTTAACATTTCTTCTTTTAAATAATCCATCATAATTTTAAATTTATAACTCATTTTAACAAGTGCACTTTGAAATTTCTTTTGTAACTATATTTTTAAGCTTTCATTGTTGTTATAATTCTTCTAGCAAATATTGGTGATAGTTTGTCAGATATAGTAATAATGTTGCTTCTTCTCTTATATTATTGCTAATATAATCATTATTAAAGTATTTATTAAAATTTTCTAGTTTCATTTGTAGATATTTTATTCGTTTAAAACATGATTTTAACATAGGTATTCTCCAATTTCTTCTTATTTGAACTTTTCGTATCACTCATTATAATTCTTCATAATTTTCCATATCAGATTTAGTTGGTATGTATGTATTGTTATCATTAAAACTTTCTTTATATAAAGGTTTGGATATAAAATTAGAAAAATCTATTCCTGAGATTTTCATAGATTGTGCTCTTTTAAGATGATTTTCTTCTACAAAATTTGTATTGGTACTTGATATTGAATGCCTAGGAAAATCATTAATAAAAGTTATTTCTACAGATCCATCAAAATTTTCAATTATATTTGATGTCTGATTCTCTGTTTCTATAATTTTTAGGGGATTTATTTCTTGTAAATTCCATGATAATGATTGCGTAATTTCATTCCACTTTAATCTTTTCAGTGTTCTTATTTTGCTTCAAATAATATAGTTTCATTTATAGGAGATATTAATTTACTTTTGAGTCCTATAGTAGCAGTCATAGTTTTATAATAAACTCTATATATTGCTACTACATCATTGGTTTTTTCTTTAAATTCTAGATTTCTAGTTTTAATAGTTAAAGTTAAAGTATCTAAAATATTTGGATCAAATAATCCTATTGAAAAATTAGGATAGCAATTAAAATACTATTGGGCCTATTGGCCTGTCGAGACGTTTAAAGTCCAACAATACGTTTATAAATCTTAATTTGTCCAAATAAGTATATACTTGTTCAAATATTTAAAATATGCTATTTAGTATAAAATCTTTTGATTATAAATACCTCATTTTACTTAGTGGGCTAATTGGGCTACATAACGTGGTTTTTATCCATTTTAAATAAATAGTTTAAGCCCATACGTTTTAGAAATTATATTTTCATTATATATAGAATATATTAAGTGTAATATTCTGGTCTAAATAGTCCTTGGCTTGTATATATAAAAAAACCCCTTTTTACGAATTTCGTGTGTCGGTTATGTACGTAGTTTTGCATTTAAACAGTCTTTCGCATTTCCTATCATCCCAAATATTTTTATAACATTATTTTATATATTTTTACTTGTATATATTTTGTAATATTTCAAAAATAAGTTATAGTCCATGGCTATGCGATTTAATAATTCAAATGAGTCGGTTTCGTAACTAGTTTTGCGTAAAATATGTTGTTAGTCATTTTAATCCCCATAACTCATCAAAATATGATATTATATATTATTTATCATAAGTAAACTTACAAAATTTCCAGAATTTAAATATGCATGAAAATAAACCATTTTAGTAGCTTTTAACACGTCGGTTCGGTAATACAACGGTTTTAAGTTTAAACCATGTTAGGGATGTCTTATAAAACATATTTAAATTATTTTTAACATCATTTAAGATGTTTTTAAGTTCTGGGACGTTTGGGGTCATGCATGTATGGTTTATGTCGGTTTTGAGATTTTAACGCGTTATGTCCGTTTTTAACGTATAAGGCGTTGCGTGCATTAAGTTACTTTTTATTTTCAGATTCTTTTACTCATTTTAAGTTATATTACATGTTTTTAATATTTCCCTAGTGTTTATGGTGTTAAAACAAGTGTAACCTATATATGAGAAACTTAGGCAAACTTGGTCAAATATATACCGTTCTTTGTGTGACTTTGTAACGATTGATGCTCAAGTAAATGTAACAAGAGAGCTGCTGTATCCAGAGGTTTAGTGGGCTGTAGAAATGATCAAAAAGAGTATATTGGTTTTAGAAAGAGTGAAAGTGCAAAGGTGAAGGTTTTAGTGCATAAAAACCAAGTTTAGGCACATGCAACCATCATGCATGTGTGTTTTTCGACCAAGCTTTTATATCAACGATTTTTGTTAGTTAAAACATGTATTTTAATCCATTCAAAATAGGTTTTAGTCGTGGTTAACTAGAAGTTGAAGTAAAAATACATGGACGTTTGGTTTTGGATTCAAAAACTCATCTTTTTGTACGTGCAACGTTGTTGCATGCAAGAGTTTTGACCCAAGCATCAAAATCACGAAATTTTGAATGTTAAATGAATTTTATTTCCTGTTTAAAATCAATTCTTGATGATGGATTAGAAAGAGTAGATATTAAGGTGTAAAAACACGAAGAAAAGTGGGTTTTTGGACATGAAAAGGGTATGTGCTCACCTAGAACTTGTATGGACCGATTCCAACGTTTCTTTCTTGCTCCTTGACTGCTGAAACATGTCAAGTATGGCTGGAAATGGCTGAACTTGGCAGGGTTTTGTGATAGAGAAAGAAAGCTAGAGAGAAAGAGAGAGAGAGAGTTGGAGATTTCTTGCAAATGTTGAAAACAAAATGTGAAGTGGATGTGTGTGTGTATATGGATGAAAGAGAGATATATATACAGAGAGAGTGTGTATGTGTGTGTGATACGTATGGAAGGGAGAGAGAGATGTAAAATGTAGATAAGTTGAAGTGTTCATGTTGCACAAATGATGGCTTGGTCTTCCCAAGGATTTTATAAAGATATCTTGATATCTTTTAAAGATTTTTGCAAGATCATCATTGACAAGTGTTATATACTTGTTTAATATAAATATATGTAGAACAAAACTGGTATATACCGGGTATTATGGTGGTTAAATCTTGTACCGGGTAATTTTATTTATACGCGATTTTTAATCTAAGATTATCAAAATATTACAACTTACTAATTAATTAAATTTTTGTCAATAATATTAACTTTAGATAATATTCGGTTCATTGTGTCGGCTTTATCTAGATAAAACACATATATAGTCTGTTGTCTGGAGTTTTACCGGTCAACTCCAAAATTTGCAGTTTTTCTTGTTAATTCAACGTTTATATGCTATATAAATTTATCTACGAATATGTTTGTGTATTTTAATTTATTATTCTTTGTACGTCTTTATACGTGTTTTTAATTATTCCTCGTATCTTGATTAATAAAGTTTAAATTTGTTGTGAAGGAGTTTCAATATACAAGAATTATTTATATTTTATTTGACAAATACTGATATCAAATTATAAAGGTTTTTTGGGCCGAGTAAAGTAGTCAGTAAATCTAGCTTAACGTATAATGTAGGATCGTACAAAGTGTGAAAATGCGGTTGTTCCTCTTTTGCCCTTCCAGTTATATTTTATGATTGTTTTGTGGAGAAAATTGTACAAAGTGTGGACTACTAGATCTTATCCATTGATTAGGTTGATCAAAAGTCCATAATTCTTCCTCCGCTTTTCACGTTAAGAAACATTTGTATTTGATCCGGCTCCTATATATATATATATATATATATGAAAAAGTTTAACTTTTAACCTTAGATTAATGCATTTACTAAATAAGCACATCTTATTATTTTGAGGATCACATTAAAGTTGATGTAAGGGTTTACGTTTATTCTTCTTCTTTTAATTAATGTAAAAAGTGAATATTAGTTTGAGACTCACGTTAAAAAAGAATAAAATTTACACACTTACATCAATTTTAACATGAGTCGTAAACTAATAAGATGTAATTATTTAATTAACGAATTAAGGTAACGTTAACAATGTAACTCTTTAACGTGTATATACTACACACACAACACAAAGTCTACACGATGACGCACGATTCACGCGCCTAGGAGAGCTACAAAATATTGTAAGTCGGCTACGATCCATATTATGTAAAATAGCAGCAACATCAATTTCTGTGACCAGACAGGGTCAAACAATCAAGAAACTGTGTGTGTGTGTGTGTTTATGAGTACGTGAATCAATGAGGGAAGAAGGATTCAGCTCGTCTGGCGACCCGTTACTTTCCCCCAATTCTCCTCCTCCTATCGCTGCTGCTAGGTAAACCTAACCCTAATTTTGTGTTCATTTGTTTGAATTTCATGCACTCATAGCTGAATTGCCACATTCTTTCAAGGGGTTTTGATGTAAACACGCGTAACCAGCTACAATGTGCTGTTGAATTGCTTAATTGTTGATATCCCAAGTCTTGAATCATCGTTTTAAAATTAAAGATTTCGAAGATTTTGCGTCTTGTTGCCGGAATTGTTTAAATGTTGGTTGTGAATTTTGTTTTTGGATATGAATTTTAAGCATCTAGTTTGAGAATTTCTTAATCACGATTTATGGATCCAAAGCTTTGTAATTAATGTTGATTTTAGCGACCTAAGTAGATTTTTTTTTTGTTTCTACTGTTGGAACCCAATTACATGTAAACCCCGGGTCCCCCAATACCCGACTAACCGAGAGGAACAGGAAAGCATGGCCGCAGACAACCGGATCAGTGGCTTCCAAGTAAAATTGCTTTAAGTGTGGACTGAAGTTGATAACTCTAGATTGTCTCTTATATATGTCATGGTGTTTATCCAGGTCTTCAAGACCGCAACGTTTTTGAAATGTTTGACACATTTGGACATGTGATGTTAAGGCTAAAATTCAAATTTATGAAAGATATATTTGATTTTAATGATTTAAACAAAGCTTGGTTTGGAAAGGGCTAGGTGCCTGAGGCGTTTAGGCCCAAACTCGTGCTTCACTGTACGCGAGATGTTACTCAATGTATAACACAAAAGCTTTATTTACAATTTGAAGGCACATCTTGCTCATATGTTTTACTCATCAACCTTTTTATCGAGTTAAAATGTCATAATTTCTTCATCCATGTTTTACATATAAGCCTCATACAAAATCTAAGTTTGACCCAGAAGTAAACAAGGCGTTGCCTCAAGCCCTTGATGCTTTTTTAAAGCTAAGAAAAAACAATACCATTTTAGAGCAGCTATTCTAAAAAAGCAACATTTAATACCATCTCATATTTTTTTGGTCTATGAACTTCAGATTGTTGTATGAACCTGAGTATCTGATGCAAATCTTAGAATCTTATTCCATCTTTTTGGGTCTATTGAATTCAATGGAATAAATTAATAAATCATTTGTGACATTTTCTTGTTAGCTTATACAGTAAATGTACAAGTGTTAAGTTATTTACAATTTTTTCAGCTCTGCTGGAGCATCATCACCGGTCGTTGCCACCAATGCTGGCAGTACAGATTGGTTGGGTCATGGTCAGGGGTCGAAAGCTGCTTCACAGTCTCGAATTAGTTCACAGCCCGTGTGGATTTCATTGAGTACAAGTGCTGGTGGTTCAGCTCTTGGTTCATCCAAACCTTCATGTAGACCATGGGAAAGAGGTGATCTTCTAAGAAGATTATCCACATTCAGCCCTGCAAATTGGTTTGGAAAACCTAAGGTTCGAAAACCGGTTTGTTTAATGTTTAATTTTCTCGTCAATTTATGTTGGTTTCCTTTATCACCTTTTTTCGTGCAGGCTGCTAGTTCACTTTCCTGTGCTAGGAGAGGTTGGGTGAATGTAGATGTTGATGAAATTCAATGTGAGTCTTGTGGGGACACCTTGAAATATAATGCACAAGATTCATGGGCCTGTAAAGAAGGTGAGTGTTGATACAATTAATGTAAATTTGCTAGACCGGCATATATTAGTTTTATTCTTTATATAAATAGGTGAAAATGGTGAAGAATTTGCTAGCCAGCTGGATGAAAGGCATAATGCCACCTGTCCTTGGAGAGGAAACAGCTGTGCTGAAAGCTTGGTTCAGTTCCCGCCTACCCCACCGTCTTCTCTGATTTGTGGTTACAAGGACCGTTGTGATGGGCTAATTCAGTTTCCTTATTTACCTGTTGTGGCTAATTCGGCTATTGACCAAATGAAGCTTTCTAGAGGTCAAGAAATTAACCGACTTCTAGTCCACTCTTCTGCTTATTCGGCTGACATTATGTCTGATTCGGAAATTAGCATATATCTACGTGTAAGATTATACTGCATCACTAATATGTTCTTTTTGTTTGACGAATCTTTTTGGCAAATTGGATTTTAATAATCTAAGCTATGACTTGGTGGCTGATTAATAAATCCATACTAGCATTTTGACCCCTAATTATTTCACGTTTCACTTTTGTTGCCAAGGGCAATCCTAGTAGCATAATCATCAAAGAATTTACGCTTGATTTCCTTTATAATGATACTAATGAACAAAATGGGAAAACATACAAGCGAAATCCAGTAGAAATCAAGTGTAAATCAGTGCAAATCTTTGATGATTATGCTACTAGGATTTCCCTGCAACAAAAGTGAAAGTTGGGATTATCATTGGGCAAATTGCTAGTATGAATGAATTATTATACTTGGTTATAATTTGGTCTACGAAAATCCAATTTACAATCCTTTTATTAAGGATGATAACTTGTTTTGTTATTAGGCCCAGAAGTTGATAAGCTTATGTGGATGGGAGCCTAGGTGGCTTCCCAATGTTCAAGATTGTGAAGAGCATTCTGCTCAATCAGCGAGAAACGGTGGCTCATTCAGTCCAATTAAAGATCATGACCCGTTACAAGAGCGAGGCCCAAACAAGAAACTTTTCTCTAATTCAACCAAAAAAGGTTCTCAGGTCAGGTCAAAATTCGATTCTGGATCGCTGTTGTTGGATTGTAGCTTATGTGGTGCCACAGTGAGAATCTTGGAATTTGTTCGTGTCAATCTTCCTGCTCGTTTAGCTCCTAATATAGATGCTCCTGAAACAAGTAAAAAGATGGCAATCACCCGTGGAGTAAGTGCTGCTAGTGGCGTTAGCGGGTGGGTGGCTGCTGATGAGGCGGAAGAACATACAGAGGACATTGATGAAGCTGCAATGTCAAATGCCAGGATGGATTTAAATCTTACAATGGGAAGTGGGTTTTCCACTGGACATGGGCATAAAAGACCGATATCTGAACTATATCAAGATGGGAATTTAGGTAGGGATCTAGTCATCGGGCAGCCAGCTGGCAGTGAGGTTGGTGACCGTGCAGCATCATATGAATCCCGTGGGCCGACTACTTTCAAAAGGTTTGTTGATGAAGGTGGGTCCACTGTTGATAGACCACACGGGCTGATTCCCCAGGCGGACAGTGTTGAGGGTGTTGTCATTGACCGTGATGGTGATGAAGTCAATGACTGCAAGATGTCCCAGGGCCCATCTAAACGAGCCTGTGAGTCATATTCTGGTGCAGGTCCTAGTCGGACTTTGTATTTTGATATGGGCAGGTCTGGGCCTACAAGCCAAGGCCATGAACATGCAGCAAGGGCTTCTTCTGTTATTGCAATGGACACGATGTGTCATAGTGAAGATAACGATTCTATGGAAAGTGTTGAAAATCATCCAGGCTTTATCGATGAAGTCAACTACCCATCCACATCAGCAATCAACCCTGACCCGAATGAAACTTCAGATATGAACCATAGTATCCAGGCTCAACAAAGCACATGCCCTCCTGCGTTTTGGGTCACCAGTGAAATAGGTGTTAGCAGCACCAATGATGACGAAGTACTGAACACTGAAGCCGCCACGGTTTACAGGCGAGATGGTCCTAGCTTGGCGGTAAGTGGTGGTAGTGTTGGAATGGGTGCAAGTCATGAAGCTGAGATTCATGGTTTGATTCATAGGACAGAAAGTGTTGTAGGTGATATGGAACCCATTACTGGTGTGACTGAGAATCAAGGTCAAACTGGTGAATTTGTTCCTGAAGAAATACAACAAGAATATTCTGGAAGGGGGGATAGTGGGTCAAAGGTTGTTGGTTCGGTCAAAGGTGAATCTGTTGAGAGTGCTGAGAAGACTAGTGATTTGAATCTTTTGCCACATGAACAAAACTCTCACCCTTCTCTTTCTTGCAATGCGGTTGTATATTCAGGCCTTGAAGTATCAAAAGATGAAGTGATGCAGGCTCGCATGTCGTCTCCTAATGAAGAATGTGGGTACCCAAGTGATCCGCCTGCAAATGGATTAGGTATGTAAAAAACTTTATTAGAAAGTTAGATAACGGTTTAAGTGTTTATCATATAAAGATATAGTTTCATTTATACCAATTTCAACTGTCGGATAGTCGGATGTCTAAAATCCCCTTATTTTTCTAAAGACAAAAATTTTAATATATAACATGTTTACATGTCATCAAATGTACATTTTTGTCATTTGTCATGTTTTTTTTTTTAAATGAAATAAGATGCCTACTTTAGTAGCCTCCACATATAATAATCTAATACATAAATGCCTAGTTATGAAAGGACATATGCATTGTAAAATGGAGTACAAGTGTCTCAAATAAGGTTAGAAAAATACAATTTTAGTTTATACCATTCGTTTTGTTGCCACTTGTATGAAACCGACTATTTTACTCTCAATTAACCAGATAAACAATAAAAGCTAGTTATACAGATAATCTATATATATTATGTTTAATACTGCTGAATAATATCTTTTTTTTTTCTCTATTTTTATTTAGGGCCTCCAAATGGGGAGACCAAATTTGACGAACCTGTTGAGTTTGATCCAATTAAGCATCATAATTTTTTCTGCCCTTGGGTTAATGGTAATGTTGCTGCAGCTGGAGTTATTAACAGTAATAATGGTGCTAGTTCAAGTTCAAGTTCTAGTACTTTAGCTCTTTGTGGCTGGCAGTTAACTTTAGATGCTTTAGATGGCTTTCAAGGGCCTGAACAAAATCAAACCCTTGAATCTGAATCAGCTGCATCTCTGTACAAGGTATATCAACCCTTGATTTACCACAAAGATTACCTGAAACAATGAATTTAAATGAATACCATGAACTTATTTGTAATTATGATGATTATAAACAAGTTAGTAGTTTAAACTTGGTTTTAAAATAAAATAATATTTTTATGATTTTAATGGTGCATCCCCTAGGCCAAAGAGGAAAAGGTTTAATTTTTATGCATTTAAATTGATTGACAACATGTTTGCAGGATGATCATCAAGGTTCTGGTAAAAAACTCATGGCACGCCATTCTTTCAACAGAAGCCGTGGCCAAAATTGAAAGTAACAACTCATTGGTAATTTTTTATCAATTTTCTCAGCAATTTCCTTAATCAAAACAGGCAGCTTTATATTACTTTTAGGCCCAATTATTCGCCATATGATTATTTTTTCTCTCGTTATAGATAATCACCATGTTAAATATGATTACAATTTCATAATATGGTTTTAAACAAAGTGATTTATGAGGTTTTATACAGTAGTAATACACTTTGTGCTGCTTTTGATCTGTTTAACCTGTTTTTTTTTAAAAAAAAAATTATTTTTTTTACCCGTTTGATCCGTCAGAGAGAAAACTTAATCCGGGACGACCCATCCCCCTTCCATGAACATGCATTTGCTTATTTTGTTTGTGATCTCATGCAGAAGTAGCTACAAGGAAAACTCAACTCTTTTCAATGGGCATCTGACAGTTAAATCATCTTAGTTCTAGTTTTTATCAAAACCCTCAGAATTATAATGCACCTTTTAATGGTCTAATATTGCTATTTAAACAACTTAGTCTTTGTTTCTTTTTTTAATGATCTGTTTGAATCTATGAAGAGATTTTTGTGATTTATAGAAATATAACTTGATGTTCAAGATTAGAATTGGAATGAATAGATGATCCTTGCAGTGGCGTATCCAGAATTTTTTTTCAGTGGGTTCACTATTTTCAGACGCTTGAATTAGATACAATCGGATATAAAAACTTCCGGGTCGGGTTGACTGTTCAAAACTTGTAATTTTCTTCACATAATAACTGTGAGGGATATGAAGTTAATAATAAAAGAAACATCATCATAAAAAGAGTTCAGATGCGCAGACTGAACCTTCATTTAAGATTTATGAGCTCCTAACCAAGTGGGACGCCCTTAGCAAGGTCCTAGGGGCATCGCCCTTGGCGGGGACTTTGGGGTAGAGCCTTTGGTAGCGGTCCCAATGGTTAACCACCAATAACTACCATTTCGAATGCTAAGTTTATATGAGAGGAATGTTATTTTAATACGATCCTATACAAATCCAAGCATTGATTATCGAGAACTCTTTAATAAAAATCACTTACCCCATTCAAGTTGGCAAACTGCAGTAAAAATCACATTAATGAATCACCCTAAAAAATATTAGTGGGTTCATCTTACCTTTTAAGCTTTTCAAAAAAAAAAATCCTGCTAAATCTTCGAAAAGCGGTGGGTTCCCATGAACCCACACCCAAAAGCCTAGATCTGTCCATGGATCCTTGTTTATTGTATTTTGAGGTTTCTTTGATCTAAATTGCAACCTCAAGATACTAAATTAGTGATTGGTAAATTGGTGTTCAAGTTTCGTATAGACACTCTGTGTGTCGTTTCTTGCGGATCAAGCTACATGTATGGAATTATGCTGAGCTTGAAAATTCGTTGGTGGGAGTTTCATACAGACTCTAATGTCGTTTCTTGAGGATCAAGCTGCATGTATGGGAGTTATGTTGAGCTTGAAGGACCGTTGGTAGATATTGAAAAGTAAAACAAAACTAATATGAGAAAGTATATATATGTAGAATTGTAGTTATAATTTCGATCAATGCATTGCAAGACATGCACGTATTGCAAAAAGAAAAACGGATTTGTATACGATGACGGATCCAAGATTTTTTTTTCCTGTAGGTCACTGTTTTTCAATACTATTATTTATAATAAATTAGCGTTACAATATTTTGATACGTCTAGTTCACCAAGTTGGGTTGGATTTTAGGGTAATTTTGTAATTAAACATTGTCATTGATTGGAACTAAAAGAAAAAAAACCTAACCTTTACACTAACTTTAATTTTGATGTTATAAATCTTTTTTAATTATATCATGTGGTCTACTCAAAAATCTTTTGATGTTATAATTCGACATGCGTGAGCTGTAAGAAAGACTTTGTATACAATGGCGAACCCAAGTTTTTTTTTCTTGTAGGGTCATTTTTTTCTAATAATATTTTTTACAATAAATTAATATTACAATATTTGGATCATGTCCAGTTCGCCACGTTGGGTCGGATTTTAGGGTAATTTCGCAATTTGATTTTCTCAATAACCATTACACTAAATTTTTTGGTGTTATTAATCCTTTTCAATTATATTATGTGGTCATTTAAAAAAATCCTACATGGTAAAAAAAATCGCAATACACTTTCTATTAATGAGCTGAGATTCAATTGAGTCCTGTAACCTCGAAACCCCAAAAGTAGTGTTGTACTTAAAATACTTGAAGTACAAATAACATATTTTGGTTTTTTTTTATAAGTCTAATTTTAAGTAGAAAAATTGAAAAAACCCAAACCGAACCCAAATGAGTTTTAAAATGATAAAAACAGAAAAAACTGAACCCAAACGAGTTTAAAAACCCAGAAACTAAAATTTCGTTTTTGGGTTTGAATTAAGTAAAACACGGACCCAAACTGACCCATACACATTCCTAATTGATGGGTTGAATATGTAAACTCGAATCGACATCCAAACCACATATATGTTAGTGTCATGTTCGTGTAAAACACGCTTAGAAATAATAGAGTTTTGTATTGTTTGTAGTTAACAAAGATCATTTGTATATTTAGGTTGAGCAGAACAATCTCTCAGATTTTGATTATTATATGCGAGTAATAAAATGGTTTATAAGATTCAAAACAATCATAAATAGATGATAATTAGGTTAAAAATATTTTAATAAACATAATAAAAAAATTATTATAACAAAATAATATTTTTTACAGTAAAATGGTACTATTTACATAACAAAACATGTAAAAAATTTGAAATTTTGGATGTTTGAAAAGTACTTGGTTATATACACACCTAACTTTTTTTATTTTAATATCCCACTGACTAAATCTGTCTTGTATAAACCTATACGAGGCATATAGCCACATCTGAAACCCAAGGATTTGATAATGACTGGTCAATGTATACACCACGTATAGGACATATACGACGCATATAGAGGGTGTGAGCCGCTATGTTTTCATAACTGGGCCGGTCGTCGAACCGGACGTATTACTGGTCAATGGTCGGACCGGTTGGACCGGTTAGGCCGGATTCAAGAACCGGATGACATAATAAATATAAGTTATTTCAAAAAAATTATAGAATTATAAATACTTTTAAACAAACATCTACCTACTCTAATAAAGGAGACACGTGACGCGTCCTGGTTAAATCTGAAAATGTTTTTCCCGCCTTTCTCTTCTACTAAATAATATTAATTTTTAGTAATTAGATTATATAATTAAATATTTAAAAATATAATTTTTCTTATTTCAATAATTACTAATTTATTAAAATTTAATAAACAATAAGAATTATTCGATTATATCTTATCCTAAATATAATTTTATAATTATTAAATATTTATTATTATTTAATATAAATAAAATATATTTTTTATTATTTTCAACCCATGTAATACACGGGTTTTCTTGGCTAGTAATTAATATTTAAATAAATTAATTCAAAAAATAGTAATACATGAAGCAACAAAATACGAAAAAGAGTTTATGTTTTGATACGAGTTGACGTTATAAGCTTATAAAGTTATAATTATTTTATTATAATATTATTTTGATTTTATTCAAAATCTGTATTAATATCATGGTTGTAAAAATCTCTGACTAGGCCGATTAATTGCTAGTCCTCTAAGGCCGACTAGGCCCGACTATCCGATTAGACCGATTAGTTGGCCGATTAATCCCTAGTTTCCACACCTACCGACCGACTATCGATTAGCGATTTCTACATTATTGATTAATATTAGTGGAATCCCTTTAAAGAAGTAGGCATGGAAAATATTAATTTTCTAATTCTTGATATACGTACTTTTTCTCTCTCATCTTTACTTTATTCACCCATGTCTCTTCTTCATCTTTTAAATAATAAGACCCTTCAACTCCATTAACAGTAAGCTCGGACGATTTTTCATATCCAGTGCGATCGCCTGACCCGGTTCAGCGATCCAACCGTAAACTGTCATAATCGGGCGGTTCAAACAAGCACAGTTCATAAGCAAACCTAACTTGACCGGCGGAGTACGCGGGTAACGGTTCGAGCGGTTGAACCGGGTTCGGTCTCTAAAACATACTGTGAGGTGGGCAGGAGTGCAGGACCCTTGAAAAAATCGTCCTGTTTGTTTGAACGTTTGGTTGATTCAGAATGGTAGCGCCGGCTGAGTCATCTTTGTTTGAAAGTTTGGTTGATTCAGAATGGTAGCGCCGGCTGAGTCATCTTTGTTTGAACGTTTGGTTGATTCAGAATGGTAGCGCCGGCTGAGTCATCTGACGGCCTGACTCCGGCGACGATTTTACAGGCCAATGTTGAGGACTTGCACCGGTAGCACGGCTGTTGTTCCGATCATTGTCGTTGTCTTCACATTGCTGCTTTTTGAACCTATAACTAATCCACAGACTCACGGTGGTTATGGTGTGTTAATGGAGGCCATATGCCAAACAAAACTTAATCCGGATAGAGATGTCCCACATTACTGGTCACAGGAAGGAGTGGTCAAAAAACAAACACAAATTGCACAACCAATCGATGTTCTAGAGAGAGAAAGTGACAATGGCTACAAACCTTGTCCGTAGCGTCAATCACTACCACTGCCACCAGATACTCCGGCAACAATGTTTCAGTTTCCACCGTCAACGGACCTCCATGAACGTGAACACCGTAATTTCGTATCTGGAACGATCAATTTTGCTGCCAACACATGTTAGGGTTACGAGATCACCGGTTATCCGTAGATTTGCTAAAATTTCTGCATCACTCGATCTTACGGAAGACAATGTCAAGCTGGTTCTAGATGATGCAAGATCAAAGGCAAGATTTCAGACTCAATCAACTGATAAATCCAAATTTCATATCAATTACCTCTAAAATCCTAAATTCTTTCTGTTTTCTTGCAGTTTTCACACATATTCGATACATCAGTTGGAATGACAGGTAGCCTAGCTTTCACTTTCGGTATCAATTTCCAGTTCATAACCTAATTCTAAACAAATACGAATTACAAAACAGGAGTTGCAGAATTAGCTGAGGTTGATGGACCTTTTGTGAAGATTAGACTCAAGGGCCGATTCTGGCACGAACGATCCCTGGTATTAGCCCGGCTTGGAAACTATTTGAAGGAAAGGATACCTGTAAGTTCATCACTACAAGTTTGCAATTTAATTATTAGCAATCAACAATGGTCTCTAATGGTGGGAATGCTGTTTTACAGGAGATATTAGAGGTGGATATTGAAGATGAGAAGCAGTTGGACGACAGCCCTGAAAACTTTTGATGTTTTCGAATCAAGATCGGGGAACACCACATGCCACAATGTTGTAAGCATTCATCTAATTAGCAACTGTTAACTAATATACTGTTGTAACTCATGTTTTCATATCTTAAATCCAATATCTCGTGCTGGTTATTTGTGCTTAAATGTTTAATTTTGTTAAGACATAAGCAATAGATATGTTACGAACATAACTGTTTAGCTGCTGGTTAGGATTAGAGTATGATCAAACCCTGAGACAGCTTGCAAAACATTAACATCTTCTGAAAACTCAACCAACATGGGTTCAAGCTCATCTGCAGAACTACCCAACCCGAGCCTTCCATTTCTACCACACCCCCATGAAAAAAGCTCTCCACTGGTCATGACAGCAATGGAATGCACACGCCCACCAGAAACCGAAAATGGGTTTTCCCCTAAAAGTCCGTCCACGGGCAATGGGATGGTGGTGGGACCCACCCTACCAAGTTGTGAATTCTGACCCCAACCCCATGAATAGATGCCTGAAATGTCACCACCACCATCTGCTGATGGGATTCGGCATATTGCTAAAGAATGGCCCAGCCCGGAAGCAATGGAAACAGGGTAGACAGTTATGTCAACTGGAAGAAACTCTATATCTTGTGTTGATCTACCCAATTGCCCATATGCATTGCTTCCACCACTGAGTAAGGTTCCATCACCTGAAACAAGAATCCAAGATTTTTCAAGTTAACCGGTTTCTAGATTCCACATTATTATCATATAAACGCCACATAAAAAGTCAACATATGATTGCCTGATTACCCTCGAAACAAAATCTCTGAAGTTAGGAACATTCAAATGAATTTTTTTATAGGTATTTTAACATATTTTAACACATATCCCCTTATTAAGAACCTTTATTATATATTTATCTAACCCTCAATATTAATTACATATATCCCCTTGAAAGTGGGAAAAATGTAATTTACTTTTTCATTTAGTAGGGGAATTATGTTTTAAAAAGAGGAAATATGTAATTGACCTTTTACTTGGGTAAATATGTAATAACTGATATTACCCCTTTTTATATTAGTTGGTGCAGAACAAGTTGGTTGATAGAAATTGATAGGTTTGAGTGTATTGAGCTACAAAACTAGGAATCATACCCTCATTCACATCCCTGATCCAACCATGCTATCAAACCCATACCCAATTACCAGTAGTTATTCTTAACTTCTTAACCATAAGCCAAATCAAACAAACAATAGTACAAGACAATACCATGGTCTAAAGTGACTTACTTAGAAGAACCAAGGTGTGGTCAAGCCCACATGACACATCAGCAACTTCAACACCATTTAGTTCATCTATTAAACATGGCTCCCAAATTATGGGCATATCGTTCTCCTTGTCGATAGCTTCCAAAACCACTTTCTCAGCATCTTCAAGATTCAAACTTGAAGACAAATTAGCCTTTGAATCAAGCTGTGAAACCCCTGCAATTCTTCTCTTTCCTAATCTTCCATCTGCTGAATAGCCCCAGCCAAACAACTTTCCTTCTTTGGTTAGTGCAAGAGCATGCCCCCATCCAAATGAGACCTGTTCAGTATAATGATCTATTAGATTCTTTTTATGCGCTTTAATAACAAAAAATAATTAATAAATCATGATCTATATAAAGAGTGACACAATGGTAAGCACTTGAGTAGGTGAGTCTCTCTAGCAAAAGTCTTAGGTACCTTAGTTGGTGTTCTAGATTTACCTGATACCATAGTTGTCAAAGGTACCAAAGATGCCTAATAAGCCTATCATCCATCATGGAACACAGACACAAAAGTTTAAAAATTAGGCCAAAATTTACTAGAAAAAAAAAGTTTAAACTGGCCTAAACCAGTCTACACAGGCTAAAAAACTATCTAAAAATCAGTCTAAATAAGCCTAAAATATGTAAAAAATAACTAAAAATGGCCTGAAATACAAGTACACCAATACCATTTTAAATTCATAACCATAATCAATTGATCGGTTAACTATTAATTGGTTAATCACTAAACATGGTTTGATTTCGGTTAAATTCAATTAATAATGAAATTGGTGAAAAACTAAGAAAAACTTGATTAGAGTTATATTGATGATGAAAATCTAAGTGAAGCTCGAAGGACTTTGAAATGATTAAAAATCAATGAACAAAAAGTAAAAACATTTAACTAATCTTTTAATATATTTAGTCTTATAACCTATAATATTTTCATTCAATAAAAAGTTATAACTCACATTTTATACTTGACTTTTATTATAACTTCTTGAAAAAAAAACACATACATGCACATAGAAATATTAAAAAAAACAAATATACAATATTTAGTCCTGTTAAAGTCGGTTAATAACTTACTTTAATAATAACCATAACCGAATGAGACGGTTATGGCTTAGCTTAACCATAAACGTCGATTAAAGTCGGTTTCGGTTAAAATCGGTTTCTGTTAAAATCAGTTATGATTCAACACAATTATGAGTTATTTTTCGGTTATGTTATATTATACTCCCCTTTATTAATCCAAAGTTGAAAAAAAAGAGAAA
This sequence comes from Mikania micrantha, assembly GCA_009363875.1. NCBI lineage: Eukaryota > Viridiplantae > Streptophyta > Magnoliopsida > Asterales > Asteraceae > Mikania > Mikania micrantha. Next base: position 12,445,848 of record CM018696.1, on the reverse strand, counting down.
AAAATTTACAAATTTACAGTTATACTTTCATTGGTTTTATTATAACTAGAAGCGTAGAAAACTAGTTTATACACTTCGGTTTTATACTAAGTTATGAAAGGATTTTTCTTTCACTTCTATCCGTTTGAAAACTTAAAACCACAATCATACCACCTTAATTATCTCTTCATTATCAAGAACTTTAATCCTGGAGGGAAGAACAGCCTCCGTGATACCATTTCCAAGCCCTAATTGACCCCGCTTTGATTCCCCCCAAATCCACAAAGATCCATCAACTCCGATCGCTGCCGATACGACACCCGATGCAGACGCTGATCGGACACCACTCAAACCGCTTATCCTTTGCGGTTCAACCCATGTTTCTCTGTGAAGAGGAATTTACAATCAACCTGCTGTTTCTGGTTCAAAGATCGTAACCGGAAAACATACCTAGGAGAATCAACGGCACGGCCAAGCTGGTGTTCGACATTCCGACCCCATGACCAGAGGTGGCCCTCAGAAGTCACGGCGAGAGAGTGGTAGTGACCGGCGGCGACACTGGAAACGTCTGGAGGTAGGTTTAAGATTGGTGTTGGTTCGTATGCGCTGGAACCTATTCCTGTGATGGAAGTAGGTAATCCTAGCGCACCGTGGCTACCGTCTCCGAAACTCATTACGGCGGTGGCGGTGGTGCTTATCCGGCGACGCCCGCCGCCGATGACGTTGAATGGCTTCTGTAAAACTCGCAGCATCGTTACTTGAAAGCTTTCGTTATCTTTCGGTCAGATCTTCAGTTATAAAATTTTGATGCCTTGCCGTTGATCGGTTGATGATCTTCAGACCGGGTTTTCTTTCTTTTTATTTGGTCACGTTTTAGTTGTTCAGGGCTCTAAACGAACCGAACGAACACAAATGAGCATTTGTTTGTGTTCGTTCGTTTAATTTTTAACTTGTTTACGAATGGTTCACGAACGCAATAAAAACCAATATTTTTAATCTCAAGCAATGGAGATAATTATTTATAAATATATAAATTAAGATATTATAGTATTAAACTAAAAATAACTTAAGTATAATGGTATTAAACTAAAAATTAAAAATAAACAACACATTTAATGAATAAATATAATAAATTAACTTAACCGAACATAAACGAACCTAAACAAACATGTTACCGAACGTTCACGAACACAAATGAACGAACACGATCTCTGTTCATGTTCATTCATTTAACTAAACGGAATTTATTGTTCGTGTTCGTTCATTTATTATATGAATGAACATAAGCGAACTTCCGCCGAACGGTTCATGAACGGTTCACTGAACGTTCGGTTTGTTTACAGCTCTACAAATCATATATCACTCAAATTTCAATTACTAAAGGCCTGTTTAGTCATTAAAAGTTGTCTTTAAATGGTTATTACATATTCGAAGCCTCTTTATAGTTAAAAATACACGGTCCGAATGATTAAGATGTAATATTAAAAATTAAGTTTTAGTTATTCAGACTTAATGTTAGATGATTCATTTAAAATGTACTCTCCTATTAACTATTCTATTATAAGTATATATTGAAGGAAATTATAATAAATAAATTGAATAATTAAAAAATAAATGAGCTGAGATTAAGCATGAAAGATCTCTAAAGAACCGAACTGAGCTCAATCTTGAAAACTCTACAATGAGTCAAGCTTGAGTTTTGAAAATAAACCTCTCAGCAAAGGAGCTCAAGCTTTAAAAATAAAGCTCATAACAAATCAAATTCGAGCCTTGAAAAGTTCAAGCTTAAGTATGGCTTGTTTACATCTCTGGTTGTTATGACCAAAGTGAAGAAACTTGTGTGACACAAAAGCAAGCAGTGAAGGATGAAATCAAACATGATAGTGAATGGATCAAAACAAAGTAACAAGATCATGTGAATTGATCAAATTCAAGAGTTTGTGATATGATTAAATATGAACAATCAGTGATAGATAACAATTAAGAATCGTGTGATATAGTATTGTGTGAAACAACTAAAGAAGAAAGGCAGTGATTGCTTGAATGTTTGTTTGAAACAACCAAGAAGCATATGAAGCCAATAATACACGTGAAATGATATAGAATCGTTAAGAGACCGAATTACTGATTCAAGTAATTAAAAGAATGGGTTGTGTGATATATTGGTACAACAACATGAATTAATAAACGGCAAAGTAAGGGGCTGTTTGGTAGCATCTGAATCATTAAGTGCTGAATGATTAAGATGTCTGAATGGTTAAGAGGGTCTGAATCATTAAGTGCTGAATGGTTAAGACTGTTTGGTTGAACATCTGAATGAATATGCAGAATGACTATTTTACCTTTCTGAAGACTTTTTTTTTTCAGTGATAATATAAATAGTAAATTTAAAATAAAATCCATACAAAACAAAATGCAATAATGATAAAATTCAAACATCCAAATTACACAATAGTCTTTCAAAATACTTAATAAATGCTAAAATTCAAAAATAGATTAAAAATTGACAAACATTGTCATGCAAGGTGACTAGCTATATGGTCACGCAAACCATTCATATATTCATTGCCTTGTGACCCCCATTCTATGTCGTGAATGGAATGACCGTCATTTACTTCTCCCTGTGTTTGTGTTTCAGTAAAAACATTGTTCTCTTCGTACTCCATAAACAAAAGATCATGAATGTTACATCGCCTTATAAAATTATGGACAGCAAAACAAGCAATCATTATGTCTCGTTGTATTGGAAAAGAAAATGGAGCCATTTGTTTTAAGATTGGGAATCTTGCTTTTAAAACACCATATGAACGCTCGATAACATTCCTGAGTTGTGCGTGAGCACAATTAAATTTTTCTTCCTTAGTTAATGCACGTTGTCGTCGAAAATCGGCTAACCAATACCTCGTATTCCGGTAGGGAGTCATAAATCCACGAGTGTTTGTGTATGCAGCGTCACAAAGATAATATTTATCTGTACGTGTTAGTATCAAAAAAATTAAAAACAGACCTTTACATGTATTATTTAATGTTAAAGCGTGAGGGAAAACCTGGTGGGGGAAAAGGAAAGCCGGAAGACATGTTAAATGCAACTTCTTTTAAAACTCTTGAATCATGTGCGATCCCCTCCCATCCGGCCCATAAAAACATGAATATCATATCAAAATCACATATAGCTAAGACATTTTGATAGCATTCACCTTTTCCTCTTCCCCTATAACGTGTTTGTTGCTCAGTCGGCACGATAGCATGTACAAGAGTTCCATCTAATGCACCTATTGCTCCAGGGAAAATTAGTTTAAGTTTCCTATGTTGTGCTGATGTATTTGCGATTGCATTAGAAGATGATGGAACTATAACTTCTCTTGCAAAGTTCATCATTGCCTTTAAAACCTCATGAAAACATCGATGAATAGTTTCTGTATAGTGTTGAAACCTACGTTTAACCATCCGGAAACGTTCATTGTGTCCTATAACAATCAAAAACATAGCCAATTTCTCTTCTAGTGTTATTGACCTACTACTTTGCAACCAATTTTTAGATCTAAAATGGTTGCACAATAGTCTAAAACCTTCACGTGAAAGACGCATCATCTCATGATATTGTGTAGAAGTTCCATGCAACAATTCTTGTGTGTATTCATGACCGGTAAGAGCAGAATTCAAGTCTTGTATTCTTCCAGCATTTATTGCGACTAGTTGTAGCCAATAACAACAAAGCAAAATGAAAACAACAATGTCCTCATCCGAATGCATATCCAACCTGTTACAAACATTTAGCATTTAACAACCAACTATATTAATAAACATACAAACATTTAAACATCCAAGTAGATTAATAAACATCCAAAACATAGAAACAAAACATTCAAACCACTCAAAAACATCCAAGTAGATTAATAAACATCCAAAACATAGAAACAAAACATTCAAACCACTCAAAAACATCCAAGTAGATTAATAAACATACAAACCATTCAAAATTCAAACCATTCAAAAAATTAAAAAAACCATAGAATCAAAACAACTTGTACTTCGCTCCGGCATTCTTGACCCATAGCTCACAAGTTTGTGGTTGAAGTTTTAACCACACTTTCCTAATGTCGGCACTTTCACCAAAAAGCATCAACGCCGTTTGATATTTCGCATCAGACTCATCCCATCCCATTGTCCCCAACTTTGTCATGCATGCCTCCATATCATTGGAAGCTTTGTGGTTTTCAATTATCATCGTTGCCAACTTCTTAATATGCTCCCCAACTTCCATGATCTATGAAGTCATTGTTTCCTTAGCTTTTCGTTTCTTTATTTCTTTTTTAGAATGACCCGATGACTCTTCACTAACACTTTGAACAGGGGGATCCATTTGTGTGCATTCAATATCCTCAAAATCATTAAGATTATGCTCATAGACATCCTCAAATGGATGAGGAAGTGTAGAAGATGGCCCCCAACGATCAAAGCCAGTAGAAGTAGAACCCTCAAATAATTGAATACACAAATCTGGATACACAAGTGGTGCACTTCTCAAAGCTTCGGCATGTTTGTTAGACTGTGTGAAAAAATATTATATAATTGTATAAGAATACTGAAATACAATAATATATAGTATTTATAAAAAAATGATACCTTAATCTCTAATTGCCAATCTTCTTCCGACAAGTTAAACATGTTTGTTATTGGATCATAAACATTGCCGGTTTTGTTTTTAAGCTTTGTCCAAACTGTAAATTTAGCTTTTAGATAATCATAACGGTTCTTCATTTGTTTTTGATCGGCAATGAACTTGTGTTCCAATTGTAATTTTTTTGCCACTCTCTTCCAAGAAAGTGTTTTGAGACTGCCCCCTTCGCGCCCATGCAGTGTCAATTCATGAACACATGCTTCAAGAAATGTTTTCTCAACACCTTCTTGTTTCCAACTAATCCTACTCCTTTTTGTTGTCATTTCTTTGAAAAAAACAAACAATTTGCATCAAAACATCACAAACAACTATAATGCTCTCAAGTGACAGTTATATGAATGTATGTATGCTGATATTATTTCAAAGAAATCGGTTTTGTCTTTGATGAGCTACTGAATATGAAATTAGGAATCATTGCATTGCTAATGTGAATTGAGGTAGATTTGAGTTCTAAAAACCACAAGGGCTAAAACCTATTGAATGACAGTTCCAAGGATTAATCTAGCTAGCAAAAGGAAACCGAGATAGAAAATAGAAATCTAAATCTACCTGTTTCATCTAGCATTTCTAATAAATCATCTTTTATGGTTTAGGTAGCTTATCATATTACCAATTTGCATCAAAAAATCATTTGAACAATCTTTGGTGTGCTGTATCATATTTTCCAATTTGCATCAAAAAACAGAAAAAAATCACAATCACAGAAACAAAATCACAAGTTTTCAACAACCAGCTAAAAACCAACTTGCATCAAAATCACAGAAACAAAATCACATGTTATCTATTGTATGATATAACCAACTTGCATCAAAAAAACCAAAATCAAATCACAACAATCTAAACAACAATCACAGAAACAAAAAAAAAGAAGAAGAAGTAGCGACCAACCTGTAGCTGCGACGGAGAACAAGAAGAAGAAGGGAGGCGACGGCGACCTGTAGCTGCGGCGGCGACTAGAGGCTGCAGCGGCGACCTGTAGCTACGGCGGCGAACAAGAAGAAGGGAGGCGACGGGTGGACGGCGCCACTACCTGCTGCGGCGGAGAAGGGCTGCGGCGGAGAAGGGCTGCGGCGGAGAATGAGGCGTCGGCAGGAAGGGTTGAGGGGATGCGACGGGAGAAACAAGGAAAGAGGGAGAGAATAGGTTTTCAAATGAAAATGAAATGAAGACCCCCTATTTTTTTCCTCCATTCACCATTCAGACTTGTGTTCAAATCTGAACCATTCAGACCTCCATTCAGATGGTTTTTTTCATTCAGACCTCCCAACCAAACGGTCTAAATCTGAATGTTCAGATTCAGACTCATTCAGACCCTACCAAACAGGCCCTAAATCTACAATTACATTTGAAGCCAATGATCCTTTCAAATGTAGATCTATCTTGTAAGAAAATTAAGGTTCAAGTTATCTAATATTGACCATCACAACAGTGGCGGAACTTGGGCAAAGTGTGAAGGGGACGAAATTTTTGAAACCCAGAATACGTGTTAATTTTTTGAAACCAGGGGGCGAAACCACGATTTTTAACTAAAAATAAAATTTCGGCCGAAAGATTTACACTACGGACGAAAAAAGAGGGGGCGGCCCCTATTAACCTACGCCTCTGCATCACAATATGGTCTGGTGAACAATAAAGGAGGATTATCAAGACCAACATCACGTTTAGGATGGTTATTGTTGGAATATAAACATTATGTTAGTTGGTTTTAATTGGTTAATTTGGTTAGGATTAATGTCATGTATGTATCTATGTATATGTCTTGTAATTAGTGGGTCAAGTGTGATATACTCATGTGTCATATGACAGTTGTTATACTTGAATGTTTGACGCCAAAAGTAACCGAACTATAAAATTTCTTTTAACTGTCAAATCTTTGTCTTGGCTATAAATTGCGGTTATTATTATAAATATTCATTGTAATCATACGACGTATCCAAATTCCCTTTTAAGTTATGTTTGGCAACCCTCTTTACTTTATAGCAGCCTTTGCATTTAAACAAATTATTTACATTCACAATAATAAACTCAATATTTGATAGTTGAACCGGTATATTTTAACAAGATTCATTGTTGTTATAAGCCAATAGCCGTGTCTTTAGGTGGTGATTTAAAAAGGATATTTTAGTCATTGTGTTTAATGTTTCACTTCATTGTATAACATGTATTTATATATTATTGTGTTTTATAATTTTATTTCATAGTATGTTATTTTGTCATTATTTTTATGTATTAAATTTATTAATATTAATTATTTTTTATGTTTTATGTATTAAAAGTATATAATTGTATCTACGTATATGTCTTGTAATTAGTGGGTCAAGTGTGATATACTCATGTGTCATATGACAGTTGTTATACTTGTATGTTTGACGCCAAAAGTAACCGAACTATACAATTTCTTTTAACCGTCAAATTTGTGTCTTGGCTAAAAAATTGCGGTTATTATTATAAATATTCATTGTAATGCCAAATTCCCTTTTAAGTTATGTTTGGCAACCTCTTTACTTTATAGCAGCCTTTGCATTTAAACAAATTATTTACATTCACAATAATAAACTCAATATTTGATGGTTGAACCGGTATAGTTTAACAAGGTTCATTGTTGTCATAAGCCAATGGCCGTGTCTTTAGGACTTTAGATGGTGATTTAAAAATGATATTTTGGTTATTGTGTTTAATGTTTCACGTCATTGTATAACATGTATTTATTATTGTGCTTTATTATTTTATTTCATTGTATGTTATTTTGTCATTATTTTTATGCATTAAATAAATATGAATTATTTTTTATGTTTTATGTATTAAAAATATATAATTGCGTTATTTCACCATTGTGTTTTTAAAGACTCGTAACTTTAGAAAACACAAATTATCATAATTTTTTGAAAATTACATCTTGGTAATTGTGTTTTACGTTCAAGTCATTGTGTTTTATGTTCAACTTATTGTATTATATATGTATTCATCATAGTGTTATACATTTTAACTCATTTCGTGTTTTTTTTGTTATTGGTTTTTATTTGTTAAATAAATTCGTTTTTATTTTCTATATTTTTCATATTAGAAGTTGTAACGCCCGGTTTTAATGGTCATGTGGGTTAATAAATAAAATTTATTTTTGTGTGTGTTAGTATAACCCAGAGAGGAGGAGAATCGTAAGTATCGGTGAAAACTGTGCGAAAATAGGAGTTCCTAATTCTTCGGAATCGTAAAAACGAGAAAATTACAAAGATATTTTGTTCTGGGTCGCGGTACGCCAAGGTGGTTCTGAGGTTCCTTGGCGGTATGCGAAGGACCCAAAATATCTGAGGACTCCAGATTTCTTCGCGGTACGCCAAGAGCTCTTGAGCCCCTCTTGGCGGTACACGACGAGTGTGACGGTTTAAAGGATCAGAATTACATATCAGATTTGCATGCAGAATTTCAAATTGTGTTTCTCTCGAACATATTTCTACCCAGAGACGAACAGAGCGATTTTTTGCTACCAAAAGCAAGTTTTGAAGCCATCTAAATGTTCGGGTTGAGCCAGGAATCGTTTCTATAAGTTCGGATCGTCGTGTTGCAACTAAAAATCCGTTCAAAAGGGTAACGATTCGATTTGTCCTACTGGTTTGATAGTGTATGGGTTAAATCAAGTTTTTGAACATAATACAATGATTATAGTTGTTGATTATTGCCTAGATGATGGCTATGAATAATTAGAAATGAAAAACTCGATATTTTAACGGTGAAATCTTTGTTTTAAGCCGTTATAATGTCCAGTTATCATGAAATTCATATCATTGTGTTTGATAACTAGTAGAATGATTAAATCATGGTACGTTTTGAATGAGATATGCATCAAATTTTGACTAATCTTATATAAAAGTAATGAATTGATGAGTTTGAAGTTTAAAAGGAGGTTGGTTAGTGTTTAAACATCACCAAGATTAGTTAAATTAATGGGTGCACATCAAGTATTTGATTAAATGCTTGAAAATTGAAAGTCAATGATTTTGACATAAATACAATGGGTAAAATGATAAATTGACTTATGAACACCACATAATGAACAAAGATTCAAATGAGTTTGAATCAATGTGTTATATGTGAAATTGTATTATGTGTATTGAATATAGTTGTATATATGTGAAAATGCAACTAGGGACTAATGGTGAAAGTCAAGAGAAAGGTCAAAGGGCTGGAAAGGAGGTAATATGTGCAGACTAATAGCTTGAATAAGGTAAGTCATTCGACTTACTAAAATCACATATATGTAGTAGAAAGAGTCTACTTGAGTGCTTGAATTATATGAATGGTGTTTAAACATGTGATTGAAAATATTGGATAAGAAATCCATTAAATTGCGTGTGTTAAGTTTCAAGATGAAACATATATGCAATATAGTTGCACTAGAATAACCGGATGAGCCGGTGGTTGAGTAATAATACCACAGATGTGTGGATAGCTGGATGAGCCGGCAGAATTGATCAATTAAACCACTAGAGTGTGGATAATCGAATGAGTCGATTGTTAATAAATTAAGCCACTAGAGTGTGGATAAATCAAATGAGTCGATTGTGAATAAATTAAACCACTAGAGTGTGGATAAATCGAATGAGTCGATTGTGAATAAATTAAACCACTAAAGTTTGGATAAATCGAATGAGTCGATTGTGAATAAATTGAAACCACTAGAGTGTGGGTAATTGGATGAGCTAATAGAGTACATATGTTGATTATGGTGCTTTAAAATTAGCCAGATGTGCTTGTGATAAAGTTGGATTAGATCATATGATCATAATGGTGAAAATGACCCGTTTAAGGGAAATTAATGCATAATTGAGTTTTGTATACATATACATGTTGGAGTATGATATGTGAATGATCTTACTTAGTTTTAACAAACTAATGGTGAAAATTATATGTGATGTTTACACGTCAGTAATAGACATGCCTCGAGGATCATGATCGGGTACATGTTGAATTGATTCAAACATTATGTTAACTTTTGGTGGTTATAAACTTAAACACACTATATTTTGTAAATCATAGATGTAAATGGTGTGTAATTAAGTGTGTTTAACTTACGAAATGGTGATTTCACGCTTCCGAACAAGATTTTGCGGTAAAGTTTAAACTGGGACCAAAATTTGACACGTGTAAACGTGTGAGAAGTTTGGGTGCCACAGAAGTAACCAATTGTATTATTTCAATATTTTGTTTTTTAAAACTTTTTATTTTAGTGACATATATTCCATATGAATACATTTTATGTTTTTAACTATTTGATTTTATCTTTTTATTGTTTTTTATTTATTAGATAAATTTGTTATTGTTTAACATTATGATTTACATATAAAAAATTACGTGACTGTGTTGTATCACCATTATACTCTTTAAAGCTCATTAATTTAGAAAAATAATAAGATACAATCACGAGCAAAAAGTCACAATAACTAACAAAATAAACAATAATGATTAAAAAGGCACAATGACGTATTACATATATACAAGGTACAAGAAAACATTTTTTAATTTTTTATATAACAATACTATATATTCGTTTTAAGTTAAAAAACACATTTTTTGTTGTAGTTTAAAAAAAATAATACAGTATAAAAGTTATAATCTTTAAAAAAAATGGGAATCATGATAAAAAGTCAACAAAAGTGTTTATGACTAAAATACCATTACGCTAACTTTTCATATACAACTTTGATATCAACAATTAAATTGTAAATCTAATGGTCTTAAATTATTCTTACACTTTTTACATTAAAACTCCTTTTTTACTATAACATCACCTGTATATATATAATCAAATATGAACATAATTTTAATCATAAAGAACCTATTTCAATTATCTATTATCAATTTTATAATTAATTTTTTTATTTAACCTAAACATCACATGAATATTAACCTAGTGTATTTACAAATAGTAAGTCGTTTTATTTTAAATCAAAATGATACTTTAAAAAATGTATGTTGATTAATTTTATATATGAAGATACACTAAAAAAAACTGGTAACTTGAATCAAAATACTAATAATTGTTTAGAAAAATATGTGTAATAAGTTGTAATTATTGTTGTAAGTATCATTTTAACCTAAGTCGTATTTTGACAACTTTTATGTTTGAACTGTTTTCAAATAACATAGGGGTATAATCAAATAAAAACATAAATTTGCTTTAAAACATAAAACATTTATTTTTTGTGTTTTTTTTATTGTTTTTACTAAATTCATTTTTTAGCTTATTTTTTGTGTACTTGATTGTTTTACTAGATTTTTGTTTTTTTTTCTAGTTAATATTTATTTTTTTACAAGATTTTTGTTTTTTATACGTTATTTTTTTTTTGTTTTTATATTAAATTTTTGTTTGTTTTTATTTACTAGATTTTGTTTTTTTCTTACTATATTTTGTATTTTTATACCAAACTTTGTTTTTGCGTTTTTAGGCAAAATTATGTTTTTACCGGATCATTAATTCATTATCGTTTATTAATAACTTATATATATTAACTTCTTTCAAAAAACAAATATATAGGCGGTGAACAATGTCTATTGTCAATGAGTTTTTTGTTGTTATTTTTATTATTTTTTCTTTCTTTCAATTCTTTTGGGTTTGTATTCAAGATTTTTTTCATTTGCTTTTATGGATAAATACATTTTCAAGTTTTACGGTAAAGTAAAGTTTACTTTTATGAGAGAATACACTTTAAATTTATAACCGTTGTAATATTTTTTTTTATCTAGATTTAAATACTAGAAATCATATTAATTAATAATGATGATAATTGATGGCTGATAATCCTTTAGTTATAACCAAATACAATATTTTCTCTAAATTCCCATGACCACCAACAAAATACAAGGAGATAAAAAATCTCTTATCAAGAGGAAGAAATTTGCCACGTGTGACAACCTCATTGGAACAAAAGATCCGAAACCTAATCTGCAAATTGAGTTTTGGCTCAACACCAACCAGAACCACAAACTCACCAGGCCCACCACCCTTCCCTTATGTTTACTTCTAGTCACCCCCTTAGCTTATGGTGGCACAAACAACCCTCTAATCTTTTCAAGAGTTATGGCAACACAAGCACTTGTTTCATCATCATCACTCACCTCCTCAGTTGAGTCTGCTAGGCAGATCCTTGGAGCCAGGCCTCTTCACACACCTTCAAGAAAGATCTCTTTTCTTGTCAAAGCTGCTTCCACCCCTCCTGTTAAGGTAACGAGCATGCACTTCGCACATTCGAACTCTTTAATAACGATGTTTTTTTAAATACTGATTTAATATATCGCACTATTTTTACATGATGAACATTACAAGACCCGAATTGTCAAACCGACCCGGAAATTTTTATTTCCAGGTGTTTTTAATTGAATTGTCTGAAAACAGGTGAACTCGCTAAAAATTTTTCTTGGATCCGCCACTGTATGTTGTGTTGTGTTGTATTGTGTTACTGTGAGTTTGATCAATATTTGATGGTTTATTTTGTGTGTATCAGCAAGGAGCAGACAGACAACTGTGGTTTGCATCCAAGCAATCTCTTTCTTACTTGGATGGAAGGTACTTCGTGGATAATTAAATAACTTGATTTCTGCTTCATTTCTAGAAAATAAAGATAATAGAGTCTCTTTTGAAGTTAAAACTATGTGCTATGAAATCTAGATTTTTATTCTTTTTTTTATTTTTTTTTTTGAAATTTTTTAAGAACAATGAGACCATGTTACTTAAAAAATAGTTTCAACCTGAGACCTCTCTTAGAAATGGAAGCTTTCTAGAATTTTGTGGTAATTTAAGATTGTTTTCGTTTAATTGGCAAACATATGTTTGAAGATAAAGGTATTTTTTTTCAATAAAAAAAAATATATATATAATCATGACTTTTAAGTTGACCTTTTAATGGTTTTTTTATCATATCATTGTATTCAATATATCTCAATATTAGCAAAGCTAAGACAGGGTTTGAGGAATTGAGGATGATAAGATATAAATAACCTTACTTTTACCCCATTGGAATAGAAAGATTGCTTCTATTAAAACCCAAAGCTTTTCATGGTTTATTCTATCTTGACAATATATATTTATCAGATATGAATATTGAAGGGGGGAAAAATCTCTATTGCAACAAACTAAAGAAATATATAGTTAATTGGAAACTAAGTCAAAGCTAAGTGGTTTCTTTAGATTAGCATAAAATCTAGAGTTGTTAAGAAAAACTTATTGTAATCAATCATCTTAAAGATTAAGAATTAAACTCAAAAGTCAAAGCCTTTGTATTTGGTTCTGTTTCACCTAAATCTTTGAAGTTTACAGTCTCCCAGGTGACTATGGATTTGACCCACTTGGTCTTTCAGACCCAGAAGGGACTGGTGGGTTCATTGAACCCAGGTGGCTAGCTTATGGAGAGGTTATCAACGGTCGGTTCGCCATGTTGGGTGCAGCTGGTGCCATAGCACCTGAGATTTTCGGCAAGCTTGGGCTCATCCCACCAGAAACCGCCCTCCCCTGGTTCAAGACCGGTGTCATTCCCCCAGCCGGCACATACGACTACTGGGCTGACCCGTATACCCTGTTTGTATTCGAAATGGCACTTATGGGCTTTGCAGAACACAGAAGATTTCAAGATTGGTATAACCCGGGTTCAATGGGAAAACAATACTTTTTGGGCTTGGAGAAAGGGTTCGCCGGGTCAGGTGACCCAGCTTACCCAGGCGGCCCGTTCTTCAACCCATTAGGGTTTGGGAAAGATGAGAAGTCCATGAAAGAATTGAAGCTAAAAGAGATCAAGAATGGAAGATTGGCTATGTTGGCCATTTTGGGTTACTTCATTCAGGGTCTGGTGACTGGTGTTGGACCTTTCCAGAACCTTCTGGACCATTTGGCTGATCCCATTAACAACAATGTCTTGACCAGCCTGAAGTTCCACTAGAGACTCTCATCTTTCTTTCCTAAATGTAATATCATGTGAAAATTTCTTGAAATATTATTATTAATTTGTACCAAATTAATGATATGTTACCAAAAACTTCTTGTAATATGTAGTTACTACATATGTTTGTTTGTGCATGCATGTAGTTAAGCAAAACAGGCTTTCTTATTAGATTTCAATTCCAACAGTCAAATCACCCACAAGAAGAGGTGAAAAAAAAAAAGAGAAAATCGTTTTTGAACCATAACCGGTACTAAGTCGACCCATGACCAATTATGAAGCCGATTTGGTGAATCTGATCCGCTTTGAAACCAGTTTTAGATCCTCCACTGAAAGCGGTTAAAACCGAAAGAATCTGGTTTAACACCGATCGTATTATAGCGATCCTTTTCTTCTTCTAGTAACGGTTCCAAACTCGAACGGTTTGATCGAAACCAAAGCCAGTAGCGCTTCCAGAGGCGTAGCTTCTTTTTCCGTCCGTAGTGTTAATTTTTCGACCGAAATGCTATTTTTAGTTAAAAATAGAGGTTTTGCCCCCCTCAAAAAATTAACATGTATTATGGGTTTCAAAAATTTCCGCCCCCTCTCAAGTCGATCAAGCTCCGCCACTGCGCTTCTAACCGCAAGTTCAATCATCCCACAAAGGGCTTCTTGCCCTCATTTGGTGCTAAGCTGGACCTTGTTTGGGTAACGTCCCATGTGATATTTTTATTTCATAGGATTATCCATGTTTACTCAGACATAAATATATGCATCATTCTTCTTTCAGTTTGTTATACAAAATACCTCCAGGCCCTGTTCGTTGTTCGCGCATATAATGTATATATGTGTCGACTCTCGATAGGCAAAAGTAAAATTACACTAATTTTAACATTATTTTACTTAATTTTTGTGAAAATAACGTTAAAAGTGGTGGGTTGGTCGGTTAATATCTTGTCTTCCTCAAACCCTACCTTAACTTTACCAATGATGAAGTATACTGAGTACGATGATGATATTGCTTTTAAAGTTTTCAATTCTTTAGTTTACAGATATTATCAGTTATGCGACAAATTTTATTCATATAGATGGTATATTTTAATATTGATCATGTTTAAGTGAAAGATTATCATGCACACTACCTCTAAAATTCTTAAACCAAAACTCACTTCAACAAAACCTAACAATAACTATTGATGGTATTGTTATGAAATAGTTTTACATCAAACTTTTTTATTTTTTATAAACACTTTACTTGATGATAATTTAAATTTTTTATAGTTTTCTTATTGGCTCATAAAAAATTTGGATCATATGTGAAGTGATGATTGGTATATGAACTAACATGCATGTTTCATTCTACACCCTATCATATGATCCACAAAACACCAATCTCACACCTTGAAAATTATAACCAGTCACACTTAAAATTTCATGAATTAATAGGACATCGCAGCATCACCACACAAATAAATGAAAATTCATGTGACCTTCACCTAACCATTTGATATATAAAGATTGTGTTTGTGTTAATTAGTAATCCTATTAATAATAAACATAGAATCTGGATTATTATTATAGTATTAAATAAAATTGGGCTGTTCTTTATTCAATTGATTTTATTGAAATTTGTCAACTATTTTGCTTCACATATGAAAACTAGGGTTCTTATACAAAAGGGGCGAATTTCAGAATGATTTTAAGAATGGGAATGCCACCGGTTAGGTCTCTGGGTGGTGAGCCAATGGATCCGGGTTTGAAACCCGGATAGGCCGGTTTCAGGGCCTATTTTGGTTATTTTCTTATTTTAATCATTTAACTACTTATTTTAATCTGAAAAATTCAAAAAGAAATCATAAAATCTAAAATAGTAATTTTAACATTCTGTAAAATGTTTTATAACTTTTCAGAATGTAATTTATTTATTTTTGTATTTAATTGTAATTAAATAGTTTTGAATATCTTAAAATACTAAAAGTTTTCTAAAAATTCTAGAAAAATTCCATAAATTATAAAATGTATTTATAAATATTTTGAAGTTTTTTGACATAATTTCAGAATATAAAACTTATAAAAATATAATATTTAGTCATTTGAATCATTTTTCTTTTACAAAGAAAGTTCATAACAATTTATATAAATAATAAAAGAGTTCAGAAAAATTATTTTTGGAACAATTTATCACAAACATAAACATATTTAAATAAAATATGTATTAACTTTAATTTTGATAATATAAACTTTATATAAATAATGTTAGGAATAGTACGTTACATATATATTATTATTCTAAATAAGTATTTATGAACCTTCCTTACATATGTTATTAAAATTAATTAATAAAAATATTACATGACATAGTTCTTTATTTATAAATAGAAACTTAGTATCAATATTGGAGTTCTAGGACATTGAGTATAATAAATTAAGACAAATACTAATATTCTATAAATTATTTACATAAAATATTTATTATATTATATAAGTATTTCATATTTGAATTAAAATAAAAACCGTAGTTCTTTTAAAATCAATCCTGATTATCCCTCGAAAATTCATAAAATCTTTAGATTACATCGCGGCTGACCGTTTTTATTTTTAAAACTTTTGTGTTTTACGATTTATGGTTTTATGTCAGAATGACAAACCTTTATTTGATTCGAGTTTTGATATTTAGGATTATGTTTTTATCTTATTCAATCTAGGGCGCGGCAGGTAAACCCTAGTTTCAATACAATTTTAAGCTTTTGAATTGGAACTTTTATTTATGCAAACCACAATGTAAAATGTAATTAACTCTAAAACATAAGTAGGCAAATCCTATTCACTTTAACCACAACTTTCTCAGGTTGCAACCTTATGGCTGTTTTTTATTTCGCATGAGAAAACCATGCAAGTGGTTTGTTAATGGGCTTTGATTTATACTATCAATTTCACTTTGTCTAGTCAAGTACGTTTGTTTATTGTTAGAGATGGGCATCAAAACCGGTTTCAAACCCGAACCCGGGGTTCAACCCGGAACCGGACCCGGTCTCCCTCCAAACCGGTTCCAACCCGGTAGAACCCACCGGTTCCTAACCGGTTTTAAATTTAAATTTCTCTATCGGTTCCAAACCGGGTTCAACCCGAACCGGTTCCAACCCGGTTTTGACCGTTTGGACCAAAAAGTCGAGTTCTAGCCGTTGAACTAGCCGTTTGGACCGATTTTTAGCCCTTTTTTTGATTTTTTTGGTCCAAAACTTAGTATAAATTGTTGTGGTTTGGTTTAGTTTAATTCCACACTTGAAAACGAACATTCTAAGCCAAAAACGCTCTCGTTTCGTATACCCGACTGCTTTACTCTCTTTGTTTCGTGATATATTTTTATTACACTCGTATTTTAAACAAGTTGTTAACGCAATGGCTCAATCTACATCTTCTGTCGGTCAAGGTTCTAACGCCGAAGTTACAGTTGTCCGTGTTCTTACGCATAGTAGGAACATGGAAATATGGTGTAACTGGGATTTAGTTGAGATGAGTGATGAGTCTCAAAAGGCTCGTTGCAAGTATTGTGGTATGCTTCTTGGAAAAGAATCAAACACGAGTTTGAAGAAACATATTAACAAACCATTTTGCAAGGCGTTGAAGAATGATCCAGAAAGTCAACAAACACAAATCAGTAATGATGGTGGAATTTTTCACTACAACGTAGACGAGGTTCGTGATAGAATGACGAAGTTTGTGATTCAAGAGGCGTTGCCGTTTGGACATTTCGACAACCCTCGTTTAACAAACATGATTCGAGATACGCTTCAGCCTCGTTATAATCATGTAAGTCGAAGGACGCTAAGGCGTCATTGTTTAAAAATGTGGAACAAAGAAAAAAAGATTTGATCTTATTATTTGAAAAACTAAACACTGGTGTAAACTTAACTACAGACGTTTGGTCTGCACCACATGGTTTACCGGAATCGTATATTTGTGTCATCGCCCATTGGGTGGATCCCGGTTCGTGGCAAATGATGAAACGTACGATTGCGTTTGAACTTTTCCCGTATCCACATACGGCTGAATATTTGTTTCAACTATTAGATTTCGTAATAACACAATTTAATTTGGAAAAGAAACTATTTTCAATAGCATTTGATAATGCTTCAAACAACACTGCTGCAGTGGAAAATTAAAATTAAAATACACACCATTTTGCAACGGTATATTTTTCCACAGTCGATGTGTAGCACATTTTATTAACCTAGCGGTGCAAGACGGTCTTTCTTCACCGAATCTTGAAACTTTCAAATATGGTTTAACAAATATGATACATGATGTTTTTAAAATAAGTAGAAAAACATTTACCGATTACAAAAAATTGTGTAAAGATACGAGCAGACCTTGTTATGGTCCTAATTGGGATGTACATACTCGGTGGAACTCCACTTTTAAAATGTTTGAAAGTGCTTTAAAACAAAGAGCAACTTTACAAACATTTCATACGAGTCTTTGTGAAGGTGGTTACGCCGAACAATTTTCGGACTTGGCTTGGGAGAATATTCAAGATTTAACTGATTTTCTTGAAGCTTTTAAAACCGCCACTACAAAATTATCAGGGGTTTTATCCTACTAGTCCATTGGTGTTACCAGAATTGTATTTGATGACGTCAAATTTAAAAAATTTTGAAATGAAAAACCAAATGTTTGAAGAAATGATAAAACCAATGAAAGTCAAATTAAAGAAATATTTTAAAGATTTACCATCCGTGTTTACTTGTGTCGCTGCTTTAAACCCAATTTTGAATGTTACGGGGGTTGAATGTTTGATAGACGAAATAAATGATAATTTGGATATTCATGAAGAAGATCCAAATTTTTCAAATGATGCAAAAAAAAAAAGTTTTCAACATAGTTTACAAAGTATGTATGAATTTTATTTAATTAAATATGGTCCTAATATAAAAATACGTACGAGCACGAGCGCATCAAGCTCGAGTAGTAGACCTCTTGATCCGCTTCTTAGTTTATTTAATACCGTTCGTAATGAAACGGCAAAACGACAAAGGGGTAACACCCCTTCAAGTGAGCTCGGAAGGTATAGTGGAACATATTTTGTTTCCACTTTTCAATCCAAGGATTATCCACAATGGCATGTGATTTACTAACCGTCAAAGCTTCTACGGTAGCTTCGAAATCTGCATTTTCTCTTAGTGGCAGGGTATTACCTTTACGAAGAACAAGACTTACTCCAGAATCAGTAGAGATGTGTATTTGCTTAAAGGATCACTTGGACGCGATCGATCGAATTCAAAACATAACAAACCTCGAAGATGAAATCGAACTTGAAACAAGGGTACACGAAGAGGAGGTGGAGGAAGGATTATCTCCTGACATATCTGATGAAGAACTTGCACAAGAAGCTCGTGCTCGTAAACGTACGCAAACGCAAATGGGAACGAGCACGGAATAAAACGCATGTTCTCAAGTTATTGTATTTGTATTTATCTTTTTAAGTTATGTATGTCTTTTTTTTTAAATAATTAAAAGAGAAATAAATGTTAAATACAATTTTTATTTTTATGTTATGTATGTAATTTATTGTAAAATTACTAGAAATAATAATGAATTTTTTTAATATCATTATTTTTTTTATTCATGTTCTTAAATCAATTATTTTTTTTATTATTTATGTATGTCTTTTTTTTTTTAAATAATTGAAATATAAATAAATGTATTAAAAGTTATAGTTATTTTTAAGTTATGTATGTAATTTATTGTAAATAAATAATAATGAATGTTTTTAATATTATTTTCTTTTTATTTATGTATTCACATTTAAAAAAAAAAAATTTAAACCGAACCCGGTAGGTGTACCAGGTTTTGGACCCGACCCTACCCTACCCTACCCGGTTCTATCGGTTCTAGATCTAGAATTATGAAACCGGTTCCAAACCGGTTCGGGTTCACCTCAAAACCGGTTCCACCGAACCCGGTCCATTTTGAACCCGGTTCGGGTTTGGTTTTGAACCCGGTTTGCCCACCTCTATTTATTGTAATAACTAGGTTATAACCCCGTGTAATACACGGGACTGCGAATAAAAAAAATGTGATTTTATAATTATGTTTTCATGAATTTACATAATTAAAATAATTTTATTACATCTTTTTTAATTTACATGATTATATTAATACTAATAATATTATTTATGCCTTTTTTTATATAGAAAAACTTTAAAAATAAAATTTTTTTAAAAAAAGTTCCTATAACACACACAGAGATATATATAACATTATGCATAGATGTATTAAACATTTGCACATGTTCAATATTTGAATTTTAAAATTATTTGTTTAAAAGTTCCTATAATACGTACGTTTTATAAAACATTAAATAATTGATTCATAATTTAATCGTATTATTACTAAGTTAAATAAAATCATTAATATTTAATAGGAGAGAAAAGATGAAAAAAAATCAAAATTTAATAAAAACATGACATAAAAATATTTATTATGAGAGAGAAGCGAGAAAACAATATTTAAGTGGTCTAAAATGTAGACAAGTGAAATATCAAAACCTTTATTTATAGTATAGATATGTCAATATCTCGTGTATTACACGTGTTAAATAAAAAAATAATAAATAGTCAATAATAATATGATTAATAGTTTATATAGTTTAATACATAGGTAATAAAATAATAATATTATTTATTGAAACACTAAATTTATTAAAGTTTGTTTTTTAAATATTTCGTTTTAAAAACAATTATTGAATATTTTATATTTCATAATAATTTGGATTCTAAAAAAATGCACTCTTTTAAAATTAATATATTTTTTAATGCTTTAAAAACCCTTTTTAATTTAAAAATGTATAAAAGTATATTTAATATTATTATTGGATATAGATGCATTTGATAGGAGAGAAAGGCGGGAAAATTTTTATAAGGATAGTATAAGAAAGTGACATGTAGCACAATTTATTTTGATTTATTAGTATAGATAGATTACGTATATTTCTCTATTTCTAGCTCTAATTACATATATACTCAGTCATATAATTAAAATACATATGTACCCATCTTTTTATATTTTTACACTTAATGACGAAAATATCCTTTATGTAACCCCTTTGAATTTCAATCACCTCATACTTTTCACACATATTTTATATTTTCACATAATTGCCCCTTGTTTATTAGCTACAATAGACGAAACATATAACGATAGCATGAATCATCGTTGAAAGAGGGCATACATCATCAACATGTTATCCCTCTTACAGTGATGATTCATGTTGATCGGTCATATAGGTGCCCACTTTATTTTTTCTAATATGTAGTGAGTACATAATAAAGACATGATTGCATATATCAAAAATACAGATATTAAAACATGACACAACAGTTATCTCTCCGACATTAAACCATAAAGTTTAGTCGTCACAAGTGCTGTCGTGACACAAGAAAAGGGTCGTTCTTACTCATAAAATGTTGCATCAACAAACGCAAACATAGGATCAACAAATCAAACGGGCTAAAATTAATAATTATTATTTATTTAAATAATATTATTTTTTGTTTGTGAGCATTAAATAATAGTAAAAAAAATAAAACAACCTAAAACACGCAAGACACAATCCCATTCGGTTATAAAAGCTTGAGCCATACCACCTTGCCAATATTAGTTTCCGTCCTAAAACGATAAACCAACCCATCGCAAACACATGCGACACTACGTAGCTGGTATAATAGGTCAGACACGATACGATAAGATATGAATATTAACACGACATGATAATTAATTGTGCCATATTTTTCAAACATGAACGCAAACCTGTTTGAAAACAGATTACACGATAAGACCTGTTTATAGACGATAAGAGTTTAACACTATAAACAAACGCACATAAATTATCTTACTGTGAGGATCGCCGACGAGCGGAGGAGAAGTGGCAAGGGGCGAGCGGGTTTGATGCCTGTGAGACCACCCACAGTGGGTAAGCCGTGGAACCGGCAGGACTCCAGCGGTGAGGCGGGGCCAAGCGGGCACACCACCACCCCTCTCCGGAGGGCTCAAAATCAAGGGGTAAGCCGTGGAACCGGCGGGACTCCAGCGGTGAGGCGGGGCCAAGTGGGCACACCACCACCCCTCTCTAGCGGGCTCAAAATCAAGGGGAGCGCGGCCCCCGCTCTCCTCCCTCTCACATACAATTTTCTCCTCTCTCACACAATGGGTAAAGTTTTCCGGTAGGGTGACCATTGTGGGGTTTTAAGGTTTTCAGTGGGGTGATGACGTGGCAGGAAATTTCGGTGGGGAGGGATTTTCAGTGTGGTGACCGCTGTGGATAGTCTGATGGTAACAACTAAAATGTGAGAACTTTAGGAGAATGAATTTCAAATTTGGAGAATTGGAGCCATAAATTAAAAATTAAAATATATTTAATTATTAAAAAAAGTACATGTCTTGTGACAATCCGGCATTTCTGACTAACCCCGTTAACCGGAAACTAACGGGAATTGTATGAAATCGAACAAAATCGAACCATAAGGACTGGGATTGATCAAAACAAGTGTATAAACACTTAAAACATAAGGATTAAACATGTAATTAGAAGAAACACACAATTTTGACTTTTAAAAGTCAAAATTCGGTTGAAAATCAAACTTAAATTCGAATTTATATTAAAACCATGTAATCAATCGAATTAAATTGTCAATAATTATCATATTGATGATTATTAACAACAATCAACCGTTGTTACAACATAAATCATTGAATTAAAGCGATTAATGATTCATAAAACCGAAACCGTAACTAGGAGCTATAAAATCCTCACAATTTGTCAAAAATTCGCAAAATTGAACATTCAGAACTTATAATCGGCACCTTTAGGAGGTTAAGCACTCAACAATTTGATTTCAGAAGCATCGGATCGAAGAAATCAATCGAGAGTCGGCCGAAACTCAACTCAATAGTCGAACCGCACCAATTCAATCTCAAATCAGGTAACAATCGATCCCTACACTTTCTAAAACAGCCGATTAAGCAAATACACATCTTAATTCGAAGCTGTAATCTCGAATTATACAAGAACGAATTCTAGGGTTTCTAATGAAAACCGATTTGGGGGTTTTGATTCAAACGTGTTTCAAACTCAAATTAAATCATAAAGTAGCTTCGTGGGGTTCCATTGAACGAAATCCCTAGGTTACTTACACCTAAAAATAACGAATTGAATGTAATCCATTTCTAGGGTTCTTAGGTTAGAGGATTTGGGGGTTTTCATGAAAACGAGTTTAATAATCAAATTAAAGGGTACCTTTAGTTTCAGATGGTTTCGACTAAGCATAAACACATATTAATTCGAAGCTATAATATCGAATTAAGCGATTTCAGGTTCTAGGGTTCTTGATACAAAAGGTTTTGGGGGTTCCAACTCAAATGAACTTAATATTCAAATTAAACTACACAGAATCCTTCGGAATTCGTTATTTACTGAAAAACCTTTATCAATTTTAGAAAATAACAACGGATTTTAGGAATTCAATTGTTAGGGTTCTTAAGACAAAACGAATTGGGCTTTTTGGGCCAATCGAGCATAAGAATTCAATTAATTAGTATAGAAGGGTTCGAAATTATCGTTTAAACGAAAACCCTATGGATTTAAAGCTTAACATTTTCGAATTTAACGAAATTGGATTAATGGGAAATGGGGATAGGTTCGAAACCGGCTAGGGTGTAAAAACCATATAATTTTGATGAAAAATTTAAATTAAACATACTGTTCAACTCTTCTGGATCCATGAAACATTAACCCTAAGGATTGGTGATTTAATTTAATCGAATCAAGGGTCAATTTGATGCCATTGGGTTTGGTTGGTAATTAACAAAAGGGAATCAGTTTATTTATAGTAAAAAGAATTAATTCTAGAAACACATTGCAAAATCAGATGCAGAGTAAGTGGTCTGGGTGCATGTGTGAGAGGCCCCGAACCCCTCAGTTGGCAAAACATCAAACCCATAATACTTAAACCATAATTACATTATCATAGCAGCGGAATGTAGGGTAACAACATAAATATCATACAGATCTAAACAAACTTTTACACATTAAACATAACCCACTCTTCTGACAGTTATATAATACAGCCAGTCTATGCCAGGGGTAGTCTTCAATATATGCGATGAGCCTTCCTGGTCTTCTTTCTCTAACCATTCAACCTGATATGCATGCTAAACAAGTCAGCTTTCGCTGGTGAGTTCTAAGTTAACTTTTCATAAAAGTTAAATCTTTAATATACATAAAACATTAGCCTTCACTGCCGACCGAAGTCAACAGTCTCAATCATACTAAACACAAAACATTTCATATACATAACATATATGACATCATAACATCAATCATACAGTGCATAAATGTAGCCTGTTCTGTTGACCGAAGTCAACACGTTATGCATGCATAATATTTCCTCAACTGGCGACACACAGTCGACAGGCCTGTTCTTTCACAGGACTTATGCCTGTTCTTTCACAGGACTTCTGCCTGTTCTTTCACAGGACTTATGCCTGTTCTTTCACAGGACTTCTTAAACCATCAACCGAAATTGACGGCTCATACCGGTACAAGACTTCTTGACATACATCATTCATACATAACATGGTTTAAATCATTTAAACCATCATAATCATAAACCATTATAATCATAAATCATTATCCGCACCGCAGTGCTCAACATTTGCCCAACCGCAGCCGGGACTTCAAAATCGCATTTTCTAATTAACCTCGGCCGAGACTTTTAAAATCATTCATTTCTCAACCGTAGTTGAGTCTTTAAAACATCCTTGACATCTCAGCTGAGGCTCTTAAAATCATTTACTTCTCAACTGTAGTTGAGACTTAAAGCATTATTTACTTTGAAACGTTCTTTACTTGAAAACATTCTTTACCTGACCTTAATCAGGTTAATGTCACTTTCATACATTAACTTTACAACTTGAAACATTCTTTACTTTAACATATTCTCTTATCTGACCGTAGCCAGATAAAACAATCATTTACCTAAAATAACTTTATAACATGCATATCAGCCCTAAAACGTTAACATAGCAAAAGAGGGCTCATAGAACTCACCTGATGTCTTACTGTAGCAAGATCACTCACAAACCGGTACTAATGGTGAATTTCTGCATTCGTTTATACTTAATAAGTCATTTATGTTTTAACCTACTGATTAGATCTTTCTAAACGTTCAATGTCAAAGACATTGCCTTGAAAGTCATCAAATAGTTAATGTTGTTGATTATAATGCTAAAACAGTTCCTAAACAGATTAATGGCTTAGAAATGATAATCCTTATCATTGATTACCCAGATATCATGAAATATCACAACATAGTCTTAGAATAGGTTTAATAACCATGTTTAACATACTAATCTGACTGGTATCACAACATCATATAATCGTTCCAATAAGTATGTTAATGATTGTGATTAGTTTGAAACACTTAGATTTAACCTTTGCATTTCAAAGATTAACCAAACTAATCACCTAGATTGTCATAATCAAATGGATTAAACCATTATAATCATAGTTGTGATTTCATGCAAACCGGGCATTACAACGGCTCAAAACAAGGATTTAACCGTTAGAACATCGTGTTCTTCATTTATAATCAATCCTAGCCATCATCTAGGCAATAATCAACAGTCCTAACTATCTTATTACGTTCAAAATCAAGATCTAATCAATCAAAATCAAACTAGAAGGTTAAAACGAACCGTTACCTGATCTGACGAATTTCTGCGGTTAAAACAACGATCAGGACTTGTATATATGATTCCTGGGATGATCTGGATGTTCAGGAGACTTTGATTTGAAGTTTGGGGGTGTTAAAATGAAGATTCTTCGTCTGGAAGTCGCTTGGGGTCGAAACTAATGAAAAAATACGTTCTGGGCGATTCTGATCTTTTAAACCATTTTTTTGCCGACATAAGGCCTGGGGCGCATCGCCCCAACTGGGCGCATGGCGCCAGGCGTACCGCCCCACGTCACCCAGCGTCATCATTTGAGTTTTAAACTTGTTTTCGCGATTCCGGGAGCATACGAACTCCGTTTTGCGCACGGTTTTCGCCCACGTTCATCATTTTTCACATACTATCAATCCCCAATAACAAAAGTTGCTAAATCCTCGTGGATTTCAAGCACGACCAAATGTGCTCACGTCATAATTGCCGAATTTTTCGTACGCAATCGTCACAGTTTCAACAGTAACCGAAATCTCGTACGTTTATTATTAAATTACTAAAATTTCGGTTGTTACAAATCTACCCTCCTTACAATAGGTTTCGTCCTCGAAACCTGTTACATTTCAAACAAATGTGGGTAGAGTCATTTCATCTCGTCTTCAGTCTCCCATGTCGCCTCAGATCCTTTTCGGTGTTTCCATTGAATCTTAACTTGCCTAATCACTTTGTTACGTAACTGCTTCTCTTTCGTATCAACAATTGCAACTGGTTCTTCTATGTAATTCAACTTTTCATCAACTTCAATATCATTTAAAGGCACATATGCTACATCATCCGCTAGACATTTTCTCAGATGTGAAACGTGAAATGTTGGATGAATTCCACTCAGTTCATCTGGCAGATCTAATCGGTAAGCTACCTTACCAACCCGTGCCATTATTTGAAAAGGTCCAATAAATCTCGGACTTAGCTTTCCTCTTTTCTTAAATCGAATAATTCCCTTCCATGGTGAAACTTTTAACAATACTTGATCACCTACTTCAAATTCTATTGGCCTCCGTCTTTTATCAGCATAAGACTTCTGTCGATCCTGTGCAGCTTTCATTCGCGCTTTAACTAGTTGAAGCTTTTCTGTCAAATCTAATACTGCAGCTTTGCTTCCTACTTCTTTCTGTCCTACACCTCCCCAACATAACGGTGTCCTACAACGCCGTCCGTACAATGCTTCGTATGGTGGCATTCCAATACTAGCATGATAGCTATTGTTGTACGAGAATTCCACCAATGGTAAATGATCATCCCAACTACCACCAAAATCAATAATACAAGCTCTGAGCATATCTTCTAAGGTTTGGATAGTCCTTTCAGACTGTCCGTCGGTCTGAGGATGATACGCAGTGCTAATATTGAGTCTTGTACCCATTGATTCATGAAACTGTTTCCAGAATCTTGAAACAAATCGCGTATCACGATCAGATACTATAGAAACTGGAACTCCATGTCTGGTAATTATTTCTTTCACAAATAATTAAGACAATTTCTCCGAAGTATACGTCTCACGTATTGGCAAGAAATGAGCACTTTTCGTTAACCGGTCTACAATCACCCAAATAGCATCATGACGTTTCGCCGTAAGAGGCAACTTAGTTATAAAATCCATGGTGATGTGTTCCCATTTCCATTCCGGGACTTCTAAAGGTTGCACATAACCATAAGGTTTCTGATGTTCAGCTTTCACTTGCGCACATGTCAAACATTTATTTACATACTGCATTACATTAAACTTCATACCTGGCCACCAATAATCTTTTCGAAGGTCTTGATACATTTTCGTTGCACCAGGATGAATAGAGTAACGTGACTTATGTGCTTCGTCTAGAATCCTTGACCTGATGTTCCCATTTCGTGGAACCCACATTCGACCAAATCGGATCTTAACACCAAACTCATTTTCTTCTAAATTCTTAACTTGACCAAAAATTCTTTCGAACCCAACATTTTCTTCCTTTAGTCCTTCCTTCTGCGCATCTTTAAGTTCATTCAGGAAATCTGGTGTTATCACCAAACTATAAGACTTAACTTGTATAGCGGAGTGTTCTGTTTTACGACTTAGAGCATCAGCCACCACATTGGCTTTGCCCGGGTGATACAAGATTTCACAGTCATAATCCTTTAACAGCTCAAGCCACCTTCTTTGTCTCATATTCAAATCTTTCTGTTCAAAGAAGTATTTTAAACTTTTATGATCTGTGTAGATTGTACATTTCACTCCATATAAATAATGCCTCCAAATTTTTAAAGCAAATACCACAGCAGCCAATTCCAAATCATGTGTTGGATAATTAGCTTCGTGGGTTTTCAATTGTCTTGAGGCATACGCTATTACCTTTCCCCTTTGCATAAGTACACACCCCAAGCCTAGATAAGACGCATCTGAGTACACCACCATGTCTTCATTACCCTCCGGCAGTGTTAAAATAGGAGCTTCGGTTAATCTCCTTTTCAATTCATCAAAAGCTTGGACCTGAGTTGGACCCCAGTCATATTTTGTTTCTTTCCTAGTCAATTTCGTCAGTGGTGTAGCAATCCTGGAGAAATCCTGGATAAATCTTCTGTAATAACCTGCTAATCCAAGAAAGCTGCGAACTTCCGTTGGTGTTTTCGGAGGATTCCATTTCATTACCGCTTCTACTTTAGCTGGGTCCACCATTATGCCTTCTGGACTAATAACATGACCTAAAAATTGTACTTCCCGTAGCCAAAAGGCACATTTAGAGAATTTAGCATAAAGCTTTTCTCTTCTTAGTATTTCAAGAACTTCCCGGATATGACACGCATGATCACCTTCACTCCTTGAGTATATTAATATATCGTCAATAAACACAATCACTGATCGGTCTAACATAGGTCTGCACACCCGATTCATCAAATCCATAAACGCCGCAGGTGCGTTTGTTAATCCGAAAGACATCACAAGAAACTCATAGTGTCCATAACGTGTGCGAAATGCTGTCTTCGGAATGTCTTGTTCTCTCACTTTTAATTGATGATACCCTGATCTGAGATCTATTTTAGAAAACCAACTTGCCCCTTGCAATTGGTCAAATAGATCGTCAATTCTTGGTAACGGATACTTATTCTTTATTGTGAGCTTATTCAATTCCCTATAATCAATACACATCTTCATACTTCCATCCTTTTTCTTTACAAACAACACTGGTGCACCCCAAGGTGACACACTCGGTCGTATAAAACCTTTGTCTAGAAGGTCTTGTAGTTGGGTCATTAATTCTTTCATCTCTGTTGGAGCCAGACGGTACGGTGCCTTGGCGACAGGTTGAGCTCCTGGCACAACATCAATTTGGAATTCGATTTCCCGATCAGGTGGAATTCCTGGCAAATCCTCAGGAAATACATCAGGAAAATTACACACCACGGGTACGTCTTTCAATTCTTTTACCTTAATTTCTTTATCAATAACATAAGCCAGATAAGCCCCACACCCTCGCCTCATAAATTCACTCGCCTTAATCATTGAAATGACTTTAGGCGCATTAAACACTTTATCCCCGTAAACCGTTACTGATCTCCCATTGAGAGCTGTTAAGAAAATCATATTTCGTCGACAGACAATGTTAGCCTCATGTTTGGCCAACCAATCCATTCCCAAAACTACATCAAAACCTCCTAACGTAATCAGAAACAACTTAACAGGGAATCTATGACCTTCTATATCAATATAACAATCATCATCAATGACCTCCATTACTCTAGTGGATTTACCAAGAGCAGTTTCTATGTTAAAGGAATTTTCTATCTTTCTAACACTAGCATGCAGCTTGTCACAAAAAGTAGTGGCCACAAAGCTCATACTTGCACCAGAATCAAATAGAACTGAAGCAGGGATATCATTAATCAAAAATGTACCTGTCACCACATCCGGATCTTTGGCTGCCTGATCTTTAGTCATAGTAAAGGCACGAGCTTTTGCCTTTTGCTTCTCCCCTCCCTTGCTACTTTCAGGTTTGTTGGCTTCAGTGGGTGTTGTCTTTGGTTTAAAGCAATTCTTGCTCACATGACCGAATCCACCACAATTGTAACACTTTGGCATATTCGGGCAATCATAAGAGAGATGTCCAGTCTTTCCACAACGGTAGCACAAAGTAGTCCCCGTAAGACATTCTCCCCTATGTCTCTTTCCACACTTAGGGCATTTTTCAATTTCTCCCATTCTAAACCTTTTCATAGGGGGTCCGGATTTGTCATTTCTGTTTCTTTTAAATTTAGGTGACCACTTTTGTTTCGGTTCCTCCTTTGTTGGTTCAGCTTCAACAACATCATCCCAGACAATGCCGCTAATTTCTACGGCTGATTCAAAAGTTCTTGGAGCATGCGCCTTCACATGTGTTCGGACTTTAGGCGGTAGTCCTTCCACATATAATTTCATTCTCCGTTCCTCCGTGCTTACCAAATGAGGAACCAATCTTGACATTTCATTAAATTTTGACGTATATTGCCGATGATTCATACGTCCAGCTTTCAGTGTCAAAAATTCTCGCTCAACTTTATCAATTTCATTCTTTGGACATAAGTGTTTTATAACTAATTCCTTCAAGTCCTCCCATTTAAAACCCTCCACATCAGTAGTAGTCTTTGACTGCTTAACAGTGTTCCACCAATGTAGAGCTTCTTCAGTAAATGAGTGAGCTGCAAATTTCACAGCTTGATCTTCCCGGCATTCACTGATAGCAATAACCGCCTCCATAGCCGAAACCCAATGACAGGTGGCCACGGCATCCTTCTTACCATCAAATGAGGGTGGATTGCATCCTTTGAAGGCCTTGTAATCACAACCCTTCCGTTTCTCTGACGTAGAATCACTGTTCTTAATTCCGGTGATCACAACTTCTTCTTCTTTGGTGCTCTCCTTAGTTTCTTCAAACTTTTCTTTCAAAGTATCCTTCAGTATTTTTGTAACCAAAGCTGGTAGCTTGTCATCCAAAACTTTACAGACCTCATCAGAAATAGCCTTCACTACGATAGGCTCTAAAGTAAACTCGTTTTCATCTTCCGGTTGCTCGTTGTGCTCGTAGTCGTCTTCATTGACGGGTTCTTCATTCTCGATATGTGGTTCTTCAGGTTCCTGTGGTTGCTTACGTGGTCTACCCCTTTGTCCAGCCATTTAACTACCTACAAGATGCATCAATTGGAGAGTCAGTACAGGTTTAGTTTAGCACGAAATAAGCTTTGTAAATCGTTAATGATGTTGATCAGGTGTTATTAACCATTTACCTAACTCATAGGCTCTAAACGTTTCCCATCACGTCACCCCAAAGTGCATGACTCTAACTATCTTTCTAACCTTACACCTATGTCTTAACTCATACATAACATTCAGCTCATGGCATCAAACTACCCTTGACTGGCATTCTTATCCTTCAGTCCCATTTTCAGTTTAAGTCCAGTCATTAGGGATGACCAGATCTCTCAAACGATGGCTCTGATACCAACTTGAGAGGCCCCAAACCCCTCAGTTGGCAAAACATCAAACCCATAATACTTAAACCATAATTACATTATCATAGCAGCGGAATGTAGGGTAACAACATAAATATCATACAGATCTAAACAAACTTTTACACATTAAACATAACCCACTCTTCTAACAGTTATATAATACAGCCAGTCTATGCCAGGGGTAGTCTTCAATATATGCCATGAGCCTTCCTGGTCTTCTTTCTCTAACCATTCAACCTGATATGCATGCTAAACAAGTCAGCTTTCGCTGGTGAGTTCTAAGTTAACTTTTCATAAAAGTTAAATCTTTAATATACATAAAACATTAGCCTTCACTGCCGACCGAAGTCAACAGTCTCAATCATACTAAACACAAAACATTTCATATACATAACATATATGACATCATAACATCAATCATACAGTGCATAAATGTAGCCTGTTCTGTTGACCGAAGTCAACACGTTATGCATGCATAATATTTCCTCAACTGGCGACACACAGTCGACATGCCTGTTCTTTCACAGGACTTATGCCTGTTCTTTCACAGGACTTCTGCCTGTTCTTTCACAGGACTTATGCCTGTTCTTTCACAGGACTTCTTAAACCATCAACCGAAATTGACGGCTCATACCGGTACAAGACTTCTTGACATACATCATTCATACATAACATGGTTTAAATCATTTAAACCATCATAATCATAAACCATTATAATCATAAATCATTATCCGCACCGCAGTGCTCAACATTTGCCCAACCGCAGCCGGGACTTCAAAATCGCATTTTCTAATTAACCTCGGCCGAGACTTTTAAAATCATTCATTTCTCAACCGTAGTTGAGTCTTTAAAACATCCTTGACATCTCAGCTGAGGCTCTTAAAATCATTTACTTCTCAACTGTAGTTGAGACTTAAAGCATTATTTACTTTGAAACGTTCTTTACTTGAAAACATTCTTTACCTGACCTTAATCAGGTTAATGTCACTTTCATACATTAACTTTACAACTTGAAACATTCTTTACTTTAACATATTCTCTTATCTGACCGTAGCCAGATAAAACAATCATTTACCTAAAATAACTTTATAACATGCATATCAGCCCTAAAACGTTAACATAGCAAAAGAGGGCTCATAGAACTCACCTGATGTCTTACTGTAGCAAGATCACTCACAAACCGGTACTAATGGTGAATTTCTGCATTCGTTTATACTTAATAAGTCATTTATGTTTTAACCTACTGATTAGATCTTTCTAAACGTTCAATGTCAAAGACATTGCCTTGAAAGTCATCAAATAGTTAATGTTGTTGATTATAATGCTAAAACAGTTCCTAAACAGATTAATGGCTTAGAAATGATAATCCTTATCATTGATTACCCAGATATCATGAAATATCACAACATAGTCTTAGAATAGGTTTAATAACCATGTTTAACATACTAATCTGACTGGTATCACAACATCATATAATCGTTCCAATAAGTATGTTAATGATTGTGATTAGTTTGAAACACTTAGATTTAACCTTTGCATTTCAAAGATTAACCAAACTAATCACCTAGATTGTCATAATCAAATGGATTAAACCATTATAATCATAGTTGTGATTTCATGCAAACCGGGCATTACAACGGCTCAAAACAAGGATTTAACCGTTAGAACATCGTGTTCTTCATTTATAATCAATCCTAGCCATCATCTAGGCAATAATCAACAGTCCTAACTATCTTATTACGTTCAAAATCAAGATCTAATCAATCAAAATCAAACTAGAAGGTTAAAACGAACCGTTACCTGATCTGACGAATTTCTGCGGTTAAAACAACGATCAGGACTTGTATATATGATTCCTGGGATGATCTGGATGTTCAGGAGACTTTGATTTGAAGTTTGGGGGTGTTAAAATGAAGATTCTTCGTCTGGAAGTCGCTTGGGGTCGAAACTAATGAAAAAAATACGTTCTGGGCGATTCTGATCTTTTAAACCATTTTTTTGCCGACATAAGGCCTGGGGCGCATCGCCCCAACTGGGCGCATGGCGCCAGGCGTACCGCCCCACGTCACCCAGCGTCATCATTTGAGTTTTAAACTTGTTTTCGCGATTCCGGGAGCATACGAACTCCGTTTTGCGCACGGTTTTCGCCCACGTTCATCATTTTTCACATACTATCAATCCCCAATAACAAAAGTTGCTAAATCCTCGTGGATTTCAAGCACGACCAAATGTGCTCACGTCATAATTGCCGAATTTTTCGTACGCAATCGTCACAGTTTCAACAGTAACCGAAATCTCGTACGTTTATTATTAAATTACTAAAATTTCGGTTGTTACAATGTGTTTGGAGTGGGGGGTCACGGGTTCGAACCCGAGGCTCAACTGTTTTTGAAATTAAAACCAATTTTTGTATTTTAACCATAACCTCTCCGTTTGAATTCCGATCTAGCCCGTTCGAGTTGCGTTGGAAACGTAATGAGAATACGAGCAACCTGAAATAATAAAATTTATATTTTAACCCGAAAACGTAATCGCATATAATTACGCTTATTTAAATAAAATCATATACTGTTATATGATTTAATTAAATGATTTTAAAGACACGCGTACTTATAGATGCACAGTTCTAACACTCTAACATACGTGTGTTGACACGTATGTGATTTCAAACACAAAACGACATCCCGAATAACATAACATTATTGTTAAAACATAGATTCTTCGTAGAGGATTATCTACGCGACTTCACGTGTGTTTGATCATTCCATTGCTATCAAAGGTGCGTACACGACCCCTTTTTATACTTTACTGTTTTGGGGGAGAAAAAATGTGCAAACACATTTTAGATACATATCACTTGCATGAGTTAGCTATTTACGATAAGTGCGAACATAGCATTACAAGTCCTTACATATCGAACCGTTTAGTTTGCCGTAGTGCAAAGGGTGGTAGTTGAAGATAGATCTATTAGGTTTGACAAACCTCACTTGGTAGATTGTAGGTCTACGCAAGTGTTTGACTAGCCAATTCACATTACTATTGTTTGTGCTAGACAATAGTGGAAAAGGCAAAATACATTCTAACAGTCAGCTTCGGTGTCGACCGCTTATGTAAATAGTACAAATGACTAGCTATCATGACTATGCATGTGTGATTATGTTATCTGCAAACATTTCATTTCAAACAGTTGTTTTAAACATTTGTGATCAAACAAACCTGTGTATGCACCAACCTTTGTGTTGACTTGATTTACATGTTTTCTCAGGACGTTAAGATACAAGATCAAGCAAGCATGGACTAGGAGATCGAGTCGCATGCATATTTTACATTACTGTTGTTTTGGATTTGAACATTTGATACTTTGCTTTGTAATTTACAGTTTTCAAACCGTTATGTTTGTTATTGTTTTAAAAAGCTTCCGCAACGTTAGAACTTTGATATTACAGTTTTAGACCAAAGTATGTTTGAAAATCATATAGAGGTCTTCGTTATGTCTAATGATCTGAAATCCTGGTTTGTTACGTCCCAAACGGTATGATTCCGTTAGTTGAAAATTGGGGGTGTGACATGTCTAAACAAATCTATAATAGGTTAACATGCCGACATGTTAAAGACACAAAACTTATAAGATTAAGCACGAAACCTGATAATTTTGTGTCGTGCTAGTAGATTTGTGTCTGAAATTGCCAGCTTTATGACACTCCCAAGTAATAGGGAGGTAAATATAAGCAAACGCTTCTAAAAATTGGAGAACGAATATAATATTAAAATCTTAATGCTTTTGCATTCGTAAAATCTAATGTAATGAAATACGAACTTAATGCTGACATACAAAACTGAGAAAAATATATTTTTTAGTTACTTATATTGTTTTAACTACTACAATATATAATTAGTATCATTATTTAATTACTACACTTATTTACTTATATAGTAAAATATCATTTTAGTCAATATGGTTTGACAATTTTTTTCATTTTAGTCAAATAGTTTAAATTTTGTCATTTTGGTCATTATGGTTTCATTTTATTGCCATTTTAGTCCAAAACTTTAAATTTAATTCAACTAAAATGACAATAAAATGAAAATAACAATGACCAAATGGCAATAAAATGAAACCATAATGACCAAAATTGCAAAATTTAAACTATTGGACTAAAATGATAAAAATTGTCAAACCATATGGACTAAAATGGTATTTTCTTCCTACTTATATTAAAGGTAATTATTATTCAAAACATTTTAGTCATGTTTACAAAAATAATAAATATCTTATATAAAGACAAACAAAGTACCCTACAATCCTTCGTTATTAAATGACAATTGACAAAAGAAAAAAAATATCATTTGGAGATATATGAGCATGAAATTTTCGTTGATACAGAATATTAGCGACACATTAAGGGATAGTCAACAACGTCAACCACCGCCACCTCCATCGCCGTCTCCATCACCGCCATCGCCACCGTCACCGCCATCACCACCGCCACATACACAACTACACACTATGAAAATGAAGAAGAGAGAAACCACTGCTATAAAAATAACAACAGGTATAGGCAGCATGATGTAGAGGAGGAAGCTAGAGAGACTTTAGGTTTAAATAATAGAAATCAGTCAACCGGCTCAAATGTTCTATGAAAGACCGATTTGATCATTCTTGGCAGATATATTTATACAATTATTTATGCTAGATATTAAAATTGACAACTATTCTACGTACCTTAATTTGCAATGTCGGTGGTTGCAATAGTGGTGCTACTTTACTTTCAGATCATTAATACATATAATTTTGAGTGGGAAAACTACCCGATGAAAAGTTAGTTCGGTTGTTAAGGCTATCCACAACGGTCACCAAACTAAAAATCCTTCCCTACCAAAATTTCCTGCCACGCCATCACCCCGTTGAAAACCTTAAACCCCCACAGTAGTCATCCCACTGAAAACCCTTCCCTACTATTCCACATCATCAACATTAAAAATAAATAAAAACATTACATTAATTTAAAATAATTCAATATTTTACAAAAAACACACATTACATTAAAAAAACAAAAACATATTAAAAACATACTAATCGCCTTAGATGCTACGAACAACAATATCGGTGCGAACCCTTTCGATATGTTCGACCAAATCGGCTTTGAATGACTCGTGAAAGCTTTTGTTTCGCAATACCAAAATTTGGTTATCTCTTCGCGGGTCATCAATGTCAAAAGCAGATGGCGGTTCGTCTTCATCCGGTACAAACGGGCTAATCGAGTTCCCCTCACATTCAAGTATCATATTATGTATTATGATACAGATATATATAACTGATCTAAATTTTTTGGGATGACATGCTCTAGCCGGATGTTTTTTAATTTGAAATCTTTTTTTAAGAACACCAAAAACCTGCTCGACATCCTTCCTTGCACCCTCTTGAGCTACTTGAAACCTTTTCTGTTTAAAGGTTGTTGGACATGTTATTGTTTGCATACAAATCGACCATTCTGGGTAAATCCCATCAGCAAGATAGTAACCGTGAGTGTACTCGTTATCGTAACAAAAAAAACGATGATTGTGGAAACACACCGTTTTCCATATCATTGAGTAACGGTGACAAGTTTAGAACGTGTTGATGCATGTTTATTGTCCCTAGTTCAGTTTTGTAACTCTTATCATGTAAATGTTCAAAGTATTAATGGAAGTTGTCTTTATATCTATTTCATAATGTTTATTTCTATTGATTATTGTCTATTAATGTTTATCTAGTTGTTTGATTTGATTATAAACTGTTTGAGTATGAAGTACTCTCATTCGGCCGAATGACTCTAGAATGAAGTCATTCGGCGAATGAAGGTTATAGCGAATGTCTGAGTTCCGAATGAGTCATTCGCCGAATGACTCATTCGAATGTCTGCTCATTCGAGCTTGGTCATTCGCCGAATGAGCTGCTTCGGCCACTCATTCGGCCGAATGACTACAGCCTATATATAGATGTTCAAATCATTTCAAACCTAACTTTCCAGAGCCCTCCTTCTTCCCTAGCACTCCAGTGTCAAAACCCTTGAAGATTTGAGAGGTTCTTGTGCTTCCAAGTTCGATTCTCAACCCGTGGTGTTCGATCGTTGCTTCCAAGTTGTTCCTACAGCCTCGGATCACCACGGTTTCTGTTGGTTTCGTTTGGAAAACCCTGGAATAGGATTCCGCACTATCCCAGAGGTTATCGAGTAGTTTTTCATTGGATTCGGATTGTTTCCGAGCTCCAAATCGGTCCAACAAAGTGGTATCAGAGCTGTGGCTCTTGATTCTACTCGATTTCCACTCAAAATCAACAGATCTGAGATTCCCAAAACCCTGATTTTCGTAACTTCCAAAAACCCTAAGTTTCTTGCTTCCAAAGTCACTATTTCATTGAGATTTTAAGTGTTTTTGTGGTTCATTTGATCTAGTTTCTTCCCAATTGGTTAATAATCATGTCTTGAAGTTCTGTGCAAAATTTGGTGGTTAGATCTGGTCAAAATCGAAAGATATCGCGATTTTCGTTGTAAAAAAACCCCAGATCGCCGAATGACTCTGGCGGCCGAATAAGATCAGCCGAATAGCCTCCCATTCGCCGAATAGCTCTCATTCGGCGAATAGCTCCTTCGCCATTCACATTCGCCGAATAAGCCCCATTCTCAATCCTCATTCGGCGAAAGACTTCATTCGACTTGCCATTCGCCGAATAGGTCATTCGACTTACCCATTCGCCAGTTCTCATACTCAGTCTCTCATTCGCCAATTTCCACACATTCGGCCCCCGACATTCGCCAGTTTGCTTCTGAAATTTTTCTAAGTGTTGAATCTTATTACTTCTGATCAAATGGAGGATTTAGCTCTCATGGCTAACCAAAACCATCGCATTCAGACTCTCTTGTTGACAGAGAATGAGACAGGGAACTCAAACAAAGCTCCTAAGTTGTTGAATTTAGATGATTACCCTCACTGGAAATATAGATTTGAGATCCACATCAATGGGGTGGATACAAATCTGTGGATGATGATTGAAGGAGGTTATCTGCGGCCTCTGAATGAAGATGGAACTCCTATGCTAGTCACACGGATGACTGAGCCTCAGAGGAAGCTGTATGATTATGAGAAGAAAGCCTATGCTATTTTGTCACAGTCCATTGCCACTGATCTCTTCCATCAGTTTAGACAGTTTCCTTCGGCTAAGCTTCTGTGGGATGCATTGCAGCAAAGATATGAGGGTAATGATGCTTTGAAGAGCATTAAGTCTAAAGCTTTGAAAAAGGAATTCAACAGCTTTATGTATGTGGGAAATGAGTCCCTTGATGAGTTGATTGCAAGGTTTTATCATCTGTTGAGTGAGCTGTTCAACCACGAGGTCAAAACCACAACTCAAGAGAAGATTCAATGTTTGGCAGATGCACTACCTCCAAAATGGGAGTCCTTCTTGATGGTACTCAAGCAAAATCAGATGATGGCTCATATGGACATCAATGATTTCATTCAGAAGCTAAAAGAGCAGGAGATAGAGAACAAATGGAAGGCCAAGAGGGTTGCACAAGTTCAAGATCCTTCTCTATACTACTCCACTCCAACAGTTGATAAGTCTACAACTCATGCTCCTCTGAAAACTGCCTTTGTGTCTAAAGCTTCTGAAGCCCCATCTGCAGCTCAGATGCACTTTAGCCCATCTTCTTCATCGAGCTCACAACAAGAGCATCATCAGCCTACTGCAAGTCTGAAAACAGAGAACTTTGATAAAGTCACAGTTGAGATTGCTAAAGAGCACATGGGTCTTCTGTCAACATTGATTAGTTCATATGATGGATTGGTTGCTGGTCAGATCGGCAATCCATATTTGACCAATGATGACTACTCTCAAATTGATCCTGATGATATGGAAAGAATTGACATCATGTGGGTATTGGCTAGTGCAGTCAGAAGAGCTAAGGAGTTTGTGAAGAGGACAGGAAAAGACATCAATCTAAACAAGGAGTCCAAGTTTGGATTTGATATGGCTTCTGTTACATGCTACAACTGTGGTGAGAAAGGACACTTTGCTAGACAATGCAAACAGCCGAAGAAAGCTGGAAACAAAAACCCATTTCAGCATCAGAAGTCTGCCCCTGCAAATTCTGAAAGGCGATTAGTTCCTATTGATTCTCCTACAACAGCTGGATCTTCATCTTCTGGTAGTAAAGCCTTAATGGTTCAACAAGATGAAGGTGTAAATTGGGACTTTAGATTCAATGCTGACAAGGAAGATCAAGAGAAAGCATGTGTGGCAGAGATTCAGAATTCTGATGACATTGATGAAGAAAGCTGTCAGGGAGATGTGTTGGTGACTGATGACAAGGCATCAAGTTCAGACTCAGAAAGTTTGACGGATTCTGACACTCAAGAATCTGATGGAGAAGCTGATGACTCTTCAACTCAATTTGCTTTGATGGCAAACTCGTCTGCTTCTACTGATTCTTCTGAGCAGGTATACACTGATTGTTCATCTTCTCAATCTGATTGTTTCAATTGTGTTGATCTTAGGAGCAAGGTCCTTGCTTACCAGAAGCATAACAGTGATCTGATGACCGATCTTGACTTGTGCATTGAAGCAAACAAAGTTTTAAAATCTAATGAAAAGGATTTTCAAAATAAAATTGATCTTTTAAATAGACAATTGCATGAGGCCGAGATCGCTGTTCTGAACAAGCAAGATGCTATTACTTCTTATCTCAATACCATAAATGAGATTAAGAAGAAATTAGCATTAGTTGAGTGTGATTATGAGACTTTGGGACAGAAGCTCAAGAGCTATGAGAGCTCCTCTTATATCATTGAGCATATGATCAGTAGGGGTACTGATCAGGGGAAGGAAAAGGTTAATTATCAAAAATGTCCTCCACCAATCCTAAATGCCTTTGTCAACACTCCAAATGACAAAGACGTAAAGGACTTTCACGTTACTACTCCATTAGTAGTTGATCCAGTTAGTCTGAGTGAAAATCAGAGTTCATCTCAGACTAAGGATTCAAGGGTGGATGGAATCGTGGAAGATTGGGTTTCTGATTCCGAGGATGAATCAGAGTATTCATCAAAGCAGAGGACTCCTCGGAATCAAATTACTAGTGTCATGAAAGGTGACCCAATCTCCAAATCAAAGATTTACAAGGAACTATGCTTTGTTAAAGCTTCACAGGAGTCTGAAGCTAGTTGTGCTACCAAATCAGCTCAGTTTGGTAACAAAGGAAGGAAGGGTTTGGGTTTCAAGCAAGATTGTCAAAAATCAAATGTTTTTAAATCAACTAAAAAGTCATTTTCTGATTTAAAACACTTTCATAAAAAAGGTGTTAAAGTCTGTTTTGAGTGTGGTGAACCAGGGCACATTGTGAGGTTTTGCCCTCAGTTGATCAGACCTAAGGTTGCCCCTTTCAAAACCTTAAAGTCTGCTTTACCAAAACCTAGCAAATCTGTGTCTAAATCTTTTCAGTCAAAATCTTCATTTCACACTCAGCCTAAGGGTTCAGACAAGGGTAAGGGAAAGTTGGAAACATTGGTGGTTCCAAATGAGATTAATGTTAACCAATCAAAACAATCATCCATTTATCTGAAAACCTCTTTTGATAAAAATGCAATTTGGAAAGTTAAATCATCTGAGGTGTCTGTTCCACAAATTTCAGATAAACCTATTCCTAAGGGAAAATGGATCGATGTTTGGATCCGAGACTCAATGGGTCAACCCAAGACCGTAAAGGCTTGGGTTCCCAATGTAAACTGATAGTCTCTTTATTGTGCAGGTTGCCCCAAAAGCTGGAGTAAACAGCAATTGGATCGTTGATAGTGGGGCTTCCAGACACATGACTGGTGATATTTCTTTGCTCACCAATGTGAACTCAGTTCGAGGTGGCTATGTAGCTTTTGCTGGAGACAAGGGTGGTTTTATTACAGGAGAGGGAATCTTGACAAATGGACAGGTTTCGTTCGATAATGTCAGATATGTCAAACAGTTGGAAAACAACCTCCTGTCAGTCTCTCAGATTTGTGACAAAGAGTACAAGGTTCTGTTTGATGATTCAAAGTGTTATATTCTCAAGCAAGGTGTGCAGATACCTGAAGATTGGATTTTGATGTCTGCTCCAAGAAAACAAGACTTGTATGTTCT
This sequence comes from Mikania micrantha, assembly GCA_009363875.1. NCBI lineage: Eukaryota > Viridiplantae > Streptophyta > Magnoliopsida > Asterales > Asteraceae > Mikania > Mikania micrantha. The sequence goes on along the minus strand of CM018696.1, from coordinate 12,404,894 downwards.
CAATATGGCCACAGCTTCAACTACATCCTCCACAGCTTCATGTTTTATGACAAAGGCAACTGAAAAAGATTCAATCCTTTGGCATAAGAGGATGGGCCATTTGAGTTTACGTAAGATGAATCATCTGGTACACAACAGTTTGGTTGAGGGAGTTAGCTTGAAAAATTTTAAGCTGTCTGATATCTGTGTTTCATGCAAGAAAGGAAAGCAGTCTAAGCAGTCTCATAAGCTGAAAAAGTATCATTCAATCAATGTTCCTCTTGAGCTTCTCCACATGGATTTGTTTGGTCCAGTAAATCGGAAGAGTATAGCTGGAGATCAATACTGCCTGGTTATCACTGATGAATACTCCAGATACTCTTGGGTCTTCTTTTTGAAGGAGAAATCAGAAACGTTTGATTGCATTCAAGTTTTGGTTACCAAACTTGAATCGCTCTATAAGCTCAAAATTCGTCAGTTTCGAACTGATAATGGAACCGAGTTCAAAAATCACAATATGGAGAATTTTTGTAATGCAAGAGGCATTGTACAACAGTTTAGTGCTCCATATGTTCCACAGATGAATGGCGTTGCTGAACGCAAGAATAGGACATTGATTGAGGCTGCTAGAACTATGCTTGCTGATTCTTCTCTACCGGTTCAATTTTGGAATGAAGCTGTTGCCAATGCTTGTTACACATTGAACCGGGTTCTTATTGTGAAGAGACATGGGAAGACTTGCTTTGAACTGCTTCATAACCGAAAGCCAAATCTTAAGTATCTAGAACCATTTGGTGCTCCATGCACCATGCTTAAGAAACATGAGCAGGGCAAGTTCAATGAAAAGGTGGAAGAAGGGTACTTTCTTGGGTACAACACTCCAAATAAGCGAGTTTACAACATTGCAACTCATAATGTGGAGGAGTGGTACCATGTGGATGTTCAGAAGTATACAATGCCCCCACCTGGAAAAGGGCCAGATTGGATGTTTGACTATTCCAGTCTGTTTGACTCATTCAATATGCCCCCCATGTACTCAGATGAAGATGTAGCTGTTCAGATGTTGTATGATGTGCAGAATGCACCCGATGCTACTTTTCAACCTACATCTACATCTGGTCCCTCTACACAGGTAAATGATGACAGCTCAGACACAGATGACAATCCCCCAGCTGCTCCTGAACCAGTTGTTGATAATCTTGTACCTGATCTTGAGGACTTGAATTTGAATAACTTAGATCCTGAGGTTGAGGTTCCTGCTCATCCTGTTGGAAGAATTAATCGAATTCATCCTCAAGACAACATTATAGGGAGTCCGTTAGATGGAGTAAAGACTCGAAGTCAAATTTCTTCAGGTGGTCTTGCAGACATTCTTGATTTTGCAGATGTAAGCTTTTGTGCTCATTCCTGCTTTATATCTCAAGTGGAACCGCGTACCGTCACTGAAGCCCTCAAGAAGAATCATGGGTAGACGCCATGCAAGAGGAACTGCTGCAGTTCAAGAAGTTAGGGGTCTGGCAACTAGTTGATAAGCCCAAAGGTGCAAAAGTCATTGGCACTAGATGGGTTCTTCGTTGCAAAAAGGATGATCACGGGATAATCGTGAGAAACAAGGCTCGTCTGGTGGTTCAAGGATTCAGACAGATAGAGGGATTGGATTATAATGAGGTGTTTGCTCCGGTCGCTCGACTAGAAGCCATTCGTATCTTTCTGGCTTATGCATCCTTCAAAAGGTTCAAGGTTTATCAAATGGATGTAAAGAGCGCGTTCCTTCACGGGGTTATCAGTGAAACAGTGTATGTCAATCAACCTCCCGGATTTGAAGATCCATTGCATCGTGATAAAGTCTACAAGCTAGACAAAGCGTTGTATGGATTGCATCAGGCTCCGAGAGCGTGGTACGAGACACTTTCCACTCACCTTCTGAACAACGGGTTCAGAAGAGGTGTCATTGACTGCACTTTATTCATCCGTGAGAAGGACAGTGATTTACTCTTGGTACAAGTGTATGTGGATGATATAATTTTTGGATCCACAAATGATAATCTGTGCAAGGAATTTGAGACAGTTATGAAAGAAAAATTTGAAATGAGTTCGATGGGAGAGATGAAGTTTTTCTTGGGTTTACAGGTGGATCAGTCTGAGGCAGGGATTTTTATTCATCAAACCAAATACGTTGGTGACATTCTGAGCCGGTTCAGTATGTCTGATGCGAAGCCTGCTGGTACCCCACTGGCGATTAATCACGGGATTACTCCAGATGAAAAGGGGGAGTTAATTGATGCCACTCTGTATCGGGGAATGATCGAATCTCTCATGTATCTCACTGCCTCTCGGCCAGATATCATGTTTGCCACTTGCTTGTGTGCTCGTTATCAATCAAAACCAAGAGTATCTCACCTGATTGCTGTCAAAAGGATTATGCGTTATCTGAAGGGTACACCGGAACTTGGATTATGGTACCCTAATGATGATAACTTTGATCTTACTGCATATAGTGATTCAGATTATGGTGGATGTAAAAGAGATTTCAAGTCAACATCTGCGGGATGTCAGTTCTTTGGAAACCGATTGGTCACCTGGCAGTGCAAGAAGCAGACGTCGGTGTCTACTTCAACCTGTGAAGCTGAATATATTGCTGCTGCAAGTTGCTGTTCACAAATCATCTGGATTCAACAGCAACTCAGGGACTATGGGTTACATTTTTCTAACACTCCTATCTATGTTGATAACACTGCCGCCATAGCTGTCACTAAAAATCCAGTGCAGCACTCCAAAACCAAACACATTGACATAAAATATCACTTCATACGTGATTGTTTTGAGAAGAAATTAATCGATGTTGTTAAAATTCACACAGATCACCAGAAAGCCGATCTTTTCACAAAAGCTTTTGATAAACCCAGATTTTTATATCTGTTATCGGCTAATGGTGTTTTTCAAAAGGATGAAGTTCAATCCTCATCTGAGTCTAACAAATGATCATCACTTTCATTAGATAGTTTTTTATTATTTTTAGTATTTTCATTTTATGTTATCTTGTACAGTTCTCTTTTCTCAACAAAAACACAAAAAGATTTTCTATTTTTAGGTTTTTAGGGGGAGATATTCTAATTTGAAAAACCAAAAACAATAGAAAATTTGAAAAATCAAAAACAATAGAAAAATTAAAAATGAAACAGTTCTGTTTAATGATATAGCACATTGATTTCATTATGTCATAGAAGCAGAAATGAATGCATGAGCTAAAATCATAAGGAAATGATGATGGGATGTACTGATAGGCTGACTATACAAAATAAATAAATGACTTATGAGAACTTAGAAAGTTTGACTTGTGGGATCCATTTTATTAAGGCTTTTGAGTGAAAAATGGTTCTTGACTCAAATCAAGCATACACCTGTCATCATGAAATCAAATGAGGTTTCATTCAAAGAAAAATCAAAGACAAGCTGGTATTAAGCTTGGTAAAGAAAATCTAATGCAAGCTGGTATTAAGCTTGAGAAAAACTTAAACAAATAAAGTTCGATTCCATACATGTGCCATATTGCTGGGACGGACCTAGCTGAAGCCATCCATGTGGATAGAACAAGAAAAATCCAAAAAGATAATAAATGATTGAATCTTATTGAATTCATGATGACTGGTATTAAGATATGCTGAAATGAGTTATGAACTGATTTTGATCTTAATTGATGAAATGAATTGGAGAACATAGTCAGAAAATATGAGTGATCATTTAGTTTGTTTGAAGAGTTATGTATTGATCAGTTTAAAATTGGACAAATATATCAGTAATCGTGTCAAAATGAAATTGTGATTGAAGTGAAGCATTCATTAAAGGTTATATGATGTAATCAGAGATTTGTGTTATTTTATTAACGGGCTTTTCACAAAAATATGTGTTTACTTGTGTTTACTTGCTTTTAATTTATGTTTGTACAGTTGTTTGGTTGTTTCAGAAAAATACAAAAAGATTTTCTATTTTAAATTTTATTTTAGATGATCATTTGTAGATTCGGATGCCTGTCATGTCTGAATCCTGAACCAACTAGACATATCTTCATAATTGGTTAAATTTTGGTGCACAAAATGTCAAATCTTTGAAATTTTGGAGTTTTGGAGAAGTCCATATCTCATTCGTGCGAATGAGAGGCAGAATGGACTCATTCAGCCGAATGAGAATGAGTCATTCGACCAAATAAGCTTCTCAGAATGAACTTCATTCGACGAATGAAGAGTGTCGAATGTCTCATTCGACATTCTCATTCGGCGAATGAACATCACCGATTGACTCATTCGCCACATTCATTCGGCGAATGAAACAGAAACTTTGTGACCTTTCGCCTAGCTCATTCGGCGAATGAGTACACAGTATATAACTGTGTTTCGGCCGAATGAGAGTCATTCGACCATTTCCTCTTTCGTGATATCAGATTAATCCTCATTCGGCGAATCACACACAGTGCACTCCTACCTGATTTTCTTTGATTGATATTGATCCTGCTTCTGATAATCTGTTTCTACTTCTTCTCAGGTATATGGAGATCAAATTTCAACCGATTCCATCCACGAAATCATGTCAAACAGATTAGCATTTAGGGTTTTTAGGGTTTTGAAATTCGCCCAACAAATAAACTGTTAAGATGGACCTTAAACCCAAAATGTCATGTATTAAAATTGCTAATCGGTCGTTTCTGAGGGTTGTTTACCAGGTTTTTGGGATTGATTTGAGATTTTGAACAAAGGGATTTTGAACTCAGTGATACTGCCGAATGTCGTCATTCGGCGAATGACTCATTCGGCGAATGAACCTCATTCGACGAATGGATCATTCGGCGAATGACCAGTCATACTCAAGTTTCATTCGACGAATGAGAGTCATTCGACGAATGAGCCTCATTCGACAGATAACTCATTCGGCGAATGGACTCATTCGGCATATCAGAAAAACAGTTAATCTGATTTTTGTTAAATCTCATTGTTTTAGCGATTGTCTTGTACTGACATGTGTATTTCTTGTATTGTGCAGTATGGCAGGATACAAATCAGTTCCGAAGCATAACATCTGTGCCCATCTTGATCTGACGACTCCGAACGCGAAGAACTACACAGATATTATTACATTCTTGAGGCGTTCCAGGATATTCACTGCCATATCGACAGTCCATGTGCCCTATTTATCACATCAGCAGGATTTCTGGACATCAGCTGATATTGATTGTGAGGCCGAGCCTACAGTCATTAGGGGCAAGGTCAGGGATCATGATGTTGTGGTGTCTGCTGAGCACATACGGAGGGTTTGTGGTTTTCAGGACTCTCCAGATCATCCTGTTCTACTTGACAGATTCTTAGTCCGTGGATGCTTCCTCCGATGCAAGTACGAGGGAGACATTGGAGCCGGGATTCTGAACAAAGCGTTCATGTCCCCGCAGTTCAAGTACTTGGCTCATGTACTTGTTCACTGCCTTGGCTCAAGGAGAGGAGGTTTTGATGATATGCGCGAAACCATTCAGTGCGCATTTGCTGCCTTGGTGCTCAACAAACCATTCAACTTCTCCGAGATGGTTTTTCTGCACATGAAGGAGAATGTGGGGCTAAAGGGTGACAAGAAGTTCCTGATGTACCCTCGATTCATACAGCAGATCATTGATGCACAGATTCCAGATCTTCCAAAGCTTAATGCCGACATCATTAGATTGGAGCACATGAATGACATAACTCTCAACAGAGTTCTGTCATACAGAGGGAAGGAGAGGAAGCCCACCACTAGATCCCTATTTGGTCACCTCTCTCGACCCGATTACAGGGCTCCGGCTGGAAGAAGATGGAGACACGATAACTCCGACTCAGATGTGGAGGACATTGTGGTTCCAGCTGGTGATGATGTTAGTGATGGTGAGGATGGAGATGGTGATGCAGGCCCGAGTGGTGCTGGTGTTGATGTGAGCACAGTGGAGGTGAGTACTGTTGCTGTTGAGAGTTCAGAGGCTGGTGAGATGACATCATTACACATAACCACTGCTGCTTCAGAGAGCATGGTTGATGTTACTGTTTCTGGTGCTGGTGGTGATGTTGCTGTGTCAACAGCTCAGGAGGAGGATGTGGACATCGATTCACTGATGGATTTGGACTTCTTGACTACTACTACATCCTCAGTGACTGTTCCTCTCGATGTTTCAGTTCCACATTCCTCAGGTGGTGGTGATGAGTCAGAAGACTCGAGTGAAGATGAAGGTGTAGCAGGTGAAGGTGATGAAGACAGTTCTGATTCTGAAGAGACTCATGATGATGAGTTTGAGAAAGTGGATGAGGGTGGAAGAGTGGAGATGAGGAAGAGAAAGAGGACAGATGATGATTTGGAGGATATTACTGATACGATATTTATTCCGGAGTTTGACATTTCTCCCCCTCCTAGGTCATCTGCTCCTGCTTCTACAGCAGTGATTGTTTCTGCTGGACAGCCCACCTCATCCAGAGCTGGTAGGGGAAAGAGATCCCGATTCTCTTTCCAAAGGAGGTCAGAACTGACATCAGCTGCTACAACTACTGTCACATCAGTAGCAGCTGTGTCAGTTTCTTCACTGACGAGGACAAGGGCCATTCACACTCAGGTTACTACTGCCCCTCTGTCCACTCCTTTTGTTCGCGAGCCGGTGTATGTTACTGCTTCCTCTGGCCCTTCCACAGTCCGTGCTGATGTTCATATACCTACTGTTTCAGTTGTGGATCAGCTTAGCACACTGAACAGCATGGTCTTGAGACTGATGGAGAGGAGCATGGAGCAAGAGAGGAAGAACAAGGAGCAAGAGCTGGTTATTACTCAGCTCACAAGGAGGATTGAAGAGCAGGATACTCTGCTTATTCAAGCAGCAGACCAGAGGGCCGATTTGAGGGCCAGGTCTGCTCAACAGGAGGAGCAGCTCCTAAAGTACATCGATGAGCACAACCAGCTGGCTTTGACAGCCTCTGGTTTCAATGATAGGATCCTTCAGCTCGAGGCTGAGAATGCTCGCCTTGCTGAACTTGTCGAGAGTTCCAAGGAAGGCACTCCCAGGCTTGAAGGCTCTGCTGCTCCTTCCGATGATTCAGACAAAGAAGTAGATGAAGACGAAGAAGAAGAGTCTGATGAGGAACATGTTGACTATGAAGACTCAGACAAAGACGATGAGTCTGATGATGATGATGATCATGATGATGAGGCCAAGGACGGATCTGGGAATGGGTCTTCTGGTTCATCGAGTACTGATGATGATGACGATGATGACCAGGCCCCTCCCTCATCAGAGATTCGATCCAAGAAAGCCAATGATAAGAAGAAAGCCTCTGCTCCACCTCCTCCTGCACAGACAGATGAACCCAAAGCGGCCGAGGAAGTAGAAGCTGTGCCGTTGAGACGTCAGCTAGATAAGACGTTGACTATGATCTTGGACGCTCAGGGCATTATACAGCACTCGGTCAGCTACGACAAGGAGGAGGGTGAGATCATACATTGTTTATCTAAGGAGCAGATAGCCGAGCTGTTCAGGTTGAATCCTGACGAGGTGGTCACTGATGACACCTCTGTACCCAGTACTGAAGAGCCCGAACCGGAACTCTTTGATGATGTAGATGATGTCATTCTGGAAGACATCACCGATGAAGAATACCCGAAGTATACATCGGCTGAAGACGAGCTGCCTACATTCACTGAGCCATTTGATCAGGAAACAGAGGATCTCTTGGTCAGATATCTTGAAGAGCAAGTAGAGGCAAGCAAGGCTGAAGCTGATGATCTAAAGAAAAGAAAAGAGGAATGGGCTGCATACTGGGAGGTATTGAAGAAACAAAGCACAGAGAAGATGCCAGCCACGCACAAGAAAGTTTACAGGACCAAAGGCTATAAAGCTGGAGGCCAGATACTTAGCTGGGCATACTTCCATGATCTTGGGTGCTATGCAGTGAAGAGGGAGAAAGGGATTGACTACTTCAAACACCCACATGATTTCAAGACGTTGCCTGGATTCGAAGTCAATCAGCTAGCACGTCTGAACATGCTATACAGTGGTGACTCTGGGATGTCTGCTTGGTTTTCTCGACAAATCAAGTACGAATACCGGAAGAGATGGGTGAACTTTCAGCCACAGCAACCAGAGAGGTACTACTTGCCAGAGATAGATGGGGATACCCGGAAGCATAAAGTGATCCTGAAGTGGCTTCCTCCTAAAGTCTTGAAGAAGATTCCTCTGCGGAAGATGCGACAAGACTTTATGGATGGCTTCCGATGGTGGTATTATGATGGGCGCACAGGTGAGGCTGTGATAGTTTTGTGCAAAGACAAACAATGGGAGACTGTTAGGATCTTTGATCCTATGTGGCTGACTAACTTGTCTCCCAAGGATGTTCAAGCTTTGTTCAGAAACCAGATTTTCTTCGACGTTCCAGACATGGTGCAAGCTTTGCAATTTATGAGAGTGATCCGTCTCTGCAGCATTTTCAAGATCCACGCTGGAGCAGACTGGAAAGCTATTTCAGAAAAGTATTTCAAGAAAGACACTTCCAAGAGTTGAACTAGGTCCAAGGGGGAGTTTGTTGATGCATGTTTATTGTCCCTAGTTCAGTTTTGTAACTCTTATCATGTAAATGTTCAAAGTATTAATGGAAGTTGTCTTTATATCTATTTCATAATGTTTATTTCTATTGATTATTGTCTATTAATGTTTATCTAGTTGTTTGATTTGATTATAAACTGTTTGAGTATGAAGTACTCTCATTCGGCCGAATGACTCTAGAATGAAGTCATTCGGCGAATGAAGGTTATAGCGAATGTCTGAGTTCCGAATGAGTCATTCGCCGAATGACTCATTCGAATGTCTGCTCATTCGAGCTTGGTCATTCGCCGAATGAGCTGCTTCGGCCACTCATTCGGCCGAATGACTACAGCCTATATATAGATGTTCAAATCATTTCAAACCTAACTTTCCAGAGCCCTCCTTCTTCCCTAGCACTCCAGTGTCAAAACCCTTGAAGATTTGAGAGGTTCTTGTGCTTCCAAGTTCGATTCTCAACCCGTGGTGTTCGATCGTTGCTTCCAAGTTGTTCCTACAGCCTCGGATCACCACGGTTTCTGTTGGTTTCGTTTGGAAAACCCTGGAATAGGATTCCGCACTATCCCAGAGGTTATCGAGTAGTTTTTCATTGGATTCGGATTGTTTCCGAGCTCCAAATCGGTCCAACAGAACGTTTAGGTCGTTATTCGCACCCGGCATGCCAAAATATGCATGCCAAATCCATAAATCCTGTGAAGCAACTGCTTCAAGAATAATTGAGGGGCATCCGTAATCGCCTCTCATGAATTGTCCTCTCCATGCAACCAGACAATTTTCCCAATCCCAGTGCATACAATCAATACTACCAAGCATACCGGGAAACCCATGATAATTTTCATGGTATTCATACAAATTTATAACATCATTGTAATTTGGTTTGCGCAAATATTTAGGACCATAGAGTCGACGGATATTTTTACAAAAATTATATAGGCATTATCTGGAAGTGCTGTCTAACATCTGTAAATAGTCATCCATTAAGTCTGCCGTACTCCTACATGCCAATTGTCGAATATCCGACGTACACTTTTGTAAAGGTGTAAATCCCCCTGCCTCGAACATCCCATCTCAATCGAAAATAAGTATCCGCACCCTCTAGGTCGTTGACGATACGTTCAAATAAAGGTCGTTGCATCCGGAAACGCCTCTTGAACGCCTTCTCATTATACAACGGTTCGCTTCCAAAATAATGACGCATCAAAAGATCATGTCCCGCTTCCCTGTCTCGATTAATTTGAAGTCTTCTAATGATAGGCCGAGGAATTTGATGCGTTTCGTTGAGCCATCGTCGCCAACAACTAGATAAAAAACCTCGTACCCTTGCTATCAGAAGATGAAGAGGATGATGAAAACACCGAAGAGGATGATGACATTTTTATAAAAATTAGTTGTATAAAAATAGAGATAGTTTGAATGAAAATGAGTGTCTAAAATGGTTGCATGAGACGTTTAAATAAAGTTTGAATTTTTTTTTAAAACTAGCCGTTCTAAGAATGGAGGGGGTCCACTTGATTTTTGAATGGACCAATGAGATGAGAGGCTTGGGCACGAGGAGCAGGGGTCGTGGAGCCGCACCGGGCGGGGGCAGCACAAGGGGAGGCGGTGTTCCTGCTAGAGGCCGCGGAAGGGAAAAGCCGTGGAGGTGGGCGGGGCATCGGCTGTGGACGGTCTAGAGGGCGGATATTTCAAACCCCCCATCCTTGGTTGAAATTTAACTCCTGCCAACTATATTCTATACCCCCATTAACTCTCACTAGATTTTTTTCTTGATAGGCATCATGGTTGTGGGTCCATAATAAAATTATTAAATAATAACTGAATTACAATTTTATTTCTTTTATTCATAGGTACTTTTAAGTAATTGTCTTATTTCAAATTGCTAGGGAGTCATTTTTTAGTTTTTTTTTTACTTCTATTATTATATATCTTTTGTCATCCTTTTTAAGAATGAGTTGACATTAAAGATAAGATTTTAATTGTTCTCTTGGATTTAAAATTTGAAGCATATGCCCAACCTAACAAAAAAGAATCTCACAATTGAGTAAGCTCTCTAACATTGAGTCAACAAATATGTCTTAACACGGATTCAAACTCAAAAGCTCTCATAGAAAGTCAGGGGGTAAACACTAAGCTAGAAACACGTATTTTTCTCTTTATATTTATTGATTTACAACTAAACCAAGTCTCTAACTTTCAAAACCTTTAGGTTAGAACTTGCGTTTACACTTTAGTTGCTTTATGTTTAAATTTAAATTTAATGGGAAACAAGTTAGATCAAATATAAAATGTTTTCATTCTATACTATAAAACCAAATTAGTATACATTTTGTATCGAATGAAAAGGGTTTTACATGGCAAAGTTAAAGCTTCCTGCCTGGTTTTTCCCTGGAACGGTTGGTTGACGAGTCTTCGACTCCAACCAACTTAGCCCATTAGGAGGGTTGGGTGAAGCCTCTGCTGCAATCATAGCATAGGAAGCCTCTTTAATGCCACTGAAAAATGCATCGCTGCAATTGTAGCATTAGCGTAAGGATGGGGTTTCGATACTCAGTCATTGCACTTTGAAGTAACGGTCTTGCCGTTGCATCAAACGTCGTTCCAAAAAAAACTATTTTTCATAATTTTTTTTGGGAAACTATAAGGTATATGCATGTAGGAAAGTCCCCTTTGCTTTGTTGACAGCTATTACAAGTGTATATAACAGGGGAAAATTCCTATAAAAAGCTTTTTATTTTAGTTAAGACTAAGAGTATTTAATTTTTGTTGGTGTACATAGATTTTCTGAATATAGCTTTCTAAAATTTAATTTCATCAATAGAGCATGTATAAAATCCTATTAGGTACACATTTTATTCATTATGTATCTTTAAAACACTTTCTTTATAAAAGACACTAGGGGGGTGTTTGGTAGAGGGAATTGAGGGGTGAGAAATGGAATTGGAAAGAATTCTCTTGTTTGTTTATGAAAGAAAGAGGTGAGAAATGGAAATAAACCATTTTCATTTCTCTGATTTTGTTTCTCTAAAAAAAGCGGAGAATTGGATTTCTAGGGTTTCATTTCTCAGCCTCACTCTCTCACGCCTCTCCCTGCTGTTCGATCTACAGCAGCAAACTCACGCCTCTCCCTGCTGTTCGATCGACTTGCAGCCTCTAATCACCCACAAATCATCTCCAATCCAAGAACCGAGTTCGTATTCGCGATCCTTGCTTCGATTCCAACGATCCTAGGTATGAAACTTTCATTTTTTCGACTTTCTTATGCTCGACCAGACCTAAACCTCGATCCAAACTCAGCTGCTGATGTCGATTGTTATCGTGGGATGTTTGTATGTTGTTGGTAATCGATTTAGATATGTTAGATTTCAATGGTTTATGTTTAATTCGACTCTTGATGAAATCTTTGGTGCCCTAGATGTCTAGGTTGGAATTGAACATTATATGGTATGAAATTGATGAGTTTGAATCATGAATTTTATGTTAGAATGATATTTAGATGCTAGGTTGAATGTTGGAACCGATAAATTGAATGTTTACATGAGTTGCTTGAATGTTGTTGCTGATGAAATCTGTAATGCTGTTTTGTTCAAACAATATTTTGATCATAATGCTGTTTTGTTCAAACAATATCTTGTATAACATTGACTTGTAACTCACATGGAAACTTGGATGTTCAATTTCATCCAAAATAACATATATATTGATGTAAACATTGGCAATTAAACAACATTCAGCAAGTCAGTGAATAAAGTAGCCTGTAATCATTTTTCTTGCTTTCATGATCACTTTGTTGCTAACATGGTTTAAAAAGGCGCCGTGAGGTTTCGCGTATACAATGTCATATTAACTTATGACATTTCGTTTAGGTTTCGGGACCGCCACCAGGGGCTCTGCCCCTGGACCCCGCCAGGGGCCCTGCCCCTAGGACCCCGCAAGGAGGCGCGGCCCCCTTGACCCCCGCTTGGTCAGGAGCATAGAAGTCTTAACTAGTGTGTAATTTACACCTTGGTTGCTAATATTTGGATTATATTTTGGAGTTATTTGCTTTTCTTGAATTTTCTTATATTTTTGTGTGTAGATGGCAAGATCACCTTCCAGACAAAGAATAGTTGCCATAGGTGCATTTTATGTCCTTTATGTTACGATTCGTTGGTGGATGTTGTGTACTTATCATTTGCGTCGGTCGATTGAGTCAATGACTTTACGTACAAAATATTTAATGAGTTACCATAATAGGCGTGAAAACATGGTGAGGATGGTTTATGAAAGTGATGTTACGAGTGTTGTTAACATAAGAATGAATATACATGCATTTACAACACTTTGTGATATGCTAGAAACTAGAGGGGGACTAAAGAATAGTAAAAACATGCTAGTCGATGAGCAAGTTGCTATGTTTTTACATACCCTTGCTCATAATGCAAAGAATAGGATACTAGTCAACAGATTTCATCGGTCCGGGGAAACTGTAAGTCGGTATTTCAAGTTAGTCTTAAATGCTATATGTAGATTACACAAAGAACTCTACAAGTCACCCGTGCCAGTGCCAGATAATGAAACTGATGAAAGATGGAAATGGTTTAAGGTTAGTCAAACACATTTTTTATTAAAGATATTTTTTGCTAACATAAATTAGTAAGTAATGTTTTCTTTTAACTCAGGGATGCTTAGGAGCATTAGATGGAACATACATTAAAGTTAAAGTCCCTGCTATTGATAGAAAACCTTATAGGACAAGAAAAGGGCAGATTTGTACTAACGTACTCGGAGTATGTACGAGAGACCTTTTATTTACGTATGTCTTAGCGGGATGGGAGGGTTCTGCAGCTGATAGTAGAGTTTTGCGTGATGCAATCAGTAGACCCAATGGTCTTAAAATAACTCCGGGTATGTGATAGACAATTTTCAAAGAATATACATAGATGTAAGTATGATAATTAGAATGATATTTATGGTTAATTGTAGGAACATACTACCTTTGTGATGCCGGTTATACAAATGGTGAAGGATTTTTAACTCCATATCGAGGTCAACGTTATCATCTTAACGATTGGTCTCGTCCTCCTACGAATGTTAAGGAGTTCTTTAATATGAGACATTCATCGGCCAGGAATGTTATAGAAAGATGTTTCGGAATGATTAAAGATAGATGGGCTATTTTGCATGATAACTCATATCATCCCATAGAGTCCATGCCACGTATCATCATTGCTTGTTGTTTATTGCACAATTTCATACGAACAACAATGAGTGAAGACCCTCTTGATAACGAAATCCCAGTAAATCACACACAATGTTTCTTAATTATGTTTGATAATTATGTATTTTTTATTTGTAGAACCAAGGATGTTTCTTATTAATGTTTATTTATGCACTTTATTTGTTTCTTATTAATGTTTCTTGTTATATTTGTATTTGTAGTTACATGAATTATGATTTTTAATTGTATAATTATGCATTTGTACGTAGACATGGCAGATTCAAATATAGTGAGAGTAGTTACTCGGAGCAAGCATACCTGGACAAATGATGAAGATGCAAAGCTAATTGATGCATTAATGGAGATACATGCATCCGGAAAGTATGCTGGTGCTGACAATGGATTCAAACCAGGTTATTTAAATGGTGTTCAACAATTGCTAGATGTAAGTCTTCCTAACTCTGGCCTCAAAGCAGAACCACATATAAAGTCTAGGATGAAGACATGGAAGACACACTTTAGCATTGTATATGATATGGTGCATACAAGTGGGTTTGGTTGGGATGAACAAAAATGTTGTATTATTGCCGATGATAGTGTTTGGAATGAATATGTGAAGGTATATTCTAAAAAATATATTTTTGAGATTTTAAAATTTTAGTCTAATTTATTTGTAATTGTCTTGTAGTCTCACAAAGGTGCTGTGAATTTTCGTGACAAGGCATTTCCTTTCTATGACAAATTGTGTACCATATTCGGTAAGGATAGAGCTACTGGTAGTAAAGCAGTTGACCTTGGAGAAGAAGATGTTGTTCAAGAGACGCAAAAAAGCTCACCTGTTGATATTGAAGACTTTGATTTTGTTGATGAAGTCGTTCCAAATGTTGATAGATCTGAAGGACAAACAGGAAGTGTAACAAGCAAGCGCAAAAGAGGTAGAAGCACGGATGCAGATGAGATATATCGAGAGTCTTGCAAAGATATCAAGGAAGTTTTGCTTCGATTTGGGGAGATGGTGGGTGAACAACTTAGCAAAGAAGGTATGGAGGCTCGTGAAATCTATGAAAAGGTTAGTGATGAGTTGAAAGCTTTACCAGGTATCACTACGAAAAAACGGTTCAAAGCAGCTCATTTGATTGGTAAAGATGTGGATCTAGGACGTTCTTTTCTTGCGTTGACAATAGAAGAGAAAATTGAGATGGTCGAGTTGTATACCGATGGTTCAATGGGATAGTTGTGTATGGTTGAAGTAATTTTTTTTGTTTCACCGTGGTTGTTGAAGTACCTTTTTTGGTTTCAGCATGGTTGAAGTACTTTTACTAGTAAATATGGTTGATGTTTTTTGCTTAAAAACTATGTTTTGTATGTGAATTGGTTTTATCAATGCATATTTTGGTTGGAATTTATGCATCTTTTTATATGTTTTTTTATTTTTTAATAAATATTTGTTATGAAAAAAAGACTTGTGCTAATGATAAAGTTGATATAATTCTCTGTTTATTTCCTATGTACCAAACAAGAGAAATGATTCTCAGCTATATTTCTCTACTGAAATCTCTGTACTACCAAACAGAACATTCAATTCTCATTCTCCAGACCAATTCCCTTTCTCTGCAATTCCATTTCTCTATTCCATTTCTCTACAATTCCATTCTCTGTACCAAACACCCCTAGGTATTTTACTTAGCTGATTGCATAATTACATAATTAACCTTAAATGGTAATTTGAGTGTTATCTTTGTCTCTTATATCACTAAAGTTACACTAAAATATTTTGTAGAATAACTTAGCATCAACCATTTGCTCTCTAGTGTTGCTCGTAACAGAAGTGCCCTCTGAATTGAATTTATCAAGTTATCCATGATAATTGCATAAAGAAACGAACTCGACGCAAACCCTTGGTAAAGGCCTACCTCTACAGGAAATGAGTCACTTTCTCCAATCGTAAATCGAATCCTAGTTTCACTCTCATCATACATATTCGTAATTATGTTTATATATTTTCCTGGGATCATTCTCTCTGTCCCCCTAGCATCTAGACTATTTGATATTAGTCTATTTGACCAGGGACGAAGCTCGAAAAAAAACTCCGAGGGGGCCGAAAGTCACGGGCATAAATTTTTTCTTCGTATCGATATGTTTCGGATTATATATTCAGGTCAATAAATCGGGTCGGGTCAAATATTTGTGGTTGGCCTTTATCTAAAAATCTAACAATGGTAATTGAAAAAGTAGAAATATATAAGATTACCTTGTTGAGTTGTTGATCTCAAAGATCCTAATCTTTGTGGTTGGCCTTTAAAATATTTTTTTGATGATGCGTTCCCACTTAAATTTCTTCCTTACCCCCTTAAACTTAAGTATTTTTATAAATTAATCTTTATAGTTAATAGTTTCACTAATATACTTATTTGAATTTTTATAATAAATTTAAACCGTATACTGTTAAACGTATTGTTAAAATACTAGTTTAACTTTGGTAGTTTTTTAAAAGCAAAGAGGACCCAAGGATTTTTAGTAAGAAAAATAGAGGAGACCGGACTTAATACCTATAATTTTTTTTTAACAAAAGACTAGTAAATCAACCCTTCTGAGCGAAAAAGGGAGAGGGGGGCGGGCCCCTACAAACATCCGTCCCTGTATTTGACCCGCCATCACAATTTTTCTCTCTACAAATAATCTAAGGAAAAAAGAAAAAGATGACATGAGCTGATGATAAAAGATCGAATAGCATGTTTTGCTCCTTAAACTTAGAAATAATTTGGCTAAAAGCAATGATTTATCAATTATAATCCTCTCTTTTTTAACACTTAAAAATCTATATTTTTAAATAAATACTCGGTCAAACATTTAATATTTTCCTAAAACATTTAAACATAAACAATTCCTCTTTTTAATTCACCTTATTAATAAATTGATAATAACCAGAGCCAACTCGTAAAGAGTATCTGAGGTACAATCGTATTGGACCTGATTTTATGATAGGCTTGAAATTTGGAATTTGTTTTGTATATATTTTATATAAAAAATTATTTTTGACATAAAATAATTTTTGTATGTAAAATACAGATCGTGTTACAATAATCTTATTTAATTCTATTTATTAACTAATTTTTATTCCAATATATTATCTTTGATTTATTACTTTTTTTATATGTATAAGTGTCTACTTTTAGTGCTTATACATGATACTTAAAATCTCAGGAAAGAATATTATAGTAGCAAAAATCGATGATAAAATGAACATAATAACTTTAACTATTCTTTAACAAGATTTAAGTCCTCGTTGCAAAGTCTTTGTCACAATCAAAATATTTTATCTCGGCTCCTAGAACTCAAAATACTGTTTTTAGTAGGATTGGTTTGGCAATTCAAAAGAGGATTATGACGCAACTAGTTACACGTTTATCTGTCAGTCTATTGTAATCTTTCACTTTTATAAAAATCAAAATATCATGTAAAAATAAACATGGGCGTTTCTTCATCATATGACAGAACAAAAATATCATGTAACCTTTTGTAGACAATGGAGTAAATACACAAATTGAATTACCATCAGAATACCAATAGAGAGAGTATTAGCGACAAATTAATTAATAGATTGTTGTGAATGTGGTTAAAAAGGTCCAAAACGCAAAAAAAAATGAAGTTTTCTGCACAGGGCTGGTAGTAGCCTACGTCCAAGCAGTAGCCTACGCCTAGGGATTTCTGTCCCAGTGGTAGTAGCCTACGCCCAGGCCGTAGCCTACGGCTGGGGTTCCAAAAAGTTGATTTTTTCTCTGTTTAAAACGCGTTCTGGGGTCTTGTAACTTTTCGAAATGAACCATAACTTATATATGGATGAGCTTACTTAGTTCTTATGAACTAATAGTAAATTTTATATGTGATTTTTACATGTCAGTAACAAATATGCTTTGAGGGTCATGATCGGGCATGTTTTGAACCACTACTATACAAATATATAAAATTATAGACACCAGCATGGTGCAATATGTGTTCTTTGAGCAGGTGAGATTCTAAGAACAAAAGATGAAAAAAAAAAACTGAAGAAGCTTAATAGAGGCCGGGGCCGACCGCCCCATCTTTTTTTCGTCAATAGTGTTAATTTTTCTACCGAAATATTATTTCTTGTTTTAAGTATTGGTTTCGCCCTCCTTGTTTCAAAAAATTAACATGTATGTGGTTCTTGTAAATTTCCGCCTCCTTACAAAATATTTAAGCTTCGTCTCTGGTAGACAGAATTTTTGCTAATTTTATTTTAACTCCGAAGTGTTGCTTAAATATATTAAAATGGAGCCGTTCAAAAAAAAAATATATTAAAATGGAACAAGAAAATTGTTGTATATAAAGGGATCGTATGAGGAATTATTTATGTGCATGAAATTAGAACCCACGACTCATTCATCCCCTCAATTTATGTAGCGACAGGGTTTTCGGATCAACCGTATGGATCGGGTCGTACTCCACGTGGGACGTATCACATTAATATAGGAAGAGAGACCTCATGTTTAAGTAATATAAACCAGTATACCGGTTCAATAAGATACCGATTAGATCATTTTATAGCAAATAAAATCTATATATATTGCGATCAGTTTTTATTTAAGGGGTGTTGATCAGGTCAACCTGATTGGGTTTTGGGTTAATCAGGTCGGGTGAGTCGGGTTTTCCCTAAATAAAATCTATATATGCTTAAGTAATCCGACTCGAACAACGTTCGGGTTTATCGGGTTTGGGTTAGTCGGATTAATATTTATTTATTATTATCTTGACCAAATTTTAATTTTAAATTGGTACAAAAAATTCATTTTCCAAACTATAATTCAATGGAAAATGTGTAAATAATTCACTTCTTATATATAATTTGATTAATAGTAGTCATATTTTGGTGAAACTTTAAATAGATCTTATAACTCATATAAAAAAATAATAATCATTTTGATGCAGTTTCAAAAGTAATCAAATGGCTTAAGAACAATTAGGTAATCAAAGACTTTAAATATGAACCCTAAAGTTCCAAGAACAATGTTCTTATATTCAATAATCAATAAAAACTCCCACACAATGATTAACAATCGAGTATTTAAAGAAGACTAAAATATTAAAGAAAGAAAAACTACTAAAAGATAAACATAAAACTGAATAAGATAAATACTAAATTGTTTAAATGTTTTAACTCAATCCTTATATCCTCAATTCCTTGCCTTTTATCCCGTTTCTTTCGTAACACAACCCCGACTTGTTAGTTAGCACAACCCCAAGAGGCCGGCTCCAAGAGGCAGGGTCTCAGAGGCCGGGCTCCAAGAACCTAGGGTCCAAGAGGCTGGGAACCGAGATGCTGGATCTGGCCAGCTACTGCATCACATTCTAATTCAGGTTAACCCATAAGCTCGACTAACTTTTAAAAATATATTTAAAACCCGACCCTATTAACATTTTTGACCTGAATAACTCAACCCTATTAAGCTTATTCTGGTTCGAGAGTGTGTCGGATTAGTCGGGTTCAGGTATTTCGACAACCCTAGTTTTTTACTCCAATCAATGCTAAACCACATCAATAGGGTACCCGATTATATCATTAGATAACCGGTTCGATCTGTTTCCATACTCCAACCAAGTAATGCTATTTTCCTTAGTGATCTTAGCAGATACATTTTTAAAAAATATATTTTTTGAACGGCTTGGTACGATAATTACCAAGATGAGATTTCAACCGTTTTACTCGAATTTCACGCTCTTAGACATATGCTCAAGCTCATCCCAGGAAGAACGCCTGACTTCGGATATGAACACAAGACTTCTCGTATGAAAGTCAAGAGGATAACCAATTATACTAATAAATAAAGTAATTCTGTTTGGTATACATAGATTTTATAAACCTTTCTAAAATAAAATTTCAGTAATATACAGAGCATGGGCAAAAAAGCCCTATTAGTTATGCATACATTTTAGTCATTATATACATGGGCGGATCTAGGCTTTTGGGTGTGGGTTTACGGGAACCCACCACGTTTAGAAGATTTAGCATGATTTTTTTTTGAAAAGCTTAAAAGGTAAGATGAACCCACTAATATTTTTTTAGGGTGAATCGTTAATGTGATTATTACTGTAGTTTGCCAACTTGAATGGGGTAAGTGGTTTTTATTAGAGAGTTCTCGATAATCAATGCTTGAATTTCTATATGATCGTATTAAAATAACTTTCCGGTCATATAAACTTAGCAAACGAAATGGTAGTTATTGATGGTTAAACCATTAGGACCGCCACTAAGGGCTCTGCCCCATAGTCCTAGCCAGGGGCGATGCCCCTAGAACCTTGCAAAGGGTGTCCCGCTTGTTTAGGAGCTCATAAATCTTAAACGAGAGTTCAGAAAACGAGAGTTCAGTCCGCACATCTGAACTCTTTTTATGACGATATTTTTTATTATTAACTTAATATTCCTCGCTGTTATTATGTGAAGAAATTTACAAGTTTTGAACTGTCAACCCGACCCGGAAATTTTTATATCCTAATGTATCTAATTCAAGCGTCTGAAGTAGTGAAGCCACTGGATTCGCCACTGATTATATATATGTGAAACATTTTCAGACTAAAAATTGGTTTCAAATTCTAGTTAGTGATGGCTCTTTAAGACCATCCGCAGCCGTGGCCCCGTGGAACCGGCAGAGACTCCTCTTTCGGCAGGGCTAGGCAGGAACACCGGTTCCCAATCCTGGTGACGACCCTAATCAGTCAAATGGGCCCCCCAACCCCGGTGGCGACCCTAATAAGCCAAACACGCCCCCCGCTTGCGGATCTCGTTCGTGATTGGCCAAGTGGGGTTTTTCAATGGATGATATGGCACAGTGGGGAATGTTTTTCAGTGAGGTAATCACTATGAGGTTTTAAGGTTTTAAGTAAAGTGATGATGTGGCAGAAAATTTCAGTGATGTGACCACTTTAGACCATCCGTAATGGTTGCCCCAGTGGCCTCAAAGTCGAACGAAGCTGGCCCTCGCTCCCCTTTTAAATCTGTTTTTTTTTTCAAAACTACCGTTACCAAACGGTCAAAAATCATAAAAAAAACCTTATTTTTATTCTCTATATAAACCCTTTCACATTTTATAAAAAATCACTCTTTAAAAAACAAAAATTCTTACTCTTAAACCCACTTATTTAAAAGATGAACCCAAAGGTCCCAAACTCAAACAACCCCGATTTCAATTTGTTGAATGACCCGGATACTATCCGAAGGTATTTGTTTCAAATGCAACAAAACCCGAGCCCTCAATGGCAACAACTGAATCCTCAAACCGGGTTTTCATCTTTCACACAACTGGGCTTTCAACCAGGTTTTTTATCTTTCAAGCAACCAGGTTTTCAACAAACCGCGCCTCAATCCCGACATGAACCAGATTTCGTGTCTAACGATGTCGTGCTCGAGACTCAAGAATCCCAAAAAAAGAAGAAAAAAGGAAAGCGAGCGAAAGAGACTGACACGGGAGGACCGAGTAGCGGTCCAATGGTACCGAAACCATGAACTCATGATGAAGAAGCTGCGCTCGGAAGATTTTACATCAATCATTCCGAAAACAAAACCAAAGGTAATTCGCAAAAGCGCAAAAACTTTTGGAAAAAAATAACCGGTAGTTGGCACGAGATGATGGGATATACCGATCGAATACTGCACATATCATCAACTAAATTCTACATGAAGGATATGAGCGTGAAATTGATGCGGTTTAGTGGCATTTACAGCAACTGTGCCAACAACCGCAAAAGCGGTATGAACGACGAAGGTGTCTTAAAATGGGCTGAGAAAGAATATCAACTAAAGTTGAACAGCCAAAGATTTAACCACTATCATGTTTGGGCCACGATAAAAGACGCTCTAAAATTTTGCTTTCTTTGTCAAGAAGCCATTGATGGCCAAAGTTCTTCAAAAAGAACTAAAAATTCCGAGACGAACGCATATTCACCGGGGGGTTCGGATGCACATACGAATTACGCGGTTAACCTCTAACAAGACGAGGAAGACGATGAATTCGAAATCTAGGAACCGGTTAGACTGGTTGGAAGGGAGACGGCAAAACGGGCTTCGTCTTCGAGTCGTCGATCAAATCGCCTCTTCTATCCCGACAACCAATGAACTCGCCCATCAACCTGAGGAGTATATGAAATTTCAAAAAACAAAACACGAGGACATACTTCTCCAAGCCGACCTCAAAGTTATGGGTAGTGTGCCTCTCGAAGAACTCGGCGACAAAGAACAATCGATTATGAGAAAATTAAGAGCGAAAATATTCGACAAATATCGTTAATTTGTTTTTTTATTTATGTTAGCAATGTAACGTTTTTATTTTTATGTGACTCGTTTAGTTTAATTTAATGTTAACATTTTTATTTTGTTATTTATTTTACTTATTAATTTATAACCTAAAAAATAATAAATAATATTATATAGTGGTTATGATGTGGTTCAGTGGGGTGATGACGTGACAGAAAATTTCAATAAGTTAGGGGTCGTTTGTTAGCATCTGAATCATTAAATACTGAATGATTAAGATGTCTGAATGATTAAGAGGGTCTGAACCATTAAGTGCTGAACCAATTAAGACTATTTGGTTGAACATCTGAACGAAAATACAGAATGACTATTTTACCCTTCTTAAACATTTTTTAGTAATAATATAAATAAAAAAAAAGCTAAAATCCAAACATACTACATTTAATCAACAAACCCACATGATAACTTGCAAAATCCCACAAATGGATGTAAAAACACTTCAACAATTAGTTATTATCCAACTTTAGCAATGGGTGGAATATTGAAAAAATGGTAACAAATACATACAGCCTTACGTATGGCTGGAATATTAAAAAAATTGTAACAAATACATACAACCCATATGTATCTATATATATAGAGAGAGAGTACCAGAGGAAGTGAGCAACAGCTGGAATGGATGGCGGCGACGATGGAGGGTGCCCGGTGCTGGCGACGGTGACGATTGAGGTTGCCTGGTTGTTGGCGACGGCGGCGATGGAGGATCCCTAGAATGGAGGGCAACGACGATTTGGTGGTGGTGACGACTGGAAGTAGCGGTGGCAACCTAGGAGAAGGGCGTTGGCGACCGGTTTGGTGGTGACGACCAGATTCTAGTCAGTCGGAGCTTGGAGGCGACGAGAAAAAGATAATATGGAACAGTGGTGGATCCATAACTTTTATTCAGTGGGGGCAAAAAATGTATAGCAAAATAAATTTCACTAAATTGGTAAACAATAAACATGTTAAAACAAAATACATATTATAATTGTCCTCTACGTGATTTCATGTTTTGGAAACAATCAATTACAGCTTCGTTTGATGGTTACTTTGGTTTATATCAAACTCCAAACCTTCAATTTTGGATCCAAAATTGATTTTGATGGTTACTTTGGTAGTCTGCAATTGTGGCAATTTTGATTTTGGAAACCGATTTTGATGTTCGCTATGATGAGAATAAGGGTTGGCAATTTAGAAAAATCAGAATCGGAATACGAAAGGTTTGAAGAAACGTAAGCTTTTTTTCTTATGTAGTGCCTTTGGACTTGAAAAAATAAATCACAAATGAAGTGCCTTCAATTGGGCTTGAGAAAAAGTCAAGGGCCTTACAAAAAAACCAATGGGGGCATAGGGGTTTTAAATCTAATTTGAACCAAATATAACATGTTAATTAGGAGATTCAGTGGGTGCCTATACCCCCCCTCAAGCATACATCAATCCGCCCCTGATATGGAATATAGCAGCTAGGTTAAAAAAGGAAAGGGTAAAGATGACCCATTCTCTTATTTTTCCTTTCAGACTTTTTCTCAAGTCTGAATCATTCAGACCTTCATTAAGACATTCTATCCCATTCAGATGTGCTTTTTTTACACCAAACAAACGGTTTGGATGTCTGAATCTGAACCATTCAGATTCAGACCCATTCAGATGCTACCAAACAGACCCTTAGTGAAGTGAGTGTTAAGGATGGTGTTAGTTAGATAGTCTTAATGACTTTCTAATTCAAAGGAGCTAGTCAGCTAGAAGACCAAAAGATGACTTACTGACGGATTTAAAGCTTTTACTTTCACCTTTGTACTTCTTCATGTTGGGTCATTTTAGCCCATGAGAAAAAGGCCCACAAATGTTTTTTTTGGCCCATGTATTTTTAAGTAAAAATAAAAGGAATGTAGGGTTAAAGTTGGTTGCTGGTTGTTTTGGGAAAAAAAGAAGAGAACAGCAGCAAACAAAAAGAAAAAAAGAGGAGAAGAAGAATTTTCGTCACTTGCAGAACCAGCCTCGTTCTCAGTCAGTTTCCCAGAGTTTCAATCGTCGGATCGTCTTCATTTTTGGACAGCCTCTTCATCACATCCAGGGGAGCTTATCCAACGGTGAGTTTTGTTTAATAAAGTCCGAAAGTAGGGTTTTCGAGCATCTGTTCACAGCTGACGTTTTGTGGTTATTTCCTCCTTTTTGTCTTTGATTTGTTTCCATATGCTTGATGTTAGTGTTTCCAAGTGTATGATGGCTATTGTATGCCTCTAGTATACCTAGAGAAGACTTTGTATTGCTCTAATTTTGGTGATAGTGGATTTGAAGCGGCTCTAGTAGTCCCGTGGTTTTTACTCTCATTTTGAGAGGTTTTCCACTCTAAAATTTTGGTGCTCTTTATTGTTTTAGAATTCTCTATTTGTTTGCATCCTCATAGGTTCATTTGAGTTGGGAAAGTTTGGTCAAACGAAGATAATTCCGCATTTGTTGTTTACCGTTGTGACCGGGTCGCGTGTTTTTCCCATCAAAGTGGTACCAGAGCCATTGGTTCTTGATTTTGGTTATATACACTCACTTGAACGATGGATGCTAATACAAGTAGAATGGTTAATTTGAATGGTTCTAATTATCATGTTTGGAAAGGAAAGATGGAAGGCCTTCTTTATGTGAAGGATTATTATTTGCCTGTCTTTAGTACGGATAAACCTGACAACAAAACAGATGAAGAATGGAGCATTCTACATAGAAAGGTTTGCGGGTATATTCGTCAATGGGTTGATGATAATGTTTTGAACCATATTAGCGGGGAGACTCATGCTCGTACTTTGTGAAACAAGCTTGAGGAATTGTATGCACGTAAGACTGGGGACAATAAGTTGTTTTTGATTAAACAATTGATAAACTTGAAGTATCGTGATGGAACTCCTATTACTGATCACTTGAATGTTTTTCAAGGTATTATTAATCAACTTGCAGGAATGGGTATTAAGTTTGAAGACGAGATACAAGGTTTATGGCTCCTTGGTACTTTACCGGATTCTTGGGAGACTTTTAGGACATCATTGTCCAACTCTGCAGCAAATGGTATTATTACCATGGAACTGGCTAAGGGCAGTATTTTAAATGAAGAGATGAGAAGAAAGTCACAAGGTTCCTCTTCACACTCGGATGTCTTAGTCATAGAAAGCAGGGGGAGAAGTCAAAGCAAAGGTCCGAGTAACAAAGGGAAGCATCATAGCAAGTCAAGAGGAAAAAATGATGATTTTGAGTGCTATCATTGTGGCAGAAAAGGGCATACAGTCCGGTATTGCAGACAACTAAAAAGAGAGAACAAGAAGGCTAATTACAACAACCAAAAGAACAAACATAAGAAAAATGATGGTGGTAATGACAGTGCAGAAGCAAATACTACTACCAATGAGTTCTTTATTTGTTGTGATTATGATATGGTGAACGTTGCACATGATGATTCGAGTTGGGTTGTTGACAGTGGTGCTACCTGTCATGTGACATCACAAAGGGATTTCTATACATCTTACACACCCGGTGACTTTGGGAGTGTTAAGATGGGCAATAGTGGGCTATCTAAGATCGTTGGTGTTGGAGATATTTGTTTGAAGTTTGAAACTGGGATGGAGTTGGTTTTACACAATGTAAAACATGTTCCAGATATTCGACTTAATTTGATATCTGCAGGTACACTCGATGAAGATGGTTACCATAATAGCTTTGGTGATGGTAATTGGAAACTCACTCGTGGTTCTCTGATCGTGGCAAGAGGTAAAAGAGCTTCAAAGCTCTACACGACGGATCCAAAGATTTCTAAAGATTCAGTTCACTCGTTGGTGAATACAGATATGACTGAGTTATGGCATAAGAGACTTGGTCACATGAGTGAAAAGGGGATGCCTTTATTATTGAAGCGAAATGCCTTGTCAGGTGTGCGTGATGTTCATTTGAAGAAGTGTTCTCATTGCCTTGAAGGCAAGCAAAACAGAGTTACCTTTAAGAGTCATTCTCCTTCTAGGAAGGAAGGAATACTTGATTTGGTGCATTCCGATGTATGTGGTCCTATGAAGACTATATCACTTGGTGGTTGTTCATACTTTGTCACATTCATCGATGATCACTCAAGGAAGGTTTAGGTTTATTCTTTAAAATCTAAAGATTAACTATTTGATGTGTTTAAGCAGTTTTATGCCCTAGTGGAAAGACAAACTGGGATGAAGCTTAAGTGCATTAGAACGGATAATGGAGGTGAATACTTTGGTCCCTTTGATGCTTATTGTAGAGAGAAGGGTATTCGACACCAAAAGAGTCCTCCGAAGACACCACAGTTGAATGGTTTAGCCGAACGGATGAAAAGAACATTGGCTGAAAAAGTTAGATGTTTGCTTTCACATGCAGGATTGCCTAATTCTTTTTGGGGGTGAGGCTTTAAATACAGCAGTACATGTTATTAATCTTACCCCTTGTGTTCCTTTGTCTTTTGATGTTCCAGTTAGGATTTGGAGAGGCAAGGATGTTTCTTATAATCATTTGAGAGTCTTTGGATGCAAAGCTTTTGTACACATTCTCAAAGATGAAAGATCAAAGCTTGATGTGAAGACTAAGCCATGTATATTCCTTGGTTATGGCCAAGACGAGTTTGGGTACAGGTTATATGATCCATTTTTGAAGAAACTTGTAAGAAGTCGAGATGTTGTGTTTATGGAAGATCAGACTTTGAAAGATATTGAGAAGGTACAAATGGTTCCTCAATATAGTGATGATCTTATTGATTTGGATCCGGTTCCTCCACAACATTCTGAACCACAAATTGGAGATGAGACTCAAGTAGATCAACAACATGAAAATGGTGATATTGTTAATCCAGAGTTACCAATACCAGATATGCCTGCATTTGTCCCGCTTAGGCGGTCTACCCGAGACCGCCATTGTCACACCCCGAGCCGGCGAGCTGGATCGACTTTCCCGTCGGGCGGAAGGTTCCCGGGGCGTGATATCGTGGTGATAATCGAAATGATCAGATTGTTTACATAGCACATGATAAATAAATGAGAAATGCTAACATGACAATGAAATAGAATTACAAAGTTAAATTACTTTGTTTCCTCATAATTTAACTAAGTAAATCTAATCAAAAGAATCAATGAGTTTCTATCTTGTAACTGTACAAGATATACAAAAGATGATTCAATGTTTTGTCAATCCAAAATATGCATGACACAAAATGTGGCTAGGTCTTCTAAAAATCCATTAGCTAAATCCCTGAATGTCTGATGACTACACCTGTTCGTCACATGAGAAAACATGCATTTAAACAAAGTCAACACTAGGTTGGTGAGTTCATAAGTTTGATAATTGAAAACCTTGATTCATTCACATACATAATCACAATAGCACACATGTTACTTGTAGTTGGTTTGATTCACCTGTTCACACAGTGGTCTCTCCATAGTTATATTTACAAGTAGTATCTCATCGTATTAGTTTTGCTTATATATAGGGCATATATAGGGGAACAAGCCCCAGCCAACATCCCACCACATAACTAATAGAACTCCACACTACTTGCAATACAACTATAAATATCCATTTCCATTTCACCTGTTTTATCATATGTAGAATAATATAATAAGAGAGGTTTAGTTATCAAACCGAAGTATTGATAAACCCTTTGTGTATTAATAAGATTAGATTAATTAATCCGATCCTTGTATTATTCTATTACTTGTGGGGTTAACTGTTAATCACTGTTAATAATAAGAGTGTTAGTTTACCAATTGATATTTGTTCTCAACTTGAAGTGCATAGAGCCTAAAAGGAATCCATTGCAATCCTCACGTAATCAGATTACGATGCATCCGATTTACCTCTACCACTTTGTATTACCATAGACCTCATCGAACTGTTACTAGTAATATGACATGAGAGAAAATAAATTCCTCAGTCTACTAGTCAACAAGAAACGATGGATTAATTATAATTTCGCTGTCGAATGATATCACCATGTGTTGTTTACCAAACCTGATTGATCGTCGCCCTGTTACCGGTCATACGTTACCGGCCAATTGATGTTACGATTAACATACCGACCTCACTCGCCGGAGGTTTGTCAAACCTATGGTACCACTATACTATCGTCGGTTTAGATCCCACTAAATTAACTGGTAAACGATTCTGAGAAGGGACTTACAATGAAACTTGAATATATGGCACATGATTGACATGATATAATACAGACAGTTCAATAGCAATCAATTGTATTGTGTTCATCAGTGTTGTTTGTTCTCAATGTTGTGTGTTCTCATTGTTGCTAATAAAGTTAAATAAGATCTTGTCTTATTATACAATATTAGTAGTTGTGTGAATGATGTTGTTATCATGAAGGTATGTTATCATGTTTATCATTCTAGTTGTTCCATATAATCACCATGTTGCCACTACAGTGTTGTACAAATAAGTCTTACAACACCTAGTCGACTCAGGTGGTGGATGTTGTTTGTTGTTGTTATTGTCATCTTGTTCACCTGTGTTAATTCTCTTATTGCTCTTGTAAGAATAATTAAGTGTCATAAGATAAAATCTTACAACTAGATTATTCTATTGTGTTGATGAATTATGAAGTTATATTATCATTTTCATCTTAGTTGTCCCTGTCATGTTATGATCATACAAGCATGCATACAATGATAAACGATAATAAGTCAAGCAATATTATCTAATCAAAGTATAAGCAATATGTTAAACGAAAACTTTTAAATAAATAAAAGTTAAGCATGTTTCTCAGCCTCGAAAGTTTAAAATCAGTTAAGATTAGAAAAGGGGCGTATGAACTCACCTTGTACTTGTTGAGGTTGACTTAGCTTAAACAAGAAGTTCACACACTCGTTGTTGTACTTGAGATTGTTTTCATGATCCTGTATTTATTTCACGTTGTATTTAACCTATAAGTACAAGTTGTAGTGACTTGTGTGTGTGTATGTGTTAGCCATAAGGTTGGCTAACACATGTTGGTCTTATTCATCATTCGGCCCAGTGTATGTGTTATAGGTCTTGAGTCTACTTAACCTCATTAGGTTAAATTTGATATATTGTTATGATCACAATTAAAGACTTACTTTTCAATGCTTTCACTCGTATTCCACTCATTCTTGAAAATCCAAACCATACCATAACTTACTAATTACTTGTATTGATAAAATGTTTGTAAACCAACTCATTACCACCTTTGTAGTAATAGATCATAATCCTATGCATATGATCTACCTTAGTTAGTTTTCAATTGTTATACATTTGTTATGTGGGCCAATATACAGGCCTACCAATGGCCATGGGCCGAATGAGATATCTTGGTCTAAACAGTGTTGTGGGCCGTAGAGGTGATGTGGGCCACTTAGGAATAGGTTTTTGGGCGGCTAAATGTCTCGGCCGAGAAAAAGAGGTGGGTTCGGCTACCATTCCAGTGAACCTATTGATTCATGTGGCTTTGGTTTGGCCCTGATATGCTCCCAGCGAACCTAAGGGTTTGTTCAGGTAGGGTTCGTCCCTGTGTTAGGTTCGTAAAGAGAAGGTTCGCAGGAAAGGAAGGTTCACCATAGGAGGTTCGTTCCTAAAGGGTTCGACCATGGGTTCGTGCATGGGAGGTTCATGAGTCCTTGGATTTACAGCAAAGGTTCGGTGCTCATGGCTCGTGTAACATCACTGTATTTCAGGTTGTCCGTACATGTACGACTGTACTGTTACGACTAGATATGACAATTATTTATGATAATAAATTATTGGATGTTATTACTGATATTGGTATACATACTGAGAACATATTGTTATATGCATAAACCATGAGAAGTTTAGTTGAAACACAACTAAACAGAACCAGAGAGTTTATCGCAGCTGAATTCACAGATTATGGATTTTGGTTTGGAATGGAAAGGAATTAGGAGTTTGTTAGTGTTTGGGTGCTAAACATAGTCAAGGACACATGGTCATGGTTTATCGAAATAGCGGTGGGACGGTGGCTGGGGCAGTTGCGACTGACCCCTCCATATGCCCTATACATATGCATATTTCGTTCTATCACGGATGTGTCAGTGATATGGTTTAGTGGGATTTAGATGGGGAATTTATAATATTAAAGATAATAAGATAATGAGAACGCTGTTGGAAATGATTAAGCGATGGTGAGGTTACGAACATAACTTAAACGTGAATATCAATTCAGAAATATTAACTTAATAATGTATTTGCGTGGGTGACGATTCACACGAATATAATTATTAGGAATAATATTCTGAAACGATATTCCATAAATTGTAAATCGAATCGAAATACGATACGAGCGTTTAATTCAGAAAGGTGACGATCTTTACGATACGTACGTAAGTAACGTGTTTCGACGAGATAACGAAATAATATCTAATGATATTAAGATAATAAAAAGGAATTAAAAACATTTATTAGGAATCACAACCTAAGACGGATTTCAAACTAAACGTGTATTTAAATAAATAATTTAACGAAATCATTTACGAAACAACCATATTTAAATAAAACCATTTTTAGGAAAATGAAACAAACATATTAAATGTTATGTGTTTAAATATATTTTACAACAAAACCGATCATTTAATATATATTATCGCGATAAAAACGAGACCGAGCACACGGGGAATACACGGGCTATTTATGAAGAAGATTACATCTTCTTCCTCATTATTCAAAGCCCTTTCTCTCTCTAAAACACACAAACGCCACATCTCTCTCTACCTTCTCTCTAGCTTTTCTCACTCGTTTCTCAACCGATTCGCGAGATCTTGGTGTCCAAACGACCGCGTGATCGAGGAGAACAAGATTCCACGAAGAAATCCTACATTTGACCGACAGTTCGAGGTAAATCTGAGCTTTACTTTTCGGTTTTTGCTAAAGAACTTCATGTGTTCATGATTACCAACTTTTAAAACGATTTTTGGGTTTTATAGTTGTTAATCGAGTTAGTCTTCATATGTGGAAGCCATAGACGAACCTGTAATCACTTAGGGTCGATGATGATGAAGATGAACAGCAAGGTTCGGTTGTGGTGCTGCATGGGGCATGGGTTCGCCGAAAATAGAGGGTACCGAACCTATAGGGTTCGCCTAAGCTAACTGTGGTCGGACCTGGTGAGTCACGAACCTGGAGCATGATGCCTGCGAACCTGCTCCATCACGAACCTTGCCGCATCTAGCCCCACGAACCTTGAGGGCCGAGGGCCGAACCTGCATGCTGGCGAACCCAAATGGCCGAAACCTCCATGGAACGAACCTGAGGTGCATCAGTGGCCCAACCGAACCTCCCTAAGTCCACGAACCTCTCATATGGGTGAACCTATGAGGCATGAACCCAAGGGTGGCCGAACCAATTGACCTGCGAACCTACCCCTAGCTGAACCCACGAACCATTTAGACTTGGCCGAACCTAGACTCTATAAACCCTAGATCAACCGAACCTAGTAGGGGAGAACCTTGGCCGAACCTTTCCCTCTGCTAAACGAACCTATGGGGAAACTAGATATAGGTTCGCTGGTTTCATTGCTAATAAACTTAAAAGTTTAACTAGGGTTAATGGGGAAACCAAGAATTATGGAAAACTATATAAATTCATGCATGCAAGTTGAATTAGAGGGTCACCACCTTTTTCTTTAAAAACATAAATTGGAATTTATGAGGTTTTAGTTAATATAAACAGTTGATGAGAATGAGTTAAATATACTTTCTTTAAATTTTAAATTAAGTTTTAATAACTTAAATAGTGGTGGAGATAAACGATCATACATGCATGCAACTATGAACGTATTTATATAAGTTGTAAGAAGAATACCTTTACAATCTATATTATGTTGATAAATTATTTAAAAACCACTATATATTGGATAATCAACACTAACAAGTTCAAATTATCTTTATATGATGGTAAGTGATAAAATCTTAGGTGTAACGACTTAACTTAGAATAAATAAGCTAAGTTAACGAAACACTTGATCATCAAAAGCAGACACTTATGGACATTTGAATTAAAGGAAACACAAATACTTATGAATATGAAACGTATGCAAATTACAGATTGTTGATTTGTTTTGGATTTCACATACGCGAGCGCGCATATTACACGAACACTGATTCTAAGGAATTCAGGTGAGTTCTCATAACCTCATTTTAAACTATTTTGTTTTAAACTCGGAGGTGGAACATGTATACCAGATTTTCACATTATCTTAATAACATATGGATGACACATGTTTATTGTTATGATATTCAGATTTTTGGATTATCATAATTCCATGAGTCGTTGCTGTTGACTTCGGTCATCTGCAATGATTGCATGTATTGTCACTATTCCGTGGGTCGTTGTTGTTGACTTCGGTCATCTGCAATGATTGCATGTATTGTCACTATTCCATGGGTCGTTGTTGTTGACTTCGGTCATCCGCAATGATTGCATGTATTGTCACGTGGATTGCCACAACTCCGTGTGTCGTTGTCATTGACCTTGGTCATTCACAATGATGCATGTATTGTCACTTATATTAATTGAGGATATTGATGATTGAGATTGGTTGAATGTATATGTGATTGATTATCTATGATTATTTGAAATATGTGATTGTGTGTTTGTGATTGTGTGTGGGGTTATGTGTTGGATTATTTCGCAGGTGTTCATGTGGATTTCCTCAGAAAACTATAAGCTTTCATAAACATGTGTAAACTATTTTTGAAATATAAAATCTTATGATTACTCACCAACTACTTTGTAGTTGACACTTGATTTTTACATGTTTCAGGGAATGAGGAGGAGTAGGTAGAGCAGGATAACTCTACATCTTTTGGACATCATCACATAGGATTGTTGGACTTAGCTAAAATAACTGAAATTCTGGAGACTAGAGTTTAGTTAGTTTAGCTAAATCTTTTGTGTATTTGATGTAACTAATTCATGCTGAACATGATTTTTGATGTAATTAATTTGGTTGATTAATTGATATGTGATGATTTAATTGGATGCCCACGAGCTTATGAACAATCTACACATCCCTCGTGGCATCCCGACGTTTCCGCCGTCGGTCGGGGTGTTACAGCTCATGGCTTTCCAGGTTCGCGAGGAGGAAGGTTCGTCCAATAGGGTTCGGGTGACGGAAGGTTCGGCTGATCCAGCATGGGTTCGTGATAGCAGGTTCGTGACCACCCCAAGGTTCGCAGCTCATGAATGGTTCGGTGATGATGAGAGGTTCGGCTAATGGTGGTTCGCAGCTCACATGTTCGTGGGTCCTAGGTTCGCCTCCCTTGGTGCCCAGCTCTACTTAGGTTCGGCTGGTCGAAGGTTCGGCCAACCTAGTCCCCAGCGAACCTGTACTGCTCACCATCATCCTCAGATCCTCTACGGTTGCAGGTCGCTTCCACCGGTTGTGTCATGCTAAGATGGTGTCTCGAAGGTGTAGGTTTAGTGTGTTAGGGTTCTAGACCGGTTGAGGGTTGTAGAGAGAGAGGATGTAAGAAATGAGGAAAAGCCCCTCATTTAGTCTTTTTATACTCCGGGGTGTTTGGGTTAGTTTCGGTTGCACGTTTTTCGTCTCCGTTGCACTTCCGGATTGTTACGCGTAATTTTACGTATTTTAAATAAAAAGACTTTATTTTAAATATTTCAAAGGTGATTATTCCTAGTAAATGTTTTATAATTATTTTTCTTATTTTATTTTCGTTCGTATCGTCTTTCGTTTTCGTTTCGTCAGAACGCGTCACCTTCGCGCGTATTCGTTCGAATCGTCACCCGAACGAACACGACGATGGTTTTGCTTTCTGATTTTTATTTTCTACTTTTCAGTCATTATTTCAGAACGTTAAACTCACATATATGTTTGTGTGAATCGTCACCCACGCAAACACACTGTCAGTTCATTATTCTGAAATAACACTTCAATTATGTTTTGAATTGTATTTCCTCACTGACGGACTCAACTAAACATCCTGTTTTCACATTGTTTTCATACTGATTTGTCAGGCATCTAATTCTTGTCATCTATGGATATCAGATCGCAACCGACATGTTCTTTGTACAATGTTGTCTTTCTTGATTCGTTGTCTTAACTGCACTTAGGCTTTCACCTAAATACAAACAACTATTGTTTATCGTGATAGTTGTACTTACAGTAGTTAAGTTTTCACATAAATACGTACAACTGTTTCTTGTATTTTGAATTTTGTTATCACAAACACTGTTAATATAATGTATTTACACACAGTAAAATGTGAAAGTACACCTACCGTACGGACTTGCCGGACGATCAGGTACTGGATGTCACAGCCATCCTTCCACCTGTTTTTCTGCTGATGAGTATGTCTTACTCACTGATGGGGGAGAGCCTGAATGTTATGCAGAGGGCATGGAAGATGAACACAAAATAGAGTGGGTTGAAGCCATGCAAGATGAGATGAATTCCTTGTATGAGAACAATACTTTTGAGTTGGTAAAGTTGCCTAAGGGCAAAAGAGCTTTGAAAAACAAGTGGGTCTACAAATTGAAGACTGAAGAACATACCTCACGACCTCGGTACAAGGCTAGATTGGTGGTCAAAGGGTTCAGACAAAGAAAAGGTATCGATTTTGATGAGATTTTCTCTCCAGTTGTGAAGATGAGTTCTGATCACGTGGTAAATAATCGATTTAATCAATGTGTAAATATGTGATATTAGTGAATTTTGGCCCGAAACACGTTTACTTTGAGTATGTTTGTGAATTTCAGGTGTGAAGAGTTTAAAGACGTGTTCGGGAGCAAATTGGAGGGTTAGAAGAGGCGTCGAGTGCTAAAGAGTGCAAGAACATGGGGTTCGGGAAGCCAAAACTTCGGGGGCGCATAACTGGAGCTAGGAGAAGAGTTACGGGGCCCATAATATATGAAAACTGAGTTTCTCAACGAGACGAAGCCATAGGTGAGATCACTCTGGGCGTATGATACGCCCAACCCGGCGTTTCATACGGCCAGCGTACCATACGCCCAGTTTTGAGCGTTGACAGAATCTGGGCAGCGTAGGGCATCAGTTTGGGCGTATCATACGCCCAGGCCCGGCGTATGATATGCCGGAAGTCGGAAAAATTGATTTTTCAGCAGATTCTTCCCATATTTAAGGCATTATCCTAGGGTTTCGAAAACAACTCTTTTCTGGACGAATTGGGGGCGAAAAAGTGACGATTTTGGGCATCTAAACTCTTCCGAATCCATCCGTAGTCGTGGAATCATCACCCGAAACAAGAATCAACAAGTGCTAGTGAAGATGCGTGGCTAGTTTTCTTTTGTAATTGCTTCCGGGCAATTAGGTTAGTGAATGAACTTTGATTGAATGTTTAAACTTAGGTTTTTGGATTGTTTTCGGTTTGATAACTTGAATTCAATTGTGGTTTGATTGATGTAAACGATTTATTTGTGTTTAAGCATTTACGTTTTGCCATCAGTGATTCGGTTTCCTTGCATCGTTTACTCATTGGTATTGGTGTGTTGCTTTGCATATCTAAATTGATAATTGTGTGAATAAGCAACTCTTAAACGTTTGTTCCATTGTTGTCACTTTGATCAAACCAATTAACAAAATCATGTCTATGTGATTTCCAACTAAGTTTACCCTAAAATTATTGTGATTTCATTAACCTAAACCCGGAAGTGATTACCTTTTTCTCAATTGTTTTCAAACTCATTAATCATAATTGTTGCTTTGAACATTTCGTTAATTCAATTTCAATTCAAGTTTACATTTTTCTTTGTTTAATCAAGTAATAACTTAAAGTTCAGCACTTTCCACTGATTCCCTGTGGAGACGACCTTACTTACCCGTGCTATAGTCATAGGTAGCTAAGTCCTTATTTTTACATTGTTTTTGATTGACCTACGACACCTCGATCAAGTTCTATTCGGGTTATTCTTGGTTTGGCTGCTAGCCTTGATCTTGAGGTTGAGCAAATGGATGTCAAGACTGCATTCCTTCATGGTGACTTGAATAAGGAAATCTACATGGAGCAACCTGAAGGATTTCAGGTTAAGGGCAAAGAAGACTATGTCTGTAAACTTCAGAAAAGTCTTTATGGGATGAAGCAAGCACCAAGACAGTGGTACAAGAAGTTTGAGTCAGTTATTGGGGGGCAAGGCTACCAAAAGACTACTTCATATCACTGTGTTTTCTTTCAGAGGTTTGGTGATGATGATTTCATCATTTTATTACTTTATGTTGATGACATGTTGATTGTTGGCAAGAATGCAGATAGAATTTTACAGCTGAAGAAAGAATTGAGCAAGTCTTTTTCTATGAAAGACTTGGGGCCAGCAAAACAGATTCTAGGCATTCGGATGAGTAGATATAGAGCTTCAAAGAAGTTACACATGTCACAAGAGCAATACATTGAAAGGGTGCTTTGCAGATTTAACATGGCCAATGCTAAAGTTGTGAGTTCACCTCTTACTCCCAACATTAAGCTAACTGATAAAGATTGTCCTTCTTCTGAGAAAGAGATTGAAGAAATGGATAGGGTTCCATATGCCTCAGCAGTTGGAAGTTTAATGTATGCAATGGTGTGTACTAGGCCTGACATTGCCCATGCAGTTGGTGTTGTTGGTCGATTTCTATCAAATCCGGGTAAGAAGCATTGGGAAGCAGTTAAGTGGATTCTTAGATATCTGCGTGGTACCTCCAAATTGGGTTTATCATTTGGGGATGGGGAGCCGACGCTTGTTGGTTACACAGATTCTGATATGGCAGGAAATAAAGACAACATGAAATCCACTTCTGGATATTTGATTACCTTTGCAGGGGGAGCTGTGTCATGGCAATCTAGATTGCAAAAGTGTGTTGCTTTGTCTACTACAGAAGCTGAGTATTTGGCAGCAACAGAGGCATGCAAAGAACTATTGTGGTTGAAAAGATTTTTGCAAGAGCTTGGCTTCATGCAACAACGCTACGTGGTACTTTGTGACAATCAAAGTGTTATCCACCTTGCTAAGAACTCTACTTTTCACAAAAGAACAAAACATATTGATGTGAGGTATCATTGGATGCTCTTGAAGACAAGCTATTTGAGCTTGATAAAGTTCATACCGATGATAATTGTTCCGATATGTTGACTAAAGCGTTAGCAAGGGAGAAGTTGAAGGTGTGTTGCTCTATCGCCGGAATGGCGAGCTCTTTCTTATAGGCAAAAAGGGGAAGATTTGTTGGGTCATTTTAGCCCATGAGAAAAAGGCCCACAAATGTTTTTTTTGGCCCATGTATTTTTAAGTAAAAATAAAAGGAATGTAGGGTTAAAGTTGGTTGCTGATTGTTTTGGGCAAAAAAGAAGAGAACAGCAGCAAACAAAAAGAAAAAAAGAGGAGAAGAAGAAGAATTTTCGTCACTTGCAGAACCAACCTCGATCTCAGTCAGTTTCCCAGAGTTTCAACAGTCGGATCGTCTTCATTTTTGGACAGCCTCTTCGTCACATCCAGGGGAGCTTATCCAACGGTGGGTTTTGTTTAATAACGTCCGGAATTCGGGTTGTCGAGCCTCTGTTCACATCTGACGTTTTGTGGTTATTTCCTCTCCTTTGTCTTTGATTTGTTTCTATATGTTTGATGTTAGTGTTTCCAAGTGTATGATGGTTATTGTATGCCTCTAGTATACCTAGAGAAGACTTTGTATTGCTCTAATTTTGGTGATAGTGGATTTGAAACGGCTCTAGTAGTCCCGTGGTTTTTACTCTCATTTTGAGAGGGTTTCCACGCTAAAATTTTGGTGCTCTTTATTGTTTTAGAATTATCTATTTGTTTGCATCCTCATAGGTTCATTTGAGTTGGGAAAGTTTGGTCAAACGAAGATAATTCTACATTTGTTGTTTACCGTTGTGACCGTGTCGCGTGTTTTTCCCATCACTTCAGTCACTAAAAGTCATGTATTTTGTTTACTTAACGATGTTATCGTCATTATTCCAATGACAATTTTATTAAATAGTGTACGTAAGATTCAGTATTTGATAAAGAAAGAAAGGAAATTAGGCATCGGGTATATATATTTCTTTAACTTTGTGTGTTCATGTTATGTTGATTTTTTTTTTTTTTTTTTTTTGCATATGTGTTTGATATTGCTATAAAAAATCTTAATAATAATACTAAGAATATATAAATAAATAAACAAACAAACAAATAACTAAATAAAATTGAAACTTTTGAGAAGGTGGTCTTTCACTAAACAATCTCTCTACCACATTAGGGTAGAGATAAGATTTGTCTTCATTTCTCTCTCAGACTCCACCAAATAGGATCACACTCTGTATGTATTGTTGTAGTGTTGTTGTATGTCTTTAATTTTTGTTATGTGTCTCAAACTCTAGCTTTTTCATTCAAATTATATTATAAAAACAAAGAAAATAAAAAAAAATCATTATAAGTTATTATGTAATTACTAAAATTATGAAACATACCATATATTTTATCAGTGTCGTTCACTCCATATACATGCATCCAAAATATCATTTGAAGAACTCTCAAACAAAATATTATGTAATTCTTTTTAACAGCATGTTTTATCAAGTCTATCCGTTACTTTTGTGGCCTATAAGCAAGTTCGACTACTCACATTTGTCCTCATCTGAATCAAACCTGGGATAAACCTCAAACTAATCATTCATCCGGTGTCTTTCAAACTTGCCACAGATGGATTCGAATACTCGACCTCGATCTACTATAGAAAGTAAGAACCCTACTCATAAATATTACACGAAATATTATGTAATTTATCATAATATATTACAACGGTTGGACACAAAAACAAACAATTAGTCGATAACGCTTTATTTATTGAACTTTTAGTGACTAAAAACAAGTATACTTTAAAACCTGTCGTCCAAGATATCCAAGAAAATGTACATGGAGTTGTAGTTGCAACAGAATATTAACGGAGATGATCAATGGATCATCAACCACCACAACCACCTCCACCACATCCGCCACCGCCACATCCGCCACCGCCGCCACCATCACCACAACAACCAACAGAGATCTCGTGTTCATTACGTTTTACCCCTTCCTTGTTAACATTGTCGACCTGACCGCTTTCATTGGTTGCATTTACACGTTTACACACTATGCCAATAGATCCAAGAATCAACACTACTATAAGAATAACAACAAATATACTGATCATGTTGGTAATTTTAGTGTTATCAACTGAATAAGGATATCAGATTTAACTTGTCGATGAGATTTATCTTACTAGCAATCAATCGAGTTAGGAGATGTAGGAGTACGGACTCGATTGTAGTGAATAAGATTGTATATAATTAATTTCGATGAATTAATGTTATATAGTATTATTTAATATATATATATATATATTATGTATGTATATATATGTTGAAATTTAAGTGCCGGTTTTGGCGGTTCCATTAAATGGAACTTGGGACATATATATATTGGAACATATACAAAATGTTCTGGAAGTTACCATCGATGGAAGAATGCTTTCAAA
Organism: Mikania micrantha; assembly: GCA_009363875.1. NCBI lineage: Eukaryota > Viridiplantae > Streptophyta > Magnoliopsida > Asterales > Asteraceae > Mikania > Mikania micrantha. The sequence goes on along the minus strand of CM018696.1, from coordinate 12,365,338 downwards.
AGTTCTCTGGTTCCTTTGTTTCCATGGAAGATATTCACACACATCATCGTTAAATTGATTTCATCAACAGAAACATAAAAGTCCAATTCCAACAACAGAAATCTCTGTCTTATCCGATAAATCATTGTGATCGAGTAACTCTCAAATAGGTTTATCTGAAAGTGATTACACAATTCAGAGATTAATCCAAGAAATTGTTTGAGATGATTCATTGAAGTTCCAAGTTTGAATTCTATTCGATGATTTCTGTTTAGTTGTTAAATTGAATGATTCCAGAAGTTTATATATAACAAAGATAAACCTATTTGTTTGGAAATTTGTTTGAATTACAAATCCGTATAATTGCAAAATCAATAAATGGATTGGAAAACAAATCTTGGAAACAGTAATTAGATTTCTAAATTCCAAAACATATTTCAGGGAATTGTAATTGATTCGGAATTTCATCATACTCTCTAATTTTAGGATACTTGTATGGATTTGTTGGATTTGAAACACATATGCGTAAGTTTCAAGAATCTAATTTTGAAAAACCCTACTTTGATTCCTGTTTGTAATCAAGAGCAAAATACTTAATATTTTAATTCGGTATTCAAGGGAACCATGGTAAAATTGGAACTTTAATTCGAAAGGAATAAATACTTTGGAACATGTATTTGGTTTTGGAATTAATTTTAATCGAACAACTTTGAATTTTATACATAATGAATTAATAGTATAGTAATTTCTAAGTTTCAATTGAGGTTCCAGTTCGTTGGATTTGAACCGAAGCCATTCTAAGTTTATTTGATAATCATTGCAACCTTTTCAATAAACACAATTTATGAATTGATTTAAAAAATTAGAATTATATATTGTGTTTTTATAAATATGAAATTTGGCCACTTTATCAGTTGGTGTTTATATGTATGATCACAATTTCTATGTTGGTCACCATTTGATGTTCACCAAGTGAAACCTCAAACAGAAGCAATTTAGGGTAATGAATTTTGAAATTTAGTTATTGCTAATATAATTGGGTTGATATTATTATATTGAATAATGATGGCTATTGATGAATCTTTTGTAACATGTCTAGCAATTTTGGAAAGTTAGAAAAGCTTGATAAGATAATCTTATCTCATGGGTTTCTTTCAAACCAAATAGATAAATGTACCTAAAATAGAGTTGATTTTTTTTAAAAGGATTGAGTATTAATTTCCTATGTGTGGATGACATGTTAATCTTTGGTACTAACCAGGCTCAGGTTGACGGGACAAAGAAATTATTGTCCTCTAACTTTGAAATGAATGATATGGGGGAGGTAGATGTGATCCTTGAGATTAGGATCAAAAGGAGTAACAATGGTGTAGTCATGACTCATTCTCACTACGTTGAGAAGTATTGAACAAATTCAATTGTTTTAATTGTTCTCCTGTTAGTACCCCTATAGATTCTAACATCAGACTTGTGTCTAATTTGGTTATTCTAATTTCACAATTGGAGTATTCTTAGCAATTGAATTTATGATGTATGCTATGATTGGTACAAGACCTGATGCCGCTTATGATGAAGGAATACTAAGTATGTATACTAGTAATCCAAGCACATATCATTAGCAAGCTGTGAATATGTTGTTTAAATATTTGATAGGAACCATGAACTATGGTTTGTTTTATTTTGGTTTTCCTTCGGTCATTGAAGGATATTCTGATGTAAGTTAGACAACAAATATGGAAAATCACTTTTCTACAAGTGGGTGATTAATCCTACTTGGTAGTCGTGCAATTGCATAGACATCAAAGAAACAAACTTGCATTGCCAATTCAATAATGGAATCTGAATTTGTGGCTTTAGCAGCCGCTGGTAAAGAAGCTGAACGGCTAAGGAATTTGATCTTTAAGGTTCCATTGTGGTCAAAACTGATATCACAAATATCTATCAAGTGAGATAGTGCTGACTAAGGATTATGGTCAGGTGTATAATGGAAAGTCTAGATAGTTATGTTTTATACATATAATAATTAATGAGCTCGTTACGCATATTGTGGTATCTGTTGAATTTGTAAGATCTTAGTGATTTTAACTTAAGTGTTAGGAAGAGATCTCGTGAATAAGTCAGTCATAGGGATGGGTTTAAAGTCCATATACTTTAATATCTTATGTCAAGAAGCCCAATTCCCATCTAATACAATGTTAGATGCTGAATTCAATGAGGTAAGCTTGTCAGAAAGATATTGGAACACATTAACATAATCATCCCAAGGTATGTGTTCAGACTGCAAGGTAAAGGAGGTTGAAGTATAACTTCTTAATAGTTCATTGATAAATTGCAGTGCAGGTGCAAGAGTAATGAACTACCTATAAGAATATGAAGTTTAGCCGCTTCAAGAAGCTTTGGACTTGAGCTTTGATATATTCTTTGAAGGATTAGGACACAGGCTAGTAAAACATTGTGTCAGTGGAATTTGGATTTAGTAAACTTATGTGTATTTTACCTTCAAGTGTTCACCATGGATAGCAAGGGTTCAATCCATAGAGACACCCTGATATTCGAGCATTTGAAACGTGTAATTTACTAAGATGAAAATTCAATCCATAGGACATTTTCATTTATGCATACGTTTGTGTTTATGCGAGGATGATTAAGTTAATCATGGATATCACTAAAATGGGGGAGGATTGTTGGTAATTTTAGTGTTATCAATTGAATAAGGATATCATATTTAACTTGTCGATGAGATTTATCTTACTAGCAATCAATCGAGTTAGGAGATGTAGGAGTACGAACTCGATTGTAGTGAATAAGATTGTATATAATTAATTTCAATGAATTAATGTTATATAGTATTATTTAATATATATATATATATATATTATGTATGTATATATATGTTGAAATTTAAGAGCCGGTTTTGGCGGTTCCATTAAATGGAACTTGGGACATATATATTGGAACATATACAAAATGTTCTGGAAGTTACCATCGATGGAAGAATGCTTTCAAAAGTTCTCTGGTTCCTTTGTTTCCATGGAAGATATTCACACACATCATCGTTAAATTGATTTCATCAACAGAAACATAAAAGTCCAATTCCAACAACAGAAATCTCTGTCTTATCCGATAAATCATTGTGAGTAACTCTCAAATAGGTTTATCTGAAAGTGATTACACGATTCAGAGATTAATCCAAGAAATTGTTTGAGATGATTCATTGAAGTTCCAGGTTTGAATTCTATTTGATGATTTCTGTTTACTTGTTAAATTGAATGATTCCAAAAGATTATATCTAACAGATCATGGAGTCGAAGTAGCATGACCGGTTTTCGGCAAAACCTATCGATCTGAACCGATCAGCAGATTCAGTAAAATGCCGGCCAGATCAATTTGCTTTCATATGGCTTTATTAATTAGATGCTTATCTTATAGTAGAAATTTAAATTGACACATATAATAATTTATTAAGTTAATTACATACTTGGTCCCTTTATTATACGGATTTTCACTTATATTCCATAACTTTGAGAAATTATACCGGTGGAAAAGAAAGATTGGCTAACTATGTTGAATTTGACGACACATGTTAAAGTGCAAAGGGGTTAGCTTTAGTTTGTCTTCTTTAAAAGAGGTCTATGGAATCATATGGGTGCTTATCTCTATTTTTACTCCAGTATTGGAATGAACTACCAGGGCATCTAATCGTGTTCGCTCCCCATGCTTTCGCACCCCAGAGTCGGTAGGGACCCAGAGAGCTGCCTTTGCTTTTGGCATTCCTTCGTATATTTACGGATTTCACCCTTACACACGAAATTCCACTCTCCTCTCTCTTACTCAAGTGAATTGGTTTTGAGAGCATTCCGCCACTTTTTGGCTACTTTCACTTCAACCCGATTCACCATATGTTGAGATAATTTATACATCAAACAAGACAGGACTATATATGGTTTCTTGACTTAGTGTCTTAGTCTGCTTGAACCACAAGACTAGCTAGTACTGAAAATCGATTTTTTCAAAAGGACGAAACCTTTAAACATATGTTTTTTATATTCTAAAAACCAATTTTTTCGGTTTCGGTTTTGATTTTAGTCGTAGCTAAGGAACGAAAGAAACTATAAAAACAGAACAGAGTAAAAAACCAGAAAAAAGCGAATACACATTTTTAAACATACGTATATGTTTGTATACCTAAACATGTATGTCTTCAATCTCCACCACCGCAACCACCTCCACACTCACTTCCACCACCATCACAACCACCTCCAGCACCCCCAAAACTGTAGATTACACCCACATCATAATCTTGACTCTCATCTTTCTCCTCCCAACTTTTTTTCTTTTTATCTTTCTTGTCATGACTTCTTTTACATTCTGGTGTTTTCGTCGGTAACAGTCCGTCGCTAATGCTAATTTGTCTAGGAACCTCTTCTTGTTCAGTGTAGCATACTGTAATTGTAACAAACACAATCAAAATGCCTAAAACGCAAATACCCATTCCTGTTAAAGCAATATCAAGACCTACACTCATGATCAACAATTAATTAAATTCAGTAACAATAACCTTAATTGAACCATATCTTTATTGTAGTCATTTAGGTCCATATTTATAGTGTATGTTTAGAGTCACTTATTTTAATTTGTAAGAAGAAAGATTATTTAATAATCATAAATCTGTATGAGCATTCTTGATGATACACAAAAACAGTCAACACGTTTTACCCAATTTATAGAAAGAGACTCCATCAAGAGTCAAGACAATTGTTTTACCCTTATTTCATCATTAAACATTTCTTAATGATAAAGCAATTGTATATGTTGATTTAGAATTAGGCAAAATATAAAACAAAATACAGAATTGGTTCCCAAGAGTTTAGTTGGTCTCGATTGAGGGTTTGTGACACTTCGAAAGGTCGTGACGATACGAAAGGCTAGAGTGATGCTTGTATGTGAGTGGCAGACCCATAAATTTTTTTAATGGGGTCAGAACTTTATTGGAGCTATTGTATGCCATTAAATATTTTATTTTTTGGACCGATTAGTATTGAGTCGGATCATGTTATCAAAAAAAAAGAAAAAAACTAAGTCAAAACCATTAGAGTTGTTGCTCCTATTTATGTCAAAAATTCGATCTTTCTAAGTCATAGATAACGCATATTGGGCTATTTAAGTACTAATTTTATTATTTTTGCTTTCCAAATGGTTTTAAATTGGGCTTTGTCATCAAAATTTCATGGGGGTCAGTGTCAAAATTTTTGAGGGTCGGTGAAGATCAGATCGTATATAGAACACTTTAAAATAAAAGTTCATAGGGGTCGGTCTAGCTACCCCCATAAAATAGGTTAATAGGCTATGTCCAATGTGACAACAAACACAAGAATTTGCCTACTTATCATTATACTATTAACATACTCAAGCTTTTGCATAAAGTGAAATTTGCAAAAACTTCATGTTTATCATAAATACAGAATTGGTTCCCAAGAGTTTTGTAATTAACTCTAAAACATAAGTAGGCAAATCCTATTCACTAAACACTTTAATTATTTAATCAGCCAAAAGTTAATTTACGCTCACTTTCACCTTGTTTAGTCACTTTATAGCTGTATGTTTACTCGCTACAAGAAAAGACGTATATTAAGACGAAACCTATAGAAACAACATGAATCATTTTTGTGAGAGGGCATACAACGACAACATCTCGTCCTTTGTACAATGCGATCAATATCATCGCTACAAGTGTTTGAGTGTATTTATTTTATTTTTTAAATGCAGCAACTATATGTCGGGGCAATAGCTTTGGCATGATAGGAGGGGAAGTTTTGTCACCTAATGAATTCTCTAGATCGATTTTGACATATAATATTTTTGTCTAAGCTATTTTTTATAAGAGTTTTGCAAATGCAATATTTAAGAAGTTTGTGTTAAGTCGTTGTTTCATTATTGACGCGCCTCAGTTATTATTAATGATGTTGATGTTTTTTTTTTAAACGATAAATTTATCATACTTATAAACTGTTCAAAATAAATTAAAACTTTTAATAACATTTAATTTATCGTTACAATGTCTTTACCAAATAAAAAATATCTTTGTAAAAAAAACAAACAAGTAACCTTCAATCCTTTATTATTAAATGAAAGTATAAAAAATATCATGAATCTTTACATAGACAATGGACAAATACGAGCACGCTATATACGTTGTTACGGAGTATTAGCGACACATCAAGGGATGGTCAACAACCTCCACCGCCACCACCGCCGCTAAAGCCACCTCCACCACCGCTAAAGCCACCTCCACCACCATCACCGCTACCTCCAAATCCACCACCATCGCCACCGCCAAAGCCGCCACCATCACCGCCAAAGCCGGCATCACCATCCTCACCACCTTCAATATCACCGCCACCACGACCACCACGACCACCACTGCCCCCGCCGACACCGCCACCACCGCCGCCGAACATACAACAACACACTATGGAAATGAAGAAGAGGAAAAATCATTACTACTATAAAAATAAAAAAAGGTGTAGGCAGCATGATGTAGTACGAGGAAGAGAGACTTTATGTTTAAAGTAATATAAACTAGTCAACGTACGGGTTCAATGAGATACCTATACCTCAAATAATTCTTAGCAGATATATTTATACTATTAATGATATTAGCAATTTAAATTTAAATTGACTTCTATAAATACTATCTTTTTTATTAATTATTATTTAGGAAACTACTAGGACTATGCATGGATGTTGAAAGTTCATCCCTATGCTTTGTTGACTATTACAAGTAATTATTATTTGAGTAACTACCAAGGAATTGAATATGCATGCATGCATGAAAGTTCCAGTTAGGGTCGAAGAGGGCAGTGAGGTGAGATTTTGGTAATGGAGAAATTTGGGGAGAGGTTTCGGGGTGTAAGGAAAGTGGTTGCCATGGTTTAACAATTCCGGACTGTGACCGAGTTTGCATAGGATGGGTGGAAACTGTTGCGGTTGTATGAGGTAAAGTGTTTGTGGAAGTAGTAGGATGGGGCTGGGTCGTCTAGAAAGAATGGTTTTGCCCGTTGAAATGTCAAGGCAACAGTATCCATGGTAATTAGCTGGATAGCCGAGGAAAATACACGGCGTTGACCGGGGGGCTAATTTGTGGTGTCGGATGGAGGAAGTGTTCGGATAGCATAGGCAACCAAACACACATAAATGATCGTAGGATGGGTGGCGTTGGTAAAGCAAAGATGTGGGTGTGTTGTTTTGGCGATTTTTGGTGGGTAGGATGTTATGAAGGTATGAGGCCATGTGTAGCGCTTCGACCCAAAATGTCGAGGGGAGAGAAGCCTGAGTGAGGAGAGTAAACATTATTTCGTTTAAACGCCGAATCATGCGTTCGGATTTGTCATTTTGTTGCGATGTATGTGGGCAAGAAAAACACATTTGAATGCCATTATTATGTGCAAACATTTTAATATTGGTGTTGTCAAATTCTCCACCCATATCACATTGAAAGGATTGTATTTTCGTATGGAATTGTGTAGAAATAAATTGATGGAATTGGGTGAATCTAGTGTATGTCTCGGATTTGAATTTTAATGGATAAACCCAAGTATAATTTGTAAAATTATCAATCAACACCATGTAATACTTATAACCCAAATGATTTAGTATAGGAGAAATCCACAAATCCCAATGTATAATAGCAAAAGGAAACGAAGTACACACAACATAATCATAAAAAGGCAAACGCTTATGTTTTGATAATTGACAAGAGTGACAAAAAAAAGGTAAATTTATTTTATTGCAAGAAATAAACTGCTTGGAACGAAGAAACTCCATGACAGGTTGACCTGGGTGTCCAAGTCAATGGTGCCACAACGTATTATCTTTAGAGGAGACAAGACATGCGGTTGTGAAAGCTTTTGAGGTGAGTAGGTAAAGATCACTCAAGCTCTTGTGGCGACTCAGGATCGTACCATCCCATAAATCCTTTACAGAGAACCCAAAAGGATCAAATTCAATGGAGGTGTAATTGTCAATATTAAATTTTCGCACAGATATGAGATTTTCAATAATATTCGGATTAAACAAAACTGTTTTTAAGGCAAACGCTTGCCATTACCAACAAATATTAACGCTATCGATGAATAAATGGAAAATGAGTCGATGAATAAAGGCAAACGCTTATGTTTTGATAATATTCGCACAGATATGAGAGGATCCTGAACCCATAACTGGCATACGATTGCCATTACCAACAAATATTAACGCTATCGATGAATAAATGGAAAATGAGTCGAGTATACCTGAGTCATGAGTGACATGTGAGGACGCGCCCGTATCTAAATACCATTGATCATCACCATCGTCCATCAAAAGAGCCTGAACTGCAGTGGCAAGTTGAGTGGGTTCAAGCGGATCCACTTCAGTAACGTGAGCTTGGGCCTGGTTGTTGTCATTTGGGGCTTGTTGTGTGTTGTTGCGACGCGAATTAGGCCGGTACTCCCACGGATTAGACCAGCTTTGAGTGGTGTAAGGACACGATGGTGGACCTGGTGGTGCCCAAAATGGTGAGGGGGCCCAATAAGGAGGCGGCCCGTAAGTAGCATTTGGAGGCTGGTAGTAAGGTGGAGGCATTTGGCCATAATTAGATGTTGAGGCAGAGGCTTGATTCGATCAGTTAAAGGGTCGGGAACCTGATTGCTTTCTATTTGAATCACGTCGCTGCTGAGGTGGTCGACGGGTATGATTGTTGCGAGTTGGTTGGTTCCTGTTGTCACGAGTAGGTGCTGTGATGTGACAGCCGCCACCACCGGTGTAGGTGCCGCATGTTCCCTGGCAGCAAGCAACTGAGCCTCAGACTGGAGGCGATTACAGGCGTCTTCCCAAGGAGGAAGCGTCTGATTAATGATAGACGCCACCGTCTCTTACTCGCGAGGAAGACCCCGAGCCAGATGAAGCACCAGTTGGTTGTCATTGATTGGAAAATCCAAAACAGAAAGTTGGTCGGCTAGTTCGTGGATTCGTTGACAGTAGGCTTCGACCGATGGCATCGCAGGGAGGGTGAGGCTAGTGAGTTCATGAACAGTTGTGTAACACCCCGACCGATGGCGGAAACATCGGGGCGGCACGAAGTGTAGATTGTTCATAGCTTAGGGTATAAAGATGTAAATAATAATAACTAATCATTCAACAAAATTAAATCCATCATTCATTACAAAGTCAAATAAATAAATTCAACCCTAGCTATTACAACGTTTCAAATTCAAATTCATAATTCAAAGACATAAAATAAATAATTAAAGCTAAATCCAAGCTCAATAATGCTAGTTTCCATTTCCACCTGAAACATGTTAAAATCAAGTGTCAACTCAAAGAGTTGGTGAGTTTCATAGGTTTTGACACTCAAACCAAAAGGTTTAATAAAAATGATATAGATAATGATATATGTGAACTCTAAGCATAATGATCATAGTCAAAATGAACTAGCAAGTAAAGCAGATCAACAAATGATAACAAATGATGATTGACCTATGATTAGCATTTCAAAAATGCTCAAGTAGTAAACTATCACCGCGGGCCTCCCCCGAAGGGTAAATCAAACAACGGTGGGATGGTCGGTCCAATAGATCTATCATAGTCACTAAAATGAATGTGATCAATGCCTATGCTTAGCTAAAGTTCACTAACTATAAGGCCATTAGCTAAGTTCACAAGTAAATGAAATAAATAAGTTGCATGTTTCACCCCTAAAACAAAAATAGTAAAAGAGGGGCTATGAAGACTCACCTTAGTGTGTGAGCTAGCCTTTGCAATGTCTTGTCAAATATAGTTCAAATATGTCCAACACAAATTCAATGTTTACCTAAATAGTTCAATAGGCATATGTTTAACAAAACTATGTCATTCTATGGATCTAAGTTCTAAAAGGATCAACGGGTTCGATTTATTTTGAATAAACACAATTAGGTTTATTATGATTTAAATGAAAATAATAAAATATCTAAATTACAAATGTTGACTTTAAAATATTTATTTAAAATTTTAAATATTGATTTAAAACAATTTATTTTTGATAATTCTTGTATAAACATATTTAAGTATTATGTTTATAACATTTATCGTAAATAAATAAATAATTAAATAAATAAATGAGATAAAGAGTTGTTAGTAAATAAATGAATAAATAAATAACTAAATAAATGAGATAAATAGTTTTAAGTAAATAAATAAGTAAATAATTAACTAAATAAATGAGATAACGTGTTGTAATTAAATAAATAAATAAATAAATAAATGAGATAAATAGTTTTAGATAAATAAATAAATAAATAAATAATTCAATAATTATATAAATGAATAAATAAATTAATAGATAAATGATCTAAGAAATTATAAGTTTATAAACTTATTTATTTATGTAAATAATTAAAATAAGTAAATACATATTAATTTATTTAAATAAGTAAGAAAATTGATAAATAAATAAAATTGATAATAAAAGTTAATATTAAAATTTTAAGTATATAACATTTTTTTTACAGATTAATATTTTGTTTATAAAAATATTTTCTGGTTAATTAAAATATTTAAAATAGAGTTTAATATCAAAAAAAATGACAAAAACCGGTTTTTAACCCGGTTCGAACCCACGACCTTAACTTCGAAACCCACGCGATTCTACCGGTTGATCTAAGGCTCTAGGCCGCAAATGTATTCCGGTTTTATTGTTTATAACAAGTTAATGATATGTTTTCCCAATTCAGAATCAAGAACAGGAAGAAAAGAACAAGCCCTAGTTTCTTTCCATTCGAAATTCGTTCGAATTGGTCCCCGATTGAAAACCTAATGATGGGGCTAATGTTCTAGATGAAAAACCGAGTATATGGATGTAAGAAACACCTACCTTAGTTTTCGTTTCAATGGATTTCGACTGAGAGAAGAGATGCTCACGAACCCGATGCTTTTTTACTTCAATTCTCGTTTCAGAATGTATGTGCGTGTGTTTGGTGTGCCCAGAAGGTTTCGAGATGATGAAAGGGTTTATTTCGGTCGAGTTTAATTTGGATTTTATACACGTTTATGCACGATTTGAATTTCGGTCGTGGTTCTATGTTTGGAAACGATTTTTGTAGTTAATAGGCCGTTTAATCGTTCATAATGGTGATTGGAACCAGTTCACGCGTTCGTATACATTCCTAAAATACATTTGATTAGCTGTCATCGCGTTGGAATGGATGGGATCGCGAATCGGGTCGAACGAATGGGTTGTGGGTCGGCTGAAAAAAAAAACGGGTAGGGGAGGAGAAGAACTATGGGTTATTTGCAGTTTTGGTCCCTCCACTGTTTTCTTTAAAAAACAACTTTCTGAATTGACACTTTTAACCCTAAACCTTTAAAAATCATTTTTTTAAAATTGTTATAAATTATTTAAAAATTTTCACACTTCACAATTAATATAAATTTATTATATTTCTATAAAAACATTATTTTGTGTTATACTATAAAATTTTAAAACATGTTACTTGTTATTATTTAATTTAGTTATGAAATAAAGTTTATAAAGATTTATAAGAAAATTTTATTTGTTTATTTTATAAAATTGTAAATAATTTCTAAACTTTATAATAAAATTAATTATATTGTTTTTGCTTGAATTGCATAAACACAATCAATATTAATAATAAAATTCCCATTGACGTCATAATCGCTTTATTAAATATAAATGATTATTACAAATTTCGTAAATGTTACAGTCTCCCCTACTTTTAAGAATTTCGTCCCGAAATTAAGAAAAAACTGTAGAAAACAAATGAGGATACTTGGCTTTCATTTGGTCTTCGCGTTCCCAAGTGAACTCGCGACCATGCTTTGACTCCCAGCGGACGTGTACAATAGGAATTTTGCTTCGTCTGAATTGCTTGACGTGTCGGTCTATGATCTCTACCGGCTTCTCAATAATACGCATCGAAGCATCAATGTGAATATCATCAAGAGGCACATGTGAATTTTCATCGGACAAACACTTTTTCAAGTTCGACACGTGAAAGGTCGGATGGATGTTACTAAGTTCAGAAGGTAGATCAAGTTTGTAGGCCACTTTCCCAATTCTTTCAAGAACCTTAAAAGGACCAACGTAGCGAGGTGCAAGTTTACCTTTCTTCCCAAATCGAATCACTCCTTTCCAAGGTGAAACTTTCAGGAGTACCATGTCACCGACTTGAAATTCCAAAGGCTTACGACGTTTATCAGCATAGCTCTTTTGTCGGCTTCGAGCAGCTAATAAGTTGTCGCGAATCTGATGAATCTTGTCGGTCGTTTCTTGAATCAGTTCAGGTCCGGTGATTTGAACTTCTCCAATCTCAGTCCAAGAAATAGGCGATCGACACTTACGACCGTATAGAGCTTCGAAAGGCACCATGCCGATACTCGCGTGATAACTATTGTTATACGAGAACTCGACAAGCGGTAGATGATTATCCCAATTGCCACCAAAGTCAATGACACATGCTCTAAGCATGTCTTCTAGAGTTTGAATCGTGCGCTCGGTTTGACCATCCGTTTGAGGATGATAAGCCGTGCTTAGGTCCAAACGAGTACCGAATGATTCGTGAAGCGATTCCCAAAAACGAGCCGTGAAACGAGCATCACGATCAGAGATGATGCTAAGGGGTATGCCATGTCGACTTACTATTTCATTAACGTAGATGCGAGCTAACTTTCGCACGGGATAGTTCTCGCGAATCGGCAAGAAATGAGTTGATTTTGTCAAACGGTCAACGATTACCCATATACTATCATGACCATTAAGTGTTCTCGGGAGTTTAGTGATGAAGTCCATAGAAATGTTTTCCCATTTCCACATAGGAATTTCGGGTTGAACAAGCAAACCCGAAGGTCGTTGGTGCTCGGCCTTGACCTTAGAACAGGTCAAACACTTTGCTACATACTCGGCAATGTCTTTCTTCATGCCGGGCCACCAATAATGGACTCGAATATCATGATACATTTTATCCGCACCGGGATGAATGGAATAACGAGTCTTGTGTGACTCGTTCATAATAGTGAGTCGAAGGTCATTGCGATTAGGAATCCAAATACGGTTCAAGAAATAAAGCAAACCATCAGACTTGGTTTCTAATTGAAGTTCAGCACCACAAGACATTTCATCATACAAATTTCCTTGGTTCAAAGATGTTTGTTGAGCTACAAAGATATCATTATGAAGATTGGTTTGGATTCGAATGCTATGAAGTTGGACATGACTTTTACGACTGAGTGCATCGGCTACAACATTTGCCTTGCCGGGATGATAACGAATCTCACAATCGTAATCGTTTAAGAGTTCAACCCAACGTCGTTGCCTCATGTTGAGTTCTTTTTGGTTTAGAATGTGTTGAAGGCTTTTATGATCAGTGAAAACCACACATTTGGTGCCATAGAGATAGTGCCTCCAAATCTTTAAGGCAAAAACAACCGCACCAAGTTCAAGGTCATGAGTGGTATAATTCTTTTCGTGAACCTTTAATTGTCTTGACGCGTAGGCAATAACTTTACCACGTTGCATAAGAACACAACCAAGCCCTTGATTTGAAGCGTCACAATAGACCACAAAATCATCATTACCATCTGGAAGAGTCAAGATAGGTGCATCACAAAGCTTTTGCTTTAGCAATTGAAAAGCTTCATCTTGCTTTGGCCCCCATTCATAAGGTTTATCCTTATGAGTCAAAGCAGTGAGTGGAACGGCGATCTTAGAGAAATTTGAAATGAACCGTCGATAGTAACCGGCAAGTCCAAGAAATGAACGGATTTCAGTTGGAGTCTTTGGTGTACTCCAATTTTTAACAGCTTCAATCTTCGCGGGGTCCACGTGAACACCTTTTTCATTGACAATGTGTCCTAAGAATTGAACTTCCTTAAGCCAAAATTCACATTTAGAGAGTTTGGCATACAGTTGTTCTTTTCTTAAGAGCTCCAAAACCAACTTAAGGTGTTTTTCATGGTCCGCTTTGTTCTTGGAATAGATCAAAATATCATCTATGAATACGATCACGAACTTGTCCAAGTATGGTTTACACACTCGGTTCATAAGATCCATGAAGACCGCAGGTGCATTGGTTAGTCCAAATGGCATAACCAAAAATTCATAGTGACCATAACGAGTTCGAAAGGCGGTTTTAGGAATATCATCCTCATGTATACGCAACTGATGATAACCAGAACGAAGGTCGATCTTAGAAAACCAAACCGAACCTTGAAGTTGATCAAAGAGATCATCGATACGAGGCAAAGGGTATCGATTCTTGATGGTGAGTTTATTGAGTTCGCGATAATCAACGCACATACGAAATGAACCGTCCTTCTTTTTAACAAAAAGAACCGGTGCACCCCAAGGTGAATGACTTGGACGAATAAAACCCTTATCTGATAATTCTTGAAGTTGGCTTGCTAATTCTTGCATTTCAGAAGGTGCAAGACGATAAGGAGATTTTGCAATTGGATTTGCACCGGGCACAAGATCAATACGAAACTCGACTTGTCGAACCGGTGGCACTCCCGGCAGGTCATCGGGAAAAACTTCAGGATAGTCGCGAATGATTGGAATATCTCCAAAACTTTTGCCCTTTTCTTTCTTTTCCACAATATGGGCCAGAAAGGCTACGTATTTCTTACGTAGGTATTTTTGGGCCTTTGTGCAAGACATAAGTTTAAGTCCACTACTAGGTGTCTCTCCAAAGATTCTTAGAGTTTCACCCGATAATAGTGGAATACGAATGTACTTTTCAAAACAAACGATCTCGGCTCGATGAGTGGCTAACCAGTCCATGCCTATAATAACATCAAAACTTCCAAGGTGCATGGGAATAAGATCAATTGGGAAAACGTGATCCATAAGGTTCACAGTACATCCAATAATGATAGAGTTAATATCTATTGAGTTGCCGTCAGCCACTTCCACATTAAATGGTCTATCTAATTTAGTTCTTAGTCTACCAAGTAATGGTTCAAATTCATATGACACAAAGCTCCTATCAGCACCAGAATCAAATAACACAGAAGCATAACAATTATTGACCAGAAACGTACCATTGACAACGTCTTGATTAGCTTGAGCTGCTTGAGCATTGAGTTGAAAGGTCCTAGCTCGTGCAACCCTTTGATTATTGCCCGCAAGCCTCGAGCATTGGTTTCTAAGATGATTAGGGTTGCCACATTCATAGCAAACCCTTCCATTAGCTTGTGCAGGATTGGCGGGTGCAAGTTGTTGTTGGTTCAATGGTTGAACCTGTTGCCCTTGTTGGCCAAGTGGCCCATGTCGACAATGGTTTGCAAGGTGACCATACATCCCACAGTTCGTGCAAATTCTGCAAGGTTGAGTAGTGGGGTGATGATATCTGCAAGTGTTGCAGAGTGGATTTGGCCCCACATACTGTTTGGTATTTGGCTTTGGGGCTTGTTGGTTTAGTGGTGCAGCAGGGGTCACCACCGCAAAGTTCTTGGCCTTTCGCTTTCGATGGTTGAACTTTGAAGAGTTTGAGGTTTCAGCTTTGACCTCCTTTGAGAGTTCATTGGTGGTTGACTTGGATTCAACCTTCTTGGCACCCTTCCTTGTCAAAGTACCATCCTTAACATGATTGTCAGTTAAGGTTGCAGAAAGTCTTATTGCCTCTTCAAGAGTGGTAGGATTGCTACCATAGACAGTATCTTGAATTTGCATAGGAAGGCCACCAATGTACTTTTCAATGGCCCGAGATAAAGGAGTGACTAAGTGTGGCACTAGTAGACTAAGTTCATGATAGCGGGTCGTATAAGCAAGGTTCTCTCCACTGTCTTGCTTGAGATCCCAAAACTCAGCTTCAAGCTTCCTCATTTCGTTGCGAGGACAGAATTCATTAGTCATAAGTTGCTTGACCTCAGTCCAAGTCAAAGCAAGTGCAGCATCCGAACCCCTAGTTGTTTCTCACCATTCCACCAAGTCAGTGCCCTTTTTTGAAAGACACTAGTGGCATATCGAACTTTAAGGTTCTCAGGACAGTCCGAATGGATAAATGTGCTCTCTATACTTTCGAACCATTGAAGGAGTCCAGTTGCTCCTTCAGTGCCAACAAACTTAGTGGGGTTACATGAATTGAAGTGCTTGAAAGTGCAAGTTGGATTTGCACCCCCACCATTACCATTGTTTTGAACTGGGTTCACATTAGCAGCTTGATTGAGTTGGGTCACCAAAGTGGGTAACACAACAACCACTTGTTGCGAAATGATCTGGGCCAACTTTTGGATAGTAGGGTTCGGATTGTTGGTGTTATTTGTGTTGGTGTTGGTGTCATTGGTGTTGTTGGTGTTTCTGCGAGTACGACGAATAGGCATGATTCTACAAGAGTTCAATTGAAGAGAGTTAGAATTTATATAACTCAAAGAGTTCAAATAAGAAATAGATAGTTCAAATGAAAGTTCAATCACAAAGCAATATTTGGATTGTATTCCTAAAAGAATACTTTTGACAGATCAAAGTGTTTAAGTTCATCTTAACTTTCAGAAAGACATACTTTAGCCTATAGGTTCATACTCACTCCAAGGGTTCCCAGGAAAGCATAACAGATCCATCGGTTGATTTGGATTTATACGAAATGCTTTCCTAGACAGAACTCCCCAAAGTACAGGTATTCCCCCTTCCAGATTGTATGTGTTTCCTAATCATTAGAATGAACCTAAAGACTATTGACGGGATTCAAGATTAGACTTAGAAGTCTAAGATCATTCCTCATAATGACGATCCTCGTTCAAGTCGTAAGAAAGGGGTCGAGAAGTTTTGAACCTTAAAGTCTAGTGTGTGCATACTAAGGTATCCTAAACTAGGTTCAATTATTTGACCTATCAAACAAGTAGTCACATAAGCAAGTATGACCTATCATGGCATCTAAGGGTTCAAATAACAGTTCATGGCCTAGTATGGCAACTAGAAAGTCCAAATAACAGTTCATGACCTATGAGTTCAAACTAAGGCATCCTATGGTTATAGTCTAGGTCATCTAGTTCAAATAACCTAATTCTCTATAACCCAGGCTCTGATACCAATCTGTAACACCCCGACCGATGGCGGAAACATCGGGGCGGCACGAAGTGTAGATTGTTCATAGCTTAGGGTATAAAGATGTAAATAATAATAACTAATCATTCAACAAAATTAAATCCATCATTCATTACAAAGTCAAATAAATAAATTCAACCCTAGCTATTACAACGTTTCAAATTCAAATTCATAATTCAAAGACATAAAATAAATAATTCAAGCTAAATCCAAGCTCAATAATGCTAGTTTCCATTTCCACCTGAAACATGTTAAAATCAAGTGTCAACTCAAAGAGTTGGTGAGTTTCATAGGTTTTGACACTCAAACCAAAAGGTTTAATAAAAATGATATAGATAATGATATATGTGAACTCTAAGCATAATGATCATAGTCAAAATGAACTAGCAAGTAAAGCAGATCAACAAATGATAACAAATGATGATTGACCTATGATTAGCATTTCAAAAATGCTCAAGTAGTAAACTATCACCGCGGGCCTCCCCCGAAGGGTAAATCAAACAACGGTGGGATGGTCGGTCCAATAGATCTATCATAGTCACTAAAATGAATGTGATCAATGCCTATGCTTAGCTAAAGTTCACTAACTATAAGGCCATTAGCTAAGTTCACAAGTAAATGAAATAAATAAGTTGCATGTTTCACCCCTAAAACAAAAATAGTAAAAGAGGGGCTATGAAGACTCACCTTAGTGTGTGAGCTAGCCTTTGCAATGTCTTGTCAAATATAGTTCAAATATGTCCAACACAAATTCAATGTTTACCTAAATAGTTCAATAGGCATATGTTTAACAAAACTATGTCATTCTATGGATCTAAGTTCTAAAAGGATCAACGGGTTCGATTTATTTTGAATAAACACAATTAGGTTTATTATGATTTAAATGAAAATAATAAAATATCTAAATTACAAATGTTGACTTTAAAATATTTATTTAAAATTTTAAATATTGATTTAAAACAATTTATTTTTGATAATTCTTGTATAAACATATTTAAGTATTATGTTTATAACATTTATCGTAAATAAATAAATAATTAAATAAATAAATGAGATAAAGAGTTGTTAGTAAATAAATGAATAAATAAATAACTAAATAAATGAGATAAATAGTTTTAAGTAAATAAATAAGTAAATAATTAACTAAATAAATGAGATAACGTGTTGTAATTAAATAAATAAATAAATAAATAAATGAGATAAATAGTTTTAGATAAATAAATAAATAAATAAATAATTCAATAATTATATAAATGAATAAATAAATTAATAGATAAATGATCTAAGAAATTATAAGTTTATAAACTTATTTATTTATGTAAATAATTAAAATAAGTAAATACATATTAATTTATTTAAATAAGTAAGAAAATTGATAAATAAATAAAATTGATAATAAAAGTTAATATTAAAATTTTAAGTATATAACATTTTTTTTACAGATTAATATTTTGTTTATAAAAATATTTTCTGGTTAATTAAAATATTTAAAATAGAGTTTAATATCAAAAAAAATGACAAAAACCGGTTTTTAACCCGGTTCGAACCCACGACCTTAACTTCGAAACCCACGCGATTCTACCGGTTGATCTAAGGCTCTAGGCCGCAAATGTATTCCGGTTTTATTGTTTATAACAAGTTAATGATATGTTTTCCCAATTCAGAATCAAGAACAGGAAGAAAAGAACAAGCCCTAGTTTCTTTCCATTCGAAATTCGTTCGAATTGGTCCCCGATTGAAAACCTAATGATGGGGCTAATGTTCTAGATGAAAAACCGAGTATATGGATGTAAGAAACACCTACCTTAGTTTTCGTTTCAATGGATTTCGACTGAGAGAAGAGATGCTCACGAACCCGATGCTTTTTTACTTCAATTCTCGTTTCAGAATGTATGTGCGTGTGTTTGGTGTGCCCAGAAGGTTTCGAGATGATGAAAGGGTTTATTTCGGTCGAGTTTAATTTGGATTTTATACACGTTTATGCACGATTTGAATTTCGGTCGTGGTTCTATGTTTGGAAACGATTTTTGTAGTTAATAGGCCGTTTAATCGTTCATAATGGTGATTGGAACCAGTTCACGCGTTCGTATACATTCCTAAAATACATTTGATTAGCTGTCATCGCGTTGGAATGGATGGGATCGCGAATCGGGTCGAACGAATGGGTTGTGGGTCGGCTGAAAAAAAAAACGGGTAGGGGAGGAGAAGAACTATGGGTTATTTGCAGTTTTGGTCCCTCCACTGTTTTCTTTAAAAAACAACTTTCTGAATTGACACTTTTAACCCTAAACCTTTAAAAATCATTTTTTTAAAATTGTTATAAATTATTTAAAAATTTTCACACTTCACAATTAATATAAATTTATTATATTTCTATAAAAACATTATTTTGTGTTATACTATAAAATTTTAAAACATGTTACTTGTTATTATTTAATTTAGTTATGAAATAAAGTTTATAAAGATTTATAAGAAAATTTTATTTGTTTATTTTATAAAATTGTAAATAATTTCTAAACTTTATAATAAAATTAATTATATTGTTTTTGCTTGAATTGCATAAACACAATCAATATTAATAATAAAATTCCCATTGACGTCATAATCGCTTTATTAAATATAAATGATTATTACAAATTTCGTAAATGTTACAGTCTCCCCTACTTTTAAGAATTTCGTCCCGAAATTAAGAAAAAACTGTAGAAAACAAATGAGGATACTTGGCTTTCATTTGGTCTTCGCGTTCCCAAGTGAACTCGCGACCATGCTTTGACTCCCAGCGGATGTGTACAATAGGAATTTTGCTTCGTCTGAATTGCTTGACGTGTCGGTCTATGATCTCTACCGGCTTCTCAATAATACGCATCGAAGCATCAATGTGAATATCATCAAGAGGCACATGTGAATTTTCATCGGACAAACACTTTTTCAAGTTCGACACGTGAAAGGTCGGATGGATGTTACTAAGTTCAGAAGGTAGATCAAGTTTGTAGGCCACTTTCCCAATTCTTTCAAGAACCTTAAAAGGACCAACGTAGCGAGGTGCAAGTTTACCTTTCTTCCCAAATCGAATCACTCCTTTCCAAGGTGAAACTTTCAGGAGTACCATGTCACCGACTTGAAATTCCAAAGGCTTACGACGTTTATCAGCATAGCTCTTTTGTCGGCTTCGAGCAGCTAATAAGTTGTCGCGAATCTGATGAATCTTGTCGGTCGTTTCTTGAATCAGTTCAGGTCCGGTGATTTGAACTTCTCCAATCTCAGTCCAAGAAATAGGCGATCGACACTTACGACCGTATAGAGCTTCGAAAGGCACCATGCCGATACTCGCGTGATAACTATTGTTATACGAGAACTCGACAAGCGGTAGATGATTATCCCAATTGCCACCAAAGTCAATGACACATGCTCTAAGCATGTCTTCTAGAGTTTGAATCGTGCGCTCGGTTTGACCATCCGTTTGAGGATGATAAGCCGTGCTTAGGTCCAAACGAGTACCGAATGATTCGTGAAGCGATTCCCAAAAACGAGCCGTGAAACGAGCATCACGATCAGAGATGATGCTAAGGGGTATGCCATGTCGACTTACTATTTCATTAACGTAGATGCGAGCTAACTTTCGCACGGGATAGTTCTCGCGAATCGGCAAGAAATGAGTTGATTTTGTCAAACGGTCAACGATTACCCATATACTATCATGACCATTAAGTGTTCTCGGGAGTTTAGTGATGAAGTCCATAGAAATGTTTTCCCATTTCCACATAGGAATTTCGGGTTGAACAAGCAAACCCGAAGGTCGTTGGTGCTCGGCCTTGACCTTAGAACAGGTCAAACACTTTGCTACATACTCGGCAATGTCTTTCTTCATGCCGGGCCACCAATAATGGACTCGAATATCATGATACATTTTATCCGCACCGGGATGAATGGAATAACGAGTCTTGTGTGACTCGTTCATAATAGTGAGTCGAAGGTCATTGCGATTAGGAATCCAAATACGGTTCAAGAAATAAAGCAAACCATCAGACTTGGTTTCTAATTGAAGTTCAGCACCACAAGACATTTCATCATACAAATTTCCTTGGTTCAAAGATGTTTGTTGAGCTACAAAGATATCATTATGAAGATTGGTTTGGATTCGAATGCTATGAAGTTGGACATGACTTTTACGACTGAGTGCATCGGCTACAACATTTGCCTTGCCGGGATGATAACGAATCTCACAATCGTAATCGTTTAAGAGTTCAACCCAACGTCGTTGCCTCATGTTGAGTTCTTTTTGGTTTAGAATGTGTTGAAGGCTTTTATGATCAGTGAAAACCACACATTTGGTGCCATAGAGATAGTGCCTCCAAATCTTTAAGGCAAAAACAACCGCACCAAGTTCAAGGTCATGAGTGGTATAATTCTTTTCGTGAACCTTTAATTGTCTTGACGCGTAGGCAATAACTTTACCACGTTGCATAAGAACACAACCAAGCCCTTGATTTGAAGCGTCACAATAGACCACAAAATCATCATTACCATCTGGAAGAGTCAAGATAGGTGCATCACAAAGCTTTTGCTTTAGCAATTGAAAAGCTTCATCTTGCTTTGGCCCCCATTCATAAGGTTTATCCTTATGAGTCAAAGCAGTGAGTGGAACGGCGATCTTAGAGAAATTTGAAATGAACCGTCGATAGTAACCGGCAAGTCCAAGAAATGAACGGATTTCAGTTGGAGTCTTTGGTGTACTCCAATTTTTAACAGCTTCAATCTTCGCGGGGTCCACGTGAACACCTTTTTCATTGACAATGTGTCCTAAGAATTGAACTTCCTTAAGCCAAAATTCACATTTAGAGAGTTTGGCATACAGTTGTTCTTTTCTTAAGAGCTCCAAAACCAACTTAAGGTGTTTTTCATGGTCCGCTTTGTTCTTGGAATAGATCAAAATATCATCTATGAATACGATCACGAACTTGTCCAAGTATGGTTTACACACTCGGTTCATAAGATCCATGAAGACCGCAGGTGCATTGGTTAGTCCAAATGGCATAACCAAAAATTCATAGTGACCATAACGAGTTCGAAAGGCGGTTTTAGGAATATCATCCTCATGTATACGCAACTGATGATAACCAGAACGAAGGTCGATCTTAGAAAACCAAACCGAACCTTGAAGTTGATCAAAGAGATCATCGATACGAGGCAAAGGGTATCGATTCTTGATGGTGAGTTTATTGAGTTCGCGATAATCAACGCACATACGAAATGAACCGTCCTTCTTTTTAACAAAAAGAACCGGTGCACCCCAAGGTGAATGACTTGGACGAATAAAACCCTTATCTGATAATTCTTGAAGTTGGCTTGCTAATTCTTGCATTTCAGAAGGTGCAAGACGATAAGGAGATTTTGCAATTGGATTTGCACCGGGCACAAGATCAATACGAAACTCGACTTGTCGAACCGGTGGCACTCCCGGCAGGTCATCGGGAAAAACTTCAGGATAGTCGCGAATGATTGGAATATCTCCAAAACTTTTGCCCTTTTCTTTCTTTTCCACAATATGGGCCAGAAAGGCTACGTATTTCTTACGTAGGTATTTTTGGGCCTTTGTGCAAGACATAAGTTTAAGTCCACTACTAGGTGTCTCTCCAAAGATTCTTAGAGTTTCACCCGATAATAGTGGAATACGAATGTACTTTTCAAAACAAACGATCTCGGCTCGATGAGTGGCTAACCAGTCCATGCCTATAATAACATCAAAACTTCCAAGGTGCATGGGAATAAGATCAATTGGGAAAACGTGATCCATAAGGTTCACAGTACATCCAATAATGATAGAGTTAATATCTATTGAGTTGCCGTCAGCCACTTCCACATTAAATGGTCTATCTAATTTAGTTCTTAGTCTACCAAGTAATGGTTCAAATTCATATGACACAAAGCTCCTATCAGCACCAGAATCAAATAACACAGAAGCATAACAATTATTGACCAGAAACGTACCATTGACAACGTCTTGATTAGCTTGAGCTGCTTGAGCATTGAGTTGAAAGGTCCTAGCTCGTGCAACCCTTTGATTATTGCCCGCAAGCCTCGAGCATTGGTTTCTAAGATGATTAGGGTTGCCACATTCATAGCAAACCCTTCCATTAGCTTGTGCAGGATTGGCGGGTGCAAGTTGTTGTTGGTTCAATGGTTGAACCTGTTGCCCTTGTTGGCCAAGTGGCCCATGTCGACAATGGTTTGCAAGGTGACCATACATCCCACAGTTCGTGCAAATTCTGCAAGGTTGAGTAGTGGGGTGATGATATCTGCAAGTGTTGCAGAGTGGATTTGGCCCCACATACTGTTTGGTATTTGGCTTTGGGGCTTGTTGGTTTAGTGGTGCAGCAGGGGTCACCACCGCAAAGTTCTTGGCCTTTCGCTTTCGATGGTTGAACTTTGAAGAGTTTGAGGTTTCAGCTTTGACCTCCTTTGAGAGTTCATTGGTGGTTGACTTGGATTCAACCTTCTTGGCACCCTTCCTTGTCAAAGTACCATCCTTAACATGATTGTCAGTTAAGGTTGCAGAAAGTCTTATTGCCTCTTCAAGAGTGGTAGGATTGCTACCATAGACAGTATCTTGAATTTGCATAGGAAGGCCACCAATGTACTTTTCAATGGCCCGAGATAAAGGAGTGACTAAGTGTGGCACTAGTAGACTAAGTTCATGATAGCGGGTCGTATAAGCAAGGTTCTCTCCACTGTCTTGCTTGAGATCCCAAAACTCAGCTTCAAGCTTCCTCATTTCGTTGCGAGGACAGAATTCATTAGTCATAAGTTGCTTGACCTCAGTCCAAGTCAAAGCAAGTGCAGCATCCGAACCCCTAGTTTGTTTCTCACCATTCCACCAAGTCAGTGCCCTTTTTTGAAAGACACTAGTGGCATATCGAACTTTAAGGTTCTCAGGACAGTCCGAATGGATAAATGTGCTCTCTATACTTTCGAACCATTGAAGGAGTCCAGTTGCTCCTTCAGTGCCAACAAACTTAGTGGGGTTACATGAATTGAAGTGCTTGAAAGTGCAAGTTGGATTTGCACCCCCACCATTACCATTGTTTTGAACTGGGTTCACATTAGCAGCTTGATTGAGTTGGGTCACCAAAGTGGGTAACACAACAACCACTTGTTGCGAAATGATCTGGGCCAACTTTTGGATAGTAGGGTTCGGATTGTTGGTGTTATTTGTGTTGGTGTTGGTGTCATTGGTGTTGTTGGTGTTTCTGCGAGTACGACGAATAGGCATGATTCTACAAGAGTTCAATTGAAGAGAGTTAGAATTTATATAACTCAAAGAGTTCAAATAAGAAATAGATAGTTCAAATGAAAGTTCAATCACAAAGCAATATTTGGATTGTATTCCTAAAAGAATACTTTTGACAGATCAAAGTGTTTAAGTTCATCTTAACTTTCAGAAAGACATACTTTAGCCTATAGGTTCATACTCACTCCAAGGGTTCCCAGGAAAGCATAACAGATCCATCGGTTGATTTGGATTTATACGAAATGCTTTCCTAGACAGAACTCCCCAAAGTACAGGTATTCCCCCTTCCAGATTGTATGTGTTTCCTAATCATTAGAATGAACCTAAAGACTATTGACGGGATTCAAGATTAGACTTAGAAGTCTAAGATCATTCCTCATAATGACGATCCTCGTTCAAGTCGTAAGAAAGGGGTCGAGAAGTTTTGAACCTTAAAGTCTAGTGTGTGCATACTAAGGTATCCTAAACTAGGTTCAATTATTTGACCTATCAAACAAGTAGTCACATAAGCAAGTATGACCTATCATGGCATCTAAGGGTTCAAATAACAGTTCATGGCCTAGTATGGCAACTAGAAAGTCCAAATAACAGTTCATGACCTATGAGTTCAAACTAAGGCATCCTATGGTTATAGTCTAGGTCATCTAGTTCAAATAACCTAATTCTCTATAACCCAGGCTCTGATACCAATCTGTAACACCCCGACCGATGGCGGAAACATCGGGGCGGCACGAAGTGTAGATT
The DNA here is from genome assembly GCA_009363875.1 of Mikania micrantha. NCBI lineage: Eukaryota > Viridiplantae > Streptophyta > Magnoliopsida > Asterales > Asteraceae > Mikania > Mikania micrantha. Next base: position 12,340,250 of record CM018696.1, on the reverse strand, counting down.
GTTCATAGCTTAGGGTATAAAGATGTAAATAATAATAACTAATCATTCAACAAAATTAAATCCATCATTCATTACAAAGTCAAATAAATAAATTCAACCCTAGCTATTACAACGTTTCAAATTCAAATTCATAATTCAAAGACATAAAATAAATAATTCAAGCTAAATCCAAGCTCAATAATGCTAGTTTCCATTTCCACCTGAAACATGTTAAAATCAAGTGTCAACTCAAAGAGTTGGTGAGTTTCATAGGTTTTGACACTCAAACCAAAAGGTTTAATAAAAATGATATAGATAATGATATATGTGAACTCTAAGCATAATGATCATAGTCAAAATGAACTAGCAAGTAAAGCAGATCAACAAATGATAACAAATGATGATTGACCTATGATTAGCATTTCAAAAATGCTCAAGTAGTAAACTATCACCGCGGGCCTCCCCCGAAGGGTAAATCAAACAACGGTGGGATGGTCGGTCCAATAGATCTATCATAGTCACTAAAATGAATGTGATCAATGCCTATGCTTAGCTAAAGTTCACTAACTATAAGGCCATTAGCTAAGTTCACAAGTAAATGAAATAAATAAGTTGCATGTTTCACCCCTAAAACAAAAATAGTAAAAGAGGGGCTATGAAGACTCACCTTAGTGTGTGAGCTAGCCTTTGCAATGTCTTGTCAAATATAGTTCAAATATGTCCAACACAAATTCAATGTTTACCTAAATAGTTCAATAGGCATATGTTTAACAAAACTATGTCATTCTATGGATCTAAGTTCTAAAAGGATCAACGGGTTCGATTTATTTTGAATAAACACAATTAGGTTTATTATGATTTAAATGAAAATAATAAAATATCTAAATTACAAATGTTGACTTTAAAATATTTATTTAAAATTTTAAATATTGATTTAAAACAATTTATTTTTGATAATTCTTGTATAAACATATTTAAGTATTATGTTTATAACATTTATCGTAAATAAATAAATAATTAAATAAATAAATGAGATAAAGAGTTGTTAGTAAATAAATGAATAAATAAATAACTAAATAAATGAGATAAATAGTTTTAAGTAAATAAATAAGTAAATAATTAACTAAATAAATGAGATAACGTGTTGTAATTAAATAAATAAATAAATAAATAAATGAGATAAATAGTTTTAGATAAATAAATAAATAAATAAATAATTCAATAATTATATAAATGAATAAATAAATTAATAGATAAATGATCTAAGAAATTATAAGTTTATAAACTTATTTATTTATGTAAATAATTAAAATAAGTAAATACATATTAATTTATTTAAATAAGTAAGAAAATTGATAAATAAATAAAATTGATAATAAAAGTTAATATTAAAATTTTAAGTATATAACATTTTTTTTACAGATTAATATTTTGTTTATAAAAATATTTTCTGGTTAATTAAAATATTTAAAATAGAGTTTAATATCAAAAAAAATGACAAAAACCGGTTTTTAACCCGGTTCGAACCCACGACCTTAACTTCGAAACCCACGCGATTCTACCGGTTGATCTAAGGCTCTAGGCCGCAAATGTATTCCGGTTTTATTGTTTATAACAAGTTAATGATATGTTTTCCCAATTCAGAATCAAGAACAGGAAGAAAAGAACAAGCCCTAGTTTCTTTCCATTCGAAATTCGTTCGAATTGGTCCCCGATTGAAAACCTAATGATGGGGCTAATGTTCTAGATGAAAAACCGAGTATATGGATGTAAGAAACACCTACCTTAGTTTTCGTTTCAATGGATTTCGACTGAGAGAAGAGATGCTCACGAACCCGATGCTTTTTTACTTCAATTCTCGTTTCAGAATGTATGTGCGTGTGTTTGGTGTGCCCAGAAGGTTTCGAGATGATGAAAGGGTTTATTTCGGTCGAGTTTAATTTGGATTTTATACACGTTTATGCACGATTTGAATTTCGGTCGTGGTTCTATGTTTGGAAACGATTTTTGTAGTTAATAGGCCGTTTAATCGTTCATAATGGTGATTGGAACCAGTTCACGCGTTCGTATACATTCCTAAAATACATTTGATTAGCTGTCATCGCGTTGGAATGGATGGGATCGCGAATCGGGTCGAACGAATGGGTTGTGGGTCGGCTGAAAAAAAAAACGGGTAGGGGAGGAGAAGAACTATGGGTTATTTGCAGTTTTGGTCCCTCCACTGTTTTCTTTAAAAAACAACTTTCTGAATTTACACTTTTAACCCTAAACCTTTAAAAATCATTTTTTTAAAATTGTTATAAATTATTTAAAAATTTTCACACTTCACAATTAATATAAATTTATTATATTTCTATAAAAACATTATTTTGTGTTATACTATAAAATTTTAAAACATGTTACTTGTTATTATTTAATTTAGTTATGAAATAAAGTTTATAAAGATTTATAAGAAAATTTTATTTGTTTATTTTATAAAATTGTAAATAATTTCTAAACTTTATAATAAAATTAATTATATTGTTTTTGCTTGAATTGCATAAACACAATCAATATTAATAATAAAATTCCCATTGACGTCATAATCGCTTTATTAAATATAAATGATTATTACAAATTTCGTAAATGTTACAAGTTGTTTAACCCGTTCCCAAGCTTGATATGCAGTCGATTCATCCACAACAACACGAACGAGCAGATCGTCGGCCAGCGTTCCATAGATCCACTAGAGAATAATTGCATCAATCTTGGCCCATGCGTCATATTATTCGAATATAAATTTACAATAGAAGAGGGAAATACGGAGCTATTCTAGGAAACAATCATCAATCCTAACAAACTGACCATAAACAATATTTACAACAAATGCCACTAATATCTTGAAAGATATTATTCTGTTAACAGATTTGTCTTCATCTCTCTCAGACCCAACCAAATAGAATTACACTGTGTATGTATTGTTGTTGTGTTGTTGTATGTATTTAATTTTTGTTATGTGTCTCAAACTCTAGCTTTTTCATTCAAATTATATTATAAAACAAAAAAAATCATTATAAGTTATTATGTAATTACTAAAATTGTGAAACATACCTAAATATTTTATCACTGTCGTTCACTCCATATACATGCATCCAAAATATCATTTGAAGAACTCTCAAACAAAATATTATGCAATTTTTTTTTGGCCATCTCACAGTTTCGCGGCCTGTAAGTAAGGTCGACTACTCACCTTCGCCCTCATCGAAATCAAACATGGAAGTTGAGACCCTTCACCTGATGTCCTTAAAACTTGCCTTAGATAGATTCGAACCATCAACTTACACTATAGAAAGTGAGAGCCCTAACCATAAACATTACACAAAATATTATGTAATTCATCATAATATATTACAACGGTTGGACACAAAAACAAACGATAAGTCGATAACGCTTTATTATTGTACTTTTAGTGAAAAAGAGGTATATATACTTTGTAACCTGTCCAAGACATCCAAGAAAACGCACATAGAGTTGAAGTTGCAACAGAATATTAACTTAGATGATCAATGGATTGTCAACCACCACAACCACCTCCACCACATCCGCCACCACCACAGCCACCACCACCACCACCACCACCACCATCACCACAACAACCAACAGGGATCTCGTGTTCCTTACGTTTTACATCTTCTTTGTTTACGTCGTCGACCTGACCGCTTTCATTGGTGGCATTTACACGTTTACACACTATGCCAATAGATCCTAGAATCAACACTACTATAAGAATAACAAGAACTATACTGATCATGGAGCCTAAGTAGCACTACCGGTTTTAGGCAAAAGCTACGATCTGAACCGATCAGCAGATTCAGTAAATGCCGGCCAGATCAATTTGCTTTCATATGGCTTTATTAATTTGATGCTTATCTTATTGTAGAAATTTAAATTGACACATATAATAATTTATTAAATTAATTACATACTTGGTCCCTTTATTATATTGAGTTTCACTTATAGTTCCTAACTTCGAGAAACAATACCGGTGGTCTGAACTATCTGCAAAAACCTAACACTAGTGGTCTCTAGAGTGGATGAACCTTAGTTTTTACTATACTATTTATAAAAGGATCATTCTACTATGCCCGACCATGTGTAAACCTACTTTATCTTCTCCATCGGAGACCACCAGCCATCCCATCTCTAGCCACTTTATCTACAACGACACCACTAGCCAGGGACGGATCCAAAGCATAGGGTGTGGGTTCACAGGAACCCACTTCGTTTCAAAGATTTAGTAGGAATTTTGTGTTTTTGAAAGGCTAAAAATGTAAGGTGAACACACTAATATTTTTAATAGTACGTGAATCCTTAATGTAATTTTCTCAAGAAGTTTGCCAACTTGAATAAGATACGTTATTTTAGTTAGAGAATTCTAGACAATCAATGCTTGGATTTCTATAGGACCGTGTTATAACCACTTTCTAAAATCAATATTTATTCTTTTGCGAATATCAAGAAATTTGATTTAGGATAATTCAAAGAATTTATGTGATCAAACATGAATTGTCCGTATATTCTTCTTTTGATTTCCTCATTGTGATATATCATCAAGTAAAATGATAGTTATGTTGGATTAATCTTGATGGGTCCGATTATGAGTTAGCATGGTTTTAATTTAGTCACGTGCTTTTTTCGTGTTTAATTAGATCATGGGTATGTTTAGATTTATGAAAGTAGTAGGTCTAAGTTGTAGAAGTAGTGGGTCAAACATGGGTTTGTGCTTTGTTTGTTTTCATTATAAAAGTTAGTATGTCTTTTATTTAAGAAGGTAAGAAACTTAAAATATCAGAAAATCTTCTTGTTTGTGAGTATCATTTTGTACGTGAATTAGTGTTTGCAAAGTTTGATTTCTGGCCCTGAACCAACAATTGGTATCAGAACGAGGGTTAATCAAGGGCCGTTTTGAGAGTCGTTTTCACGAGAAACAAAGCAGCCTGTTGGCTACAGGGCTGAAGAGAAAGAAGCAAGAGGAAGGGCTAAACATCGGTGATCGATGTTAGCCGTAGCAAGATCGAGATCGTAAGCATAAGAAGACCGGCTGCTACAACAGCAAAGACCGACGTCGGAGAAGAACCGGCGAGAAGAAGACTGTACCCGGAATTTAAATTCAGGTGAGACCGAAAAGACGGGCGAGTTCATGTGAAGAATTCGCAAGAAAGAAGGCCGAAGAAAGTTGATTGTGATCAGCAAGGAGGAAGACCGATGACCCACGATAGACAGAGGCATCTAGACCGAGAAGAGAAGCTGCTCCAGACCGAAAGGAATGTGATACCTAATGTTGGACCGCTCGATTGTTTTGTCTTGACCCAATATTTACGAAAGGAAGAAAAAAAACTACCAGTAGGTAAGAAGAAAGAAAGGCAAGCAGCAATGTACGTGTATTGAAAGGCAAGAAGCTAAACCTTGGTGGTTCGCATAGCAAGCAGCAAGAGACCGGACCTTGTGCGGTTCATATTGCAAGAGCAAGTTTGAACCTGTGTGGTTCTCATATCAAGAAAGGTTCAATTTAGCAAGTCAAACGATTCTGTTATGGTTTAAGCAAGAAAAGCCGGAAGAAAGAAAGATGATTCGAAGCAAGAAAAATGGTTCGAATCAAGAAGCAAGAAGCATGACCGAAATCAAGATTAAGAGGGTGAATGTTGGATTAATCTTGATGGGTCTGGTTATGAGTTGGCATGGTTTTAATTTAGTCACATGTTTTTTTAATGTTTAATTAGATCATGAGTATGTTTAGATTTATGCAAGTAGTAGGTCTAAATTGTAGGAGTAGTATGTCAAACATGGGTTAGTGCTTTGTTTGTTTTCATTATAAAAGTAAGTATGTCTTTTATTCAAGAAAGTTAAAAAGTTAAAATATCAGAAAAGCTTCTTGTTTGTGAAACATCATTTTGTACGTGAATTAGTGTTTGGAAAGTTTGATTCTGGGCGTGAACCAACAAGTTATTGGTAGTTAAATTCGTTGATCAAGTTAATTTCGGTCATATAAACTCAGCAAATTTCGTTTAGAATTCGAGGCATTGCCTCGAACCCCACAAGGGATGTTGCCCCTTGATTCTTGCTAGCTAAATGGCCGGTGGGACCGCTACCAAGGGCTCTGCCTCTTGGTCCCTGCCATGGGCATTGCCCTACTCTCTTGACTCTCGCATGGTCCAAAGCTCGGAAATCATAAACGTGTGTGCACGTCGCACCTACGAACTCTTTAATGTTGATTTTTTTAAAATTATTGACTAAATATATCACATTATTACGTGATGTACATCTGAAGATCTGACCGAAAATTTTTATGTTCGGTTCTATGTAATTAAAACGTCTTAATGTAGTGAACCTACTGAAAAAATTTTCTAGATCCGCCATTGACACCACCATCCTTCCGACAACACCCACCACCACCACCACCCTGCGTGAAAATTAAACATGCAATCAAACTTGATTTTGCGGCAATGCTAATATAATTGCAAATGGCGACTAATATTGATATTTTCGCAAAATCCGTAGATGTGTCTCGGTCACCAACCAAACCTAGCACCAAAGCCCATTAAAAGTGCTAAAAGCATTGGTTTTAGACCCAGACCTGATTGAACGGTCGGACAGAGTTTCGGCGACTTAGGCGATCTAGTTATGTGCTTAGAACCGTTTTTAGGCGAATCGGTCGGTTTGATCAAAAAAACCACCCGGTTGAACCGGTTTTTAGGTATATGATATATGGATTTTTTAATTTTTCTATACATTATATATAATATTTATAACCTTATCCAGTCAGGTTTTAAAAACATTGGCTAAAAGGAAAGATAAACGGGGCACAATAGCTAGAAGCGGCCGGTATCCAAGATGAGCAAAGCTTGTAAGCGATCGAATGGTTGAAAATGAAAGGTTAGAGAAAGACTTGAAACCGTTGGTTTGGTGATTAATGAAGTTATACTAGATGAGCATCGATTCAACCCCTCATCTCTGATGATTCGATCAATCACCATGGCCAGTTTCATCTTTGCTTGTTCTTGAAGTTGGTGGACGAGTAGAATTTGACAAAGCAAAAGTCGCAAGGATGGAGCGTAAGAAGGGCCCAGGGGTGCCCCTGCCCTCTGTTTTTCAGGTCAAAATGGTCGATTTAGGAGTGATTCGTCGGAAAATCCTTCGGCCGTATTCTTAATTTTTCTAAAAATCTTTCGATTCCTTCCGTTTTCTTCCTAAAACACTCCGACCCCCTCCGTTATTTTGGTCAAGCTCCGTCAATGACCAGTTGAACGCTATAAATCCCATCAATTGGTGCATTTCTAATACGAATGCCATGTAAGAGAAAGATCGACTAACTATGTTGAATTTGGTTACACAGAGGAACTTGTGTTGATGACCCATGTTGAGAATATTTATACATCAAACAAGACAGGACTATGTTTTCTTGACTCAGTCTGCTCAAACCACATGACTAAAAAAATGGTGAACACCACCATTAGACGCCCCTTCCTGACCGGTCACACGACCAACATGATGGAGGTAAATCATGTGACCCAGATAAAATTGGGTGGTGCCGAGCTTTGAACCCTAGATTCTCATCCCTTTACCACTAGACCACCATCACGACGACAAACCACATGACTAGTACTAAAGAATGGTTCGTTCAAAAGGACGAAACCTTTAAACATAAGTTTCTTTCTAGTCTAAAAACCGATTTTTTTGGTTTTGGTTTTGGTTTTGGTTTTGGTTTTGGTTTTCGTCGCGCAACTAAGAAACGAAAGAAACTAAAAAACCAGAAGGGAGTAAAAAGCCAAAAAAGAACGAATATATATTTATAAACATACATATATGTTTGTATACATTAACATGTATGTCATCAATCATCGCCACCGCAACCACCTCCACACAATATTTTCAGAACCGGACCGGAAATCGAACCGGTCTCCTTACCGGTCAGAGGTCGGACCGGATTTAAAAACCGGATGATTTTATAAAAATTTTATAAATATATATGTATAAAGAATCAAAAAAAATTTTAAAAAATATACAAAAATATAAAAAACCGGTTCAATCACCGGTCCACCCACCGGTTTTCCGGTTCAACCGGCTGGTTCACCCAAAAACGGCCCAGAACCCCTAACCGGACCGGTTCCCGGTTCGACCGGTCTGACCGGCCGGTCCGGTTTTCAAAACATTGCCTCCACACCCACTTCCACCGCCATGACAACCTCCGCCAACACCCCCAAATAAGTAGATTACACCCACATCATAATCTTGACTCTCATCTTTCTCCTTCCAACTTTTTTTCTCTTTATCTTTCTTGTCATGACTTCTTTGACATTCTGGTGTTCTCGTCGGTAACAGTCCGTCGCTAATGCTAATTTGTCTAGGAACCTCTTGTTCAGTGTAGCAGACTGTAATTGTAACAAACACAATCAAAATGCCTAAAACACAAATGCCCATTACTGTTAAAGCAATATCGAGACCTACACTCATGATCAACAATTTATTAAATTAAGTAACAATAACCTTAATTAAACCATGTCTTAATTGTAGTCACTTAGGTCCATATTTATAGTGTATGTTTAGATTCATTTATTTTAATTTGTAAGAAGAAAGATTATATAATAATCATAAAACTGTATGAGCATCCTTGATGATACACAAAAACAGTCAACAAGTTTTACCCAATTTATAGAAAGGACTCCATCAAGAGTCAAGACAATTATTTGACCCTTATTTCATCATTAAACATTTCTTAATGATAAAGCAATTGTATATGTTGTTTTATAATTAGGCAAAATATAAAACAGAATACAGAATTGGTTGCCAAGAGTTTAGTTGGTCTCGATTGAGGTTTCGTGACACACCAAAAGGCCGTGACGACTCGAAAGGCTAAAGTGACGCTTGTATGTGACAACTAACAACAATAAATCTTCATTTGAAAGAAGAAAAATATTAAGACGGAACCTATAGAAACAACATGAATCATCGTTGTGAGAGGGCATACAACGACGACGTCTTGTCCCTTTTTATAGTGCAATCAATATCATCGCTACAAGTGTCTACGTGTATTTATTTTATTTTCTAAATACAACAACTACATGTTGTCGCCAGTGGCGTACCCACTTTATGATGTTTGGGGGGGGGGCACTCATTGAATTTTTTTTTCCTGTATTATATATATGTTAAAATCCAGACGGACCCCCTTAATATTTTGCAGTCGCCCCCCTTAAATTTGCATAATTGGACTTGTGATGATAATTTAAGTGATAGTTACACTTGTTTTTTGGAAAATAGTTACTTAAAAAGTCTCCATATATGTTGTTTTAGATAAATTTTAAAGAGTAAAATTCAATAGATAGCAACTGGGCCAGACAATTTTAACTCGTTACTAAGATAAATGCGTAGATTGGGTAAAAAATTATTGTATTTTGAAACGAGTAACATTATATCATAAAATGGGTTGAAATGGGCAACACCCTAACATAATACGGGTCAAGATGAATAACGTATAAATTATGTGAATAAAATTGATTCAAACGGATCAGAATGATCAATAATATATTTAATGAGAAAATCACTAAAAATTATTCAATTAAAATATTTGTTTAGTGACAATTCATTTTAACCTGAACAAAATTGATATTTTTAAAATAACTCATTTAAACCGAAACTAACTTTGCTTGAAACTCATCCTAACATGCACTCATCCTGGCCCGTACCCGTTTTAGCACGTTACCTAACACAACCCAACCTACCTATTTTGACAGACATAAAAACAACTTTAGATGTATTGTATTTTTATTATGTTTTATATATGAATTTAGTTTGATTGTTTTTTACAAAATGACCCGACTTGATTCAACCTAAACTGATCTGAACAAAAGGGAAAAAAATATTATATAGCAATCCTCAAATATCATAAAAAAATTTCGCCCCCATGAAAAAATTTCCTGGTTCCGCCACTAGTTGTCGCAATATCTTTGGATTGATAGGAGAGGAAATTTTGCAACATAATAAATTCCCTATATTAACGACAAATATTATTTTTGTGCAAGCTATTTTTGTAATTCCGTTTTATAAAATTTGCAAATGTCATATTTAAGAAGTTTGTTTTAGTTTGTTGTTTCATTATTGACGCACCTTAGTTATAATAATCTTGTTAACATTTTTTAGAACGATTAATTTATCATACTTATAAGTTTCGCAAAATAAAAACTTCTTGTTTAGATTTGAACCTAATACGTCCTATATAAGAAGTAATGTATCTACCAAATAAGCAAAAAAAACATCTACGTATCATTTTCATAAATAACATTTAATTCATCGTTACAATGTCTTTACCAAAAAATATATCTTTGTAAAAAACAAACAAGTATCCTTCAATCCTATATTATTAAATGAAAGAATAAAAAATATCATGAATCTTTACATAGACAATGGCAAATACGAGGACGGTATATACGTTGTTACGGAGTATTAGCAACACATTAAGGGATAGTCAACAACCTCCACCGCCACCCCCGCCGCTAAAGCCGCCTCCACCACCATCACCGCCGCCGCCACCACCTCCAAATCCACCACCACCATCGCCACCGCCACCGTAGCCGCCAAAGCCACTCCCACCGCCATCACCACCACCAAAGCCGCCACCCCCATCATCACCCCCTTCAATATCACCGCCACCACGACCACCAAGGTCGCCGCCACCATGACCACCACCGCCACCATGACCACCACCGCCACCGCCTCCAAATACAAAACGACACACTATGGAAATGAAGAAGAGAGAAACCGCTACTACTATAAAAATAACAAAAGGTGTAGGCAGCATGATGTAGCAGGAGGAAGAGAGATTTTATGTTAAAAGTAATATAAACCAGTCAAGGGGTTCAATGAGATACTTATACCTCAAATAATTCTTGTTCGCAGATATATTTATACAATTAATTATGTTAGCAATTTATATTTAAATTGACTTGATCTATAATAGTATCTTTTTTAATTATTATTTAGGAAACTACCAAGAATATGCATGGATGTTGAAAGTTCATCCCTATGCTTTCTTGACTATTACAATTGATTATAATTTGAGTAACTACCAAGGAATTGAATCCGGGCATAGACTTATTTGCTGAGCTAAGATCAGGAGGTTTAGTTAGTTGTAGGGTTCCTCTTAGGGTGGGCTCGGGTGTACGCCGTAGAGCATCAAATCCGATGAGACGGTTTGATAGAAAAGTTGAATGATATTATCAAGGTCTTAATTTGTTAAGAAAAAAAAGAGAGAGAAGATTAATTTCTTTGAAGTTGAAAACTAAAAAGGAAAAACATACGAAAAAGATGAAGAAAGATGATATACTTAATAGGATGTCAAATATTGAAACTAGGTTAAAATTATGATTTGAAAATATGTTATAAACACTTTATTTTGATTGTTTGCATAATAATATGTTAGAATAATTATTTGGGATATTTGACTATTTTGATGGTTATTTTGTTATTACATGGTTAAATTTTGAAGATTTAAAATTGTACTATAAATTGATTGAAACAATTGATAGGTTTGGTGGCAAAATGCATTTTTTTTAACGACAGTTAAACTGTCTCGTCGTGCTAACTTCTGTTATCTTGACGATTGATAGTTAAGATCGATTCCTCGATCTCCGACCTTGAGACACGTGTGCCCCCAGATGCGCGGGAACCAGATGGAGTTGGTTAACCCTCGCCCCCCGTTAGGTTCGAACCTGAGATTAAAGCCCTGATTCATTCCTTCACCTGAATATCTATTAATTGCACCCAACAAGGTTCGCACCCAAGACATCCATTTTGAGAGGGTAGATCTTTACCAGTTAAGGCAATTCTCCGAATGTGCAAATAGTCGCAAATTGGTCACAACATTAAGGTGGCAAAATAATTGCGATAGATGCAAGAGATTAAAAGGTCATTGGTCGTGAAATCGCAAGCGTGCATGCAACGATCAAAACAACATATGCTTGTAAAAGATATAACTTGTGAAAAACACGAAATAAAAAGAGGTAAAAAATAATCAATAACAAATTGTTAATATCCGACTAAAACATAAGCTAAATCATATCGCACCTATATTAAAAAGAAACATTTTCATATTTACCCTTCCAAATATCATTTATTATATATATACTAAAGTTAAAAAGTCAATTACATATTTTAATTTTTAAAAAATATTTTTTCCTTCCAAATAAGCTAGTCAATTACATATTTTCATCTCTGATCAAAAGGAAATATGTAATTAATTTTAAGAGTTAAGTAAATATGTAATAAATGTTCTCATTACGGGATATATGTAACTAATTTTAATAAAAAATAAAACATTAAAAAAATAGTAAACAAAGGTTTGATAAATAATAAAATTAATAAGTCCAACAATTTCATATTTGTTTCGTCTAATAATACAAAAAAATGAGGATCTAGGTTAAAAATAAAAAAAAAATAAAAATAACAATAAGAAAAGCTTATATTAAAATACTAATCCTTATTTGATTGATGCGTTTCTTGATTCCTATTGTTACTCCCAGTTAATCGAGTATTGAAGGGATCTATGGTTTTATCATGTAAGTACGTTCTTGAAGCCATACAAAAAAATACGAAAAGAAAAGAAAAGAAAAAAGGAAAAGAAAAACCAAAAGAAAATGAAATAAAATGGGGATTGGGGAACATGTAAATTGTAGAACGTTTCAAATCGTCCACCCCCAAACCCTCCAATCCACATTTGTATTGCACATGACGATAACGATGACGATGGTTATTATGATGATGACGATGATATATTTAAACACGTACAAACATAAATCACATGTAAAATTAAAGTAATGTTTTCATAACAGGACGTCTTACTGGATACTGGTCGGATCGGTTGGACCGGATTCAAAAACCGGATGACGTAATAAATATATAAAAAATTTACAAAAGAATATAGAAGTATAAACACATTTAAATATACATAATTAATGTTCAAACAAACTTAATCATGTTAAAAAAATACAATGTATGATTTTAATGTTTTATTCTTTGGATTTTAGTTAAAAAAAAAAACTGAAAATCTGGCCCAACCAATCAACCGGTTCCCGATCCGACCGGTGAACCGGCCGGTTCTCTCCAAGACGGTTCTCATGCTATATTTGGACCGGTTCCCGGTCCGGCAGGCCGGTCCGGTCCGGTCCTGTTTTCAAAATACTGTGAATATGATTAAAGGAAACTTCAAAGAAACCGTAAAGAATGTCAACCCGTCTTGAGATATCATCCAAGCGTTTTTCTATAATTATATTTGAAAATTCCCATTGACCGGCATCTAGCTTTCTTTCCACACAAGTAATTGAGTTAGTCAAACTTCATAAAGAGGTTTTATCATGCAAAACGACGAAAGATATGTGTGATTATCCGCGTGTTTTCAATAATTAACTTATTATCAAAGTAATATTTGTGTAATTATCTCCTTGATATATGTGTATATAAATCACACAAGTGTAATTATATGTTCAATATATATCACGCAATTGGAAAAACAAAATCATATTTGAAAACAAAATCACATAGGTTATGTATATTTGAAAATAAATATACAAGTTGTATATATTTGAAAACAAAAAATATCACTCAATTGGAAACAAAAATCACACAAATTGGTTTTGACTTGAGTGATATTCCTTCGTATACTTTGCACGATAACCACCTTTTTTATTTTAAACTTTACACAAACACAAACACACACACATATTTTATATATATATATATATATATATATATATATATATATATATATATATGGTATGTATCATGTGAAAACTCGATTTTAAAGAGAAAAGCTTTAAAACTATATCTAGATCGTCCAATTGTAATCTTGAAAATATATATGTGGTACTCATTAAACCATATTAAAATTGATTTCTTTATTCAAACCTCAATTTTTTATTCAACTTTAACGTGGACCACATATTTATTTTTGACACATCTTTACGTTTTATGATGTTCTTGTTTTATGTTGTCTTTCGAGTTATTTTATAGTGTTAAATTTTTATGGTTTTTATGATGTTCGGTTATTAATGAAACTAAAACAGAGCATTTATGGTGTTTTTTTGTGACGCATCTGTACGCTTTATGATATTTTTGATTTATTTTATGTTGTTAACATTTCATGGTGATTATGATATCTAGGTGTTAAGAAAACTAAAATGGGGCATTTTATGCTGTTTTGAACACTAAAAACACTATAAGCACTTAAAGTTTGTACATGGTGTTTTTAACTTAGTTTTATGACATTTACGTTTTATGGTGTTTTTCGAGATACTTTATTACGTTTATGGTGTTAACATTTTATATTGTTTATGGTATTCAGATATTCATGAGACTAAAGATAGACATTTTATAGTGTTTTTTGTGTTCAAGATTATAACATCACAAAACACCATAAAACGCAAAATTCATATTCCCCAATTCAGGTCGTTTTTTTATATACCAATATTATACTCGTTGAAAAGATTAAAAAATGCTGGATTTTATGATGTAATTTTTTTTAAAAAAAATAATAACATATAAAAAATTTATAAACGTATATAAAAAATAGGGAAAGCTGTTAAAAGGTCAACAATAACTACAACACCGATTATACCCCTCAAACCATTTAAATTTCGACTTAATTCTCTCTAATGACGTGTAACACTTACAACCATTCATCTAAAACTGATTATATATATATATATATATATATATATGGTTAGGCTAAAAAAGAGGAAAATTTTAAAAGTGTTGGAAGAGATTTGAAATAAATGTATGAAACCTTCCCCCAAACAAAAAATTGTATTATCAACCTCTCAATGTTCAAAATCTTTAGATTTTCAAATTATAATTGTTTCATCCGATTGTAAGGAAATCATTTGTAATTCACATATTCAAGATATAAAAGAAGGTACTTTTTAAAATTTATTGTTGTTTAATTTATACTTATGCCATAATGCTATTTTATTTTTCAGTATTTGAATTGATCTTTTATATATTTACTCAATTTAAATCTTCATGCTCTCGATCCTTCCCTTATGTTATATATATATATATATATATATATATATATATATGTGGGGAGGGTTCATAAGAAAACCGTCATTTTGGATAAAACTAAGAAATTAATCACAAATTCACTATCATTACCAATTAATTTTTTTTTTCATTTTTATTTCCTTTTATTATAAGATAAGAATGTTAAAAAATAAAAAAAATATGTACTTTAGGTTATTATATATATGTAACTTGTATGTAACACATACTGATTACATATATGTAAGATAAGTTACATACAAAGTTTTTTGAGTTAACATATATGTAACTTCGTGATCTACATATTTTTTTCAAAAAATTCTTTTTTATTGTAACAATTCTAAACTTATAATAAAAAATTATGAAAATAAAATTAAAAAATTTATTGCTTAATATGAGTTTTCTTGGTTTTTCCCAAAACGAGAAGTTTCTAACGAACCTTCTTATATATATAACACAAGTAATTGAGTCCTAGTCAAACCTCGTGTATATTTATATATATACGCATATAAACACACATATATAGAGAGGTAAATCAAGAAACTCTAACTACATATATAGCCTACATTAATATATACTATGGTGGTCATTTTTCTTGCATCTTGTTGATAGCACCAGGCCCACCACATCATGGCTCGGTTGATTGATCTTGATGGCAACAAAGGAGGGGAAACCATGGAGATTGAGGTTTCACATATTGTATTCATGCTATGTGTGTTTCTGGTATCTATGTCCATTTTGTCTATGGTCATTTTTGTTTGTGGTGATCATCTTACCGATAAGGAACGTCAAGAGCGTAACAAAGGAAGCGGTTGTGGTGGCGGTGGCGGTTGTGGTGGTTGTGGTGGATGCGGTGGATGAGAAAAAGGTTTGAATTAATAACAAAATTTTGTTATAAGAATTGTGTGTATTCTATATGAAGAAATAAATAACTTTGTTTGATTTGATTTCCTTTTAGTTTTTGTAAGAACAAATATATATATATATATATATATATATATATATATATATATATATATATATATATATATAGGGGAAGGTTCCATTGTTAACCCTCCCTTATAGCGTTAACCGCTTAACCCTAGCGTTTTTTGCCCGAATCTTAAAAATTTTTTTTTTCATGGTTTTTATTTTGCAAAAATAAGGGGGGTTTCTTTTTTGTGTTTTTGCTAATTCATCACCGTTTAGAAGTTATTGTAAGTGTAAGTTACTTACACTTACTTACAAAACCGTATCTGATGCAGTAAATGTAAGTAAGTGTAAGTAACTTACACTTACAATAACTTCTAAACGGTGATGAATTAGCAAAAACACAAAAAAGAAACCCCCTCTATTTTTACATAATAAACACCATGAAAAAAAAATTTTAAGATTCGGGCAAAAAACGCTAGGGGTAAGCGGTTAACGCTATAAGGGAGGGTTAACATTTGAACCTCTCCCTATATATATATATATATATATATATATATATATATATATATATATATATATATATATATATATATATATATAGGGGAAGGTTCCCCTAAAAAGTCTATTTTGCCTAAGAAGGCTAAGAAGGATTTTAAAAACTTGAAAACCGACTCAAACAAACCCCGATTGAATTAATTTTTACATCATTGGAACCGGCTTGTCGAACCCTAAAACCCAAACCTTAAATCGTAAACAATAAACCCTAATACTAAAACCAAAACTTTAAAAACAAATCTTTAACATAAAGATACAACTTAAAAGTTAAAAACCAAGCCCTAAAACCCAAAATCTAAATCTCGTTGTTAAAACGAAAACTTAAAATCTAAGATTGTAGGGTTCGATGAGACGGTTCCAATGCCATCGAAATGAGTTCAATCAGAGTTCGTTTGGATCGGTTTTGGAGATTTTAAAAATCCTTCTTAGCCTTCTTAGGCAAAATATACTTTTTATTTGATCTTTTAAACCCCTATATATATATATATATATATATATATATATAGTATAGGGTTAGGCTAAAAAGGGTTAAAACCTTAAAAAGTGTAGGAAGAAATTTTAGCCATTGATTTTTAAGATGAATGGTTGTAAGGGTGCCACCTCATTTGAGAGAATTAAGGGGGAATTTAAGTGGTTGGAGGGGTATAATATGTATTGTAGCTATTATTGACTTTTTAACAACTTCCCCCTACTTTTTTTAAACGTTTATAACTTTTTTGTACGTAATTATTTTTTAAAAAAAATTACACCATAAAATAAAACGTTTTTTTATCTTTTCAACGAGTATAATATTGCTATATAAAAAAACGACCTAAATTGATGTATATGAATGTTGCGTTTTATAGTGTTTTTGGGATGTTCATATCACTGAACACAAAACATCATAAAATGTTTAGCTTCGATCTCATGAATATTAAAACAACATAAACACCACAAAATGTTAACGCCATAAACATTATAAAATAGCTCGAAAAAACACCATGAAAAGTAAACACTATAAAACTAAGTTAAAAAACACAATAAAATGTCCTGTTTTATTTTCTTTAACGTCTGGAAATCATTAACACCATAAAATGCTAACACAATAAAATAATTCAAAAAACACCATAAAATGTACATATACGTTACAAAAAAAACACCATAAAGATGTTTATGGTGTTTTTGGTGTTCAAAAAAGCTATAAGACACATTGTTTTAGTTCGTTAACTTCTGAACATCATAAACACCATAAATAAGTTGAAAAACACCATAAAATATTAACACCATAAAATATAAACATGCGTTACAAAAAAAAACTCAATATAATTTTGTTTAAATAACATTTGAAAAACACCATAAAATAACAGTTAGTAAGACTCGGTATAAGTCATTATTTTTATTTTTAAAAAAATATATTAATATTATACTCTTTAGAAAGTCAAAAAAACGCTTGATTTTATGTTGTAATTTTTATAAAAAAAATATTAATGTACAAAAAAGTTACGAGCATTTAAAGAAATGAGAGAAATTTGCATGTGACTTGCATGTGTAATTTATTTTTTGTTTTGACATTTTTACCCTTATGCTTCTAATCCACATGTCATCCTTTTGTGGCTTCTTAGACTTTTTGAGGTTTCAAGCCTTTTTAGAATATCCTTACCCTATATATATATATATACACACACATACATATAGGGACTTATTCCATTAAGAACCATTAAATATCAAGGAACCATAAGAACTCATTTTGAACCACATATTTTAAGGTGTATAAAAGTAATTTCCTTTAAAATAGTATAAGTTACTTTTATACCCTTCTAAATTTGTGGTTAAAATTGGTTATTTTAGTTCTCAAGTTTAAATAGTTCTCATTTGAACATAACCCTATATTTATATAGGGGAGGGATATTCTACAAAGGGACAAAAGCATAAAAAGTGTAGGAAGCCACAAAATGTTGACACGTGGATAAGGAGGCAAAGGGTAAATATGTCAAAAAAAATTAACCTACACATGCAAGTCACATGCAAGTTTCTCTCATTTTTTTAAACGTTCATAAATTTTGTATACGTTAATACTTTTTAAAAAAAATTACACCATAAAATAAAGTGTTTTTTTATCTTTCTAATGAGTATAATATTAATATATATTTTTTTAAAATTAAAATAGTGTCTTAAGTTTTATGGCGTTTTTTTCGATTATTATTCAAACTAGACTTTTATGGTGTTTTTTTAAGACGCATCTGTACGTTTTATGGTGTTCACGTTTTATGGTGTTTTTCGAGATATATTATGGTGTTAATATTTTATGGTGTTTATGGTATTCGGGTATTAATGAAACTAAAACATAGCATTTATCGCGATTTTAAAAAACTAAAACCCCCGTAAACACTTAAAGTGTGTATATTGTGTTTTTAACTTAGTTTTATGGTGTTTTTTCGAGATGTTTTATTGTGTTTATATTGTTCACGTTTTATGGTGTTTTTTCAAGTTATTTTATTGTGTTTATGGTGTTAACATTTTATGGTGTTTATGGTGTTCGAATATTTTTGAAACTGACCTGGGAAGTTTATGGAGTTTGTGAAAACTAAAAACAACATAAACACTTAAGTTTGTAAATGGTGTTTCCGAACTAAGCAATTTCATATATGAACACTAAAAACACCATAATATTTTACCCTTTTTGTTTATTTAGAGGAAAAAACACCATAAAATGTTCAGTTTTATGAACGTTCGAAAACAATATGAAATGCTTAGTTTCATGAACATCCGGAAAACATAAAAAAAGTCACCATAAACGATTGTTATCCTTTTTGTTTATTCAGTGAAAAACATCATAAAATGTTCAGTTTCATGTATTTATGAAAAAACACCATAAAACGCAAGATTCATATACACCAATTTAGGTCGTTTTTTTATATAACAATATTATACTCGTTGAAAAGATAAAAAAATGCTGGATTTTATGGTGTAATTTTTTTTAAAAATAATGACGTACAAAAAAGTTATAAACGTTTAAAAAAGCAGGGGGAATTTGTTAAAAAGTCAACAATGGCTACAATACCCATTATACCCCTCCAACCACTTAAATTCCCTCTTAATTCTCTCAAATGAGGTGGCACCCTTACAACCATTCATCTTAAAAATCAATGGCTAAGATTTCTTCCTACACTTTTTAAGGTTTTAATCATTTTTAGCCTAATCATATACTATATATATATATATATATATATATATATATATATATTGAATAAATGTAATTGTAAATAAGTATTAGTTTCGGTATTACATCATGGTTTCTTGATTAGAATTGTTAATCTAGTAATTATAACCATGTTTTGTACAGTCTATCTCAATCGTGCAAAAGACTCCCCATTTAAATATTTTGATAGATTATTTAAAATCACAATTAGATATATTTTTTATGACCTAGGAACCCACTTGCGTGGTAAACCTCGGGCCTCCCAAATACTAGACTAACCAGGGGAACAGGTAAACCGCGGGCGCAAACACTCGGGTCGGTGGTCTTGCGGAGAAAATGCCATAGTTAGTTAATAAGGATATGAATTCCAATTAAACGTGATACGTAAATAAGTCAAAATTATGTTTTATAAGCATAAAACTGTCACTCTATTTTGATGAAACACCAAACACTTCACGAATTAATGCATTGGTTTTGCAGTTAAACCGGTTGGTATGAACCTATGCGATGGTTGAATTTTGTTGGTTTTTAGTGAACCAAAGAGTTTATAACATGACGGTATCTTTTTGACGTTTCAAATAAGAGTTCTTATATTTAAGTTTTATATGAAACAAAATACTCTAGGTTAAGTCAGGGGTTTACCCAAGTTGTGGGTTTCCTCCTAAAAGGTTAGGACCCGGTCACACCCGACTCTTTAATGGAAGGTAAGCTATTTGTTAGGATGAGTCAGGTGGGTGAGTCTCATCAAGTAAAAAAAAATTAGCAAACCTTATTAGATATTAATTAATTGTTCGCTAAAGCCAAAAGTAATTTGTTTCGAACATGCACGTGTACTCTACACTAGGTAAACCTACTGAGCGTGCCTTAACATATATGTCTTGACCTGTATTTAAACACAAGATCTCTAACAAAGAAGTCAAGGGGTAACCACTCTGCTAAAAACCCCTTAGTTAAATAATAAAAGTAGTTAAATAATATAAGTTGTCAACGCTATGTTCGTATTTCTTTAGGACATACGCCCGAGCCCGCCCTAGGAAAAACCATATAACTGGGTAAACCTTATAACCTTGACTTAACAAATATGTCTTAGATCGTATTTTAGACCCAAGACCTCTCACAAGGAAGTCAATGGGTAACCATTATGCTAGAAGCTCTTTAGTTAAATAATAAAGTAGTTGAATAATATAAATTGTCAACGCTATGTTCGTATTTCTTTATGCTAAATTTTGCAAATGCACAAGTCTTTTTTATTATTTTCATATTTCTTTGTGTATACATACTATTCTTGTGGAAGTGTCGCATGCTTTTGCGATGATTAGATTTAATGTTTTAGGATAGATTGACAAACACTCTAGTCAGTTTTTGGGTATGAGTTTTGATATTCGTGATATGTTACCACTGTCGTGACAGAGTATTCATATTAGAAAAGCGATATGGATCAATTTTTTTAATTAGATGGCATTGTGTGAAGGGATTTTGGGATGTTTTTAGTTTTTTGCTACTATTGAATGCTCATAAATTAACAATAAGATTATTTAAATAAATAATAATTATTATTTTATCCCAATTTATTTGTTGATACCATGTATGTATTTCTTGATGATAGATTTTACAATTAAGTACAACTTTTTTTTGGTGTGACGGCTTGCTTGTGATGAGTAAGCTTTAGGGTTTTATGACGAAGTGGCAACCGTTGTGATGCATTTTAGATTTGCATTTTGATATACGAGATCGTATCTTCATTCTGATATTCACAGACATAATAGAATTCTCGCCGCAACGCGTGAGGCACTAAAATAAAAAAAGGCTGTAGATGTAACAACAACAATAATTAATTAATTAATTATTATTATTATATAATATTAACAATAATTAAATAATAATAATAATAATAATAATAATAATTATTATTATTATTATAAATTAATTAATTAATTAATAGTCAAAACTTTAAAAACGGTTCAATTTTTTGTTTATGATGGATTGACAATCGTTACTTTCGGTTTTAGTTTGCGTTTTGATATTCGTGGTATTGTCGCCGTGACATGATAGTTTCTCAAAATTAATTAATAATACTAATTAAATAATAATTAAAAATAACAATTACTTTTTTTTTCCGTTTTATTTGTTCGTCTTATATTGTTTGTTTTTATTGATGATAGATTTTACGAATAAGGACAACATATTTTTTTTGTTATAGTGTGACGGACAATTTTATAGCATTTTCACTTTAGGATTTTATGTTATAATGACGTGTTTTTATATTTGTGTTTTGATATACGAGATCGTATTTGTGCCTGCGCTCTGATATTCGAAATCATGGTGGAACTCGCGCCGCAACGCGCGCTGGTAACCCAATAGTCTCTATACACATACAACATATATATATATATATATATATATATATATATATATATATATATATATATATATATATATATATATATATATATATATATATAAACAATATCCAGTTTTCATTCTCAAACCGATTTTTCATATTACATTTAGCATATATTTAACTTATGCTAAAATTTTAAGTTGGAATGTAAGAAATTTTTTTGAGTATATGAAATATGAAACACTTTTATTTAGCCATTACAATACAATAGAAGGAAAATAATCAAAAATTTACATTACGTGTTACAAGTAAAATAAATATAATTCAAGGAACTATAGAAGAAGCTAGGAAAAGAAGGTGATGGTTTTGGCTAAGGATTCGTGTTTAACACAAGTCTTTTAAACTAAAATTTTTTTGGGTAATCTAATTAAGAAACCATGTTTGATTCAAAGAGTGCAACAATTGAAAGAATAAGAACGGCTAGACTAACACAAGAACTTGAATTATAACTTGAATATTTAGAAAAATATATTATTAATGTAAAGAGAACTCTTAAAAGTTAGGATTTTTTTTTATTTGCTAACTAAACTCATCTTGCTTTTATAATGGAAAGAAAATTGTAAGAACTCTATTAAGATAAAACCAAAAAAATAATAATTGTATTCAATATTTACAACGTATATTATTTTGTTTTGAGTTTGTGGTTAGCCTTAACTAAACGTCTAAACTCATCTGCCACCACCAACACCACCACAACAACAAACAGCGATCTCGTGTTCCTTACGTTTTACATCTTCCTTGTTAACTTGTCGACCTGACCGCTTTTATTGGTAGCATTTACACGTTTACACACCGTGCCAATGCATCCTAGAAACAACACTACTATAAGAATAACAACAACTATATTGATCATGGAGTCGAAGTAGCATTACCGGTTTTAGGCAAACGCTACAATCTGAACCGATCAGCAGATTCAATAAAATGCCGGCCATATCAATTTGCTTTCATATGGCTTTATTAGTTTGATGCTTACCTTATAGTAGAAATTTAAATTGACACATTATAATAATTTATTAAGTTAATTACATACTTGGTCCCTTTATTATATTGATTTTCACTTATATTCTATAACTTTGAGAAATTACAATGGTAGAAGAGAAAGATCGGCTAACCATGTTGAATTTGATGATATATGTTGAAGTGCAGTGAGCTAGCTTTAGTTTGTCTTCTATATAAGAGGTCTATGGGATCTTATGTGTGGTTATCCCTGTTTTTACTCCTGTATTGGCATGGACTACCAGGATATCTAATCTTGTTAATTCGCTCTCCATGCTTTCACACCCCAGCATCGGTAGGGACCCATAGAGCCGCCTTTGCTTTTGGCGATCCTTCGTATATTTTTGGATTTTACCCCTACACACGAAATTCCACTCTCCTCCGTCTCACTCAAGTTAATTGGTTTCAAGAGCATTCCGCCACTTTTTGGCGGCTTTCACTTTCATTCCGATTCACTATATGTTGAGATAATTTATACATCAAACAAGACATGACTATGGTCTCTTGACTCAGTCTGCTCGAACCGCATGACTAATAAAGAACTGTTCGTTCAAAAGGACAAAACCTTTAAACATATGGTTTTTTACTCTAAAAACTTTTTTTTTTGTTTTGGTTTTTATTTTAGTCGTAAATGAGAAACGAAAGAAACTAAAAAAAACCAGAACGGAGTAAAAAACCAAAATAGAACGAATACACATTTATAAACATAGGTATATATTTGTATACATTCATAAACATGTATGTCATCAATTACCACCACCGCAACTACCACCAAACTCACTTCCACCACCATCACAACCACCTCCAACACCCCCAAAACAGTAGATTACACCCACATCATAATCTTGGCTCTCATATTTCTCCTTCCAAACTTTTTTCTTTTTAACTTTCTTGTCATGACTTCTTTGACATTCTAGTGTTTTCGTCGGTAAAAGTCCGTCGGTAATGCTAATTTGTCTAGGAACCTCTTCTTGTTCAATGTAGCGTAGTGTAATTGTAACACATACGATCAAAATGCCTAAAACGCAATGCCCGTTACTGTTAAAGCAATGTCAAGACCTACACTCATGATCAACAATTAATTAAATTAAGTAACAATAACCTTAATTAAACCATGTCTTTATTGTAGTCATTTAGGTGCATATTTATAGTGTACAGTATTTTAATATGAAATGAATCAATTAGGTATTATTAAGTATATTAAATAATGTAAAAATCAATTAAAAACTTTAATAATTAAACAATTGATACTCGAATTTCTTAAATTGTAAAAGCTGAAAATTTTAAACTAATTAACGTTAAAATTTATTAGTTTCAAGATAAAAAATGTAAGGTACTCATTTTTTAATTATTAAAGCTAAGTGACCTAATTTTAAAATATCATCAAACAAAATGTCCAAAACTGCAATTTTTTCTATCATTTTTATAACTTTTAGTTTTAAAGTAATAATTTTTTAAGCATTTCGTGTTAAAAATGTTATTTGTTAATAAAAATCATGTGGTTTAAAATCTCTGTTTTATAGTTTAGTTCATTTTTTTTAAAAAAAGATTTTTTTTAGAAAACTTGTTTTGTAGAAAAAAAAAATTCTATATACCGATGTAACATATATTTCTTGTCTTTAAAAATCTTTGATTTTTAGTAAAACTTAATATTTTAGAAACTTTTTTAATGTGTTTTTTAAATTGATTTTTAATTTATTCAAAAACCATTTTTTACATTAAAAAAGTAAATAATATCATTAATATTTTAGTTATTTAATAAGAGAGTTGATAAAATTATTTTATATGAAAAAGTGTGTTGAGTTGGATGATAAAATGAAAACATGTGGCAATATTGGTTTAAAAACATAACAAGTGTCAAAATGATTTTTATTTATTATTATAGTAACATAAGATGGTTAGATTCATTTATTTTAATTTGTAAGAAGAAAGATCTTATCTTATCCTATACTAATAAACAAAGATATATTTTATCACTTGTTATGTTCTTACACCACTTTTGACACATGTCAACTTTTTATCAAATTCATTAAATACTTTCATACCAAATTATTATATTTTCTTTCTTATTAAATAAATATAACGTTAATAACTGATGATATTATTTATCTTTTATTTTTTTAAAATAAGAAATATTTTATTTTCTAGAAAATCAAATTTAAGTATAAAAAAGTTTTCTTTAAAAACAACTTTTTATAAAAAAAATAAACTATAAACCAATGTTTTAAACAATAAGATTTTTATAAACCAATGACGTTTTTAAAATTTATTTTAGAAAACAAAGTATAAAATGATAGAAAAAGTTACACTTTTGGTCCTTATATTTAACGTTATATTTAAATTGAGTCGTTAAAATTAAATAATTACATAAACTATATTTTTACCTTCTTGATTTATATAAGTTAAGACTTTGATAGAATATAAATTAAAACTAGATTATCAATTAGTTTAAAAAAAATAATTGTTACAAATCAAAAATATCACATATCATTTGTATAGTTATTAAAGTTTTCTATGATTGTTTTATTACTTAAAGTATTTATTAATATGTAAAATAATTATTTTATCTTAATATAGCATGATGTAGCAGGAGGAAGAGAGACTTTATGTTAAAAATAATAACAGTCAACGGCTTCAATGAGATACCTATACCTCAAATAATTCTTAGCAGATATATTTATACAATTAATTATGTTAGCAATTTAAATGAACTTCTATAATAGTATTTTTTTTAATTATTATGTAGGAAACTACCACGAATATGTTGGAACGAGACGAATGATCAACACAAAACAACTCGTATGGAATAAAACGAAAGCACCTTGAATAATAACTTGAATATTTCATATGAAAAACAAACTTGAAAACCTCTTAAATAGAGCTAACAATCATTATCCTAAACAAATTACCGACTTAATTAAAATTTGAAAAACATAACAAACTAATAAGATAATCTCTCCACCTATCCTCCCCATAGATCTTTCCTTGCCACCCCGGTTAATTTCAAAATCAGATTGAATCCAACATTCTTCCCTTCAATTCTGATTAGTTCCTCCCATATCCATCATGCCAAGTAATCTTATCATTTCTTCAAATTTTATCCTTGATAGTGCTTGTTGGGTTAATCGTTTAATTAATGGGTCACGAATAACGGGTCGATTGGGTCGTTTGGATCCGGTTGCTTCTTTCTGCACGTCTTTGAAGAAGGAGTCTTTGTTTACCGATATTGATGGAATTTGATCGTTGGGTTTGTTGCTGAATTAGTGGAATGCGTAGACTAGGTATTTAGCATGTGGGTTTATTAGTTTTAAATAAATAGGGCAAGCAGTAGTTTTTTTGTTTTATGCAATTCATGTTTATGTAACTTTTGCTTTGTAATTGTTGGTATTCAAGTTTACGTAATACACCAGAAGTTTGTTCCTCTGTACGTGAGTTTTGTGTGTGTGATTGAGGGGGGGCTTGTACCAACATTTGGTATCAGAGCCAAGGTTGAAGACACCGGTTTGAGAGTCGGTTTCGCGAAAGGGTGTAGCCCTTGGCTACAGGGCAAATGCAGCAGCGGTACGAACCGGATTTTGGTTCTTAGGGGCTGTTTTCGGGACTGTTTTACAGTAGTATACGGAGACCGGGAAGGGGTTCGTGTCAGTCGTTGTCGCGGGAGAAGTACCAGTTGAGACGATGGGGGGTGACGGGTGAACGCCGGTGTGTTCCGTGGGCTGTTATTCGCGATTAAAAGGGTGTTTTGAAGAGGTGTTCGGGTCAGTCGCTGGCGCGGGGTGTGTGCCGGTTTGGACGACGGGGTGACCGGTGATGAGCATAGGTGGTCCGTGGCTGTTAGAGGTTATCAAAGTACCCTTGATCGGCTTGTTTCGTGATAAGGTGACCAACGTAGGTGCGTGAACAGTGGGCAGAAAGGATCCGTCAAAGCAGGTGGCTTTGGATTCGGGTTCGTTTGGCAGGTGAAAGAAACGTTATAGGCGGTGTGACCTTGTTTTCTTGGTCGTTTGAGGGGCTTCAATTCTTTGAACAAGCTTGATCCGAAAAGGTGGTGTTTTATATCTTTGGTTTGGAACCAGATAGCAAGACGTGAAGATAATTATGAGTTTTGCTTGGTTTTGGTTCAAGTTATCAGTAAATATCCAACGAGTTATTTTGATAAGAAGAGATTGGTGAAACTACACGGTTGACAATATAATGGTTGTTGGAGTTCAAATCGTGTGGCTTTGGATGTGACCGGAGAAGAGGTCGTTGATCCGTTAAAAGTCAAGATGTTAATGAACGGTTCCAACGGGTAGCCATGTTACATGTTGCAAGTGTGGTGGATTGTTTCGGGTTGAGCCGGGGAGACTTTGGACGTGACCGGTTGAGGTCATGGTGTCTGGAATAGGTCGGGATGGTTCAAAAGACGATGGTGCGGTAAACGTGGAAGTGTGAACAAAACGATTAAGGGGGTGATTGTTGGGTTAATCGTTTAATTAATGGGTCACGGATAATGGGTCGATTGGGTCGTTTGGATCCGGTTGCTTCTTTCTGCACGTCTTTGAAGAAGGAGTCTTTGTTTACCGATATTGATGGAATTTGATCGTTGGGTTTGTTGCTGAATTAGTGGAATGCGTAGACTAGGTATTTAGCATGTGGGTTTGTTAGTTTTAAATAAATAGGGCAAGCAGTAGTTTTTTTGTTTTATGCAATTCATGTTTACGTAACTTTTGCTTTGTAATTGTTGGTATTCAAGTACTTAATACACCAGAAGTTTGTTCCTCTATACGTGAGTTTTGTGTGTGTGATTGAGGGGGGCCTGTACCAACAGTGCTTTGGTTAGAATGTCCACCTTCTATTGTTCCCCACTAATGTGTTCTACTTGAACTTCGCCTTTTTCAATACTTTCACGAATGAAATGAAATCTTTCATTGATGTGCTTGCTTGTCCCGTGAAACACTGGATTCTTCATTAGTGCTTTGGCGGATTTGTTGTCAACATATAGTGTTACTGCCTTATCTTCAGCTCCAGTTAGCTCACTTAACAGCCCCCTTAACCATATTGCTTGGCAAGCTGTGAATGCTGCAGCCATAAACTCTGATTCCCATGATGATAGTGCCACTGGTTGTTGTTTTTGCGAATTCCATGAAATAGGAGCTTTCCCATAGTAGAACACCATTCATGTCGTGCTTTTGATGTCATGAGGATCTGTTGCATGGCTGCTATCGCAAAATCCGGTAATATTATCATCTCCATCTTTTGTATACATTATGCCATAGTTGGTTGTTGTTGCTCTTACATACCATAAGATATGTTTAAGCAGTTTTGCATGGGACATCTTAGGTTCTTGCATGAATCTACTTGCCACCCCCACAGCATAACTTAGGTCCTGTCGTGTGTGTGTTAAATACCGTAAGCTTCCAATGAGTCTTAGGTATTCAGTAGCATTAGATGTTTCGGCCGTCTCATCCTTTTTTACTTGCAATCTTGATTCCATTCTTCTAAACCTGCAAATTTTAAGATTTTCTTGGCATAGGATTCTTAATTTAGTATTGTTTGGTTCCCTTCTTGTCTTACTTCGAGTCCTAGATAGCATGAAATACCTATTCCCTCCCAGAGTAGGTGCTGAGATAGGTCCGCATATATCGGTATGAACAATTTCAAGAGGGGTGCGAATGCGGTATGTGGAGGCTTTTGGGAAGGGGTTCGTGCGTGTGTTCCCAGCATGCATGTGTCACATACTTGGTTCGTGTTCATTTTTTTGATATTTCCACATACCATTCCTTGGAGTTTCATATTTCTAATGGCCTTGAAATTGAGGTGACCCAACCTGGCATGCCAGAGCCATGCATGATCATTTATTGAAGCTAGCGAGTAGGCACACTCGGCTTTTTGCCTTTAGTTCGATTTTGTACAGTCGGTTCAGGCTTCTTGGTACTTTCATTAGCAGTTGATCATCTCTTTCATACAACCATAGTTGGCTTCCCTCCATCAATAGTTTGCATCCGTTCTCAGTAAGCTAGCCTAGACTTAGTATATTGCTTTTTAGTTCAGCTATAAAGTACACATCTTTGACTATTTGGTGTTCACCAGTCTTGCACTCGAATACTATTGTTCCCTTCCCTTGTAACACTCGGGAGCCGTCACCAAATTTAACCAGACCAGCAACGGTTTTGTCCAACTAGGTGAAGAGAGTTATCCTTCCCGTCATGTGGTTCGAGGCCCCATTGTCTAGGTACCAAGTTGCTTCATCTTGTGAGTCCTTCTTATACATTATCGAGTGAACCTTCTCTTCGTTAAGCATGATTTTTCCTTCTTCAATGTCAACAGTCGCCATCATTAATGTCTGTTGGTTCTCCTTTGTATTATTCAGATTTACTTTGGCTTCCAGCGGCTTTGTACATTCCTATGCGTAGTGCCCCATGTTGCTGCAGTTGTAACACCGGACTTCCCTTTTATCACGTCTTTGGGTGTTCCGGTTCTGATCGTGGTTTTCACGATAACCACGATTCTGATTGGAGGTGCGATTTTCATATCCTTGTTGATATCTTCCTCTACCTTGACCATTACTTCTCCCCCTTCCACGGCCTCGACCTCGATTTTTGAAGTCTCGCCCATGTCCGTAGACTCGATTTGAGTCCTTGCCTCGCTTCGCATTACTGTCGGTCCTTACAAACAACAGTTTGCTCTCCTTTTCCACTTAACTTTCATGGCCTTCTATACGTTCCTCGAATGCCTTAAGGCGTCCGACGCAGTCTTCAAGAGTCATGGCTTTCAAGTCAACTATTTGTTCAATAGTTGCTACTATTGCAATGAATCACGGAGGCATGGCGTCGAGAAGCTTCTTCACTAGGGTTGCGTCTTCAATGCTTTCTCCCATACTTTTGATCTTGGTTACCAGGCCAGACATCTTGCCTGCAAAGTCTTCAATTGATTTGTTTTCCTTCATCTTTTGGCTGTCACATTCCCGCTTCAATGTTTGCAGACGAGCTTGTTGCACCCGGTCTGCCCCAAGGAACCTTACCCTTCCCATATGTCTTTTTCACTTCGAGTTCTTGCCACCTGCATCAGTACGTTCTCTGGCAAGGACGAGTAGTTGATGGCACGAGCCATCTTATACATAGTAATAGAAAACATGTATCATGTTGTTTATCATAATGTTAGTATCGAGCCCTAGGCTCCAAGTGTCAGTGCGTCACTACCGAACTAAACTTGTTTGTCATTGCCTTCGCTATGTCTCGTAATTACATAGCAAGTTAGGTCAGAGTTTCACGGGTTATGACCTAGCCTCCAATCAAAATTGTGCCCCGTGGGGTTAGTCACACCCAAACGGATCCATTCAAACCTACCACGTTGTTTGTACATTAACGGTAAGACTTTGTGAGGGCTTGTTACGAGTTCAACAGTTAATGTTTGTCTAATAAACCAGCATACACATAAAATGTTTGTAATAGCATAATTGTTTGACTCGATTCAACTAGTATTCTCCCCCTATTTGAAAAGTTTGAAAAAGAGTAAAGAGGGTCGTAAACTCACCTTAGTGAAACGATGTGAAATTACAAGCGTAAGCTCCTGTAGCATCAAGTAGCGTAGTCGGTCACCGGCTACCTATATCGTACACCATACGTGAGTTCGTGTAAGTGACCGTGCTCGTGTTCGTGTAAGTGACCGTGCTCGTGTTCGTGTTAGTGCTCAACAACCCTCGGTTATTCATGTTTGTCCGTGTCGGTCCACATTGATCGTGTTTGCTCATGTTGGTCCACATTGACTGTGTTTGTTTGACCGTGTCAAGTCAACGACCCGTTGGTGAACCGTGTGTTGGTTGTGAATCGTGTAGCATTCGTGTTAGTGCTCGTCGTGTGCAAAACACGCAAGTCACGTCTATGGACAACTTACTATTCATAGTAAGTTTCTATTCGTAGCAAGTTCCACAAAACATATCGTTTTAAAGTTCTAGCATGCAAGTTAAGTCCTACGTGATCATGTTATCACTTAGCACGTTGTCATACGACATCATATAAGTCACGTTTGCATATGAAAGTTTCCTAAAATGGAAAGTTTCTAAATCTAGCATGTGTGATATCAGAAACCATATAACTTAGCATACAATCATCATATTGAAACATATTAAACCACTTAGCATGTTCAAACCATACAAAACATCCATAAATCGATATTTCTAAAAATAAAGTTACTATAAATAGTAACTTTGTCAATTTACATACAAATGATTATTCTAACACTTCTAATCCATTTTTATATCACCAATCAACATAATATGCTGTCACACCCCGAGCCGGCGAGACAGATCGACTTTCCCGTCGGGCGGAAGGTTCTCGAGGCGCGATATCGTAAATGATAATCGTGATGATCAGATTGTTTGCATGGCACATGATATATAATGAGAAATACTAACATGACATATGATGTAGAATTACAAAGTTAAATTACAATGCTATGTTTATAATTTAACTAAGTAAATCTATCCAAAATGAATCATTGAGTTCCTATCTTGTATCGACACAAGATTTACAAAAGATGATTCATTGTTTATCATTCAAAATTATGATCAACACAAAATGTAGCTAGATCTTCTAAAAGTCCACTAGTTATGTCCCTGATGTCTGGTCACCTGAGAAAACATGTATTTAAACAAAGTCAACACTAGGTTGGTAAGTTCATAAGTTTGATAATTGAAAACCATTGATTTATTGTCATTCATATTCACAATGTTACACACAAGCCTGGTTTAGGAATGTTTGATTTGTCACTCATCATGTCCTCTCCATAGTTATACTTACAAATAGTATTTCATCCTATCAGTTATGCTTATATATAGGGCATATGTAGGGGAACAAGCCCCAGCCAACATCCCACCACATAACTGACAGAACTCCACACCACTTGTAACACAACTATGGATACCCATTTCATTTCACCCATGAATTCCCAAGTATGATTATCCCAACATTTGTAAAAGAAACTTAATCGTCTCTGTTAGCTATTCCTTACAGAATAGCCCGGTGTGTAAGATATCCCATTATGTGAAAAAGAGATGTAATTATCTCTGTTAGCTATTCCTTATGGATTAGCCCGGCGTGTAAGATATCTTCCTCAATATCTAGAGCAAAACTTAATAGTTTAGTAGCTAGTCATTTCTGATTAACCCGGTGTGTAAGATATCCCCCAAAGATATCTAAAGCGAGACTAAATAGTCTCTGTGACTGTTAGTACTGCCCAGTCCGGTCTGTAAGATATCCACCCCACGGTATCCATTTGAATGAAAATTCAGATCCTTTAGGTATGTAGTTTCTAACTGGTTAGGTGTGTAAGGTATCCTCCCTATGATACCTAGATTGAGACATAGTAGTCCCAGTGGTTGTCATTTCTGACCAACCTGGTATGTAAGATATCATCCTCGATATCTATTTGAATAAATAGGCTCTCAAAATCCTTGGTGTGTTAATCATTAAAATGTTATCGTATACCATGCTCGGTTGGTTCCTAATGAATCGGGTCAACTTCATTTATATGAAAATGAAGTTATAACTCTTTTGGCATGATGTTTATTATAAATGATGTAAGCGTTATGATTGTTTAAAGAAGTTAACCAAGTATCCCAGGCTTATTACTATAGGATCCCCAGAACCCTATTCCAAAGGTGTGATTTATTACAACCTGCTGATTAATAGTTAATGTTTAATGTACTCAGTGATGATCACAATAGTGATCCCTATGTTATGAGTTCTCATGTTTCAACCATGTGTAGGGAATGACATCCCAAAGGTATGTTATCATGATATCCTCCTCGATATCACAAGTAATGGCCTCAACTATTATCTCTACGTTGTGTGATCTTATTGACTTTAACATAGTGTTGTAAGAACTTGTCTTATTACACGATGTTAGTAATGTGTGAATGATCTTGTTATCAGGAAGTTATGTTATCACAAATATCATTCTTGTTGTTTGTAATTGTTATCAGCATGTTACCACTTGATTATCTCGTGGTTCATTCGTGTAGGAATAATAAGACGTTATAAGATATAATCTTACAAATAGTATTATTCTATTGTGTTGATAAGTCATAAGACTATATTAGCATGTATCATCCTAGCTATCTCAGATATGATGATGATCAGACAAGCAAGCATGCAATGATAAATGATAATAAGGATAAACAGTATTATCTAAATCATTGTAAAATCAGTATGTTATATCAGAACTTTTAAATAAATAAAACCTTTAGCATGTTTCTCAGCCTCGAGCTTTGAAATCAGTTAAGATTAGAAAAGGGGCATATGAACTCACCTTGTTTTTGAAGTGGTTGACTTAGTTTAAACAAGAAATGCACGCGCACTCGTTTGTACTTGTTGTGTATTCACGATCCTATATTGATTCCATGTCGTTGTAATTTATAAGTATAAGTTGTAAAGATTTGTGTGCGTGCATGTGTTAACCCTAACTTGGTTATCACCCGTGAGTCTCGGTCTGGGTCTTCATTCGGCCCTTGTTCAAGTGTCATAGATTTCATGACACTTAACTAATTTAGGTCATAGCTTTACACATCATGTTATATTGTACTTATCTTAATCATAGTTAACCTTGTAGATTTAGAATGGTTCTTGAAAAACACCTAGATTTTTATAAATCTTGTTTATCACTCTTGACATCATTTGTTAATATACTTAAAGAAAAAATCGGTGGGCATGGGAGGTTCGCAGCTGTCAATAGGTTCGGCACAGGACATGAGGGTTCGGTGGTTGGGGTTCGCCATCACTTGTACAGGTTCGGTGATCCAACATGGGTTCGCTGCATGTTAGGGTTCGGCTAAGTCTGGTGTGCATGGGTTTGTGCATGTTGGAGATTCGGCTGGCTCAAGTTTGATAGAGGGTTCGGCACTGCTAGGAAGGTTCGTGGCATCGTGGTCCAACCAGGTACGATGTTCGTCCCCCCCGGTACGAGGGTTCGGCTGTCCTTGTTGCCTAGCGAACCCAAGGTTCGGCTGTCCTTGTTGCCCAGCGAACCCAAGGTTCGGCTGGTTGCAGTTCGGCCGACCCAACCTTCACACGAACCTGTAGCTAACCATCATCATCTCCATCGAGCCCATTGATGTCGCGGTCGTTCCCAAGTTAGTGATATGCCATAACAGTTTCCCGAGGGTATAAGGTTCGTGGGGGTAGGTCTAGGATCGGTTAAAGACTAGTGCAACAAAAACAAAGGTGAAAACCCTATTTTTCCAAACCTTTAAGCTTCCTTATCACGAATATGGCTGGATGATTGCTCAGATCTGTTGTACTTCCTTGTAGAAGATGCTTGTAGCTATGCGTGGACACCAAGATCACCAAAATCCATCATGAAATGAGAGAGTTCTATGGATTTTCTTGATGAAATCTTAGAGAGAGAGAGAATTCTGAATTTTTTGAGAGAGATGATGAGTTGGTGATTGAAATAAATGAAATTTAATGCTTGTAAGTGGGTGTTTATACCCCGCGGTGTTCGGGTTCGTTTCTGTTGCTCGGTTCTCGTTTTCGTCGCGTTTTCGAAATTTAAAACGCGTATCATACGAATTCTTGGTAAACAGTTTTCTCGGACTATTTGATGAGTTTCAAAATTGTAAAACATAACATATTATGTTTTTGTTATTTTTACTGTTTCATTCGAGATTAACTCGTTAATCTTTGTTATTTCGTTACGGAACACAAATTTTGCGTAATTTTACTAAGTTAATTCCATAAATTCTTTTCTAATGAAATCTCTAAATTATATTAATTCTATTCTCATTATTTTACAGTTCCTTTAGTCAGAAAGCTTCGACTTACGCGCGTTTTCGTACAGAGCGCTAACTGTACGAACACGATCGTACGTTTCACTTTCTGATTTGGTATTCTACTTCTCAGTTATCGTTCAGAATAATAAACTCACATATATGTTTGTGTGAATCGTCACCCACGCAAACACACTGTCAGTTTATTATTCTAAACAACACTGCACTTATGTTCTGAATTGTGTTTTCTCGCTAACGGACTCAACTATACTTCCTATTTTCAGCTTGTTTTCGTACTGATTTATCGGCCATCTGATTCTTGTCATCTATGGATATCAGATCGCAACGGACATGTTCTTTTTGTTTTTTGTACTCTGTTGTTTATCTTGAGTTGTTGTACTTACAGCATTTAACTTTTCACTTAAACACATACAACTGTTTCTTGTTTTCTAGGTTCTGTTGTTACACACTGTTTGCACCTTGTATTCACACACAGTGAATAGTGAAAGTACACACACCGTACGGACTTGCCGGATGATGTGGTACTGGATGTCGCATAGCCGTTTAATATCATCTAAACATGCTCGTATAGTCAAAATCACCATTTAACAATATTTGGACCTCAAAAGTTACTAAAAATAGTAACTTGGCTACATATGGCCAAAATCAATATCAGAAACACATTCTAAGCATCATTATCATCCTAAATACATCATATAGCAAATCCATATGCTTGCATGCTACCAATACCATCCATATTACCATTTTTGTATATAAAAAGTTACTATTAATTGAAAGTTCATCAAAGACACTATTTTAACCATCAAAATCATGATTAACTCTTGTAAAAACACTTAGACATTAACAAGAATCATCCCAATATAACCAAAATCATCTATAATTCTTTAGATCAAACATGCATGGCATTATTTCAATGCTTTATGTGCAAATCAGCACATCATCATAGATCGTCATAAATCCTTAAAATATCATCACAGATCATCAAATACAATAGATTTAATAGCAAACCCAGATTCAACTCACCCAAAATTCATGCATGTGGTGTTATAGTACTTGCATGTGTGATTAAAGATTTGCATGTGTGTTTGTGAGTGTGTTGTGTGTGTATGAAGCCATAAGACTACCGGCTTGTATCACCAAGATGATGTTGGAAAAGCTCTGGAAACTCTCTGGACAGCAGGTTTGAGTAGCCTTGAGATGGTGGTGGTGGTCTTCAAGCTACAATGTTCTTCTCTTTCAAGTTCTTGATAGCCTTCAAGCTTCAAAGCTTCAAGGATGGGTCTCTAATGGCTTCCAAAGGGTTAAATCAGTTGGATCAGCTGTTTGGGCAGAGAAATGTCCGAGCTATGGCATGTGAGTTTAGTTAAAATGAGTGTGTAGGTATGATGATGGGTTTTGGAAGTCTAAAAAGAGAATCTGTGAATCTGGCTCCCAAGCGTACCGCCTGGCGGGAGCGGTTGGCGCCCGGCGTACCGTGCGAGTCAGCCGGATGAAGCACTCTTTGTTTCCTTCTGTGCGCATCTCCAGGGGTCAAAGCTTTGATTCAGGCGTAGCGCCTGGCCTATTTGATAGGCCAATAAGCCTATTTTGTTGTTCTAGGCCCGTTTTCGCTTGTTTCTCGACTGTAAGGCATTGTTCGAGCATCGTTTGCACTCTAATCGTCAATTATTAACTATAGTTGACTTGTGAAGTGTCTCAGTGACCAATTGTTGTGACGTTCGTGATTTCTGACACGTGTGTGCGGTTTTTGATAATCCCTTGGATTATCCTGTTGTGTGTCATTGTTTGTACCATCGTGTCATGTGTCACACTAAATTAAACTAATTCTGGTGCCACGTGTACAAGTATCAATTAAGTAAACATTTAATTAAAAGAATGTTGACCTGGATTTTACGGGGTGTCACATATCATAAGCGTCCACATATTGTAGTTGGTCTTCGTAAGCTTGGGACATGCTAATGCAGATGTCCCTGGTTCCCTTTGGTTTACCACGATCTGGTTGTTTGTCGCTCCTCCAGCAGTTCCTTCAGCCATTATCCGAGTTCCTGCGGTTATTCTCCCCACAGAGTGGTTGATCGCGTTTTATCTCTGGTCCGGTCATGCTCCCTGGATCAGTTTTGTGTGATACGAGTCGTTTTGGTTAGACCGTGTGTAACACCCCGACCAATAGCGGAATCATCGAGCGTACATTAAGTGTAGATTGTTCAAAGCACATGGTGTTTTTTGTAATGCGTTCAAACTATTTATTATCATAAATTTAAACTTAATATTCAAGAAACTTTAAAACATGCATTACATCATAAAAAGGAATAAAAATTCAAACATTTAAATTCTAAACATAATACGAAGACTAAATCCAATCTCTTTGCATGCCTAAGTAGCGTTTCCATCTTAAACATGTTTAAATAAAAATGTCAACTATAAAGTTGGTGAACTTCACAGGTTTAAGCACACACACCAAAATAGTTGAATAAAATGTGTACAAAATGTCGTAATTAATGTGTGTAACCAAGCTTAATGAATATACAATATTGAATTAGTAAATAAAGCATATTAGCTAATGTTAACAGAATAATGTTTGATCATGGTAAGCATCGCAATACTTAAATTAGTAACTATCACTGCGGGCTTCCCCCAAAGGGTAAATCAAACACAATGGAATGGCCGGTCAATAGATATATCATAGTCAATAAGAGTGATCAATGCTAAATGTTAACTAATGTTCAATATGCATAATGTCATAAACTCGTTACACAAAAATAGTTTAAAAATTGTGATAACAAGTTCCACCCCAAATAATAAAAGCTTAAAAAGGGGAATATGAAGACTCACCTTGTGTGATGAGCTAGTTGTTGCTAATAAATGATAAATATGTAGTCTAGATAGTATCCAACACGATGTAGCTTAACCTATAATTCAATTGCACAAAACTAAGGTAACTATGACTTTGCATGAAATTTTCATAATGTATTTGTATTCTATATGTTTACAATCAATTTTATGAGTATGGTTTCATAAGAAATTGTTTATAATACAAGTCGCGTAGTTGTTCAAGTTTAAAATAATTATTAATGTTAAAGAAATCATAGTAATATGACTATTATTAATACTTACAATAATAATGTTATTATTATTAATATTAATAATAAAAATATTAATAATGATAAATATAATGATAATAATAATAATACTAATATTAATAATATGATGATACTTTTATTAATAGTACCAATAGTAGTTGTAATAAGTTTGTTAATAACTATAATAATAATAAAAATAATAATAATGGTGACAATAATACTATTAATAATATTAGTAATAGTAATAATGATAATTGTAATATTAATACCTTTGATAATAGTAATATAAGATGGTAATAAAGATTAATAATAATGATATTAACTATTATAGTCATAGTAATACTAAGATTGTAATAATATTTAATAATAATAATATTATTATTAACTAGAATACTTATAGAAATAAATAGATCATAATAATTAATAATAATATCAACTATCATAGAATCAATAAGAAGGTAATAATAATAATAATAATCATTGAATAATAAGATGGTAATAATAATTATAATAATTTTTTATGATATTTGTTTATTTATTTATTTATCTATTTATTATATTATGATTATTTTTTTATATTTTTTTAAAATAATAGTATTAGTTTTATAAAAATTTTTGGTGAAATCAGAATTTAAAAATAATTAATAAATAATAAGTTATTAAATAAAATGAAAAACAATTGCTCCATCCCGCTCCGACCCGGATCGAACCCACGGCCACCCTTTCCGATCAAACAAGGCTTACCTGTTGAACTGGGCATCTATGAGTGATAGGAAGCCATTTGAATAATAGTAAATTTAACCTTCCCTTTCACCCCCAATCTCAGGTTATACATATCGAGCCCTAGTTTCTTTTCTTATTAAATTGGCCTCGATTTCGAATTTGATAACAAGATTAAACATAGGGCTTTTATTCCCTACTAAAAACGAGCATAATGATATAAAATACACTAATCTTTATGTTTGATTTGATGGTTTTCGAGAAACGGTTTAGAACACGAGCGATCGGGTTATTTAGATCCTTGAATCACGATCTAGGGAGTGGTTGAATGAGTTTTGAATACACAGAAAGTTTCGTGGGAAGTAAATGAATGTGTGGGTTGATTTAATTCGATTATGGTTATCGTTTATATAGAATTTCGAATGTACAGTCGAGTATGGATGTTTAGGCTACGAATTCATCATATTTTGAATTTCAAACTTTGAATTGATAGTTGTTATCGATCCCATTATGTTGGGGTTGTTTAAAGTTTGAATTTTTATTGATTTCGCTCGCTTATTTGGTCAGTTTGAAAGAATGGGTCGAAGTTGGGTCTATGGATATCTATGGAGGTGTTTGGATGAAGGAGATAATCAGTTTGAGAGATTTACACAACTAGTCCCTTCATTTTTTCTTTTGAATATCAGTTTTTAGCTTGTCACAATGAGTCCCTCAAGGTTTTATAACAACTAAAATATAAAAAGGTTATAAAATTAATATTTGGGAATTTTATTATTATTATTGTTATTGTTATTAATTTATAAAAACTTACTTTATAACTTTTAAATTTGTAATTATTATTAATATGATTGTTATTATATATGTTTATATATGCATCCATATTTTGTTAGGAGTATTTATTTGAATTATTATCATTATCGTATACATTTAAAGAATTCCAAAATTAATAAAATTTTGCGTTTATTATTAATAACTTGAAATTACAAGACTTATCGACACGTTATAGTCTCCCCTACTTTTAAGAATTTCGTCTCGAAATTAAGAAGAAACTGTAGAAAACAAATGTGGATGCTTCAACTTCATTTGGTCTTCACTTTCTCAAGTGAACTCGTGACCATGCTTTGATTCCCAACGAACTTTGACAATAGGAATTCAGTTTCGCTTGAGTTGTTTGACATGACCATGATCTCTGCTGGTTTTTCGATAATGTCCATCTACCTATCAATGCAAACATCATCAAGAGGTACATGTAGACTATCATCGGTGAGACATTTCTTTAAGTTTGACACATGGAATGTTGGATGAATGTTGCTAAGCTCTTGTGGTAGATCAAGCTTGTGGGCTACCTTCCCAATTCTTTCAAGAACTTTAAAAGGACCCATCTAATTATTTTATTTTATTTTATTTTTATTTGTATTTTTTTTACAAAATAATTATGTTTTATTCACAAAAACTATAAGTTTTTATTTATAAAAATTTTCTGTTAAATTAGAATTTAAAAATAGGCTTTAATTAAAAAGTTAAAACAATAAAATTTTATTTGTATGTTTACATTATAAATATTTATTTTAACAAAATACTTATCAACTTGACAATTTTTAAACTTATATATTAACTTTAATTTTTGTAAGTTTTACAAAATTATATTTATTCAAAGAATATATTTTTATCAAAGTTGTTTAATAGATAACAAGATAACTATAATAAACAAATTAACATATTATTAATAAATTTTAATTTGTTTAAGATTAAAAAATTATTTTGTGTAACGTGCAAATTAGAAATCTTTTCAACGTATTAAAGACAAATATATTTAGTGTCGTTATCAATATTTCATTTAATTCATTATTAGTTAACAATTTATTTTAAACTTTAAAGTATTTAAACAGTGATATAACTACAAAATATTTTCGAAACAAATATAATTACAACCATTTACATATGGGTCAAATTACATCATTGTAGTTGTGTTAGGAATTCCATAAGAAACTATAGTTACGTCATCTTATACATGATTGAACAAATTTAGGTTAAGTTGAATTGTGTTGGATATTAACATCATATAATTTCTAGATATTATCTTATCATGGTGAGTCTTCATATTCCCCTTTTTAAGCTTGTATTATTTGGAGTGGAACATGTTATCACAATTTTTAAACTATTTTTGTGCAACTAGTTTATAACATTATACATATTGAACATTAGTTAACATTTAGCATTGATCACCCTTAGTGACTATGGTAGATTTATTGATGGTCATTCCACTGTGTTTGATTTACCCTTCGGGGAAAGCCCGCAATGATAGTTACTAATTTAAGCATTGCGATGCTTATCATGGTCAAACATTATTTTATTAACATTAGCTAATCTGCTTTATTTACTAATTCAATATTGTATGTTCATTAAGCTTGGTTACACTTATTAATTATGACATTTTATACACATTTTATTCAACTATTTTTGTCACACCCCCAAATTTCAACTAACGGAATCATACCGTTTAGGGCGTGACAAACCAGGATCTCAGTCATTCGACACAACGAAAGACCTCTATATGCTTTCAAACATAATTTAGTCTTAATTTGTAAAATCAAAGTTTAACATTTGCGGAAGCGTTTGAAAACCAATAACCAAATGTAACAGTTGCAAAATCGTAAATACAATGTTCAATGTTTTGAATCAACAATCAAAATAAACTGTATACATGAGACTCAACGTCCTAGTCACTGTTTGTCCTTGCTTGTGCATTAGTGTCCTGAGAAAACATGTAAATCAAGTCAACACAAAGGTTGGTGCATACACAGGTTTGTATGAATAATCACAAATGTTTGAACCAAACGTTTGAACAAGCTGTTTGTAAGAAATGTTTGCAGATCACATAATAACACATTGTATAGTCATGATATATAGTAATTGTACTATTTACATAAGTGGTCGACACCGAAGCTGACTGTTGCATGCTATTGCATGTTTTGCCTTTCCACTATTGTCTAACACAAACAATAGTAATGTTGAATTGGTTAGTTAAACACTTGCATAAACCTCCAGTCTACCAAGTGAGGTTTGTCAAACCCAATAGATCTATCTTCAACTACCACGCTTTGCACTACGGCAAAGTAAACGGTTCGATGTGTAAGGACTTTGAGTGTTATGTGCACACTTATAGTAAACAGCTAACTCATGCAAGTGATATGTATCCAAAATCGTTTGTTGCACATGTTTTCTCCCCCAAAACAGTAAAGGTAAAAAGGGGCCGTGTGCACACCTTAGATAGCAACAGAATGATCAACTGTTCGTGAATTTCGCGTAGACAATCCTCTACGAAGAATCTATGTCATTACAATAACGTTGCGTTATTCGTGATGTTAAATATTGTTTGTAATCACATATGTGCCAACACACATATGTTAGTTTGTTTGAAAAGCACATACAAAAGTGTACATGCCTTTGAATTCATTTGTTCAAATTGTATGAATGTATACGATTATATTTAAATACGCGTAATTATACACGTTTGTGTTTCCGGTTTAAAATGTGAATTTTATCATTTCATCATGTTCGTAATTCCATTTTGGTTCCAACGCAATTTGAATGGCTTAAATCGGAGTTAGAATGAGTGAGTTATGGTTAAAACACTAAAAATATGTTTTTGATTCAAAACCGATGGGCCATAGGATCGAACCAGTGACCACTAACCCCAAATCCATGCACCCAACCAATTGATCTGGTTATGCTTTTGTTTTAAGATTGAATTTCAAATTCTTTAAGCATAAACAAGGCAGATCCCCTTTGTTTATCTTTAACCGAATCCATTTAGGGTCAATTGACTCTTGATTCGAACTCAATCAACCCTAAAACCTTAGGGCTTTGTTTCCATAGGTCCAAACGAGTTCAGGGATGGATTTAATTTGACTTTCAACAAACAAAAAGTTTCAATCCGTGATTAACATAGTTTCGAACGTGATTATGTTAATCATCATTCAAAATTGTTTCAATTCGTGTATGTTAATCAGAAACAACATAGGGTTTTCATTAAACTATGGATTTCGAACCTATCTGTGGTATTTAATTCGACTATAAAACGCGTTTGAATCAAAAACCCAAAACATTTTTATTCAGGAACCCTAGAATTCGAATTCACCCAATTCTTTGTAATTAGATGAAATTGACATAGGGTTTTAAGTTAATGAAGGATTTCGAAACTGTCTGTATACATTTATTTGGTTTTTAAACTCGTTCGAATCGAATTCCCCAAATCGTTCTTGTTCAAGAACCCTAGAATATGAATTCATATAATTCGTTTTTGTTTCACAAAATTAGCATAGGGTTATCCTTAATCGGGACCTTCAGAAACTAGAGATAGCATTTAATTTTATTTTTAAATTCGTTTTCATGAAAACCCCCAAATCGTTTTTGATTAGAAACCCTAGAACTAGAAGTCATTAAATTCGTTTTTGTTTGATCCAAATAACTTAGGGTTTTTGTTGGACACATCAATTCAAAGCTTTCTGTATAATTTAATTTGATTCTAGAATTCGTTATATTAAAAATCCCCAATTCGGTTCTAATATGAACCCTAATTGTTTGAATTTGTTCAATTCGATATTAGAACTACAATTTAACATGGGGCTTGTCTTAGTCGCATGTTTTAGAGTGTTTAGGTATAGATTTTTACCTGATTTGATGTTT
Organism: Mikania micrantha; assembly: GCA_009363875.1. Lineage (NCBI taxonomy): Eukaryota > Viridiplantae > Streptophyta > Magnoliopsida > Asterales > Asteraceae > Mikania > Mikania micrantha. The sequence goes on along the minus strand of CM018696.1, from coordinate 12,296,910 downwards.
GATTGAAGGAGATCGACTAAAAGGTTGAGTTTCGGCCGGCTCCCACTCGAAATCTTCTGCTCGATGCTTCTTGATTCGAATTGATGTATGTAAAAAGTCCAGAGGGTGCCGATTTAGAGTTATGTATGTTCAATTGGATGAATTTCGATCGGATCGTATGGATTTATAGTCACTAGTGACGGTTTCAACTTAATAGGTTGTTAATTTGATTTAATTCGATCATTAAAGGATTTTTAACTGATGATAACCGTTTATCATCATCATTACAGGTTTTATGAAGGATTAATTTAATCAATTATGGTGTATTAATTCGAATTTCGAATTCCTTCTTGTGTTATGAACAAATTTTGACTATACAAGTCAAAATTGTGTATTTTAACTAATTACAAGTTAATTCTTTGTAATTAAAGTGTTTCTAAACTCGTTTTGTTCAATTTTAACCCTTCTAGTTTAATTTTGTATGATTTCTTTTTGTTTCTGTTAACTTTTGGTTAACGGTGTTAATCCGGAAGGCCGGATTGTCACAATTTTGGTGTGTGTGCTTAAACCTGTGAAGCTCACCAACTTTATAGTTGACCTTTTTTATTTAAATATGTTTCCGGTGGAAATGCTACTTAGGCATGCAAAGAGATTGGATTTAGTTTTTGTATTATGTTTAGAATTTAAATGTTTGAATTATTATTCCTTTTTATGATGTAATAGATGTTTTAAAGTTAATTGAATATTAAGTTTGAATTTACGATAATAAATAGTTTGAACTCATTACAATAAACACCATGTGCTTTTAAACAATCTACATTTAGGGGCCGTTTGGTTACGTCTGAATCATTAAGTGCTGAACGGTTAAGATGCCTGAATGATTAAGAGGGTCTGAACCATTAAGTGTTGAACCGGTTAAGACTGTTTGGTTACACGTCTGAATTAGAAAATAGAAAAATAACCTTTTAATTTTAGAACCCTACAAAATCAAACCCACCACCTGGTACGGCTCCCATCGCAGATCAGCCTCTGCCGCCCATCACAGCCCCGCCTTTGCCGAGGTCACCAACGAAGGAAAGATTATCGTGATTTTGAACATACCAAGCACACTGACTGAGAGTTTACAACAACTTGGTGCAAATCCTTCATCTCCATTGTGTAGAACATTCACAACTATCAACAATCAGACAACATCTATGTAAGGTTTTGTACTTCCCCCAAATCTGTTTCGTCATTCGAAAGATTTGGCATAATTCGTGATTGTATGATTCATTGGAAGAGGCAATAGATCTGTGTCTGCGAATAATGGCGGGTCCCGAAGGTCGTAGATCGATTACCGCATCACAATGGGTGCGTGGATCTAGAATCATCATTGCAATTGTCATCGGAATTCTGCTCGGATGTATCCTCGCTGTTTTATACCCTTATGGTCTCTTCTCAGGCGACTCCTTTTCCGCTTCTCGCTTCTAGACTCCTTTTATTTTGTAATTTTATTTTATTATAATTTTATTATGTCATTTTTAATTTATTCTTTAATTAAAAGATAAAAAATCAAATAATAAAATATTAAATACAGTCAAATGCCTGGTGACAAGAACAAGAAATCAACCAAATGATGCAAACAACAAATAGATGCACTGCTTTCAATGTATGAAGGTGCCGACTCATCATACTGATCTTTTGTTGATGATGATGAAAACGATGATGAGAGTGAATAGGTATTTCACTTTGATTGGATGCACTTTTGTGACAATCCGGTATTTTCGAATTAACCTCGTTAACTGAAAATAACGAAATCACAAATATGAGGCCCAAGGTAGGCCCAATTGTAAATATGAGGCCCAAGGTAGGCCCAATTGTATTTATGAGGCCCAAATGGATAGAAGGTAGGCCCAATTATATTTAGGAGGCCCAAAAGGATTAATCTAGCCCAATAATGTTCCAATTGGCCCAATTAGTGACAATTCGGGATTTTTGGTTCAACTTTGTTAACCGAAATGTGATGTTATTGTACGAAAACAAATTACAAGAGTTAGAATTGATCAAAACGAGTTATAAAATCCATAATTTCAAAGATAAAGTTAATAATTAGGTTAAAATGCAAGCTTGGACTTTTTAAAGTCAAAATTCGGCAAAACAAACAAATAAAAATCGAAATTGGATCCTAAAACAAATTATGAGTGAATTGAATCGATTATAACGGTCACATTGATGATTACCATCATCAATTCAGAGTTTATTACGTGCATTATGGTCGAATTAAACCGGAAATAATACTAAAAGTCGAAACCGTCAATGGCAATTATAGTATACCTATGATTCGACTTTAACATTCCGAATTGGGCATTCATACTCATCAATCGGCACTATTAGGTTCTACAACACTCAACAATTCGGTCTAAAGAGTTGTGAACAGAAGAGTTCGAGTGGAGCTTAGCCGAATTTTATCTTCTAGTCGAATTACATCGAATCGTCATCAAAAGAGGTAAAAATCTATTCATATACAACCTAAACCTTCCGATATAGAGTAACCCCATGTTAATTTTTGCTGAAAACATCGAATTGTATGAACTCTAATATTAGGGTTCATCACGAAGAACGAATTGGGGGTCTTTGTTCAAACGAACTAAAGAATCGAATCAAAGGTAACAGAGAGTTTCGGAACTCTCTGTTTAATGTAAATACTATATCAATTTCATCAAACAACAACAAACATTATGATTTCTATTTCTAGGGTTTCTCTTAGAAAACCGTTTGGGGGTTTTCATGAGAATTAGTTGTAGAATCAAATTGAATAACATAGGTAGTTTCAGAAGGTTTCGATCAAGAATAACCCTAAGTTAATTCTATCGAAGAACAACGGATTATGAGGTTTTGATTATTAGGGTTCATCACCTAATACGAATTTGGGGTTTTCTGTTTGAATGGATTCAATAATCAAATTAACTGATGCAGATAGTTTCGAAATAGTGTTTTAAACGAAAACCATATTTCAATTTCATAAAACCATAACGAATTGGTTGAGTTCGAGTTCTAGGGTTTATAAAAGATAACGAAATTGGGTATTTCGATATGATTGGGTTTGATTTTCGAATTAAACATTAGGGGGAGGGTCGAAATCCTCTGTGTAACAGAAACCCTATGAAATTATAAACTTTTGATCATCAATTCAATTGATTGGGATTGAGAAGGAGGGGAATTGAGTTCGAACATGTTGAGACCCGATTAATTGGGTTATGATGTTTAATGTTTCGAATTAAAACCATGGATAGACTCGACTGAGTCCTGGGAACGAAAGCCCCATGGTTTCAGGCTCGAGTGGGTTAAATTCGTGGGTCAATTTGATGTCATTGGTTCGGGTTAGGAAGCAAAAGGGGGAAACGGCTCATGGATGTTTAAAACTAATTAGATAGGAATCTGTTAACAAATGTTGAACCAGAATAGATGGTAGGGGTTGTGTGTACTGAGTTGAAGGTCACGGGTTCGAACCCGGCCTTCAACAGTTTTTGATATTAAAACCATTATTAGTGTTTTGGTCATATCTCATTCGTTTCAACTCCGATTCGAGCCATTCGAATTTCGTTGGAACCAGAATTTCATCTCGAACATATTAGTATAATAAAAGTCACATTTTGATCGAAAACGAAATCGCGTATAATTACGCCTGTTTAAATAAAATCGTAAACGAAGATATGATTTTACTAAACGATTTCAAAGTTATGCGTACATTCGTATGTACATTTCTAATACTCTAAGATACGTTTGTTGACACGTATGTGATTATAATCACAAAACGACATCCCGAATAACACTAAGTTATTGTTTAAAAACAGATTCTTCGTAGAGGATTTTCTACGCGAGTTCACGAGTGTTTGATCATTCTGCTCACTATCAAAGGTGCGTACACGGCCTCTTTCTTATTTTATCTGTTTTGGGGGAGAAAACATGTGCAACAAACATATTTGGATACATATCACTTGCATGAGTTAGCTGTTTACATTATGTGACAACATAGCATTTACAAGTTCTTACACTTCGAACCGTTTAGTTTGCCGTAGCGCAAAGCGTGGTAGTTGGAAATAGATCTATTAGGTTTGACAAACCTCACTTGGTAGATGGGATCTACGTAGGTGTTTGACTGACCAAACACTTATTACTATTGTTTGTGCTAGACAATAGTGGCAAGGCAAAACATGCGATAGCATGCACTAGTCAGCTTCGGTGTCGACCACTTATGTAAATAGTATATATGACTAGCTATCATGACTATGCAATGTGTGATAATGTTATCTGTAAACTTATATTCAAACTGTTGTTTCAAACAATTGTGAATGCTAAAACCTGTGTAATGCACCAACCTTTGTGTTGACTTGATTTACATGTTTTCTCAGGACGCTAAGGTGCACAAGAAAGCAGGTATGGACTAGGAGATTGAGTCGCATGCATGTCTTTACATTATAGTTATTTGGATTTGAACATTTGAAAACTTGGCATTGTAATTTACATTTTACAACTGTTATTGTTTTAAAACGCTTCCGCAAAACTTTGAAAGCTTTGATGTTACAGTTTTAGACCAAAGTATGCTTTGAAATTCATATAGAGGTCTTCGTTTTGTCTAATGATCTGAGATCCTGGTTTGTCACGTTCCCAAACGGTATGATTCCGTTAGTTGAAAATTGTGGTGTGACAACTTTGATAAACATGGATTGGTTGTATTTGGATGTAATTCACTTTCGTTTGGTGTTGAATTTGGATTTGTAGTTTTAGACATGGATTTATATTTGTATAATCATTGTACCGGTTGTTGTCGGAAACGTACTTTCCTTTGTTTTGTCATAATTTTATTAGCAGGTTTTATAGAAAAGGTTATATGAAGTAGTTTCAATTGAAAATTTTGAATAAAAAAACAATTATTTTTACACGGGCTTTAGCGACAACTTGTCGTCGATATAGTGTGTATGAATATATAATAAAAAATTCATTTTAAATTATTTTATAATGTCTTAAATATTTTTTGATTTTTTTCTTTAACGGAAAAATTATTTTTATAATTTTAAAAAAAGAAAAATTTTTGAATTAAGGCTTATAGTGACGATATGCTGTCAATGTGGCCTCAATTACTGTGATGAAAATTACTGCAACAACTTGTCCGTGCAATTGCGATGAAGAAACAGAGAAGACCATCTTTCAATGTATTTCGTGACTAAACCATTTTATTGATGTAGTGTCACTTACAAAAATTAAGATCGAATAAAAGCCGCGTGAAGTTTTGGTCAACAAAAATGGAATAATCTTGAAGTGGGGGCCATTTGATCTTCATGATAAATTACACTTCCATCATTTTCTACCGTTAAAACTTAAAAGTTTAAACTAATCAAACTCGTTCATCATCAAATTTGATTTGGGTAAAATATTTCTGACTCAGAGCTCATGAACAGGCAGATTCTTGGTGTATATGTAGGTACTTGCATCAAATTAAACAAATTTATACCAAAAATAACTTTACTTATTTTGAAAAACACTATACAAATCTATATTATATAATAAAAAAATAACAAATTATCACGTGACATTTTTCTAACTTATCATCATCATATTTGACACATGAAGTCTTTTTAGGTTATACCCATCATATTTAGCACATATCAAACTTACAAATTAAAAAAAAAATAACAATATTTACTCTCTTTAAATATTAACAAATATTCATTCATTTCAAACTTTCTATTTTTGATCAATAAATTTAAAATTCAAAATTTCTAAAATTCTAAATATTTTTAACGTGTTTGTGATTTTTTAAGTTTTTTACATGAAATTAATCTAAATCTTAAGAGAATCTTTAATTTATCATTTTTTACTATTATTATATGTAATGCGTAATCTTTATGATAACTGATATTAATAACAAATATTTATATATTTATGAATTATATTGTTTTCTAGACACATAAGAAGTAAATCTTTTATTGAAATAAATGTTTAGAGATTTGTAAATGTACTTTGTATCCTTTTTTTAAAATTTAAAAATTTTACATTATTTGTATATATATATATAGGCAAAGGTTCAAATAAGAATGGTTTTTTGGGTGAGAATGTGAGAACCAATCAGATTTTAACATGTGGCAATTTAAATGAAATAGGAGGAAGGGTAGTATGGTAACTTCACTGTTATAATGCAAAACCACACCACACCACTGTACTGATCGATTGATCGACACACACATTCTCTGTGATTTTTTGTTGTTGTTCACATAAATTTTTCACGCACGCAGGTTCTACAAGTTCATATTTCATGATTCCGTTCGTATTTCAGGTTCTACAGGTTCTACATTCTTATAATTTTTCAATTGAATGATTGATGCAATTATTTGGTTCTACTAATCGTTCTTTGCGTCAATTTTGATGCAATCTTTATAAATCGCCTATTTTTTATGATTTAAATTATAAATTGGCTGTATTCAAACATTTCCAATCGTCTTTAGGGTTTCAACAATCGTTTGGGTACGTATTTGGTATATATGTTTTGTAGTTTATGATTTGCTATATTTTTTGGTTTTTTTGTTAATTTATATCTGATTTCATACAATTGCATGTTTTGAAGATTAATTAGGGTTTGTTTGAAGATGAATTAGGGCTTTATTGGATTATTGAATTTGATTGGTGACAAGATGAACGAAAATCAGTGCCCTAGTATTGATTTTTGTTTAAATATTTTCAATTGTGCTGGATTGTTAGTTGAATGTATTATTATATTTTGTACTGTATTAATGTATATATCATTTTATTTTTTTGATTAGGTGAAAAATCAACTCCAACATTTAGTGGTATCTTTTATACACCAAATGTTGGAAGTCCATCTACACCTAGGGTGGGTATGGTTTTTAATACACTTGATGAGGCATTTATCTTCTATCAAAAGTATGCTAAGTTAGCTGGTTTTACCGTTAGAAAAACCACTCAAAGCTTCATTCATGGTATTGTAACGAAAAAGTACTTTGTTTGTTCAAAAGAGGGTAAGAAAGCTAGTCAAAAAACTGACACTTTAAATGATGATGATGGTGCTGCAAATAAGTGTCTTTACAGAGGGAATAGAGCTTCCAAACGTACTGGATGCAAGGCACTAATCAAGTTAATGTTAACTGATGCAAAGCAATATCGAATTTATGCATTTGAAGAGAGGCACAATCATGATTTTGTTGATAAGGAAGATTACCATCTTCTTCATGCATCTAGAAAATTGTCTGTTGTTCAAGAACAATTGATTTCTGATTTGTCTATGATGAATATTGGTCCAGTAAAAGCTTTTAACATTATGAGAGTTAGGTATGGTGGATTTGAGGATGTTGGTGTTACGGCTGTTGATTGTAAGAACTTTAGAAGGGATTTGAACACATTCATTGGAGAATAGGATTGTGACATGGCTGTCAAGCATTTATTGAGTAAGAAAGAGTTTTCACCTGATTTTTATTGTGATTATTTCGTCGGAGAAAATGGAACTCTTGCTGGTTTATTTTGGGCTGATGAATATATGAAGTTAAATTATCATACATTTGGTGATGTTATGTCCTTTGATGCTACATATCGCACTAATAGGTATGCATTTATAATGTTTCTGATTGTGCTGGATTATGTATTCAATTCATTCATTATCAATCCTATTGTACTGCATTTCTATTTTTTGGGATTGTGCTACATTATGCATACATATAATCAGTTCTACTTCATTTTAAATTGTTTCTGATAGGTTTGTATTATGCATTTCATTCATTTTCTGAATCATTCATTATAAACTTTTTTGTACTAAATTTCTAATGGTTGTAATTGTGCTGCATTATTAATTATATTAATGTGTTGCATTATGAATTGCATATGTTTGTTGTGTTTTTTGTAGGCCCTTACTGAAACAATTTATTCATTATCAATCTTTTTCTACTGCGTTATTATTTTTTGCATTGTGCTGTATTATGCGTACGTTTCATTATTTGTAGTGCATTCATAATGGTTATCATCAGTTCCTATTGTTCATTCTATTCATGTGATGAATCATTTAATTATTCAGATGTTTTGCAAGTTCTGTAAATGCATATGTTTGTGATTGTGCTTCATCATGTGTACATTTCATGGTTGTATTTCATGTGTTGCATTATAGATTTCATTTCATTTGCTGCATTTCATTAATGTGATGCATTTGATTATTATGCTGAATATGTTTTAACATTTCAGGTATGAGATGGTTTTTGTGCCTTTTACCGGGATTGACAATCATCATCGAAATGTCACATTTGCTGCAGCATTGTTAGCTTCTGAGACTGCAGATTCATATAGGTGGTTACTTCAATCATTTATGAAATGTTTTGGTAAGGAACCTAAAGTTGTCGTTACCGATCAAGACAATGCCATGCGAGTTGCAATTAAGGATGTTTTTCCAAATAGTAGACACCGATTATGTATGTGGCATATCATGAAAAAGATTGCTGATAAGGTTGGTATTAAATTATCACATGATCTTGATTTTAAGAAAAAGTTATGTGACATTGTTTGGACAGATGCGATTGAACCTGATTTTTTTGAGAGAAAATGGATTGAAATAATGACAGAATACAACTTAAATCATAACAATTGGATTTCTGATATGTTTGAATTAAGATTTAATTGGATACCAACATATTATCGTCATGAGCATATGTCTGGACTTATGCGTACAACATCTAGGTCAGAGAGCGAGAATCATTTTTTTGGGCAATTAACGAACACAAAGTTGAGTTTGGTTGAGTTTTTACTCATTTTGAAACTGCAATGGAATCTCAAAGATTTACACATAGAAAAAATGATCATGACACTAGGTACACCACACCAGTAATGTGTACCAATTATGAGCTTGAACATCAAGCAGTTAAGATTTATACAAGATCTATTTTTAAGGATGTTCAAACTGAAATTCATGCGGCTGTTAACGAATGCGTGTGCATGTCTTATGGTGCTGTTGATGACTTTACCAAGTATCTCATTATGGAGACAGGTCCCCTTTTTAGTGATCCATTTGAGGTATATTGTTTTGCTTTTAAATATGTATTTTGTTTGTGTTATAAAAATACAGTTTTAAATTTTATATACTGTACTGTATTTTTAAATATGTACTATTTTTAGTTATATAAGTTAATAATATAGTACATGTATTGTTTGTTTTAAAACATGTTTGTACTGTTTATATATTTTTTTTGGTATACTTTTATTTATGTGTTGTATTAATTGCATCTTAATGTTCTTTTATTTTAGGTTTTTTTTAGAAAAACAGATATAGAAATCAAGTGTAGTTGCAAAAGGTATGAGCAGTACGGCTTGTTGTGTAGGCATATCTTTTATGTTTTACGTATGTGTGTAATAAAAGAATTTCCTGAGAAATATGTTTTGAAAAGATGGACAAAAGATGTTGTTATAAACAAGTCTAACTATTCTATGTTTGGTCGCAATTTTGGTGGTAAATGTGACAATTGCGCTCGAAGAACTACGTCATCAAAGAAATGAGCACATTTGGTCTTGTTTGAAATCCACATTTATTATTACGTATGTGTCAGAAGGACCATCTCATAGCATATCAGTTCATGACTTGTAGTTATTCAGGAATCTGGTGTTAGTAGATCTTAAAGAAACATTCATCACATGATGCTTATTCAAATAGATGACCAACCGATTTCATGTCTACAATCATAACTCGGAAATGAAGAAAATGAGTGTAAGCGAAATCGCAAAACGAGGCTCCGATTTCAAGATACACTGAATCGAATATAGCGATAGATAAGAGGTCAATTATTTTGAACTCTTTAGGTCTTGAAATTATAACCATTGGAAAGAGCTCAAAAAATCGTGAACGTGGGCGAAAACCGCGCGCAAAACGGAGTTCGTATGCTCCCGGAATCGCGAAAAGAAGTTTAAAATCAAAATGGTGACGGATGATGACGTGGGGCGGTACGCCCCACCCCAAACCTCCAGTTGGGGCGGTACGCCCCGGGTCCTATGTCGGCAAGGATTGTGTTTAAACGATCAGAACGTCTGGAAAAACTCAAAAACGCATTTTCTCGACTTAGTTCGACCTCCAGGCGATATTTCTTCATTCTAACACCTTCATACTTCAAATCAAAGCCCCTTAAACATCCGGATCATCCCAGGGATCATATATACAAGTTCTGATCGTCGTTCTAACCGCAGAAATTCGTCAGAACAGGTAACGGTTCGTTTTAACCTTGTAGTTTGATTTTGATTGATTAGATCTTGATTTTGAACGTAATGAGATAGTTAGGATTGTTGATTATTGCCTAGATGATGGCTAGGATTGATTATAAACGAAGAACACGAAGTTCTAACGGTTAAATTCTTGTTTTGATCCGTTGTAATGCCCGATTTTCATGAAATCATAACTATGATTATAATGGTTTAAACCATTTGATTATAACAATGTAGGTGATTAGTTTGATTAATCTTTGAAATACAAAGGTTAAATCCAAGTGTTTCAAACTAATCATAATCATTAACATACTCATTGGAATGATTATCTGATGTTTGTGATAACATTCAGATTAGTATGTTAAATCTGGTTATTTCACCTATTCTGATGCTACATTGTGATATTTCATGATATTTGGGTAATCAATAATAAGGATTAATCACTCCTAAGCCATTAAATCATCTAGAAACTGTTTTAGCATTATAATCAACAACATTAACTATCTGATTAATCAGAGATTATTCTGATTAATCTAGAGTGTCATCAACTTTGTGTTAGGAATCTAATGCAATGTAGGTTCCTACATTATCATACATTGTATGATATGACATTAAATTAATTAATTATATAATTAATATCGAGTTGATGATTTACTAAGCAATGTCTTTGACATTGAACGTTCAGAAGGATCTAATCAGTAAACTAGAACATAAATAACTTATTAAAAATAACTAAATGCAGAATCATCTCTGTATTATCAGTTTGGTGATACTCTGCTACCTATTATCATCAGGTGAGTTTCGTACAACCCCTTTTATTTTTAATCTTTTATAAACAACGGGGAAACTCTGCAAACTGTTGTCTGAACATATGATATGCATCAATGATATCTGTGTGATTTCATGTGATTTTGTGGGATTTCATGGGATTTTGCCTGTAGACTGAACTCTATCATGGAACTGAAAGTCCTCATTTTTGAACTGTATCTAGTGAACCCATGTGTGGCCGAGCAGAAAACATTGATAGTACTATTGGTTGACACCCCATTCGCTGGGAGGATTGCATCTCCCCTTGTGTGAATGTTTGTTATCTGTTTCTTGAATTTCTTAATGGTATGATAGACATTAAGATAATGAGGCACTAAGATATGTACCGACGGGTAATATCTTGAGACAGACTAGACGTCATAAAGGAACTAGATACAGGTCCCATGGTTATCCGGAACTGAACTTTTGAGAACGTGCTTATCATATCATATTGTTTCAAAATGAACTGTCGATCTCACCAGCTTTGTGCTGACGTTTCAAATTTAAATCTTTTTGCAGGAAGACAGTGACACTCGGTGAGGCAGCACTTCAAACACTAGTAATTAAATAAGTCAGTTGTGTAATAAACTTAGTTGTAAACTATGATACTGATTGTAATGACGGAACCCTGTATTGTACTTATTTTAAGTTAATCTGTGTGCTTATGATATCGGTTCAAGTAAGTCACCCCTCACCTCGGAGACATCACCACTATGCTTCCGCAACCGGTTCGGTGACGTCAGACCAGACACGAGGTGACGAGGGGTGGGGGTGTGACAGGGTGGTATCAGAGCCACAGGTTATAGAGAGTTAGGTTGACTTAGAGACCTAGACTATAAACATAGGCTCGTATAGTGACACAGAGAGCACCGAACATTACTATTGAACAAAACTTGTTTTGAATTAAGCCAGGATAATCAGGTGGTACAAATTCCAGTTATGAGTGGCCAGCATAACTGAAATTTGCAACACGTGTGCATTCTAGTTTGATTTAATTCAAGCAAAACACTAACAACAGTAATGACAAATAGTTGCGTTAAGATAGGAGGACGTTTCATATCATGTTTATGTTGAATTTTATTATTCAATATTTATTCCATGATACTGATCAGAGATTTTCATATGTGATAATTGACGATACTCCTCCCACTAGTTTGATCTCGGATTTCGATTCATCGGAAGCATCGTTGGCTACTTCCCAGTCTGTACCACATGTATTAGCTATGTTATTACCACATGCATTAATTGCTTCACCCAAACATTCTTAAGCACCAGGTAAGAATGCTTATGCAGGGAAGAGGCAGAGTTAATCACTTTAGAGGATTCAGGCATGTGATGGACTTTGACACATGTGAGCTCAAGCTCTCAAGACTACCAGTCTTCCCCCAAGATGACAGCGGACACCGAGAGATGTGCTTAACATTACTCATGATTTGAAAGAATCCTCCCACCAAGCGGAGCTATGAACACAACTTTAGTAGGTTAGCTAGGATCTACAGACTATACGCCATGAGATACAGCGGTCCCGTATTATTCTAAAGAACATTTGTATTACCGTATTAGAGATACTTATGGCATACCTGTTTCTTATGAAGCAGGTGAATGTTCTAGATACGGTATCATATTTGAATACCCTGTGTGTGAATGTATGAACTATATATTAATATCAAACTTGTATGAACTATAACTAGATAATAAAAGAAAACGATGTGAGAACATTACTATATGAGAACATTTTTGTACGAGAACATGAGAACATTTATGTACGAGAACATATCTATGGTCTGTATGAGAACTTAATGTATGAACTGAGAACATATTAGAGAACTTGTGTGAGAACATGTCCTAGTTCTGTATGAACATATTTCTAAAAACATGTGTTGCAATGCAAAGAGCTGGGTAAGACTCTAGCATGTTTTTGAAATAACAGGACTAAGTATAACTACGAACATTTGTGTGATCTTTGTGTGCTGAGAACATGTCTGAACTATATCAATGTAGTTATACTATATTTCCTTATAATTACATTTCAACATAAAATTTCAGTGTATCTGAATATGATTGAAATTATGTGATCGAACGGGTTATATCCTTATGTTTCTGAATTGACCTGAGTTTGTCTGCATATGGGCAGAACAATGGCTCCTAAAAGAGTTCTACCAGCTAAGAAAGCTACCAAGAACGTTACTAACCCTGGACTGAATCAAGTCCAACCTGTGAACGTGGAATCAAATCTGGATCCACGTGTCAATTCGGAAACAAACAGGGCTCCACCCGTGAATGTTGAAACGAATACGATTCCACCTATGGCTGCTAGTGGAGCTGAACTAAATGAAGCAATGATAGCTCGAATTGTAAATGAGCAACTGGTGGCAGTTATCCCAGGTATGTTGGCTCAATATCAGCAGAACATAGCTTCTAGCTCACGTGGAAGCCATATAGAGCGCAACATTACTGACAGGAACACAGAAACTTATACTACCACCAGTATGAATATAACAGTTTTAGATTCTCCACCACATGGATGTACATACAACTACTTTAAAACTTATAATCCTCCCGATTTTACTGGAAAGGAAGGAGTTGAGTGGTTGTTAAAATGGATCAAAGAGATGGAAACAAAACTTCGAATCAGCCAGTGTTTAGAAGAGCACAAAGTAACATATGCTACTTGTTCTCTTAAAGACTCGGCTTTGATATGGTGGAATACCCAAGTAAGATTATTGGGTACGGCCACTGTTGATGTAATTGGTTGGAAGGAGTTTAAAACTTTGATAATTTCAAAATATTGCCCGGCCATCGAAATCATGAAACTACAAGAAGAATTCTTGAATCTTTCAATGATAGGTACGAAGTGTTGGAGATATACGGAACGATTTCATGAACTCACATGTCTATTTCCTGACATGTTTCCTACTGAGCTAGTTTTAGTAGAAAAGTATATTCATGGTTTGGTTCCTCAAATTCGTGAAATGGTAGCTGCTGCAAAAATTACAACTTTAGAACATACCATTATCTTAGCCAATAAATACACTGATGAGGCAATAAGAAAGGTACCCTAACAATGATAGATGAGGAAAGTTCTAGCGGTACTAAAATCAAGGCACCTAGTAACACAAGAGGAACAAAAAGGAAGAGGTTTCAGAAAAACAAAACCAAAGCTCCGGCTGAGACTAGCCGAAGCAAACAAACTGTGAAAAAGTATGGTACGGCTCTTCCAGAAAGGAAAGGATATACTGGGCAGGCGCCCAAATGTAATAAGTGTCCTTATCATCACACAGGACTATGTCCTGAATGTACAAACTGTAATCGAATCGGACACTACGCCAAATACTGTAACTTTCCTGCTCGTCAATTCAACCAAGAACCACGACAAACTACTCAAGCAAACCGAACGTGTTTCTGGTGTGGAAGTCCCGATCATTTCATGAGAAACTGTCCAAACAACAATAACAATAATCAGAGGAATGAAGCTAGGAGAAGAGCTTCTTAGATTGGTGCAACGAAGGCAAGGCATGATGCAAACATTGTCACTGGTACGTTTCTTCCTAACAATCAATATAATTGTTAATATCGGGATAGATAAGAATTTTACCTCCCCAGTATGATCATTTTACTTGCATTATCTGCTATGTACTTAGATAAATGGAGTGCCTTAAATTTGTTAATGGTAACTTGATATAAGCTCCTGATCTTCTAGTACTTTCTGAAATGTGAGAACTTTTAAACTGACTAGGAAGTGTTACATAAAGGTATTATCAGACCTAGTTTCTCACCTTGGGGAGCACCTATTCTTTTTGTGAAAAAGAAGGATGGTTCATTCAGGATGTGTATTGACTACAGGGAACTCAATAAACTGACAATTAAGAACCGTTATCCACTACCTCGTATCGATGATCTGTTTGATCAACTACAAGGTGCTACTTATTTTTCAAAAATCGATTTAAGATCTGGATATCATCAGTTACGTATTCATGATGATGACATTCCTAAAACTGCTTTCAGAACTTGATACGGACATTACGAATTTCTAGTAATGCCGTTTGGTTTAACAAATGCACCAGCAGTTTTCATGGATCTGATGAATCGAGTATGTAGACCTTATCTGGATAAATTTGTGATTGTGTTTATTGATGATATTCTTATTTATTCTCGAAATCAACAAGAACATGCTCAACACTTGAAATTAATTCTAGAACTTTTGGCACGTGAAAAATTATATGCCAAGTTCTCCAAGTGTGAGTTCTGGTTACGAGAAGTTCAATTTCTTGGTCATGTAGTAAATCAAAATGGTATTCAAGTGGATCCCAGTAAGATTCAGGCGGTGAAACAATGGGAGACACCACGAACCCCGATTGAAATACGCCAATTTTTGGGGTTGGCAGGTTATTATCGCAGGTTTATCAAGAACTTTTCAAAGATAGCCTTGCCACTGACTACATTGACACAGAAAAATCAACCGTTTATATGGAGTTCTCAACAGGAGGAGGCGTTCCAACTATTGAAACACAAACTCTGTAATGCACCTATATTGGCACTACCGGAAGGTACGGATAACTTCACAGTGTATTGTGATGCTTCACGTCAAGGTCTTGGGTGTGTTCTAATGCAGAAGGATAAGGTAATTGCTTATGCTTCTCGGCAGTTGAAAGTACATGAGAAGAATTATACCACACATGATCTAGAACTTGGTGCAGTAGTGTTTGCACTAAAGATTTGGAGACATTATCTATACGGAACTAGGTGTATTATATACACTGATCACAAAAGCCTCCAACACATTCTAGATCAGAAAATGTTGAACATGCGACAGAGGCGATGGGTTGAACTGTTAAACGACTATGACTGTGAGATTCGTTATCACCCAGGCAAAGCAAATGTTGTAGCTGATGCTTTAAGTCGCAAGGAACGAGTCAAGCCTTTACGTGTGAAAGCATTAGGTATGACTATTCAAACCAGTCTAATTCCTCAAATCAAAGAATCTCAGCAACAAGCTTTACAAGCAACGAACTATTTTGCTGAGGGACTAAGAGGATTAGATAAGAAACTCGATACCAAAGACGATGGACTGTTGTATTTCAAAGACCGAATGTGGGTTCCCCTATTCGGTAACTCTCGAACTATTATCTTGGATGAGGCGCACAAATCCAAGTATTCTATTCATCCAGGTGCTGATAAAATGTATAAGGATCTTAAAGACTTTTACTGGTGGCCTGGAATGAAGAAACACATAGCTGAATACGTGGATCGATGTTTAACATGTCTCAAAGTTAAGGCTGAACATCAACGACCTTCTGGGTTATTGCAACAACCTGAGATTCCCATGTGGAAATGGGATCAGATCTCTATGGATTTCATTACTAAATTACCCAGAACATCACGTAATCATGACTCTATATGGGTTATCGTTGATCGCCTTACGAAATCTGCGCATTTCTTACCCATCCGAGAAGAATATTCTATGGATCGACTCGCTAAACTTTATGTTAATGAGATTGTATCTCGACATGGAGTACCGATCTCTATCATTTCCGACAGAGATAGTCGATTTATGTCACGATTTTGGCAAACTCTTCAGAATGCTCTGGGCACGCAAATCAATATGAGCACAGCTTATCATCCACAAACTGACGGGCAGACTGAACGAACAAATCAAACTCTTGAAGACATGCTCAGAAGCTGTGTGATTGATTTTGAAGGTAGCTGGGATATTCATCTTCCACTTGTTGAATTCTCATACAATAACAGCTACCATACCAGTATTCAATGCGCTCCATTCGAAGCACTTTATGGACGGAAGTGTAGATCACCTATCTGTTGGTCGGAGGTAGGTGAAAGTCAAATCATCGGCCCAGAATTCATTCAGGAAACAACTGACAAGATCGCACTCATTCAAGAACGAATTAAAGCTGCTCGCGATCGTCAAAAGAGTTATGCTGATAATCGCCATAGACCACTCGAATTTCAAGTAGGTGATCGAGTAATGTTGAAAGTGTCACCTTGGAAAGGCATTTTAAGATTCGGGAAGCGAGGTAAACTTTCGCCAAGATTTGTAGGGCCATTTAAAATTCTTGAACGAATTGGACCAGTAGCCTACAGACTTGAATTACCTCTTGAACTCGGTAACATTCACGATGTCTTTCATGTATCTAATCTGAAGAAATGTTTAACTGATGAATCATTGATCGTACCTCTCGAAGAGATTCATATTGACGAAAAACTTCAGTTCAGTGAAGAACCAGTAGAGGTAATGGATCGGGAAATGAAAGTGTTAAAACGTAGCCGCATACCAATTGTTAAAGTGCGGTGGAACTCGCAACGTGGACCCGAATATACGTGGGAACATGAAGATCAAATGAAAGCAAAGTACCCACATCTATTCTTTTAAACAATTGTCTTAATGTAAGTCTTCACTAAATTTCGGGACGAAATTTCTCTAACAGGAGGAGACTGTGACAATTGCGCTCGAAGAACTACGTCATCAAAGAAATGAGCACATTTGGTCTTGTTTGAAATCCACATTTATTATTACGTATGTGTCAGAAGGACCATCTCATAGCATATCAGTTCATGACTTGTAGTTATTCAGGAATCTGGTGTTAGTAGATCTCAAAGAAACATTCATCACATGATGCTTATTCAAATAGATGACCAACCGATTTCATGTCTACAATCATAACTCGGAAATGAAGAAAATGAGTGTAATGCCCGATTTTCATGAAATCATAACTATGATTATAATGATTTAAACCATTAGATTATAACAATGTAGGTGATTAGTTTGATTAATCTTTGAAATACAAAGGTTAAATCCAAGTGTTTCAAACTAATCATAATCATTAACATACTCATTGGAATGATTATCTGATGTTTGTGATAACATTCAGATTAGTATGTTAAATCTGGTTATTTCACCTATTCTGATGCTACATTGTGATATTTCATGATATTTGGGTAATCAATAATAAGGATTAATCACTCCTAAGCCATTAAATCATCTAGGAACTGTTTTAGCATTATAATCAACAACATTAACTATCTGATTAATCAGAGATTATTCTGATTAATCTAGAGTGTCATCAACTTTGTGTTAGGAATCTAATGCAATGTAGGTTCCTACATTATCATACATTGTATGATATGACATTAAATTAATTAATTATATAATTAATATCGAGTTGATGATTTACTAAGCAATGTCTTTGACATTGAACGTTCAGAAGGATCTAATCAGTAAACTAGAACATAAATAACTTATTAAAAATAACTAAATGCAGAATCATCTCTGTATTATCAGTTTGGTGATACTCTGCTACCTATTATCATCAGGTGAGTTTCGTACAACCCCT
The DNA here is from genome assembly GCA_009363875.1 of Mikania micrantha. NCBI lineage: Eukaryota > Viridiplantae > Streptophyta > Magnoliopsida > Asterales > Asteraceae > Mikania > Mikania micrantha. The sequence continues at coordinate 12,278,554 of CM018696.1, read as the reverse complement.
TTTATTTTTAATCTTTTATAAACAACGGGGAAACTCTGCAAACTGTTGTCTGAACATATGATATGCATCAATGATATCTGTGTGATTTCATGTGATTTTGTGGGATTTCATGGGATTTTGCCTGTAGACTGAACTCTATCATGGAACTGAAAGTCCTCATTTTTGAACTGTATCTAGTGAACCCATGTGTGGCCGAGCAGAAAACATTGATAGTACTATTGGTTGACACCCCATTCGCTGGGAGGATTGCATCTCCCCTTGTGTGAATGTTTGTTATCTGTTTCTTGAATTTCTTAATGGTATGATAGACATTAAGATAATGAGGCACTAAGATATGTACCGACGGGTAATATCTTGAGACAGACTAGACGTCATAAAGGAACTAGATACAGGTCCCATGGTTATCCGGAACTGAACTTTTGAGAACGTGCTTATCATATCATATTGTTTCAAAATGAACTGTCGATCTCACCAGCTTTGTGCTGACGTTTCAAATTTAAATCTTTTTGCAGGAAGACAGTGACACTCGGTGAGGCAGCACTTCAAACACTAGTAATTAAATAAGTCAGTTGTGTAATAAACTTAGTTGTAAACTATGATACTGATTGTAATGACGGAACCCTGTATTGTACTTATTTTAAGTTAATCTGTGTGCTTATGATATCGGTTCAAGTAAGTCACCCCTCACCTCGGAGACATCACCACTATGCTTCCGCAACCGGTTCGGTGACGTCAGACCAGACACGAGGTGACGAGGGGTGGGGGTGTGACAGGGTGGTATCAGAGCCACAGGTTATAGAGAGTTAGGTTGACTTAGAGACCTAGACTATAAACATAGGCTCGTATAGTGACACAGAGAGCACCGAACATTACTATTGAACAAAACTTGTTTTGAATTAAGCCAGGATAATCAGGTGGTACAAATTCCAGTTATGAGTGGCCAGCATAACTGAAATTTGCAACACGTGTGCATTCTAGTTTGATTTAATTCAAGCAAAACACTAACAACAGTAATGACAAATAGTTGCGTTAAGATAGGAGGACGTTTCATATCATGTTTATGTTGAATTTTATTATTCAATATTTATTCCATGATACTGATCAGAGATTTTCATATGTGATAATTGACGATACTCCTCCCACTAGTTTGATCTCGGATTTCGATTCATCGGAAGCATCGTTGGCTACTTCCCAGTCTGTACCACATGTATTAGCTATGTTATTACCACATGCATTAATTGCTTCACCCAAACATTCTTAAGCACCAGGTAAGAATGCTTATGCAGGGAAGAGGCAGAGTTAATCACTTTAGAGGATTCAGGCATGTGATGGACTTTGACACATGTGAGCTCAAGCTCTCAAGACTACCAGTCTTCCCCCAAGATGACAGCGGACACCGAGAGATGTGCTTAACATTACTCATGATTTGAAAGAATCCTCCCACCAAGCGGAGCTATGAACACAACTTTAGTAGGTTAGCTAGGATCTACAGACTATACGCCATGAGATACAGCGGTCCCGTATTATTCTAAAGAACATTTGTATTACCGTATTAGAGATACTTATGGCATACCTGTTTCTTATGAAGTAGGTGAATGTTCTAGATACGGTATCATATTTGAATACCCTGTGTGTGAATGTATGAACTATATATTAATATCAAACTTGTATGAACTATAACTAGATAATAAAAGAAAACGATGTGAGAACATTACTATATGAGAACATTTTTGTACGAGAACATGAGAACATTTATGTACGAGAACATATCTATGGTCTGTATGAGAACTTAATGTATGAACTGAGAACATATTAGAGAACTTGTGTGAGAACATGTCCTAGTTCTGTATGAACATATTTCTAAAAACATGTGTTGCAATGCAAAGAGCTGGGTAAGACTCTAGCATGTTTTTGAAATAACAGGACTAAGTATAACTACGAACATTTGTGTGATCTTTGTGTGCTGAGAACATGTCTGAACTATATCAATGTAGTTATACTATATTTCCTTATAATTACATTTCAACATAAAATTTCAGTGTATCTGAATATGATTGAAATTATGTGATCGAACGGGTTATATCCTTATGTTTCTGAATTGACCTGAGTTTGTCTGCATATGGGCAGAACAATGGCTCCTAAAAGAGTTCTACCAGCTAAGAAAGCTACCAAGAACGTTACTAACCCTGGACTGAATCAAGTCCAACCTGTGAACGTGGAATCAAATCTGGATCCACGTGTCAATTCGGAAACAAACAGGGCTCCACCCGTGAATGTTGAAACGAATACGATTCCACCTATGGCTGCTAGTGGAGCTGAACTAAATGAAGCAATGATAGCTCGAATTGTAAATGAGCAACTGGTGGTAGTTATCCCAGGTATGTTGGCTCAATATCAGCAGAACATAGCTTCTAGCTCACGTGGAAGCCATATAGAGCGCAACATTACTGACAGGAACACAGAAACTTATACTACCACCAGTATGAATATAACAGTTTTAGATTCTCCACCACATGGATGTACATACAACTACTTTAAAACTTATAATCCTCCCGATTTTACTGGAAAGGAAGGAGTTGAGTGGTTGTTAAAATGGATCAAAGAGATGGAAACAAAACTTCGAATCAGCCAGTGTTTAGAAGAGCACAAAGTAACATATGCTACTTGTTCTCTTAAAGACTCGGCTTTGATATGGTGGAATACCCAAGTAAGATTATTGGGTACGGCCACTGTTGATGTAATTGGTTGGAAGGAGTTTAAAACTTTGATAATTTCAAAATATTGCCCGGCCATCGAAATCATGAAACTACAAGAAGAATTCTTGAATCTTTCAATGATAGGTACGAAGTGTTGGAGATATACGGAACGATTTCATGAACTCACATGTCTATTTCCTGACATGTTTCCTACTGAGCTAGTTTTAGTAGAAAAGTATATTCATGGTTTGGTTCCTCAAATTCGTGAAATGGTAGCTGCTGCAAAAATTACAACTTTAGAACATACCATTATCTTAGCCAATAAATACACTGATGAGGCAATAAGAAAGGTACCCTAACAATGATAGATGAGGAAAGTTCTAGCGGTACTAAAATCAAGGCACCTAGTAACACAAGAGGAACAAAAAGGAAGAGGTTTGAAATGATGTTCTGCATTTTTACATATACTAGAATACAGTACATGAAAAATACTTGATCTGTGTACTGTATTTAGAAATATATGTTCTGCATTTTGTAAACAAAACAATAATATTTACTAATTTGAAATGATCATTTCACAGAATCCACCAAAGCACAATATCCAATGTATTGGCAATTACACATTAATAAAACTACTATTGTTTTATAACAAAAGTACTAGTGGATGTTCAACAATATTTCTTTATCCTATTGTTGATTCTTTTTTTAGCACCTTTCTTCAACATTTCCCTTTTAGATATGTCAATCTTTTCAAAGTCTTCTAGTTGTGAGATCACTTTATCACGCAGCAAATTTACATCTGATAACAACAACTTTGAAAGATATTTTATCCTCAGATCATTTAATTGGCCTACTAAAGACTGCTCAGCCTCTTCTTTTAATCCACAATCATTTGCCCATTCATTTATAGGTTGTCCTTTATATGTCTCCATGTGTCTCATTGCAAAGACACCATAATCAACAAAATTCTTATCTGTTTGCCAAGGCAAGTTTACTTTTGTTGGAACAACTCCATCAAGTTTGTTATGTAAACTTTCGAAATGGTTTTCCAAGTAGTTTAACATAACTTGTGTCTGCAATGAAAAAAAAATTCAATATCAATTTGTCACTTTGCTAACTATAACAATATTTTGCATTTAATATAATATAAAAATTAATTTTAAAGAATATTACCATTCTTGTGACACGATATTTTTGTTTCGCTTTCATTTTCCCTTTCATACTGTCTATGACATCAATTGTTTCATTTTTGAAATTGAAACAAATGAGATAGTAATGTGAATCTTGCAAAATTGGCACAACCAATACGTCTACATCTTCAACACTTTTGTAAATTGAAGTTAGTAGAGTCGACTCAAGATTGGTTTCCAAATTCATCAACAACTCATTAAGTCTCATTCTAGCCTTGAAATTGTTTTCTCCCTGCATAAAATTGAAGATTTTAATTAATTGGTACTGGATTACATTTTGTGTATTATATCATCAAATACATAACATATATTCTTATAAAAAATTGTACTGTATTGAACTTAATAAGTATCATGTTTTTAAATGAATTAATAAATTAAATAACTGGTTTGGTTCTCTTTTCAAATTCTGTACATGTACAAGATTTTGTATAAACTTGATTTGTATGTGCTGGATTTGAATTACATATTATGTTATAATGCAATAAATATTAATATATAGTATTTGAACTTACCAGCATATTGCATTTGCAAAACAACCTTGAAGTTGAATCTTTGCTTTTGAATTGTTCTTCATGGTTTAATACAATTGACCAACAACTCATCACACCAATATGAATATATTGTTTTGGATAAAATGATTCAAAAGATATCTTTGCAAACTTGTTATTGATTGAAGTATCAAAGAGTATTTCCCTGAAATTATGGTAAACTCATTAGTTTTCATATTTTTATTTTTTTAGATATAGAAATTTATATGCATTACCAAACTTCTCCAGTAGCAGAAAAAATCCATTCAGAAATTCGTTCTTCAATTTTAACCCTTTCAGCATTTAGTTGTACAATCCGTTGTCTGTATGGTGATTTTAGAGCATCTGACAACTTGATTATACGCTTTTGTCGATTAACCGGATTCTTTGGTTTTTCTGCTTTTATAAAAAGTACTTCATCATCTGTTTTCTTTTCCTCATTGCTCTTCTTATTTGTTTGTTGACAATCAGCTTCATTTGACTAAAGAAATTCTAAATTCGCTATTAGATCTCCAATTTTATCATCATCATCTTCATCAACTTTAACTTCAATATCAGCTTAAAACATGCATTTAAAAGTTTATGAAAGTTTATAAGCTTAAGATATATACTTTAAAATACATACAATACATAAATTATATAAAATCAAAACTAAAATTACCTTCCACTTTATCTAATGCTTCAATCATCTCATCAACCAAACTTAAACTCAATTCATTCAATTCTGTATTTCAAAAACAAATAAAATGTAATTTGTAAATGATTTAAACTTTAGTTAGTGGATTATAAAAATTAATCATAAATCATTTAAAATTAATAGAAATACCTTTCACATCTTTATTGTGTTCTGATTCAACCTTTTCTACTGCTTGTATAAGTTCTCCAAGAAAAGTTGGACTAATTTCAGTCATTTCTGTATTATAAAATAAAAATAAAAATGTACTACATTGAATAAACTGAATTATGTAATTAATTGAAAGTTTATCTACTGTTTACCTTGAATTTGAAAAGTTTCCTTTTGAGTTTAAAGTTTGAGTTTTTATCAAATAAAATGTAATATTTACTAGATTTTATGTTACATTTGTACTGTATTACCTTGAACTTTAACAGTATATTCTTTTTTATCTTCTTCATTTTTGTCTTTATGTCCTGCATCAATGTATTATTACTTAAAGTTTAAGTTTTTAACAAATCAAATTTAATATGTACTGTTTTTTAGGTTAGAGTTTTAAAGAAATGAAATGCAATATGTTAAGTATTTAGGTTAATATTTGTACGGTATGTACCTTGGACCTCAAGAACATCCTCATTTTTATCTCCTTGTTTCTGATCCTCTTCCATTTGCTTTTGAAGTTTTACATTATCATCAACATCTTCAACCTTATCTCCTGCATCAATTTATCATTAATTAAAGTTTGAGATTTTTAAACAAATCAAATGCAATATGTACTAGATTTATGTTAGAGTTGTACTATATGGATTTTATGTTACATTTGTACTGTATTACCTTGAACTTTAACAGTATCTTCTTTTTTATCTTCTTCATTTTTGTCTTTATGTCCTGCATCAATGTATTATTACTTAAAGTTAAAGTTTTTAACAAATCAAAATTAATATGTACTGTTTTTTAGGTTAGAGTTTTTAAGAAATGAAATGCAATATGTTATGTATTTAGGTTAATATTTGTACTGTATGTACCTTGGACCTCAAGAACATCCTCATTTTTATCTCCTTGTTTCTGATCCTCTTCCATTTGCTTTTGAAGTTTTACATTATCATCAACATCTTCAACCTTATCTCCTGCATCAATTTATCATTAATTAAAGTTTGAGATTTTTAAACAAACCAAATGCAATATGTACTAGATTTATGTTAGAGTTGTACTATATTTACCTTTCATCTCAGCAACATCCTCATTATGTTCTTCTTCTTCTTTATCCTCTTCCATTTCCTTTTCAATATCAACATCATCATCAACATCTTCAGCTTGATCTCCTACATCAATTTATCATTAATTAAAGTTTGAGATTTTTAAACAAATCAAATGCAATATGTACTATATTTATGTTAGAGTTGTACTATATTTACCTTTCATCTCAACAACATCGTCATTATGTTCTCCCTCTTCTTTATCCTCTTCCATTTCCTTTTCAATATCAACATCATCATCAACATCTTCAGCTTGATCTCCTACATCAATTTATCATTAATTAAAGTTTGAGATTTTTAAACAAATCAAATGCAATATGTACTAGATTTATGTTAGAGTTGTACTATATTTACCTTTCATCTCAACAGCATCCTCATTATGTTCTCCCTCTTCTTTATCCTCTTCCATTTCCTTTTCAACAGCAACATCATTATCATTTTCAGCTTGATCTCCTGCATCAATATATCATTAGTTAAAGTTTGAGCTTTTTTAAGAAATCAAATGCAATATGTATTGTATTTAGGTTAGAGTTGTACTGTTTTTACCTTGCATCTGAACAACATCCTCAATCTTTTCTCCTTTTTCTTGATTCTCTTCCATTTCCTTTTCAACATGAACATCATCATCAGTTTTAACTTGATCTCCTGCATCAATATATAATTAGTTAAATTTTGAGTTTTTTTTAAGAAATCAAATGCAATATGTACTGTATTTAGATTAGAATTGTACTGTTTTTTACCTTCCACCATTAAAGTATTTACAGCAGCATCATTGTCATCTTTTTCTTCATTTTTTCTCATTTCTTTGTATTTTGTAAGTCTTGACATCCATTCTTCAATTGGTGGCAATATTTTATCATCATCTTCAATTTCATTAAAACATTTGATGATTAAGAACTCTACATCCTTAACAAAGTTGTCTAACTCTTTTGTCTTTTCTTCAATTGTAACAACCCATTCCTAGCATATGTTAAAAGAAAATAAAAATTATACAAATATGAAATATTGAGTACAACATATATGTGTTCAAATGAAATACCTCTGCACTTTTTGGTTTTAAAGTAGTTGTTTTTTTCTCTTTTTTGTAAACATTGTTTTTCTTCCCTTTGCTCCTTTCTGTTTTGTTCTTTTTCACAATGAAAGATGATATCAACTCTTCATTTTCATTTTTTGTTTTCTTTTTCTTTTTTATGACCTGCAAATCTTCTTGGACATCATTTCTTTTCTTCCTTTTTTTGTTAACCAGTGTTAATGGCAACTTAACTTTGTCCACATTAGCTTTCCCTTTCACTTTAGAATCAGTTGATTCTTGTTTGATGATATTTTGTTCATCAATCAGCTGCGCATCAAGCTCATTCAAGCTTTCATTGGTGTTGAAAGAAATGCCTGGAACTTTCTTTTTCTTGGGATTTTGTATTTGATAAACGTCATGCGCATACACCAACTATTTAATTAAAAAAAAAACAAAATGAAAAATTTTTTTATACATTATAAAAAGTCACATTAATTATTATGGAATATTTAAAATACAGTATTTAAATATTTTGTACTGTATTCAAATATTTTGTATTGTATTCAAATATTTTTACTGTATTGATACAAATAATTAGTAATTTTAAATATTTTGTACTGTTTTTAGACATGATTGTACTGTATTCAAATATTTGTATTTAAGTTATGTATTTCATAAAATGTACTGGATTTTTAAGATTTTGTACTTATATTTAAAAAGTTATGGTGGATTTTGTACTAGACTTTAACATCAAATGTTGAAAATAAAGTATAATATAATGTAGCACAAAAATAGTGTAATGTAGTGCATACCAGTAGGAATGTAAGAGGGCCATTGTAATGCTGATAACCATTCCATTTTATTCTTGTTTTGTTCAAGCAGCTGACAATATATGAGCACCAGTCAAAAGATTTTATTTCAGCACCTTCTTTTAATGAAGTAAGAAATTCTGTGTTGACGTTTGACCCTTGTGTCATCTTTCCAATGACAGTGTAAAATATCACCAGGAAATTCAGCTCAAAAAATCTTCCAGCATCTCCATTAGTTATCACTAAATCTCTTACATCTTTAATATCTGGTAGAACAATATCTTCAGGAAATCGGCTTCTAAACTCTGCTACAACAGGATCTCTTATTGATGGTTTACCAAATTCCTTTAATTTTGTAGATCCCATTGGAATTCCAAGAACTTCCTTGACCAATTTTGGGGTAATCTTTATAACATGTGATCCCAAGTTGATTCTGCAGGTTGTTGGATCATAATTTGCTAACAACCAATACCCCAAGCAAGTGGGTAAAGATGTTATTTTTAACTCTAAAATGCTACCAAATCCAATTTTATTTACAGCATCCTTTTGCTTTGTGTTTAAAGATTGAATAAACGTATAAAGACTAAGAGGAGAATTGCGTATTCGGATTCTTCTCTGTAAGTCATATTGTAAAACCTTGGTAATGGATACTCAAAATCATCCTCTGAATTGTGTTGTATTGATGAAGTGACTGAAAATAAATATATAAAACCAAAACTAATCAATTGTAATACATAAATCCCATATAAAGTTATCAAACAACATTACATTAGATAAAGTTAAAATAAAAAAGTACATACATAAGAACACAACTAAATTATACATTTTGCAACTCTTAATGATCTAACAAACCTATGCCAAATCAATGCAGCACACAAGTAAGGCATGTGAATGCGCTAGGCTACTAAGTCCCTAAGCAATGCAGCACATGAACAGGACACGCAACTTACACTTACAAGCATCACAAAATCAAAGGCTAGGATCACCAAAACAACAGATGCAGTACAATTACAGCCTAAAGACCAACACAAACTTAACATTTTGCAACTCTTAATGATCAAACAAACCTATGCCAAATCAATGCAGCACACAAGTAAGTCATGTGAATGAGCTAGTCTACTAACTCCCTAAGCAATGCAACACATGAACAGGACACGCAACTTACACTTACAAGCATCACAAAATCAAAGGCTAGGATCACCAAAACAACAGATGCAGTACAATTACATCCTAAATACCAACACAAACTTAACATTTTGCAACTCTTAATGATCAAACAAACCTATGCCAAATCAATGCAGCACACAAGTAAGGCATGTGAATGCGCTAGGCTACTAAGTCCCTAAGCAATGCAGCACATGAACAGGACACACAATTTACACTTACAAGCATCACAAAATCAAAGGCTAGGATCACCAAAACAACAGATGCAGTACAATTACAGCCTAAAGACCAACACAAACTTAACATTTTGCAACTCTTAATGATCAAACAAACCTATGCCAAATCAATGCAGCACACAAGTAAGTCATGTGAATGAGCTAGTCTACTAAGTCCCTAAGCAATGCAGCACATGAACAGGACACGCAACTTACACTTACAAGCATCACAAAATCAAAGGCTAGGATCACCAAAACAACAGATGCAGTACAATTACAGCCTAAAGACCAACACAAACTTAACATTTTGCAACTCTTAATGATCAAACAAACCTATGCCAAATCAATGCAGCACACAAGTAAGTCATGTGAATGAGCTAGTCTACTAAGTCCCTAAGCAATGCAGCACATGAACAGGACACACAACTTACACTTACAAGCATCACAAAATCAAAGGCTAGGATCACCAAAACAACAGATGCAGTACAATTACATCCTAAAGACCAACACAAACTTAACATTTTACAACTCTTAGTGATCAGACAAACCTATGCCAAATCAATGCAGCACACAAGTAAGTCATGTGAATGAGCTAGTCTACTAAGTCCCTAAGCAATGCAGCACATGAACAGGACACGCAACTTACACTTACAAGCATCACAAAATCAAAGGCTAGAATCACCAAAACAACAGATGCAGTACAATTACAGCCTAAAGACCAACACAAACTTAACATTTTGCAACTCTTAGTGATCAAACAAACCTATGCCAAATCAATGCAGCACACAAGTAAGTCATGTGAATGAGCTAGTCTACTAAGTCCCAAAGCAATGCAACACATGAACAGGACACGCAACTTACACTTACAAGCATCACAAAATCAAAGGCTAGGATCACTAAAACAACAGATGCAGTACAATTACATCCTAAAGACCAACACAAACTTAACATTTTGCAACTCTTAGTGATCAAACAAACCTATGCCAAATCAATGCAGCACACAAGTAAGTCATGTGAATGAGCTAGTCTACTAAGTCCCTAAGCAATGCAGCACATGAACAGGACACGCAACTTACACTTACAAGCATCACAAAATCAAAGGCTAGGATCACCAAAACAACAGATGCAGTACAATTACAGCCTAGAGACCAACACAAACTTAACATTTTGCAACTCTTAATGATCAAACAAACCTATGCCAAATCAATGCAGCACACAAGTAAGTCATGTGAATGAGCTAGTCTACTAAGTCCCTAAGCAATGCAGCACATGAACAGGACACGCAACTTACACTTACAAGCATCACAAAATCAAAGGCTAGGATCACCAAAACAACAGATGCAGTACAATTACATCCTAAAGACCAACACAAACTTAACATTTTGCAACTCTTAGTGATCAAACAAACCTATGCCAAATCAATGCAGCACACAAGTAAGTCATGTGAATGAGCTAGTCTACTAAGTCCCTAAGCAATGCAGCACATGAACAGGACACGCAACTTACACTTACAAGCATCACAAAATCAAAGGCTAGGATCACCAAAACAACAGATGCAGTACAATTACATCCTAAAGACCAACACAAACTTAACATTTTGCAACTCTTAGTGATCAAACAAACCTATGCCAAATCAATGCAGCACACAAGTAAGTCATGTGAATGAGCTAGTATACTAAGTCCCTAAGCAATGCATCACATGAACAGGACACGCAACTTACACTTACAAGCATCACAAAATCAAAGGCTAGGATCACCAAAACAACAGATGCAGTACAATTACATCCTAAAGACCAACACAAACTTAACATTTTGCAACTCTTAGTGATCAAACAAACCTATGCCAAATCAATGCAGCACACAAGTAAGTCATGTGAATGAGCTAGTCTACTAAGTCCCTAAGCAATGCAACACATGAACAGGACACGCAACTTACACTTACAAGCATCACAAAATCAAAGGCTAGGATCACTAAAACAACAGATGCAGTACAATTACATCCTAAAGACCAACACAAACTTAACATTTTGCAACTCTTAGTGATCAAACAAACCTATGCCAAATCAATGCAGCACACAAGTAAGTCATGTGAATGAGCTAGTCTACTAAGTCCCTAAGCAATGCATCACATGAACAGGACACGCAACTTACACTTACAAGCATCACAAAATCAAAGGCTAGGATCACCAAAACAACAGATGCAGTACAATTACAGCCTAAAGACCAACACAAACTTAACATTTTGCAACTCTTAGTGATCAAACAAACCTATGCCAAATCAATGCAGCACACAAGTAAGTCATGTGAATGAGCTAGTCTACTAAGTCCCAAAGCAATGCAGCACATGAACAGGACACGCAACTTACACTTACAAGCATCACAAAATCAAAGGCTAGGATCACTAAAACAACAGATGCAGTACAATTACATCCTAAAGACCAACACAAACTTAACATTTTGCAACTCTTAGTGATCAAACAAACCTATGCCAAATCAATGCAGCACACAAGTAAGTCATGTGAATGAGCTAGTCTACTAAGTCCCTAAGCAATGCAGCACATGAACAGGACACGCAACTTACACTTACAAGCATCACAAAATCAAAGGCTAGGATCACCAAAACAACAGATGCAGTACAATTACAGCCTAGAGACCAACACAAACTTAACATTTTGCAACTCTTAATGATCAAACAAACCTATGCCAAATCAATGCAGCACACAAGTAAGTCATGTGAATGAGCTAGTCTACTAAGTCCCTAAGCAATGCAGCACATGAACAGGACACGCAACTTACACTTACAAGCATCACAAAATCAAAGGCTAGGATCACCAAAACAACAGATGCAGTACAATTACATCCTAAAGACCAACACAAACTTAACATTTTGCAACTCTTAGTGATCAAACAAACCTATGCCAAATCAATGCAGCACACAAGTAAGTCATGTGAATGAGCTAGTCTACTAAGTCCCTAAGCAATGCAGCACATGAACAGGACACGCAACTTACACTTACAAGCATCACAAAATCAAAGGCTAGGATCACCAAAACAACAGATGCAGTACAATTACATCCTAAAGACCAACACAAACTTAACATTTTGCAAGTCTTAGTGATCAAACAAACCTATGCCAAATCAATGCAGCACACAAGTAAGTCATGTGAATGAGCTAGTCTACTAAGTCCCTAAGCAATGCATCACATGAACAGGACACGCAACTTACACTTACAAGTATCAAAAAATCAAAGGCTAGGATCACCAAAACAACAGATGCAGTACAATTACAGCCTAAAGACCAACACAAACTTAACATTTTGCAACTCTTAATGATCAAACTAACCTATGCCAAATGAATGCAGCACACAAGTAAGTCATGTGAATGAGCTAGTCTACTAAGTCCCTAAGCAATGCAGCACATGAACAGGACACGCAACTTACACTTACAAGCATCACAAAATCAAAGGCTAGGATCCCCAAAACAACAGATGCAGTACAATTACATCCTAAAGACCAACACAAACTTAACATTTTGCAACTCTTAGTGATCAAACAAACCTATGCCAAATCAATGCAGCACACAAGTAAGTCATGTGAATGAGCTAGTCTACTAAGTCCCTAAGCAATGCATCACATGAACAGGACACGCAACTTACACTTACAAGTATCACAAAATCAAAGGCTAGGATCACCAAAACAACAGATGCAGTACAATTACATCCTAAAGACCAACACAAACTTAACATTTTGCAACTCTTAGTGATCAAACAACCTATGCCAAATCAATGCAGCACACAAGTATGGCATGTGAATGCGCTAGGCTATTAAGTCCCAAAGCAATGCAGCAAATGAACAGGACACCCAACTTACACTTACAAGCATCACAAAATCAAAGGCTAGGATCACCAAAACAACAGATGCAGTAGAATTACAGCCTAAAGACCAACACAAACTTAACATTTTGCAACTCTTAATGATCAAACAAACCTATGCCAAATCACTGCAGCACACAAGTAAGTCATGTGAATGAGCTAGTCTACTAAGTCCCTAAGCAATGCAGCACATGAACAGGACACGCAACTTACACTTACAAGCATCACAAAATCAAAGGCTAGGATCACCAAAACAACAGATGCAGTACAATTACAGCCTAAAGACCAACACAAACTTAACATTTTGCAACTCTTAATGATCAAACTAACCTATGCCAAATGAATGCAGCACACAAGTAAGTCATGTGAATGAGCTAGTCTACTAAGTCCCTAAGCAATGCAGCACATGAACAGGACACGCAACTTACACTTACAAGCATCACAAAATCAAAGGCTAGGATCCCCAAAACAACAGATGCAGTACAATTACATCCTAAAGACCAACACAAACTTAACATTTTGCAACTCTTAGTGATCAAACAAACCTATGCCAAATCAATGCAGCACACAAGTAAGTCATGTGAATGAGCTAGTCTACTAAGTCCCTAAGCAATGCATCACATGAACAGGACACGCAACTTACACTTACAAGTATCACAAAATCAAAGGCTAGGATCACCAAAACAACAGATGCAGTACAATTACATCCTAAAGACCAACACAAACTTAACATTTTGCAACTCTTAGTGATCAAACAACCTATGCCAAATCAATGCAGCACACAAGTAAGGCATGTGAATGCGCTAGGCTATTAAGTCGCAAAGCAATGCAGCATATGAACAGGACACCCAACTTACACTTACAAGCATCACAAAATCAAAGGCTAGGATCACCAAAACAACAGATGCAGTAGAATTACAGCCTAAAGACCAACACAAACTTAACATTTTGCAACTCTTAATGATCAAACAAACCTATGCCAAATCAATGCAGCACACAAGTAAGTCATGTGAATGAGCTAGTCTACTAAGTCCCTAAGCAATGCAGCACATGAACAGGACACGCAACTTACACTTACAAGCATCACAAAATCAAAGGCTAGGATCACCAAAACAACAGATGCAGTACAATTACAGCCTAAAGACCAACACAAACTTAACATTTTGCAACTCCTAATGATCAAACAAACCTATGCCAAATCAATGCAGCACACAAGTAAGTCATGTGAATGAGCTAGTCTACTAAGTCCCTAAGCAATGCAGCACATGAACAGGACACGCAAGTTACACTTACATGTATCACAAAATCAAAGGCTAGGATCACGAAAACAACAGATGCAGTACAATTACAGCCTAAAGACCAACACAAACTTAACATTTTGCAACTCTTAGTGATCAAACAAACCTATGCCAAATCAGTGCAGCACACAAGTAAGTCATGTGAATGAGCTAGTCTACTAAGTCCCTAAGTGTCACACCCCCAATTTCAACTAACGGAATCATACCGTTTGGGAACGTGACAAACCAGGATCTCAGATCATTAGACATAGCGAAGACCTCTATATGAATTTCAAAAACATATGTTGGTCTTTATAACAAACATAATAACCAGAGTTTACAAAAAGTGCGGAAGCGTTTAAAAACTATAACAGTTGTAAATCAAACATTACAATTCAATTGCTTAAATATTCAAATTTAAATAATCAAAATGAAAGAAATGCATGAGACTCTATCTTCCTAGTCCATGCCAGCTGTTACGTGCGCCTTAGCGTCCTGAGAAAACATGCAAATCAAGTCAACACAAAGGTTGGTGCATAACACAGGTTTTAAGTAATCATAGTGTTCAAAACATCAGTTTGAATAACAAGTTGTAGATAACATAATCACAATTGCACAGTCATGATAGCTAGTCATATAACTATTTACATACGTGTTCGACACCGAAGCTGACTAGTTGCCATGCTATAGCATGTTTTCGCCTTGCCACTATTGTCTATCACAACAATAGTAAAAATTGTGTTTGGTCAGTCAAACACCTGCGTAGATCCCATCTACCAGGTGAGGTTTGTCAAACCTAATAGATCTATTTCCAACTACCACGCTTTGCATTACAGCAAACTAAACGGTTCGAGGTGTGTAAGGACTTTCAAGTTGATGTGTTTTCACATAATGTAAACAGATAACTCATGCAAGTGTTATGTATCTAAAAAAATCAGTTTGTTGCACATGTTTTCTCCCCCAAAACAGTTTAAAATAAGAAAGGGGCCGTGTACGCACCTTTGATGATAGTAGAATGATCAAACACGTGTGAACTTGCGTAGAAATCCTCTACGAAGAATCTGTGATTTAAACAATAACCTATTGTTATTCGAATAATCGTTTTGTGCTTAAAATCACATACGTATCAACATACGTATGTTAAAGTATGAGAATTAGGCATACGGAAGTACGCGTGCTTTTGAAATCGTTTAAATAAAATCACATTTGATTTTATTTAATTAAACGTAATTATACGCGATTTCGTGTTCGGATTAAAATATGGATTTTATCATTTCAACACGTTCGAAATTTCGTTACGGTTCCAACGCAACTTGAACGGACTTAATCGGAGTTCGTATGAGAAAGTTATTTTAAAAATACTAAAAATGAATTAAAACCCAAAAACTGGTGGAACCCGGATTCGAACCCGCGACCACTCCCTCACAACACACCCATCCTACCACTCCGGCCCGCTAGGGTATCGCACAAGGATTCCAGAATAAATTGTTTTAAATACTCAACAAACCGGTTTCTCTTTTGATATTATAGCCGAGGCATTCAATCCCCAATTGACCACGAATTCGAATTCTATCAAACCTAAAACCATAGGGCTATTATTCCTTGAATCCAACCGATCCTAATAATGGTTCTAATTTGATCCAAACTGAATCAGAATGTTCTAATTAATCCCAAATATGTTCGGTTTTAAACCGAATTATCATTCAACACAAAATCTTATGATTCACGATTATAACATCAAATTAACTTAGGCTTTAGATTAATCGAAGCATTCTGAAACTATCTATACCAATTAATTTGATTCCAGAACTCATTGGTATAAAAATCCCCAAAACCGATTATGTGATGAACCCTAGAATTAGATATCTATAAATTCGTTGTTTAAACCAGAAATTGTTCTATGCTTTAGCTTAATCGGTACCTTATGAAGCTTCCTATATCAATTAATTCGATTCTTAAACTCCTTTGATCGAAAACCCCCAAAACCGACTTTGTTAAGAACCCTAGCAATCGGGTTCTATCAATTCGATAATAAAAACTGGAATTATGATATGCTTATCCTTAATCGGTCCTATTAGAAGGAATAAGGATGATTACTTACTTGATTTGTTATCCAATTGAAGTAGTTCACTCCAAGCCCTATATTCGGCTCACTCACGATCAAATCCTTCGAACTGAAGCTTCACTGATCAAATTGTTGCTTGTAATCTCTTCTAAAGATGCCGACTTATGTGCTTTAGGGGTTAATCGAATGGATTTCAACCGATTTATATGAATTCGATCCTCAATTCAAACGGTTACAACCTTCTTGCTAACCACACAATAAATTCGACTGTTTAAAGGACTAATAACGTCTAATTATCCTTAATAATCATTATTGAAATGATTTATGATCATTAATTTTCGGTTTCAACCCATAGTATTGCCCGATTCAAATTTCCACTATGCTACATACACGAATTTTGACCTTTTAAGTCAAAATTGGACTTTTAAACTAATTACAAGTCTTAACTTTGTAATTAGAGCATATTAAGACTGATTTCTACTATTTCTAATCCCTTAGGTTCTATTTAGTTCAATAACACAATGATTCGGTTAACAACATTGAGCCAAAAGTCTCTAATTTTCACTAATTGGGCCAAATTGTACTATCATTGGCTAAATTAATCAAATTGGGCTTCACTGGGACTTCCTGGGCCTACCTTGGCCTTCCCTAGGCCTATTTGGTTTATATTGGGCTTTACTTGGACTTATTGGGCCTTAATGAGCCTCTCTTGACTTATTGGGCCTACATTAACCTTGTTGGGCCTAATTGATCTCGTTGAGTCTTCCTTGACCTTACTGGATCTTCTTTGGCTTCACTGGGCCTTCATGGGTCTTGTTGGGCCTTCATTGGCCTTGTTGGGCCTGTTGGACCTTCATTGGTCTTATTGGGCCTTGATTGGCCTTGTTGGGCCTGTGATAACACCAACTCCCGTTAACAAGGTTAGTGTGAAAAGTCGGATTGTCACATCATCCCCTTGTTGAAGGAATTTTCGTCCCGAAAATTAGCAAGTGTTAAGAGTAGTTAGGGAACTACTTACGAGTTTAAATCGTACATGTTAGTGTGATTTGATCATTCTGTGTGCTTGTGTGTACTCACACACAAAGTCCAATGCTTGCAACATCACAACTCAATTGTGATCGTTCAATGTAACTGTTTTGCGTGTACACTAGTTAGTTCACCTAACTGTGACTGTTTGTGTTTGATCATACTGTGTTGTGTAACCTCACACATAGTGAGTGTCTGGAACTGTTTGTACTATGCAACCCCGCACATAGTAAAGTGTGTATGTAACCAATGTACTATGCAACCCCTCACATAGCAAAATGTATGTAATCAATCGTGTATGCACTACCATAACATGTAACATATGAAATGTAGCACATAAAACATATAAAATGTAATGTAGCACAAATATTTGTAACAAAATCAATTGAATAAATAAAACGTGCTTACAGTTTGAAATTTGCAGTGTTGATGTGTGAAAGCATCACGTCATCCCCTTGTTGAAGGAAATTTCGTCCCGAAATTTAACGTGCGCTCTCAGTGTTAGCAGTAGCTGTCTTGAATAGATGAGGATATTTCTTCATCATTTGATCTTCCCGTTCCCATGTGAATTCAGGACCCCGTCTTGAATTCCATCGAACTTTGACTATTGGAATCTTGCTTTGCTTCAGTTGTTTGACCTCTCGGTCCATGATTTCTGCTGGTTCTTCAATGAATCGCAGTTGTTCATCTACTTGTATTTCTTCCAACGGTACAATCAATGTCTCATCAGAAAGACATTTCTTTAAATTCGACACATGAAAGACATCATGAACTCCACTGAGTTCTTCCGGTAGTTTGAGTTGGTACGCAACCGGACCAATCCTTTTCAGGATCTCAAAAGGTCCTACGTAACGTGGACTAAGCTTGCCGCGCTTGCCGAATCGTATCACACCTTTCCAAGGTGACACCTTTAGAAGAACTCGGTCTCCTACTTGAAATTCCAACGGCTTGCGACGTTTGTCTGCATAACTCTTCTGTCGATCCCGAGCCGCTGCCATACGGTTCCGAATTTGAACTATCTTCTCTGTTGTTTCGTGCACCAGTTCAGGACCTGTTAACTGACTGTCACCAACTTCAGCCCAGCAAACTGGTGAACGACATTTGCGACCATACAACGCTTCAAACGGTGCTGCTTGAATACTTGTATGATAACTATTGTTGTAAGAGAATTCCACCAACGGTAAATGATTCTCCCAGCTATCACCAAAGTCAATTACACAAGCTCGTAACATATCCTCGAGCGTTTGAATCGTTCGTTCACTTTGACCATCGGTCTGTGGGTGATAAGCGGTACTCATATCCAAGCGAGTCCCCAATGACTTATGAAGAGATTTCCAAAAATTAGAAGTAAACCGGGCATCCCGATCTGATATGATAGAGATCGGCACGCCATGTCGTGCTACTACTTCCTTAATGTAAATACGAGTCAACTTCTCCATCTTGTCAGTTTCTTTGATTGCTAAGAAATGTGCAGATTTCGTTAAACGATCGACAATTACCCATATCGTATCACAACCGCTCGGTGTACGGGGTAACTTAGTGATGAAATCCATTGAAATCTGTTCCCATTTCCACATCGGTATCTCTGGTTGTTGCAGTAAACCAGATGGCTTCTGATATTCGACTTTGACTTTCGAACAAGTCAAACATTTGCTAACGTACTTAGCAATATCAGCTTTCATGTGAGGCCACCAATACAGTGCCTTCAAGTCGTGGTACATCTTGTCTGATCCCGGATGGACTGAATATCTAGACTTGTGTGCTTCGTCCATCACGAGTTCCCTTAAACCTCCATACAAAGGTATCCACATTCGATCAATGAAATAACGAATTCCATCAGGTTTAACATTCAATTGTTCTTCCATTCCTCGTAAAGATTCCGGTACTAAGTTTTCCGTTTTCAAAGCCTCAATCTGAGCACTATGTACCTTGTCAGGTAAGTCAGTATGTATCGTCATCATAAGTGCGCGAACCCGTCTTGTTCCCGTTGTATCTTTTCTGCTCAAAGCATCGGCTACGACATTAGCCTTTCCCGGGTGATACTTAATCGCACACTCATAATCGTTCAACAATTCAACCCATCGTCGTTGCCTCATGTTAAGCTCCTTCTGATCAAAGATATGTTGTAAACTCTTATGATCAGTGTAAATAGTACACTTAGTTCCATACAAGTAATGCCTCCAAATCTTTAAAGCAAAAACCACTGCTCCTAACTCCAAGTCATGAGTGGTGTAATTCTTTTCATGCGTTCTTAGTTGTCTGGAAGCATAAGCGATCACTTTATCCCGTTGCATCAACACACATCCTAAACCCTGTCCAGATGCGTCACAATACACCGCAAAGTCTTCCGTTCCTTCCGGTAAAGACAGAATCGGTGCACTGCAAAGTTTCTGTTTCAATAATTGGAATGCAGCTTCCTGTTTATCCGTCCAGTTATACTTTATTCCTTTGTGCGTCAGTGCTGTAAGTGGTTGAGCGATCTTTGAGAAACCCTCAATGAATCGTCGATAATAACCCGCCAAACCAAGGAATTGTCGTACCTCGGTAGGGGTCTTTGGCGCTTCCCAATTCTTAATCGCTTCAATCTTTGCTGGATCAACATGTATACCCTTTTCATTAACTATATGACCCAAGAACTGTACTTCTCGCATCCAGAAATCACATTTCGAGAACTTAGCGTACAGTTGTTCTTGCTTCAATAGCTCTAACAGTAATCGAAGATGTTCAGCGTGTTCCTCCTCAGACTTTGAATAGATGAGAATGTCATCGATGAAAACAATGACAAACTTATCAAGATAAGGTTTACAAACACGATTCATGAGATCCATGAATACGGCTGGAGCGTTTGTCAACCCAAATGGCATGACCAAGAACTCATAATGGCCATAGCGCGTCCTGAATGCTGTCTTCGGAATATCCTCCTCCTGAACTCTTAGTTGATGATATCCA
This sequence comes from Mikania micrantha, assembly GCA_009363875.1. Taxonomy (NCBI): domain Eukaryota; kingdom Viridiplantae; phylum Streptophyta; class Magnoliopsida; order Asterales; family Asteraceae; genus Mikania; species Mikania micrantha. The sequence continues at coordinate 12,257,823 of CM018696.1, read as the reverse complement.
GACCTGAGATCAATCTTCGAGTAGTAACTCGAACCTTGCAATTGATCAAACAGATCGTCAATCCTGGGTAACGGATACCGGTTCTTGATAGTAACCTTATTCAATTCCCGGTAATCGATACACATACGAAAAGTCCCGTCCTTCTTCTTGACAAACAATACTGGAGCTCCCCATGGTGAAAAACTAGGTCGTATGAATCCCTTATCCAACAATTCTTGCAATTGTGTGGATAACTCTTGCATTTCTGACGGTGCAAGTCGATAAGGCGCCCTAGCTATCGGTGCTGCGTCTGGTGTAAGATCGATTCGGAATTCCACCTGTCTGACAGGCGGTAATCCCGGCAAGTCTTCTGGAAACACCTCCGGAAATTCACAAACTATAGGTATATCTTCAAGTTTCTTCTCAGCTACCGGCTTTTCAGTTATAAGTGCTATAACTGCCGTATGACCCTTACGTAGACACTTGTGTGCTTTCATACAAGATATGAGACGTAGTGGCGTACTGATCCTTTCACCTTGTACATACAGTGTCTCTCCGTTTGTAAGAGGTATACGAACAATCTTTTCATGGCATACTATTTCAGCCTGGTTTTTGGACAACCAGTCCATGCCAATGACTACATCAAAACTGCCTAAGGCAATAGGCATCAAATCAATCTCTAATGTCTGACCCATCAAATCAAGAATACATCCCTTATAAATGTTTTCTACTACAATCAACTTACCATCCGCTAACTCCACAGTATAGGGACTATCTAAGGCAGTGGGACTAACATCTAGTGACTTAGCAAGTGAACTAGATACAAAACTCCGGTCGGCACCAGTGTCAAATAACATAGAGGCATAGTGATTATTTAAGAGGAACGTACCCGTAACGATGTTAGGATCCTCCCGCGCTTGACGTCCTCCAATCACGAACGCCCTGCCTCTAGCACCGTTATTGTTGTTATTATTATTGTTGTTGTTGTTGTTGGTGCCATTACCGTTGCCATTCCCATTACCATTACCATTGTTGTCCCCGCCTTTCTTAAGTTGTGGGCAATCTTTCTTGAAATGGCCCATCTTGCCGCACTCAAAACAACCTTTCTGAGCGGTGTTCTGGTTATTGTTCTGGTTGTTATTGTTGTTCTGCAGCTCTCCGCGACAATCCTTAGCCGCATGTCCAATCTTGCCACACCTCTGGCACTTAGCTCTATCACATTGGTTACCCGCATGATGATAACCACACCTGTTGCACTTGGGGTGCTTACCAATATAGCCCCCCGATGATGATGATTGCTGACCACTGCTTGAACCATGATAAGACTTGTTTGAGTCTTGTTTCCTGTTTTGCTGATGTGATTGTTGGTTGTTGCCCTTGAAGTTGTTACTATCCCACTTTCTCTTGTGATCTCCTACCTTGGTAGCAGATGTTCGCTTAGGCAGGGTCCCTTGCAACACTGCCTGGTCCGTAAGCTGATGTGCTAAACGAACAGCTTGTTGGATAGTGGTGGGATTTGCTGAAGTCACCAACCCTTGAATCTGAGGCACTAGTCCTCCAATGTACCTTTCGATCCACTTACTGGCTGGAGTAGCCATGTGTGGAAGCAGTCTGGCCAGTTCATGCGATCTGGTCGTGTATTCCTCAATGTTTGACCCCTCCATCTTGAGGTGCCAATACTCTTCTTCCAACTTCTGCATTTCACTACGAGGACAATACTCCTCTTGTAGTAAGGTTTTGAAGTTGTTCCAGGTCAATGCATTTGCTTCACCCAACCCCAGGGTCTGAACATTGGAGTTCCACCAAGTCAGGGCTGGACCCTCCAAAGTTCCAGTAGCAAATTTCACTTTGTTGTCATCCGGGCAGTTGCACATCTCGAACACAGATTCAGCTTTTTCAATCCATCGGAGAAGTCCTATAGCTCCCTCCGACCCTTTGAAGTTGTGAGGTTTGCAGTCCAAGAACATCTTGAACGTGCAGACTTGTGGATTAACCAATCCCCCAGCTGGACCCTGTGGTCCCGTGTTGTGTGTCTGAGCATACTGTGCAATAGCCTCTGCGACTCTGTTGTTGATTAGCTCATTGAGCTCAGCAACAGTCATATGTACGTTTCCCTCAGCCATTAGTTTCCTATTTATAAGAAGTGTTAGCACGAAGTCAAAATCCAATGTAACATGTGTAAGTAAAAACAACAAACACAACAGGTAATATAATCAACACAGTTGTTGAAAACAAACAATAATTCTTCCATAAATAGAAACTTTCTTTGAATACAATACTTTTTGAAATGAAATACAAAATTTCAAACTACTAATGTAGGAACACAACCCGTTCCTAATAAGTTTAAACAAAACAGAAATAAAAGAAAGAAAATCAATCGTCCTCAACAGTGGATTCAGGATCGGACTCAGCAACTGGTGCTGGTTCCTCCTCCTCATCCTCGTCCTGTTCCTCATTCTCAACTACTACTAGATCCTCTAAAGCTTCAATCCTGCCCTCCAAGATCTCGGCTCGGTTCTCTGACTCCTCTAAACGACCAATCATGTTCACCATCTCATCCCGCATGTCATGAACTAGATGGGCAAGCTCATCTTGCCTCTCAATGGCATCCCATAACTCCTGAGATCTCTGATAGAGCTTCTCCTCTGCTGTATCCACGTCCTCGCGCAACTTGGCGATCTCCTCTGCGTCCGTCCTTCGCCTCTTAGGCTCAGGAGCATCCAGTACGGGTGGTGGATGTGTAGATGGTCCTGCAGCATAGAGTCCCTGGGTATTCACCCATGGTGCCTCCTCCGGATCTTCATCCGGGTCCTCAACTGGATCCTCCTCTGGATCCTCATCAGGATCCTCGTCTGGATCCTCCTCCGGATCCTCCTCCGGGTCTTCCTCCGGATCCTCCTCTGGATCGGAGTCCTCCATCTCATATGGTGGAGGTGATGGAGTGGGTGGTGGTGGTGATGATGGTGGTGCCGGAACCATCGGCTCCTCGTCCTCGGAATCATCAATGATAACATAAGGAACTGATGATGAAGCCATGCCTGTTACATAATATCATATGTAAGTGCAGTGCCATGGAATACGTAAGCAAATCAATTACATAATGTCATATGTAATTTCTAAGCAGTATGTGTAAACATGTGTGTCTAATGTCTAACAGTCATAGTCTAGGCCTACTAATGCAAACCTAGTTCGCTATAACCAATGGCTCTGATACCAATCTGTCACACCCCCAATTTCAACTAACGGAATCATACCGTTTGGGAACGTGACAAACCAGGATCTCAGATCATTAGACATAGCGAAGACCTCTATATGAATTTCAAAAACATATGTTGGTCTTTATAACAAACATAATAACCAGAGTTTACAAAAAGTGCGGAAGCGTTTAAAAACTATAACAGTTGTAAATCAAACATTACAATTCAATTGCTTAAATATTCAAATTTAAATAATCAAAATGAAAGAAATGCATGAGACTCTATCTTCCTAGTCCATGCCAGCTGTTACGCGCGCCTTAGCGTCCTGAGAAAACATGCAAATCAAGTCAACACAAAGGTTGGTGCATAACACAGGTTTTAAGTAATCATAGTGTTCAAAACATCAGTTTGAATAACAAGTTGTAGATAACATAATCACAATTGCACAGTCATGATAGCTAGTCATATAACTATTTACATACGTGTTCGACACCGAAGCTGACTAGTTGCCATGCTATAGCATGTTTTCGCCTTGCCACTATTGTCTATCACAACAATAGTAAAAATTGTGTTTGGTCAGTCAAACACCTGCGTAGATCCCATCTACCAGGTGAGGTTTGTCAAACCTAATAGATCTATTTCCAACTACCACGCTTTGCATTACAGCAAACTAAACGGTTCGAGGTGTGTAAGGACTTTCAAGTTGATGTGTTTTCACATAATGTAAACAGATAACTCATGCAAGTGTTATGTATCTAAAAAAATCAGTTTGTTGCACATGTTTTCTCCCCCAAAACAGTTTAAAATAAGAAAGGGGCCGTGTACGCACCTTTGATGATAGTAGAATGATCAAACACGTGTGAACTTGCGTAGAAATCCTCTACGAAGAATCTGTGATTTAAACAATAACCTATTGTTATTCGAATAATCGTTTTGTGCTTAAAATCACATACGTATCAACATACGTATGTTAAAGTATGAGAATTAGGCATACGGAAGTACGCGTGCTTTTGAAATCGTTTAAATAAAATCACATTTGATTTTATTTAATTAAACGTAATTATACGCGATTTCGTGTTCGGATTAAAATATGGATTTTATCATTTCAACACGTTCGAAATTTCGTTACGGTTCCAACGCAACTTGAACGGACTTAATCGGAGTTCGTATGAGAAAGTTATTTTAAAAATACTAAAAATGAATTAAAACCCAAAAACTGGTGGAACCCGGATTCGAACCCGCGACCACTCCCTCACAACACACCCATCCTACCACTCCGGCCCGCTAGGGTATCGCACAAGGATTCCAGAATAAATTGTTTTAAATACTCAACAAACCGGTTTCTCTTTTGATATTATAGCCGAGGCATTCAATCCCCAATTGACCACGAATTCGAATTCTATCAAACCTAAAACCATAGGGCTATTATTCCTTGAATCCAACCGATCCTAATAATGGTTCTAATTTGATCCAAACTGAATCAGAATGTTCTAATTAATCCCAAATATGTTCGGTTTTAAACCGAATTATCATTCAACACAAAATCTTATGATTCACGATTATAACATCAAATTAACTTAGGCTTTAGATTAATCGAAGCATTCTGAAACTATCTATACCAATTAATTTGATTCCAGAACTCATTGGTATAAAAATCCCCAAAACCGATTATGTGATGAACCCTAGAATTAGATATCTATAAATTCGTTGTTTAAACCAGAAATTGTTCTATGCTTTAGCTTAATCGGTACCTTATGAAGCTTCCTATATCAATTAATTCGATTCTTAAACTCCTTTGATCGAAAACCCCCAAAACCGACTTTGTTAAGAACCCTAGCAATCGGGTTCTATCAATTCGATAATAAAAACTGGAATTATGATATGCTTATCCTTAATCGGTCCTATTAGAAGGAATAAGGATGATTACTTACTTGATTTGTTATCCAATTGAAGTAGTTCACTCCAAGCCCTATATTCGGCTCACTCACGATCAAATCCTTCGAACTGAAGCTTCACTGATCAAATTGTTGCTTGTAATCTCTTCTAAAGATGCCGACTTATGTGCTTTAGGGGTTAATCGAATGGATTTCAACCGATTTATATGAATTCGATCCTCAATTCAAACGGTTACAACCTTCTTGCTAACCACACAATAAATTCGACTGTTTAAAGGACTAATAACGTCTAATTATCCTTAATAATCATTATTGAAATGATTTATGATCATTAATTTTCGGTTTCAACCCATAGTATTGCCCGATTCAAATTTCCACTATGCTACATACACGAATTTTGACCTTTTAAGTCAAAATTGGACTTTTAAACTAATTACAAGTCTTAACTTTGTAATTAGAGCATATTAAGACTGATTTCTACTATTTCTAATCCCTTAGGTTCTATTTAGTTCAATAACACAATGATTCGGTTAACAACATTGAGCCAAAAGTCTCTAATTTTCACTAATTGGGCCAAATTGTACTATCATTGGCTAAATTAATCAAATTGGGCTTCACTGGGACTTCCTGGGCCTACCTTGGCCTTCCCTAGGCCTATTTGGTTTATATTGGGCTTTACTTGGACTTATTGGGCCTTAATGAGCCTCTCTTGACTTATTGGGCCTACATTAACCTTGTTGGGCCTAATTGATCTCGTTGAGTCTTCCTTGACCTTACTGGATCTTCTTTGGCTTCACTGGGCCTTCATGGGTCTTGTTGGGCCTTCATTGGCCTTGTTGGGCCTGTTGGACCTTCATTGGTCTTATTGGGCCTTGATTGGCCTTGTTGGGCCTGTGATAACACCAACTCCCGTTAACAAGGTTAGTGTGAAAAGTCGGATTGTCACACTAAGCAATGCAGCACATGAACAGGACACGCAACTTACACTTACAAGCATCACAAAATCAAAGGCTAGGATCACCAAAACAACAGATGCAGTACAATTACAGCCTAAAGACCAACACAAACTTAACATTTTGCAACTCTTAATGATCAAACTAACCTATGCCAAATGAATGCAGCACACAAGTAAGTCATGTGAATGAGCTAGTCTACTAAGTCCCTAAGCAATGCAGCACATGAACAGGACACGCAACTTACACTTACAAGCATCACAAAATCAAAGGCTAGGATCCCCAAAACAACAGATGCAGTACAATTACATCCTAAAGACCAACACAAACTTAACATTTTGCAACTCCTAATGATCAAACAAACCTATGCCAAATCAATGCAGCACACAAGTAAGTCATGTGAATGAGCTAGTCTACTAAGTCCCTAAGCAATGCAGCACATGAACAGGACACGCAACTTACACTTACAAGCATTACAAAATCAAAGGCTAGGATCACGAAAACAACAGATGCAGTACAATTACAGCCTAAAGACCAACACAAACTTAACATTTTGCAACTCTTAGTGATCAAACAAACCTATGCCAAATCAATGCAGCACACAAGTAAGTCATGTGAATGAGCTAGTCTACTAAGTCCCTAAGCAATGCAGCACATGAACAGGACACGCAACTTACACTTACAAGCATCACAAAATCAAAGGCTAGGATCACCAAAACAACAGATGCAGTACAATTACAGCTTAAAGAACAACACAAACTTAACATTTTGCAACTCCTAATGATCAAACAAACCTATGCCAAATCAATGCAGCACACAAGTAAGTCATGTGAATGAGCTAGTCTACTAAGTCCCTAAGCAATGCAGCACATGAACAGGACACGCAACTTACACTTACAAGCATTACAAAATCAAAGGCTAGGATCACGAAAACAACAGATGCAGTACAATTACAGCCTAAAGACCAACACAAACTTAACATTTTGCAACTCTTAGTGATCAAACAAACCTATTCCAAATCAATGCAGCACACAAGTAAGTCATGTGAATGAGCTAGTCTACTAAGTCCCTAAGCAATGCAGCACATGAACAGGACACGCAACTTACACTTACAAGCATCACAAAATCAAAGGCTAGGATCACCAAAACAACAGATGCAGTACAATTACAGCCTAAAGACCAACACAAACTTAACATTTTGCAACTCTTAATGATCAAACTAACCTATGCCAAATGAATGCAGCACACAAGTAAGTCATGTGAATGAGCTAGTCTACTAAGTCCCTAAGCAATGCAGCACATGAACAGGACACGCAACTTACACTTACAAGCATCACAAAATCAAAGGCTAGGATCACCAAAACAAAAGTTGCAGTACAATTACATCCTAAAGACCAACACAAACTTAACATTTTGCAACTCTTAGTGATCAAACAAACCTATGCCAAATCAATGCAGCACACAAGTAAGTCATGTGAATGAGCTAGTCTACTAAGTCCCTAAGCAATGCAGCACATGAACAGGACACGCAACTTACACTTACAAGCATTACAAAATCAAAGGCTAGGATCACCAAAACAACAGATGCAGTACAATTACATCCTAAAGACCAACACAAACTTAACATTTTGCAACTCTTAGTGATCAAACAAACCTATGCCAAATCAATGCAGCACACAAGTAAGTCATGTGAATGAGCTAGTCTACTAAGTCCCTAAGCAATGCAACACATGAACAGGACACGCAACTTACACTTACAAGCATCACAAAATCAAAGGCTAGGATCACCAAAACAACAGATGCAGTACAATTACATCCTAAAGACCTACACAAACTTAACATTTTGCAACTCTTAGTGATCAAACAACCTATGCCAAATCAATGCAGCACACAAGTAAGGCATGTGAATGCGCTAGGCTACTAAGGTGCTAAAATCACAAATGCAGTACAATCACACACTAAATAGGAAAATAAACTTAATAATTTACAACTATTAGTCATCATAAAATAACTATTTCTGTTAAGTAGTACACCAAAATTTAATTTAAATTAAAAATCGGTAACTAAAATTGTAGAATAAAAGATTTTAAGCATTAGAGTACAAACATATTACTGTTATACTAAAATAAATAAAATATCCGAAACATTTTTGTGTTAATCGAAGAAATTCGTACTGCTTGTAGTTGTCTTCTGCAATTTTGGAACTGATTGTCTTTCTTTGATCGAAGATCTCGTAACTTTCCTGTAAACATAAAAACAAGTACCATTGATGAAAAAGTAATCATAATTTCAGATATTTGATTTGAAAATTAAAATAAAATCAAATTCGTATTTACCAGTGGATTCTTTTGCTTGCTTCTTATCCATTTTGAGGATGAATTTCACAAAATTGACGGATGAATGAGAGGATTTAGGTTTTCGCAATTGAAGAGAAGAGGATTCAGAGAATTCAGGTTTTCGCCAATGGTTTTGATCGATCACGGACTTGTTTCCAGAGAAAGAGAAATTGGCGGTTAATAATATGTGTAAATTGTCTATTTTACCCTTTTGTTTAATAATCACTAATTTTCTTATAGTGTTTAGTACATAATTAATTAAGACCCTTGATTTAATTAATCAAGGGTTAAGATTAGTTCTTATCCTTCTTAGGATAAATCCTCTTCTTAGTGGATCCTCCCCCTATATATATATATATTTTTTTTTCAATGATTGTTTTGCAATATTTATTTTTTATACAACTTCGCATAATACACTGGTTAATAAGCTACTTTATTATACTAATAAATAAATAACTAAAAAGATATCAAATAATAACATGTATTCTCTCATTTAATATAAAAGAGATGCACGAAGATAAGATTAAGAAAACACAACAAAACAACACGTGTTCCCTCAACTCTATATTTATTTGTATATGTAATGATATTAAAACATATATTTTTAGAAATTTAATATAAATCAAAGTATAATTTATTTTTATATTTTCCAATTAAATGATTACCGAGTATTATTTCATCTTTTTTATTTATTCAACTAGATTATTACCCCGTGTATTACACGGATTGAATATAAAATATTAAATAACTATTAATAAAAATTTAAAAAGTATACAATATTTTGTTATAAAATAATTAAATTAAATTTTAATGAGTATTTTTACTAATAAAATAATAATTAAAATTTTCAATAACTAAAGAAATAATACGTGACCTATTTGTTTTGTAAGAATAATGATTCTTAAACTAATTTATGTTAAAAATTCATTAATTTTCTATGAAAAACTAATTGTTACAAATCAAGAAGATAATGTACAATTTGTGTAATTATTGAAAATTTGATTACTTAATTTGGAATATCATTAAATATTAATAACAAAAGTTAAATTTTTCATAACATTTTAAAAACTTTTGGTTTAAAATAATTAGTTTTTAAGCATTTCTTTTTCAAGAAACATCGTTTGGTTATAAAAATTCTATTATTTGAAAACTATGATTTTTAGTTTATTTTATTTTTTAAAATTTGTTTTTTATTAAACTTTTATTTTCTAAAAATACTAACTCAAAGTATTTTTCTTACTTTAAAAAAAATAATTTTTTAAAAAATTTCATATTTTATAAACTTTTTTTAAGTGTGATTTTTAATATTAGTATTTGATTTTTAATGTATTAAAAACTACTTTCTTACATGAAAAAAATATAATAATATTATTACTCATTAATATTATAAATATTCAATAGGAGAGAATGTGATTCATTAATATAAAAGAGAATTGAATAAGTTAGTAGAAAAATGACAAGTGGCAACTTAAGAATGAAAATTTGACAAGTGTCAAAAATTATTTTTGTTTATTAGAATAGAAAGATCTACATGAGTTTTTTAACCGAGTAAATAGATAAAGATTTTAAACTAAAATTTAAAAATGGCTGCTCCAATGGCCGGCTTTGATGCAAACAAGTAGAGACCAATATCACTCTTGTTGATCATCCCACTCTCAATCCTAGAATCATAGAATTGTTCCTGCAAACAATTTTAATCCATCAAATAAACAAATTAATTAATTGGTTACTTTGTAAGTAAAATAAATTACGGTTTTGACCCCTTTGGTTTAAGTACTTAACTATTTCAATCCACAAATGAATCTTATATCAATTCAGTCCATGTAGTTTAAACATCCCATGTTTTTGGTCCCCCAACCTTATACGCCAAAACCGTTATAATAGTTGTGTTTATATTTTTGGTTTATTGATAAAAGATTATATTTTTGGTTGAATTAGTTAAAACATTAAAATCGTAATTTACTATTTTTAAAGCTCAAATGGTTGAGAGGAGGTACCATGTGGCTTCAATATTGGGGAGGTCACGGGTTCAAGTCCTGCCATGGACAAAATAGGTGTTCCATGCTAGGCTAAGGGGTTTTCTCTCACCAATGATGGGTTTCCTCCTATTGGGTGTGGATATGATCGGGTGGGTTTATGACCCGTCAGTGATCCAAATTGCCTTAAAAAAAAGTAAATAATAGTGACCTTTAAATTTAGAATAAACCGTGGGACAATGTTTTCTTTGACCAAAGCAACTGCACATCCGCCCCATCCGGCTCCCGTAAGCCTAGCTCCCAGAGCCCCGTTATCTATGCAAACTTTAACCAATTCTTCAAGTTCAGGACAACTGTTTCAAGAAATATATACAAAATAAGAACCACTCTTAAATATGTATTATATGTATGTGTATGTGTACCTATATATATGTATATACATACAAACAGGGTCAAAGATTACCCTTCTTTTTCCATCCGTAGTTTTAATTTTTCGGACAAAAATATTATTTTTAGTTAAAAATAGTTATTTCGTCCTTACTCATTTCAAAAAATTAACATGTATTATGGGTCCTCTTAAATTTCCGCCCCCTTCCATGACACTCAAGTCCCACCACTGTATACAAATGTGTATCGTAGACGTATACCTGCACTCGTATAGAACACTGCAACTATGGTGGCTGTCGTTCATAAGTTCGCCAAGTCTTTTCAGCTTCTCCTCCTCGCTGTAAAAACACTTTCAAAGTTACCTTCCAAATTTGAACTTTGAAAGCGTATAAAAATGTATTTTATTATAATAGTTGATTGAGTAAATTAAGGAGATGATACTTGTGTTTTGCTAGTATTTCACTCTTGGTATCTATGTTTATAAATTACTCATATGATACCAAACTTTGAACATTTGTAACATATATAGTGCTTATGTGAGGGTAACTTTGTCAAATATGTAATATTAATTTGGTGACTTAAGGAGTATATGTGTTACGAATGTGTAAATTTTGGGACCATATGGGTAATTTATGAAACCTAAGAACTAAGAGTGAAATATTAGCAAATCACATATACTATATCATTAATTTACTTTAATTGATTTATAGAAACTTATTAAACTCACTTAGAATTTGATGACACAACATCTTTAAAAGCATATACACGGTTCGCTTCAGAGTATACATGACAGGCTCTCTGGTAACACAAATGAGAAAATAATCAGAGCAGAAATCCCCATAATTCTAACTATTTACTTATGAATGAATTGATCTAGGTTATGGTTTATCTTTAACGGGTCAAACAGTCAAAATAAAATAAATATAAATTTTTTTAAATGAAACGGGTCAAATGGTCGAAATTCACTCAAAGGGTCAAAAAGGAAAAATCTGAAAACGACACAAGTCTATTCAGAAAAGGTAATAACTAATATGCTTCAGATTAAATGAAAAATTACCTGGAATAACTTGTAATGTTTAGCATGTTTTAGCACATCAAGTGAAGAAGCCGAGTCAGCGAATATCAAAGCCAGGCTTCTAGAAGTGATTTTCTCGATTTCTTCGGCTTTATACGGCTCTTCTTTAAGATATTCCTGTAATGAAAACATTATAAATGATAAGGCTAACAAAATAGGTCTTGACGGGTTTAATAGGTTTCAGACGACGCGATTAATATTAATATAAAACATGAAAACGACTTATTTAACACTTGGTTTAATGATTTAATTATGACAGTTATATAATTTATGTAGCGAAAAAAAAATTATGAAATTATAAAACATGAAAACAACTTATTTAACACTTGGTTTGATGATTTCATTATGACAGTTCTATAATTTATGTTGCGAAAAAAAATTATGAAGTCTAGCCTCTTAATTTTTATTATTTTTAAATTAGGGTAAAATCAAATATTAAATTTTTTTGGTTAAACAAATCTAATCGTGTCTAAACAAGTAGCCATTTTGCTATCTCTAATAAATGATTATAAAAAGTTAAAGAAAAAAAATTCAGGCACAAAAGTAAGTTGTTATCGGTAGTTATTAACCGCATAGGTGACAAAATGGGCAGATTGAATGGTCCGAGATAACTTTTGTTGGCAACAAAATGAGTCGGGTCAAACCAAGACACACTTTGAGTAGGTTTTGACCCATTCGACCCACTTTCCTAGCTTCTTACAACAAATAATCAGTGTCTCACACAAGACGCCTAATATCTTAGAGACGACCATGGTCACACTATTTCAATAACAAGATGATTTTGATTTACAAATAAAACGATCAAGGTGATTGCATAATTTCTATAAATCAAGGTGGTTGTTGTTAGGAAACATATTTGCTTTTGGTTGTGTTAAGAAACATATTTGCTTTTGCTTGTGTTTGGAAACTTCTATGTTATTGGTTGTGCTTGAAACATATTTGCTTTTGGTGTTGTTAGAAAAGTTCTATGTTATATACTTATATTTATAGCTTATATTCTTTTTTTAACACAGGAACATAATGGATCATCATAAGAAATTACTTCTCGTAATTCTTATTGTAACATCTGTGCCGGAATCGTTACCGGAACAGTAATCTGTACAGTAACTCAGATACAAATCTGGAGAAATACTTAGAAGCTATTAACATTCGATGCTAAACACAAACTATTAAACTATGTTTCTGAAATCCTGATTAAACCTTATGGTTTGAACAGTCAGAAACACACCAGACAACAAGGAACAGATACACACATGAGGAAAACAGAACAAAAATATAACGGTTGTTGTTACAGAATGCTAAACCGACGAATTATTCGTATAGGTGACGATCTATATGAATGGATCTGAAAGTTTAACGATCGGAAATGATGACTGAAAAGTAGAAAACAAAATCAGAAAGTGAAACGTACGATCGTGTTTGTACAGTTAGCGCTCTGTACGAAAACGCGCGTAAGTGACGTTTTCTGACGAAACGAAAACGATACGAACGATAATAAATTTAAGGAAATATAATATTTCCTGTTTTACAATTTTGAAACTCATTAGAAAGAAATTAAAAAAAATGAAACTATTTTAATTAAAATACGTAAACTACGCGAAAAGTTACGAAACGAGTAAAAATAATAAATCACGATAAATAATTCAAGGAAATAATATTTATTAGAAATAACCAACTTCCAAACTTTTAAAATAAACTCTTTGATTTAAATTACGTAAATAATGCGCGTTACGTTCCGGAAACGCAACGAAGACGCGAACCGAGCAACTGAAACGAACCCGAACTCACTCGGGGTATAAATACCATGAATGAGTTCATCTCTTTCATTCAACACCCCACTTTCTCTCTCTAAAAACCCTATTTCCGGATTTTGACTCCCACCACCATTTTTGAACTTCAAATCCCCATAACTCACCCATTTCTTGATGAAATCGAGCCATTCTTGAGCCTAAACGAAGATCTTGATCTCCTTTACACGAAAGTACAAAGGATTGGAGCTTTAAACCGTTCAAATCGAGGTAATCTGTGGTGAAAAGTAGCGAATTTAGGGTTTTTATAACCCTATACTCGAACCCACCTTGTTTCCGGTCAATACACCTTAAAACTCTAGGGAATCACTCACCAACATCAAAAGATAGTGTAGGAACAAGTGTTGGCCAAACCATAGTTGTTTAGATCGAACTCCAAATTTGATGGGGCTGCTACTCGAATGGCCGAATGGCCTAAAGATTCGGTAGGGTCGAATGGCCACATTCGGCGAATGAATTTCTATTCGGCCGAAAGGCTAAACCCCGAAGGAGTTCTCATTCGATCGGCCAGCTGTCCAGTCGCCCTAGCTCATTCGATTGGACCTTCATTCGTGAGCCAACCTCATTCGGCCAAACCTATTCGCTCGGCTTAACATTCGGGGCAAGGGTTTAGTGATTCGGCCAAGGGGTCATTTGGTGATACCCTCCCTTTTCAGCTAAGTCCTTTCGGCCAAGTCTCCTTCGGCCAAGCCACATTCGGCCATAGATTCTTGTGATAACCTGTTCGGCCTAAGGTGTTATGGTATTTGTTAATCGATCTAGTTCATGGGGCTTGAACAAGAAGATGGAAATAACAATAAGGATCATGTGGATGCTTAAACACACACACACTTCATGCATGCATGCATGGTGTGTGTGTGTGTGTCCATGGGAACTTATTAAGGTTTCATAGTATGAGACCAATTTAGGATATCTAAGGTGTAAACGAGTTGCAACAACAAAATAATGATTTCATGGGGGGTGATTTAAGATGCATAAATTCTTTTAAATAAAATATGAAGTAGGGTTTTTCTAACAAGAAGCCACCCTAGTTTTTCTTAAAACAAAGGTTTTTTTTTTTTTTAATCATCGCATGCTAAGAATTTGGATATCAACGTTTTGTTAAACAAAGGCTAAACTTACATCTTTGGAGTGCAAACAACGATTAATGCAATAGCACTAAGATTTCCAACTATTACAAACATAAAAGCATGAAATTCTAGAATTAAGAAACAACTAAGGGTGGGTGCGGATTAAGCTCCAACATCCAACACTTGGTGATTCTACACAAACATATGACTCAATTAGAGAGTTCTTTTGAATTCTCTAAACTAAGTTGTACATACGAACGATTTAAGAAACAAAGGAAGCTAAAACCAAAGTTTAGGCTTAGAGTTAATCAAGTTGGATTAACTTAAGTCTAATAAACAAATCTATAATTTCTTAAAATACATTATGGATCTAGTAGATGAAATAAATGATAAATTTTCTTAAATTAATTAAATGATTTCCTAAATAAATGTTTAATTTAAAATGAATTAACTTGAAAATGTTTTAAATTAAAGACTTGTAACGAATGCTGTGGGATTAAGGATTATGAATGGGTAACACATTAGATTAGTTAGTGAGGAACATAGCAACACACTAGTAGCATAGCACACTTAGATGCACACTGAGACCGAAACCCTAGTTTGCGTCTACTATAACGACTTATCGTATTCGAAATCTCTTAAAACAACTCAGGTGTTGAAGATACTTAAGCTACAACTAACGAGCATGCATTATCCGTTGTGATTCATACTTAGCAACACAGGTGAGTTCATTTGTCCCTTTTCAAACTTATTTGTTTTAAACTCGGGACTGAGAAGCATGTTAAACATTTTAATAAACTATTGAAGTGTTATTTAATGTTTTTTTTTAAATTAAACATGATGCTTATATTGATGCTTAGGCTTGGAAACTAGTATACTTTGAGAAGCTATAAACTTGATACTTATACTATAAACTAGAAGCTTAAACTATATGCTTGAGGCTTACACTATAGACTTGAAGTCTAAACTTTATACTTGACGCTTATGATATAAACTTGACGCTTATACTATGAGCTAAATACTTATGCTATAACCTATGTGTTTAAACTATACGTTTAATGTTTAAATTATAAACTCTATGTTTAAACTACATACTCAATGCTAAGGCTTGAAACACTTACACTAAACACTAGTATTTGATACGTTCGTTTCAAAAACTAAAACTACAAATGTGTATTCTAAACACTAATACTTCATGTAGTTATTTCAAAAAGTTAATATTCTACACTCTTAATTTAAGTGTTAAATTGTTTTACACTTACATTTATTGCATAAACTTAAACTTGACAACTTAAACTTCGAAAGACTTTTATGCATGGAAAGCTCGAAACACGTGAATGCTTGATATACTTGAAATGCTTGAAACACGTGAATGCTTGATATACTTGAAATGCTTGAAACACGTGAATGCTTGGTATAATTGAAATACTTGAAACACGTGAATGCTTGGTATACTTGAAATACTTGAAACACGTGAATACTTGATATACTTGGAATGCTTGAAACACATGAATGCGTGATATACTTGGGATGCTTAAACAAAAGACAGATTGACCGACGCGTGTTGACCTAAGTGTCAACCCCTACTAGTCATCAGTGAAACTATGTGAATGCGTTAAACTTGTATGCTTAAGCTATAGGACATTGTAAGACAGACTGTTGGCCGCCGCGTGCTGACCTAGGTGTCAACCCCTACTAGTCATCAGTGTTCTTCTTTGTCAGAGTCATGTAAGACAGACTGATTGGCCGCCGCGTGTTGACCTAGGTGTCAACCCCTACTAGTCATTCAGTGTTCTTTTTGATTCATCCATGGTTATGACAAGTGACTAGAATGATTTGAGTTCTTCTAGTTGACTTTGTGTCATCTTGAAGGTTGCTCTATCATTGCACGTCACAAGTCATAATTAAGACTACTATTGATGGATGCTGAATTCCCTAGGGTGTTCAGCTGTCCATAATGATGCCTCTTAAACTCAATACTCATATGCCATGGAATCAATAGGGTGGAGTGAAACGCTTAATTATCATTAGCAACATTATGTTAAGCAGCCCGGTATGTGGTGGGAAGGTGGCTGGGGCTTGTCCCCTACATATGCCCTATATATAAGCATACTTGGTTGGATAACATAGGTGGTTGTTAGTGAGGTTAAGGTTGTCATTTCGGGGGAAACAAAGTAAACATTTTCAGGGTAATCAAAAGCTAAGAACCATATGTCATGGAAATCAAGGTAGTGGAATGAAATGCTTAATTATCATTAACAACAATATGTTAAGCAGCCCGGTATGTGGTGGGACGGTGGCTGGGGCTTGTCCCCTACATATGCCCTATATATAAGCATACTCGGTTGGATAACATAGGTGGTTGTTAGTGAGGTTAAGGTTGTCATTCAGGGAAATCAAGGTAAACAATTACAGGGTAATCGAATTCAATGAATCAAATGTTACGGAATCAAAGATGTAGGATGAAACGCTTAATTATCATCAGGAACAATATATCATGTGGTTTGGTATGTGGTGGGACGATGGCTGGGCGGACAGTAAGTTCGACCCTACATATGCCCTATATATAAGCATACTGAAACAGATGGTATAGGTGGTTACTGGTGAGGTTAAGCTTGTCATTCAAAGAGTTTTTCTAACTATTTTTACATAAAACTACATGAACTTATCAACCATTGTGTTGACTTTGTTTTCTTACATGCTTTCTCAGGTGACGCACAGGATTAAGCTAAGATTCATGATTGCATGCTAAGATGCCCAAATATAGATCCTATTTGACTTTTGAAGAAGCACATCTTTTGACATCAATATGAATCTCTTTTGATATCTTGTATAGATACAAGATAGACATAATTGATTCTTTTGGATAGGTTTACTTAGTTAAATTACTAAACATTGACATTTGTAATTTAACTTTGTAATCCTAGTAAATGTATTATTGTGCTTAATTATTCTTAACATTGATGCTATGTAAAACAATCTGATCATCACGATTATCAATCACGATATCGCGCCCCGAGAACCTTCCGCCCGACAGGGACTCCGATCCAACCCCGCCGGCTCGGGGTGTGACACTTATGTACTTGTATATTCGTTTTTTCTAGAGGAGAGTTTTGAAACGAATGCGAGACAATGATTCAGATATGACAGGACAACAATACACCTTAGAGTTATTGCAAGGAAATCCCAGACAATGTCATGAAATGCTACGTATGACTCGTGAATCCTTTGTCCGACTATGTGCACTTTTTAGAGTACAATATTCTTTAAAAGATAGTAAACATGTATCCGTTGAGGAAAATATGGCTATGCTTTTTTATGATAATAGGTCATAATCAAGTTACGTGGTTATTAAAAGTAGATTTCAACACTCAAAGCAAACAATTCATAAATTTTTTTATGAAGTATTGGATAAAATGATGCTTTTTGCTAAAGATATGATACTTCCAACTTCTTTCAACCCGAATTCAAACATTCTGGGCCATAACAAGAGGCTTCGACGGGTTTTTAAAGGAGCAATTGATGCGTTGGATGGAACTTTGATACATGCTATTGTTCCTTCTAATAAACAAGATTTATATAGAGGAAGGGGAAAAGAGGATTGTTATCAAAACGTATTAGCAATCTGTGACTTCAACATGATTTTTACGTTCGTTGTGGCCGGTTGGAAAGGTGTCGCACATGATTCTAGAATTATCTGAGACATTATCAGATCCACATGCTCAATTCCCGTTTCCACCACCAGGTATGTTTATGGATTGTTAAATGAATATCTTACTTTAATATTATAATTAATTGTGTTTGTCATTACAGATTAATATTATCTTTGTGATGCCGCGTATGCACACTTACAAGGATTTATGGCTCCATATCGTAATGTGAGGTATTGACTTGGAGATTTTCATCGGAGACGTACTTTGACCAATAAAGAAAAATTCAACCATGCACATAACGTCATTGAACGTGCTTTTGGTGTCTTGAAAGCACGATTTCCTATATTTAAGAGGATGGCGCCATTTCCGTTGGTTACACAAAGGAACATTGTCATTGCATGCTTCGCGTTACATAATTTCATAAGGAAGGAAGGTTTGAGCGATGAATTATTTGCACAATATGATCAACCTAATTTGTCATTTCGAAATACTCGTGTGAATGTTGTTGCTGATGAAGACGAGGTCGAAGCAAATGGTACCGCATCGGATCGAGAGTATATGACTCGATTACGAGATGAAATTGCAGAGCAGTTGATGCAAAATATGAACTCTTAAAAAAATGTTATTGTGGTTTTATGAATGTTGTTTGATGGATGTAAAACTAGAATTTAAATTTCAATATTGAAATACTGTTGTAGTTTCAAAAAATGGTTTATTTAATTTTTAATCAATTTTAGCAGCTCGCAGACGTCAAAAAACAAACAGTCTGCTTCTGCAGTCATACAGACCGCATACATTTGGTCTAACTCTACTCATGCAGATGTCAGCAGATGTGGTCCGCAGACTGCAAACATTTAACGTCTGAAAAAACAAACATCACCTAAGACTTTTTTAACATTTAAAGGCGATGAAGGCTCCAAAACAGCCCCTTACGGAATACACATTGATTTTTTAAAGAAAATTTTTTTTTTTTTTTTTTTACAAAATGCACTTCCCAATTTAATGATCAATATGGATCCAATTACACATTGATTAATCTACAATAATTTAATCGAACAAAACAAAATTAATGAAGAATAACCTGGAGCACGAGCACAGATTTGTGGAAGATGACCGAATAATTGTTGAAATTTGGAGTTTAAACGAGAGATACGAAGGTGAGCTTCTTCGAGTTGAGATCCATCACCATAAACCGCATCGACTTTGGAGTAGACTGGAACACGGAGATCCTCGTGCTTCGCCATTGATGATTTGATTGATTTTTGCTATGTGTACGTGTTGTTTGATAATCATATAAAGATCACCTCAAGTATTTTTTTTTTTTTATATTTAAATTTCAAAATATGTTATTCTGATCAACTTCTCATCCTTGAATTATTCGAAATTTATTTTCTCACGATTTAATAATTAGCTAGGAACGTTCGTAATGCATATACATTAGTTAAAATAAAAAAAGTATTAATTAATAAAATGTGAAATAAGAATAAAAGATTAAATAAAATAAATATTAAATATTACATGACAATTATTGACAAATAAAAAAACATGAATGAATGAAATAATAAAAGTAGGAAAAATTAATCATTAGGTTTAAGAGCAGGCAAGCTTGATCATGAAAACTTAGCCATGTGTAAAAGAAACACAGTTTCAACCAGCCATTTTCAAATTTTATTGTTGTCATGTATAATGAAATTGCACGTGATACATCAGTAGGGTGTTAAAAAAATCTGTATCTAAATCCGAAATATCCAAAAAATCTAAAAAAATCGGATATCCGAAGGTTCGGATGTCCAAAAACTCGAATTTAGATACCTATTTTGAAAATTTTAAGATAGTTCGGATATCCGATATTCGAAATAGTTTGTTTTAGATATTCAAATACTTTTTTCGAATAAATTTTAGGATACCTGGATATTTTTCAGGTATCCGGATAATTTTCAGATAATTTTGATCATAACCGTGCCATGACTGAGGTAATCATTAACTTAAAAATTGTGACAACCAACTTTAAAAATATCTACCACAAATTAATTGTTAAAGGAAAAGATGGAGTTTTTTTTTTCCGAATTGGTGTTAAAATGAGTGTTTCTCATTTATTTTTTTATTTTTAACTATTTTATTATATTTTTTTTAATTCAATCAACATATTATAATAATTTTTTCTATTGTTTTCAGTCAACTAACTATGATAATATGTTGATAAAATTAAAAATATATAATAAATAAATTCAAAATAAAAAAATAAATGAAAAACACTCATTTTAGTAAATATATTTCAAATCATTCTTTTGGAACAAAAAAAACTTAGAAAAAGATAGATACACCTATATAAGATTTTTTTTGAACTTTTAAATTTATAATATCTAGCATTTGTAAGAACAAGAAGAGAAAGTAAGTTCGAAGAACACTAAAGAATAATGTGTCTTCTCGTATTTAGGGGTGATGAAAATACCCGAATCCGATTAACCCGACCCGAACTTGGATAAGCTTAATAGGATCGGTTTATTCGGGTAAAAAATGTTAGTCGGGTTGTTCGGGTTAACCCGATTAACCTGAATTATTAATAGGGTCGGGTTTCGGGTATATTTTTAAACATTAGTTAGGTTTCGGGTTAACCCGAACAACCCGAATAAGAATGATTATCATTTTTTCATATATATTAATTATTAAATATATTACCTATTCAATTTTTTTCCGAAATATTTAATTACGTTAGCTACATATAACTATGATTATTAATCAAATTATGTATACTTTATCACATTTTTCGTTGTATTGTATGTTTGGAAAATGAATTATTTGTAGAAATTCAAAATGAGGCCAAAATAATAACAAATAAATAGCAACCCGATTAACCCGACTGGCCCGACGTGAATAACCCGTGACCCGACTAGCCCAAACCTGATTAAGCGAACGTTACCCGGGTTGCGTTGCGGGTTAATAATTTTTTTAGGAAAAACATGACTAGCCCGACCCGGTTAACCCGAAACCCGATCGGGTTGACCCGATCAACACCCCTAGTTGTATTAGTATAGATGTAGTGTAATATAACAACATTATTCCTTTTATACTCTAAAATAAAATCCACGCTATATGAATAAACAACATTTATAATTATTAAAAATGTCCACGGTCCGGTTCCAAACAGCGAAACAATCCGAACTGGTCATCGGTTCGGTTTTGCGGTTGGTCTTTTTCCAAACATTTGGTCGATTGTGTTCAAAAGTTTTAAACTATAGTAATGATTTGATTTACGGTTATCATTAAAAACCGGTCGTAAAAAACGACATCACTGTATATGACTGTAGATATATACGGGTAGGTTTGTATACAAAAAGAGAGTTTTGTAAAAAAGGTAGTAACCAATCATGTGTTAACACATGTATTATTATCTAATTATATAATATGAGAGTAATTTAGTAAATTCAAAACTAATAATTCCCCAAATTGTAGCAAAATTGTTAAAAAGTTACATACGTATTTTTATTCCAAATATACATCAATTTTATTCGATTAAAAAGTTTTAACTGCAGATAAAAATTCATAAATCGTTTTTGAGTATTTTGATTCAATAAGAAACATTTGTAACGGCCGGTTTTAAACGATCACTTGTGTTTTAATAAATAAATGTTATTATGTATATAAATTATGTTGAGAAAATAATAATAACATTTGTGATAATATAGTTAATTGGTAACTAACTTTATTAGGTTGGTTAAGTGAGTTAACTAATTTAAAAGTTTGAGGGACTAGAATGCCAAATGGGCAAAGTTGAAATTAGGAGGATAAAGGATTGACTTTGGTCAAAATCTCTCATCCTCATTTGTGAATGTGTGTGTGTTCGTATAAGCCAACAAGAGGAGAAAAAAGAGAACTTAACCTAGCTTCCAAATTGATGGTGTTTGATGAGCTTGAATCCAAGTTTGAGTAGATACAACACTATTCTTGGTGATTTTCAACTACTAGGTAAGTAATTTTTGAGTTCATCTAATTCTTGCAACCGTAGAAAGATGAACTCGTGTCGGTTTTCATCAAAACATGAAATCATGAATTGGGAGTTATTACTAGCACAAGATTGTTAGTTTGGGTTGTATAAACAGGTTTTAAACACCTACACCTAGATTCTAGTGTATATAATCAATAGATGATGATAAGAGTGTTGGGTAAATCCTGTGGGTTTGAGTTCATATATGAGTTTGATAAATTGATTTGTAAAATGATATTATGTTGATGTTTTGGATGCAAAAGTGTTGTCAAAACTCAACAAATTCTTTAAACTTATGAATCTAATAAGATTGTTAATAGAAAGGGGATTTGGATAAACTGGAATTAACAAGATAATGTGTAGGTAAAATTTTGCACATATGTTGTTTGTTGAAATGCCAATTGAGGACTTTTGGTCAAAAATTGGCGAATTGAACCATGGAATTGGTTTAGAGTATTAACATTGTAATCTTGAGTATTTGATAGCAAATTGGTTGAATTAGATAAACATACGTCAATCTTAACTATAATGTTAGTTAAAAAAATTGAAATTGTTGTGAAATAGGTGGTGGTATTGGAAGTGCAAAGGAAAATCAAAGATAAGGCAAAACACAATTTGTTAATTTCTAATCCTAGTGCTAAGGTAAGTTATCCAACTTGCTAAACACCTTATATGTGAAGTAGTAATAGCCTACTAATCGAATTGGTTTGAGTATGAATGTTTTTAAGTTCATAGGTCTTATTTGGTTGTTGTGCAGTTTGACTATATTTAGTCAAACTATATATAGATCATAATGTTTGAACTGTGGCATGTGTAATTGAATTGAATGTGATGTCGACGGAGCTTAGCTACAAAACTAACTAAAAACCGACTCTAAAATAGACACAAAGTAATAAATCTAGACTCTCTAAAACCTAAGCTACCCACAGGCAAGTGTACCTATCGTATGTAGCAAGACAAAAGTAAGTCCGGATATCGAACCCACAGACTTCTACAGAATGTACTAACTAGACTCAAGGACTTATCTATACAAATTTACTTAAATAAAATTTTAATGAGGAAAAGGGGGATTTTTACTAACAACTAAAATACTTAAAAGATACTTAAGAATAAGAATATATGAGCAAACAAAGACTAAATCAGAGAAGGAAAACAGCACTACCTAGGCTTTAATCATATACATGCTTGACAAGGTTCTCTAGGGGATGGAACTAATGTGATACCGGGATCTAAAAATACTAAACCTATTGGAAACTTTGAGTACCCTCGACCCTTCTCAAGGATAATCAACTAAATATCCTAAAAGCTGTTAAACCACCGGTTAAATGGATTCCCCTCACAGGTCATCCAACTGCTTATAAATTATCCGCTAGATTATCTACCTCACAGTACGATAATCTCTAAACACCTAAGAAATAGCTGTTAGACAATCTACCTAACAGCGCGAAAGTCACAGTTCACTTAAATGTTAGGGATAACTTGGGTTTTCCTATTGAACTCAATAAACAAGGTTTGATAGACAAATTAGACTGATCTTCTCACGAAGCCTCTAACCTAACAAGCTAACAACCAAGACTTATTGACAACTTCTCACATCACGGCTATTAAAGTTGGTTGCACATCTTAATCATCTAAATCATAATAAAACATTCCTATGAATTACCTGATCACAATAATTCATCCAATAATCAAAGACACACAGTAATTGATTCTAGCATGCACCTATTTCGCGACAGACAATCGCCAAGACACATGAGGAACATAATATTAATCATTTAACAATCAAAGACACACATACACATACAATATTACAAACCAAGTCTTTAAATCATAAATCCATCACATCACATTGTTTCAATCCCAAGATAAACCAAAATCAATCATATACAATCATCTAACCTAGGTAGTTCTAGAAGTTTAGCCAAGAAACATCATATGAAAACAACCCATAATCTGTTTAATGTAAGAAAACATGAGAAACAAGAGAAACAAAGTAAACCGATCACGTTACACCCTTCGGATCACTCGTCTAAAGCTTCCCGATGATTAAGATCGACTCCACTCTTGTCCTCTAGCCTCTAGTCGCCTCCCTCCTCGTCTCTAATCATCCAGAATCGAATGCCCTAGCCTCTGCCGTTTCAAAACCAATAAAACTTGAATTTCTGCGTTTTTAACCCTGTCGCGTACCGCGACAAGCTTCTCTAAACCCTTCGCGCTACGCGATGGGTCTCACTACCCGACAAATTAGTCGGGTCAAACCGCAATCATTAAAAGGGGCATTTTGGTCATTTTCCTCTGTCGCGTACCGCGACAGGGTTTCAGATGTCCTTCGCGATATGCGAAGGGTTCCAGAATTCAGAATTTTGATCTCGTTGTTCTTGGGCCTATTCTCTTCCAACCGGTAGCTCGTTTTCTTGATCTTTTGCTAAAAATTGATATGTTTATTACCTGCGAGCATGAAATTACCAAATTGTGAAGAACCAGCATAAATCGACTCTAAAAAGTAATAAATCGTACATAAACTCAATAGAAACAAATGGAAAAATAGATGTGTTTTACAACACATCACATCCCCACACTTATCTCTTTTTCGTCCCTGAAAAAGGCTTATGCAAAAATCTGGGATCATAGCTAGGCAAAATGGTTTCTACACAACTAAAGTAGTCAATTCAAAATTCAATGTTTTGGAAGAGATTGCAAGTATTGTTATCCTATTAAACCCATACTGATTATTCTTGCCCCTCAATCATGGTTCATTAAGTTCATGTTCTGCATTTCATTTCATTTGACTCACACTTAGGTAATCTAAAATCAACTCAATCCTGGATTCTAGCTTTCAAGTCATCCTTACATATAAACATACAAGAAATTTCTCAAATCAGATTTTTATGAATGAAACAGATGGAAACGTGAGCATTTTTCCTTTACACATTGAACTTAACTCAGTGGTGTTTCAACCAGGCTGCAACCCGGCGTGTGACACATAAGTTTTCATCCAAATTCTTTCTTTTATTTTTTTTCTTTTAGCTCAGCTTATTTGGTGAAATGGGGGCGCCATAAGACTCGGATTTATTCTCATAAAAAGAGTACTTATGTGCCAGGCAAAAATCATATTTTCAAAAACTCTCACCTGTTATTATGCAAAGACTCCTTTCTGACTAGAAAACAGTTTCATTAATTCCAAATTTTCCAGATGTTTCCCATGAAAATCATGCATTTAATTAAGAATTTCCCAATCCTACGGGACAAAAACACTCAGTTGAGCCTACCTACACATCCCATAACCAAAACATAAAACCCAAACCAACAAGTTAACTATGAATGAAACCATAAAACCTAGCTTTTCTATCATTTCCCATCATGCTTTTGCAACCAACTTAAACAAGGACAAGAAAGATCTAAGCCAAAGATGTAGAAACAGAAACAAAAATAAAAAAAATCAAAAATTTTGACTCAAGAACTTAAGTAAATTAAAACTACAAATCAAAAACTAACTACTAAACAAAATTAAACTAAGCTAAGTTTCCCATCCCCACACTTAAACTGCACATTGTCCCCAATGTAGAGAAAAAGGAAAACCAAAAGAAAAACTAAAAATTAAAAACTAAAAACTGAAAATGACTTAGCTGGTTAAAGTGAAGACTGTCGAGTGCCAATCTTTCCACGTAGCTCCACAATCTACAATTCTGCTCCACTGGCTATAAACAATAACATAAGATCTACACAAAACAAAGACCAAACAAGCATCAACACGTCCAAAGAAAAATAATGATATCCATGATTAAGTCCAACCACAAACCAATCCTAGCATTTAACAAAAATTAACAAAGAAAAACACAAATCAAACGAAAAAAAAATTAAGAACTAACTAAAAATTTGAAAAACATCAATTCAATGCAACAAAAATGAATTTAGAAAACCTCCAATGGTGGTGAATGCGGTGTAGGATAGGTAAATTGGGGGTAAAATTTGAAAACTAGGGTTTTTAAACATTTTAAAACATTCCAGGCTTGTCGCGTACCGCGTCAGATTTTCGAATGGCTGTCGCGATACGCGACGCATGTTTGACCCGCGCGTTGACCGAAATCTCTAGTGTAGCGCGACAGATGGGCTTGTACCTGTCGTGTGACGCGATGGCGTCATTTTTCCAGAAAGTTTCTGGATTTTTTATGCCTTAGCCAAAATTTTCACCTCTAAAACACCAAATCATCCTAAAACCATTATAAGACAAAGAATTACATACCTGGTGGCTCCAATTCATCTTTATGGCATCAAATTGATTAAAAACCTGCAAAACACATTAAAACACACAAAAACGAAAACGAAAAACAATCACGAAAAATGAAAAACACACCAACGAAACTTAGCAACTAAAAATCTACAAAATCTACACTTGGGAGTTTAACCCAAGAGCTCACAATCCTCCACTCATATGGGAGGATCCAAAAAGATCTCCTCCCTCACCGACATCCCATGGTCCTTCTCCCATAACTTCATCTACACTTACCTCATCACTCACCAAATTCACACCATCAACTTGCTGGACTAACTCGCCATCGGCCCTCATAGACTTTGCTATTTTCAAACAAACGCTCTCATCACCCACTCTAAAAGTGAGTTTTCCCTCGTACACATCTATAATAGCCTTGGCGGCACGCAAGAATGGCCGCCCAAGAATGATGGGAACCTTCGTGTCTGCCTCCATGTCCATCACAACAAAATCCACGGGAAACATAAACTTATCCACTTTGACTAAAACATTCTTTAAAATTCCCCGTGGACCCTTCACCGACCGATCCGCCAACGACAAGGTCATGCGTGTGGGGGACAAATCATCAAGAGCTAGCTTCTCGTATAGAGAATATGGCATCAGATTGATGCTAGCCCCTGAGTCCGCCAGAGCATACATCCTCACATCATCTCCAAATAAACACGGGATAGTGAACATTCCCGGATCTGCAAGCTTTTCGGGAAGCTTGTTTAAAATCACCGCGGAACAACCCGCACTCAATGGTACGTTGGCGACCTCTCCTAAACGGTCCTTACCTTTCAGCAACTCTTTCAGAAACTTGACATACTTGGGTATGTGCTGAAGGGCTTCAATAAAAGGGAGATTGATCTTGAGTTGTCTAAACATGTCAAGAAAGTGCCCGTATTCCTTAGCATGCTTTTGATTGGTTAAGCGCGCCGGATAAGGAATACGGGTAAGATCAATCTCCGTGGTGGGTCTAAACATGACCGGCTTACCAACTGCCGGCTTCTCAACGGGAGACTCACTGTTAGGTGCAGTACATGCTGGGACTAGCCTCGGGGGCACCCTCCCAGGAGTCTCCATTTTGATCTCCTCGTCCACCGATTCCTCCTCATCTAAATCAACCGGTGGGACCACTTTCTCACTCTCCTCAAGTTCCACCAATACTGGAGGTATGGAAACTTCTCCTTTACCTCCTCCAGAACGGGTCGTGACCGCCTTAACATGGGCATTTGGGTTGGTTTGGGGCTGACCCGGGAACTGGCCCTGAGGCCGTTCATCCAACCGTTTGGCTATGTCACCAACCGTTCGCTGTAAATCCAAGAACGCAGATTGCTGGTTCTTGAGGACAACATCATGCTCATGTAAGATCTTCTGTGTAGTGGCATCCTTAGCCACTAACTGAGTCAACAATTCCTCTATCCTACCCAAACCACCACCAGCACCTGAAATGCTACCAGAACTACCACTAGGCTGCCCCTGCCCCTGGTCTTGAGGGTAACTATGATGGAAACCAGGGAGATTTCCTGAAGATCTATAGGTTTGGTTAGAATGATTTCCCCAACCGGGGTTATAAGACTGCCCAAACCGGCCCTGCCCGCCTACAAAATTTGCTTGCTCCTGGCCCACCAAACATTCAGATTTGGCATGACCACCTCTACAAATCTCACACCGATCCACTCTCATCTTCAAATCCTTGACATCCCTAGCTAAAGACTCAAGAGCAGCAGCAACACTAGTGTCCACATTAACGTGGTGAACTCCTCTTGTGGAAGAGGAGGAACTAGCAATAGGAGTGGAATTCCTATTTGAAGACCGCTGCTCATACTCAGCCAGAGCAAAACTTTAAAACATATCGGTGCACTCAGCAACATCCCTTTTTCCCATGAGATGACCACCCGCAGAAGTGTCGAAACGAGCCCGAGTCTCATAAGTTAGACTGTCACACCCCCAATTTCCAACTAACGGAATCATACCGTTTGGGAACGTGACAAACCAGGATCTCAGATCATTAGACATAGCGAAGACCTCTATATGAATTTCAAAACATACTTTGGTCTTTAAAACATAACATCAGAGTTTTCAAAAGTTGCGGAAGCGTTATAAAACTAGTAACAGTTGAAAATTGTAAAATACAATACAAAGTTTCAAATGTTCAAATCCAAATATCTAGAATGTTTAAAATGCATGCGACTCTATCTCCTAGTCCATGCCAGTCTTTATTGCGCGCCTTAGCGTCCTGAGAAAACATGTAAATCAAGTCAACACAAAGGTTGGTGCATAACACAGGTTTTAAGCATTCACAATGTTCAAAACAGCAGTTTGAATATCAAGTTTGTAGATAACATAATCACACATGCACAGTCATGATAGCTAGTCATATAAACTATTTACATAAGTGTTCGACACCGAAGCTAACGAATTGCCATGCTATAGCATGTTTTTGCCTTGCCACTATTGTCTAGCACAACAATAGTAAAATGTGTTTGGTCAGTCAAACACCTGCGTAGATCCCATCTACCAGGTGAGGTTTGTCAAACCTAATAGATCTATTTCCAACTACCACGCTTTGCGTTACAGCAAACTAAACGGTTCGAGGTGTGTAAGGACTTTCAAGTTGCTATGTTGTCACTTAATGTAAACAGCTAACTCATGCAAGTGATATGTATCTAAAAATAGTTTGTTGCACATGTTTTCTCCCCCAAAACAGTTTAAAATAAGAAAGGGGCCGTGTACGCACCTTTGGTTTTAGCAGAATGATCACACACTAAAAGCTCGTGTAGGAAATCCTCCTACGAAGAATCTGTGTTTAAACAATAACCTAGTGTTATTCGAAATGTCGTTTTGTGCTTGAAATTACATACGTGTCAACACACGTATGTTAAAGTGTCAGAAATGTGCATACGTAAATACGCGTGCCTTTGAAATCGTTTAAATAAAATCATATTTGATTTTATTTAAATAATCGTAATTATACGCGATTTCGTTTTCATGTTAAAATATGAATTTTATCATGTCACAGCGTCCGTATTCCCGTTACGGTTCCAACGCAACTTGGACGGGTCGAAACGGAGTTAAAACGAATAAGATATGGTCAAATTACTAACATAATATTAAAAACCCAAAAAGAATGGTCGGGGCCGGGATCGAACCCGCGACCCCCCTCTCCACCACACACACTATCTACCATCTAATCTACCCAGTTTCTATTGAAAGATCATGGGTTTTAATTGTTTTAATTGAATATGATCAAGTTCCCCTTTGATTATTCTAGCCGAAGCAATGAACACCAATTCGGCCCCAATTCGACCACATTCGAACATGAATCTTTAGGGCTTTGTTCCCACATGTTAAAACGAGTTCATAGATAGCTTTAATTGATCTTGTTCATCAAAAACATATGATTTTTACCTCTTAAACAGTTTCGAACTCGTGCACTACATTTACAACTTGATTGGATCGATTTCATTCAAATTGATCTAAAAAATCATATGGTTATCATTCACAATATAATCTCGAACATGTCTGATCCAATTAATTTGAATATCAAGCTCATTTCATTCGAATTCCCCAAATCGTCTTCACAATAAGAACCCTAGAATCAAAATCTTATAATTCGTAATTCCATAATGAAATTGACATAGTATTAGCCTTAATCGATATCCTCTGAATCTACCCATGCTATTTAATTTCGTTTTTAAACTTATTTAGATCAAAATACCTAAAACCGTTTCACTTAAGAACCCTAAAACTCGAGATCGACCAATTTCTGATTTTAACTCAAAATTGAAAGAGGTTATTCCTTTATGATGTTAAAACGAAACTTTCTGTACAAAACAATTTGATTTCTAAACCGGTTTGATCAACGACCCCCAAAACCGTTTTTGATATGAACCCTAAGAATCAAACTTGATCAATTCGTTAATGTTACACGAAATAAGGTTAGGGCTTAGCTTAATCGGTTGTTTTAGAAGGTATATGATCAATCACTAACCTGTTTTGATATCAAATTGATGTAGAACGACTTTGAGCCCTAGATTCGGCAACCCTTTGATCGAAATCCTTCTTCCCGAACTTCTGAAATCGAATTGTGGTATGTAACAGGTTCTAAGTGTGCCGATATATGATTCTAGAAGTTCAATTGTGAAGAATAATGTCGAATTATATGGTTTTGATTGTGAGGACTACGGTTTCAATAACTTGAAACGGTTTTTCTTATAATCCGATGATTGATGCTCCCATAACGTCTAATACCTATTAATCATCATTAATGTGATGATTTAAATCCATAAATTTCAGTTATAACTTGGTTTCAATGAGACATTCGAACCCAATTTGATAACCCTCACGAATTTTGACTTTTAAATGTCAAAATAGCTTATTTAACCTTTTACAATTCAAATTCTTGCAAACTAATTACTTTATAACAGTTTTAGATACATTTTAACCCTAATAAACTATTCTGGATCAATAACTTAACATTTTGATTAATAAAGTTGAGCCGAAAATCCCGAATTGTCACTAATCGAGTCCTTTAACTCATTGTTGGGCTAAATTAACCCAATTGGGCTTCTCAAATATAATTGGGCCTATCCTGAACTCATTGGGCCTATCTTAGCCTTGTTGGGCCTACCTTGGACCTACTTTGGCCTTGTTTGGCCTACTTGGGCCTTAATGGGCCTTCATTGTTTTCCTTGAGCCTAAATTGATCTTATTCGGCCTACTAGCCTTTGTTGGACCTTCCTATACTTCAGTGGGCCTAATTTGTCTTGTTGGGCCTTCCTTGACCTTACTGGGTCTTCTTTGGATTTACTGGGCCTTCTTGGACCTTCTTGGGCCTTCATTGGCCTTGTTGGGCCTTCATTGGCCTTGTTGGGCCTACGGGGGTTAACGAGGTTAACTCGAAAAGTCGGATTGTCACATAGACCATTGTAGAACTTCTCTACAAGAGCCCAATCAGAGAGACCGTGCTGGGAGCAACTGCTTAGAAGGTTTTGGAACCTCTCCCAAGCAAGATAATAAGGCTCATTAGGTGCCATTCGGAATGAATGGATCTCATCTCGCAGGCGGGCAGCCTTAGCAGGTGGGAAGTACTTTTTAAGAAAAGCATCCCGAAGGCTAGCCCAAGTAGTAAAAGTGCCTGGCGGATGAGATTCAAGCCAAGTAGCTGCTCGCCCCGATAAAGAAAAGGGAAACAGGTGGATGAAAATCGCATCTTCGGTGGCACCTTGAAGATTAAAGATACCACAGATGCGTGTGAGCCGAGCAAGATGCGCGGGTGCATCTTCATCATCACGACCGCTGAATTGAACATTATTAATAGCGGTCATGATATATGAAGGAATCTACCACGAATTTTCATTCGGTATCGGTGGCGGTGTAATGGGGTTGTTAAGCCCCGTGAAACCCGCAGTGGCCTGCTGATGAACAGTACGACGCGCCGCCATTTGTGGATCAAAAGGCACGCATGGACTGGAGTGAATAGAAGAACTAGAAGAAGAAGATGATGTGTGCTCAGAAAAATCTGCAGAAATGGGAGTAGAAGCACTTACCTCGCTCGTAGATCCTTCAGAAAAGTCCCGCGAATCGCTCCTTGATGGCTAAAAAAACTCAGGAGGCGGTCCGTGTGAGCGTAGGTGGGGCATAAACTACCAAACCTGCTAAATAAAAAAAATCAATCAAAAAGAAATAAAATAAAATGAAATAAAATGAAATAAAATTAAAAACAAAATAAACACAAATATGCACAGATAAGTACAAGAACTAGTAAGCACAATCGACTAAGAAGTCCCCGGAAACGGTGCCAAAAACTTGATGTCGACGGAGCTTAGCTACAAAACTAACTAAAAACCGACTCTAAAATAGACACAAAGTAATAAATCTAGACTCTCTAAAACCTAAGCTACCGACAGGCAAGTGCACCTATCGTATGCAGCAAGACAAAAGTAAGTCCGGATATCGAACCCACAGACTTCTACAGAATGTACTAACTAGACTCAAGGACTTATCTATACAAATTTACTTAAATAAAATTTTAATGAGGAAAAGGGGGATTTTTACTAACAACTAAAATACTTAAAAGATACTTAAGAATAAGAATAGATGAGCAAACAAAGACTAAATCAGAGAAGGAAAACAGCACTACCTAGGTTTTAATCATATACATGCTTGACAAGGTTCTCTAGGGGATAGAACTAATGTGATACCGGGATCTAAAAATACTAAACCTATTGGAAACTTAGAGTACCCTCGACCCTTGTCAAGGATAATCAACTAAATATCCTAAAAGCTGTTAAACCACCGGTTAAATGGATTCCCCTCATAGGTCATCCAACTGCTTATAAATTATCCGCTAGATTATCTACCTCACAGTACGATAATCTCAAAACACCTAGGAAATAGCTGTTAGACAATCTACCTCACAGCGCGAAAGTCACAGTTCACTTAAATGTTAGGGATAACTTGGGTTTTCCTATTGAACTCAATAAACAAGGTTTGATAGACAAATTAGACTGATCTTCTCACGAAGCCTCTAACCTAACAAGCTAACAACCAAGACTTATTGACAACTTCTCACCTCACGGCTATTAAAGTTGGTTGCACATCTTAATCATCTAAATCATAATAAAACATTCCTATGAATTACCTGATCACAATAATTCATCCAATAATCAAAGACACACAGTAATTGATTCTAGCATGCACCTATTTCGCGACAGACAATCGCCAAGACACATGAGTAACATAATATTAATCATTTAACAATCAAAGACACACATACACATACAATATTACAAACCAAGTCTTTAAATCATAAATCCATCACATCACATTGTTTCAATCCCAAGATAAACCAAAATCAATCATATACAATCATCTAACCTAGGTAGTTTTAAAAGTTTAGCCAAGAAACATCATATGAAAACAACCCATAATCTGTTTAATGTAAGAAAACATGAGAAACAAGAGAAACAAAGTAAACCGATCACGTTACACCCTTCGGATCACTCGTCTAAAGCTTCCCGATGATTAAGATCGACTCCACTCTTGTCCTCTAGCCTCTAGTCGCCTCCCTCCTCGTCTCTAATCGTCCAGAATCGAATGCCCTAGCCTCTGCCGTTAAAACCAATAAAACTTGAATTTCTGCGTTTTTAACCCTGTCGCGTACCGCGACAAGCTTCTCTAAACCCTTCGCGCTACGCGATGGGTCTCACTACCCGACAAATTAGTCGGGTCAAACCGCAATCATTAAAAGGGGCATTTTGGTCATTTTCCCCTGTCGCGTACCGCGACAGGGTTTCAGATGTCCTTCGCGATACGTGAAGGGTTCCAGAATTCAGAATTTTGATCTCGTTGTTCTTGGGCCTATTCTCTTCCAACCGGTAGCTCGTTTTCTTTATCTTTTGCTAAAAATTGATATGTTTATTACCTGTGAGCATGAAATTACCAAATTGTGAAGAACCAGCATAAATCGACTCTAAAAAGTAATAAACTGTACAGAAACTCAATAGAAACAAATGGAAAAATAGATGTGTTTTACAACACATTAGAATGCCAAATGGGTTAAGTAAATCTATGATAGAAGTATTGGATGATGAATATCATAGAATCATAGTTTATAAATGATTATGAACCTATGAATGGTTTGGTGGATATGAAATCTATGATGGAAGGACTAGAGTGTGAACATCATAGTATGAGTTGAATTTGTTGAATTACTTCATCACTTGAATGTGGAAGTAACTTTTGTAAGTTATGATGGAAGTAATTGGGTGAGAACATCATAACTATGTTGAATATCAATTTACCATTTGAAATGGGGTTAATTGATTTGATTTGGTTGGAAATTGGATAATTGATTTGAAATCTATAATGGAAGTACCGGAGGGTGAACATTATAGTTATTATTGTCGATATATGATTGGTTATCAATTGAATAACCAAATGACTTGACATGAAATGAAATTGGTGAGTTAAATCACTTTTGGTGATTTTGACCCGTTTGAGGGAATAATGCATGAATTGTGTTTGGTGTGCATTTGTATGTTTGAATTCATTATATTATAATTCAAACATGATAATAATCCATATGATATGTATGTGGATGACTTAATTGAGGTTTGGAAGGGTCATAGCATTAATTGTTTGATTCAATTATGTTTGGATATGTTATGATTTGAATTTAAGGAGTTGTTACTCCATATAATATGTATTGGGAACTTGTGATTTAGTTCCAGGTGGTTTGGAATGATCAGAAGTGGTTAAAAAGGTTCAAAAAGCACAAAATGGAGAAAAACCTGCACCCAGTGGCTTAGGCTACAGCCTGGGCATAGGCTACGACCAAGAGTTTCTGTCCCAGGGGGCGTAGGCTACGGCCATGCTGTAGCTTACGGCCCGGGCTATCCGGAAATTTTTGTTTTTGATGCCGAAATCGTGTTTTAAGGCCTAGAACCTTTCCGATTTGATCCATAACTAATATTTGGATAATCTTACTTAGTTCTTATAAACTAATGGTGAAATTATGTGTGGTGTTTGCATGTCGGAAGTAGATGACTCATTAAAGCTCATGACCGAACGTGTAAGTTGAAAATTTCAAACGTTTTGGGAATTTTTAGTTGCTGGTTTTCATACAAATTATTGTATGATGATTTTTGAATGTAATTAGCAACTAATCAAGTAAAATTACATATAAAAATGTTTTAGACGCTTCCGCATAAAAATTTGATAAAGTTTTGAGTTAAAACTTTACTAGGACCTTATTTTTACAGGTGTAATCGTGTATTGATTTTGGGGTGTTACAACATTAATGGATAATTTCGTAAAAGCACAAGATACGAATGAAGATCAAGAAAATAGCGGTATTGTTGATTATTTGATTCAATTTTTAATTTTGAATATTGACTGTGGAATGAATCTTCGTTGAAATTGTTTTGATTCAGATATTGAAGGTTCATTGCGAATCTGCTCGAATGCGTCAAGAATCTGAGACTGAACATTTTGACGAGCAAGAGTGTTTATCACGTGTCTTAGGTTAAAGACGTGGTTGGAACCGGGCCGTTGGACGAAAACTTAGACATGTAAATCATGATGTTGATGTTTCTTATGTGTCAAATTCTCATCCACATTAGGTTATGCAGTACTAATGTTTGCTTGCTTGACCAACAACAACAAAGAATCACAACATGTATCACACATAACATCAACATTAGTCATCCATGAAGATCATTCTTAACAGTTATATTTATACAATTATTGTTGCCATCAATTTAAGTTGACATCGCTAATAGTATATATTTTTTAATTAGTATTTGGAAACTACTAGGAATACGTATGCATAAAAGTTCAACTCTTTGCTTTGTTGAATATTATAAGCAAATAAACAATTATATATATATATATATATATATATATATATATATATATATATATATATATATATATATATATATATATATATAGGGAGAGGTTCAAATGTTAACCCTCCCTTATATCGTTAACCCGTGTTAACCCGACATTTTTTGCCCGAATCTTTGTTTTTTTTCATGGTTTTTATTATACATAAATAGGGGGGGTTTCTTTTTTGTGTTTTTGCTAATTCATCACCGTTTAGAAATTATTTACAAATGTAAGTTGATGTAATTTTCTTTTTTGTGTTTTTACCTAAATCAGTCATTCAATAATCAGTAAACTGTAAATCCATGGGCCCAATTTCTTGGGATTTTGAATTTCAATTTCTTCTTGAACGTGAGCGTCCATGGAGCCGGTTAGGATAAAGGGCTTTTGAGAAATGAAATGGGCCCATAAATATATTTAACTGAGTTATTTGTTACTCAAACCCGTGTAATACTCGGGTTTATAACCTAATATATATATAAATACATATATAAAAATGTGCCCCTCGAAAAATTGGGCCCGGGACGGAGGTCGGGTTTGCCCCTCCCCCGGGCCGCCCCTGCCACTGCCGCTACCACTGCCAAATCCGACGCTACCACCGCTAAATCTGCCAACACCACTGCCAAATTCGCCACCACGAATACCGCAGCCGCGGCCTCCATAGCTTTCAAATACACAACTACATACTATGGTAATGAAGACCAAAGAAACCACCACCACCACAATAATAAAAACATAAATAGGAGACATGATTTAGGAGGAGGATGAAAGACTTTAGTTTAAAGTAATATAAACCAGTCATCCGGTTCAATAAGTTACCGATGAAGAAGATCATTCTTAACAGTTGTATTTATACAATTTATTTTGCTCTCAATTTAAGTTGACATCAATAGTAGTATTTTTTAATTATTATTTAGGAAATTAACTACTAGGAATATGTATGTATAAAAGTCCAACCCTTTGCTTTGTTGTAAGATAAAAATGAAATCTAAAGATTTATAAAATGGAAAAATACTAAAATAGTCATAGTTGACCACTTTTTTACAAACAATCACTCAAATTTCGGCGTTTAAGACGCCTCTTTAGACGTCATTTTAAGCGCCTTTTTTCTGTACTTTTTGTAAACATATAGACCCACATGTCGGCTGTTTTGTCGGAGTCTAAATGGGTGTCTTAAGACTCCTTTTCTACCGGCGTCTTAGACGCCGCTTTAAACGCCCCTTTTCTGTACTTTTTGTATAAACATACGGGCTCATTTAGGAAAAAAGGCATGTAAAGCGGCGTCTAAGACGTCGGTAGTAAAGGAGTCTTAAGACACATATTTAGATCCCGATAAAGCCGCCGACATGTGAGCCTATATGTTTAGAAAAACCCGGAATCGGAACCAGAACCGACAACTCGAACCGAAACTGGAACCTGTTGTACCCGAACCGGTGGGTATAGACAGTTCCGGATTCTCAGAGAAATCGGAACCATAACCGAAACTGAAAAAAAGGGAACCGGTTCTGCCTTAATTTACTCGGCCAAAGCCTGAACCGGCCAAAGCCTGAGCTGGCCAAAAACTGGTTGGAACCGGTCAAAAACCAGAGCAGAAACTGTGACTGAGTGTTGACTGGAACCAAAATCGTTTGGAACCGAAACCAGTTTCGGAACCGAAACAAGTTAGAAAAAAACGGTTTGCCCACATCCCATAGTCTATGAAACACATCTTTAAACAAATGACATGAAAAACCCTTGTACTAAATTATAATAACTTTCGTTTAAATAACTTTCATTCTTCCCCTTAAACTAAACTTAATTTAAGCGAGAACGTCATTTTGTGAGATCTGATTTACCATCATAGCAGTGTTGCTTCATCATCCTGATGTCGGATAAGGTTTGCTTGCTCATTTTCACATTTTGGATATTCATTTCTATAATGTCCAAGTTCATTACATTTGTGACGCCTTATGTTGCTCTTGTCCCATTATACTCGACCATTGCCCTGACTTTTATAGGACCCTAACCTCTTCCTCGATCTTGCCTAAAGTTTTCCAAGTTTGTGTTTCCACAATTGCAATGTTGGCACTTAAAGTGTTGAATCTTTTTTTTTTTTTTTTTTCTATCTTCTTTGGTAAACAACTTACTAGATATGTCTTGATCCTTATTTTGCTTCTTGGTACATTCCTTTAGAGCCTTTAGCCATCAAGTGATTCACTAATACTCATCTTGAAGGTTTCAAATTTGTATACAAGAGAAAAAACAATACAACAATGAAACTAAATTGTTGTGGACTCCAACCGATCACGAACGTGAAATTGCCGAGAAGACGAAGGAACACATCTTGAAAAAATATAATATGTAGAGTTTATTATTTTTATTTAGCTGTTTATTTTCTTATGCTTTTTTTTTATCTTATTATGTAATTTTATTTTAATGTTTAAGATAAGGCTTTAATTAAAAAATAGAAAATCAAATACTAAAATATAAAATATAAAATAAAAGTATTGATAACAATGTAATGATAAGGATGTGATGGTTACACATATGTATATGGAGAATGGATGATGATTTTAGTTGTTTATATGATACATACGTTAAGTGATAAGTGATTGCTGGCATAGCCTCATGGTATCTGAATGTCTTTATATTGGTGTATTTCCTATGAGATCAAGGGCTCAACACCCTAGCCAAGGTTGTTGATCGGCTCAACCCGGTCGGGTTTCGAGTTAGTCAAGTTTTCTTTAAGAAAATATTAACCCGCAATTCGACCCGAATAACGTTTAAGTTAACTTGGATACGGGTTAATCGGGTCACAGGTTATTTGGGTCGGTTCTGAACAAGTAATTTGAGGAATATTTGCTACAAATAGATCATTTTCCAAATATATTATTCAATGGAAAATGTGGTAAACCATATATACTTTAATTAATAACTATAGTTATATTAGTTATTTTAATTAAATAATTTGGTGAAATTTAAATAAATTTTATATTTAATATATATAGGATTGTTCCTTTGTTAACCCTCCTTTATTGCGTTAAGGGAATCACTACATCTTATTATCTTAGGGTTCGTATTAAAGTAAATATAAAGGTGTAGGTTTCTTCTTCTTTTTTTATTAATGTAAGTGAGCCATATATTAATTAAAAAAGAAAAAAAAACATACATCTTTAGATTTACTTTAATGTGGGCCCCAAAGTAATAAGATGTAGTTATTCGGTTAACGCAATAAGGGAGGATTAATTTTTGATCATCTCCATATATAGGGGAAAATATAAAATGAAAACCCCTTCTTCGTGTGAAAACTATGAAAATAATGTAAAAATCATGTAAAAAACGTTTTTTTGAAGTTTTTTTTACAGGATTGTAACTTTAGTTGACACATTTTAAAAAAAAATATTTTATAAACCCAAGTAAAACATACGTAACACTACGCCCAGATGTTAAGTATGTTTTACATGGTTTTACAAAATATTTTTTTAAAAATAACCACTCGACGTTTTTTAAATTTTTTTATAAAAATGTGCCAAATAATGTAATAAACCTGTAAAAAACATTCAGAAAAAAAAAATTTACATGATTTTTACATGGTTTTCATAATTTTCACACTAAGGAGGGGTTTTCTGTCACACCCCGAACCGGCGGACCGGATTGTGTGTCCCGTCGGGCGAAAAGGTCCCGGGGGGCGATATCGGGAATGATAATCGTGATGTTCAGATTGTTTACATTGCACATGATATAAAATAAGAAAATGCTAAATAAAATAGAATTACAAAGTTAAATTACATCAGTTTCGTTTATAATTTAACAATGTAAATATACTATCAACATCATAATTCTTTTATCTTGTATCTACACAAGATATACAAAATAATTTGTGTAATGTTGTTCAAAAATATGCACGTCCAAAAATATTAGGTCCTCTATCTGGGTATCCTAGTTAAAAGCACGAACTTCTTAGTTAAATCTGTTCGTCACCTGAGAGTCATGCAGAAAGATCAAGTCAACACATGGTTGGTGAGTTCATACGTTTTTATGTTTAAAAATGAATTTGACCAAACCTGACAAATGACAACCTTAACCTCACACATAGCCACCTATCCTATCCAATCTAGTATGCTTATATATAGGGCATATGTAGGGTCAAGCTCAGCCACCAGCCCACCACATACCTGATCACATAGGATATTGCTCTGAGTGATAATTAAGCGTTTCACCCTATTCCTTTATCTCAACTTGTTCATTAGATCGTTCTTGTTTCTCTGATTCACCAACCCAAATGACAACCTTAACCTCACTAACAACCACTATCCCATCCTATCCAGTATGCTTATATATAGAACATATGTAGGGTCAAGCCCAGCCACTAGCCTACCACATACCAGATCACATAAGATATTGTTCTTAGTGATAATTAAGCGTTTCATACCTCATCATCCACACAATAGTTCTTTAGTTCTTGTAGTTTCACAAAAATATGGAAATTCTCTTGATTCCTTAAGTTCATCACACAATCATGATCAACCACAACTTTTGTAGAAACATTATATTAAATGCTTAAATAAATAAATAGATAAACATTTAATAAAATCTAAGACCTAACGATTGGGCCTTGGTCATACTCGAGTAGACTAGTCTAGCAATCAAGGTTCTTAGTAGTGGAGGAAATTTGTAAATATCATCAAGCATGCGACCTACGATCAATCAGTCTAGCTAGGACATCTTTTGATATATAAGATTTTGTAGTTCGTCTAGATCGTCCATGTTCGTCGTTGTTCGTGTAGATCGTTAGTTCTTTGGCACTTGCTATCTTTGAATATTTACCAAACACTCCTCTGAAAATAGTTCGTATGATTTTGTGGTTACTATAAGTGGCATCAAACGTGCGGCCTATGTAAAGACTAATAAAGGCTGATGCTCACCAAACTTCTATTTTGTCTAAGTACCAAAGCTCTACAGAGATAAACAGCTTTCGGAAGGAAGGAGTTACTCTTCAGAAGCAACATTGCTTCCGAAGGGTAACTCACTCCTACTGAAGGCTGTACAAGACAAATCACTTCAGAAGGCAAACACTTAACAAAGATAAAGCTTCAAAGCTTCCGAAGACAATAAAGCTTCTGAAAGATCAAAGGCTTCTGAAGATTCTCCTCTGCAACCTCCGAAGACAAAGACTTCCGAGGATAATCCTCTGACAAGACTGTAGCTGATTACTTTCATAGTACAAAAGGGACTGACACAAGACATGCTGGTCTGAGTAAAAACAAAGATAACATACCGATAGTCTGACACAACACATTACTTTCCTTCCTCAGCATTAAATGCAAAAGATCATCTGAAGCTTTGAAGATCAACAACATTAAACGCCTTTTGTATTTAGCTAGTCTTTTGTAAAGTCAATGTCTATATTTGCAATGATTGTAATTAAGTGTCTTAGCCTGTTAAGACACTCTACATACTAGAATAAGCTTTACTTTATGTATTGTCTAGTATACCCAACGTTTATTCCTAAGTTTATGCGGTTGTATCCTTAGCTATATAACCTCTCATTGTAAACCTGTAGTGTTTGCTTGTGTGGGTGCTTGCTTATCTGCTTACACTTGTAATACTTTGGGAGAAATATATATTTGAGCTTGAATTTGTTCTTGTGTTCTTACTGATTATTCAAAGATTATTTGTTTGCCATTGAGTGTTTGTGAGATCCTTCTAACAAATATTCTGCATCTGTTAGATTGCAAGAGAGAAATACTTGTGAAGTGTTGTTTGAAGTAAACGACCCGATCCAACAAGTGGTATCAGAGCTTTGGCTCTTGAACTAAAGCGACTAATTATCCTTAAGTTACCAGTTCTATTTCTTCTAAAATCTCAAAACTCATATTCTGTGTGTTTGTTCAAGTGACTGCACTTAACAAACATGATACAGAAAATGGTATTTATCAACAAGCCACCAATGTTCACTCCAGAAGACTATGAAACTTGGAAAGTCAGGATAGAGGGATTCATCAGGAACAAGGACTTCAAACTTTGGAAGTCGGTTCTTGAAGGGCCCTTTATTCCTACTGTTCCGGCTGCTGGCGCCGGTGGTGTACCTATGCCAAAAGATCCAGCTCTTTATTCAGATGAAGATTACAAGAGAATGAAGGTGGACTCAAAAGCTTTGTGGCTCATCTAGATGGCCATCCCTAACTCAATAATACATGCATTCAAGAAATGCAAATCTGCTCAAGAGCTGTGGAACTCTCTACAGCAGATGTATGAGGCATCTGAAGATGTCAAGGAAAATATGAAGGACATGCTGAAATAGAAGTTCGAGAACTTCTGTCAACAAAACAATGAGAAGATGACTTCTCAATATCTCAGGTATGTTCAGCTGGTTGATGAGTTAACAGCTGCAGGTGTCAAAATGGAGAAACAGGATGTGATCAGAAAGATTCTTAGATCACTTCCTCAAGCTTGGAATATATACTCTGTGGTCATCCGAAGGACAGAAAATCTAAGGACTTTAAAGCTAAGTGAACTGTTAGGTATACTCAGTGCTTACCAAATGAAAATAGATGCCCAGGAACCTAAACCCACCCATGTAACTCCTGGTTCAGCAGAACTCTATGCACCCATCAACAATCCTTCTTACCAGAGTTATCAACCCATATACCAACCTACTTCCACACCCATTGTCACTTTTCCTGAAACACCAACTCCATCAACCACACACACAAATCCTTTCACTAACCCAACTCCACTTTTGACTTTTGGGCAAGAAGCTTTTATGGCTAAAGAAACCAATTACTTTCACTTGTTCCAGGAAGACTTAGAGCTGCCGATGACCTTGAGGAGATGAACATCAATTACCAGATGGCCATGATCTCCTATAAAGCAAAGAAGTTCTACCAAAGAACAGGTAGGCAGTTCAAAAAGCACAATATGAAGACTGGGTTTGAGCTTGATAAATCAAAGCTCAAATGCTTCAACTGGCAACAGTTAGGGCACTTTGCCAGAGAGTGCAAGT
Organism: Mikania micrantha; assembly: GCA_009363875.1. Classification (NCBI taxonomy): domain Eukaryota; kingdom Viridiplantae; phylum Streptophyta; class Magnoliopsida; order Asterales; family Asteraceae; genus Mikania; species Mikania micrantha. The sequence continues at coordinate 12,214,879 of CM018696.1, read as the reverse complement.
CCTCAAGCACTCAGCCATCAACATCTGGGCAACCACATCAAAAACCATCAAGTTCATCAAACAAGCAAACATTGCAGAGCAAGACTTTGCAGATTGGAGCTTCCAAGCTGAGGATGCTTCTATCTCCAACAGTGCTTTGATGGCAAATGACTCAACTTCTTCATTCAAGGTAACTGATGATATGTGCACACCTGAATGTTTAGAGAAGTTAAATGTTTTTAAAAGAAACAATTCTCAACTCTGTAATGAGGTTGAGTCGTTACAAGTTGTCAAGGTAAATTTTTTTGAAAGTGAAAGGAACTACAAAGAAAATATTGAAGAAATGGTAAAGACCATTTCTAGCTTATAACATGAAGACACTAACAAACAGTGTCAAATTAACAATCTTTTAGAAAGACTAACCACTGCCAAGACAAAACTTGTATTGGCTGAGTCTTATAGAGACAAAATTTTAAGCCAAGGTGAAAAGTATGAAAAAATTTTCAAAATGAGCAGCACAATTGAACTGGTGAACAGAATGGGGGCTGGTTTGGGTTATAACAAGGTGGAGCCTCCATCTGCCTATACTCCTATGGTGGAGATTAGGTGTAAACCAGTAGTTGACCTTGTGTATGATGATGAATTGGACATCTACAAAGTGTCTCAAACTGATAATCTCTCTGAACTAAACCCAAGTAACTCAACATTCTCAGATGAGGATGATATTCCCATTAACTTAGAAACAGAAAAACCAGCTTTGAAAATTAAGAAAAGAACTAAGAAAACTAAGAAACATCCATCAGTTTTTGTCAAAGCTAAGAACATTCAAACTGGGAATACCTCCTTAGATGACTATGTTACTTGTCCATTTGACAAATCCAAAAGGGGTAAGTCAAAAGAGAGAAAGGCCAGTTTTTTTAGGGAAACAGGTAAATCGTCAAGTCAACAAGCCTGTTGAAACATCCAAACAATCATCTTTTGTGAACCAAAGCTCATCATCCATCAACAAAAATCAGCATCAACAATTCCTAAACAATCATTTTTTGTGTTTGATTTGTGGTGATAAGGATCACTTTGCTGCTGATGCTTCTATAATCCTAGAAGCAGAATGTTTTCTGAAACAAAAAGAAGTGGAAGAAAGAAGAGCTGGAGCAAGTCACTTGTATCTTCGGAAGAACAGGGAAGAATATCAGTCAGGAGAATATCGGAAGCAAGTACTTCTGATAATTGGAAGGAGCAAAACAAGAAGGCTTCCGAAAAGAAAGGTTCGGAAGCTAAGGAAAGAAAGGTTTCGAAGGAAAAACAACATCGGAAGCACATGCAAAGAAGGCTTCCTACAAAACAAAGAAATCTTTTCCCTTCGAAAGAAAAAGATTTTCGGAAGTAAAATCCAACTGGTCAGCAAAAACCAAGTCATCGGAAAGGAAGGCAAAAGATGCTTTCGATGACTGTCAAAAGAAGCAAACTCTTCTGACAAACTCAAAAGTCAAGCAAATATGAAAGAAAAAGGAAATAGCTGAACCATCTGTTCAACCACCAGTCCTACCAAAAACAAACTCATCATCTGTTCCACCTAAGATGATGTCAGAGAAATTTAATTACAATAATGCAAATGGAAAACCCAAGACCACATGGGTTTGGGTTCCCATCAGGAACTAATTCACTTCTGGTCATATGCAGGGGCAGCAGGAATCAAAGAGCAACTTGTGGATTGTTGACAGTGGCTGCTCTAGGCACATGACAGGCAATAAGACCCATTTGCACAAATATGAACCATTCTTTGGTGGGTCTGTTGCATTTGGAAGTGATCCAGTGGGAGGTTACATCACAGGTAGGGGCACAATCACAAATGACAAGGTAAGCTTTGAGAATGTGCATTTTGTAAAAGAACTAAATTACAATTTACTGAGTGTATCACAGATGTGTGATCAAAATCACAACATGTGTTACACAGCATGAATGCATTGTTCTGAAGCCAGGATTTGTAGTTCCAAATGATCAAATCCTGCTTAGGGCTCCAAGAAGAAACAACATGTATATGCTAGACATGAGCACAACTGCACCACTCAGTAATATAAGTTGCTTTGTCTCAAAAGCTTCACTTCATGAATCATCTCTTTGGCATAGGAGACTTTGTCATGTAAATCTTAAAAATATGAATAAACTTGTCAAAAATAACTTAGTAACTGGTTTACCAACAAAGGAGTTCATTTGTGTTGATAAATGTGTTGCATGCTTGAAAGGTAAGCAAAACAAAACATTTCATCATTCCAAAGAGGTAAATTCAATCACAACAGTCCTGCATTTACTTCACATGGACTTGTTTGGCCCCACAAGTGTTAAAAGTCTTGGTAGAAAGTCATATTGCTTGGTAGTCACTGATGATTTCTCTCGGTATACATTGGTATTTTTCTTAAGTACCAAGGATGAAAGTGCTGAGACCCTAAAGTCATTCATACTTAGGGTAGAGAATGAAAGTGACCACCATGTAAAGATAATCAGATCAGATCAAGGAACAGAATTAAAAAATCATGTTTTAAATTCTTTTTGTGAATATAAAGGTATCACAAGGCAGTTCAGTGCTCCTAGGACTCCACAACAAAATGGTGTTGTTGAAAGAATGAATAGGACACTAATTGAGGCTGCAAGAACCATGTTGTCTGATGCCAAACTTCCAATAACTTTTTGGGCAGAAGCAGTCAACACTGCATGTTATGTCCAAAATAGAGTATTGGTAGTTAAGACACATGGTATGACTCCTTATGAAATTTGGCATAAGATAAAGCCATTTATTGGATTTCTCAAACCATTTGGATGTCAGTGCACCATCTTTAATACTAAAGATCACTTGGCCAAGTTTGCTGAGAAATCAACTGAGGGCTACTTTGTTGGGTACTCTTCACATGCAAAAGCATATAGAGTATACATAAAAGTTTCCAGAATTATTGAAGAGTCTGCAAATGTTTAGTTCAATAAACATACTATCAATAAGTCTGGAACTGGCCCTGATTGGTTATTTGATCTTGATAGTTTTACATATGCATTTAATCTTGTGAAAGAGTTTGTTCTAGAATCACAGTCGTCTACCACAGACTTTTCCATGTCTGCAAGAGAAGAAGAGTTCCATGTTGAACTGCCAATAGCTACAAGACAAATCTTGACAGAATCTACTTCAGCACATAATGATGTCTCACAATCTGAGACAGTGAACACATCTCATGCTGTACCTTTGAGTGACTCTGTTTTAGTTCCAATAAATCAAGAAGAAGATTCCCTCAATTGAAACAAACTCACTGGGAACTTCTTCTCCCAGTAAAAGCCATTCCACCACAGTCCAAACACAGAATCCACAAGATCTACTAGAGACCCAGCTTGAGGTGGTACTTCCTAACCTGGAGTCAATAAATCTAGATTTGACTTCTCAGCTGGATGTTATTCCTAGAACTCGCATCCATAACACACATCCAGTTGAGAACATTATTGGTAATGTTGAAGAGGGAGTAAGAACAAGAAGCTCTATGCATGAAGCAAACATCTATTTGTTTTCTTGCTTTCTGTCCCAAATAGAACCAAAGAAGGTTACTGAGGCTTTGAAAGACAACAGTTGGGTAGAAGCCATGCAGGAGGAGCTTCTTCAGTTGAGAGGCAGGGAGTTTGGTAGATTTTCCCTTTACCTAAGGGAAAGTATGCCATTGGAACAAAATGGGTGTTCAGAAACAAGAAGGATGACAAAGGTGTGGTCATCAAGAACAAGGCTAGGTTGGTGGTTCAAGGGTATACTCAGGAAGAATGGATTATTATGATGAAGTTTTTGCTCCAGTTGCAAGAATTGAAGCAATCAGAATATTTTTAGCTTTTGCCGCTGCTAAGAACTTCAAAGTTTTTCAAATGGATGTGAAGAGTGCCTTTCTTTATGGAAGGATTGATGAGGAGGTGTATGTGTGTAGCCTCCTGGATTTGAAGATCCAAAGTTTCCTGATCATGTCAGTAAGCTTGATAAAGCTCTATATGGGCTACATCAAGCTCCCAGAAAATGGTATGAAACTTTATCTTCTTTTCTATTGGCTAACAACTTCAAGAGAGAAACAATTGACAAAACTCTCTTTTTCAAGAAGTCCATCAACATATTATGCTAGTACATATATATGTTGATGATATTATCTTTGGTTCTACTAATGAATCTCTCTGCAAGGACTTTGAATCATTGATGAAGTCCAATTTGAAATGAGTTCAATAGGAGAACTCAGTTTCTTTCTTGGACTACAGGTGAAACAAACTCCTACAGGAATTTTCATTAGTCAATTAAAATATGTCAAGGACATTCTTGAAAGATTCAAGCTTACTGATTGCAAAGATCTGGGAACTCCAATGTCAAAGACAACATCTCTTAGCCCTGACCTTGAGGGGGAGGATGTTGATCAACATCAATACGAAGCAATGATAGGTTCCTTGATGTATCTCACAGCAAGCAGGCTTGATATAATGTTTGCAACTTGCTTGTGTGCAAGATTTCAGGCCAATCCCAAAGTCTCACACATGCTTACTGTGAAAAGAATCTTTAGATACCTCAAAGGAGCACCAGGTCTAGGATTATGGTATCCTAGAAATGAAGACTTTCAGTTCATGGCTTACACTGACAATGATTATGGGGGTTGCAACATTAGTAAGAAATCCACATCAGGAGGATGTCAATTTATTGGATCCAGAATTGTGTCTTGGCAATGTAAGAAACAATCATGTGTTTCTACCTCTACTACAGAGGCAGAATACATAGCTGCTTCTAGCTGCTGCGCACAAGTTATATGGATTCAAAATCAAATGAAGGATTATGGAGTAGAGCTCTTCAACACTCCTATACAGATAGACAATTCCAATGCAATCTCCATCACCAACAATCATGTCAAGCATTCCAAGACCAAGCACATTGATATTAGATATCATTTCATCAGAGATTGTGCAGAGAAGAAATTGATTCATCTAGTCAAAGTTGATTCATAACACAATCTGGCTGATCTCTTCACCAAGGCATTTGATGAAGGAAGATTCAGGTATTTAATAACAACCATTGGCATGATTAACTTTGAGTAATTGAACTTATAAGAAATAAACAATTCTTCAGAAGAAAAACTTAGATTATCTTCTGATGAGTAATTACTCTTCAGAAGATAGTTTAAGTCTTCGGAAGCATTTTTCCTTTCTTATGTCGGAAGATGTCACACTTCAGAAGAAAATTCCCTTCTAAAGTATTATCCTTTGATGTGTTGTAAAACACATCTGTTTTTCTAATTGTTTTTAATTGATTTTGTATAGTTTTATTCAATTTTAGAGTTGATTGTTGCTGGTTCTTCACATTTCCACAAATTGTTGCTTGCAGGTAATAAACATGCTATTTTGCCATAAATGATCAAGAAAATGAGCTCCCGGGTGGACAAGAACGGACCCGAAGAAAATAGAAGACAAAAGCTGGAATCTGGGTTCTGTCGCGTCACGTGAAGGTCACATGAAACCCTGTCGCGTAGCGCGACAGGTGGAAATTACAATTTTGCCCTTTTTAATGATGATGGGTTTGACCCGACTCTTTTGTCGGGTAGCGGATGTCCTCGCGTATCGCGAGGGGTTTTTGGGTGCCTGTCGCGTAGCGCGACAGGGTTAAAAACTAAGAATTTCGAGTTTAGGTTTCCGGAAACGGCTGGAGGCATGGAGATTCGATTTTGGGACGACCAGAGACAACTTGGGAGGCGACTAGAAGCAAGGATACAAGATTGGAGTCGATTTGGACCATCGGGAAGCCCTAGACGAGAGATCCGAAGGGTGTAACATGATCGGTTCTTCTTCCCTTCTTGTTATTCTCTTTTGACTGATGTTTGATTTGTGTTTTGACATTACTTATAACTGTTTATTTAGTATGATTAGTGGCTAAACATTCTAGACCACCTAGGGTTTTACGAATATGCATGTTTGATGTGATAACGATTGATTGTGGAACAAGTTTGGATTTTTAATGGTTTAATGATTTGCTTTGGATTCTTGGATGTGTATGAATGTTTGAGATGTTTATGATTGAGTTATTGTTTCTTCATGTGCTTTGGCGAATGTATTTCGTGTAATGGGCATGTGCTAGGTCATTTACTTGGTGTTTATGATTTGTGGATGTGTTACTAGACGTAGTAATTCATAAGAAAAATGATTAGGTCATAAATGAATTGAATGTTCTACTAAATTCAATAGCCGTGAGGTGAGAATTTGTTAGTATGTCTTGCATGTTTGAAAACTAGTTAAAGTCTTTGTGAAAAGACTAAGATTAGGTTAATAAAACATAGTCTTGTATGCTAAATCCAAGATGAAATTCCTTATTATCCTTTGCATTTGATGTATTGAAACTATCATTTCCGTGAGGTAGATGGTTTTTAGGATATACCATTGATGGGTTGGTTAACTTGTGAGAGTAATTAACCTAAACTGGTGTTTAAGATACTTATAGGCATTTTGGTTGAAATCTTTAAAAAGGGTTAAAGAACCTCTAATTTGTTAATGAGTTAATATTCAAAGATCCCGGTTCCAAACCAAGTTCCATAATCAATCTAAACACACTAGACATGTATAAAGTAAACCCTAGGTAGTCTTTTTATCATTAGTGAGTTTTAGTTGTGTTTTCCCATTTGAGTCTTAAATCGGTTTTTAGAATTTTATTAATTTCAGTTTGATTAGTTATTTACAAAACCCCCCCTTTTAATCAATTAATTACAATTAAGCCTTTTGTATAGATAAGTCCTTGAGTTTATTTTGCATTTTCTATAGGAGTATGTGGGTTCGATATCCGGACTCGCTTTTCTGTACTACTTCTTGATAGGTTCACTTGCCTGTTAGTACTTTAGTTTAGAGAGACTAGAGTATTACTTAGTGTCTAGGTTAGTTTTTATTTTTATTAGTTTTAATTAAACTAGTTTGCACACATCATCCTTACGATACATTATATCTTCGGAAGCTCAATTTTCTGAACTTATTCTTCAGAAGAAGATGTCTTCCGAAGAACAATCCTTCTGATGAGATTATCTAATCCTTCAGAAGATACACTTCCGATATTATATTTACATATGTTTCGGAAGTAAGTAACTTCCGAAGAACACTTTTGGTCTTTTGAACTCCTTCCGATGACAAATTTCCTCAGAAGCAACTCTCTGTCCTTAATCAATTTTGGAACAATAAATGAGCTGTTTTCGGAAGACTTTTTTCTGACATCCAGATTTCAAAATTTAATGTGACTCTATATTAAATGCTGACATCCGATGGTATAAAAGCTCTTCCGTTTATTCATCTTCTCTCACCGTTTCATTTCAAATTAGATTTTCCCTTTTCTCTCAAAATTTAACCTAAAATCCTTTGATCGCCATGGAATCTCTTGCCTTCAGACCTGCTCATAACTTAGCAGCGGAACTGTCTTCAGACAATGACGCTGACTTTGCTCCGATTATCTCCTTTCTTCAAAGGAGCATGTATCAATTAGCTTTAACCGTCAAACCTGTGGTGTATGAATCTCATCACTAGCAGTTTTGGCATTCGTTTTCTGTAATTTCTTCTTCCAATGGTAGATCTCTTCATCCTACCATTGATGCTCATCCTATTGCTATCTCTGTGGAGACCATCTGTCGGCATCTTCAACTCAGTGATGTCGGGGGAAGGGTCTCATTCACAAAGGATTAGGTAGCATCAACCTTTAGGTCAATGGGATACGAAAGTCCTCTCCCTTCAACAACTTATTTGAAGGGTTGAGTGTCCTATAATTATAAGTATCTCATACATTTATTTTTGCACTGTCTATCTAATAAGACTGGTGGTTGGGATCAAGTTCCATCTGATTTAGCTTTGGCTATTCATGGCTTGGTCTCTAACCAATTATTTAACTTTTCGGCTTTCATTTTCAATAACTTGGCTGATAATATTTTATTGCCAAAGAAGTTTTGCATGTATCCCAGGTTCTTACAGCATATTTTTTATAGTGAGTTGGGATCATCCCTCACACTATCTGGGAACATTTATAATATTCCCTTGGTTACTGCCAGGGTTTTTCTTCAAATGAAGAAGAAGAGTGCCCAATTCTTTGGAAACTTCATTCCTCTTCTTTTTTCTATGGAGTTACCTACTCCTGTAGGTGACAGCTCTGTCACACCCATAGATGCTGAACCCACACCTTCCATCTCTGTTCCCCATCCCATCAAGATCACTTACAAATGCTGCCGAACCCCTGAACAGCTCTCTACAGCTGTTCAGGCCCCTTCTTCTGAACCCTTAAAGAAAAAGGTGCAAAGAACTGCCAAGGGCACAGTTCCACCTAAGGTGAAGGCCACACCTATTATCACTCCACAGGTTCTTCCTCTGGAACCTGTGGTTGCCCTTAACCAGCCTAAAATCCGTTAGACCATACATACCTGAGAATATCCAAAGGGATGCCCCCATCATTGAGTCTGCTTCTGATGAAGCAACTCCACTAGATCAGAGATTGTCTCCCAAGTCTCCATGTTCCTATCACCTTGAAATGCCCCCACCCATTCAATTACCCAGGCTCAAGGAACTTATGCTATGACTGTGGAGGAACCACTCTCTCCCACTACCCAAACACTTATGAGAGTGGTGACACAGTTACAAGCAAGGTTTCCTGACCCAGAGCCTACCACTTTAGAGGTTGACCCCATGGGATTTGAAGGGGTCAATGCAGTTGAGGCTGCCACTACTGCTGAACCTTCTAAGGTTCTTCAGGACAGTGGCATAGGAAATAGGACCTCACCTTCGGCAACCCAAAATCCCTTCTCAGTGAGGGGAATCCATGGTGCCAAGAAACCATGTCTGGTGATTGAGGTGCAGGAGCTAGGCTCAGGACTCCATTGCCCAATGACTCCACTCATGTGGATGAGGGCACCACCACACAGGAATTGACGGCTACCATCTCATCCCTCCAAGGCAGGGCAACTCACCTGGAAGCTGAGGTTGCTACCCTGCACCTGGAGGTCCAAGCCAAAGAGGCAACCATCTTGGACCTCAGGAAGCGCCCCCTGTCATTCTCACACCCTTCCATCCTGATTTTGTTACCACTACTTTTGTCTCTCCTGATGCTACCAAAAAGGGGGAGAAGGCACCATCGGTATCAGGGTCAGGATCAGAAGTTAGAGAAGAGGAAGTTGCACAAGATGTCAACCCATCCTTAATCACCTTGACTAATGAATGGGATGACTTCTTGGGCACTTATTTTCATTATTATACAACTTCCTCTTCTTCTGATGATGTTGAGGCTGCTGTAGAGATTGAGCAAGAGCTCACAACTGATCTCTCTATGGAGCCTCAGTCCCCTTTTGGGACTAAGTCTCCTTCTAAGACTACAGCCCAGGTTGCCATGGAGGAAACCATTCAAGAAGAACAACCTACCTCCATGGATCCTGTCACAAAGGCTGCTGAAGACCCCTCCTGCATTCCTGAGCACTCTATGGATGCTGATAAGGGATCACCCAAGATGGTTGGTCAACTGGAGGAGGCATTGAATGCTAAGGTTAACTCAGAAGCTACAACTGCTTTCGAAGGCCCAATCATTATTGATGATTCCTCCAAAGAGGAGCTGTTTGCCAATGAACCAGCTGGTGAGGCTAAAGGATCCATCTCCTCTAGGGCAAAACTGATGGACAAAAGAATAAGAAAGCTAATCCCAGAGGAGGAAGCAGAGCAGGAGGAGAGGGCACCAAAGAAGAAGGGCCGACCAGATACTTCCGTGGATGATGATCTTATCATAATTTTTGCTCTTCTCTAGGAGAAGGAATATGATCTTGATGAAGTTTTGATCTGGTCGGTTCCTAAGATGGCTGCCGAGCTGGAGAAGGTGCAACAGCAAGAACAGGCAGCAGCTGCATCAAAGGCAATGGTTGTACTTACAAAGAAACAAAAGGAGAAGGCCTACAGAGACAAACTGAAGGCTTTCCTCCTACAATATGTCTTCCATGCTTGGCAGCTAGGCCCTATGAAGAACTCAACCATGGATATGCATGTCAGAGATATCAAGGCTAAAATAGCCAGAGGTGAGTTGCTTTCAATCGAGCTGATACAAGCTCAAAGGGCAAGCCTAAACTTAGGCTTAGGTTTAGGGGGAGGAGCAAGAATTGAAATACCCCTCTCTGGTGCTGGAATCAAAGAGGGTGAAGAGGTCATGTGTTGGGAAGCAACAAAAGCCATGTTCCCCAACATGTTACCCTTACATCCTAAAGAATAACAAGCCTCTCCTCTATCAAGTCCCTCTGTGGACAACATGCCAATCTCCTCAGTGATCAAGATTAACAAGGGTAAAAAGGCTACAAGGAAACAACAATCAACAGACCCTGATCCTGAGAGACAATCAAAGGCTGATGAGAGGAGTAAAGAGCATCCTAGTTCTAAGGATGCAGGCCCAGAGCCCACTGCAAGAACAGATGATGCAGTGGGATCCAATATGGAAGCTCAACAGGTCAGAGATCAGAGGAGTCAAGCTATTGCCCAAGATAAACCAAGATTCAGAAGAAGAAAGAGCATAGCTAGAAGGAAAAAGAGAACTACTGACATCTCTTTTGACTCTGAGCCTGATACAGAACCCTCAGAACCAAGAGCCACACCAGATGCTTAAGAGCCTAAGGAACATCCAAGAGACAAATGTGGCCTGATGCATCATCATAGTTACAGCCCTATAGTGAAATGGAGCTTTAATTCACTTCACAAGGAATTCATACTCACTCAGTTCAATGGAGGAATAAAGGTTTTGGATATCAAGCAACTGATGGTGTTGGCTCCACCATTTGTTTTTGATCTTTAGAAACTCTCTCTCGTTAATCCTGACAATGGATCAGATGGGAGAATAGCCATCAAATGGGTTAAGGCGAGAGCTGAAGTTCTAAGGGGAGTGAGGGTGACAAAGAGAATTGAATAGGAAGTTTTGGTAGCATCAGCCTAGGGGGAGACTGTAAAGACTAATAAAGGCTGATGTTCACCAAACTTCTATTTTGTCTAAGTACCAAAGCTCTACAGAGATAAACAGCTTTCGGAAGGAAGGAGTTACTCTTCAGAAGCAACATTGCTTCCGAAGGGTAACTCACTCCTACTGAAGGCTGTACAAGACAAATCACTTCAGAAGGCAAACACTTAACAAAGATAAAGCTTCAAAGCTTCCGAAGACAATAAAGCTTCTGAAAGATCAAAGGCTTCTGAAGATTCTCCTCTGCAACCTCCGAAGACAAAGACTTCCGAGGATAATCCTCTGACAAGACTGTAGCTGATTACTTTCATAGTACAAAAGGGACTGACACAAGACATGCTGGACTGAGTAAAAACAAAGATAACATACCGATAGTCAGACACAACACCTTACTTCCCTTCCTCAGCATTAAATACAAAAGATCATTTGAAGCCTTGAAGATCAACAACATTAAATGCCTTTTGTATTTAGCTAGTCGTTTGTAAAGTAAATATCTATATTTGTAATGATTGTAATTAAGTGTCTTAGCCTGTTAAGAGACTCTACATATTAGAATAAACTTTACTTTATGTATTGTCTAGTATACCCAACTTGTATTCCTAAGTGTATACGGTTGTAGCCTTAGCTAAATAACTTTTCATTGTAAACCTGTAGTGTGTGCTTGTGTGGGTGCTTGCTTATATGCTTACACTTGTAATACTTTGAGATAAATATATCTTTGAGCTTGAATTTATTCTTGTTTTCTCACTGATTATTCAAAGATTATTTGTTTGCCATTAAGTGTTTGTGAGATCCTTCTAACAGATATTCCGCATCTAGGCCATCTGGCTCTGCTGCTATGATTTCAACATCAGCCATGAACAACAAGGTTAGTTTTATCAGTGATAATGGTTAAGAAATAACAATCATGAAGAATCGTTTTACAATAATAAATCTAGTTTGGGTAAATCGCATAAACATTATGTGTAATATATGAAAATAATGAATGATGTGGCATACAATAGTTAACAAAGCCTGCTATAATACAGAATGGGTATTGATGTCCCTACATGCATGATTGTTTAATCATGTAGTTACAGTGGTACCATTAATCAAGATCATGAAGTAATTTTTAACTTAGTTTCTTAATTACAGCCAATATATGTAATTATATTTTAATTTATGGTTTTAGTCATGTTTTTGTATGATGGTACGGTATCATGTATTTAAGCATCGGTTTTGTTATTTTTACTTTAATAACTAGGATGGTTATGCCATCGAAACCTCAATGTAGATCATTAGAGTCACTCACAACTACTACCCAACCAATCCATGTTTAATTCAATGTCCTTATAGTTTGCTTTTAGTCAATATGTTTACCTATTTCTGTTTTGGTCATAATTAATTTAAACTAATATTTTGTTTATTTTATTTATATAACTCAGATGGATGACCCAAATGTTGAGAACTTATCGAGTGACGAATCTACTGGAGGAGAAAAAAGAAAGATTGAACAAAAAGGATGTCAGAAACAAACCAATCAAAAGAAAACTAAAACATCATCTTCTGCTGCTTCAAATCCTTCAGGTTCTAGTGTTTGGGATGAAATGGAAGAGTTTGTTGACGAGGATGGAAAAAAGGCAAGATGCAAACATTGCAGCAAAATTTTGGTTGGGACACGGTTAGAAACGGCCCATCAACATTGAGAAGACACGTTAATATTCAATTAGATGCAAATTTATAAGTATTAAGTTCGTTTTTTTCCTGCTACAACACAGGTGGTTGTTAATCTGTGTTTTAATGATATTATGGATATTGATACCCACTTACGAAGCATGAGAAGTTCAAGTGACACAAAAGCCAAACTTATGGGTTATTCAATGCAATCTAAGTTTGACAAATATTGGAGAAACTTTGTAACTTTAAATAAGTTCTTGTATTTTGCTGCTATACTTGATCCTCGTTTGAAGGTGGATGTTATTAAATTTGGTTTTAAAAGAGTCCTTATGGCTGAAAAAAGGTAGCCAAGAGACATAAAAGGACATTGAAAAAAAGCGCGACTTATTGGTTGATTTTATAAAGGATGAACTGAAACTAGTATTTGAGCCGTATGAGGCGAATAATGAAAGTAAAAGTTCAAAAAACATTTCACAAAGTGACAGTTATATGGAGAATTCATCTACAAATGTTTCGAACGACTTTTTTGCTCAATTTAAATCAGTTGGTGGTTGTCGGTTGGATAACACTAAGTCAAAACTTCAGAAATATCTTGAGGATAGACCAGAAGATGATTACCCCGGATTTGATATTCTACAGTGGTGGAAAGCAGCATATTCAAAATACCCGACATTAGCAAAAATGGCAAAAGGTGTTTAAAAGTGTATTTGCATTTATGATTACATTTTTTATTTATTAATTACATATATGTTCATGTTTTTTATTGTAGATATTCTGGCTATTCCAATTTCAAGTGTTGCTTCCGAGTCTACAGGTGGGAGAGTTGTGGAAACCTATAGAAGTTCTTTGTCTCCTCCAGTAGTTAAAGCACTTATATGCACTCAAGATTGGATACATAAGTCAAGTAAAGTGATTAATGAGGATGAAGATTTGACAAACTTCGACGATCTTGGCAAATGTAAGATAAGAAAAACCTTTTTATTTCATGTGATTATATTATTATATTTATAACGTTTTATATGTTTTTTTTTTGTAGAAATTTCTAATAAACTTGATCCAGCTCACATAAATCATGAGATTGACTAGAGACTCATTGTGGTTCATTATGTTTGAAAGTTTTAAATTGCTAAGTTGATAGAACATTTTCATATTACATATTGAGTTTTTAAGACCCTGTTTTTTTGGTTTTAATATTAGATATTGAATTTGATGGTTGAATTATATAGAATGTTATTGATTTCAGTTGCTTACTTTTTGGCTCATTGCATAATTTGTATGTGTTAGTCTGTTAGACCATGTTAGGCTCAAACCATTTAAGTTTTGGGTTAGGTTGCAGCCTGCAAAATGCATACCAAACTACCTGTTGTCCAGGTGGTTTTAAATTGCAATTTAAATATGATGAAAAGTTAAGTGATTTAGATAATAAAATTCAGTTATAACAAGACATGAAATTAAAAATAAACTTTCAAAAGATTATGGAAGGTTGAATATTGCACCTTTATTACAATAAGAAGACCAACGAGAGTTTATTGATGTTCACTCACCAACAACACTTCTTTCAGAGTTTAGCTGGGTATATTTAATTATTTATTATTGAACAAGTCCAATGATGTACAATCTGCATACATGCATAATCAATTCTTATTACCTGCAGATCATAAACCCAGAAAACTCAGACACATTATGTGGCATTTCATGAGCACCTTGTGTGCGTAACTGAATCACAACTAAAAAAATGTATTTTTTGATTCAAAACACACCTCACAATCAGATGATTACTGATTAAAAGAAGCAAAATTACGAAAATTTAAACATATGTTTGAAAAAATGAAGATCAATTTGAATGCTTACCTGTTCACTTTTCACACATTGCTTTGGTCCAAATTTGATGGGTAACTCAACGTACTGATCTAGTTTTGCTGCAACATTGATGAAATCATGGTTTGCTTCATAATAGTGCTTGAAATTGATTTGTGAAGTGACGATTTTATCTTCAAATACATAGGTATGATTCGGTCTTGGGTTTTTGTAAGAGACCGATGGAACCGAAATGGATGAAACCCGAAACCGAGGTGTTGTTTATGGTCCGGTCTTTGGTTTTCATATTTAGATTTTCCGGGTTTCGGGTCGGGTCGGGCTACACCCGGTTCGGTCCGGTTCTTTACCCATGATCAGCCCTAGATCCAACAGCCTATAATCAATCGGTCTAGCTAGGACTTCTTGAATTATAGGTCTTTTGTTTCGTTATTGGCACATGTTATCTTTGACACTTCCCAAATAATCCACAATTAAATTGATTCGTCCAAAACATTGATCCGTCACACGTCTTTAGTTCTTTGAAAACACACCACTGAATAATAGTTCTTTGAAATCAGACCTTTGAAAATAGTTCATTGATTTAGATCTTTAGTTCTTTGAAAATAGTTCTTTTGATTTAAAATAGTTATCTACTTATGATGAATAAATAACCCATTTTGAAAGCTTGCAAATAGTTTACTTAGACAAAATCTAAAATAACTATTATACATGTAAATCATTTATAAAGTAAAAGCATTTAATAAAATATATTCCAAGGAAAATAATTTACGCATGTTTCTCAACCCTGCGTTTATAAAACAAAAATGTTTAGAAAAGGGGAAATGAACTCACCTGTGTTGCTATGTAATGAATCACAACAGATATGCAAGCTCGTTATTTGTAGCTTAAGTATCTTCACTACCTGGGTTTATTTATTATGAATTGAATATGATAAGCGTCGAGAGATAACGTATATAGGGTTTTGGTCTCGGTGTGCGACTATGTGTTCTACATACTTGCTAATGTGTTTCTAAGTTTCTCTATTTATTCTATACTAGTTACCCCAATGACCCATTGTCCCGTGGATATTCATATCTAAACCTTTCTTATATAAGGTTAGTATTATTTTATTTGAAAGTTATCCTTATGTTGCAAAATATTAAGTTAAGAAATTAATTAAGTTATTTTAAAAACATTTTATATAAGGAATGTTATAATTTATTTCACTTTAGACAAAACATAAATTATTTTTAAGAGAATTACAAGTTAATCATGTTAGAACTTAAGTTAACCTCACTTGATTAACTCTAAGTCTTTATTTAGTTCTTTGCCTTGACCTCGTTCTCATTTTCCCTTGAGTCGATTATCAACTTAGGTTATCCCTTTGGATAACCAAGTCAAATATCGAATTGATGAAAAGTTCTAAGTAATAGGGGTTGGTCATACTAAATGAACATAACCCATACTCAGTCATTTTCCTTGAACTTACGTAGTTTTCCCCTTGTTCTTTGAATTCTCTACAACCCAAATGTTTCGGTAAAACATTCGCTTAAATGTTAGTTTGGTTTAGAACATGTTATAGGTTAGTAATCTTTAACACCATTTCCCACCAAGCCGGTTATCGCTTCTAGAAACCCTAATGGGTTCCCATGCATGCATGTAGTGTGGGGAAGAGATTTGTTGTTCAAATGAAAGTTCATGAATGAGTCTATTCGTTTGGCACTTTCCCCTCGAATAAAACTGGCCATACGAATGAATGTTATGCGAATAACTTCTTCATTTACTACTTGATGGCCAATTGAACATGGGGACCGAATGGATAAGATAGGCGACTGAGGATGATCGACCGAATAAGGAGCCCTTGTGAATGGTGATATTAGACCGAGTCAAGATGGTCATGCGACTGGTGTTGGCCGAATGTAGCTGGTAATGCGAATGGGGATCTCCAGCCGAATGAAGGTGACCATGCGAACATGAATATCACACGAATGGAAGGCCCCATTTGGCCCTAATGTCGGTTCCTTCGCCCTGTGGCCATTCGGCCAACCTGAATCTCCTCATTCGCCTGGTTAGAAGCCGTGGTCGTGTAGGTATCCATTATTGAGATTATGACCAAATCATGGAGTGCTACAAGTTCCTATACCATCCTAAGCATGTGTCGTGCAATTCCTAGAGGTTTGCATGTTAAGAATCCCGCTGAAATGGCTAGGTGTTCGAGAGGGGAAGAAAACCCTAAAAGTCACGACTTTGAACCAAATTTTACCTCGTTTCTGCTGGTTTGAAGCTCGGATCCCTTATACTTTTATGCTCTACGTGTTTTGAGGATCTTTTTGACACCAAGAACTCTCGATTTGGTGAAGAATCAAGGGTTTTAGGGCTTGAAAACTTAGAGAGAGAGTGTAGAGAGAGAGTGGGATGGGATGAAGAGAGAGAGAGTGGTAGGTGTGATGAAATGAATTGCATTTAATGCCATTTCCTTGTTTAAATCTTCCGGGTGCGTTTGGGTTCGTTCGATTTTGCTCGGTTTCTAGTAAAAAGATCGGTTTTCAATCATTATCGTATCAAAACGTCACGATTTTAAAAGTACAGTTTATTAATTTAAATTAGGTGTTAATTCCTAGTAAATTAACTAGATATCTTTTGTTTATTTTTAAATTTATGAAAACGTTAAATTTATCTGTTTAATCGATCCGTACAGTTTTCACGCGTATTCGTTCGGATCGTCACCCGTACGAACACGACAAGAACTATACTTTTCGATGTGATTTTCTAATTATCGGACATCATTCAGTACGTTAAACCTTCATATATATTCGTGCGAATCGTCACTCACACGAATACTCCGTTAGTTTAATATTCACGTAACGACGTCCGTTATTTTTTGTTCTGTAAGACCTCACATACTTCTATACATAATAATGTCCTAATTAACATTCATGTAATGGTTTTGTGTTGTCAGATAGGTTTCTGACTGTTAAATCATGGATTTGAAACATGTTTCTGAAATAAATGTGTAATAGTTCTGTGTCAAACATCAAATGATAATAGTATTCATGTAATACACATAGTTTGTACCTGAGTTACTGTGCAAGTTACTGTTCCAGTTACGTTTCCTGCACTGATGTTACATTTTCAAATTATCTATACCCTATATATATTGGGGAAGGTTCCCCTAAAAGTCTATTTTGCCTAAGAAGCCTAAGAAAAATTTTTAAAAACTCAAAAACCGACACAAATGAACTCCGATTGAATTTGTTTTTGCATCACTGCAACGAGCTTGTCGAACTTTAAAACCCAAACCTTAAATAATAAACTATAAACCCTAATCTTAAAACAAAAACTTTAAAAACAAACCTTAAACCTAAAATACAAAACTTAAAAGTTAAAAACCAAGCCCTAAAATCAAAACTATAAAACTAATTGTTATAGCAAAATCTTAAAAGGTAATATTGTAGGGTACGATGAGACGGTTCCAATTCCATCGAAATAAATTCAATCAGAGTTCGTTTGGGTCGGTTTTGAAGGTTTTAAAAATCCTTCTTAACCTTCTTAGTCAAAATAGACTTTTTATTTGATTTTTCACCTATATATATATATAAAGTAATAGTTGTCCTTATTCGGTTTAACCCAAGATCCGAATAATTTTTATAAATACACCCGAAACCCAACCCTATTAACTATTCAGGTTAATCGGGTTGACCCGAATAACATGACTAACATTTTAAACCCCAACAACCTGACCCTAATAAGCTTATGTGGGAGTGGGTTGGGTTCGGGTATTTTCGACACCCTACCCATACCAAACATCTTTACATACTTATAAAGTTACATATATTTAACTCGTATATATGTAACAACATTAATTATATATAAATATTTTTATTTTTTTTATATTTCTTACTTTATAATAAAAAGAAATAAAAAATAAAAAAACATGATTAAAATTTATTGTTAATAATTATAATTAATTAGTTTTTTTAGTTTTATGTTTTCTTATATTTAACTCTCCCTTTAAAGAGAAAACTTAGATAAAAAAATTAAATAAAAAGAAGTAAAAAATAATAAATAACAAATTGTTGACATCCGACTAATATATAAGCAAAATCACACCTATAATAAATAATAAATAAAGGTTTGATAAATAATAAAAATAAGAAGTTCAACAATTTCATATTTGTTTCGTCGAATTAGACAACAAAGAAAAGATAACGTTAAACATTAAAGAAATAAAAAATAAAAAAAAAACTTATAATAAAATACTACTGCTAATTTGGTTACTGCGTTTCTTTTTTCTATCTTTTTATGAACAATTTTTTTTCATATTTTTCTACTATACGACGAGAACACTCAATATATTTTAAAAGAAACACTTTAACACATAATTGTATGATTGGAACAATTTTCCCTTTTGTGTTGCTGCGTTTCTTGAAATATACGTTTCAAATTTCGAAAAATAAAACAAGTAAAAAAAAACCAAAAGTAAATAAAATAGAATTGGAGGGCATGTATTTGTAGACTGTTTCAAATCGTCCACCGCCCTGTATTGTGTATGACGATGACAATAGATGGTTATGATGATGACGACGATATATTTAATAACATGTAGAAACTTAAATCATATATACTATATAATAAATAAAGGTTTTAATATGCTACTTGTTAACAATCTACGGCACTTGAAGATTTTATTTCCTTCTTTCTCTCATAATAAGCATTTGTATTGCATGTTTTTTAAAATTTGATTTTTTTTATCTTGTCTCTTCTATTAAATATTAATAATTTTATTTAACTTAATAAATAATATGATTAAATTATTAATCAGTTCTTTATTTTTTTATAAAACGTCTGTGAAAAATATGTATTATGTTATTTTAAACAAATAATTTTAAAATTCAAATATTTAACATATGTAAATGTAATACGTCTATGTTAAAAAAAGTATAAATAATATTATTAGTATTAATATAATTATGTAAATTTAAAATGATGTAATAAAATTATTTTAATGAAGTAAATTCATAAATACATAATTATAAAATTACATTATTTTTTATTCGCAAATCCGTGTATTACACGTGTTTATAACCTAGTGTAAAATTGAAGGAAAGTTCCAAGAAACCGCAAAGAAAGTCAACCCGTCTTGATATATCATCCAAACGTTTTTCCATAATTATATTTGAAAAATTCCCATTGACCGGTATCTAGCTTTCTTTCTACACAAGAAATTGAGTTAGTCAAACTTTATAAAGAGGTTTTATCGTGCAAAGCGATGAAAGATTTGTGTGATTATCGAGTAACATTTGTGTAATTATCCTCTTGATATATATAAATCAGACAAGTGTGATTTATACAAATTATAAATCACGCAATTAGGATTTGGTTTCAAAATCACAATCACAATCACATATATGTTAAATATATATATGTAAATGTAAATACGCAATTGGAAAAACAAAATCATAGCTGAAAATTAATATACAGGTTGTATTTATTTGAAAAAAAAATTATCTCAATGGGAAACAAAATACACACAAATTTGTTTTATCTTGAGTGACCTTTCAAACTTTGATCGATAGCCCGCTTTTGTATTTTAAACTTCACACATATATATAGGGAATGAAATTTTAATTTCATAACTCACTTTTATTTTTTAAACCCAAATTACTCTGTCAAGTTCAAGTCAAATCTTTGATTTTTTTAACAACATTATAACACATGTAACACTTTTTTTATGTGTTTTTGTAAATTAATTATCATATAAAAGATAGCTTGGTTGCAAGTTTTAGACTTACACATGATTTTCAAGTATTTAGAATATAAAAACTTACAATAATATTAATTATCAAACAATAATTAATTTACACATACGCATAAAAGAAAAAAGTATTTAACATGTAATACAATGGTGTTTGAAAAAAAAAATCCAAGATTAGTATTAATTTTAGCGGAGTTATTTTAGTTAGTACAATAGAGTGAGATATATTTTATCCTCAATAATATATATATATATATATATATATATATATATATATATATAGTAAGGTTATTGTACAAAGTGTTGCTTTTGTAAAAAGTGTGAGAACTAATCTGGGCCATCGATGTGCTAAGATCAAGGGTTGAGATTAAAGATTGGTTAAAAAATTAATTAAAGTGGATTTGCGGCTATCAAAAGGGCAAATTAGGGATTTTTCCTTTTTTATTTTGCTGATATCACGGTTTAACGAAAACAGTGGGATTCACTTTCTAAAATTAAAAATTCAATCGGAATGTAACATATTACGTTTTGATTTTGTAATCGGGATGTGCTATTAACGTTTAATCATATTGTTTTGATATTCTATTATGTTAGCTTTAATATTGTGATGGTGTTAGTTTGTGCTGATATGTTAAATATTAGATTGTAATGGTGTCGTGCTATTATGTGTTATTATGTTATCTGTATTATTATGTTATGTTAATAACCTATCATATTGTCCTGATATGTGCTATTATGTTAGATATAATATTGAAATGGTGTTAGTATGTGCTCGTATGTTAAATGTTAGATTGTAATGGTGGAGTGCTATTATGTGCTATTATGTTAGCTTTAGTATGTTGTCCTCATATGTGTTGTGTTACATGTTATATTGTATTATGTGCTATTACGAAAAACACAACCGTAAGCTCAATACCTGCAAATTTTTTTCGGTATTTTACTGATTACGAATTCAATTGGTTTTGAGATTATACGTAAAATAATTTTAATTATGGAATATGTTCAATGAATATACTGGTTAACAAATTTCCTATTTTAATGTAAGATTTAAAAAGCATTTCAAATGCAATTACCTATATTACCCTTTTCTATTAAATACCAACAATGCCACATGTCAACACATTATTGGTTTCTACCATTTTTACAAACTTCCTATATATATATATATATATATATATATATATATATATATATATATATATATATAGGGTATGGATAATTTGAAAACCTTTTCTTAACGCGAAAACCATGAAAATCACATTGATAGCCATTGATTTCTAAGATGTGTGGATGAGATTAAACTAGAATTTCTTGATTTTTTTATTATTGGGTAAAATAATTAAAAAGTACAGAAATGGTGTATTGGTCTTTTTACCATATGTACTTTAAAAGACACATTTTCAAAAACACCTTTACTCTCCCCTTGTGACGTACGCATTGCGGTTTTTACTAACCCCCCAAAACCCACCGCCCAAAAGCAAGTACCCCCAAATTCCGGTGGTGTTGTGAGGCTTTCACATACGAAGCGTCGGCATTACACCCACAAAATGTCTGCAGCGACGATTTACAGAGCACGACAACGGGGATGACCGCCGAGGATTCAAGAAAGTGTTTGTAACCGACAAGGGGACAAACAAGGGGACGATCGCTTCGTTCTCTAACCCACAAGAAAAACGTTTTCAACTGTTTCTAACCGACACCAAGACAAACCGCTTCAACGGTAACAATTCTAAACCGTAAAATTCGCTTTTTATACTGACTATTTGCATGTCATTTTATACACCCCGGTTGCCGTGATAGTTATGTCGTCAAGAAAAAGGAAAAGTGAAAGGATTGCAATCAAATCTCTACGTAGATTTACAAACACAGAAGATGATCCCATTGAGTTACACACCAGTGATAAAAGTAAACAACATGAGAAAAATAATATCAAGCAAAAAGGTTTGGTTAGTTGAATGGATTAATTTGTTAGGAGTCTGAGGATTTTAATTGTTAAATGGATTATTGCAGGGGCTGTAAGTAAAACTGACATAGATGAGGAGCGAATTCATGTTAAAATGAAAAAAAGGTATCGCACTAACAAAGGCAAAGAAAACGGTAAGAAAATTATTGTTTTTGTTATTTATGTTGTGTTTGCACAGATGTTACGTTTTAGAAACGTTTATTTTACGTTGTGTTTACACTTTCTTTAGTGTGGATGTTACACATACCGGTATTCTTTGAAATGTCTGTACTTTCGTTTTTATGGATGAGTCAATTGTTCTTTACATGTTACTTTCGTTTTCAAAATGGTTCCTGTAAAATGGTTATTGTTGTTGTTTTTTACATAATTGTGTTTATGTTACATGTTGCAAACAAAAGGTTTCTGTGTGAAACGCTAAAATGGTTATTGTTGCGGCTCTTTACGTTGTGTTTACAAGTTTGTTCTTTTCAAAAAAAACTGGTGTTACATTGAATTTTCTTACCCGTTTTGCTCTTATAGATGACTCGAATGATTTTAGTGAAAAAGACGTAAATAACGAAGAACGTGAAAGAAAAAAGGTATATAAAAATAATAAGAAAATGTATTTTATTTTAAATATATTTTGTAAAGACTATGTGACTTGTTTGATTGACAAAAATTAGGTAAGTTAACCCTTTCGGGCACTGATAGTGACAAAGATGAAACTCTTATTAATTTGAAAAGAAAAGTTGATAGACAAGGAAAGAAAGATGATGTCCCGGGCAAGAAAAGGGGAGATGGTATACAACGTACGCTAAATATGCTCTTTTTTGGGGTCCATACGATATTTGTACTTCATTGACACGTTTAATTTACGCTTTCTGCAAAATGCATATGCAGGCAGTAAAGAAAAAGAAGATAAAGAAACCCGGAGCTCTAAAACGAAGATGAAAAATGGTTAGACATTTTGGTCCTTTAGTTTTCAAAATTGTTCAAATAAATTGTGTCTGTTAAAAATTTTGGAATGTGGTATAAGCAGATGTAGATATTTTGAAAAAAAGAAAGCCAAACACAAAACTCAAAACGGACAAAGGTAACAAAATATATATGGCATTTTATTTGCATATGTATAGTACATGTATTTTTACATGCAAGTTACTTTGGATATACACAACTTATACGTATATTTTACATATTGGTTACTTGGATATGCACAACGCATATCTTACATATTTACCATACTAAATAGTTGTTACATCTACGTTACTTGTGACTTTAACTACTTGTTTGTTAGTGGTCTCTGGTAAAGAAAAAATCACCTACATAGCGCAGCATGATACGAAAAGGACAAAAGGTGACTTTTATTCGTCTTAGTTACATTTCTGATACAAACTATGTGATTGTGTTGTCAGGGAAAGAAAAAATGGCTACTATGGCAAAAGAAAATCTGAAAACGAGCATGGTAATATTTAATTGAATAATTGTATAATGTGATACATATTTCTTAATGTGTTTGTAACTTGTCTTTAGGTAAAGAAAAAATGTATGCTACTGACAGTGAAGATGTTAAAAGCAAAAAAGGTAAAAAACAACTTAATACTTGCCCTCAAACTGTGACTTGCTTAATACAGTATCAATACATGATTGTTACATGTAAAGTAATTATTTTTTTTATAAAAACTTTTTCAAGAAAAAAAGGTTAATCCGAAAACGACCAAAGGTAATATTTAATTAAATAATTGTATCATGTGATGCATATTTTTTAATGTGTTTGTAACTTGTCTTCAGGAAAAAAAAATTTATGCTAGTGAGGGTGAAGATGTAAAAAGCCAAAAAGGTAAAAACAATAACAAAATGTACCCCCAAACTATTACGTTGATAATACATTGTCAATACGTGCTTGTTAAAAATTCAGTAATTAATTTTTTTTGAAGTTGTTTAAGAAAAAAAGGTTGTGAGGCAAGAAAGCAAAAAGGTTGATATTGCAGATGCTAGCGAGTCAAAGAGGTGGATGATTATGAACACAAGGTCTTCACCAGCTCAGTTATTTCGATGTGTTAAATTGTTGAGGGATATCCAAAAAAGAGGAGTTATGGAAATGGGCTCTGGAAAGTTGTTGAAATTTAACATGGATGGTGTCCCCTCAAAGATGGCACATTTTGTGGTTGATAGGTTGAAATGTGAGAGGATGGAGATTATTTGCAAAGGCGGTTGTTTGAAAATTACCCCACAATTGGTTCATAACTTGTTGGGTTTGCCAATTGGTGGAGTTAAAATACAATCAATTGTTCCGTTGGAGGCGTTAGATGAGTCTGTTGGTGTGTGGAGGAGACAGTATGAAGGGAGGCTTTTGGCAACTAGACAAATTGTAGAGAAAATAGAAAGCGCCGTGGATGAAAACACATTTGACTTTAAGATGGATTTCCTAGTATTTTCATGGCTGTTCTGGTAGAGTGTCATAAAAATGGAAGAGTTAGAGAAGGTATTCTTAGGTGATACACTTCACAGACAGATTTTTCAAAAGTAGATTGGTGTGATTACATATTCGAAAACCTAAGAAGTTGCAAGATAGGGTGGTCAAGGGATGACAATAGTTCCCCCTTCAATGGTATACTAACAATACTGACGTTATATATCTTTCTTAAAAAATGTTCTTATAAACAAAGTCATGTACTAATAATTTAAATAACCAACATTTACTTGCAGCTTATCTATGTTGAAGGGTTTGAATGTAAGGGCATCTTAGTTGACAAAAGAATCGATCCAATTGAGTTATGGAACAAAAATCGACTTAAAATCAGGGAGGACTGGGAGATGAAACATGGAGGGTTTGGGAAAGGAAACTAAGACCAGATTTCATAGAGGAAGGTTCATCAGGGAACCGGGCGGAGTCAGACGAGAAAACCGTCAAGGCAATATGCTTTTTTAATTATCAAAATATTGAAAAGTTTTTATTATTTTAAATATTTTAGATACTCATGTGCACGTGTTGTTATATCAGAAGGTGTTGGCTTGTGTGAAAAAAAGTTTAGATGCTTGGG
Organism: Mikania micrantha; assembly: GCA_009363875.1. Lineage (NCBI taxonomy): Eukaryota > Viridiplantae > Streptophyta > Magnoliopsida > Asterales > Asteraceae > Mikania > Mikania micrantha. The sequence continues at coordinate 12,189,728 of CM018696.1, read as the reverse complement.
CAAATTTGAAAACTATGCTAGAAAAAGATTTAACAAATTTGATAGCACGAGATAAGAACAACGAGGACATACAAACTGTTAGGGCTTGCTATGAGAGCCTCTTGGAGAAAAAACCTAACTGGGTTAGGGAATTAGATGACTTTGAAAATGATGAAGGTATTCATTATTAACGCTAAAATTATAGTATTGTTACCATGTTAGTACGTTAATGTGACCTTGGTTTACGCTAAAATTACGGTATTGCTACCATGTTAGTACTTTAATTGCAAACACTGTTCTCTGAAGATTGTTACCATGTTATTTGTATTGCTGACAGATTTTTATTCAATCATAGAAGAAGTAACTTATTTTCTACAGGCGGTATTGTTACCATGTTAGTACTTTAATGTAACTTTGGTTTACATTGCAAAACACATAGAGGGGGGCTGAAAAATTGGAGCTGATTAATGCGTTCGTCAGAGATACAGTGGTTGACCTAAATATTACACATCCAGGTATGTTATATTTTTTTTCCAGTAATTTTTTATTTTAAATAAAAACCATGTTCACTTAATCTAACCAATAAAACATCAAGGGTTAGATGTTGGAACTGAAGATAATCAATTTGATGGAACAAGTTGGAGACGGGGTGTCTCGCACCTGACAGTGGCTTCTACAGGGAAACATGCTAAAGCAGGTGAGTCACTATGTTACGTTAATGTTACGTATTCATGAACAAAAACTAAAAAACTAACGATCCATCTTTGATGATAGATTCCACTGGTGTTGTTGGCCATTTAGATAATCCTGTGTTTTTGAGTGAAAGTGACAATGAAATCCTAAAAAACGGTGAGTAACTATGTTACGTTAATGTTACGTGTTTAGTACATTTATTTCACGTACCTGTCATCTAATGGAATGTACTTAGACGGGCCGAGCTGGAGTCTTGGAATCTCGCAGACATTTGTACCATGTTCAGAGTTGATCACAAAAAAAGGCGTATGGTAGGTCGTGCCAATGAAGCCATGCACGTAAATGATCCAACTTGGAACATAGGAGTTTCACAACATGAAGCATTTGCAGAAACATCAACAAAAGGTCGGTAAAACACAAAAAGAATAGTGTTCAATAAGATTGATAATACGTGTTTTTCACGTATATTTCATGTATATGTAATGTTATTCAATTGTTTCTTTTCTTAAAATTGTTAACCGGTGGTCCGGTTAATCCTACAAAAACATCAACACAAGTTGATAGTGCCATGGAAATAGAACAAAGTGTGAATCAGTTCTGCCTTTCACTGTTGAATTAAGCACCATTGCAGGATGTCACCGGCAAAAGTGATCTTAAAGAACCAAACCTTCGTGACACACGAAACGAAGAAAATCAAGGTACCAAGCTGCAAGGGACGGGTGATGTGAAACTAAATGAGCAAACGCAGAAAGAGTTTCAAAATGAAGGTAATTGCGTAAAGTTTTACTAAACACCACAGCTGCACTGGATTTGACGGAGCAGACTGTAAACCAATTTTGTCTGTCGTTGTTGAATGACCCTCCAGCCAACGACTTGATAGACAATTTCGATGGTATTTCATGTTCATAACATTACTAAAATAAGGTAGGGGTTTAATTACCATTGTCTCTTTTGATGCTTAGTTTTCTGTATAGTTGTTCAAAACAAAGTAGACACAACAAACATAAAGAGTGTTGAGGAGGTACCAACAGATGTTAAAGGGAACATACAGGAAGCGGGTGTTAACCTAAACGATCAACAGTCAGGTAAAAAAAATTATGCTCCAATAAAAATGTTACATGTGTTTTACTACTTATATACTAACTTGTTATTACTGATATACTACATTGTTACAAAACATTTATTAATAGAGTTGCTGAATGCTTGTGGCGATGGAGTTGATTTGCATGGCCCAAACTGGAGTTTGGGGATATCTCAACATTTTATTTCACAATAGGGTTAGACTAACAATACCTTATTTATTACTATACCTTGTAGATAACAAATTAAAAGTACTAAATTGGAACTTTCACTATTGTCTTTACAAACTGATGTAGGATCAGCAACACCAAAAGTCAACGACAGTGAAATGGAGCTTGATCAAACAACAATTGACTATTGCCTTCAACAATTGAATGAGAACGCTCCAAATGATGTTGATCATCAAGATGATGATAGCATGCCCTTGGGAAAAAAGATAGTTTAGATAACATGAACACGGAGGGTGTGGGTGGGTATCCAAATCTGAAGATCCACATACTGTTGGTGAAGCCAAATGGCGTAAGGTAGTCGATAAATTTAAAGAGTGTTGAGGAGGTACCAACAGATGTTAAAGGGAACATACAGGAAGCGGGTGTTAACCTAAACGATCAACAGTCAGGTAAAAAAAATTATGCTCCAATAAAAATGTTACATGTGTTTTACTACTTATATACTAACTTGTTATTACTGATATACTACATTGTTACAAAACATTTATTAATAGAGTTGCTGAATGCTTGTGGCGATGGAGTTGATTTGCATGGCCCAAATTGGAGTTTGGGGATATCTCAACATTTTATTTCACAATAGGGTTAGACTAACAATACCTTATTTATTACTATACCTTGTAGATAACAAATTAAAAGTACTAAATTGGAACTTTCACTATTGTCTTTACAAACTGATGTAGGATCAGCAACACCAAAAGTCAACGACAGTGAAATGGAGCTTGATCAAACAACAATTGACTATTGCCTTCAACAATTGAATGAGAACGCTCCAAATGATGTTGATCATCAAGATGATGATAGCATGCCCTTGGGAAAAAAGATAGTTTAGATAACATGAACACGGAGGGTGTGGGTGGGTATCCAAATCTGAAGATCCACATACTGTTGGTGAAGCCAAATGGCGTAAGGTAGTCGATAAATTTGAAGCAAACAGAAAAAACCAGTTAGAGACAAAGGGATTGCCGAGGTCAAGCAAAGGGTTGTTCAACAAGGACCTCACAAAAGAAGATGAAAGTATCCTAAGCTATGTTTTGTACGAGGATTCTTCAAGCAAAGGGTTGTTCCCTGCTGGCCAAAAAAATGAGTAAGCATCTGTGACCATGTTTTAAAAATAGTAAAACCTTGTCTTGTTAAAAATATATGAATTGTACTAATTCAATTTTCATTTCAGACAACAAAGGGAAGCAAAAAGAAACGTTGAAAGATGCAAATGATCACATGCCAGTCTAGTGTGTATTTGATGGGTAATGGTTGTGTAACAAAAAATAGTATGTTAAAACCTTATGTATGCAGAATGGTTGTATTGGGTTTTATTATTGTAATGGTTGTTTTGTTGATGTTTTTTATATGGAATTTTCATTTTAAAACCTTATGTATTATGAGACGGTTTTATGCAAAACTCTAGCGTCAATAACTTTGTTATGGTGTAAATGTAACGTAACTTATAAGTAAAATATATGTTAATTTCATGTTTAACTTATGTATCAGTTGTTCTGATTTTCCAGGCTAGTTGTGCTGGGGCGCCTTCTTTTACGCATCTTTTTATTTAATCCATACGTCTTACGATAGCTTCTTCTTTTTATTTAACCCATAATAACACGGTATCATTTTCGTAAAGTATATGTTAATAACAGGTGAAACTTATATATCAATTGTTTTATGTTTTCAGAGAGGATCTTTCTATTGAAACAATATGTATTATGAGAGGATAATATTTGTTTGATCTCACAAACAAATATGTGTAGTACTTATACTGTAACATATACGTAAAATTTATGTTATTAACAGGTACAACTTATGAATCGGTAGTTACACGTGTGCGGGAAGGTTGTTTTTGAGAGTGAAAGCGGACTAACGTTGGAAAAATGTCATTTTTTTAATTTAAGACAGAGTGCAGTGGTAAACAATCAAGTTATTGATGCATGGGTTGAAGTCCTGAATTTTGAAGAAAAATAATGATCTCCCAATTCTCCGTACAGATTGTTTTGCGGGAGTAATGTGATCGTAAGTTTATTTTTTTTATGTTCAGCTTTTATGTGTCATTGAAAGATAAATAAAGGATTTGTTGAAAAAAAAATTAAACAGATTGACCGGATGCTCAACCAAGATGATGTTGATCCCAATCAAAGAGTTGATAAGTTAGCTACAAACATGAATGGGGTGATAGCTGGAGTGCTAAAGGAGATTGCTTTTGCTAAGGACAAACCAGATATGAACAATCTTAAAATGTTTGATATGGTTTTCTCTCCTATACTGGAATTCGACCATTACTACCTGTTAGTCTTTGAGTTAAAGAACTGTGCGATCTCAGTAATTGATAACTTTCATGAATCAATACCACTAGTCGGGGTTAAAGATAGTGCAGACTACTACCTAAAAGATTCCCCCTACAAAGTGGTAATCATTTAATAATATTTAATTGTTTTAATGAAATGCTTTACATGACAAAAACCGATTATTCGCAGAAGGAGATTTTTGTGCGCTATCTGGAGAGGATTAAAGATGTAAAAAGGATGAAATACATGCAACAAAGATTCAAAAGGTGCAAATCCCATGGGCTACCAAGACTAACGCAATGGATTGTGGAGTTTTTATGATGTGACACATGGAAAAATTTATGGGAATCCGTGAACAATTCAACTGTGGCTTTTCAACAAATGGCAAGAAAAAATGTGCCAAATGAACACGTTGAAGAAAAAAAATACTTGGTGCATGTGATAAAGTCAAAAGATAATTCTCTTAGAAATGTTGTTGTACATGCTGCACGAGATGTGTAACTGACATGTAACTTGGTAATTGATAGTTATGGTTTTTGTGTCATTAAACACTATGAATTGGACGTGGTATGAATTATGGATTAATTATGCTTTTGATTTTAGTAAATTTTTAAATTTGCTTTATTTTAAATAGTAAAGTACAAAAAATGGGGGAATGGGATGTGATGATGACTAAAAAAAGTACAAGATTTAAAATATATAAAAATCAAAAAAGAAGATGGTTGTCAATCAAAAATTTAATGAATGTACTACATAAACTACATTATGTATGGTCAAGAGGATTTTATACAAGATATAGTAGATCCCTACAAAAAAAGTCAATATTTGAAATATAAGTAAATGAATGATAAAAAGAATACAAAAAATGGGATTTAACATCTCAGTATCAGAAAATTGATTTATTTAAAAATATGATTGAAAAAAGGAATCCAAATGCATGTAAAGAAGATGGAAACATATCTGCATACAAAGCTTTCTTAAGAAATGGAGAAGGTGACGTCACAACATATTGAAATGCGAACCATAGTTCTAGTTTAATATGGTAATCACAACAAATCCTCATACAATGCTATCTGGGAAACAAAACAATACTATCTTATTTATAGACAAGGGATTTCCCATTTAATAAGGTAGTTGGTGAGGTCACAACAAATTGAATGCAGACCATTGGCTGCTTTTAGGCTGTTACATTTAAGTTACTAGAATGTTACAACATTTAAACGTTGTATATACATATATAAAACTTGCTTGATACGTCATCGGTACGTTTTCTATACATATATAACACTTTTACATATAAAATTCTCAATGCTAAGATAGTCACATTGATATAGGCCGACCAAAAAACATAACATTTGCTTCCAGATTTTTTAGTACGGTACATCCTTTAAAACATATAACTAGAGTGTTTTAAAGGTAGCAAAAATATGTGGGAGACACACATTTCAAATAATACAAAAATCAAGAATACATAAACAAAAATCCCCAACCAAAACTAATATTACTACTACTCTTTGGCTACGTCAACGGCTTCTGTACGCTTCTTCTTGCAATTACGGGAGTCGTGCCCCGTTACATACTTTTGGCATGTGCGACAGAGCCTTGGTGTCCGAAGCGACTTTTCAACGGCCTTTTCACCGGCCCCAATCAAATGACGTGACTTGCCACAACCTTTGTTACGAATCCCCTAAGGGTTCGAACATTTCAAGTCAACATCGAAGCTACCACCAACCAAGTTTTGAATATCTTCAACATTAGAAATTTGGGAGATAGAATCAACTGGATCCAAACTTTGATTGCTACTAAGTTCCCTAACTTTATTGGCCAAAACAACAAGACCATCATAATCATTTCGTATATTAACCCAAATATCTCGTTCCTTAACAACGACTTAGGAGAATTGTCTACACCATAATGTCACACCCCCAAATTCCCACTTGTGGTGTGAGTCCACGTGGGTGTGACGTGGCCAGGATCACAACTCATGGTCATATAGAAACAACTCTATATGCGTTTCAAAATACAATGTTTGACATAAAAGTAGCAAGATAGTTTGCAGCGGAAATTACATAATAATGGAGCAAAAAATAATAAGTTCACATATGCAGCGGAAAAGAAAATTGTCAGACACTACAATGTTTAATACAAAGCATAGTTAAATATTGTTTTCAGAAGACACAACAGAAATGCATGAGGTTCCTAATTCTCATCCCTTAAAATGTGCATCCTGTTCCATGTGCTTGTCAGTTACCTGAGAATACAAGTTTAGGAAAAAGTGTCAACACAATGGTTGGTGAGTTCACAGGTTTTGATATATACATAGTAATAGAAAACATGTGTCATGTTGTTTATCATATGTTAGTACCGAGCCCTAGACTCCATGTGTCAGTGTGTCACTACCGAACTAGACTTGTTTATCCTTGCCTCCGCTATGTCTCGTAATTACATAGCAAGTTAGGTCAGAGTTTCACAGATTATGACCTCCAGTCAAAATTATGCCCCGTGGCGTTAGTCACAACCAAACGGATCCATTCAAACCACCACGTTTTTTGTACATTAACGGTAAGACTTTGTGAGGGCTTGTTATGAGTTCAACACTTAATGTTTTTCTAATAAACCAGCATACACCTAAAAAGTTTGTAATAGCATATTTGTTTGACTCGATTCAACTAGTATTCTTCCCCCATTTTAAAAGCTTGTAAAAGAGTTAAAGAGGGGCCGTAAACTCGCGTTAGTGATCAAGAAATAGAGTAAGCGTAAGCTCCTGTGTCGTCTGGTAGTCGGTCACCGGCTACCTATATCGTATATCATACGTGAGTTCGTGTAAGTGACCATGTTTGCTCAACAACCCTTGGTTGTTCATATTTGTCCGTGTCGGTCCACAATGACCTTGTTTGCTCATGTTAGTCCACATTAACCGTGTTTGACTGTGTTTGACCGTGTTGGACCGTGTTTGACTGTGTCAAGTCAACGACCCGTTGATGAACCGTGTGTCGGTTGTGAATCGTGTAACATTCGTGTTAGTGCTCGTCGTGTGCAAAATGCGCAAGTCGCGTCTTTGGATAACTTACTATTTATAGTAAGTTTCCATTTATAGCAAGTTCACAACACTTATCAATTTTAAAGTTCTTGCATACTCGTTAAGTCCTACGTGATCATGTTAACACATAGCACATTGTCATACAAATCAAATAAGTCACGTAAGTCACGTTTGCATACAAAAGTTTCCTATAATGGAAAGTTTCCTTATCTAGCATGGTTATTATCAGAAAACATCTAACTTAGCATACAATCATCATATTAAAGCATATTAAATTACTTAGCATGTTCAAAATATACAAAACATTCATAAATCGATATTTATAAAAATAAAGTTAGTATAAATAGTAACTATGACTATTTTGCCCATATGATCATCCTAAACAATTCTAATCCATTTTTATATCACAAATCATTGTAATATGCCATTTAATATCATTTAAAAATGCTCATATTGTAACATCCGGCCCCGTCTACCACCAATATTATCCGCTTTGCCCACTCGGAGCTCATGGTTTTGCCTTCGGTTGCTCAGGTGAAAACTTCCCAAGGAGGTCACCCATCCCTGAATTGCTGCAGCTCGAGCACGCTTAACTGTGGAGTTTTCATGTACTCCACAGCCAACTAAGCCGAAAACGCGTTGGTGATGTAAGAGGTGGATTGTTACTTATGAGCCAGGAATATCTCCTGTTCACGGCCGATGTGGGATTTGCCTAGGATGTTACATACACCCCCCTTAGGGACTCATCGTCCTCGATGAGGTTTGCCCCACCATCCTGTGTAGAACAGGAGTGTCTCTGATACCATTCTGTAACATCTGGCCTCGTCTACCACCAATATTATCCGCTTTGCCCACTCGGAGCTCACGGTTTTGCCTTCGGTTGCTAGGGTGAAAACTTCCCAGGGAGGTCACTCATCCATGAATTGCTGTAGCCCGAACATGCTTAACCGTGGAGTTTTCATGTACTCCACAGCCAACTAAGCCGAAAACGCGTTGGTGATGTAAGAGGTGGATTGTTACTTATGAGCTAGGAATCTCTCCTGTTCACGACCGATGTGGGATTTGCCTAGGATGTTACATGCTCATATAGTCAAAATTACCATTTATCAATATTTAGACCTCAAAAGTTACTAAAAATAATAACTTGGCTACATATGGCCAAAATCAATATCAAAATCACATTCTAAGCATCATTATCATCCTAAATACATCATATAGCAAATCCATGGCATTATTTCAACACTTTATGTACAAATCATGAGATTTCCATAAGCACATAATCATAGATCGTCATAAATACTTAAATTATCATCATAGATCATCAAATACAATAGATATAATAGCAAACCCAGATTCAACTCACCCAAAATTCATGCATGTGGTGTCATAGTACTTGAATGAGTGATTAAAGACTTGCATGTGTGTTTGTGAGTGTGGTGTGTGTGTGTATGAAGCCATAAAACTACCTCTCAAGGGCTTGTATCACCAAGATGATGTTGGAACAGCTCTGGAAACTCTCTGGACAGCATGTTTGAGCAGCATTAAGATGGTGGTGGTGGTCTTCAAGTTACAATGTTCTTCTCTTTCAAGTTCTTGATAACCTCCAAGCTTCAAAGCTTCAAGGATGGGTTCTAATGGCTTCCAAAGGGTTAAATCAGTTGGATCAGCTGTTTGGGAAGAGAAATGGCCGAGCTATGGCATGTGGTTTTAGTTAAAATGAGTGTGTAGGTGTGATGATGGGTCTTGGAAGTTTATAAAGAAAATCTATGAATCTGGCTCCCAGGCGTACCTCCTGGCGGGAGCGGTTGGCGCCTGGCGTACCAGCGAGTGAGCCGGATGAGGCTCTCTTTGTTTCCTTCCACGCGCATCACCTGGGGTCAAAGCTTCGAGTCAGGCGTAGCACCTGGCCCATTTGATAGGCCCAATAAGCCTATCTTGTTGTTCTAGGCCCGTTTTCGCTCGTTTCTCGACTGTAAGGCCTTGTTCGAGCATCGTTTAGACTCTAGTTGTCAATTATTAACCATAATTGATCCGTGTAGTGTTTCTGTGACCAAATTTTGTGACGCTCACCAACGTTCGTGAGTTTTGACACATGTGTGCGGTTTCTCAATAATTCCTCGAATTATCCTGTTGTGTGTCAGTGTTCGTACCGTCGTGCCATGTGTCTCACTAAATTACACTAATTCTAGCGCCACGTGTACATAAATCATTTAAATAAACATTTAATTAAATCAAAAGCTGACCTGGAATTTACGAAGTGTCACACATAACAATACTGAATTTCAAAAATTCTTTTCGGTAACACATCTTTTATCCAGCGCTTCGAGATATAGTCATCTAGGATCCGAACTATTCTATTGACCCTAAAAACACAAAAAATGTGTCTACAAAGGTAATCAATACGAGTAAAATTGCGACAGGAACAATCGTAAAACATATACAAATGTGTAATCCTAATACTAGAATGGTATACATACGAATGTAATTACATGGTATCTATCATGTAATACTAACGTAACATATATCTATCATGCAATACTAACTTAACATATATGTAATACTAACGTAACATATATGCAAAAACAATTTAATTACATTCGTGTGTATACCACGTAAAAAATTGTATTTGTTATGAAAAATTATCAAAACATAAATGTAATCAAGTGTGTGTTCCTAATTCATTCAAAAATGGTAAAAACACAAATGTAATTACATGGTATCTATCATGTAAAACTAACGTAACATATATGTAATTTAATTATTTTTTCAATAATACTTGGAAAACATTTGTGACACTGTTGTCTTTGTTGAGATGCGTTACAAAATACACAACTTTATCTTGTACCTGCTCGGTATGAGAGACATAGCAAAACAACTTCCCCTTAACAATCTCTTTCTAAATTTCCAAAAAAAATACAATGGGTATATACTTCAAAAGCATGCGTCTATATTTCTAAACCTGAAAAAGACTGATATGGTCAAGATGTGGTTTTATACTCTGCCAAACGTTGCCAGTAACGCTGACTTTCAAAAATAAGTGTCATAGCACAAGATAAATTGAACTAAAGTATTTGCTCCACTAGAATTAACTTTGAACGAAGCATTGGAACTCTTGCACCTGGATGTCGTCTTCATTAGGCAACACATTGGAATTTCTCTGAAATAAGCAGGAACCCATTGATCACGAATCGCATACATGTCATGTCACACCCCCACCTCTCGTCACCTGTTGATAATGTCACTGAAACGGTTGCAGAAGCATAGTGGTGATGTCTCAGAAATGAGGGGTGACTTACTAGATCTGATATCACAAGCACACAGATTAACTTAGGATAATTACATTACATGCTTCGTTATTACAATTCACATTACAACATTAACTTATTCAGTTACAAGTTTGTGAAGTGCAGTCTCACCGGAATCACTGTCTACCTGCAAAAATGTTTGATTTGAAAACGTCAGCACAAAGCTGGTGAGTTCGTAAACTTTAGTAATTGAACAATATGATATGCAAAATTTCAAGATATACAGTTCAGATAACCATGGGACCCGTATCTAGTTCCTTTCGGACAGTTTTATGTTTTACGAAGATACTACTCATCGGTAAATATATTAATGTCTCATTGTCTTAATGTCTATCACTAACATTAAGAAAGTGTTTCAGAAACAGGTAACAAACATTCACACCAGGGGAGATGCAATTCTCCCAACAAATGGGTTGTCAGCCAATTGTACTATCAATGCTTCCAGCTCGGCCCCACACGGGTTCACTAGATATAGTTTCAAAGAATGAGGGCTTTTGATACTGTGATAGAGATACTAATGGCAAAATCCCATGAAATCACACAAAAGTCACATGAAATCATAAAGATAACAGTGATACATATCATATGTTCACAAATCGATTTACAGAAATTCCCCGATATTTGTAAAACACTAAAATGAAAAGGGGTTGAACGACATTCACCTGAATTCACAAAAGTAGTGAAATCACACGTAAACTTATGCTAATAGTGTAAGTCTGTATTAGTTTATGTTTGATGAGGTTTTTAGGTTTTAACTTACTGATTAGATCTTTCTGAACGTTCAATGTCAAAGACGTTGCTTTGAAAGTTATCAAACCGATATTGTGTATTTAATTAGTTATTTTGATGTCATATTATGCAATGTATGATAATGTAGGAACCTACCTTGAATTAGATTCCTAATACAGAGTTGATGACACTCATGATTAATCATAATAGTCTCGGATTAACGAAATAGTTAATGTTGTTGACTATAATGCTGTAACAGTTTCTCGATAGTTTAATGGCTTAGGAATGATCAATCCTTGTTATTGATTACCCAAATATCATGAAATAATACAATGTAGCATTAGAATAGGTTTAATAACCATGTTTAACATACTAATCTGACTGTTATCATAAACATTAGATAATTGTTCCAATCAGTATGTTAATGATCGTGATTAGTTTGAAACACTTGGATTTATCCTTGCATTTCAAATATTAATCAAACTAATCATCTACATTGTCATAATCAAATGGTTTAAACCATTATAATCATGGGTATGATTTCATGCAACTGGGTATTACACCGGATCAAAACAAGGATTTACCCATTAAAACATCATGTTCTTCGTTTATAATCAATCCTAGCCATCATCTAGGCAATAATCAACAATCCTAACTATGTCATTACGTTCAAAATCAAGATCTAATCAATCCATAACAAGCTAGAAAGTTAAAAACGAATCATTACCAAATCAGACGGGTATCTGGCTGCACAACAATGATTAGTACTCGTAGATATAATTCCTGGTGTGATCCTTTGGTTCAAAGGGCTTCAAATATGGGTTTAGATGGTGGAAATATGTGGTTCTTCGTCTCTGAAGCGTATAAGTTCGAGAATGAAGATGAAGAATAATTCTGCATGAAATCTGATGAAAAAGATCAATTTTTTCCACCGCCTCACCCGTCGCGTACCGCGACAAGAAGCAAAACAAGGCTTCGCGTACGGCGAAGAAATCCGGAGAAATCAGATATTTTTCGACCATCGCGTACCACTGAGCACCCTTAATCCATCCTTAGCTTACCGCGACGAGTCCAGAAGCTCAATACTTAGAAATTTTTCTTCGTTTTTCGATTCCAGACAATCCGTAACTCCGTTTTGTACACGGTTTTCGCCCACGTTCAGCATTTCTCGTGTGCTATCAACCTGTAGTAATTTCAATTGTCAATTCGAAATGGATTTCTAGAACGACCAAATGTGTTCATGTCATTAATGACGTAATTCTCAAATACAATTGTCACAGTCTCCTCCTGTTAGAGAAATTTCGTCCCGAAATTTAGTGAAGACTTACATAATGACAATCATTTATGAGAATAGATGTGGGTACTTTTCTTTCATTCATTCTTCACGTTCCCACGTATACTCGGGTCCACGTTGCGAGTTCCATCGTACTTTAACAATTGGTATGCGACTACGTTTCAGCACTTCCATTTCTCGATCCATTACCTCTACTGGTTCTTCATTGAACTGAAGTTTTTCATCAATATGAATCTCTTCTAGAGGTACGATCAATGATTCATCAGTTAGGCACTTCTTCAGATTGGATACATGAAAGACATCATGGATATTACAGAGTTCAAGAGGTAGTTCAAGTTTGTATGCTATTGATCCAATTCGTTCAAGAATTTTGAATGGTGCTATACATCTTAGTAAAAGTTTACCTCTCTTTTCAAATCTGAAAATGCCCTTCCAAGGTTAAACTTTCAACATCACCCTATCACCTATTTGAAATTCTAAGGGTCTACGACAATTATCAGCATAACTCTTTTGACGATCACGAGCATCTTTAATTCATTCTTGAATGAGTGCGATCTTATCAGTTGTTTCCTGAATGAATTATGGGCCTATGATTTGAATCTCACCTACCTCTGACCAACAAATAGGTGATCTACACTTGCGTCCATAAAGTGCTTCGAATGGAGCGCATTGAATACTGGTATGGTAGCTGTTATTGTATGAGAATTCAACAAGTGGAAGATGAATATCCCAGCTACCTCCAAAATCAATCACACGGCTCCTGAGCATGTCTTCCAGAGTTTGATTTGTTCGTTCGGTTTGCCCGTCCGTTTGTGGATGATATGCCGTGCTCATATTGATTTGAGTGCCTAGAGCATTCTGAAGAGTTTGCCAAAATCGTGACATAAATCGACTATCTCTATCAGAAATGATAGAGATCGGTACTCCATGTCGAGATACAATCTCATTGACGTAGAGTTTAGCCAGTCGATCCATAGAATAATCTTCTCGGATGGGTAAAAAATGCGCATATTTTGTAAGGCGATCAATGACAACCCATATAGAGTCATGATTACGTGATGCTCTGGGTAATTTAGTAGTAATATCCATAGAGATCTGATCTCATTTCCACGTGGGAATCTCATGTTGTTGTAATAACCGAAAAGGTCGTTGATGTTCAGCCTTAACTTTGAGACATGTTAAGCATCGTTCCACGTATTCAGCTATGTGTTTCTTCATTCCAGGCCACCAGTAAAAATCTCTAAGATCTTTATACATTTTATCAGCACCTGGGTGAATAGAATACCTGGATTTGTGCGCCTCATCCAAGATGATTGTTCTAGAGTTACCGAATAAAGGAACCCAAATTCGGCTTTTGAAATACAATACTCCATCAGTCTTGACTTCAAGTTTCTTATCTAATCCCCTTAGTTCGTCAGCAGGATAGTTCGTTGGTTGTAAAGCTTGATGCTGAGCTTCTTTGATTTAAGGAATTAGACTGGTTCGAATAGTCATTCCTAACGCTTTCACACGTAAAGGTTTGACTCGTTCCTTGCGACTTAAGGCATCGGCTACGGCATTCGCTTTTCCTGGGTGATAACGAATTTCACAGTCATAGTCATTTAAAAGTTCTACCCAGCGCCTCTTTCGCATGTTCAACATTTTCTGATCTAGAATGTGCTGGAGACTTTTGTGATCCGTGTATATAATACACTTAGTTCCATATAGATAGTGTCTCCAAATCTTGAGTGCAAACACCACTGCACTCAGTTCTAGATCATGAGTGGTATAGTTCTTCTCATGTATTTTCAGTTGGCGAGAAGCATAAGCAATCACCTTGTTGTTCTGCATTAAAACACACCCAAGTCCCAGACGGGAAGCATCACGATATACCGGGAAGTTATCAGTACCTTTCGGTAAAGCCAAGATAGGTGCATTGTAGAGTTTATGTTTCAACAGTTGGAATGCCTCCTCCTGTTGGGAATCCCATATAAAAGGTTGATTCTTTTAGGTCAATGTGGTGAGAGGCAAGGCTATTTTTGAAAAGTCCTTGATAAATCGACGATAATAACCTGCCAACCCCAAGAATTGACGTATTTCAGTCGGGGTTCCTGGTGTCTCCCATTGTTTCACCGCTTGAATCTTACTGGGATCCACTTGAATACCGTTCTCATTTACAACTTGCCCAAGAAATTGAACGTCTCGTAACCAAAATTCACACCTGGAGAATTTGGCATATAGTTGTTCACATGCTAGTAGTTCAAAGATGAGTTTCAAGTGTTGGGCATGTTCTTGCTGATTTCGAGAATAAATAAGAACATCATCAATAAACACAATCACGAACTTATCCAGATAAGGTCTACATACTCGATTCATCAGATCCATGAAAACTGCAGGTGCATTGGTTAAACCAAACAACATTACTAGAAATTCATAATGTCCGTATCGGGTTCGGAAAGCAGTTTTTGGAACATCATCGTCATGGATTCGTAATTGATGGTATCCGGATCTCAAAACAATTTTTGAAAAATATGTAGCACCTTGCAATTGATAAAACATATCATCGATACGAGGTAGTGGATAACGGTTCTTGATTGTCAGTTTATTGAGTTCACGGTAGTCAATACACATCCTAAACGAACCATCCTTCTTTTTCACAAATAGAATTGGTGCTACCCAAGGTGAGAAACTAGGTCTAATAAAACCTTTGTCTAGAAGTTCCTGTAATTGACCTGAAAGTTCTTGCATTTCTGATGGCGCAAGCCGATACGGGGCTTTAGCAACAGGTGTTGCACCTGGGATCAAGTCAATACGAAATTCGACTTGTCTCACTGGGGGTAATCCTGATATATCCTCAGGAAAACTTCAGGAAAATAATTGACTACTGGAATATCTGTGATACGTTTCTGTACAGAACAACTTTCGATCACATATGCCAGAAAGGCCTGACAACCTTTTCGTAAGAGTTTCTGAGTTTGCATACAAGAAATGATACCAAGTTTTCTACCGGCTCGTTCTCCTTGAACTATCATTGTATTACTGTTAGGTAATGGAATACGGATCATCTTATTTTGACATACAACTTCCGCTTGGTTATCAGAAAGCCAGTCCATACCGACCACAACATCAAAGCTCCCAAGCTCAATTGGAAGTAAATTGATATTGAAAAGATGATCATTCAAATTAAAGAAACATCCTTGAATAATACTGTTAGTTTTGATTAACTTGCCATTAGCAAGTTCAATAACATAAGGATTTTCTAGATCTACCGTAGGCAATGAAAGTAATGATGCAAATTCAGGAGAGATAAAACTCTTATCTGCCCCTGTATCAAACAGAACTGATGCGTATAAATTATTTAGAGGAAACGTACCAGAGACAATGTTTGCATCATGCCTAGCCTCGGTTGCACCAATCAGAAAAGCTCTCCCCTAGCTTCATTTCCCGAATTGGTGTTATTGTTTGGACAGTTTCGCATGAGATGGGCAGGACTTCCACACTTGAAACATGACCGATTTGTTTGAGTGGCACAAACAGAATCTGGTGTAGTGTCCAACACTATTATAGTTGGCACAAACAGGACACGGTCCTGTATGATGATATGGACACTTGTTGCATTTGGGTGCCTACCCTGTATAAGTTTTCCACTCAGGAATAGCAGCACCATAGTTTTTCACAGTTGGCTTGCTGTGGTTGATCTCAGCCGGAGCTTTCGCCTTAGTTTAGCCAAACCACTTTCGTTTGGTACCTTTAGAAACATTCGAGGTACCGAAATCACTACTGACTCATCGGTAAGCTTAGTGGTCAAAAGAATTGTACGTTTCAGAGTTGTGGGTTCAGTTGCCGTCACCATTCCCCGAATCTGGGGAACCAACCCTTTAATGTACTTCTCAATCAAGGCTGCTTCCGTTGGAAACATATTGGGAAGTAAACAAGTGAGTTCATGAAAACGATCGGTATAAGCTAAACAATCAGCACCGATAATAGAATGATTCCAGAATTCCTCCTGGAGTTTTTGAATTTCAGTAATTGGGCGATACTCTGACATAATCGGAGTTTTAAATTCGTTCCAGCCCATCGAGTCGACTGTAACTGTGCCCAGAGTTTTTGCTTGGGTGTTCCACCATGTTAAAGCTGATTCTTAAGAAAATGGTATAACTACATTGATATGATTCAGATATATTCTCAACATACGATAATCATGCAGATATTTGTAGTCATACTTAGTCCTGTTATCTCAAAATGTGTTATAGCATCACATAGCACACGACGTTATGATACTAATACCGATATGTCACTGTTCACAGGAAATACACATCTTTCATTTTTCGATTCATGATCACATATGTTTTTGAGATATTATTATACAAGACTTTGATATATGTTACACAATCAATAGGTAAGTTACCACACAAGGTATTTACGATATACCACACAAGATATTTTACGAGATAGCACCAAGCTATTTTACGAGATAGCACACAAGCTATTTTACGAGATAGCACCAAGCTAGTTTACGAGATAGCACACAAGCTATTTTACAAGATAGAACCAAGCTATTTTACGAGATAACACACAAGCTATTTTACGATATATCACCAAGCTATTTTACGAGAAAGCACCAAGCTATTTTACTAGATAGCACACATGCTATTTTACGAGACAGCACCAAGCTATTTTACGAGATAGGACACAAGCTATTTTACGAGATAGCACCAAGCTATTTTACGAGATAGCACCAAGCTATTTTACGAGATAGCACCAAGCTATTTTACGAGATAGCACACAAGCTATTTTACGAGATAGCACACAAGCTATTTTACGAGATAGCACACAAGCTATTTTACCAGATAGCACCAAGCTATTTTACGAGATAGCACAAAGCTATTTTACGAGATAGCACAAAGCTATTTTACGAGATAGCACCAAGCTATTTTACGAGATAGCACCAAGCTATTTTACGAGATAGCACGGAATACCTCACCAGGTATTTTACGATGACATAATACCTCACCAGGTATTTTACAATGACAGAATACCTCACCAGGTATTTTACGATGACAGAATACCTCATTAGTTATTTTACGAGGAAAGAATACCTCACCAGGTATTTTACGATAACAGAATACCTCACCAGGTATTTTACGATGACAGAATACCTCACCAGGTATTTTACGATGACAGAATACGATGACAGAATACCTCACTAGGTATTTTACGATGACAGAATACCTCACTAGGTATTTTACAAGAACAGAATACGTCACCAGGCATTTTACGATAACAGAATACCTCACTAGGTATTTTAGGATGACAGAATACCTCACTAGGTATTTTATGATGACAGAATAGTCAGTAGATAAGTTCTCACAGTTCTAGTTATAGTTCACACAAATTTGTTATGAAAATATAGTTCACACACAAAGTATTCAGAAGGTATACCGTATCTAGAGCATTCACCTGCTTCATAAGGGTCAGGTGAGACATAAGTATCTCTAATACGGTAGTACGGGTGTTCTCTAGAGTAGTATAGGACTATTGTATCTCATGACGTGTACCCTATCGATCCTGGCTAGACTGCTAAAGCTTGTGCGTAGCTCTGCCTGGTGGGAAGATTCTCCTAACTCAATAGTGTTAGGCACGTTCCTCAGTGCCAGCTGTCTTCGTGGGGGAAGACCCATAGTCTTGCGAGCTTGACCTCACATGTATCGAAGTCCATCACATACGAGAATCCTCTGAGGTGATGAACTCTGCCTTCTCCCTAAAGAAGCATCCACACTCGGTGCTTGATAATGTTTGAGTGAAGCAAATAGTGCATGTAATGATAACGTAGCTGGTACCTGTGGTACAGACTGGAAAGTAACCGACAATGCTTTCGATGAATCGGAATCCGAGCTCAAACTAGAGCTAGGCGTATCATCAATTATCACGTATGAAAATATCTGATCAGTATCATGAAATAAATATTGAATAATAATATTCAATATAAACATGATATAACGTCTCTTCCTATCTCAAAGCTACTATTGGTCCTTATAGTTCTTAATGTTCTACTTGAATTAAATCAAACTTGAACGCACGCGTGTTGCAAATTTCAGTTATGCTGGCCACTCATAAATGGAATTCGTACCACCTGATTATCCTGGCTTAATTCAAAACAAGTTTTGTTCGTTAGTTATGCTCGGTGCTCTATGTGTCACTATACGAGCCTGTGGTTATAGTCTTGGTCGCTAAGTCAACCTAATTCTCTATAACATGTGGCTCTAATACCATCCTGTCACACCCCCACCTCTCGTCACTTGTTGACGATGTCACTGAAAACGGTTGTGGAAGCATAGTGGTGATGTCTCAGAAATGAGGGGTGACTTACTTGATCCGATATCAAAAGCACACAGATTAACTTAGGATAATTACATTGCATGGTTCGTTATTACAATTCACATTACAACATTAACTTATTCAGTTACAAGTTTGTGAAGTGTAGTCTCACTGGAATCATTGTCTACCTGCAAAAATGTTTGATTTGAAAACCTCAGCACAAAGCTGGTGAGTTCGTAAATTTTAGTAATTAAACAATATGATATGCAAAATTTCAAGATATACAGTTCAGATAACCATGGACCCGTATCTAGTTCCTTTCGGACAGTTTTACGTTTTACAAAGATACTACCCATCGGTAAATATCTTAATGCCTCATTATCTTAATGTCTATCACTAACATTAAGAAAGTGTTTCGGAAACACGTAACAAACATTCACACTAGGGGAGATGCAATCCTCCCAGCAAATGGGTTGTCAGCCAATAGTACTATCAATGCTTCCTGTTCGGCCCCACATGGGTTCATTACATACAGTTTCGAAGAATGAGGGCATTTGATAATGTGATAGAGATACTAACGGCAAAATCCAATGAAATCACACAAAAGTCACATGAAATCACAAAGATAACAGTTGTGACACCCCGTAATTTCTAGGTCAGCTTTTATTTATTTAAATTTTTATTTAAATACTATTTGTACACGTGGCACTAGAATTAGCCTAATTTAGTGTGACACGTAGCACGACAGTACGAACACTGACACACAACAGGATAATTCGATGAATTATCGGCAAACGGCACACACGTGTCAAAACACACGAACGTTGGTGAACGTCTAGCACATTGTGTAGCACAACACTCGAAACCTCACGAAACACTCAAACATTGAACTTGGAAGTTCAACCGGAGCCAAATGATAGTTCGTAAACGTGAAAATGGAGACGAAAGGATCAAACACATTGAATTGGGCCTATTGGGCTCCTTGTGGACCCATCGCAGTACGCGATGGTCCAACATGAGGCCCAGTAGCGATACGCGATAGGCGTCGCGGGGGTTTGAATCCCAAATTCCTTCGCGTATCGCGAAGCATCTTTTTGGCCCCTTGTCGCGGTACCCGACGGGCGTCAGACGGCAAATCTTTATAAAACCAAGACGCCATGATGTCTAAGCCACCCTATTTCCCCTTCTCGAGTTCTAGACCACTCCAACTCGTCTTCCTCACCAGTAAACCGCCATTTTCACCTCTGGAAGCCATTTTTATAGCAAGGAGAGCTTAGAAAGCGAAGATTTAAGGCTTGACATCCACCTTTGGAGCTCGAACCCATCATCATCACTTCGTTGCTGCAAAGAACAAGCTGTTCAGGAGTTTAGAAGGTCGATTTAGCATCAATCCAGAAGTTCCAGGAGCTTTAGAGCTAGTTATCATGGTTAAAACTCACTTACACACCTTTTACACACACCCACATGCATTAAAACCCACATGCAAGCTCATAGCAAGCACATGCACGATTTGTAACATAGTTGCCATATTTAGTAACTTTTACTGATGAATGTTGATAAATGAGGATTTTGACTATGTTGGTATGTTTAAATGATGTTAAATGGCTTATTGTGATGATTTGTAACATAAAAATGGATTAGAATGATTTAGGATAATCATTTGTATGTAAAATGCTATAATTACTATTTATAGTAACTTTATGTTTTTAGAAATGATAACTTATAAACGATCGGATGATTTGAACATGCTAAGTGGTTTATTATGTTATAATATGATGATAGCATGCTAAATTAGATGGTTTCCGATGTCGCGTATGCTATAAATGGAAACTTTTATGTGCAAACATGATGAAAACGACTTATGTGACTTCGTATGATGATGTGCTATGTGTTAACATGATCACGTAGAACTAACGAGCATGCTAGAACTTTAAAACTGTTATGCTTTATGAACTTTCCATAAGTGGAAACTTACTATAAATAGTAAGTTGTCCATATACGTGACTTATGCATTTTGCACACAACGAGCACGTACACGATTGCTACACTATTCACAACCGTCACACGCTTCACCAACGGTTCGTTGACTTGACACGGTCAACCTTGGTCAAACACGGTCAAACATGGTCAAATACGATCAATGTGGACCAACACAGTCAAACACGGTCAATGTGAACCAACACGAGCAAGCAGGGTCATTGTGGACCAACACGGACAAACATGAACAACCGGGGGTTGTTGGACACAAACACGAGCACTAACACAAGCACGATCACGGACTACACGGCAGCTTACGCTTACGACATTTTACTTGATCACTAAGGTGAGTTTACGGCCCCTCTTTACTTTTTTCAAACGCTTTTAAATAGGGGGAGAATACTAGTTGCATCGAGTCAAACAATTATGCTATTACAAACATTTTTGTGTATGCTGGTTTATTAGACAAGCATTAAGTGTTGAACTCGTAACAAACCCTCACAAAGTCTTACCGTTAAGGTATGAACAACGTGGTAGGTTTGAATGGATCCGTTTGGGTATGACTAACCCCGCGTGGCACAATATTGACTGGATGACATAACACGTGAAACTTTGACCTAATTTACTGTGTGTACGAGACACAGTGGAGGCAAGGACAAACAAGTCTAGTTCGGTAGTGACGCACCGACACTTGGAGCCTAGGGCTCGGTACTAACATATGATAAACAACATGACACACTTTTATTACTATATGTATACCAAAACCTGTGAACTCACAAACCATTATGTTGACACTTTTTCTAAACTTGTATTCTCAGGTAATTGACAGACATAAGGATTCAGGAAGCACAGCTAAGGACTTGAGCTTAGGATCTGCATACATTTATGTCATGTCGTTTTGATCAAACAATTATTATTTGTGTTTTGTATTTTCAAACAATGTGTTGTCTAATATTTTAACTTTTCCGCTGCATGTATAACAATTATATTTTCCGCTGCTGTGATTTATTATTCCGCTGCAAACTATTTAGCCAAGTGTATGTCGATCAATGTATTTTGAAAACGCATATAGAGGTATTCTATATGACCTTGAGCTGTGATTCTGGCCACGTCACACTCACGTGGACTGACACCACGAGTGGGAATTTGGGGGTGTGACAACAGTGATACATATCATATGTTCAGAAATCGATTTACAGAAATTTCCCGATATTTGTAAAACACTAAAATGAAAAGGGGTTGTACGATGCTCACCTGAATTCACAAAAGTAGTGAAATCACACACAAACTGATGCTAATAGTGTAAATCTGCATTAGTTTATGTTTGATGAGTTATTTAGGTTTTAACTTACTAATTAGATCTTTCAGAACGTTCAATGTCAAAGACATTGCTTTGAAAGTCATCAAACCGATATTTTGTATTTAATTAGTTATTTTGATGCCATATCATACAATGTATGATAATGTAGGAACCTACCTTGAATTAGATTCCTAACACAGAGTTGATGACACTCTTGATTAATAAGAATAGTCTCAGATTAACCAAATAGTTAATGTTGTTGATTATTATGTTGTAACAGTTTCTAGATAGTTTAATGTCTTAGGAATGATCAATCCTTGTTATTGATTACCCAAATATCATGAAATATCACAATGTAGCATTAGAATAGGTTTAATAACCATGTTTAACTTACTAATATGACTGTTATCATAAACATTAGATAATCGTTACAATGAGTATGTTAATGATCGTGATTAGTTTGAAACACTTGTCTTTTAACATTTCATTTCAAAGATTAATCAAACTAATCACCTACATTGTCATAATCAAATGGTTTAAACCATTATAATCATCGGTATGATTTCATTCAAACCGGGCTTTACAACAGATCAAAACAAGGATTTACCCGATAAAACATCGTGTTCTTCGTTTAAAATCAATCTTAGCCATCATCTAGGCAATAATCAACAATCCTAACTATGTCATTACGTTCAAAATCAAGATCTAATCAATCCATAACAAGCTAGAAAGTTAAAAACGAATCATTACCAAATCAGACGGATATTTGGCTGCACAACAACGATCAGTACTCGTAGATATGATCCCTAGTGCGATCCTTTGGTTCAAAGGGCTTCAAATCTGGGTTTAGATGGTGGAAATATGTGGTTCTTCATCTGTGAAGCGTATAAGTTCGAGAATGAAGATGAAGAATAATTATGCATGAAATTTGATGAAAAAGATCACTTTTTCCACCGCCTCACCCGTCGCGTACCGTGACAAGAAGCAAAACAAGGCTTCGCGTACAGCGAAGAAATCCTGAGAAATTAGATATTTTTCGACCATCGCGTACCGCCGAGCACCCTCAATCCATCCTTAGCGTACCGCGACGAGTCCATAAGCTCAATACTTAGAAAATTTTCTTCGTTTTTTGATTCCGGACAATCCGTAACTCTGTTTTGTACACGGTTTTCGCCCACGTTCATCATTTCTCGTGTGCTATCAACCTGTAGTAATTTCAATTGTCAATTCGACATGGATTTCTAGAACGACCAAATGTGTTCATGTCATTAATGACGTGATTCTCAACTACCATTGTCACATGTCACTCAACCAATAGTGTCTGTCTAATTGGAACCTTGTAATCAGGTCGGCCCAACGTGTTTCAAATGTATTAGGGGATATGAACAAGTTCCACACCAAACGATGCATAGAAGACCGAAAATCAGTGTTGTTAAGCAAATCGTTAGAAACCTACGTAGCAGAAAAAATTATTAACAAACATAATTAATATAAACTTATAATATCTATTATTATGTCACCTTGAGTGGAAGCTTCTTAATGACGTGCCACATGCATAAACAATGACATGAGCCTGGAAGGACTTGGGAAATAGTTTGTTTCATTGAAGCGTCTTGGTCAGTAAGAACCAAAACGGGTTGTTTGCCATGTGCTTTCATAAAAGCATTTAGCAGCCACTTATATGAATCTATGGTTTCGTTGTATAGCAAACCCGCTCCAAAGGTTACACAATTCTTGTGATGATCAACACCCGTAAAAGGTATAAAAATCATGTTATATCAACATATGTAAACAGTAAATAACATGTAAACTACAGTTAACTAAGTGTGTAGATTCTGACAAAAAAGTGACCGGTGTAAATAACATGTAAACTACAGTTTATTGAGTGTATTACAAACGTTACATATAAGTATATAGATTCTGTGACAAAAAATGACTTGTTAGCGTAGTAAGTGGCCAAAAATGTAAACTACAGTTAATTAAGTGTATTACATACGTAATATAAATGTCTGTAGATTCTGACAAAAATTGAGCTGTGTAAAACACATGTAAAACTATAGTAAATAACATATATTACAACTGTAATATATATGTATATAGATTCTGTGACAAAAAAGATTACTTGTTAGTGTAGTAAAGTGGCATCAAATGCAAGCACATCACCAAAAACTTCGTAGTTCTTCCTAGATATCTTGTCAGCCCAGAACACATGCCTGAGCTCCCCTTTCACAACAGAAAAATATAAGAAAAAATCTGGGAGGTTTTTGACTCGATCACGCAACCGATCAAGAAGCAGCTGTGAGTCCCGGTTACCTATAAATAGACGGATTGCCTGGCTAAAATTCTTAAAATCAGTAGGGGTTCCATTCACATTATGATAACCTCCCTTCATTAACACTTGAAGCCTGTGAGCTATAGTAGGACCAATATTATTCAATGTCATGTGATGTATAAACTGTTTGGTGGAGAAAGATAGCTTGCGACCTGCTTTGGTAAAATCCCGGTTATATGTCTCAACCAAAGGGTGGTTGTGACACTCTACAAACTTATATATAACAAAACTGGAGGTGGCTTCAGTAACTTGGACAGATATATGAGCTTTACAATCCGTAACTTGAAAAGACCTGTTCCTAACAAACATAAAATATTCATCTAACGTGTCAAATTTCCGCTTGGACTAAGGCCTACCAGCTTTGTTGCATCTTAGGTATTTGTGTGTGACCTCATCGCTTTTGTTTTTCTTCGTTTGCCCAACACGAACCGAAAACCCGAACATTCTGCATAATTCTTGTACATTCTAAGAACATCACTCGAAGACCCACATGTGGCACCTACAATTGGTTTTACATCGCAGCCTTTATTCGGACACCAAACCTTTGTACCGTTAGGAGTAAGAAACATGTAACATCCTTCAAAATCTTCGACTTTTGTAGCATATTAAAAAAAAGACGTAAATTGCATTATTGAAGTATAAATAACATAACAGGGACGTATAATAAACGTACAATCCATGTAAAACCATATTACTATTTGCTTTTCTGCTTTGCTGAACATCTTCAGAGGTTGTTACTTCTTGTCCTCGTGGGGGACTGAAGGGAGCATCAATATCTAAAACGATTGAACATAAAACAAAAAAAAACTTAATTGATACTCTAACAAGAAAAAATAAAACACATATAAAATATAGCCCGGGAATATACCACCATTAGACGGGATTTCATAACAATCTTCACGTAACAACGGTAAATTTGGAACACAACCATGATCTTTATCAACAAAGATGATTGGATCGTCGTTATAGGATGTAATGAGAAAAACATAATTTTGGAACAAAAAAACATCATCTTCGTTAAAAATAAATAAATAAATAAATCGGAAAGAAGACTCTATAGAAATCAAAAAAAATTATCACCTTCAATCTCTGATGCAAGAAACGATTCTTCATTGTAGCTTGCGATCAAAGAATAAAACGTGTTAAGGTCAAGTGTAGGATCCATACAAAAACCAACTTCAAAAGAGAGAGGGAAGCTCATGCAAAGGAAGTGAGATGTCTGGGAATTCAAAAATGATAAAACAAAGTGAAGGGATGGCCTGGGCGTGGGAGGGTATTCATACTTTGACAAAATGTAATATTGTCAAATAAAAATTAGATGTGACTTACACTTACAAAAAAACAACTTTTTATTAATTAGAGACAAGGTGGTGGTAGACAAAACATGACAAAATAGTACAAAAAGGTTGTCCTTTGTTCTAGAAAAAAAGGACAAAAAGACAAAAGTATATAAAATCTTTTACCCATTAAATTAAAAAGAAAACTTCAGACCACATGTAATCTTAACATAACAAAACACGTGCACTGTAATATAGGTGAGACCCAAAAAATAACAACAACGTCACAATAGTGTAACTTCTTGGTGTTAACTGATGCCCAGATGCGGTAAATCTCAAAACAGCAAATGTTACGTTACTAACATATTTAAAATGACGTGAGAATAAATAATGGGTCTTCATGGGTAACACTTTACAAATGTGTATAAAAACAAACATGTAAAAAAATTATATTTTAATTAAAATAAAATTACATATTAAATCTGTTGCACATCACATAAAAAAATTTTCAGAACGCATGTAATCTTTACGTAACAAAACATGTACACTCTACTATAGGTGAAACACAAAAGAAAATCAACAACGTAACAACAGTGTAACTTCTGTGCATTAACTCATTGGCAATTGGTATCAAAAATTCAAATAATAGAAAGGTATGGTGTAAAAATATTAAAAAATGAACAAAAGTACATGGGGGTTTAAAGACTATATCGCCCAAATGAATTAATTAAGAAGAGTGTGATGTGGCAAAATCTGGGTCACATAAATCGGTTTTCATGTCACACCCCCAAATTTACACGTGTGATGTCATTCCACATGGATGTGGCGTGGCCAGAATCACAGTTTAAGGTCATATAGAATAACTCTATAAATAAAATGTCATTTAATGACATACAAAAAGTGCCTCAAAAGATAAAAAAAAGTGCCACTAAAAACCTATTGAAGATTGTGTGGCATATAAAAAAAGTCCACTAGAAGTGGTGACACTAAAACCATTTAGTAGCACTTTTTTATGCCACTAAAAATTAATAGTCAAATATTCATGTTGTTTTAGTGGCGTTTTTATTTTGCCACAATATAAAAACATCTTTAAAGGCTCAAATTTTATGCCGGTGGAAACTACATATAGTTCTTGTATGGCATATTGTCACAAAGACACATTATTACAATATAAATATAATATAAATGTTGAATAAGATTGTACATAATAACATTAAAAAGTTTGATCCAAAACATAATACAAAAAAAATGTCAAAAGCAATGTAACAAGCAACATTTTTCGGGTTTCAAATGTTTACACATCACATATAATTTAATCATTGACGGAAACTTCACTCCCATATGATTTAGCTGGAAAAATTCTCATGATATCAACCCTGCTATCATCAATCATATAAACAAGCATAAGTAATTTAAGCATATAAAAAGCACTCGTCTATACACACACACATACATACTAGCCTATTGACTTGTGTCCTACACGGGGTTTTATAAAACAAATTACAATACAAACATTAGAAAATCAATAAATGCAAATAAAGAAATTATTTACAATTTATAAAAAGAAAAAGAGAATTGCAATTTACAGATTTTTAAACACTTCTTTATGTAGCTTTGTAATCTTTCTACAACATTACTGCTTAGTATTCATCCTTTGCTTCATAATTGGTATGTAGTATTTGATATTCCTTTATAATCTTTTCTTATATTTGCTCTTCCATTACATGAAATATCCTATTAGTCTTATTACTCAGATAATGTTAAAAGATTGAATGATCATTCAAATTATATAAGCCAATACAACATTAATGCTCTAAATGTCTTAAAGTATTCTCCTTTTGCTACATACTTAGAGAATTTCTAACGTGTGTTTTCAAAAATTGCTAATTTGAGTGCAACTCATGTATGAATATTCTGAAATATAAACAGAATGAGTGTGCGGATTAGCAACCAAGGAACACACAAACATTGAAGCATTTTTCACAGAATATAAGCAATACCATATCATAGTTGGGTACTTCACTTCATTTAGAATACACACATTTTAACTTTTTGGTTCTAACAGAGAGAGATTTAAGTAAAAATTGACATACTTTTCCACAGCTTATGACAATAAGTTCTATCTAGCATGAAATGAATATTAGTAGCAGCAACTTACCATTCGTGACAAAGCTTCTGCTATTTTGAATGCGCTTGTGAGTGTGCCTATGAAGTTGTTTCTTCTTGTATTGTTTTGCCAATCTTGTAGTTTGATCTCTCACCTTATGTGCAAGAGCGAACGATCCAGGAACCTTTCCTGTAAAAAAATTACAATTAACAACTAAAGTGACAGCGTGATTAAACATCACATTGGTAAACTCATAACAATACTAATGACACTTCATATTCTTTCATTCAAATGCAATAATACATTTAAACTTTTGTGCCATCACAGGCTGCAAGATCATACTCAAGATACTATGTCATTGTCTATCAAATACATGAGAAGTTGAACTGAGGAGTCGATAAGTGTAGTGCTAAATTTTTTCACTTAGCATAAAACACAACTATAAATGTAGACATATATTGCATCCTAAATATTCTTTACTAAAAACAGAAATGGTGACACCTATGAACCCATTAGGTTCAACAAAAAAGATAACCCATTAGCTTGAACATGAACAGGAACACGTTTTCGATCCGAAACAAACCCAAACTCATTTAGCCTAACTCAAATTCTTGAATTTATTGTTAGGTTCGTGTCATGTTTAAATTTCACACCCCTAAATACATGCTCTCACATAATTCACCATGATATGCGTGCTCCAAGTAATCTTTTGGTCACTAAATCCATGCGTAAGTGCAAATAATAGTTGGGTAAAAATAAGATGCAACATTTCCATACCCATTATTTAAATCAAAATTTTAATTCAAAGCAATGAAATGCCAACAAATACGACGCATATGTATAAATGAAACATTGATGAACCTATAGAAAACAAAGAACATGCAAGTGGTGCTTTCATTAGAACAATAGATAGATAGAATTTATGGAGATTTACCTTAATTCCATAATTTCATACAATTTGTTCGATAATTAAGTAATTAATTCATGGACCAGGAACATTGTAGAATCACTTCATTGAAATAAAATAACAGAAATTATTAATACAATTGGACATACTGGTAGAAAATCATTCATAAGTTTGTATACTAATTACCTTGATTGGATTATTGTAAGAGATGTCAACCCAGTGAATCGTGAAAGAAGAACTTCCAGTTGCTTGAATATGAAGGCTCTGTTAGGGTTTGCGGGTTGAATACTAATCGATAGAAAACGAAAAGGTAAGATAGGGTTGTTGGATCGATTCCTTTGGTTTAGATGTAAACATGAATACGAAAATAATAATGAAATAGAGATTAGATGAAACAAGTGAATCCAGTGAATGTGTTGTTGATTCCAGACATCGTTCCTGAGATGATGATCTTGACCGGGTTCCCGTTTAGGGTGTGTGGTGAGGATGGAGTTAGGAGAGAGGCTCGGTTATGGTGGCTCACGAATTCTCTATAGTAAGGAGAATTCGTTTTGTGATGTTTAGAGAGTGTAACCTTAATTATGAGCCAATTAGTCTCTATTTATATACACCCAAGGGGAAACCCTAATTAGGATAGAAAGGGTAATTACGTCCATCAAATAATTACCTAAATGATATGGGTATTTAATTAATTGATCAATTAGATAAATAATCATAAGGGCCAGATATTAAATATTTAGTCTTACATTCTCCCACTTGGCCAAGTGATTATTTATTATGAGAATTAAATAAGTCTGCAGATTGATAATACTCATTTTAGTTCTAAAGTGTAATCATAGCAGAGAAATACAGTCATTGAATCAGTTATTCAATCCAAGACCCCCATTAATCATACTACAATACAAATTTAAAACTTAAGTTAGGATCAATTAACAAGTAAGCCCTTTAACAAATGATTTGTGTAATTAGTGTCTATATGTCGTTAGGCATGCATAAACATATATTTAAAGACAAACAGATCAAATAAGTGAGAAAATTTCATTAATCATAAGTAAGTACATTATGCAATAAGGTCTTTACATAAGCCCATCTTCGAAACATGTTCTTCGAATATCTTAGGAGGGAGACCTTTAGTCATCGGATCCGCAAGCATAACTTTAGTACTTATATACTCAATACAAAGGTTATTTTCCTCAACTCGCTCGCGAACGAACAAGTACTTTCTATCAAGATATAAACCAGCACCGGTCGAACTGTTAATGTTCGAGAAGTTAACGGCTGCTGAGTTATCACAGTAAAGCTTCAATGGTCTAGAAATAGAGTTACCGACTTTGAGTCCAGCGATAAGGTTTCTTAACAACATTCCATGACAGGTTGCATTATACACTGCAACATATTCAGCCATTATAGTTGAGGTTGTTGTCAGCTGCTGCTTATGACTCTTCCATGAGATCGGTCCGCCTGCTAACATAAAGATGTACCCCGAAGTGGATTTCTTGTCATCTTTGCATTTAGCAAAGTCAGAATCAGAATAACCAACCACTTCCAAATTATCACTTCTCCTATAAGTCAGTTTGAAGTCTTTGTCCCTTGAAGATATCTAAGTACTTTCTTAGCTGCTTTCCAGTGATCAAGGCCAACCATTCCAGCAATGTAAGCGATATCAGGACGAGTACAGACTTGAGCATACATAAGGCTCCCGACTACTGATGCATAAGGTATCATTCTCATTTATGCCTTTTCAGCCTTAGTTTTCGGACACTGAAATGAACCGAAGACATCTCCTTTAACTACTGGAGCTACAGAGGGAGAGCAGTGTTGCATGTTATAGCGTGTGAGGACCCGTTCAATGTAAGCCTTCTGAGATAAACCCAAAAGTCCATTGACTCTATCTCGGTGTATTTTGATGCCAATAACGTAAGAGGCCTCTCCGAGATCCTTCATGTCGAAATTATGCGAAAGTAAGCGCTTCGACTCATGCAACATATCTAAGCTGTTACTTGCCAGAAGAATGTCAACGACATAAAGGACAAGTATAGTAAAGTTGCTCCCACTCATCTTGAGTTATGTGCATTGATCCACTTGATTCTTTAGGAAACCGTGCTTTTTCATCACTTCATCAAACTTTAGATACCATTGTCGTGAGGCTTGCTTCAACCCGTAAATGGATTTCTTTAGCTTGCAGACTAAATGCTCTTGACCTTCAGGCATGAAACCCTCAGGCTGTTTCATGAACACGTCTTCATACAAGTCGCCATTTAGGAAAGCAGTTTTGACGTCCATCTGATGCAGCTCTAAATCAAAATGAGCTATGAGGGCCATCACGATCCTTAAGGAATCTTTACGAGAGACAGGAGAGAAGGTCTCTTGATAGTCAATTCCCTATTTCTGAGTGAAACCTTTTGCAACCAATCTTGCCTTGAAGCGTTCAATGTTCCCATTCGGATCCATTTTTGTTTTGAACACCCATTTACATCCTACGGGTTTTACCCCGTTGGGTAATTCTACCAAATCCCAAACATCGTTTTTCTTCATGGAATCAAGCTCATTAGTCATAGCCATCTTCCATTCAGAAGACTGATCACTAGTAATGGCTTCATGATGAGAGGTAGGATCAGTAAACTTTCCGGCATCCATTTCAGCTTCAGTCAGGTAGGTTACATAATCATCAAAGTTAGTAGGCACTTTAGGCTAGATGACCTCCTGAGCTGATTAGCGGGTTCAGCATGGCTGGTATTGTGTTGATGTTGATCAGATGAGGTGCCTTCATTCTCAGTAATGTTTGGAGCAGTAGTGAGTCCTGATTTTGTCAGAGTAGGTGCAGTAAAGTTCGGAGTAGCATGGTGTACAAGAGGAGTAATCGGAGGTAAGTTAGTCGACGAGTGTCTCGCCCCCGCGTCTTGTACTTCTTGCAAATCAGAGTCAGGATTTTCGCTGCTCCCACTGACCTTTGAATCCTCAAGGA
This sequence comes from Mikania micrantha, assembly GCA_009363875.1. Lineage (NCBI taxonomy): Eukaryota > Viridiplantae > Streptophyta > Magnoliopsida > Asterales > Asteraceae > Mikania > Mikania micrantha. The sequence goes on along the minus strand of CM018696.1, from coordinate 12,157,940 downwards.
AATGAGCATGCTTTGTTTCTACAATTCGAGTGACATGGGTAGGACAATAGAATCTATAACCCTTTGAGTGATCGGGATACCCGATGAAGTAACATGTAACGGTTTTCATGTCAAGCTTCTTTAAGAAGGGATTATATAGTTTAGCTTCGGCAAGACAACCCCATACTTTCATATATCTAAGACTCAGTTTCCTTCCTGTCCAGAGTTCATAAGGAGTTTTAGGGACAGATTTCGAAGGAACTCTATTGAGTATATGAACTGCTGTCTTTAAGGCCTCGGTCCAGAGGAATGAGGGTTAATCTGAGTTGGCTAACATACTGCGCACCATGTTCATTAGGTTTCTATTTCTCCTTTCAGCAACACCATTTTGTTGAGGAGTACCGGGCATGGTTAAATGGTTTACGATCCCCTGGCCTTTACAAAACTCATAAAATGGACCAGGAGCCTGACCCACATCAGTATGTCTACCATAATATTCACCTCCTCTATCTGATCTCACAACTTTAATTTTAAGATCTAGTTGATTTTCAACTTCTGTTTTATAATCTTTAAAAGTTGTAAGTGATTCAGATTTGTCCTTAATTAGATACAAGTACATGTAACGAGAATAATCATCAATGAAAGTGATAAAAAGAGGTTTGTCCATTTTTTCCAGCAATGGTGTAAGGGCCACTAATATCAGTGTGAATAATTTCTAATAAATTAGAACTCCTAGTGGCACCTTTCTTAGTTGCTGTTGTCATTTTGCCTTTAAGGCATTTGACACATGTTCCAAAATCGATGAAATCAAGAGAAGGTAAAACTTCATCCTTCACAAGTCGAGATAAGCGATCTCGTGAGATGTGGCCTAAACGTTGATGCCACAACATGGATGAAGTTTCTAAGTCTGTTTTTCTTTTAGTCTTTGTTGAGTTCTCATTAATATTATATGATAACAAAGACCTAGAGAAATAATCATCTAGTTCTAACTTATAGAGACCACCATCCAAAAGACCAGTACCAAATACTTGAGAATTATAACTAATAGTAAGTCTGCCATTGCCATGAGAAACATAAAAACCATCCATGTCTAACTTTGGTCCTGATACAAGATTCCTAGAAATTTCTGGAATATATAAGGTATCATAAAGTTTAATACATAGACCGATTTTCATTATTAATTCTAAGGTTCCCATGGCAGCAACATATATTTCCTTTCCATCCCCAAGCTTAAGTGTTCTTTTGTTTCTTTCCAGCCTCTTGATTGTAAGGAATTCATGAGTAGAATTGGTCACATGAACAATAGAACCAGAGTCAAACCACGATGTATTAGTTGGAACATTTAAATTAAAGGACTCAGTTATTATATTAAGATGATTACCTCTCTTAGCCAACCATTCCTTGAAGTCAGGGCAATCTTTCTGCTTATGTCCTACCTTTCGGCAGAACTTGCAGTAAGGCTTGCCATTGGAATTGTTAGAGCTGGAAGATGCACCTGCATTGGACTTAGGGACTTTAGAAGCTTCCCTATGAGTATTTTTCTTCCTTTTGCTTTGAACCAGTGGCCATCAGGTAAGTAACATCTGGTTTTTCGAGCTTCTGACGCTCTTCCTCTTGTACGCACATAGCAATCAACTCGTTCATCAGCCACTTCTCTTTCTGAGTGTTGTAGTTGATCTTGAAAGCCTTATAAGATGCAGGAAGAGAAGTCATAGTGAAGTGGACCAAGAAACCGTCACTGATCTCCATGTCTAATCCCTTAAGTTTACGGGCCATGTCGTTCATCATCATGATGTGCTCACGAATGCCACTGACTCCATCATACTTTGTAGACACCAATTTCATGATCAGGGTGCTAGCATGCTCCTTGGAGGTTCCTTTGAATTGCTTCTCCACAGCAGTAAGGTAAGCCTTGGCGTTAGCCAAATCAGGAATTCTCCTCTGATGATTGGGCTAATTGAGTTCTTGATAAACATTAGCGCCATCCTATTAGCCTCCTCCCATTTCTCATAGAGCAGCTTAGCTTCAACAGTGCTCTTGTCAGTAAGAGTAGGAGGTGCGGGTTCTCTCAGGGCGTAGTCGAACTTAGTAATCCCAAGAGTCAGCATCAACGAATCTTTCCAAGCAGAGTAGTTCGCACCAGTAAGGGTCTCAATTCCCATATTGGGAGCTGTGGATTATATTAGATGAGAAAGAGTAATATACTAAGGCTATAGAAGAACTTAGAGTGATCTTATGGGGTAAATTAGATCTAAGGCAGGCATATATAAGGACCATTATAGTAATGAAGTTATGATAAAGAGTCTACTATAACATCAAATTAATAGACTAGATTAGGTTCTACTTAAACAAATGGGTGTTACTTTGGTTAATAACCATTCATTCAAGCATTAGGAACAATTACGTTAGAAAATAAAATGTGCATTAGGAATGTAACACATCACCTTTGGGCAGAAGTGAGACATTTATAAGCATTATACACATGTTAAGTTTGCAAACATATATGTAACACATCACCTTTGGGCAGAAGTGAAACACACATGCTTTAAGGCAAAATGATGTCATGTGAATATCTAATGTTTAAGGATATACACAAGTAAGTGACAATGTTTAATAAGACTCAAATAATAAGATGTAACACCTCACCTTTGGGAAGAAGTGAAACACTTGTTACCGAGTTTAACCAAATTTTGTATTTTAAGGTTTTACAAAACATGATAGTTTAAGGTTTTAACAAAACAAGTTATTTTATCTCTTACCCCCTGATTCGCGGATCGAACTTATTTTTGGTTAAGTGTTCGTACACGAAATTTGTAAAGTTTCCGAAGTTAGTAATGTTCTCGAAAATAGTTATGTATTCAAAAATAGTCATGTACTCGAAAATGGTTATGTACTTGAAAATGGTTCTGTACTCGAAAATTTCGAGTACTTTCAGTTTTTTTTTCGAGTACACTTAGATTTCGAGTACTCTTAGATTTTCGAGTATAGTTGTTCGAGTACCTTATTTCGTGAACTTTTAAGATTTCGAGTACACTAAATTAAATGTAATTTCAAGTATTAAAATTTCGAATATGCAAATTTCGAGTACTTAAAAATTTCGAGTACATCAAATTCGAGTACACCAAATTTCGGGTACTCTTAAAAAACATGTATGTTAATTTCGAATACGTTTAAGTCCGAAAATTTTTAGGTATACGAAAAAAGCACCAGATTCACGTTTTGACGAAAAACGAACCAGTTTTTGGGTTTTTCGAACAAACGACCCACTGTAATACTCGTTTTTCTAAAACATTTTTGGATTTGGAATCAACTTTGTGATTAGGAATCGATTAAACAACATATCGCTCTGATACCACATGTTGGATCGATTCCTTTGGTTTAGATTTAAACATGAATACGAAAACATGAATGAAATAGAGATTAGATGAAACCTGTGAATCCAGTGAATGCGTTGTTGATTCCAGACATGATTCCTGAGATGATGATCTTGACCGGGTTTCCGTTTAGGGTGTATGGTAAGGATGGAGTTAGGAGAGAGGCTCGGTTATGGTGGCTCACGAATTCTCTAAGAGATGAGGAGGATTCGTGTGTGATGATGTTAAGAGAATGTAACCGAGATTAGGAGCCATAAGCCTCATATTTGTATACACCTAAGGGGAAACCCTAATTAGGATAGTAAGGTAATCACGTCCATCAAATAATTACCTATCTATATGGGTATTTAATTAACTGATCAATTAGATAAATAATCATAAGGGCCACGTATTAAATATTTAGTCTTACAAGGGTTATAGAAAAGAATAATAACCTTGACTACAGAATACGTTAAAGCAGTTAATCAGGAACGAAGATCTTCGGGTTGCATGAATCGAAAATCCCATGTTAGGTTTTTTCTTTTGAGAACTGGTAGATAGAAAAGAGAAAGGGCATATAGGATTTTACAAAAAAATAAGGATCGGATTCAGGATTCATGTGATAAAACAAAATTGGTTTTAGGATTTATTTTATTTTTTTGGTTAGAGTAGAACAGAATTGTAGATGGCCTAAATTAATGTAAGTGTCCCCAAACATTTTGGCTTATGAAGTATGTGTGTAGTAAGATATTCAGCTCATTAAAAAAGATTAAAACTACAAGATTTGGAACAAGAGTCGTGAATGTCTGTTTATGAAAAAAGAGTCGTGAATGTCACAAGACCCTAATCAGAGGACACTAGAGTCAGTTGAATGTCGTCGAGCCTGATGTCGTGAACTTCGTTGTGAAGTAGGGTTGAATTTCGTTCGTGAATGGTGATCAGGTTATAAAAAGGTGGAGGGCATTTTTAGGAAATGGTAAAAATTTAGGAGGGAATTAATTTTGGTAAATTTTGTTTTAGTGAATTTTAAGAGGGAATTAATTTTGAGAAGGAAGTAATTTTAGTAAAATTTTATGAAAAATGTTAAATTAATTTAGTGGCATATGTTAAATGCCATAAAAATACAAGTTAATTAAGTGTGGCATATTTAAAGTGCCACTAAACATATAATTTAAAGACATAAATAATAAGTGTCACTAAAAGTATGGGTCAAACAAATGTGGCACACTAAAATGCCACTAAATCTTATATTAGTGGCACAAAAATTAAATGCTGCTAAAAATGTGTGCCATTAAATGACATTTTAAATGTAGTATAAGTTTCAAAATATAATGCTTGTCATAACACAACCAAACAGTTTTTAAATATAGCAGCGGAAACAAAATACGTTTGATAATGCAACGGAAAAATAAGATGTCAGACACTACATTGTTTTAAAGTACATAACAAAGTAAATATTGTTTGATTTAAAGACATGAAATGCATGCAAGTCCTGTGCTCGTTCTCTAAGTTCATTCCTATCCATAAGCCGGTCGACTAGTTACCTGAGAATACATGTTTAAGAAAAAGTGTCAACACATAGGTTGGTGAGTTCGCAGGTTTTGATATGCATATAACAAGATCAAAAATGCTTGTTACGTGTCATGTTGTTTATCAATGTTTGTCCCGAGCCCTAGGCTCCAAGTGTCAGTGCGTCACTACCGAACTAGACTTGTTTGTCCTTGCCTCCGCCATGTCTCGTAATAACATGGCATGATAGGTCGAGATTTCACGTGTCCCAACCTCCGGTCAGTATTGTGTCACGTGGGGTTCGTCACACCCAAACGGATCCATTCAAACTCACATCTTTGTTTGTACATTAACGGTAAGACTTTGTGAGGGTGTTGTTACGATTACAACACTTATGTTTGTCTAATAAACCAGCATACACAATATGTTTGTACAATAATAAATGTTTGACTCGATTCAACAAGTATTCTCCCCTTATTTGAAAAGTTTGTAAAAGAGTTAAAAGAGGTGCCGTAAACTCTCCTTAATGAAATCTGATAGTGATAGCGTAAGCTCCTGCTTCGTAGAGGTGTCGGTCACCGGCTACCTATATCGTATAGCTTACGTGGGTTTGTGTAAGTGTCCGTGTTCATGTTTGTGCTCAACAACCCGCGATTGTTATGTTTGTCCGTGTCGGTCCACATTGACCGTGTTTGTCCTTGTTTGACCGTGTTGGACCGTGTCAAGTCAACGACCCGTTGGTGAACCATGTGTTGGTTGTAATTCGTGTAACATTCGTGATCATGATCATTGTGTAAAAAACACGCAATTCGCGTTTATGGGCAACTTACTATTTATAGTAAGTTTCCATTTTTGGCAAGTTCCACAACACATATCATTTTAATGGTTCTAGCATACTCATTAGTCCTACGTGATCATGTTACCACATAGCACGTTGTCATATGCGATCAAGTAAACACGTTAGTCCGTTTTTAATCATTAAAGTTTCCTAAAAAGGAAAGTTTCTATATCTAGCATGATTATCATCGGAAAGCACCTAACTTTTCATACAATAATCATATAATATCATGTTAAGTCATTTAGCATGTTCAAATCGTGTATTGCATTTCTAAATCAAGTTTTCACAAAATAAAGTTACTAAAAATAGTAACTATGACAAATACCCATCAAATGATCATCATAACCAGTCCTAATCTATTTTTCATACTAAATATCATTATAATATACAATCAATAATCACATAAACATTCCCATTTAGACTGAATCATCATTTATCAATATTTAGATTAGAAAAGTTACTATAAATAGTAACTAGTTCCAAAATAACCACAATTCAATATCTAATCAATTTCCTATGCTACATATCATCATATTATCATGCCAATGATATTTCTATTTACATGCATGTACATAGTTTCACCCACATCATCATGTTGTAACACAAAAGTTACTATAAACAGCAAGAACCTAAAATAACCGATTTTTGACCATTTTAATGATAATAAATCATGCAATACATTACCAATATCATCAATAGTCATGAATCAATACCCAAAGTTATCAAAATAGTCTTAGATCATGCACGCATGTGGCCAAATATCATCATTTTCATTAATTTAAACAAAATGGCCTTCAAATCACAATACTAACATCATATATCGATTCATCAACTACAAATCAGTAGCAAAATCATCAAAACATAGAGCCATAAGGCTGAAATTTCGTGAATGCATCATCAATTGGGTTGCATGTGTGTGTAAGACCTTGCATGTGTGTGTATGGGTGTTTTGGCCATGGAATCTACCTTTGGAGGTTCAAGGAGACCAAGATGGATCCTAGATAGCTCTTAGATGCTCCTGGAATGGTAGAGAGCAGCTCCTCAGCAGATGCAAATGGGTGATGGGTGCTCGGAGTTCTTCCCTTGGCTTCTTGGGTCTTCAGCGTCCAAAGTGAGCTTCAAAACCTTCAAGAACAGCTTCAACAATGGGGGTTATGGGATTCCAAGCTTGTTGGCAGAGGTTTATGATCAAATTATGGCTAAAGAACTTGGGGGAAGAGTTTTGGATAATAGGTGGTAATGATTTGTCTTGGATTTATAAGATTTTGGCGTTTGGATGTCGTCGTGTACCGCCAAGAGCTTCAAAAAGCTGCTTGGCGTACCGTAAAGAATTTCGGGATTCAAATCCCCCGCCCATCCATTGCGTATCGCCAAGAACCTCTCCTAACTCCTTAGCTTACCGCGCAGGATCCATGTTGAGCCTTGTTTGACCAAATTCGATGGTATGGCTCATTTTTCGACATTTTCACGCTTATGAAGTAGTGTTTGGCCTTGTTTGAACTCTCAAATTCAATGTTCGAGCGTTTTGTGAGGTTTCTAGTGTTTGGTTACACGATGTGCTAAACGTTCCACGTTCGTATTTTCTTAGACACATGCGTTCGTGTTGCGATAATTCACTGAATTATTGTGTTTGTGTCGGTGTTCGTACTGTCATGCCACGTGTCACACTAAATTTAACTAATTCTAGTGCCCCATATATAATTATCAATTAAATAAATATTTAACTAAAACAAATGCTGACCTGGATTTTACGGGGTGTCACAATATATAAATATATAAGGTAATGTTTAAATAATAACTCACTCTTAAAACATTAATCCAAATAACTTTGTCAAGATAAATCCAAATTTTGGATTTTTTTTTTGACATCATTATAATACATCTACAACACCTTTTCTTTTATGAATTTGTGAAAATTCATCACAGTTTAAGACGTAACATCGTTGTAATTTTTCACTTACAGTAATATAAATGTTTTACACATAAGGGTGGAGTTATAGTAAAAAATGCTTAGATTAATAAAAAGTGTGAGAATAATTGTGAGGCATTAGATATATAATTTAATAGTTGAGATCAAAATTGTATTAAAAAGTTAGTGGAATAGTATTTTATTAATAGACACTTTTGTTGACTTTTTATCATATCCCCATTTTTTTTAAACAGTTGTAACTTTTATATACAATATTGTTTTAAAAAAAAAACTACGCCCAAAAAACGAGTATTTTTTTAATCTTTAAAACGAGTATACTATTGTTATATAAAAAATTTTCAAAAAAATATGTTTCCCCCACCTTTTATATTTGTAATGCGTCATTGTGTTTTTTTGTTTGTTATTCTTTGTTTTTGTTTATGATTGTTTCTTTTTATTTGTCGTTGTGTCTAACTATTTTTTTTAAAAAATGATGAGCTTTAAAGATAATATTGGCGAAACAACATAATCACGTATTTTTTATATGTAAATCATAATCATAAAACAATAACAAATTCGTCTAATACATAAAAAAATGATAAGATATAATATAAATTTTTAAAAACATAAAACACAATGATGAATACATTTGACACAATAACCCAAATATGTGTTAATAAAATAAGAACTTTTGAAAAATAAAATGTTGAAATAATACAATTGTGTCCTAATATGGAAAACATGAAAAAACTAAATAACAAATCTATTTAATATATAAACAAACATTAACAAAAAAACATGAAATAAGTTAAAATGTATAACACAATGACCAACACAATGATAAATATATTACACAATGACCTTAACGTAAAACACAATGAGCTAAACGTAAAACAAAATAATGAGTATATTACACAACCACCTGAACGTAAAACACAATTATGAGTATATTACACAATGATCTAAACGTAAAACATAAATATGGGTATATTACACAATGACTTGAACATAAAACAAAATGATGCGTATATTACACAATGACCTTAACGTAAAACAAAATAATGACTATCACACAATGTTTTGAAGATAAAATTCAATGATGAATATATTACACAATGACTTGAACGTAAGACACAATGATGAGTTTATTACACAATGCAAGATAAAGCACAATGATGAATATATTATACAATGACCTAAACATAAAATACAATGACGAAAATGTATTCTTAAAAAAATTAAAACTATTTATGAATTTTAAAATTATGAGTTTTAAAAACATAATGGTGAAATAACACAATTATGTACTTTTAATATATAAAACATAAAAATAAATAAGAGCAATTTATTCAATGCATAAAAAACAATAACAAAATAACACAATATGATATAAAAATAAAACACAATAATAAAAACATTAAACACAATGACCCAAAACATTAAATACAATGACTAGAAACATTAAACACATAACCAAAATACCATTTTTATAAAATTAGAGAAATGCCACTTATCAACTCCAGAATCCTTCTCACCAATCTCACCCTTTTTACTTGAACCTTATCCTTACACCCAAAATTACAACGACGTTACGTCTTAAACGGATATAATTTTCGCAAACTTATATAATAAGAAAGTATTGTAGATGTGTTACAATTATGTTAAAAAAAATCGAATATTTGGCTTCATCTTGTCAAAGTTATTTGGGTTAATGCTTTAAGAGTTATTTATTATTTGCTCACAAGCCTATATATATATATATATATATATATATATATATATATATATATATCTATGTGTGTGTGTGTCGAAATGTTCAATTTAAAATCATGTAGTTATAAATATGGTTCTTTTAGTTTTTTTACAACTTATTAGTTCTTAATTGAACATTCCTTATATATATATACAAGGAATGTTCAATTAAGAAACATTCCTGCTTAAGGAACCATTTTTATCCACATGTTTAGAGGGTATACTAGTAACTCCAAAACTTACAACGATGTTTAGGGCTGTTCACGAGAAAAACCGAACCAAGGGCTCGTATTTACAAAATCAAGCCAAATGTTGTGCTTGTTGCTCGGGTCATTTAAAAACTGAGCGGCTCGGCTTGATTCGGTTTGACTCAATTTCAAAATAAAATTAAATGCAAATTCAAAATATTTATGTCAATTTCAAACTCAATAATTTAAAAATGATAAGTTTAACCAGATACAAATCCAAAACAAAAATTAAATTCATAAATTAAGAATTGTCATAATACGAAATAGGGTGTTCACAGTTCGGTTTCAAACCACAAAACCGCCCAAACCGGTCATCAGTTTGGTTTCGCAGTCGGTTTTTTCCAAAATATTTGGTCGATGGTTTCAAAAGTTGAAACCATAGTGAACGACTAAATGGTATGCTTTATGCTTTTCACTTACAAAGTGATCATTAAAAAACCAAACCAGACTTTGTGATACACATACACACAATACATGTAACATCAGGCCCCATCAAAGACCAATATTGTCCTCTTTGCTCACTCAAAGCTCACGGTTTTGACTTCGATTGCTTGGGGTGAAAAATTCACAGGGAGGTCACCTATCCCTGGATTGCTGCAACCCAAGCACGCTTAACTATGAAGTTTTCATGTGCCTCACAGCCAGCTAAGCCAAAAACGCGTTGCTTATGTAAGAGGCAGATCGTTACTTATGAGACATGAATCTCTTTTGTTCACGGCCGATGTGGGATTGCCTAGGATATTACAATACATTCATACACACACACATATTAAATAGACAGACAAACAGACATGTAGATAGATAGATAGATACAAAGATAAGTTTATTCATTAAGGCACCATTTGACACACACACACACAGATATATATATATATATATATATATATATATATATATATATATATATATATATATATATATATATATATATATATATATATATATATATATATATATATGGGCTCACAATCCAAGTAGTCAGTATCAAATCGTAAAACGATTTGTTTTTATTTTAATGGGTCAAATAGCCCAAACCTAAAAATGGCAAAAATCTAAACAAATCGTTTAACGGTTTGGTTTGGTTTTAACTTTCAATGGTTTGGTTGTAGTTTTATTATTCAGAAACCGTTCATAATGGTTAGGTTAATAACGGTTTGTTTTTAGTTTCATCGTTCAAATTAGGTCCCATATTTTTCAACTTTAAATCACATATTATCTAATTTATCTCAAAACATCATCGTTGAACCAAGTAAAAGTTTGATTATATGACTTTCAAAAGACACCATTACTACATTAACACATATATAAAATAAAGGTTTTAGTTCATTAAGTGCTTTCGATCACGAATCCCATATGATATCCGATTATGTATGCCTTAATCCATTATTTTTACCTAAAAAACACCACATTTATATCACCGTTAGTTCATTAGAACTAAGTAAGTCCACCATCCATTTCCCAAGATTAAACAACCCTTACGGTAAGGAATGGCAACTAACAGGGGTCAAAAACTACATTTTTCAACATTTTGGGCGCACTACAGGCCAAACCCGGTTTTTGGCACTTTTTGACACCCGAAACCTTCCCCAATCGTTTCCAAACATTCCTTTACTCAAAATGCATTTCATAACACCATAATAACCAAGTTCCAAACATAATTTGATGATATCATTATGTTTAACACCAAAAGATTTTTTAAACGGGTCGTTTTCACCAAAATCCATTAACACTATCATTATTCACCCAAACCAAATAGGACTTCCTTTCATCCCTATGATTCCCATTTGTTACAATAAAAAATCAATTTCAACACATGACACTCTGTGACAACTCACAAATTCCAGGTTAGAATCATAACTCGAAAATAAAGAAAATGAGTGTAAGCGAAATTTCGAAACGAGGCTCCGATTTCAAGATACACTGATTCGAATATAGCGTTAAATAAGAGATCATATATTTTGAACTTTTCAGGTCTTGAAATTATAATTATTGGAAAGAGCTCGAAAAATCGTGAACGTGGGCGAAAACGGTGCGTAAAACGGAGTTCGTATGCTCCCGGAATCGCGAAAACAAAATTGAAAACTAACTAAAGCGGCGGAGGTACGCGAAGGAAATCCTCCGCGGTACGCGACGGACCAGAACGCATAAAAATCTGATTTTCTTGATCAGATTTCATTTCTGGTCGATCAACTCGACTTCCAGACGCCTAAACTCAAACTTTTACCCCCAAATCTCAGTTTTGAAGCCATTTAAACATCCGGATCAAGTTAGGGAACGTTTCTACAAGTCCTGATCTTCATTTCTATCCGAGAAATCCGTCTGAAAGGGTAACGATTCGACCTCTTCTATTAGTTTGATTAAATATGAATTAGATCTAGATTTTAACAGTGATATCATGGTTATTGTTGTTGATTATTGCCTAGATGATGGCTAGGAATAGTTAGAAATCAAGAACTCGACAGGTTAACGGTGAAATCTTTGTTTTGATCCGTTATAATGTCCGATTACCATGAAACCATATCATAGATCATAATGGTTTTAACCATTTTATTATAACAATGATTGTGATTGTCCTAATCATTCTTTGGAATGATCAATGACAAGGATTAACTATTTCTAAACCTGGAATCCATTGAGAGATTGTTTTGGTGATATAATCAACAACAATACTAACTTGGTTAATCTGGGAATGTCCTGATTAAACCAACAAGTTATAAGTTTCTTAATAAGAACCTAAATCATTATAGGTTCTCAGTTAAAACACGTTGTGAGATGTTGAACTAAGGAAAGTTCTGAGAATAAGTTTAGGCTTAAGTAACTCATAGAACTCTAATGACATACAGGTTTAGAGTTCAAGAACTAGTGATACGAGCGTTGTGCACTGTTATTGATTTGAATCAACTCAGGTGAGTTCACGAACCCCTTTTCTGTATTTTGGCTTTTGAACTCGGGGAATGAGAAAACATAAAAACTGGTTCGAAATATCTTGTTTACTGTGAAGCTTTGAAAGGTTTTTGATACATTTTGTGAAACTTGATTTGAGCATGTGGAGCTCTAAAACATTTTTCGATACATTTTGTGAGACATGATACCTAATTTGATCAGGTGGAACACTGAAACAGTTTTGATACATTTTGAGAAACATGATACCTGATTTGATCAGGTGGAACTCTGAAACGCTTTCGCTATGTTTTCTGAAACATGAAAACCTGTTTGTATCATGAGATACACTGAAATACTTTTGAAACATTTTGTGAAAACGAAAGCGTTGTAAAGCATTTGGTTGAAACACGTGACAGAGGGGGGAAACACATGACCAAACTTGTCATTATTTCTCGGGTTACACATTTGTCGCTAAGTCCCCTATTCTGTAACCGTTAACCGTGGGGGGGGGGGGGCGTGCTTATTGAGAATAGATTCTATTTGTGATTGACTATCCTCGCCCGTGGTTCGTAGCTAAAACCACGACTGGATGTCGAGCGGGCACTCAATAAGGGGAGAACACACAATGTCTTGCGACAAGGACATTGGGAAGGGGCAAACACTGAAACGCGTCAGCTCGGTTATGGGAGCCCTGGAGTTATAATTGGACAGTTGGTCTGAGACAGGATACACGACATTGTTGGAAGGAACAATGTTCGCACTGGATACCAATGTTTTACTCCCAGTTTGGGACATTAATGTTATTGAACTCTTTTTATGCAAACATTTGACTGATTTGGAAACAGTACATACATTTAAGAAAATATTTTTATGCAAACGTTTGAATCGCTTGAGACACACTACATACATTTTGAACAAGTAAATTTGTGAACTCACCAGCAATATGCTGATTGTTTTTAAAACCATGTTTTCTCAGATGCCTAAAGATACAGGGGGTGGAGCTGGAAGCTCAATCTTTGGAGACACATAGTAGAGTCTATGAGAACTAGACTCAACAGGGTGAAACCTAGTGAAAGATAGATGTGAAACCTTGAAAGTCACACCGTACGCTTCCGCAACGATCAGGGTGTGAAAGATTGGTATCAGAGCCACAGGTTATAGAGAATTAGGTTGACTTGGTGACCTAGACTATAACCATAGGCTCGAATAGTGACACAGAGAGCACCGAACATAACAAACGAACAAAACTTGTTTTGAATAAGCTAGAATAATTAAGTAGTACAAATTACAGTTTTGACTGGCCAGCACAACTGGAATTTGCATCACTTGAACGTTCTAGTAAATTTCAATACAAGCAGAACAATAATAATAGTAAGGACGAATAGTTGCTTTGAGATGGGAAGAGATGTCATATCATGATTATGTTGAATACTATTATTCAATATTCACTTCATGATATTGATCTGTAGATTTCGTTTATATATCAATGCAAAAACCACGTGAACGCTACGCATATAGACGGATTCTATATGTGATTCTGGATGATACGCCGAGTCTCAGCTCAGGTTCTGACTCAGATCCATCAGAAGTCTCTTTTGCAACATCCTTAGTAGTACCTCAGATTTTACACATACCACCACATCCACAGGGGTATCATTACACATACATCGGTGGACAGATGGCCAGAAGCCATCATCTTAGAGAATCCTGATCTATACGAGAATTTTTGAGGATAGGATGAGGCAGATTAAGGTTTACAAAGTGATCTCAGTGCTCATTTCTGAATACCTTGTGCGGTAATATTTCTGAATACCTAGTGTGGTATTATCTCTGTATACCTTGTGTGGTATCTCCTCCATCGTTTGTGTCTGAATGTATGAACTATATATTAATATCAAACTTGTGTGAACAATTATATGTGAGAACATATCTATTGTCTACGTGGAAACGTATCATAGAATTGTGTGAACAATTCTGTGTGAGAACATATCTATTGCCTGCGTGGCAACGTATCATAAGACTGTGTGAACATTTCTGCGTGAGAACATCTCTGGGTGAGAACGTATCTGGATTGTGTTAAGTAGTTATATTGTATTTCATATAATCACCATTTCAATATTACAAAACTTTCAGTATAACTGAATACGATTGAACTTACGTGATTGAACGAGTTATATATTTAATGTTTTTTAGCTGATCTGAGTTTGTCTGCATGAGAGCGGAACAATGGCTCCTAAATGCGGTAGATCAGCTAATAAAGCTACCAAGAACGTTACTAACTCTGAGCCGAACCAAGTCCCACCAGTAAATGTTGAATCAAATCCAGATCCACAGGTTAATCCGGAAACAAATACAGTTCCACCTAGGAACCCTGGAGTGAACATTGTTCCACCTGCGGGTACAAGTGGATCTGAACTAAACGAAGCAATGATAGCACGAGTTGTGCGAAAACAGCTGTAAAGACGTGATAGGACCGGCGATTTCACTTTGGATGGAAGGTTAGGGTTTTGACACACGACGAACATGAAGATGATGAACAGAATCAAATGATATATTGATAGAATTGAATGATTACATGATTGTATTCACATCATAAAAGAACATAGTGTTGCCGGGGAGAGATCGAGCATGATCTCTCCCCCTCTCGTGCTCAAACCCAAGAACACCTAAAAAAAAAAACCTTAAACCCTAAATCTGAAAACTGATATTTATAGGTCCTGTAGCCCATTCGGCCGAATGGAGCCATTCGGCCCTTCATTCGCCGAATGGGTCCCTTTACACAATATCCATTCGCAGATGCTCTTGCGAACGACTCAGTTTCCAGATTAACAACATACAAACACATACAAGTGATTACAAATAAGCAAATACAAATCTAATCTATTCGAACAGCAGCGGACACCCAAAATATGCACCAACAACAGCTATCTGCTTGTGGTGTTTTGGTACAACACCCACCTCATGTCACTGCGGGTTCTGGTGGGGACCACAATCACACTGAGTATAATGCTACTGGTGGCAACAGGGAAACTCATAATATCACTGAGACAACAACAACAAAAAAAACTGTACCTGATCCACCTCAGCAAGGATGTACTTACAGGTTCTTTGCTTCTGGCAATCCTCCTACTTTCACGGGTAAAGAAGGAGCGGCAGGACTGTTAAGGTGGATTGAGGAAATGGAAACGAAACTTAAAATCAGCCAGTGTTGGAGGAGCATAAGGTGTCTTATGCTGCTCGTTCTCTGAAAGAGTCAGCTCTAACCTGGTGGAATACCCAGACTAAAACTTAAGGTTCAGCCATAGTTGATTCAATGGGCTGGAATAATTTTAAAACTCTGATTATGTCAGAGTACTGTTAAATTACGGGAATACAAAAGCTCCAGGAGGAATTCTGGAATCACCCTATGATCGGTGCTGATTGTTTAGCTTATACCGATCGATTTCACGAGCTTACTTGTTTATTTCTCAATATGTTTCCCACGAAGCAGTGTTGATTGAGAAGTATATCAAAGGATTGGGTTCCCAGATTCGGGGAAAGGTAACTGCAGCTGAACCAACGACTCTTAACTGTGCAATTCTTTTGATCACTAAGCTTACCGATGAGGCGGTAAGGAGTGGTACCTTGTCCATAAAAACCCAGATGGCTGCGGGCCGTAGTGATGTTGATACTTTTAGTGCTGTGAGAGGCACTAAACGAAAGTGGTTTGGCAAGAACAAAACAAAGGCTCCGACTGAGACTAGTCAAAGCAACCCAGTAGTGAAGAACTATGGTGCAACTATTTCCGAAAGGAAAGTTTACAATGGACAGGCGCCTAAATGTATTCGATGTTTATTTCATCATACTGGGTCATGTCCTGTTTGTGCCAATTGTAATAGGGTTGGACACTACTCCAGATATTGTAACTTTCCTGCTCAACCATCAAACCAAGCACTTTGACAAACCAATCAAACAAACTGGTCATGTTTTATGTGTGGAAGCCCTGACCACTTTATGAGAAACTGTACGAACAATAACAACACCAATCCAGGGAATGAAGCTAGAGGGAGAGCTTTTCTGATTGGTGCAACCGAAGTGAAGCATGATGCGAATATTTTCTCGAGTACGTTTCGTCTCAATAATCTTTATGCAGATACGGGGGCAGATAAGAGTTTATCTCTCCTGAATTTGCATCTTTACTTTCATTTCCTGCGGTAGATCTAGAAACTTCCTACGTCATTGAACTTGCTAATAGCAAGTTAATTGAAATAAACAGTGTTACTCAAGGATGTTCCTTGAATGTGAATGATCATCAATTCAATATAGAATTACTTCCTATCGAGCTTGGGAGTTTGATGTCGTTGTCGGTATGGACTGGCTTTCTGATAACCAAGCGGAAGTAATATGCCAAAACAAGGTGATCCGTATTCCATTACCTGATGGTAATACACTGATGGTTCAAGGAGAACGAGCTGGAAGGAAACTTGGTATCATCGCTTGTATTCAAACTCAGAAATGCTCACGGAAAGGATGTCTGGTCTTTCAAGTGCATGAAATTGGGAACAGTTCGTTACAAAAACGTATTGAAGATATTCTCGTAGTCAAGGATTTTTCCTGAAATTTTCCTGACGATATATCAGGATTACCCCCAGTGAGGCAAGTTGAATTTCGTATTGACTTGATTCTAGGTGCCGCACTTGTAGCTAAAGCTCCTTATCGTTTAGCACCCTCAGAGATGCAAGAGCTCTCAGGTCAACTACAAGAACTCTTAGATACGGGTTTTATTAGATTTAGTTTCTCATCCTGGGGGGCACCAGTTTTTTTTAAAAAGAGAGGGATGGTTCATCCAAGATGTGTATTGAAATATGTCAACTGAAATACGTCAATTCTTAGGGGTGTCAGGTTATTAACGCCGACTTATCAAGAATTTTTCAAAGATAGGCTTGCCACTGACCATGTGGACGCAGAAAAATCAACTGTTTATATGAGGTTCTCAACAGGAGGCATTCCAACTGTTGAAACACAAACTCTGCAACGCACCTATCCTGGCATTACCGGAAGGTACTGATAATTTCACAGTGTACTGTGATGTTTCTCTCAAAGAGTTGGGTGTGTTTTAATGCACAATGATAAAGTGATTTCGTATACTTCTCGGTAATTGAAAGTACACGAGAAGAACTATACCACTCATGGTCTATAACCTGGCCCAGTGGTGTTTGCACTCAAGATTTGGAGACATTATCTAAACCGAAGGAACAAATCAAACTCTTGAAGACATGCTCAGAAGCTGTGTGATTGATTTTGGGGGTAGCTGGGATATTCATCTTTTACTTGTTGAACCCTCGATATATAGGGTCATTTGAAATCCTTGCAAAGGTGGGACCCGTTGCATACCAACTCAAACTACCATTGGAACTCAGTGGGGTGCACGACACATTTCATGTATCGAATCCCAAGAAGTGTCTGTCAGATGAAACGCTTGTGATACCGTTGGAAGAAATTCAAATTGATGATCAATTACATTTCATAGAGGAACCGGTGGAAATCATGGATCGGGAGGTGAAGCAGTTGAAACAAAGTCGCATTCCAATAGTAAAGGTCCATTGGAACTCAAGGCGAGGACCGGAATTTACCTAGGAACTCGAAGATCAGATGAAACTTAAATGCCCTCATTTGTTTGATGACACATCAATATTGAGATGAACAAACTGAATTTCGGGACGAAATTCACATAACGGGGGGAGACTGTGACAACTCACAAATTCCAGGTTAGAATCATAACTCGAAAATAAAGAAAATGAGTGTAAGCGAAATTTCGAAACGAGGCTCCGATTTCAAGATACACTGATTCGAATATAGCGTTAAATAAGAGATCATATATTTTGAACTTTTCAGGTCTTGAAATTATAATTATTGGAAAGAGCTCGAAAAATCATGAACGTGGGCGAAAACGGTGCGTAAAACGGAGTTCGTATGCTCCCGGAATCGCGAAAACAAAATTGAAAACTAACTAAGGCGGCGGAGGTACGCGAAGGAAATCCTCCGCGGTACGCGACGGACCAGAACGCATAAAAATCTGATTTTCTTGATCAGATTTCATTTCTGGTCGATCAACTCGACTTCCAGACGCCTAAACTCAAACTTTTACCCCCAAATCTCAGTTTTGAAGCCATTTAAACATCCAGATCAAGTTAGGGAACGTTTCTACAAGTCCTGATCTTCATTTCTATCCGAGAAATCCGTCTGAAAGGGTAACGATTCGACCTCTTCTATTAGTTTGATTAAATATGAATTAGATCTAGATTTTAACAGTGATATCATGGTTATTGTTGTTGATTATTGCCTAGATGATGGCTAGGAATAGTTAGAAATCAAGAACTCGACAGGTTAACGGTGAAATCTTTGTTTTGATCCGTTATAATGTCCGATTACCATGAAACCATATCATAGATCATAATGGTTTTAACCATTTGATTATAACAATGATTGTGATTGTCCTAATCATTCTTTGGAATGATCAATGACAAGGATTAACTATTTCTAAACCTGGAATCCATTGAGAGATTGTTTTGGTGATATAATCAACAACAATACTAACTTGGTTAATCTGGGAATAACCTGATTAAACCAACAAGTTATAAGTTTCTTAATAAGAACCTAAATCATTATAGGTTCTCAGTTAAAACACGTTGTGAGATGTTGAACTAAGGAAAGTTCTGAGAATCAGTTTAGGCTTAAGTAACTCATAGAACTCTAATGACATACAGGTTTAGAGTTCAAGAACTAGTTATACGAGCGTTGTGCACTGTTATTGAGTTGAATCAACTCAGGTGAGTTCACGAACCCCTTTTTTGTATTTTGGCTTTTGAACTCGGGGAATGAGAAAACATAAAAACTGGTTCGAAATATCTTGTTTACTGTGAAGCTTTGAAAGGTTTTTGATACATTTTGTGAAACTTGATTTGAGCATGTGGAGCTCTGAAACATTTTTCGATACATTTTGTGAGACATGATACCTAATTTGATCAGGTGGAACACTGAAACAGTTTTGATACATTTTGAGAAACATGATACCTGATTTGATCAGGTGGAACTCTGAAACGCTTTCGCTATGTTTTCTGAAACATGAAAACCTGTTTGTATCATGAGATACACTGAAATACTTTTGAAACATTTTGTGAAAACGAAAGCGTTGTAAAGCATTTGGTTGAAACACGTGACAGAGGGGGGAAACACATGACCAAACTTGTCATTATTTCTCGGGTTACACATTTGTCGCTAAGTCCCCTATTCTGTAACCGTTAACCGTGGGGGGGCGTGCTTATTGAGAATAGATTCTATTTGTGATTGACTATCCTCGCCCGTGGTTCGTAGCTAAAACCACGACTGGATGTCGAGCGGGCGCTCAATAAGGGGAGAACACACAATGTCTTGCGACAAGGACATTGGGAAGGGGCAAACACTGAAACGCGTCAGCTCGGTTATGGGAGCCCTGGAGTTATAATTGGACAGTTGGTCTGAGACAGGATACACGACATTGTTGGAAGGAACAATGTTCGCACTGGATACCAATGTTTTACTCCCAGTTTGGGACATTAATGTTATTGAACTCTTTTTATGCAAACATTTGACTGATTTGGAAACAGTACATACATTTAAGAAAATATTTTTATGCAAACGTTTGAATCGCTTGAGACACACTACATACATTTTGAACAAGTAAATTTGTGAACTCACCAGCAATATGCTGATTGTTTTTAAAACCATGTTTTCTCAGATGCCTAAAGATACAGGGGGTGGAGCTGGAAGCTCAATCTTTGGAGACACATAGTAGAGTCTATGAGAACTAGACTCAACAGGGTGAAACCTAGTGAACAATAGATGTGAAACCTTGAAAGTCACACCGTACGCTTCCGCAACGATCAGGGTGTGAAACACTCATATCCATAAGCACCTTAAAACACAATTAAAGTGTTAAAATACAAAACCATCAAAATGAAGGCTATATTTTCACACAACTTCCTTGAGACATCCTTTTTCACCAAGGATTCTCAAGGTAGGTAATCACACCACTTGTGATTTACCTAAAATCCATATATTCACCATGAGAAGATCACACCACTTGTGATTCAACCCATTTTGCATTCACACACCTTGTTAATGGTTTGACCAATTTTAGTCAAACTTTAAATACGATGTTCACACCACTTGTGAAGCATTCTTATTTCTCCACACTTTTGGAAGCATACAAATTTACAATAACCAAGCAAATGTAACACCTACTGCATGCTATTGACACCCACCAAATATTCAAACACCAATTCACCAAAACTTACAACTAATGTAAATTCCACATACATTACATACACATACTTACATATATGCATAAAACCAACTATTCATATCAAGTATAACACGTGGGTGACTTACCCACTTTGATACACCCACTTTACAAAGTTCCTACCACTTATAATACATCCATAACTCACCATTCAAGAAAAGTTCACATCACTTGTAAATCATAACACCGAAATCAACTCCATTGACTTTAGAAGTTCACACCACTTGTGAATCATTCCAAACTTTAACACCACTTTTGAATTACTACATATCAACCATATCAAATGCAATCATGAACCATATTGCACATTATCGCCAAACACCAATAAGTGATGCCCTAAACATACACTTAACACCCAAGATGCGTATTCAACATAATTGCATGTTATTGACCAACACCAAGTCAACAAACATTTCAACACATATTCATACACAAATGCATAACACACCATAACACATGTAGATAAAAATGAGTTAGGTGACTTACCTTGCCCCGATGTGTTATCCACAACAATCTCCTTCCAGGGTCGTTGGTTCCACTATTGTTTTCTATTATCACAACCAATATTTTTAACAATATAGGTGACTATAACTAGTCAAATTATATCTATTTGACCCATTATCCCCATTTCATCAAATTTTACATCCAATTGACCCAAATTCATACCAATTCACCATTTTTTTTATTTTTATACATACATATTTCATACCACCTTAACTTAAAATACATTTTTAAGTTAAACACCTTAATTGGCATTTCATCAAACACCTCATATGCATACATTTATCTACTTATGATCATAGATCACTAACACTTATATCAAACTCCATTTTTGATTTCTATAATGAACTAGTTCATCATGTACACAAACAAACTACAAAAATTTTGTGAAATCATCCAATCCTCAACTTTTAAACCAACTTTAATCACCTAGTTCATTTATCCATGAACCATACAAAACCTCCATTCATCATATTACATCAACATGCAAGAAAATGATCAAGATGTTTCTTGGATGATTATCATGATAATTAACAACATATAACACCATCTACACCTCCAATTTCGATTTGACCCATCAAACCCACACCCCATAGGAGACCCACGAAATCCCCATCAAATACACCCAAAAATTTTACCTAGATGTGGTTTGATGCAAGGAGAACTCCAATTTAATCTTGCATTCAAGATCAGATCGAAATCCAAACACAAGTTTGATCAAACTTTGAAGTTTTTGAGTTTTCTCCTTGTTCTCCCTTGCTTCTCGTCATCCTTAGCCCCAGGATCTGTCTTTGACTGATTTTGACCAACAATGTCATATTTAACCCCTTTTAAATAAAGTTTCAGCTGTTGATAGATTCAACCCCTTAAGTTTTAGTTAATCTACCTAGCTTAAATAAGTTAGTTAACACCCACCGCAATATATAATTAAAACAACCACCAAATAATATCAAAATTTATATTGTTAATCTTATAAACATAATATCCAACATCATAGAAATTGTCACCGTTCATATTTGTTTTTTATAAGTTTTTTCCCAAAATGGGTTGTTACAGGTTTATGGTTTCATCCAAAAACTATAAAATCGGACTGTGAATACCCCTAATACGAAAGCATAAAATGTTTTTTTTAATGTTTGAATAGTTCATAAATATCATCGTACATTGA
This sequence comes from Mikania micrantha, assembly GCA_009363875.1. Classification (NCBI taxonomy): domain Eukaryota; kingdom Viridiplantae; phylum Streptophyta; class Magnoliopsida; order Asterales; family Asteraceae; genus Mikania; species Mikania micrantha. Next base: position 12,135,480 of record CM018696.1, on the reverse strand, counting down.
TCTCAATACACCAACATTATTCATCTTTAGAAACTTGAAACATGTTAGTGTTAATAAATATTTATATATATGTATAACTTAGCTGTTACTTAAACAGGCCAAACCGAGCAAGCTAAACGAACCAAATGAGTGATTATTAGAGCGATCGACAAGCGATCTTACCTTGGTTTGTAAATTATTGACTTCTATTGTATGTTTCTTAGCATCATTGTAACACATTTATAACATTTTCTTCTTTTATAAGTTTGCGTAAATTTTGTAACATCACTGTATTTCAGGTATGTCATTACATATATACTTGTATTGATAGAACCTATTATGATAATTTGATGACTATTGATTTGACTGATGATAATATTAATTGGTATACATTGATGGGAACATATTAATTATTATGCATAAACCATGGGGAAGTTAGTTTGGAATACAACTTGACTAAACCATAGTGTTTATTGCAATAAAAACTTATGATAATATTTGGTTTGGATTAGAATTGATAGTGGAATAGGATTCTATCACCAAATATAGACAATGGTGTACCCATCGTCTATCGAAGAGGTGGTGGGCTGGTGGCTGGATAAGTTGCGACTGACTCCTACGTATGCCCTATACATAAACTTTCTTCGGTTTATCATGAGTATGTCAGTGTTGAGGATTTGGTAAGGAGAATTCGAGGTGGTTTGAAATGGTTAAAGGTTATGGTTTGGACATTAAATATAGTCAAGGACACATGGTCATGGTTTATCGAAATGGTGGTGGGACGACAGCTGGATAAGTTGCGACCAACTCCTATGCATGCCCTATACATAAACTTATTTCGGTCTATCATGGATGTGATAGTGATATGATTTAGTGGGGTTGAGGATTGGGAAATGAAAAATTTATAAATATATTTTAATTAAAATAATGAAAAGGATATTGGAAATAATTACGCGCCGGTGAGGTCACAAATATATAAATTAAACGTGAATGTTATTTCAGAAATGTTAACTTAATAATGTATTTGCGTGGGTGACGATTCACCCGAATACGATTATTAAGAATAATACTCTAAGATGATATTTCAGAAATTATAAAATCGAGTTGGAATACAATGCGGACGTTGAATTCGAAAAGGTGACGATCTTTACGAATTCGTACGTGAGTAACGCGTTTCAACGAGATAACCGAAAAAAATAAATATGATATTAAAGTAATAAAAATAATTTAAAACATTTATTAGGAATTATTACCTTGAACGGATTTAAATAAAATAATTTATTAAACGATTCTAAACGAAAACATTTTACTAAACGTTTCGTAATTGAAAGATGAATTACGGGAAGACCGAGCAATTTAAAATTATTAAGGAGTAAATAAGCGAAACCGAGCAAGCAGGAATAACATGGAGTATAAAAGGGATGAGATATCTCTTCTTCCTCATTTTCCCCATCTCATTTCTCTCTCTATTTACAAATTCCCGTTCGTTTCTTTCTCTAGAACATCTCACTAAAAACCCCAACCGTAACTTCTACATTTCTCAACCGTTTTGGGTGATTTTAGTGTCAAAACGACTCCCCACTCGAGTAGAATACGAACCCACGAAGATAACGAGCTCACAGCCACGTTTTGCAGGTAGATCTACATGTTCTTCTTTCGGTTTTTAGCTCTAAAACAAAACCATTATATTTCTCCAACTTTAATCTAATTTTCGTAACTGATTCAGATCTTAAACAAGAAAATTTTGAAACTAGTAAAAACCTGCAATGAACAGGAAATCTGGTTGGGTGTTTGAGGTTGAAGAGATAGGATCGAGAACGCATACCCTCAGTTCGAGAACCACAGTTGTTCTCGGCTAATCATTTTCGTTCTCGACAAATTTAATACACCGAGAACCTTCCTTCATTTTAATTAGGTGGGACGAGAACCCCACATGGGATCGAGAACCTCACCATTTTGGTTAATTCACTCAAAAACCCACCTTTTCTTTAAACTCTTAATCGAGAATTCAATGCAAAATCCGAGAACTCAACAATTGGATCGAGTGCAACGGGTTTCATGCTACTCTCCCTTATATCATTTAAACATTGGCTAAAAACATAGATGAACTTTATAACAAGTGTTTTAAATTATATACATGGTTTTAAAACATATCAAAGGTTTATAACATATTCATGAGGGATCAAGATAACAAAAAGGTGATACTTATCAAATGAAGTAGTCAACTTTACTACAAAGTTGATGAAATATTTTAAGTTAACCCAATACCATTTAAACTCTTTTGTAATATACAAAATAAATAAGTGTTTATGACATATTATTTGTATAAACACACTTAAATAATGATAATCTTTTTAGGATAACATATGGGTAAAATACTAAGTGCTATCCTAAAAACCTAAGTCAATACTTAGAAATTATGATGATTTCAAAGTCATGAAACCTCTTAAGGTCATGTCAAGTTCAAACACATAAACCAAGAATGTACAATATACTAATGCTTAACCTATATTGGCTAAGTGTTAGTGTATTACATATCAAATTGAAATAGTTCAAATCAAATAACAAAGAAGTTACAAAAGTTAACCAAATTTAGGGTTAACATACGAAATCATAACATATACTTATAAGTTGCAAACAATATTGAATCTAACACAGGTTGTTGATTCATTATTGATTCCACCTACATGAGCGCGCGTTCTACGAACAAGAAACTTAACATCACAGTCAGTTCTCATAACCCCCTTTTTAAATCTTTTGTTTTGAAACTTGGGGGTGAAGTATGTATACCAACATAAACTTGATTTTGATATAACAAGTGTGGAACCAGGATTATTATTGAGATATCAGTATTGAGATGAATTGTGATTATGGGATGATACACTTTGAGTGTGTCATTGTTGATTGAGTTGACTTCGGTCCTCCATGGTGCACAACATTGATAATTATGATTATTAGCAATATCGTTGATTGAGTTGACTGCGGTCGTCCGCGATGATTCCACCGTTGACTGAGTTCCTCCGCGGTATATTATATTGAGAATATTGTCATGAATGATGGTTGTTGAGTTGAGATGATTGATTGAGATTGATTGAATGTAATTGAATGATTACTTGCGTTTGTTTGGATAATTTGGATTATTTGTCTTGGTGTGTTTGTTGTGGTTATACATATTGAGGTTACATTACAGGTCCACACAAGTTATTCTTGAAACTTCTATAAATGTTTTGAAGAACATAAAACTTATGATTACTCACCAACTACTCTCGTAGTTGACACTTGATTTTCTACATGTTTCAGGGAATGAAAAGAAGTAGGTAGAGCAGGGTAGCTCTACATCTTTTGGACTTCATCACATAGGATCTCGGACTTAGCTAAATTAACTGGATCAACGAAGATTAGGGTTTAGTTAATTTAGCTATATCTTTTGAGTAATCATTTTATGTGAATCATGACGAACATGATTTTTGTGTAAATACTTTAATTGGATTAAATGTTATGTGATGATAATTTAGATGCCCATGAGCTTGTGAACAATCTACACATCCCTCGTGGCATCCCGACGTTTCCGCCATTGGTCGGGGTGTTACAAATTCTTTCAGTGTTTGAGAGTTAACATCGTTGTAAGGTTTTTTGTATAAAACAATTACAGTGTTGTAAGTCAAAATTTTACAACGATGTTAACTCCCATATGGTGATGAATTTACACAAACTCATAAAATAAGAAGTGTTCTACTGAGGTATGTGATGAAATTGATATTGTGGGTGAGCACCCGGTTGAGCAGGCAGTGGTTGATTTGGATTTGGGTTATGTTGCAGATTTTCCAAATCATCAAATATTGGTTGTTCAGGTGGTGGATTGTTATTTGGGTATTCCATTATGGACGGTTGTTGCCCAATTGGAGATGCAAGTTCTATTCTGTCAAGGACTCGATTCCTATGAGTTGTACGTTCAATTTCCGGATCAAAATTCAGTGGAGAAGATCTTCCAAACTACCTAGTATGCATGCAATCCTGAAATTACCTGCACACTAACACAACCTGTGTAAATATGACAAATAAAACAAAATAACGTGTAATTGAAAGTAATTTGCGCACGACTCCCCAGCAACAACGCCAAAATTTGATCGGTGTCGAAGTACCAATCAAAAATACGAGTTTTAAACTTAAGTCCTACTACCCAATTAGGTATGGAAATCGGGTATCGATCCAAGAAGAGTCAAGTGGAAACTATTTTCAAAGACAACTAAATTAAGTTATTAAATGCAATGAAAAAGTAAACTTGAAATTTCGGATTTTGGTTTTTGTATAAAACAAACTTAAGTAAACTAAAACGTCAATTAAAGAGTTATAACAATGTATGAAAAATGTGATCTCTCCGTATTTCAAGATCGTAAAACAACTAGGTATGTCTTGATTTAATACATGGAAATCACTTAGACATGACTCATGCTTAGATTATTAAAAGATTATGATTTGGAACCAAGTTAATGACTTTGTTGACAATCGATAACTAAACAGATGTTGTTGAATTAGATAATTACTTGTTCACAAAATATAGGATTTCTAGAATACTTTAAAATCAAACCAATAACATTCAACTTGACAATAGAGGAAATTAAGTAATGGCATTAAATTCAAGTTGTAAAATAAACCTGAAATCTCTTATCCTTTTACAATTAAACAATATTGAAAATGTAAATCTATGAAAAAAATTCAATAACAATGTTTAACAAATCAAAATACAACCTTAGGCCTATAAACGAACCGAACAGTTCATGAACTGTTCGGTAAGAAGTTCGTTTATGTTCATTAAATTAAATGAACGAACATGAACACACCTTGTGTTTGTTTATTTATGTTCATGAACAGTTCAGTTATGTTTGTTTATTTACATTCGTTTATTTGTGTTCGTTAAATATTCGTTAACTATGTAATGTTAGTTTTTGTTCAGTTAACTGACTAATTTATGAATGATATGTATTTAGATTTAAGAGACTTGTCGTTTGTGATCGTTTATACTTGTTCAATTGTCTTCATTTATGTTTGTTCAATAGTGTTCATGTTCATTTATGATTGTTCAATGGTGTTAAAAAATGTCCCTTTTTGTTCGCTCGTTTATTTTAGTTCCTTTGTGTTCATTTATGTTCAGGAACAGATCGTTTATTTATTAATGAACGAACACAAACGAACACGAACATATTCATTATCCTAATAAACGAACACGAACACAAAATTTATGTTCGTTAATGTGTTCGTGTTCAGTAAAGTTTAAATGAACGAACATGAATATGCTTGTGTTCGTGTTTGTTCAGTTCGTTATAGGCCTAAACCTAGTTATAAAACCTAACCATTCACCCGGAGATGATCATGAAAAGCTTAGCCATACATTCCAATGGTTAAATCCTCAAGTTTCATGGTAAATTGCATGATGGAATCTTGATCTTGATGTTTGAATTGATGATTTGGGGCTTTAGAATGCTCCAAAATTGTCCAAGAGTTCGTCCCCAAGTTGTGATATGCGACTAGGGTTGATTTGGACCTTAAATACCCCAAAAATTGCACAATTCGGTATTTTCCATATGCACTCGGCGTAACTTACACCTCATCAGGTGTAACTTATGCCCACAGCCCCAACTTATGCCTCCAACTCTCTGGTTTACGGTACCAGCTACGGTGAAAATGCCCCCGGCATAAGTTACACCCACTTGGACATAATATACGGTCAAGCATACTTCATCTTCAGCTTCGTCTTATCGAGAAACACAATTTTCATATATTATGAGTCCCGTAACTCTTCTCCTAGCCCAATATATATCTCTTCAAATTTTCTTACTTCTACTTCATGTGTTTGCATCTTCGGATGTGCTTGTTCTTGCTTTCCTGTGTCTGATTTCCGTCTAAACTCATCATATTACTCCATTTAACCTAAATAGCCACAAAAAACCATGGTAACTTCTATTTGAATGACTAAACGTATAACAACACACAATAACACTCATTTAAACACTTTATAATCACAACCAAACCCTAGTCATCACCTTTTAATTAAGGAAATATTGTTAAGCAATTATGTTTGATGATATTACTCATAAAGTTCATTATACTTATTCGATTATCAATATTTCACTGAAAACAAGAAAACAAAATCCCATAATTCGACAGTGAGTTCATCTATATCGAACTGAAATTAAATGTGTGATTATGAGAACGTGAATGTTATTGTGATAGTATGTGTTATTTATAATAATGCCAAACATGAGTGTTAATATGTATTGTTATGTGATAGTAGGAGCTATTTTATGTACAATGATGTGAATAGGGAATTTTAATAATTTGTTAAATTGATAAATCGTTAAATAATTTGCTGATATGTGCTAGTATGAATGATAAGATAATTATTTGGCACATTTTTAGTATTGTTGTGTGCTGGCATGTTGTAATTTAAAACACCAAAGGACATGGATTTTGTAGTGCTATTTGTCACACCCCTGGCCGGCGGGTTGGATCGATTTTCCCATCGGGCGGTGTAACCCCGACTGATGACGGAAACGTTGGGATGCCACGAGGAATGTGCAGATTGTTCAAAAGCTCGTGGGCAACTAAAATGAATCATCACATATTATTTCAAGTAATCAAATTGTTACACAAAAATTCATGTCTATCATTAAATAGTTACAGCAATTTACACAAAAGATAAAGCTAAATTAACCAAACCCTAGTTTTCAATAGATTCAGTTAAGCTAACTAAGTCCAAGATCCTATGTGATGACGTCCAAAAGGTGTAGAGCTAAACCTTTTTTACCTACCTCTTCTCATTACCTCAGGTGTCAACTACAGATGTAGTTGGTGAGTAATAATTTTGATTTAAGTTCTTTTCTTTCTAAGAGGTGGAATAGAATAACTCGGTTGAAGCGTAATGATCATACGATTTTTTTGGTTGTGCGAACCAAAGGGAATGATGACCGGATCAAGGATAGAACAAGATCCTTTTTGCATCATATCTAAGGAATTCCTTGGTTCGGGTCGAAGAAGCAATGTCACTCGATCCTTATCAAACTGACTGCATGTCCGTGAGTAATCATAAGTTTTATCACACACCCAAAAGAGTTTTCAAGTTTAAATAAACATGATTGTACCTGTAAAGATGAACATCTCCTATAAAATCACTAACAAGCAAAACAACACATTAAGCAATTAAGTTCAACAAGTCATCAAAATAAATTTAACCAATTAACATTAATTATAATTCAACAAATTGACAATAACCACAATCAAAACTAAAGCATCAAGAATGAGCTTATCCTATATGTACAACGGAGGACCGAAGTTAAATCAATCAACAGTATGAAGAATCACCGTGGAGGACCAAAGTTAACTCAACCAACTGTGATCCTATAAGCATACAAGTTTATCCAAATCACCGCCGAAGAACGAAGTCAACTCAATCAACAATGTAAAGAATCACCGCAAAGGACCGAAGTCAACTCAATCAACATTGGATTCTATGAGCATGAGCATATCAGAGTTTATCCTAATCACTACGGAGGACCGAAGACAACTCAATCAACAGTGGATCAGACCAATGCAAGTCTAATGGCATTACATCAATGACATCCAAGTTTCACAAGAGTTATTCAAAAGTATAAGAGTTTAAAGTATACTTGTTTCACCATCGAGTTTAAAAACATAATTAGAAAAAGGCGGTTATGAGAACTCACAGATAAAGTTTATCGTTTGTGCGTTTAGGATGGGCGCTCACTGATGTGAAATCGACAACTGTTCAACAACCTGTATTACATATTTCTTATATTCATAAGTATAGGCATTTTATCGATAGATTGTGTTGCTTGAGTTTACGTTGTGTTTATGTAACTATCTTCTTGAATTAACTCAAATCCTTTATGTATAATAATTGTTATTGCTAGGGTTTAGAATCTTTTGATCAAATTATTTAGGTTAAAGAAAAACCATTTTATCATGAAAACCCTTTAACTTCATCATACATCGTAAAGATTTGGATCTCCTGCAAGGTAGTAATAGTTGTTTAATTTAACATGCATGCATGCATGTTTACTTGAGTTAAACTTAGTAAATTTAAAGATCTTCGATGTTGATACCATCAAAATATTGAAACTCCATCTAAACATTCATCAATATTATTTGATTTGGCCACTCACAAGAGGTCACCGATACAATTAAGTACTTGTTGAGTTACTAATTACATTCCAAAAACATCATACTTAAGTTTGTTTGAAAGCCCAACCACTAAAAATCTACGTAACATTTGTATTTTCAAAAAAATGTGTGCCCGATCATAAGCTCTTATGCACAACTACCATTAACTTGCAACACCACATATAATTTTACCATTAGTTTATAAGAACTAAGTAAGATTATCTAAATATAAGTTATGGTTCGAATAGGAAGGGTTTTAGTCCTTAAAATTCGATTTCGGCATCAAAAACAAAATTTTCTGGACTGCCTAGGCCGTACGATATGACCGGGCCGTAGCCTACGTCCCTAGGTGCAGGGTTCTCCTCTATTTCGCGTGTTTTGGACCTTTTAAACACTTTTGATCGTTCCAAATCGCCAGAAACTAAATCACAAGTTTCCAATGCATATTATATGGAGTATAAACTTCTCAACTTCAAATCATAACATATCCAAACATAATTGGATGCCAAATCAATCAATTTTAATTCAAAAGTTACATAACAAGTAAAAATCACAAAAAAAGTGTTTCGTTCACCAACTTCTATTTCTATCAATAATTTAGTTATACAAATGATAACCAACATATTTCATCAATAGTTACTATAATGTTCACCCTCAGGTATTTCCATTTGAGATTTCAAACGAATTCAAATCAATTAGTCAATTACAAATCAATTATCCACACTTAGGTGGAAACTTGATATTCAATATAGTTATGATGTTCCATCCCAAGTACTTCCATCATAACTTGCCAAAGCTTACTTCCACATTCAAGTGGTGAGGTACTCAACAATTTTCAATTCAAACTATGATGTTCACTCTCTAGTTCTTCCACCATAGTTTTCAATTTCAACCAACCATTCATACGTTTATAACCAAATATAAACCATGCTAGTATGATATATATATATATATATATATATATATATCCTAAGATACTTCAATCATAGACTTACATAACCAATTTGCATTTAACTCAAATGAATCTATTCACAAATCAAATATTTCAATCTATTAACACTTTGACTTTTAAATAGTCAAGCCATACATTCCAACCAATGTCTTCAATTACTCATACATCCATAATCAATCAAATACAAGTAATAGACGATAACTATTACTTATATAAGGTGTTTAATGAGTTACAGAACTTACTGTAGCACTTCTAATCACGGATTAACAACCGGTGCTTTGCCTTCTCGTTGACTTCCTTTTGAAGTTACACTATCACCACCTAGTTACAATAATTTAATACTCTTAACTACCATTCTAATTAAGATTTATATAAGCTCATCAATTTAACAATTTTACTATCAAATCATCAATTTCATGATGATAATCACTTTTAACCCGTTTCATGATTCAATTTCCAAATATTGACTTAAAAGTCAATTTTTGGCATTTTAACAAACAACATGTGTGCAAGCTTTTACCTACACACTATCTTGTTAGTTTCAACTTAGCCATAACCCATTTCTACAATCAATATCATTAAACTCATAAATTTAACATATTTGTCGATTTTTGACCAAAACTTGCTTGAAAAACATCAACATAGCATTACTTAAAATCAATGTCACCATGTTCATATGTAAACCCAAACTCACATGAATTCCCCAACACCCAAATCCTCACCTATTGATTCTTTATGTAAGAATCGTAGGTTTGGGTATTTAAAACATGATTACAAGATCAAAACAACATGTTCTAATTACCCATAACACCCAATTCATAGTTTGGATGAAAACCCATTCATGGCTTCATCTTCCAAATTTTCAAGAACTAGAATAAAACCTCAAATTCACTTACCTAGTTGAAGATCACCAAAGGAAGTGATTTAACTACTTAAACTTGGACTAAGCCTCTAGATCACCACCGATTTTGAAAGCTAGGTCACGTTTCTTCATCTTCTTCTTTGGCTTCTCACGTACGAAACACACACATACACATAGTGAGGATATGTGAAGTTTGACCAAAGTCAAATACATATCCCCCAACTTACAAGTTTGGGTAATTGGTAATTATAACCCTCAATTTTTCAAACACAAAACTAAGTTATCTAAAATAGTTATGAACTTTACAAAACAACACAATTTAAATACTAGTTAAATAAATATTTAACTAAAATTTCACCCGATCGATTATATTATAATACTAGGTTATTAATTTACATATTAATACATATTTAAGTAATAAAAAAATAATTAAAAACTTTAATCGCTATACAAATTATATATGACCTTTAAATGTGTAATAATAGATATCTTTGAAATAATTAACCTTCAAAAATTTCAGATTCTATTATATTAAAAACTAGCTTTTATAAATCAATAATATAAAATATAACTTTGTAATTATTAAAGTTAAATGTCCCAATTTAATTTAGCGTTGATCATAACGGACTAAAAATAAAAATTTCTTTATCATTTTTATTACTTCATATTTTAAATAAATTAAAAAATTTCATTAGATGATAAAAATATCATTGTTTAAAAACTCTTTTTATAATATATTTTATTTTAAAAAAAATAATTTTTTAAGATAACTTGTTTTTTACATAAATTTTGTTTTTTGAAAAATAAAATATTTCTTACCTTAAATATTTTGATTTTAGAAAATTTCATATTTTATAAAAAAAATTGAAGTGTGCATTATAATAAAAAGATACATAACATATTACTTATTAGTATTATAATTATTTAATAAGAGAGATAATATAATTATTTAATAGGAAAGAGAATTAAGTGGAATGATAATAAGTTGACATGTGGCAATAGTAGTGTAATAAGGTGACATGTAGCAATAGTGGTGTAAGAATTTCACAAGTGAAAATATTGTTACTCTTTTATTATAAATTATAAATATAGATTTAACCCTCCTTTAAGGGTGTCATCCCCAAAATCACATTACAATTCAAATAAAAACAGGTAAAAATTCTTCATTTCTTCCTCCAACTCCCATGTAACGTCAGATCCCTTTTGATTCTTCCATTTTATCAAGACTTGGTTAATTGACTTATTTCTAAGTCGCTTAACCTTTCGATCCAAAATTTCCACTAGGTTTTCAACTTAGTTCAACTTGTCAACAATTTCAACATCTTCCAATGGCACATAAGCCGTCTCATCTGCTAAACACTTCCTCAAATAGGAAACATGGAAGGTGTTATGTGTTAAACTCAACTCATATGGTAGCTCCAGTTGGTAGGCAACCTCCCCGACTCTTGCTACAATTTTAAAAGGTCCAACAAAACGTGGACTCAATTTTCCACGTTTGCAAAACCGAATAACACTTCCATGGAGAAACCTTTATGTGACAGTTGCATACGAGAATTACGTCATAAGTGACGTGAGCACATTTGATCGTTCTAGAAATCCACGTTGTTTTAATACTTGTAATTGTTACAGAATGATAGTAGGTGAGAAATGATGAACGTGGACGAAAACCGTGCACAAAACGGAGTCCTGGATTACCCGAAATTGAAAAACGAAGAAAAATCACTAAGTGTTGGTCGATTGGACCCATCGCGGTACGCGATGGAGGGATTCAGAATCCTCCGCGGTACGCGATGCATGAAAGAAATTTGAGATGTCCGGATTTCTTCGCGGTACGCGAAGACTTTTTGGGCTTTTGGTCGCGGTACGCGACGTATGTGGCGGTGGAATGATCTGATCTACTTCATCAGATTTCATGCAAGAAGATTATTTTTCTTCTTCTTGCGTCTGTTCTACCTTCAAACGACGAAAACACATACTTCTACCATCTAAATCCATTTTTCAAGCCTTCTGAAGTCAAGGATCGCACCAAGGATCATCTTTACAAGCTTCGATCGTTATTTTGAAGTCAGAAATCCGTCTGATTAGGTAATGATCCGTTTAAACCTTCTAGTTTGATTTTGATTGATTAGATCTTGATTTTGAACTTAATGACATAGTTAGGATTGTTGATTATTGCCTAGATGATGGCTAAGATTGATTATAAACAAAGAACACGAAGTTTTAACGGTTAAATCCTTGTTTTGATCCGTTGTAATGCTCGGTTTGCATGAAACCATACCCATGATTATAATGGTTTAATCCATTTGATTATAACAATGTAGGTGATTAGTTGGATTAATCCTTGAAATTCAAGGTTAAATCCAAGTGTTTCAAACTAATCACGATCATTAACATACTTATTGGAATGATTATCTGATGTTTATGATAACAGTCAGATTAGTATGTTAAACCTGGTTATTACACCTATTTTGATGCTACATTGTGATATTTCATGATATTTGGGTAATCAACAACAAGGATTTATCATTCCTAAGCCATTAAATTATCTAGAAACTGTTACAGTATTATAATCAACAACATTATCTATTTGGTTAATCTGAGATTATTCTGATTAATCCAGTGTGTCATCAACTTTGTGTTAGGAATCTAATGCAATGTAGGTTCCTACATTATCATACATTGTATGATATAACATTAAATTAATTAATTACATAATTAGTATCGAGTTGATGATTTACTAAGCAATGTCTTTGACATTGAACGTTCAGAAAGATCTAATCAGTAAACTAGAACATAAATAACTTATTAAATATAACTAAATGCAGAATCATCTCTGTACTATCAGTTTGGTGATACTCTGCTACACCTATATTATCAGGTGAGTTTCGTACAACCCCTTTTATTTTTAATCTTTTATAAACATCGAGGAAACTCTGTAAACTGTTGTCTGAACATATGATTTGCATCAATGATATCTGTGTGATTTCATGTGATTTTGTGGGATTTCATGGGATTTTGCCTGTAGACTGAACTCTATCATGGAACTGAAAGTCCTCATTTCTGAACTGTATCTAGTGAATCCATGTGTGGCCGAACAGAAAACATTGATAGTACTATTGGTTGACACCCCATTCGCTGGAAGGATTGCATCTCCCCTTGTGTGAATGTTTGTTATCTGTTTCCTGAACTTCTTAATGGTATGATAGACATTAAGATAATGAGGCACTAAGATATGTACCGACGGGTAATATCTTGAGACAGACTAGACGTCCGAAAGGAACTAGATACGGGTCCCATGGTTATCCGGAACTGAACTTTTGAGAACATGTTTATCATATCATATTGTTTTAAAATGAACTGTCGAACTCACCAGCTTTGTGCTGACGTTTCAAATTTAAATCTTTTTGCAGGAAGACAGTGACACTCGGTGAGGCAGCACTTCAAACACTAGTAATTAAATAAGTCAGTTGTGTAATAAACTTAGTTGTAAATTATGATACTGATTGTAATGACGGAACCATGTATTGTATTTATTTTAAGTTAAATCTGTGTGCTTATGATATCGGTTCAAGTAAGTCACCCCTCACCTCGGAGACATCACCACTATGCTTCCGCAACCGGTTCGGTGACGTCAGACCAGACACGAGGTGACGAGAGGTGGGGGTGTGACAGGGTGGTATCAGAGCCACAGGTTATAGAGAATTAGGTTGACTTAGAGACCTAGACTATAACCACATGCTCGAATAGTGACACAGAGAGCACCGACACATTATTAGCGAACAAAACTTGTTTTGAATTAAGTTAGGATAATCAGGTGGTACGGATCTCAGTTATGAGTGGCCAGCATAACTGAAACCCACAACACGTGTGCATTCTAGTTTGATTTAATTCAAGCAAAACACTAACAACAGTAATGACGAATGGTTGCGTTAAGATAGGAGGACGTCTCATATCATGTTTATGTTGAATATTTTATTCAATATTTATTTCATACTACTGATCTGAGAATTCTGTTATACAGCGATGGCAGACCAAGGAGAGAGATATATATATCAGAGGTTTCCATATGTCATTCTGGATGATACTCCCAGTTCCAGTTCCGGATCTGACTCAGATCCTTCAGAGGCTGTGTCATTAGCATCACATGCATCTGCAGTGCCTCCCATACCACCACTACCTAAGCCAGTACCGGTGCCGCCACCACCACCAGCACTTCCTATTATACCTAGTCCTCCTCACTCACCTTCGGCTGAACCAGTTGCTGATCAGAGACAGAGTATTACACCTCCTAGAGTACCCGCTTGGGACGGGTTGCGGCGTATGCGGGGTCAAGCCCTCAAAACTACAGGATTGCCTCCGAGACGACAGATGGCTCCCCGAGATGAGCCACCGACTATACATGAGGTGGGAGAATCCTCCCACCAAGCGGAGTTGAGGGCGCAGGTACAGCAGATTTCTCAGGATTTACAGGCTTTGAGACAGGATGTATCTCAGCACCATACTCTTCTGGAGGATACCCGCACCACTGTTCTAGAGATTCTCACTTCTCATCTGACCCTTATGGAGCAGGTGAATGTCTTAGGTGCTAATACTCAGGCTTGGAGAGCGACGATGTAGGAGCGACTTCGGAGGACCTGGCGACAGGCGTTGGTAGTTACTTTTTGGCAGGAGGTAGCGTTGTGGAGTGAGGGATGGGTGTATTTGAGGCAGTTAGTGAGCACCATGAGTTTGGAGGCTCGGTTGATGATGATAGTTATAGTGATGGTTGCTATAGCTATTGTGATTTCCTGCTTACCGTTCTTTATACGGTAAACGATGAGGGATGTTTATTTTGGTTGTTATTGTATAGTCGGATAGGTTGTGAGTATGTGATGCATAGGGAAATTTTGTTTGTAAAATAGATTCCCGATAGTTAGTATGGATGAATCGGTTCTGATAGTTCTTGTATTATAACTTTGTGATGTATGAAATTATGGTACTGTAATAATATGGGTGTTTTGTATATCTGTTTGTATAATGAGCTATGTGTGTGAACTATAATTAATTTTTCTGTGTGAGAACATAACCGTATGCGAACTAAAATGAGAACATGTCAAACTAAAATATATATTTCGCTGAAATACAGTACGGGAGCAATACTGTATGCGAATATATCGAACTAAAATATATATTTTGCTGGAATACAGTACGGGAGCAATACTGCATGCAAATATATCTGTGACTAAAGTACAGTACGAGAGCCATACTGTATGAGAACATGTCTGAATTGTGAACGTATCTAATAGTGAACATGTCTGTAACTAAAGTACAGTACGAGAGCCATACTGTACGAGAACATATCTATGGTCTGTATGAGAACTTAATGTATGAACTGAGAACATATTAGAGAACTTGTGTGAGAACATGTCCTAGTTCTGTATGAACATATTTCTAAAAACATGTGTTGCAATGCAAAGAGCTGGGTAAGACTCTAACATGTTTTTGAAATAACAGGACTAAGTATAACTACGAACAATTGTGTGATCTGTGTGTAATACAAACATGTCTTGACTGAATTCATGTAGTTATACTATATTCTTTATAATCACATTTCAATATAAATCTTCAGTGTAACTGAATATGATTGAAATTATGTGATAGAATGGGTTATATCTTTAATGTTCTTAAACTGACCTGAATTTCTCTGCTTGTGAGCAGATTAATGGCTCCTAAAAGAGGTCGACCAGCTAAGAAAGCTGCTCAGAACATTACAAATCCTGAACAAAATCAAGTCCCACCTGTGAATGTTGAATCAAATCCGGATCCGCATATTAATCCGGAAGCGAACGTGGTTCCACCTAGGAACTTGGAAACGAATACTACTCCACCAGTGAACCCTAGAGCAGGCATTGTTCCACCTGCTGGTACAAGCTGATCTGAAACAAATGAAGCTATGATAGCTCGTATTGTGCGTGAACAACTATCTGCTTGTGGTGTTCTGACACAACACCAACCACATATCACCGCAGGTTCTGGTGGGGAACACGATCATGTTGAGCATAATGCTACCGGTGGTCACATTGAAACTCATACCACTACCGGTGCAACTACCATTATTCCTGATCCACCCCGACAGGGATGTACTTATAAGTATTTTGCTTCCTGTAACCCTCCTACTTTTACTGGCAAAGAAGGAGCGGCTGGTCTTTTAAGGTGGATCGAGGAGATGGAAACTAAGCTCAAAATAAGTCAATGTTTGGAGGAGCATAAGGTGTCTTATGCTGCCTGTTCTTTGAAAGACTCGGCTTTGACCTGGTGGAATACCCAGGCCAAGACTTTGGGTGCAGCCACAGTTGATTCGATGGGCTGGAATGATTTCAAAACTCTGATTAGATCAGAGTACTGTCCCATCACTGAAATTCAAAAACTCCAGGAGGAATTCTGGAATCACTCGATGATCGGTGCTGACTGTCTTGCTTACACCGATCGTTTTCATGAACTCACTTGTTTACTTCCCGATATGTTTCCTACGGAAGCAGCTTTAATCGAGAAGTACATTAAAGGTTTGATTCCCCAGATCCGGGGAATGGTGACTGCTGCTGAACCTACAACCCTGAAACATACGATTCTTTTGACCACTAAGCTTACCAATGAGGCGATAAGGAGTGGTACTCTGTCTTTGAAACCTCAGACGACTCATAGTCGTAGTGATGCCGGTACCTCGAATGTGTCAAAAGGTACCAAACGGAAGCGGTTTGGCAAAACCAAGACGAAGGCTCCGGCTGAGATCACTCAGAGCAAGCCAACTGTGAAAAACTATGGTGCTACTATTCCCGAGAGGAAAGTTTATACTGGGCAGGCGCCCAAATGCAATAAATGTCCACTCCATCACACGGGACCATGTCCTGTTTGTCTGAACTGTAACCGAGTTGTACATTATGCTAAATATTGCAACTTTCCTGCTCAGACACCAAACCAAGCAGCACGACAAACCACTCAACCCAACCGGTCATGTTACAAATGTGGAAGCCCTGATCATCTCATACGAAACTGTCCGAACAATAACACCAATCCGGGAACTGAAGCTAGGGGGAGAGCTTTTCAGATTGGTGCGACCGAGGCGAGACATGATGCAAATATTGTTACTGGTACGTTTCTTCTTAATAATCTATACGCATCAGTTCTGTTTGATACAGGAGCAGATAAGAGCTTTATCTCTCCTGAATTTTCATCATTACTTTCACTATCTACGGTAGATCTAGAAACTCCTTATGTTATTGAACTTGCTAACGGCAAGTTGATCAAAACTAACAGTGTTATTCAAGGATGTTCCTTGAATTTGAATGATCATCTTTTCAAAATTGATTTACTTCCTATTGAGCTTGGGAGCTTTGATGTTGTTGTTGGTATGGACTGGATTTCTGATAACCAAGCGGAAGTTGTGTGTCAAAACAAGGTGATCCGTATTCCATTACCTAATGGTAATACACTGATAGTTCAAGGAGAACGAGCTGGTAGAAAACTTGGTATCATATCTTGTATGCGAGCTCAGAAGTTCTTAAGGAAAGGCTGTTATGCTTTCCTAGCACATGTGACTGAGCACAATTCTTCACCCAAACAAATCATAGATATCCCAGCAGTCAAGGATTTTCCTGAAGTTTTTCCTGAGGATATATCAGGATTACCCCCAGTGAGACAAGTTGAATTTCGAATCGACTTAATTCCAGGTGCAGCACCTGTTGCTAAAGCCCCATATCGGCTTGCACCATCCGAAATGCAAGAACTTTCAGGTCAATTGCAAGAACTGTTAGACAAAGGTTTTATCAGACCTAGTTTCTCACCCTGGGGAGCACCTATTCTTTTTGTGAAAAAGAAAGATGGTTCATTCAGGATGTGTATTGACTACAGGGAACTCAATAAACTGACAATCAAGAACCGTTATCCACTACCCCGTATCGATGATCTGTTTGATCAACTACAAGGTGCTACTTATTTTTCAAAAATCGATTTAAGATCTGGATATCATCAGTTACGTATTCATGATGATGACATTCCTAAAACTGCTTTCAGAACTCGATACGGACATTACGAATTTCTAGTAATGCCGTTTGGTTTAACAAATGCACCAGCAGTTTTCATGGATCTGATGAATCGAGTATGTAGACCTTATCTGGATAAATTTTTGATTGTGTTTATTGATGATATTCTTATTTATTCTCGAAATTAACAAGAGCATGCTCAACACTTGAAATTAATTCTAGAACTTTTGGCACGTGAAAAATTATATGCCAAGTTCTCCAAGTGTGAGTTCAGGTTACGAGAAGTTCAATTTCTTGGTCATGTAGTAAATCAAAACGGTATTCAAGTGGATCCCAGTAAGATTCAGGCGGTGAAACAATGGGAGACACCACGAACCCCGACTGAAATACGCCAATTTTTGGGGTTGGCAGGTTATTATCGCCGGTTTATCAAGAACTTTTCAAAGATAGCCTTGCCACTGACTACATTGACACAGAAAAATCAACCGTTTATATGGAGTTCTCAACAGGAGGAGGCGTTCCAACTGTTGAAACACAAACTCTGCAATGCACCTATCTTGGCACTACCAGAATGTACTGATAACTTCACAGTGTATTGTGATGCTTCACATCAAGGTCTTGGGTGTGTTCTAATGCAGAAAGATAAGGTAATTGCTTATGCTTATCGACAACTGAAAGTACATGAGAAGAATTATACCACACATGATCTAGAACTTGGTGCAGTAGTGTTTGCACTCAAGATTTGGAACTAGGTGTATTATATACACTGATCTAGAACTTGGTGCAGTAGTGCAGTAGTGTTTGAACTCAAGATACGGAACTAGGTGTATTATATACACTGATCACAAAAGCGTCCAACACATTCTAGATCAGAAAATGTTGAACATGCGACAGAGGCGATGGGTTGAACTGTTGAACGATTACGACTGTGAGATTCGTTATCACCCAGGCAAAGCAAATGTTGTAGCTGATGCTTTAAGTCCCAAGGAACGAGTCAAGCCTTTACGTGTGAAAGCGTTAGGTATGACTATTCAAACTAGTCTAATTCCTCAAATTAAAGAAGCTCAGCAACAAGCTTTACAAGCAACGAACTATTCTGCTGAGGGACTAAGAGGATTAGATAAGAAACTCGATACCAAAGACGATGGACTGTTGTATTTCAAAGACCGAATGTGGGTTCCCCTATTCGGTAACTCTCGAACTATTATCTTGGATGAGGCGCATAAATGCAGGTATTCTATTCATCCAGGTACTGATAAAATGTATAAGGATCTTAAGGACTTTTACTGGTGGCCTGGAATAAAGAAACACATAGCTGAATACGTGGATCGATGTTTAACCTGTCTCAAAGTTAAGGCTGAACATCAACGACCTTCTGGGTTATTGCAACAACCTGAGATTCCCATGTGGAAATGGGATCAGATCTCTATGGATTTCATTACTAAATTACCTAGAACATCACGTAATCATGACTCTATATGGGTTATCGTTGATCGCCTTACGAAATCTGCGCATTTCTTACCCATCCGAGAAGACTATTCTATGGATAGACTCGCAAAACTCTATGTTAATGAGATTGTGTCTCGACATGGAGTACCGATCTCTATCATTTCTGATAGGGATAGTCGATTTATGTCTCGATTTTGGCAAACTCTTCAGAATGCTCTGGGCACGCAAATCAATATGAGCACAGCTTATCATCCACAAACTGACGGACAGACTGAACGAACCAATCAAACTCTTGAAGACATGCTCAGAAGCTGTGTGATTGATTTTGGAGGTAGCTGGGATATTCATCTTCCACTTGTTGAATTCTCATACAATAACAGCTACCATACCAGTATTCAATGCGCTCCATTCGAAGCACTTTATGGACGCAAATGTAGATCACCTATCTGTTGGTCAGAAGTAGGTGAGAATCAAATCATAGGCCCAGAATTCATTCAGGAAACAACGGATAAGATCGCACTCATTCAGGAACGAATCAAAGCTGCTCGCGATCGTCAAAAGAGTTATGCTGATAATCGCCGTAGACCACTCGAATTTCAAGCAGGTGATCGGGTAATGTTAAAAGTGTCACCTTGGAAAGGCATTTTTAGATTCGGAAGGAGAGGTAAACTTTCACCAAGATTTATAGGGCCATTTAAAATACTTGAACGAATTGGACCAGTAGCCTACAGACTTGAGTTACCTCTTGAACTCAGTAATATTCGTGATGTCTTTCATGTATCCAATCTGAAGAAGTGCTTAACTGATGAATCATTGATCGTACCTCTAGAAGAGATTCATGTTGATGAAAAACTTCAGTTCAGTGAAGAACCAGTAGAGGTAATGGATCGAGAAACGAAAGTGTTAAAACGTAGTCGCATACCAATCGTTAAAATGCGATGTAACTCGCAACGTGGACCTGAATATACTTGGGAACGTGAAGATCAAATGAAATCAAAGTATCCACATCTATTCTCATAAATGATTGTCATAATGTAAGTCTTCACTAAATTTCGGGACGAAATTTCTCTAACAGGAGGAGACTGTGACAGTTGCATACGAGAATTACGTCATAAGTGACGTGAGCACATTTGATCGTTCTAGAAATCCACGTTGTTTTAATACTTGTAATTGTTACAGAATGATAGTAGGTGAGAAATGATGAACGTGGACGAAAACCGTGCACAAAACGGAGTCCTGGATTACCCGAAATCGAAAAACGAAGAAAAATCACTAAGTGTTGGTCGATTGGACCCATCGCGGTACGCGATGGAGGGATTCAGAATCCTCCGCGGTACGCGATGCATGAAAGAAATTTGTGATCTCCGGATTTCTTCGCGGTACGCGACGGATGTGGCGGTGGAATGATCTGATCTACTTCATCAGATTTCATGCAAGAAGATTATTTTTCTTCTTCTTGCGTCTGTTCTACCTTCAAACGACGAAAACACATAGTTCTACTATCTAAATCCATTTTTCAAGCCTTCTGAAGTCAAGGATCGCACCAAGGATCATCTTTACAAGCTTCGATCTTTATTTTGAAGTCAGAAATCCGTCTGATTAGGTAATGATCCGTTTAAACCTTCTAGTTTGATTTTGATTGATTAGATCTTGATTTTGAACGTAATGACATAGTTAGGATTGTTGATTATTGCCTAGATGATGGCTAGGATTGATTATAAACAAAGAACACGAAGTTTTAACGGTTAAATCCTTGTTTTGATCCGTTGTAATGCTCGGTTTGCATGAAACCATACCCATGATTATAATGGTTTAATCCATTTGATTATAACAATGTAGGTGATTAGTTGGATTAATCCTTGAAATGCAAGGTTAAATCCAAGTGTTTCAAACTAATCACGATCATTAACATACTTATTGGAATGATTATCTGATGTTTATGATAACAGTCAGATTAGTATGCTAAACCTGGTTATTACACCTATTTTGATGCTACATTGTGATATTTCATGATATTTGGGTAATCAACAACAAGGATTTATCATTCCTAAGCCATTAAATTATCTAGAAACTGTTACAGTATTATAATCAACAACATTATCTATTTGGTTAATCTGAGATTATTCTGATTAATCCAGTGTGTCATCAACTTTGTGTTAGGAATCTAATGCAATGTAGGTTCCTACATTATCATACATTGTATGATATAACATTAAATTAATTAATTACATAATTAGTATCGAGTTGATGATTTACTAAGCAATGTCTTTGACATTGAACGTTCAGAAAGATCTAATCAGTAAACTAGAACATAAATAACTTATTAAATATAACTAAATGCAGAATCATCTCTGTACTATCAGTTTGGTGATACTCTGCTACACCTATATTATCAGGTGAGTTTCGTACAACCCCTTTTATTTTTAATCTTTTATAAACATCGGGGAAACTCTGTAAACTGTTGTCTGAACATATGATATGCATCAATGATATCTGTGTGATTTCATGTGATTTTGTGGGATTTCATGGGATTTTGCCTGTAGACTGAACTCTATCATGGAACTGAAAGTCCTCATTTCTGAACTGTATCTAGTGAACCCATGTGTGGCCGAACAGAAAACATTGATAGTACTATTGGTTGACACCCCATTCGTTGGGAGGATTGCATCTCCCCTTGTGTGAATGTTTGTTATCTGTTTCCTGAACTTCTTAATGGTATGATAGACATTAAGATAATGAGGCACTAAGATATGTACCGACGGGTAATATCTTGAGACAGACTAGACGTCCGAAAGGAACTAGATACGGGTCCCATGGTTATCCGGAACTGAACTTTTGAGAACATGTTTATCATATCATATTGTTTTAAAATGAACTGTCGAACTCACCAGCTTTGTGCTGACGTTTCAAATTTAAAATCTTTTTGCAGGAAGACAGTGACACTCGGTGAGGCAGCACTTCAAACACTAGTAATTAAATAAGTCAGTTGTGTAATAAACTTAGTTGTAAATTATGATACTGATTGTAATGACGGAACCATGTATTGTATTTATTTTAAGTTAAATCTGTGTGCTTATGATATCGGTTCAAGTAAGTCACCCCTCACCTCGGAGACATCACCACTATGCTTCCGCAACCGGTTCGGTGACGTCAGACCAGACACGAGGTGACGAGAGGTGGGGGTGTGACACTTTACAACACATAGTTCCCCACTTGGAACTCTATAGGTCTTCTCCGTTTATCAGCATAGGATTTTTGTTGATCTTGGGTTGCTTTCAAATGAGCTCGAATTTGATCAATCTTGTCATGTGTGGCTCTTACAATTTCTTTATTAGCAAGCTCTCTTGGACCGACTTCTTCCCAACAAACAGGATTACGACATTTTCCCCCGTAAAGCATATAATACGGAGGCATACCAAGGCTAGAATAACAACTAATGTTATACGAAAACTCAGCCAATGGCAAATAGTCATCCCAATTGCCCCCAAAATCAATAATGCATGCACGCAACATATCCTCCAACGTTTGAATGGTATGTTCACTCTGACCATCCGTCTTAGGGTGATAAGCCGTGCTCAACAAAAGCTTAGTTCCTAATTCCTCCTAGAATTTCCTCCAAAAGTTCGAAGTAAATCGAGTGTCTTAATCAGATACTATACTAACAGGAACTCCATGACATGATACAACTTCCCGTATGTACATTTCTGCCATTTTCTCTGATGAATAAGTCTCACGAATAGGAATGAAGTGAGCACTTTTCGTCAATCTATTCATAACAACCCAAATCGTGCCATGCCCCCTTTTTATTTTAGGGAGTTTGGTGATCAAATCCATAGTAACGTGTTCCTATTTCCACATGGGAATTTCCTATGGTTGTAACTTGCCATACGGTTTTTGATGCTCAGTTTTAACATGCATGCAAGTTAAACACTTGTCAACATATTTAACATTGTCTCTTTTCATCCCCACCCACCAATAATTGTTACGAAGATCTCTATACATTTTGGTAGCCCCCGAGTGAATCGAGTATTTAGATTTATGGGCCTCCTCCAACGACGTTACTTTAAATAGACATGTAGGTGGAATCCAAACTCGACCCCACCTTGTTTTAACCCACAATTATCCTCCTCCAAATTATGTATTTGGCCTTTAATACGAGCTCTTTTACAATTATCTTCTGTGAGTGCTTCAACTTGAGCCTCTTTGATTTCATTGACAATATCTGAAGAAACTAGAATCTTCATCACGTTCACCCTTATAGGTGAATATTCCTTTCTACTTAAAGCATCGGCAACCACATTTGCCTTCCCGGATGGTAGAGGATTTCACAATCATAATCTTTGATTAACTCTAACGTCCGTCTTTGCCTCATATTCTACTATTTTTGAGTAAAAAAATATTTAAAGCTTTTATGGTCAGTGTAAATGGTACACTTTACACCATAAAGATAATGCCTCCAAATTTTAAGAGCAAAAACTACCGCCGCAAGCTCAAGATCATGGGTTGGGTAGTTTATTTCATGTATCTTCAATTGCCTTGAAGCATACGCAATCACTTTTCCTTGTTGCATTAAAACACAACCTAAACAAGAATACGATGCATCAGAATAAACCACAAAGTCATCGGGTCCATCGGGTAATGTCAATACGGGAGCTTGAGTCAATTTTGTTTTCAACTCAAGAAAAGCTTGTTCTTGTTCTACTCCCCACACATATTTCATTCCCTTCTTTGTCAACTTAGTCAAAGAAGAAGCAATTTTGGAGAAGTCTTTAATAAATCGTCTATAATATCCCAGTAAACCAAGAAAACTTCTCACTTTAGTAGGAGTCTTAGGTGAACTTCATTTCGAGATAGCTTGAAGTTTAGAAGAATCAACATGGATGCCCTTTTCACTAACAACATGCCCCAAAAATTGTACCTCTTGCAACCAAAAAGCACATTTAGAAAATTTAGCGTATAGTTTCTCCTTTCGAAGGATTTCAAGCATTTCACACAAGTGACAAGCATGATCATCCTCATTTTTAGAATAAATGAGAATATCATCAATAAACACGTTGAAGATTTGTCTAACATTGAACGACATACTCGATTCATTAAATCCATAAACGCCGCTGGAGCATAGTCAATCCCAAAGACATGACGAGAAACTCGTAATGCCCATATCGAATATGAAAAGTCGTCTTCTCAATATCATCATCTTTAACTTTGAGTTGATGGTAACCTGAACGTATATCAATCCTGGAAAACTACTTGGCTCCTTGCAACTGATCAAAAAGGTCGTCGATTCTTGGCAATGGATAACGGTTCTTCACAGTTACCTTGTTCAACTCTCGGTAATCAATGCACATTCTCATACTCCCATCCTTCTTCTTGACACAGAGCACCGGAGCACCCCAAGGTGAAATGCTAGGTCGGATAAAACCTTTACCAAAAAGATCTTGAAGTTGAAACATCAATTCTTGCATTTTGGTTGGTGCTAACCGATAAGGAGTTTTAGCAATTGGCTTAGCCCCAGGAACTAAATCAATACGAAAATCCACATCTCTTTCTGGAGAAGCTCCAAGTAAATTATACGAAAAAACATCTAGAAAGTCTCTAACTATAGGAACAACTTCAATTGTCTTTACTCCTTTTCCCGTATCAACCACATATGCTAGGTAGGACTTGCTTCCTTGATTTACATATTTCGTTGCTTTGACTATCAAACATAAAACAACTCCATATCTTCTTTCTCCACTTATACAAACTTCACGGCCATTGGGTGACTTCAATAGAACCACATTACGATCACATAGAATATTGGCTTGATGTGTAGACAACCATACCATTCCAACCACAACATCAAATTCTCCTAGTAGCATTGGTATCAACTCTATCTCATAATTCTCATCTTCAAATGTGATTTTACAATTTCGATAAACATTAAAAACTAAGAAGCTCCTAGAATCAGCTACTTCAATTTCTAAAGGAGAAATCAATTTTTCCAATACAAATGACGAATGATGTATAAAATTAGTTGACACAAATGATCTGCTTGCTCTGGAATCAAACAACACATACGCCGGTAAAGTGTTGACAAGAAAAGTACTTGTCACCACATAAGGATTCGCTTTAGCCTCTTCAGCAGTAATCTGGATGGCTCTCCCTTTTGGTTCAGGGATCTCTAGCTTCTTCACGCTAGCACTTTCCGATACAGCTCCTTTCAATTCTGGACAACCACTTCTCTTATGTCCATGTTTGTAGCAACTGATGGTTTGGGTAATTTCATGTGAATTAGGTGCGTAATGATGCATTGTTATGAGTTAAATACATGGAATATGGTTATTGTTTGTGTGTTTTGATGATTTGCAGGTTTTCGGGCGAAGAAAATGAGTGTTTGATGTCCAAGAATCAAAGGGTGGTTGAGGAATGGTGTTTGGAAAGTCAAAATATCAAGAAATTAAGGTTTTCACGAAGTGGCGTATCAACATGGCGTATTGGGGGCGTATTACAGAGCCAAACCACCCAAGAGTGTAGGGGAGGCGTATAATACTCCAATCTGGGGCGTATCATACGCCGGGTGCAGCCCAAAGTGCGGATTTTTCCCGTTTTGCCACCTATTTAAGCCCAAGAACCTAGGGTTTCGACCTATCTTCGACTTTGACGACTTTTGGAGGTTCTAAGGGGTTTCTAAGGCCTAGGAATTGAACAATTAACCATTCCAAACACCTCGGAGATTCCCGAATTGATGTTAGCACACAACCGAATGAAGATGCACGGCTAGTTTCTTGAGATCATGCCCGGGTGAACTATTAGTTAGGGTTAAGTATTTTTATGGTTTTCATTGTATTGGGATGCAAACTTTTTTGGTTTAACGATCTTTGAATGTTTGTATGTTTTGATTTGCATGAGATTGAACAATTTGTCTCTTATGGTCAACCTAGGGTTTCATCATTTTTCAGTTGTCATTGTAAAACATTGAACTTGAGGTTGAGTATTTATTTCAAATTGACTTTTGCAATTGAAGCATTAGGTTTAACATTGATTGGTTCTTATCAATTAATTTACAAAATCAATTCTTTGAATTGTAATTGCCCGTTCATGCGGATTATGAGCAAGTTATGTCTATGTGGCTTCCCTAAGAATGTAAATCATAAAGGTGCTTAATTTCTCATCTAATTCAAAACTTGGGTGTGATTCGTTTTCGTAATTAAGTTACAACTCATTTGCTTTCATTGTTAAATTGCTACAAGATCGTTTTCTTACTAAAGTTCAAACACTCATTAATCAATTTTACAATTTCTTGTCTAGTTAAATTAGGTTAAATCAGATAAGGATACACCATCCACCTAAACTCTTCGTGGTTCGACACCCTACTTACCCTACTAGTTAAGGTAGCTAGGAACGCACTCATTAACTCTTATTTGATCGGTACTTCGACGTCGGTCAAATTTTGGCGTCGTTGCCGGGGAGTTAGTGCGCTTGGTGTTGTTAATTGATTTCTTAGGTTTTATTCAATTTTGTTTATTTCTTGTCTTTTCCATGTTCCGCGAGGTTTGTTAGTGTGCAGGTAACAGGTGGATTGCATGCATACTCGGTTTTCAGGTCGTGACTCGCCATTGGAATATGATCCAGAGATCGAGAAAACCGCGAGGATAAATCGAACATTACAAAGGCTAGACAGGATTGTCACTCCGGGTTCGAGAAACACCAATCAAACCAGAGAAAGTTCGAATCAGTCTGTTCCCATGGCTGATCAAAACAATCAAAACCCACCACCACCACCACCAATTCCACCATTTAACCAATATGCTCACATGCCACCACCAAACCCAAACCCAGTTATCCCACCAAATCCATTTAACCAAAACAACCCACCACCAAACGTACCACCTAATGCCATGCCTAATCTTAGAATGACACAAAACCCACTGTTCAACAATCCAAACCATGGGGTTAATCCAGGAAACAACATACATGAGGAAGACCATATTTCAGGTGGCGGGAGTAATTTAGGGGAACACAGATCTTGGCATGAGGAATTTCATGAAGTGGAAGCCAATAACAACTACCCACCTCATGGAGAGTATAATGAGGAGAATTGGCAACCACAAGGCCCACCGAATCATCCAGTTCACAACAACTATGGGCATGGTGGATGGAATGGACAAGGGGGTGGAATAGGCAACCACCCATGAACTACAATGGGAGATGGGGTTACAATAACCCTAGTCAAGAATGGCACCAGAGAGCTCCTGTTCAAGGAGTTGATAACTTCAGACCAACGGTGGCTCATAATCCTTCACCAATTGTACCTCCATTGCTCAGAGGACGATCATTTGAGATCAGGCCACAATACTTGGCCATTATTCCTAATTTCAGAGGGACTGCAACTGAAGAACCATATGTCCATCTCTCTGAGTTTGGTGCCATCTGTAGCATTATTGGTGGCCAAGGATTCACCCCAGATGAAGTTAAGCAGAATTTTTTCCAATTCTCATTAAAGGAAAGGGCCAAACAGTGGTTTCACACACTACCATCTGGTAGTATCTACACGTGGGAGGAGATGCAACAGTTGTTCTTAGATAGATGAATACTATCCCATGAGCAAGACAAGTGAAGCTCGAAATGCTATCATAACTTTCCAACAACAAGCAGGTGAATTGCTCCACGAAGCCTTCACACGGTTTAAGGAATTGCTTAGATTTTGCCCACATCACCAGATTCCAAAGTGGGAGTTAATCAAGGCCTTTTATGATGGATTAACACCAGAAGACTTGAAGTTTGTCAGTTCCAGCAGTAATGAAACATTCTTAACCAATTCAGAGGATGATGATTGGGAATTGCTTGAAAGGTTAAGTAAAGGCTCGAAGACACAAGCTTCAGCAAGCAGGAAGGCCAAGCATGTTATTGGGAAGCCAGGAGGGGAGTATGTGACAAAAGAAAGATTTGAAGCCCTCGAAAGAAAATTTGCAAACTTCAACAGAAATTCAGGTAAGAGTAATTCTAATGTGTCTAATGTTTATGATGTTTGCAATTTTTGTGGTGATATAGGTCATTTGGAGTCGGAGTGCATGATGAACATGAATAGGAATGAGGAGGTGAACCAAGTCCAAGGCTTGTTCCAAAATGACAAGAGAAACAATGACATGAACTCCAACACATATCACCCGGGTTTGCGTAATCACCCTAATTTTAGGTATGGTAATTCATCTAATCAAATGAATCCTAATTTTCAGGGTAGCAACCAACAAGGTGGAAATCAAGGGCCTTCATATCAGAACCGACAACATAGTTACAATCAAGGTAACAACCAAAGAGGGAACTACAATCAAGGTGGCCAAGGAGGTGGACAAGGTGGCTACAATCAAGGACAATCAAGGAACTTCCAACAAAACCAAGGAAGTCAAAGTCAATTTCAAGGTGGTCAACAGGGAGCAAATGTTTCAATGGAAGACATAGCCAATCAAATCAACTAACTGAGGCTAATGCTAACTGGAGTGGTGCAGAAACAAGAGCTCCAACAAAAGACAAATGAGTCCCATGCAAAGCAATTGGGGCAATTGGTGGAACAACTAGCTGCAAGAGATAAAGGAAAATTGCCAAGTGATACAAAAATCAACCCACAACATCAAGCTTCCGGATCAAAGAATACAAGCAATGTGCACATCAGTGCAGCGAGCACATGTCAAGATGTAAAGGATAATGAGTTAGAAGCAGAGCAAGTTGTTGGAGTACCCCTCATTCCAATCCAAATTGGAGAACTAAAAGTTAGCAAAGCACTTCTGGATTATGCAGCTAGTGTCAGCATTCTTCCTGGGAGCTTATATGACCCGTATGAATTTGGTCCCTTACAACCGGTTAACACCACCGTGGTGTTAGCAGATATGACACGTAAACGCCCTCGAGGGATGCTGATTGGAGTCGCTGTGAAGATTGGGGAATTCTATTACCCTGAGGATTTCTTGGTGCTTGACTATGCACCAACTATGCACAAGGAGCAAGTTACTGTCATACTTGGAAGGCCATTCTTGGCAACAGCGAATGCACAAATCAATTGCCGAGATAGTTTGGTCAGCATGACATTTGGGAACCGTAAGTTGAAATTAATTATATTGTCAAAAGCTTTCACTTATGTTATTGAAAATAAATGTTCTATGATAGGTACTACTAACAAGTGTCCCCTTATTTACAATGTGAATGAGCATGACACCATAGAGAAAGAATTCATGTTTGTTAGGTCCCATGAGAAGAATGACAAGAAGGTGATGAATGAAGAGCAAAAAGTTGAGGGAACAACTGTTAAAAGAGAGAAATCACCAAAGAGGCCTCAAGTCGAAAGCTCAAAAGACCACATCAAGTTAGAGGCAATGTCACCAAAAGCATCAATCAGCTTAAAGAAACCCTCCAAGTTTGTTAAGCATTCATATGAAACGGGGAATTTGCGAAGAAGAGAGAAGAAGACAAGGAAGTTAAGATGGAAAGCAAAGATAATGAAACTTCGAGTTGGGTGGATAACAGCCGAATTGGTGACAATACCATGGAAAGAAAATTCACCTTTCGACCACCATAAACACTAGATCAGGTTATGCAATGTCGGGCGGAGGACATTAAACTTAGCGCTTCCGGGAGGCAACCTGAGAACTTTGTGGTTGTGTTCACTAAAAACCCTCACGAGACTTCACTCGTCCACCCGGGCTACCGGGGGGTTTTAAAGGCTTGTTGCATATGCTAAATGCAACCGTGTTTCCTACGAAAGTGAGTTACGTTTTGCTTGTTTGTTTTGTTTTTCTTGTCTTTTGTTGTCTTGTTTTGTATAGGTTTAATTATGCCGTTCAAACGTTCAAGTGTGTGGAAGAGCAATGGACTATCATGTTGACACATCCATCATGTGCCTCGGGGGTGAATCACCAAAATCCAAGGGTTGCCAATCACGTTTGTTTAACTTATCACGTCCATGTATTTTTCCTACCTCACTTTTATTATGATTTGGTTTATGAGTTAATGTTGGTTTGAAATATGGATTCGGGTGGATCATCCCATTACCCTCATTTGACACTCGGACTTAGTATAAAACTACATTGGGGACAATGTAAGACTAAATGTGGGGATGGGGGAAAATTGGGTAATTTCAAAATTTTGCAAACTTTATCCAATGCAGGTTGATATGTGCATGAAAACATGATTTGAAAACAAAATGGGGAAAACATGAGCAAACCAATTAATGAAGAAAATTCTTAAGTTGTGATTAATCTTTTAAGTTGCGGAATAAAGTATTCTTGATAAGCAATCCGCAAGTGCTAGTAGTAATACAGGACTAAGGATAGGAAGTGGAGAATGAGTTGTTAGATGTATCACATGTAACCTTTAACCACCGTTTTCGTGAGATATTGAGCCTATGTCGAGCAAATATGATAATAGGAATAAATGCTCATTTTCTTTGATGTGTGATGGCCATAGTGAACATCTAAGGTAGAACTTGCATTGTCAATGCAACTTGAGACCACAACCTAAGGTATGCATTTAAAATGATAGAGACATTAAGAAAACCCATTGTTTTAGCCTGTTTATTTGTTTTACCTACCCACAACAAAATCCCTTAGTCACCCCGTTGAGCCAAATACCTAATCGTTTGTTAACCCATGAATTTAGCCACAATTAGCCTTGTTAGCCGTTTAAAATTTTAACCCATGTGGCGGATCCAAAGTAGGAAGTGTTAACGTTTTGATATGAAAAATAAAAAAAAAAAGAAAAAAAGAAAAGAAAAGAAAAGAAAAGAAAAGAAAAAGGAATAAAATGAATAAAGATTGTGCAAAAGAAAGATAAAAGGAGAGGCAAGCACAACACAAAACATGTGCACAAGTTAATTATGTCAAAGTGTTGGACTATCTAGTTGGATTCACCCATTGTCACCTGTAACAACACCAATCATACCTACCCTAGCCAAAGCCAACCCGAAAAAGTCTTCTTGATCTGTGTATGACTTAGTAATTAGTGGTGGAGAGTTGATCGCCTTGCAAGCTTATGCTAAGGATGTTTCACCATAGGAGTGAGTGTCAAAAACATACTAGTTCATAACTACTAGTCCATATATGAAACCGAGTGGAGAGTGTGCATTGTGAGAAATGTGAACGCATTTAATGATTCATTCGAAATGGAATAAATGTAGTTGTGTAGAGTGTTGGCACTTGTGGATTATTTGATAGATATAAATCTATTGCACGTTGTAAGTCTTGGAATTTCTTGGTTATTGGGAGGCTATGGGTAATCCATTAGTTGAATAATCATTGTTGGATTGTGCACGAGGCTTTGCTTGGGGCAAGCAAAGGGCAAATGTGGGGATGTGATGGTTTGGGTAATTTCATGTGAATTAGGTGCGTAATGATGCATTGTTATGAGTTAAATACATGGAATATGGTTATTGTTTTTGTGTTTTGATGATTTACAGGTTTTCGGGCGAAGAAAATGAGTGTTTGATGTCCAAGAATCAAAGGGTGGTTGAGGAATGGCGTTTGGAAAGTCAAAATATCAAGAAATGAAGGTTTTCACGAAGTGGCGTATCAACATGGCGTATTGGGGGCGTATTACAGAGCCAAACCACCCAAGAGTGTAGGGGAGGCGTATGATACTCCAATCTGGGGCGTATCATACGCCGGGTGCAACCCAAAGTTCGGATATTTCCCGTTTTGCCACCTATTTAAGCCCAAGAACCTAGGGTTTCGACCTATCTTCGACTTTGACGACTTTTGGAGGTTCTAAGGGGTTTCTAAGGCCTAGGAATTCAACAATTAACCATTCCAAACACCTCGGAGATTCTCAAATTGATGTTAGCACACAACCGAATGAAGACGCACGGCTAGTTTCTTGAGATCATGCCCGGGTGAACTATTAGTTAGGGTTAAGTATTTTTATGGTTTTCATTGTATTGGGATGCAAACTTTGTTTGGTTTAATGATCTTTGAATGTTTAACATATACTTGGAGTGTTTTTGCAATGTGAGGCAAGATGCCCCGTGTAACATCAGTACCGAAACAGTAGTTCGGAATAGTAGGAACGTACTATAGAAACCTGTACGAAAACTATTCGTGCAATACTTTATGTTAATTCTATGTGAGATATTTATGTAAACAATGTAGAGACTCAATACTGACAAACAACACAAACAAGCATAATACTGATATGCTTAAACATGTTAAACTGCAATAGGATAACTTATGTGTCTGTTGGATAGGATATTATTAAGTGTAAACGTATGCGAGAATAACCAAACTAAATTGTTACTAGATGTCATTACAGAAATATTAAACTAATAGTGTATTCGTGTGGGTGACGATTCAGAAGAATATATCTGTGAATTTAACGTTCGAAATGATATCTAATAATTAGAAAACCAAATCAGGAAGTACAGTTGTCGTTGTGTTCGTACGAGTGTGGATCTGTACAAATATGCGTGAAAATAGTACGATCTAATCAAACACTTCAATTAAACGTATTCAAAATTTTAAAAATAAATAAAAGATATTTAGTTAATTTGTTAGGAATTACCACCTAAAATAACTTGAAAACTTCTATTTTTACAACGTTACGTAATGTTACGCGAAATACCGAAAACGACGTGTGAAAACAAGACCGAGCGAAACCGAACTCACCCGAACTATATAAACCCTAAAACATGACAATAAATGTCATTTACTACACACCACCAACCTCCCTCCTCTCTCATACTCGGCACTCTCTCTCTACCTTCAAACCTCCATAACTTCTTCATTTCTTCACTAAAATCAACGTACTAGTAGTCAAAACGATCGTGGGAACGAGGAGAACACAAAAGTACAAGGGACCGGAGGTGAATCGAGCTGGAGACCATCGATATTAAGGGTTTTCACCTTTTTTTCACTTTGAACTTGTAAACCGGCTTAGGCACTTGAAAATGGTTATATTGTACACAAAATCGGTTTAGGAACTCTTGGAACAAGTTGGCTTGAAGTTTAGGATGATCGAATGTGGCTAGAAATTGGGGGGAACCTAATATCGATTGATGAAAAACCCAGGTCCATAGTATCGATGAAGCTGAATGGAAGAGATAAGTTCCTGTCGATATTACTAGTTTCGATGAACAAGTACTGTCGAGATTAACTTCAACATGTCAATATCGATAGACTTCAAAGGATATGGCTCAAAGTACCACATTAGTATCGATGGTCTAGAGGCAGCTGAACATGGGACCATGGATACAATAGTATCGATGAAGGCAGCTGGGTATTTCATCGATATTAACTACTCTCCAGCCATCGATACTACTCCACAACTGTCAATACTAATACCAAAACTTAATACAAGTAGAACAAGCCTAGAATTAAGAGTTAAGGATAGAAAATGAGCTAATGGGACTGATTTGAACATGTATGTGTCAGACAATGAATCATTAGGGTTTTTGAGGTGCTAAACGTTTTTCAACGAGTCATCAAAATAAATTTAACCAATTAACACTAATCACAATTCAACAAATTGAAAATAAAAACAATCAAAACTATAGCATTAAGAATGAATTTATCCTATATGTGTTGCGGAGGACCGAAGTCAAATCAATCAACATTATGAAGAATCACCACGAAAGACCGAAGTCAACTCAACCAACTGTGATCCTATAAGCATACAAGCTTATCCAAATCACCACGAAGGACCGAAGTCAACTCAATCAACAATGTAAAGAATCACTGCGGAGGACCGAAGTCAACTCAATCAATAGTGGATTCTATGAGCATGAGCGTATCCAAGTTTATCATATCAATGCGGAGGACCAAAGTCAACTCAATCAACAGTGGATCAGACCAATGCAAGTCTAGTGGCATTACATCAATGACATCCTATTTTCACAAGTGTTATTCAAAATTATAAGAGTTTAAAGTATACATGTTTCACCCTCGAGTTTAAAAACATAATTAGAAAAAGGGGGTTATGAGAACTCACAGATAAAATTTATCGTTTGTGCGTTTAGGATGGGCGCTCACTGATGTGAAATCGACAACTGTTCAACAACCTGTATTACATATTTCTTGTATTCATAAGTATAGGTGTTTTATCGATAGATTGTGTTACTTGAGTTTACGTTGTGTTTATGCAACTATCTTCTTGAATTAATTCAAATCCTTTATGTATAATAATTGTTATTGCTAGGGTTTAGAATCTTTTGATCAAATTATTTAGTTTAAAGAAAAACCATTTTATCATGAAAACCCTTTAACTTCATCATACATCTTAAAGATTTGGATCTCATGCAAGATGGTAACAGTTGTTTTATTTAACATGCATGCATGCATGTTTACGTGAGTTAAAATTAGTAAATTCAAAGATTTTCGATGTTGATACCATCAATATTAAAACTCAATCTAAACATTCATCGATATTATTAGACTCGGCCAATCCCGAGAGGTCAACGATACTATTAAGTTTTATGAGTTAATGTCGAAGCTTAGTATCGTTAGGGTTCCCTTTAGTATCGATGAACTGAATAAGTTTTAGAAGAATTAATATCGACCATTGAACTGTCGAACTTGTCAAATTCGACGTTGTAGGATCGAAGGGGTAGTATCTAGAGCATGGTTTGTCGAACTTGTTAAGTTCGATGAATAATATCGACCAGCCCTAAGTTGGACGAGACCACCCATCGAGATTGTTAATATCGATGGTGGTCGTCTTCTTCATCCAGCCAAAACCTTCAACCTTTGATGCAGGTGTTTTAAAAGGTCCCAACATCTACATATACACTTTTTTTATGTCGTTTAAGTGTTCTAGATAGTTTTAAAGGTAGTGGATAAGAGGGTGTCATGTTTAAGCTAAACCCGGAAATGTACTCGTAGATCTACCTCGAAAATGCGGTTGAAAGCTAGAAATTCTCGTACTTTTGAGTTCTATTCAATTGGAGAAACGTTTTGGTACCAAAATCACACAAAATGATCAAGAAATGAAGAAGTTTGCTTTTTGGAAATTTAGAGAGAGAGAGAGAGAGGTGATGGTAGTGTGTGTTTTAGAGAGAGAGAGCTGCAATTTTTTTTGAGTGTGAAGACAAGGGTTGGGCTTTTATAGCCCGGGTCAATCCCGTGTTTTCCGCTCCTTTCGTTTCCGCGTTATCATTTTTATTTTGTCGATTTCATATGAAATAACTTTAAAACAGGAAATGTTCAATAAAAATAATTTTATTTGAAATCTTTTAAGATGCTATTTTCTAATAAACATTTTAAATTCTTTTTATTATCATTTTTTATAAATATCGTAAAAATATTTACTTTGATTGTCTCGTTGGAACACGTAACTTACGTTTATATTTGTAAAGATCATCACCTTTACAAATTCAACGCTCGTATTGTATTCCAACTTGATTTATAATTTATGGAATTTCATTTCAGAGTTATTATTCCTAATATATGTATTCGTGTAAATCGTCACCCACACGAACACACTATTAGTACAACCTTTCTGAAATAGCATTCACGTTTTCAATAATGTTCGTGTCCTCACCAACGTTTAAATATTTTCAATAAATTTATGTTAATTCATTCATTAACTTTATTATTTAAATCCGTTTATCAACTCTAACTTCCCAAGAATTCTCCTCCTAAATCATATCACTAACAAATCCATGATAGACCTAAATAAGTTTATGTATAGGCATACGTAGGAGTCGGTCACAACATATCCAGCCGCTAGCCCATCACCATTTTGATAAACCATGACCATGTTTCCTTGCCTATATTTAGTGATAGAATCTTACACCTTTTCCAAAATCAATCAAATACAAAATATGTAATACATGGGGAAACCGCAATAACTACTCCAGGTATGTTCCAGTTGTTTTACAACTAGGTCTTCCAGGTAGTTCATGTGTTTCAATTATATGTTTTCAATAATGAACTTCAGAGGTTATATCACAAAACAGCATTAAATAACTCAATATAATTATATGTTCTATCATAAATATAATCAAAGCAATAATAAATACCTGAAAAGCCGTGACGTTACAGGGGAATGGTCCCGTGGCACGATATCGTGTGATAATCGAAATGATCAGATTGTTTACATGGCACATAATATATAATGAGAAATGTTAAATTAACATTTAGATATAAATTATAAAGTTAAATTACATCAGTCATTTTCATTATTTAACAATGTAAATATACTAAAAAGAATCATAAAGTTGCTATCATGTATCTGCACAAGATGTACACAAGAGATTCACATAATGTCATCAACATATGCACACGAAAAAAAAGCTAGGTACGCTATAAAGGTCACTAGCTTAAACCCTGAGTCCTGGTGACTAAACATGTTCGTCAACTAAGAAAACATGCAAGCAAAACAAGTTAACACGAGGTTGGTGAGTTCATAAGTTTTGTAATTTAAAATCGTTCACAATTGTTTTCACAAGTATTATTGAAATCCACATGCCTTATCCCCCATCAATGCTCTCTCCTTAATTCCAAATACAGATAGGGTCTCACTCAGTTAAGCATGCATATATAGGGCATACATATCACAAGTGAAGCTGCCATGTCACACCACGAGCCGGAGGGTTGGATCGACTTCCCTGTCGGGCGGAAAGTTCCCGGGGCGCGATATCGGGAATGATAATCGTGATGATCTGTAACATCCCAAATTTTCTAAAATACAAGTCATTTAATTCGAGAATGCGTAACAGATAATAGACTTGTTGGGAGATTTAAAACAGAAAACACCTCAACTCGAGTTCACGAATTGGGGTGTATTCAAAATTGGTTTCGAGTATGCGAGTTCTCGAAAGTTGGACATAATTTCGAGTACACCATATTTAGTGTACTGGACCTTCCATATAATACCAGTGTCTTGGGAAATGTGCGAACCTTTGGCTAGAGCGCATCTTCACTCGAGTACACGAAGCCGAGTTCGAACACTGCAAAGGTCGAGCTTTTAATTGACCAAACGGAAGGGGAAACGCACGAGAATCTACAGGGTGATCACCTAACTTCAAGTAAGTGTTCCAAACCGAAAAGGTAGGATTTTTATGCAAAAGTTAGGGTTGCTAAACAAAGAGTGAACTTATGTATAAAGCTCATACCTTTATACATAAAGTTCGTAACTTTAAGGTTCCAGTGTGTTGGTAACGACCTAAGGAACCTAGAACTAGTTCCCCAAAGCCTTAGATGAATTCCTAAGATGTCTAATGACGAAATGATGAGTACGCGAAGTTATACACTAAGGGTAATTCGGATACAATGATAATTTCGAATACCATGATTATTTCGAATACATGGGCATTTCGAGTACAGGGCCATGTTCGAGTACAAAGGCTATTTCGTGTACATGGCCATTTCGAATACAAATGTTATTTCGTGTACACTAATTTCGGGTATAGGAGTAATTCGTAAACAACGAGTGTTTCGAATACTAACAGTTTCGAGGACTTGTAGTTGGGAGGGGAACTAGTAGACTACGAGGGCTTAGAATAAATTCTAAGTCTAAGTATGGAATGTGATAAGATAATGTAATGATGTAGGTTCCTTGAGTCCTAGCTAAGGAGTTCGGCTAAGGAAAACAAGAGTCTACTATCAGGTGAGTTCTAGACGCCCTATTTACACTTACTGTTTTGGGCTGGCATACATGCTTATTGTTATGTTATGTGATTATGTTATGATGATTAATGAATGATGTTATGCCATGATGATGTATGCATGAATATGTATTTCACATGATGAAATGTGTCTGGGAATATGCTAAGGTATGATATGTGCATGGTAAATGAGTTATGATGACATAACATGTTAATGTGCGCATGCATTATAATATTAACTAAGACAATAGTTAATAGATGCTTTGACGAGGTCCTAGAATAATAGGATGCATGAATGCTGAATGACGATTATATGCTAGCATGATATGAAAATATGACGCCATGATGTATGAATGAGGAAATGATGCTAGCACTACATGATGCCATGATGTATGATAGTATGCTATGATGCTTGCATGCTATGTATGTGATGATAGGATGTTATGATGAATTCCTATACATGTTTTAGGATATGTATGCATGATGTACTAGTACCAGTACTAGTAAGTATGGACGATGACCTGAACATATCAGGATATGAACAGCCGATCGGGCTATAAACAAAGAGTCGACCGGACTGTAAACAGGAGAGTCGATCGGACTATAAACATGGTAGGAGCCGATCGGGCTATAAACACAGAGTCTACCGGACTATAAACATGAGAGTCGATCGGACTATAAACAAGGTAAGAGATGATCGGGCTATAAACACGAAGCCGATCGGGCTATAAACACGGAGCCGATCGGGCTATAAACGTGGTAAGAGCCGATTGGACTATAAACATGGAGCCTTGTGCCGGCATAAGCCCACTGCTCATGTTGATGACAGTGGTTTTGATGATGACGATGGTTATATGGCTACGATGATGAAGATGGTTATATGGCTACGATGGTGACATGGTTATGTGTTATGGTTTATGTGTATGATATAACGCTTTCATGTTGAAATGTTTAACTCACTAAATGGTTATGATGTTTTATGAAAACTAGAACTCACCAGCGTAAGCTGACTTGATTTAGCATGTATGTCAGGTTAAAGCTATGATAAGAGAAGGCATGGAGCTCGGGCATCAATTCAGACGATCCGTTGGTTTTGGCAATTCGATATGATTTTGATACAGACACTTTATTGAATTCTGTTTATCAACTATGTATACATTTCCACTGCATGATTATGGAAGTTTTTTGTTTAAGAGCTATGTGTTATGATGAAAACCAACCTCTGCGAGGTGCCCGGTTTCGGAGCCCCACAAGTTGGTATCAGATCCATAGTTTGAGAGATCTTGGCATCCCAAATGCCAAGACTTAAACGGAGAATGGGATTGAATGATGCGGATTGCCTACCACGGATGAACGGATGCCACGAGCTGAATGTTAAGTATGAGTTAAGATGTAGATCTAAGATTAGAAAGATAGTGAATGACATGCACATTGAGGAGATGGGATGGGAAACGTTTAGAGCCTATGAGTTGGGTAAATGGTTAATAACACCTGATCAACGTCATTAACGATTTACAAAGCTTATTCCGTGCTAAACTGATCCTGTACTAACTCATCAATTGTTGCATTATGTAGAAATTTTAGATGGCTGTACAAAAGGGTAGACCCCGTAAGCAACCACAGAAACCTGAAGAACCACGTTTCGAGGATGAAGAACCCGTCAATGAGGACGACCACGAGCACAACGAGCAACCAGAGAATGAAGAAGAGTTCACTCTTGAGCCTGTTGTAGTGAAGGCTATTTCTGATGAGGTCTGCAAGATCATGGATGAGAAGCTACCAGCCTTGATTGCTAAGGCACTGAAGGATACTCTAAAGGACAAGTCTGAGGGAACCAAGGAAAGCTCTAAGGAAGATGAGGATGTTGTGATCGTCGAGACAAAGAGCAGTGATTCTATGTCTGGGAAACTGAAGGGTTGTGATTACAAATCCTTCAAGGGATGTAACCCACCGACCTTCGATGGGAAGAAGGATGCTGTGGCCACCTGCCACTGGATTTCTGCGATGGAGGCTGTTATTTCCATCAGTGAGTGCCGAATTGATCAAGCTGTCAAGTTTGCAGCTCACTCCTTTGTCGAGGAGGCACTTCACTGGTGGAACACCATTAAGCAGTCCAAGGCTGCAGCTGAGGTGGAGAAGATGACTTGGGACGATCTAAAGGAACTGGTCACTAAGCAGTTATGTCCCAAGAATGAGCTGGATAAGGTTGAAAGGGAATTTCTGGTTCTGAAAGCTGGAAGTCTGAACCATCGTCAGTACACGTCAAGGTTTAATGAGATGGCCAGACTCGTTCCTCATCTGGTCTCCACTGAGGAACGTAGGGTGAAATTGTACATGGAGGGCTTGCCTCCAAAGGTCAGGATTCATGTTAAGGCGAACGCCCCAAAGACTTTTGATTCTACGGTTGAACTCAGTGGTATTGTATGGGATGATATGATGGCTGATGAGCCAGTGAAAGAGGAAGTCAAGGTGAAGGAGTCCTCCAGGACAAAAAGGGGTCGAACAGACCAATGAAAGTTTTCAGGCAAGAAGGTGAAACGGGAAGATACTGGGCTATGTAGCAAGTGTGGTAAGGGCCATTCTGGGCCGTGCCGTGTGGGCACAAACTTATGTTTCAGATGTGGAAAGGTGGGGCACTTTTCAGCCAACTGTCTCGATACGATTCGATGCTATAACTGTAATGGGATTGGACATCTGTCCAACCACGGGCCGATGTTTCGGGCTCGAGTAAGAAAGAGGAGAAAGGAAAAAAGAAGCAGAAGGCTAAAGCACGAGCCTTTACGATGACAAAGGAGGATGCTATCGAGGACCCCGATGTGGTCACAGGTACCTTTTCTATCAACAATATTCCTGCTTTTGTATTGTTTGATTATGGTGCCAGTATGAGTTTGGTGTCTTCTACTTTCTGTGATGGGTTATCTGGGAAGGTTAAGAAGATAGATCGGGTATTTGATGTAGAGACGGCTATTGGTAAGATGACCAGGGTGACTGAAGCTATTGATGATTGTTATGTTGAGATAGAAGGTCATAGGTTCCCTGTCCGACTGTTTCTTATAACCTTAGGAGGCTTTGATGTAGTTTTGGGTATGGACTGGTTAGCCAAATACGAGGCTAATATTGTATGTCGACGAAAGATGATATGTTTACGTGCGATGGATGGGAGTTCCGTAACGGTTTATGGTGATAAAGCGATGTATGCGCCGAAGATCATTTCGATGATCAAGGCTGATGTTATGATGAGGCGAGGGTGTGTAGCCTACTTGGCCTACGTAATTGAGGAATGTACGGATATGAGGACGATTGACGATGTTCCTGTGGTGTGTAACTTCCCCGATGTATTCCCTGAGGAATTGTCAGGATTACCACCCGAACGGAAAATTGAGTTCCAAATCGACTTAGTGCCGGGGGCACAACCCGTTGCCAAAACACCTTACCGTCTAGCTCCAACTGAGATGAAGGAAATGATGACTTAGCTACAAGAACTCCTCGATAAAGGTTTTATACGACCAAGTGTCTCCCCGTGGGGAGCACCGGTGCTGTTCGTTAAGAACAAGGATGGAAGTATGCGTATGCGTATCGATTACAGGGAACTGAATAAGTTAACCGTAAAGAACAGGTATCCTCTACCTAGAATTGATGACTTGTTCGATCAATTGCAAGGTGCAAGCTGGTTCTCAAAGATAGATCTCCGATCCGGTTACCATCAGCTGAAAGTTCGAGAGCAGGATATTCCAAAGACTGTTTTCCGTACGCGTTATGGACATTACGAGTTTCTCGTTATGTCGTTTGGATTGACGAATGCTCCTGCAGCATTTATGGATTTGATGAACAGGGTATGTCGACCGATGCTGGACTGATTGGTGATAGTGTTTATAGATGATATTTTGATTTTTTTCAAAGAACGAGGGAGACCATGCTTGCCACGTACGTGAGGTATTGGAGATCCTGAGGAAAGAGAAACTTTATGCTAAATTCTCCAAATGCGCTTTCTGGTTACGAGAGGTACCGTTTCTGGGTCACGTGGTGAACCCAGAAGGCATTATGGTAGATCCAGCTAAAGTTGAAACGATTATGAAATGGAGCCCTCCGAAGTCACCTACGGAAGTACGCAGTTTTCTTGGTTTGGCAGGTTACTATCGGAGATTTATTCAAGACTTCTCCAAGCTAGCGACGCCATTGACAAAGCTCGCGAGGAAAGATGTAAAGTACGAATGGGCCCTAACCAAGAATAAGCGTTTTCAGTGCTAAAGGAGAAACTTACCCAA
Organism: Mikania micrantha; assembly: GCA_009363875.1. Classification (NCBI taxonomy): domain Eukaryota; kingdom Viridiplantae; phylum Streptophyta; class Magnoliopsida; order Asterales; family Asteraceae; genus Mikania; species Mikania micrantha. The sequence continues at coordinate 12,093,212 of CM018696.1, read as the reverse complement.
GCTCCTGTTCTAGCACTGCCGGATGGAAATGATGATCTTGTGGTGTATGCCGATGCATCACGACAAGGGTTGGGATGCGTACTGATGCAAAGGGGAAGGGTGATAGCTTATGCTTCACGCCAGCTAAAGATTCATGAGGCTAACTACCCGACCCACGATCTTGAACTCGCTGCAGTGGTGTTTGCATTGAAAATATGGAGGCACTACTTGTATGGAGTAAGGAGTACCATCTATACCGACCACAAGAGCTTGAAGTACTTCTTCGAGCAAAAGGATTTGAACATGAGGCAGAGACGATGGCTTGAGCTGCTAAAGGATTATGATTTTGATATTCTATATCACCCGGGAAAGGCCAATGTAGTGGCGGATGCTCTGAGTCGCAAGACTGATCATCCTGCCATACGAGTAAAATCGTATGGTTTGGTGATAACGCCAGACTTTCTGAACGAGCTCAAGCAGGCGCAACAGGAAGGGTTGAAAAAAGAGAACGTGGGTTTTGAACGTGTCTTCGGGCAGGTCAAGAACTTGGAAGACAATGATTACCGTATAAAGATACGATTCGGTCGTATGTGGGTGCCCATAAATGGGGACATTCGATCGAGGATTTTAGATGAAGCCCACAAATCACGTTATTCGGTGCATCCCGGTGCGACGAAGATGTATCAAGATCTTCGAAAGGACTATTGGTGGCCGGGTATGAAGTTTAACGTGATGCACTATGTGAACCGATGCCTTACTTGTGCGCAAGTGAAGGCTGAACATCAGAAGCCCTACGGATATGTGCAACCTCTTGAGGTACCGGAATGGAAATGGGAACACATCACCATGGATTTCATCACCAAGCTACCAAGAACAGCTAAACGACATGATACCATTTGGGTGATTGTGGACCGACTGACGAAGAGTGCACACTTTCTTCCTATCAGGGAAACATATACGTCCGAAAGGTTGTCTGATTGAGACTGAACATCAGTACCGCCTATCACCCCCAAACGGATGGACAGTCGGAAAGGACTATTCAAACGTTGGAGGATATGCTGAGGGCGTGTATTATCAATTTTGGAGGTAGCTGGGATGACCACTTGCCATTGGTGGAGTTTTCGTATAATAACAGTTACCACTCAAGCATCGGAATGCCCCCATACGAGGCGTTGGACGGGAGACGATGTAGAACCCCGGTATGCTGGGGAGAAGTTGGACATAAAGAGATGGGAAATAAAGCTGCAGTAATTGATATGGCAGAAAAGTTACGGGTGATAAAAGCACGTATGAAAGCTGTGCAAGATCGCCAAAAGTCTTACGCTGACAAGCGTCGAAGACCGATTGAGTTTGATGTTGGCGATCGAGTGCACTTGAAAGTATCACCATGGAAGGGAATCATTCAATTCAGAAAGCGAGGCAAGTTGAGTCCGAGGTACATCGGACCGTTTCAGATAAAGACAATGGTAGGGAAAGTCGCGTATCGACTGGACCTACCAGAGGAGCTGAACGGGATTCATCCTACCTTCCACATGTCACACCTTAGGAAGTGTCTGGTAGACGAGCAAGCACATGTTCCTTTGGATGACATTGATGTAGACGACTGACTGAACTACATTGAAGAACCAGTTGCCATTGTGGATACGAAGGAAAAGTAATTATGGAATAAAACAGTTCGTCAAGTCAAGGTTTCAGTGGAAGCATCGGAAAGTTTCAGACACGACATGGGAAACGGAAGACGAGATGAGGAAGTTGTATCCTCATTTGTTCGATGTGTAACGAGGCAGGTTTTGGGACGAAACCTATTGTAAGGAGGGGAGGCTTGTAACATCCCAAATTTTATAAAATACAAGTCATTTAATTCGAGAATGCGTAACAGATAATAGACTTGTTGGGAGATTTTAAACAGAAAACACCTCAACACGAGTTCTCGAATTGGGGTGTATTCGAAATTGGTTTCGAGTATGCGAGTTCTCGAAATTTGGACATAATTTCGAGTACACCATATTTAGTGTACTGGACCCCTCCCTATAAATACCAGTGTCTTGGGAAATGTGCGAACCTTTGGCTAGAGCGCATCTTCACTCGAGTACACGAAGCCGAGTTCGAACACTGCAAAGGTCGAGCTTTTAATTGACCAAACAGAAGGGGAAACGCACGAGAATCTACAGGAGTGATCACCTAACTTCAAGTAAGTGTTCCAAACCAAAAAGCTAGGATTTTTATGCAAAATTTAGGGTTGCTAAACAAAGAGTGAACTTATGTATAAAGCTCACACCTTTATACATAAAGTTCGTAACTTTAATGTTCCAGTGTGTTGGTAACGACCTAAGGAACCTAGAACTAGTTCCCCAAAGCCTTAGATGAATTCCTGAGATGTCTAATGACGAAATGATGAGTACGCAAAGTTATACACTAAGGGTAATTCGGATACAATGATAATTTCGAATACCATGATTATTTCGAATACATGGGCATTTCGAGTACAGGGCTATGTTCGAGTACAAAGGCTATTTCGTGTACATGGCCATTTCGAATACAAAGGTTATTTCGTGTACACTAATTTCGGGTATAGGAGTAATTCGTAAACAACGAGTGTTTCGAATACTAACAGTTTCGAGGACTTGTAGTTGGGAGGGGAACTAGAAGACTACGGGGGCTTAGAATAAATTTTAAGTCTAAGTATTGAATGTGATAAGATAATGTAATGATGTAGGTTCCTTGAGTCCTAGCTAAGGAGTTTGGCTAAGGAAAACAAGAGTCTACTATCAGGTGAGTTCTAGACGCCCTATTTACACTTACTGTTTTGGGCTGGCATACATGCTTATTGTTATGTTATGTGATTATGTTATGATGATTAATGAATGATGTTATGCCATGATGATGTATGCATGAATATGTATTTCACATGATGAAATGTGTCTGGGAATATGCTAAGGTATGATATGTGCATGGTAAATGAGTTATGATGACATAACATGTTAATGAGAGCATGCATTATGATGTTAACTAAGACAATAGTTAATAGATGCTTTGACGAGGTCCTAGAATAATAGGATGCATGAATGTTGAATGACGACTATATGCTAGCATGATATGAAAATATTACTCCATGATGTATGAATGAGGAAATGATGCTACCACTACATGATGCCATGATGTATGATAATATGCTATGATGCTTGCATGCTATGTATGTGATGATAGGATGTTATGATGAATTCCTATACATGTTATAGGATATGTAAGCATTATGTACTAGTACCAGTACTAGTAAGTATGGACGATGACCTGAACATATCAGGATATGAACAGCCGATCGGGCTATAAACAAAGAGTCGACCGGACTGTAAACAGGAGAGTCGATCGGACTATAAACATGGTAAGAGCCGATCGGACTATAAACATGGTAAGAGCCAATCGGACTATAAACACAGAGTCGACCAGACTATAAACATGAGAGTCGATCGGACTATAAACAAGGTAAGAGCCGATCGGGCTATAAACACGGAGCCGATCAGGCTATAAACATGGTAAGAGTCGATCGGACTATAAACATGGAGCCTTGTGCCGGCATAAGCCCACTGCTCATGTTGATGACAGTGGTTTTGATGATGACGATGGTTATATGGCTACGATGATGAAGATGGTTATATGGCTACAATGGTGACATGGTTATGTGTTATGGTTTATGTGTATGATATAACGCTTTCATGTTGAAATGTTTAACTCACTAAATGGTTATGATGTTTTATGAAAACTAGAACTCACCAGCGTAAGCTGACTTGATTTAGCATGTATGTCAGGTTAAATCTATGATAAGAGAAGGCATGGAGCTCGGGCATCAATTCAGACGATCCGTTGGTTTTGGCAATTCGATATGATTTTGATACAGACACTTTATTGAATTCTGTTTATCAACTACGTATACATTTCCGCTGCATGATTATGGAAGTTTTTAGTTTAAGAGCTATGTGTTATGATGAAAACCAACCTCTGCGAGGTGCCCGGTTTCGGAGCCCCACATGATCAGATTGTTTACATTGCACATGATATTTAAATGAGAAACTGCTAAGTAAGAATAGAATTACAAAGTTAAATTACATCAGTTAAGTTCATAATTTAACAATGTAAATATACTATCAACATCATAATTCTTCTATCTTGTATCTGCACAAAATATACAAAATAATCAGTAATTGATGTTCCAAAAATATGCATATTCAAAATGCCAGGTCCTCTAACTGAAATCCTAGCTCAAAAGCAATAACTTCTTAATTGACCTATCCGTCACCTGAGAAGTCATGCAAAAAGATCAAGTCAACACATAGTTGGTGAGTTCATATAGTTTAGTATTTGAAAAATAGCTTTGCAAACCCTTTTTCTGTAAAAACCCTAACCTCATTAACATCACCTGTAATATCCAGTTCGGTATTGTAACGGCCCAATTTCGATTAAGTAATTATATTAATATAATGGTTGTGTTTAATGTTGAATTTGTGTTAACTAGTAGATTTACTTGTTAAAAATGAACTACTAGTAAAATAAAAATGTTGGTTAAAGTAAATAAAAGTAGAGGGAGGTAAATTGTCAAATGGGCAAAGTTAACTTAATATAAAAGAAGGGATTTGACCAAAGTCAAAATCCCAACTCTTTCTTCTTCTTCTCTCTCTGGAAAACGACTAGCAAGGGAAAACCAAAGAAAAACTTGATTCTTGCACCAAATCCTCAAATTGAAGGCTCTAACCTATTGAAAATCATCATCTAAGTCACAATTGAGGAGCATTACCACGTTTTCAGCCCTAGGTAAGTCTTTATATTGAGAAAAACGATCTAGATGATAGTTGCATGTAATTGGGTCTTGTGGGATTGTAAACCTAACTGAAAATTTATGGTTTCATTGTGTTTATATGCTAGTTTCTATGAGAAATCCATGCTCAAACCTGTGATTATGTGTATGCATGATGATATGCTTGATGTAAGTATGTTGGTTTGGGTGTTAAGATGATGAATTGTGGTAGTAATCAAGATATGATAATGAAACTCGCATAACTTGATGATTTGGCATGTGAATACTAGTATTTGTGAAGAAATTAATGTGTAATATGTAAAGCTATGAACTTTTATGAATTAAGTTCATAAAAGGGGATGGGTAAGGGCTGAAGTATGATGAAAAGGAGTTAGTAAAGTTGTGCCCATAAGGTGCTCGATAAAATGTTTGAACCAAAAAGAAATTGAGGCTGAATTGAAAGAAAATATGTTGCTGTCCAGTTTTTGTAAAATTCATATAAAATCATATAAAATTTGCTAGAAAATGTGGCTTATATGGTTGGAAAGCTCTTTGAATTAGCTACATTTCGTTTTTAGACATAAGAAGCTGAAAAAAAATCTTAAATGGGTCGAAAGTGACGTTTTAGACAGCAACATGCAAAAATTCAGCTTGCTGAAATTTGGTAAAAATGCATCAGACCCGTTTTTGTAAAAATCGAATAAAATCAACCATTTATCCGTTTGGAACGCGCCTTATATGCTCGGAAAGCTCTTTCAGTGTACTACGTTCGGTCTTTGAGCATGAAGAGCTGAAACGAGTAGGAAAATGGTCAAAAACAGTAAATACAACAGCAACTCAGAAAGTTGCTGCACAAAAATAAGTTTTTCCAAAATGTGTCCAAGCGGGAAAAATGAGTAGACATGTCTTAAAACAAGAATAGATGATATTGGTTGATTATGAACATTAAATTAGATGTGTTAAAAGTATCTAGGATACTTGTAAATGTCTTGACCAAGTATTTTATAAATGGGTCAAGATGGGTTAAACATATGTGCAAATATGTTTGTATGTGTTCTATGTGTTGGAATTATGAGTAGGAAATATGAAACTCACATGATAGTTGTAGGGTGACCATTTGGGTGTTAATTTCAAGTAAATGGTTTTAAATGGGTCAAACCTTGTATGATTATGTATTATGTGTTAATCTAGTGTCAGTATGATTCATTAGGTGGTGAAGGAAGTTCCAAGGGGAAGGAACACGAGAAGTAACAACTAAGTTTTGGAGCACATTTTGTAAGTCACCTATTGTGTTACTTGTATGTTCATGGATTCAAAATATTTATGATGAATCCATTAAACAAAGTATGTGTAAGTGCATGTACGGATGGATATCCAGATTGTTGGTTTTTGCAATATAAGTCTCATGTACGGATGAGAAAAGTGGAATCCTCATGTACGGATGAGGAGGATGGTTTCACATGTACGGATGTGAATTACATGAATTTACATGTACGGATGTGAGGGATATGATTCACATGTACGGATGTGATGGTTCGTTTGTGTACGGACAACTAACAAAAAAGACCTATGTGATGAATAGGCAATGGACCGTACAGGGTCAACTATAAATAGGGATGTGGGTATCCCATAGAAATGAGCATATTATATGAGAATGGTGAATTGATGTTTTGATTGATAAAATATGCTTGTTAATATGTAACTTGAAGTTATGGATTATTTTTAGGTGAGCTTACTTAGTTCGTATGAACTAATGGTGATAATTGTATGTGTTGCAGGTTTCAAGAAGTAGGAGGCTCAGGATGATATGGGTGATGCTTGTAAAGGCTTATTTTGGATCGAACGGTGTCGGGCTGAGATGCCTATCTTTTGGGATGTTAATATTTACTTAAATTTGATTAGTAACTGTAGCCATGTTTTAAACAAAATTTGAACTAGTTAGTCTTGTTTTGTAATATATACAACATGGTTGTAACAGGTTGTGTTTTATTCGTAAGGATAACTCTTTTTACGAACGGGTCATGCCGAAATTTAAAAAAAAAAAAAATCTGGGACCTATTTCCCCACGCATTTAAAATTATGGTCAGTTAAAGTTGGGTGTTACAGGTATGCTTATATATAGGGCATACGAAAGGGTCGAGCCTACAACCCGCCCAGACGCCATCCCACCACATACTAAACGACATATGACATTGTTGTTAATGATAATTAAGCATTTTTACCTACCATTCACTTCCATATCTTCATAGTTCTAAACATGCACCCAAAACATTTGTTCAACTCTTGGGTAACAACCTTAATCTCATTAACATCACATGTAATATCCAGAACGGTATGCTTATATATAGGGCATACGAAAGGGTCGAGCGTACAACCTGCCCAGACGCCATCCCACCACATACTAATCCACATATGACACTGTTGTTAATGATAACTAAGCATTTTACCCTCACCATTAACACGTTAGTTCTTCAGTTATTTGTTCCTGTAACTACACAATTTGAAATATCATTTGATTCCTTAAGTTGATCACGAAATCATGATCAAACATAACATTTGTAGAAACAATTCAATAAATGCTTAGTTAAGTAACTAACTAAACATTTAATAAAATCTAAGACCTAATGATTGGGCCTTGGTCAACTCGAGTAGACTAGTCTGTCAATCAGTCTAGCTAGGACATCTTTTGAGATATAGAATTTTATTGACCGTTCTTGACTGTTCTTGACCGGTTATTGACCGTTCACATGCTATCTTTGAATATTTCCCAGATGTTCCTCAAAACAGTTAGGGAATACTGTAAATATCATCAAACATGTGTCTCATATTCGATTAGTCTAGCTAGGACATCTTTCAAACCTGAGAATGGCACATGTTATCTTTGATATTTCCCAGTCAAACCCTTGAAAATAGTTCTTTGTAAGTAGTTCTTTGAAATAGATCGTTAGTTCTTTGTCAACACAACACCCAAATAGTTCTTTGTAGTAAACCGTTAGTTCTTTGAAAATAACTTTTTAGTTCTTTGTAAGTAGACCTTTAGAAATAGTTCTTTGCTTTAGATCTTTAGTTCTTTGAAATTAGATCTTTGAGAATAGTTCTTTGTTTTAGATCTTTAGTTCTTTGAAAATAGACTTTTAAAAATAGTTCTTTGACTTAAAATAGTTATTTATTCATAATGCATAAACTACTTACTTTCAATTCCTGTACATTGTATACCTATACATAATCTAGAATAACAATGATACCTAATAATATATGTTAAGTAAAAGTAAATCTAATCTTACGAAAATAATTTACGCATGCTTCTCAGCCCCGCATTTGTAAAACAAAATGTTTAGAAAAGGGGCAATGAACTCACCTGTGTTGCTCTGTATTGTACTACCATAAAACGTGCGCTCTCTGTTTGTAGACTAAGTATCTTCAGTTCATAGAAATAATGGATGAAAGCTTGAATTTCTTGTACTTCCGTGATCTACGTGATGAGATGATCGTTTTGACACCAAAAACTCCCGATTTAGTGAAGAATAGGATGAGAAATCTTAGAGAGAAGGTGGAGAAGAAATCTAGAGAGAGAGGGAAGAATTTGTGTGTGGAAATGGGTTGTTGGTGATTAGTTGTGACATTAATGCCTCATTAAATGTTTCAAGAATACCCGGTAGGCTTGGTTTCGCGTAAAATGTCGTTTCTTCGTAGTTTTCGTAACGAAACGACTCGGATTTAAAATAAGATTTATGACATTATTTTAGGTGGTTATTCCTAGTAAATTAACTAAATATATTTTGTTTATTTAAAATTTTCAGAAATATTTAATTACTGTTTAAAATCAAGTCGTACAGTCGTCGCGCGTATTCGTTCGAATCGTCACCGTACGAACACGACGTTAACTATACTTTACAATATTGTTTTCTAATTATCGGATATCATTCATAACGTTAAACTTCCAGATTTATTCGTACAGATCGTCACCTATACGAATAATCCGTCGATTTAGCATTCCCGTAACGACATCCGTGTTATTTTGTTCTGTAAAGCCTCACATACGATTCTACGTAATAAAATCCTAACAAGTAATCACATGATGGTTCTGTAATGCCAGATAATTACCAGACTGATGAACCATATTTCTGAGTTCTGTTTTACTGAAATGATTCCGAATTTGCTGTTTGATAACACAAAACGATAATGATACATGATATGAATATGAAATACACTGAAATGCATATAGTTCGTACTTGATTACTGTTCATGTTACTATTTGAGATCACTGTTCCGGTGACATTTCCAGCTCTGATGTTACATGCCAGCCCACCACACACTTAACTGAACAAAACACCACCTACAGTGCAACTAACGATACACATTTCATATCCATCATTATTTTCCCCACATTGTTTTCCTCCCATGTTATGAATCTCATCAGACAACGGATATATGATATATACATAATATGTTTTGAAGGGTAGATGCTACCAAACCAAGTAGTGGTAGAACCCTTAATTGTAGAGTTTACTTTGATTCACTTCTAAACTACAAGTAACAGTCAACTCATTCAATGTTCTCACCCAATTGATGAATAGAGCCTAAATGGGACACATAGTGGTCAACACCAAGTCAAACCACAATTTATCCCTATTCATTTGTAATCACTTGACTTCACAATAATCTGTCACCAGCTTATGACATGAGTGAGGTCAGTCGCTCAGTCTGCCAGCCTATAGAACATATGTGGTACAATTATTAGCAGTTTCCGCTTTATTAATATCACCCATGTGGCCGTTTCCCAAGCCTGATTGTTGCCGCCCTATTACCGGTCATACGATACCGGCCAAATGTTATAAACAACACGCATAACGTACCGACCTCACTCGTCGGAAGTTTGTCAAACTTAAGGTACCATTACGTTACCATCGCCTTAGCCTCTGCTAGTTAATGGTAAACGATATAATAAGAGACTTAACGCACGTGAATCTCAATGGACACATAAATACAGTGATATATTACAAGAAATTTTACTAGTAATCAATAAAAATGTTATGTATCACCTAATTGTTATAAGCATATGTTATCATCTCAATGTTATATGTACTTGTCATCTCAAACACAATGTTATCTCAAAAGTGTTTAATGATATCATGAAATTATATTATCATGATATCATCTTTGATATCTCAAAGTACTTGTTATCAACACCTGAATATTCCTATATGTTATCATTACTGATTCACACACATACATATAGATTTAATAACATAGGTAAACCTTTGTTATCTTATAATCATGAATAATGAAATAATGTACTAAATCCTTTAAGGAAAGAGTTTAGCATGTTTCTCAGCCTCGCATTTGAAATCAAAAAGATTAGAAAAGGGGCAAACGAACTCACCTTGGTGTTGAAGTGGTTGACTGTTAACAAGAAATGCACGCGCTCGTTGTTGTGATGTGTGTTGTATTCAAAGCCATGTGATTGATTTAGTTGGTGTTCACAACTTGTAAGTATGAGTTTTGTGTTATGTGTATCCCTAATGATGACTTAACTGGTTATAAGTTCCTTGTTACTCCCTTGTTTGTTAATTTGATTAACTCCAGACCTAAATGAAGTATACTAACACTTAACCATTTGGGTTAAACTTAGTATGTTGTGATATCCCTTGATTACATGTTTTGAATTTGACCTTAAACTTTACACTCAATGTATACTTATGAAATCATTAAACTTTCATAAGTTGTAACTTATGTCTAGGTTAAAATATAGTTACTTCTCAAAACCTTTGTTATGTTTACAACTAACTATGCATGTTTAGTTAAGTTATTTACCATTTTCCATTATGTTATAATCTACTTTGAAAATTTCTTATTATAACCCTGGCACTTTAAAGAGAATGTTATGTTTTTAAAGTATTTAAAATCTTGTTAACACATAACTTAATAAGTTTGCATTAACATGTATAGGATAGTATTAAATAGGTGTAGGATCTATTAACACCTTGGGAGAAACCCTATAAGTTCTTAACCGATCCTTAAGCCATCTCTATGTCCTTATGTTTGATGTTTAACACTTGGTTCATGAAATATATGTGTTTAGAGAATGTTATGGTTACTATTGATGAGCAAGTGATAGTGTCGATGGAACTGAAAATTGTTTACACCTAAGGGAACCGTATCAAGCCATGACCGATACTATCATCCTTGAACCCACTTTATGATCTTAATCTCAATTAGTATAACTAGTTTTTAGATTAAGATTACTTGAATAACATCAGCCTACTAATATCGATGAGGCTGAGCTAGTACCGATAGGTATAGTCTCGACCACACTTAGAATTTTCAAGGGAGGGGTTGTCGATACTATCAGTATCGACAACATGCTTAATCTCGACGGTCTGACCTCCCTCATGATTAGTATCAACATGTTCCACTTGCATTACACTTGGACTCATCGACACTAAAAGTATCGACGATGTCCCCATCAAGACTATCAATCTCGATGAAACCTGCGTCAACACAAGTCCATCGATACTAGCCTTCTTTTCCAGCTCATTCGTCTATATTGAGGCTTCAACCATCGATACTGTTGAACTTTTCCCAAAAATCTTCATTCCAACATTATCCAAGTGTTTGGAGTTCATTCTCATGCAAGGTTTATGAGGTTTAAGGGTTAAAAATCGATTTACATGCTCATAGCTTCCGGTTCACGCAAAAACCCTAAAACCGAGAACTAGGCTTGATTATTACCTTGATTCTAGTTGTTTTGAACCCCGATCTGTTGTACTTTCGTGTTTTAGATGTTCCAATGATCGTTTTGATACCAAATTTGTGTGATTTGATGAAGAAATGAGGGAGTTGAGTTCAAATTTCTAGAGAGATAAAGCTAGAGAGAGGGCCGAATTTCTTGAGAGATAAGGTGGTAGATGGAAAAAATAAATGAGGGAGAAGATGTAATTAACGGCTTTTATACTCCGGTTCATTTCAGGTGTGTTCGGGTTGTTCGATTGCGCGTTTACATAACGTTTACGGGACGTAACTTAAAATATACTTTTTTGTAAAATGGTTTTAATTTAAATCTTTTTAGGTGATAATTTATCATAAATATTTTAAGTTTCTTTTTATTATTTTAAGAGTTTCGAAAACGTTTATTTTGACAGTTTCGTCATATCGTATCACTTTCGCACGTATTTGTACGAATCATCACCCGAACGAATACGGCGATGGCTTTACAATCTGATTTTGTATTCTACTTTACAGATATCATTTAAACGTTAAACCCACCGATATATTTTTGCAGATCGTCACCCACACAAACACACTGTTAGTTTAATATTCATAAACGATAACGGATTATTATTTTTGAATTGACATCCTCACTGACGAACAATGTTGTAGAAATCGCTAGTCACTAGTCGATCGGTGGGGTGGAGACTAGGGATTAATCGGGATTATTTGGGATTAATCGACCAACTAATCGGCCTAATGAGATAGTCGGGCCTAGTCGGCCTTAGGGGACTAACGATTAATAGGCCGATTAATCAGCCGGGGATTTTTACAACCATGCTGACGAACACAACTAAACTTATCTGTTTTGCCTTTATTCTCATTGATTTCTCATTTTGTTGTCGGCTATTGGATTAATGTTATTTGTGAGAATCAAATCACAAACAAACTATTATTGTCAATTGTACTCATAACAAGTTGTTACTTGACATGAAATATTATGTGCTGATATTCCAATTCTCATTTAATGTGACAATCCGACTTTTTACACTAACCTTGTTAACGGGAGATGGTGATATCACAGGCCCAACAGAGATATTGTGAACCCAACAGAACTAAGATAGGTCCAACAAGGCCAATGAAGGCCCAACAAGGCCAATGAAGGCCCAATAAGACCAATGAAGGTCCAACAAGCCCAACAAGGTCAGTGTAGGTCCATTGAGGTCTAAGAAGGCCCAATAAAGCCAATGTGGGCCCAGTAATGTTAAGATAGGCCCAATAGGTTTAAATTAGGCCTAATAGTATTTTGTGAGATCCAATTTAGTTAATTAAGCCCAACAATATTTCAAGTGACCTAATTAGTAACAATTAGGGATTTTAGGCTCAACTTTGTTAATTGAAATGATATGTTGTCGATCCAGAATAACCGATAGGAGTTAGGAATTATGAAAAATCAATTCCAAAGTATCTAAATTTCAAGGATCAAGCTTGTAGGTGATTATAATCATCAAATTTGACTTTTACAAGTCAAAATTTGGATGAATTGTTATGTAAATTCGTAATTTACAATCAATAGGCTATTATGAAACCAATTTATTACTCAAATAATTGGTACTTATGATTTCCAATCGTTTTTATCAGTTACTAGTCCATTAGAATTCGAATTAATGGAATTAATGAACCTCAATGTTGAAACCGTCGATAGTGATATTAGAACCCTCACAATTCGATGTAAATATTACAAATTGGGAATTCCATAGCATCAATCGGCACCTTTAGTAAGTTTTCCATACGACAATTCGATCACAGAAGCTGCAAATTTAAGAACTTGATCGGGAGTCGGCCGATCTCAAGCTACAAAGGGAACTACATCAATTCGATATCAAAACAGGTTAGTGATTGATCCTACATCTTCTAAAACAACCGAATAAGATAATCCCTATGTTAATTCGGGGTTCTAACATCGAATTGTTCATGAACGACAATTAGGGTTCATAGCATAAACGGTTTTGGGGATTTCAACCCAAACGAGTTTAATATTCAAATCAATTCGCATGGGTAGTTTCAGAATTAGTCGACTAAGGTTTTTCCTAAATCAATTTCAATTGATAACATCAATTTGTTAGAATTCGATTAACTAGGGTTCATATCAAAAGTATTTTGGGGGTTTCGATCCTAGGGTGGTTAAAAATCAAATTGAATTGCACAGACAGGTTCGGTTTGATGTATACATGGAAAAACATCGGTTAATTTCAACTAAAGACATCGGATTGTATAATTTTAAGTTCTAGGGTTCTTGCTTAATATCGAATTGGGGGTTTCTTGTTTAATTGGACTGATAATCGAATTAAACTATATAGGAAGTTTCAGAATGTTGCGGTTAAACTAAATCCTAAGTCAATTTGATGTGATAATCATGAATTAGAAGATTTTGAGTTGAATGTTGGTTCGGTTGAAAACCGAGCATATTATGGATCAATTAGAACTTACTGATTAAGTTTTGATCAAATTGAAACCATCTACAGGATCGCCTAAGCCTAAGGAAAAATAGCCCTAGGGTTCTGAGATTGATCGAGTTCGAATCCATGACCAATTTAGAGAATCATGCTTCGGCTATAATATCTAAGGGGAATTAGACCGAATGAATGGTTAAAACAATTTAATTCTGGATTCCTGATGCGATACCCTAGCGGGCGAGATGGTAGATTGTGTGTGTTTCGTGTGAAGGGTCGCGGGTTCGAGCCAAGGGGTGGCCGGTTTTTGATAAAAATGGCATTTTTGGTATTTTTGAGATAATTTCCACATACGGACTCCGTTTTAATCCGTTCGAGTTGCGTTGGAACCGTAGCGGGAATACGAACGTATTAGAATAACAAAATCTATATTTTAGTCCAAAAACGAAATCGCGTTTAATTACGTTTAATTAAATAAAATCAAATATGATTTTATTTAAACGATTTCAATGGCACGCGTACTTTCGTATGCACATTCTTAACACTCTAACATACGTATGTTGATACGTATGTGATTTCAAGCACAAAACGACAATTCGAATAACTTTAGGTTATTGTTTAAATCACAGATTCTTCGTAGAGGATTTCTACGCAAGTTCACACGTATTTGATCATTCTTCTATTATCAAAGGTGCGTACACGGCCCCTTTCTTATTTTAAACTGTTTTGGGGGAGAAAACATGTGCAATAAACTGTTTTTAGATACATATCACTTGCATGAGTTAGCTGTTTACATTATGTGAAAACATATCAACTTGAAAGTCCTTACACACCTCGAACCGTTTAGTTTGCTGTGATGCAAAGCGTGGTAGTTGGAAATAGATCTATTAGGTTTGACAAACCTCACCTGGTAGATGGGATCTACGCAGGTGTTTGACTGACCAAACACAATTTTACTATTGTTGTGATAGACAATAGTGGCAAGGCGAAAACATGCTATAGCATGGCAATCCGTCAGCTTCGGTGTCGAACACGTATGTAAATAGTTTATATGACTAGCTATCATGACTGTGCATGTGTGATTATGTTATCTACAACTTGTTATTCAAACTGCTGTTTTGAACATTATGAATGATTAAAACCTGTGTTATGCACCAACCTTTGTGTTGACTTGATTTGCATGTTTTCTCAGGACGCTAAGGCGCGCGTTAAAGCTGGCATGGACTAGGAGATAGAGTCTCATGCATTTTTGAACATTTTAGTTATTTGGTTTTTAAACATTTGGAACTTTGTATTGTAATTTACATCTTTCAACTGTTATTGTTTTTATAACGCTTCCGCAACTTTTGAAAAAAACTGATGTTATGTTTTAAAGACCAAAGTATGTTTTGAAAATTCATATAGAGGTCTTTGCTATGTCTAATGATCTGAGATCCTGGTTTGTCACGCTCTCAAACGGTGTGATTCCGTTAGTTGAAAATTGGGGGTGTGACAGATTGGTATCAGAGCCATTGGTTATAGCGAACTAGGTTTGCATTTGTAGGCCTAGACTATGACTGTTAGACATAGACACATCTGTTTACACATACTGCTTAGAATTACATATGACATTATGTAATTGACTTGCTTACACATTCCATGGCATTGCACTTACATATGATATTATGTAACAGGCATGGCATCATCATCAGTTCCCTACATCTACATTGATGATTCCGAGGACGAGGAGCCGATAGTTCCGGCACCACCGTCATCACCACCACCACCTATTCCATCACCTCCACCGTATGAGATGGATGACTCCGATCCAGAGGAGGATCCGGAGGAGGATCCAGACGAGGATCCAGATGAGGATCCAGAGGAGGATCCATACGAGGACCCGGATGAGGGTCCGGAAGAGGAGCCTGAGGAGGGCACTCAGCAGATCCCTGCTAAGGGACCTTCTACACATTCATCACCAGTACTAGATGCTCCTAAGCCTAAGAGGCAAAGGACGGACGCCGAGGAGATCGCCAAATTGCGCGAGGATCTGGAGGTAGCAGAAGATAGGATAGCACAGAGATCTCAGGAGTTATGGGATGCTATTGAGAGGCAGGATGATCTTACCCATCTTGTTCACGATATGCGGGATGAGATGATCAATTTGATTGGTCGTCTAGAAGAGTCAGAGAACCGAGAGGAGATTTTGGCGGGCAGGATTGAAGCTTTGGAGGATTTAGTGGTAGTTGAGAATGAGGAACAGGATGAGGATGAGGAGGAGGAACCAGCACCAGTTGCTGAGTCCGATCCTGAATCCACCGTTGAGGACGATTGATTGTTTTTCATTTTCCTTGTTTTATTTAAACTTATTAGGAACGGGTTGTGTTCCTACATTAGTAGTTTGAAAACTTGTATTTCATTTCAAAATTATTGTACTCAAAGAAAGTTTCTATCTATTGAAGAGTTATTATTTATTTTCAACAGTTGTGTTGATTTATATTACATATTGTGTTTGTTGTTTTACTTACACATGTCACATTAGATTTTGACATCATGCTAACACTTCTTGTAAATAGGAAACTAATGGCTGAGGGAAACGTACATATGACTGTTGCTGAGCTCAATGAGCTAATCAACAACAGAGTTGCAGAGGCAATCGCACAGTATGCTCAGACTCACAACACAGGGCCACAGGGTCCAGCTGGGGGATTGGTTAATCCACAAGTCTGCACGTTCAAGATGTTTTTGGACTGCAAACCACACAATTTCAAAGGGTCGGAGGGGGCCATTGGACTCCTTCGGTGGATTGAAAAGGCTGAGTCTGTATTCGAAATGTGCAACTGCCCTAACGAAAGCAAGGTGAAATTTGCTACGGGAACTTTGGAGGGTCCAGCACTAACTTGGTGGAACTCAAATATCCAGACTCTGGGGTTGGGAGAGGCTAATGCCTTGACATGGGACAACTTCAAAACTTTACTGCAAGAGGAGTACTGTCCTCGCAGTGAAATGCAGAAGTTGGAAGAGGAATACTGGCACCTCAAGATGGAGGGGTCAAACATTGAAGAGTACACGACCAGGTCGCATGAACTGGCCAGACTGCTACCACACATGGCTACTCCAGCCAGTAAGTGGATTGAAAGGTACATTGGAGGACTAGTGCCTCAGATTCAAGGGTTGGTGACTTCAGCAAATCCCACCACTATCCAACAAGCTGTTCGTCTAGCACATCAGCTTACTGACCAGGCAGTGTTACAGGGGACTCTGCCCAAACGAACATCTGCTACCAAGGTAGGAGATCATAAGAGAAAGTGGGAAAGTAATAACTTCAAGGGTAACAACCAACAATCATACCAGCAAAACCGGAAACAAGACTCAAACAAGTCTTATCATGGTTCAAGCAGTGGTCAGCAATCATCATCGTCGGGGGGTTATATTGGCAAGCACCCCAAGTGCAACAAGTGTGGTTACCATCATGCAGGTAACCAATGTGAAAGAGCTAAGTGCCAGAGGTGTGGCAATATTGGGCATGCGGCTAAAGATTGTCGCGGGGAGCTGCAGAACAACCATAATAACCAGAATAACAATCAGAATAACGCACAGAAGGGTTGTTTCGAGTGCGGCAAGATGGGGCATTTTAAGAAGGATTGTCCACAACTCAAGAAAGGCGGGGACAATATGGCAATGGAAATGGAAATGGCAACGGTAATGGCAATGGCACCAACAACAACAACAACAACAACAATAACAACAACAACAACGGTGCTAGAGGCAGGGCGTTTGTGATTGGAGGACGTCAAGCGCGGGAGGATCCCAACATTGTCACGGGTACGTTCCTCTTAAATAATCACTATGCCTCTATGTTATTTGACACTGGTGCCGATCGGAGCTTTGTATCTAGTTCACTTGCTAAGTTGCTAAATGTTAGTCCCACTGCCTTAGATAGTCCCTACACTGTGGAATTAGCTGATGGTAAGTTAATTGTAGTAGAAAACATTTATAAGGGATGTATCCTTGATTTGATGGGTCAGACATTAGAGATTGATCTGATGCCTATTGCCTTAGGCAGTTTTGATGTAGTCATTGGCATGGACTGGTTGTCCAAGAACCAGGCTGAAATTGTATGCCATGAAAAGATTGTTCGCATACCTCTTCCGCAGGGGGAGACATTATATGTACAAAGCGAGAAGAGCAGTACGCCACTGCGTCTCATATCTTGTATGAAAGCACACAAGTGTCTACGTAAGGGTCATACAGCAGTTATAGCTCTTATAACTGAAAAGCCGGTAGCTGAAAAGAAGCTTGAGGATATACCTGTAGTTTGTGAATTTCCGGAGGTATTTCCAGAAGACTTGCCGGGATTACCGCCTATCAGACAGGTGGAATTTCGAATCGATCTTACACCAGATGCAGCACCGATAGCTAGGGCGCCTTATCGACTTGCACCGTCAGAGATGCAAGAGTTATCTACACAATTGCAAGAATTGTTGGATAAGGGTTTCATACGACCTAGTTTTTCACCGTGGGGAGCTCCAGTATTGTTTGTAAAGAAGAAGGACGGGACTTTTCGTATGTGTATCGATTACCGGGAATTGAACAAGGTTACTATCAAGAACCGGTATCCGTTACCCAGGATTGACGATCTGTTCGATCAGTTGCAAGGTTCGAGTTACTACTCAAAGATTGATCTCAGGTCGGGTTATCATCAACTAAGAGTTCAGGAGGAGGATATTCCGAAGACAGCATTCAGGACAAGATATGGCCATTATGAGTTCTTGGTCATGCCATTTGGGTTGACAAACGCTCCAGCTGTATTCATGGATCTTATGAATCGTGTTTGTAAACCTTATCTTGATAAGTTTGTCATTGTTTTCATTGATGACATTCTCATCTATTCACAGTCTGAGGAGGAACACGCTGAACATCTTCGATTATTGCTAGAGCTATTGAAACAAGAACAATTGTACGCTAAATTTTCGAAATGTGATTTCTGGATGCGAGAAGTACAGTTCTTGGGGCATATAGTTAATGAAAAGGGTATACATGTTGATCCAGCGAAGATTGACGCGATTAAGAATTGGGAAGCGCCAAAGACCCCTACTGAGGTACGACAATTCCTTGGTTTGGCGGGTTATTATCGACGATTCATTGAAGGTTTCTCAAAGATCGCTCAACCACTTACAGCTCTTACGCATAAGGGAACGAAGTATAACTGGACGGATAAACAGGAAACTGCGTTTCAGTTATTGAAACAAAAGCTTTGCAGCGCACCGATTCTGTCCTTACCGGAAGGGACGGAAGACTTTGTGGTGTATTGTGATGCATCTGCACAGGGATTGGGATGTGTGTTGATGCAACGTGATAAAGTGATCGCTTATGCTTCCAGACAACTACGAACACATGAAAAGAACTACACTACTCATGACTTGGAGTTGGGAGCAGTGGTTTTTGCTTTGAAAATTTGGAGGCATTATCTGTATGGAACTAAGTGTACTATTTATACTGATCATAAGAGTTTGCAACATATCTTTGATCAGAAGGAGCTTAATATGAGGCAACGATGATGGGTTGAGTTGTTGAACGATTACGAGTGTGCGATTAAGTATCACCCGGGAAAGGCTAATGTAGTAGCTGACGCTCTGAGCAGAAAAGACACAACAGGAGCAAGACGGGTTCGCGCACTTATGATGACAATACATACCGACTTACCTGACAAGGTACACAGTGCTCAGATTGAGGCCTTGAAAACGGAAAACTTAGTACCGGAATCTTTACGAGGAATGGAAGAACAATTGAATGTTAAACCTGATGGAATTCGTTATTTCATTGATCGAATGTGGATACCTTTATATGGAGGTTTAAGGGAACTCGTGATGGACGAAGCACACAAGTCTAGATATTCAGTCCATCCGAGATCAGACAAGATGTATCATGACTTGAAGGCACTGTATTGGTGGCCTCATATGAAAGCGGATATTGCTAGGTACGTTAGCAAATGTTTGACTTGTTCGAAAGTCAAAGTTGAATATCAGAAGCCATCTGGTTTACTGCAACAACCAGAGATACCGATGTGGAAATGGGAACAGATTTCGATGGATTTCATTACTAAGTTACCCCGTACACCGAGTGGTTGTGATACGATATGGGTAATTGTCGATCGATTAACGAAATCTGCACACTTCTTAGCAATCAAGGAAACTGATAAGATGGAGAAACTGACTCGCATTTATATCAAGGAAGTAGTAGCACGGCATGGTGTGCCAATTTCTATCATATCAGATCGGGATGCCCGATTTACTTCCAACTTTTGGAAATCTCTTCATAAGTCATTGGGGACTCGCTTGGATATGAGTACCGCCTATCATCCGCAGACTGACGGTCAAAGTGAACGAACGATTCAAACGCTCGAGGATATGTTACGAGCTTGTGTAATTGACTTTGGTGATAGTTGGGAGAATCATTTACCGTTAGTGGAATTCTCTTATAATAATAGTTATCATACAAGTATTCAAGCAGCACCGTTTGAAGCTTTGTATGGTCGCAAATGTCGTTCACCAGTATGTTGGACGGAGATTGGAGATAGTCAGATTACAGGTCCTGAACTGGTGCACGAGACGACAGAGAAGATAGTTCAAATCCGGAACCGTATGGCAGCGGCTCGGGATCGACAGAAGAGTTATGCAGACAAACGTCGCAAGCCGTTGGAGTTTCAAGTAGGAGACCGAGTTCTTCTAAAAGTATCACCTTGGAAAGGTGTGATACGATTCGGCAAGCGCGGAAAGCTTAGTCCACGTTACGTAGGACCTTTTGAGATCCTGAAAAGGATTGGTCCGGTGGCGTATCAACTCAAGTTACCGGATGAACTCAGTGGAGTTCATGATGTCTTTCATGTTTCAAACTTAAAGAAATGTCTTTCTGACGAGACATTGATTGTACCGTTGGAAGAGATACAAGTAGATGAACAGTTACGATTCATTGAAGAACCAGCAGAAATCATGGACCGCGAGGTCAAACAACTGAAGCAAAGCAAGATTCCGATAGTAAAAGTCCGATGGAATTCAAGACGTGGTCCTGAATTCACATGGGAACGGGAAGACCAAATGATGAAGAAATATCCTCATCTATTCAAAACAGTTACTGCTAACACTGAGAGCGCACGTTAAATTTCGGGACGAAATTTCCTTCAACAAGGGGATGACGTGATGCTTTCACACATCAACACTGCAAACTTTCAAACTGTAAGCACAAACATTTTATTTATTCAATTGATTTTGTTACAAACATTTGTGCTACATTACATTCTATATGTTTTATGTGCTACATTTCATATGTTACATGTTATGGTAGTACATGCATGATTGGTTACACACATTTTTGCTATGTGCGGGGTTGCATAGTACAAACAGTTTCAGACACTCACTAGGTGTGAGGGTACACAACACAGTATGATCAAACACAAACAGTCACAGTTAGGTGAACTAACTAGTGTACACGCAAACAATCACATTGAACAATCACAATTGAGTTGTGATGTTGTGTGGGAGTACACACAAACACACAGAATGATCAAATCACACTAACACGTACGATTTAAACTCGTAAGTAGTTTCCTAACTACTCTTAACACTTACTAATTTTCGGGACGAAAATTCCTTCAACAAGGGGATGATGTGACAATCCGACTTTTTACACTAACCTTGTTAACGGGAGATGGTGATATCACAGGCCCAACAGAGATATTGTGAACCCAACAGAACTAAGATAGGTCCAACAAGGCCAATGAAGGCCCAACAAGGCCAATGAAGGCCCAATAAGACCAATGAAGGTCCAACAAGCCCAACAAGGTCAGTGTAGGTCCATTGAGGTCTAAGAAGGCCCAATAAAGCCAATGTGGGCCCAGTAATGTTAAGATAGGCCCAATAGGTTTAAATTAGGCCTAATAGTATTTTGTGAGATCCAATTTAGTTAATTAAGTCCAACAATATTTCAAGTGACCTAATTAGTAAAAATTAGGGATTTTAGGCTCAACTTTGTTAATTGAAATGATATGTTGTCGATCCAGAATAACCGATAGGAGTTAGGAATTATGAAAAATCAATTCCAAAGTATCTAAATTTCAAGGATCAAGCTTGTAGGTGATTATAATCATCAAATTTGACTTTTACAAGTCAAAATTTGGATGAATTGTTATGTAAATTCGTAATTTACAATCAATAGGCTATTATGAAACCAATTTATTACTCAAATAATTGGTACTTATGATTTCCAATCGTTTTTATCAGTTACTAGTCCATTAGAATTCGAATTAATGGAATTAATGAACCTCAATTTTGAAACCGTCGATAGTGATATTAGAACCCTCACAATTCGATGTAAATATTACAAATTGGGAATTCCATAGCATCAATCGGCACCTTTAGTAAGTTTTCCATACGACAATTCGATCACAGAAGCTGCAGATTTAAGAACTTGATCGGGAGTCGGCCGATCTCAAGCTACAAAGGGAACTACATCAATTCGATATCAAAACAGGTTAGTGATTGATCCTACATCTTCTAAAACAACCGAATAAGATAATCCCTATGTTAATTCGGGGTTCTAACATCGAATTGTTCATGAACGACAATTAGGGTTCATAGCATAAACGGTTTTGGGGATTTCAACCCAAACGAGTTTAATATTCAAATCAATTCGCATGGGTAGTTTCAGAATTAGTCGACTAAGGTTTTTCCTAAATCAATTTCAATTGATAACATCAATTTGTTAGAATTAGATTAACTAGGGTTCATATCAAAAGTATTTTGGGGGTTTCGATCCTAGGGTGGTTAAAAATCAAATTGAATTGCACAGACAGGTTCGGTTTGATGTATACATGGAAAAACATCGGTTAATTTCAACTAAAGACATCGGATTGTATAATTTTAAGTTCTAGGGTTCTTGCTTAATATCGAATTGGGGGTTTCTTGTTTAATTGGACTGATAATCGAATTAAACTATATAGGAAGTTTCAGAATGTTGCGGTTAAACTAAATCCTAAGTCAATTTGATATGATAATCATGAATTAGAAGATTTTGAGTTGAATGTTGGTTCGGTTGAAAACCGAGCATATTATGGATCAATTAGAACTTACTGATTAAGTTTCGATCAAATTGAAACCATCTACAGGATCGCCTAAGCCTAAGGAAAAATAGCCCTAGGGTTCTGAGATTGATCGAGTTCGAATCCATGACCAATTTAGAGAATCATGCTTCGGCTATAATATCTAAGGGGAATTAGACCGAATGAATGGTTAAAACAATTTAATTCTGGATTCCTGATGCGATACCCTAGCGGGCGAGATGGTAGATTGTGTGTGTTTCGTGTGAAGGGTCGCGGGTTCGAGCCAAGGGGTGGCCGGTTTTTGATAAAAATGGCATTTTTGGTATTTTTGAGATAATTTCCACATACGGACTCCGTTTTAATCCGTTCGAGTTGCGTTGGAACCGTAGCGGGAATACGAACGTATTAGAATAACAAAATCTATATTTTAGTCCAAAAACGAAATCGCGTTTAATTACGTTTAATTAAATAAAATCAAATATGATTTTATTTAAACGATTTCAATGGCACGCGTACTTTCGTATGCACATTCTTAACACTCTAACATACGTATGTTGATACGTATGTGATTTCAAGCACAAAACGACAATTCGAATAACTTTAGGTTATTGTTTAAATCACAGATTCTTCGTAGAGGATTTCTACGCAAGTTCACACGTATTTGATCATTCTGCTATTATCAAAGGTGCGTACACGGCCCCTTTCTTATTTTAAACTGTTTTGGGGGAGAAAACATGTGCAATAAACTGTTTTTAGATACATATCACTTGCATGAGTTAGCTGTTTACATTATGTGAAAACATATCAACTTGAAAGTCCTTACACACCTCGAACCGTTTAGTTTGCTGTGATGCAAAGCGTGGTAGTTGGAAATAGATCTATTAGGTTTGACAAACCTCACCTGGTAGATGGGATCTACGCAGGTGTTTGACTGACCAAACACAATTTTACTATTGTTGTGATAGACAATAGTGGCAAGGCGAAAACATGCTATAGCATGGCAATCCGTCAGCTTCGGTGTCGAACACGTATGTAAATAGTTTATATGACTAGCTATCATGACTGTGCATGTGTGATTATGTTATCTACAACTTGTTATTCAAACTGCTGTTTTGAACATTATGAATGATTAAAACCTGTGTTATGCACCAACCTTTGTGTTGACTTGATTTGCATGTTTTCTCAGGACGCTAAGGCGCGCGTTAAAGCTGGCATGGACTAGGAGATAGAGTCTCATGCATTTTTGAACATTTTAGTTATTTGGTTTTTAAACATTTGGAACTTTGTATTGTAATTTACATCTTTCAACTGTTATTGGTTTTATAACGCTTCCGCAACTTTTGAAAAAAACTGATGTTATGTTTTAAAGACCAAAGTATGTTTTGAAAATTCATATAGAGGTCTTTGCTATGTCTAATGATCTGAGATCCTGGTTTGTCACGCTCTCAAACGGTGTGATTCCGTTAGTTGAAAATTGGGGGTGTGACATTTAAATCCATACATTTGTTGTCACATAATTGTCATTCACATAATTAATCACATACAGTAGTTATGAAAGTACACATACCATACGATTGTCGGATGGTCAGGTTCTAGTTGTCACACTATTATATGTTGATATGCACTGATATGTGCAGATATATGTTTACAAGTATTAATAGCACATATTATGTGAACGTGCTGATATACGCTTCATGTACTAATAGCACATATTAGCACATAGCAAAAAGGAAAGTAACTTAATCCTTAAAAATAGTAATTGTATCTGATTTAATAAATAGCGTGATATCTACAAATATAGATATTCCTTTTGTGCCCTTATTTCCATTTTAAACAACATATTAATTATGATCATGACACTAGTTCTTACTATTTTTACAAAACTTAACTATAAAAATTGTAGGAAGAAATTTGAGCTATTGATTTTTAAGATTAATGGTTATAAGTGTGTCACATCATTTAAGAAAATTAAACGGGAATTTAAGTGTTTTGAGGTGTATAATAAATATTGTAGCCATTGTTGACTTTTTAACAAATTCCCCATATTTTTTTTAAACGTTTATAACTTTTTTATTGTTATTTTTTTAAATTACACCATAAAATCAAGAATTATTTAATATTTTCAACGACTATAATATTGTTATATAAAAAACCGACTTAAATTGGACACCATAAAACATGAACACCATAAAATGTAGAGATGCGTTACAAAAAAACACCATAAAAGCCGTGATTAAATAATATTCGAAAAACACCATAAAACGAACAGCTTGTAAAACTCAGTTTAAGTCATTATTTTTATTTAAAAATATATATTAATATTATACTCTAAAGAAAACGCTTAATTTTATGGTGTAATTTTTAAAAAAAATATATTAACGTACAAAAAATTAATGAGTGTTCAAAAATATAAGAGAAATTGACATATGACTTGCATGTTTAAGTTTATTTTTTATTTTGACATGTTTACCCTTATACTTATAATACACATGTCATTCTTTTGTGCCTTCTTATGCTTTTTTAAAATTTCAAACCTTTTTATAATATCTTTACCCTATATACACACACTTAAATGTACAATTAACAACTGTATTTGGTCAAACTTTCTATGCATTGGCTTAGTCAATTAACTTCTAATTTATGTTTAAGAAATTCCAATTTACGTATCTTACTTTCAACACAAGTAATTAGCTGCTGCATGTATACTGGTCAAACTTTCTATGCATATATTTAGAAGCAAATACAGCTAAACCAAGAAACTTACATCAATAGGTACGATAATCATCATTTCTTTTGTATCTGGTTGATAGCACCCGCCACATCATGGCTCGGTTGATTGATCTAAGTGGCTTCGAAGGAGGGGTTAGTCTCGAGTTCGAGGGCTCACATATTGTTTTCCTGTTATGTATGATCCTCGTATCAGTGTCTATTTTATCTATGGTAATTTTTGCATGTGGTGATGGTACTCAAGAGGATCAATCTTCTAACAAAGGAGGTGGTGGCGGTTGTGGTGGTGGTGGTTGCGGTGGTGGTTGCGGTGGTGGATGATCAGAAGGTTTGAAATAGAAAAAAATAACTGTTTGAAAGAATTGTGTAATATTTTCTGCAAGTAACTAAAAGAAATCAATAACTAAATTTGAATAATGTGATATTTATTCTAGTTTTTGTGTAAGATACTTCTGTTCAATAAATATTTTGATATATGATATTTGTTCGGTTGTTTAAGTAATTGTAACATCGTTACTAGAGTACTCAACGTTTATAAACATTTCAAACGGTTTGGGGTTGACTGCGTGACATATAGAGCATGCTTAGCTAAAGTACAATGCTATGTTGTGATCAATCTGAAAACTTAGCATCTATATGTCCTGATAGCAAGCAACGAAAACAACGAAAGTCAAATCTGGGAGAAGCAAACAAAATTGATTTGGCACTATACATGATAAATTTTGACCAAGAAAACGTGTTTTAGATGAAGATCGAAAAGGTGATTTCAATATGAATTCGAACCAAAAGAAAACGATGTATGGTATTTGGATAACTGCGCGAGTAATTACACGACAAGTGACCGTTTATTCTCATAACTCAGTGAATGAATCAAGGGTAAAGTCAAGTTTGGAGATAGATACAACAAGAGTTCAATCTTTCTTGAAGGCAAAACCGGTGTGGGTATGTAGATCTAAAAAACCCGCTTTATAAAATCAAGTTAAAAATTGAAAATCTATGTCGAAACTTGGTCTTAGCATACCAAAACTTGGCCATTTAAACTTCAATTACATGAAAAATTTTAGTTGGAAATAAGTTGATGAGATGAGTTGCGGTTAAAACACACTCTCCTCAAAAACCGGAAGTTTAGATTGAAAAAATAAAGCTTGTGCAGTTTCCAAAAGATGTTTCTGTTTACGTTCTACAACACCATTTTGTTGAGGGGCCCCAACACAACTTCTTTGATGAATTATTCTTTTACTCATAAAATATGCACTTTGTTGAGTACAAATGCCTTATCAGATCCAATACATTTGATTTGGATTTTAAATTGAGTAAAACCATCTCAACAAATCCTTGAAGAACAATGAAAGCATTGTAACACAGTGGGTTTCCCAAGATCGATTTCTGAAAGTTGTTCTTCATGGTTTGAATTGAATTTGTGCAGTGAATATTTAAAAGAAGATGATATGCATAAACACACGTACATACATATGAAACTGATAATTGTTTTGTACACACATAAGGCATATATATACTGAGAAACAACAGCCCCTTGACGGTTATTACATCTAACCGTCAGATACATGCATGTGATGGTCAGCCTCTGTTTTTCTTCCATGGCTGCTGCGTTTCTTTTGTTTCTGCCCTAATACACGTCCTAATACATACACACTAAACATATGGGCTGTAGTAATAATCTACCCATATTTAGCCCAACTACACTAGACTAATTACATGACCTTAGGCCCATAAGTTTATATACAAATATTAATACTAAGAAGCCCAAAAACCTCAAACGAATTAATATGCCAACAAGCATTACTTTTAGTAGACAACAAACAAGTCCATGTTGTCCTACTAAAATCATCAAAAATTGCAAGGAAGTACTGATAACCATTATAAGTAGAAACACAATAAGGTCCCCAAATGGCAACATGAATAAGCTCAAATATATGTGAAGTGAATGTTTGACTGTGAGAAAAAGGGAGTTGATGTTGTCGTGCTTGAGGACAAATCAAACAATGTGAATTGTGATTCGTAAAAAGAAAGGTAAAGTCAAGAAATTACCATTCTTTTTACCATTTTATAAACTCCAATAAATTACCATTCTTTTTACGAATCACAATTCAGATTTAAATAGATTTTCCCATGCCAAAAGATCTAGAATGGTTTACCATAAATTCATAACTTCACACACATTAAGCAGAAGGACTTGACTTAGAAGAAAAAGTCAAACAGGTTGAAAGTAATATAAAATAGGTTAATATAAATTCAAAAATATTAAACAAAAGTTGTAGTTTGGACCATATTGTAGAGGTGGCTATTTCAACACACTGACCTATGAATGGCACCAATGAACCATTCAGGTCATGATCAACAAACAGATTACTTCATAAGAAGAAGAAAAAACAGATGATAAGCATTTCTAAGTCTAACCCCACCAAACACGCCCATGTTACTTGGGCTCGTAATTTTATTAGGATGAAAGAAAAACATTTATGTAAGGCACATGAACCATTTTTATTATGTTATAACCTTGCATTATTATGCTTAATACTTTTACGGTTTTACCAAGTTATAAATTTCTATCGATGATTTACAAACTAAAAAACAATGACATGTGAGATTTGACATGTCATACATTTAAGGTACCTAACCTTGTTAGTGGAATCAAGGTCAAGATGCTCTTAATGAAACCAATCTTCACATACACAGCGCTATATCATCTCTACTTGCTCCTCCACATCTGGGTCTAGATAAGTGCGACCACAGGTACATTAATTTCCCATAAAATTATGGATGTAAAAGTTCACTTTATTTTCCTTATTTTTGTTTCCTAAAGGTTTCCACAAGAATTCTCCAAATTTGGAATTACTACAATCACATCTAAACTTCCACTTGGTCCAAAATTCTATAATCATATCTAATCGGATTGTTAAAATAAAATTAAAGCAAGAGTTAAGGATTAGAAGTATTGAATGTCTAACAATCTAAGTTGAAGTACTATTTTTTTATGCTACAATAATTCAATAAATAACAAGGTTATCATATATAAAAGTTTAGGAGGGAATTAAATTTAGTAAAATTTGTTTTAGTCATGAAAATAGTGTTCATGAGAAGGTAAAAAAAATAAGTTTTACCTTGGATAACATGAAGACATTAAAACTATTGTCAGAAACTTTATTTTCTTCCATGGTGGTGACATCTTTTAGCACTTTACCCTGATGCATAGTTGTCAAAAGCACAAGGCGCATAAGTCGCACCTGGAGCCTAGGCTTAAGGCCCAAAAAAAGCGAGGGCTTTTTTAAACTATGCATATAGTATTAAGCTACCATTTTTAGAGGCTTGACATGTTTTAAGCTTAAAAATATTAAAAAAATATATAAAGACTAACTATAAAACAATTAATAATCTAGTTATATAGATTTTTTAAAATATAAAGCCTTTTTATAGTTGTTTTAGACTGGTTTATGGTTGGATTTTTTTTAACTTTGCCGGATATTCCAAAACTTGCCGGAAAGCCACCGGAGGGCGCCTAGGCTGCCACCAGGCGCATTTCATGACCCTGGCTTTTTTTTGGGGCCTAGGCGAGCGCCTGAGGGCTTTCGACAACTATGCCCTGATGGATGAGCATCTGCTATGTAGCTTAATAAACATTAGATCCCTGCACAGTTTCTATATTCTTCTTCACATTTGCAACCTGCATGAACAAAATTAACCACACCAAAGATGAAGCTTCAATCACATCAAAAATGAATTCACACCATAATTGTATTGATTTGCATCCAAATAAGTAACTAATATACAATTGCGCAAGCAATCAACGGCTTTCATTTTCCAACTTGATGAATTAACACCAATAAAAAAATTATGATTTTGAATTTCCAACTCAAATCCTAACAGCACTAAATATTGCAATTTGCAATCATAGAGTAAAATGAAAACAAAAAATAAACTTCATAGTAATCCTAAACTCTAATCAAACACACATAGTCAGAATCAATAAAATTAGAAATACAAAAACAAAATGAACTGTAGTATTCATTAACGCCCCAATTGTGCAATAAATAAATGATTTCACATGCCAATTTGATGAAATAACAACAATTGCGCTAACAACAACAATACAAATCTAATTTTTAGCGTTTGTTTAAAAGAATAGGTTGGATAAAATGATTATTGTAAATAGTCGGTGTCTAAACAATCGTTAAGTTTAGTTAAAAGTCGGTTAAATAATAATAATATTAAAATATATTATATTTGATCTTTCTCTGTTTTTAACGAAACTTAAGTCAAAACGTAGAGAAAAATAAGCATATTCTAACCGAATATTTATAATTTTATGAAACGTGATATTTTAGAAGATATAAGTGAAAAACAACAGCTGAGCTAAAATTAATTATAATAATTTAATATTAAAAGTTATAAAAACGAAAAAATAATAATAATAATAACAACAACAACAATAATAATTAAATTTAAAAGCCTAAATTTCAAATTAGGTGCACGTGTGCAGTGAGCAGGCGAGATTGCACAAATATATATATTTTGAATTGTAAAATATCTTTCGAAAGCAAAAGATCTTCAAATTGAAGATTACTACAATGATACTGACGTACAAAGATGAATTAACATAAATGAAATTTGAGTCATTCTAAAACCATAGAAAGCTAACGACTTCTTCTCTACCCTCTCGAACCAAAGCTACAACGTTTTCTGGTATGCAATTTGATCCCTTGGTTTAACTCATAAATTTAAGTATTTTTGGATATTATTAAATTATACAGTTAGGGTTAAGATTCGACCCCATATTTATAAATATTATTATGTTGAGCTTATGATGTATTTTAGGAACATAATATAATGCATCAGGAATCATCCTTGCGAACTAATGATAAGGATAGATTAAGCAGAATTGCTAACAAAATAATCTTGAGAAGTTATAAGCTGTCACTCAGCCAACTAAAAATCCAGATAAATACATTTAACTTGTTTTTAAATATAAATGCATTTTTGAGCATGGTTTGTTTAAAATTTGAAGCATAAAGGGATACTACGTGACCAGCATTTAGGTTACTAGTATACGTATGATTTGCAAATTGTATTAGCATATGGATGAAATTCTCATATGTGGCTGGTACAGGTGGGCTGGAAGGTTAAACGTAAGACGCACTCCGCAAGAAACCTAGCCAGTGACCAGCTGTGGGATGGAGGGAACAAAACGTAAGACAATTGAGCAGTTGTTTCTAACCAGTGACAATTATAAACCAGGGTATGTATTAGTTGTATCAATCAGTGAAATACCGGATAAATGTGTAGTATTGCAAATATTACTTATGGTTAAAGGACTGAACATGCTATGCTTACACATCGAGTATGTTATTTCTAATGGGGTTAAGCCCTAGCAATGATTATGTTCTGTAACACCCCGACCGATGGCGGAAACGTCAGGATGCCACGAGGGATGTGTAGATTGTTCATAAGCTCGTGGGCATCTAATCAATTCATCACATAACAATTAATTAACCAAATTATTTACATCAAAAATCATGTTCATCATGAATTTTGTTACATCAAATACACAAAAGATTTAGCTAATTAACTAGTGTCACACCCCTGCGCCGCGTGCGGAATCCACGGCGCGGTGACGTATGAACAGTTGAATCATGCACAAGTATTGAATAAGAACAACCACAATGGATTACTACATTTCATAATGTTTAGACAGCTGTTTAGTTACAGACAATCTATCTACCAAAAGAAAGACAACTACAGACCCAAAATATAGTTTACAAAGCAAGACTTCAAACAAGACAATTAAACATTTAGGATTTAGTGTGTTTCTAATCCATCCTAGCATGTTTCTTCATCTTGTTCTATCCTAGTGTGGTCTCCTTAGTTGTCTCTGAGAATGTCTTAAACCTGATTACCTGAAACACGTGAAAAGTAACTGTCAACTACAGACGTAGTTGGTGAGAACAATAGGTTTAAACATTTGTAAACATGAGTATATGATATAAGACATAGGTAAGTTAAAGCATCTTAAGATTCACACGGATGAGCTGTAACCCAAACTAACATCAAGTAAGAAAATGAGTGTAAACAGTCCAATCACTGTTCGCACGACAGCCAATAATATCAAGTCCCAAACCACGTTTGGAGTTAGATAATACGTCAGCAGTTTTGATAACCATATGACACCAGACCTGCAGTTGGCTTTTAAAAGCAAATTTAAAAGCCAACTCCATCCTGGATAAGAAAACAATGAGACCAGACCTGCAGTTAGCTTTTAAAACAAATTTAAAAGCTAACTCCATCCTGGATAAGAAACAATGTGTCCGCTTTCCCTTGTTGTGATCACCCAGTACTAACGCTAATGAATGTGATACTTGATGCTTTTTGCAAGTTTGTTTACAACAATGGACACCATGTTTTTCTGAATCTTACTTTAACCGGATGTGTTAATGTCTTATTTGAAAACCTAGATTTAACTCCACGAGTTAAATCCTTTGTTTATGTAACATGAAAATGAATCCCTTGATTTGATTACCATGATATGAACCATATGATTTGAATCCCTTGAAATGAAACATTTGATTTGAATACCATGAATTGAACCACTTGATTTGAATATCCCAAATTGAACCACTTGATTTGAATACCATGATGTATTGACCTTGTGTAACAACAAGGTTTATAACAAAAGAAGAGTTTATGAAACCATATATATAAAAGCATTTAACCTTTAAAAGAACATTTAAGTGAAACTGTTATAAAACATTTTTAAAGAAACAATTTACAAATCCTTGTTAGTAATAAAAGTTTAACAGTGAATGATTTCTTTAAAACAGTTGACAATTCCTTAAACAGTTGAAGAATCCCATGGATTCATAAGATGAACCTGTAAACTTTATGAATACACATAACCTGTGTATGTAACAAGATTGAAAATAGTGGTTTTGATCACGTGTTCCACCCCAAAACAGTTATAAAACAGTAAAAGAGGGGCTAATGTTCTCACCTGTCTGCAGTAGACTCTGACTTAAACAGTTAGCAAGTAGCAAACAGGACTTCTAACTTGTTCCTATATCATTGTAATCATACATAAGATATAAGATTTATAATTGTATAACTTGATTCATTGATTGACTTGTGTTCTCTTGAACTTGATTAGCACTTGAAAGTTATGTCTTGGATTGATTGATTGATCATGGGTTCAAGAAACTAATATGAAATGTTCTTTTGAGCATAAAATGATAAATGTTTATGAATTTGATAGCCATTGATTAACATATGTAGTGATAAGATGTTCAATTGTGTTAAGTTTTTGAGATTGTGAATTGACCTTCATGATTATTGTTAAGTTACAACTTAACCAATTTATAATCAATTCACAATTGTCATGACCGAGGCCTCACATTGAGTTTTAAACCCATAGATTAATGATGGGCTTATTCAAAGGTCATGGGTCACTTAGGTTAACGAGGATCCAATTGGAAACAATGTTGGGCCAACACATGTTTAGGTAGGTCATGCGAGCCTCCAAGAAACTATTGATCTACCTAAGATCAAAACGAGTCTATATAACTCGATTGGGCTTGGCCTATGTCTTTGGGCCACTTACTAATGGCATAGGGCTTATTACAATCTACTTGGGCCGAAAGAGGTGTGAGCTGCCACCACTTGGCAGCGAACCCTTGGAGTTTAGGCCTAGGTTCGGCCAACTACATGACAAGGTTCGGCTCTATAAATTAATCAAGCAAGGTTCGGCCTTAGGTTTATGTTTAAGGTGGTTCGCGACCTGCATAGGCTTCGGCAAGTTGAGCGACGAACTATGAAGGTTCGCCAATGAGTCTGAGTTCGTCGACCATAACCATCAAAAGAGTTCGGCTAATCATGCCACGAACCATGCAGGGTTCGTGGCTCAGTCTCAGCTCATGCATGGCGACTAGGATTCGTGGGCATGGTTCGGCTGCATGGGGTTCGTGAGAGGATCCATGTACAGGGTTCGTTATCATGCACTCATAGGGTTCGGGTATTAGAGAGTTCGTGAGTCTGATGAGGGTTCGCATAGGGTTCGACTGAGATGGGTTTGTGTGCAGCATAAAAGCTCATCACAGGTTCGTGATGACCCCAGGGTTCGGCTGACCATCCAGCGAACCAGAAGGGTTCGCTATGTCCATGAGGGTTCGGCCATATGCTGGGTGAGGGTTCGACCACTGCAACCTCGACGAACCTGTAAAACTCCATCATCATCATCCTCTCTAGGCCACGATCTAAGTCATCCTAATCTCATTGAAGGTTACTACATGTGCGAAATGCAGAAAATGATGCAAGAGGGCCGGTAATGTGAGTGTTTAACAAACCCACGCACCAAAAACCCTAATTCCCGAAACTTCCTTGGATCATACCTCGTTTTTGGCTGGATGGATCTGCGATATTCTTGTACTTTCGTGTAGAGTTTGTCGAGGGCTTCGCGTGGACACCAAGAATGACGAAATCCGTCGAGCAACGAAGGAGATACGAACGTTTAAAGTTTGGTTTTTAGAGAGAGAGAGGGTAGACGAACTATTAGAGAGAGAAAGGGTTGTTGAGGTAATAAATGAAGTAGGAAGCCTTGTTCAAGGCTTTTATAGTTCGGGTGAATTTCGGGTTCGTTTCGGTTGCTCGGTTCGCGTTTCCGAAACGTAACGCGTATTTTACGCGGTTTTAATTAAAATAACATATTAAACTCATTAAAATGATGAGTTTCAAAATTGTAAAAATATAAAATAATTAATATAATTATTTTTACTCTTCGTGTGTTGCCGGACCGTTAAACATTCACAATTACGTGTATACCCGCAATCGCGTACGTTTTCCGATCGTATTAAAAATTTAAAGTCGTTTAATCGTAATTATAAGTTCAACATTCGTATTATTATGGATCGTCACCCATAACTATACTCAGTCTCGCTTACAGATTACGATCTTGGTTGAATTAATTAATTGTCATAATATTCGTCTCAACACTACGCACTAACACTAACCTGTTACACCGAACGCAGTATATATATAGGGCTCACTCTCGCTGCCCACCACTGTTTCGATATAAAAAGTTACTGTTCTTGCTTAGTGAAATCGACTGTAAATAACTAATACATACTTGTTTTCTGACTACTAAGATCCTGTAACACACAAGCACACATTATGAACATACTGAAACACATTGATTGAACTGAAACTGAACAGACACTGTTCTAACACTGTTTACAACTACATGACTATATGCACAAATGTTACAGTCTCCCCTAGTTAAGGGAATTTCGTCCCGAAATTAACTAGCCGAAGGTACTGTAAAAAGATGAGGGTACTTAAGCTTCATCTGGTCTTCACGTTCCCAGGTGAACTCAGCACCGCGTTTGCCCTCCCATCGCACTTTCACGATCAGGATACGGCTGCGTTTAAGTTTCTTGACTCCATGATCCATGATTTCAACCGGACGTTCTATGAATTGCATGTTGTTCTGAATCTGTATGTCTTCCAGTGGAATCTGAACATCATGATCCGCTAAGCATTTCTTAAGATTTGATACATGAAAAGTATCATGAACATTGCTTAGCTCCACTGGAAGTTTGAGTTTGTAGGCTACGGGACCAATCCGTTCCAGGATCTCAAAAGGTCCAACGTACCTTGGTGCAAGTTTCCCTTTCTTCCCGAATCGGACAACGCCTTTCCAGGGAGAAACCTTGAGTAAGACTCGGTCACCGACTTGAAACTCAAGCGGTTTCCGACGTCGATCAGCATAACTCTTCTGCCGATCTCGTGCGGCCTTAAGCCGTGACTGAATGATTGTGATCTTGTCTGATGTTTCCTGAATGAGTTCTGGTCCCACAACCTGTGAGTCACCAATCTCGGTCCAACAGACCGGTGATCGGCACTTTCTACCATATAGAGCTTCGAATGGTGCACATTGAATGCTCGTATGATAGCTATTGTTATATGAAAACTCAATGAGTGGAAGATGAGTGTCCCAACTTCCACCGAAGTCAATGACACAAGAACGGAGCATGTCCTCAAGTGTTTGGATAGTCCTCTCACTTTGGCCGTCGGTTTGGGGATGATACGCCGTGCTAAGATTAACACGCGTTCCCAAAGCCTTTTGCAATGATTGCCAAAAGCGAGAAGTGAAGCGACTATCACGATCAGATATGATTGATGTTGGAGTACCATGACGTGCAATGATTTCGTTGATGTACAATGTGGATAACTTCTCCATCTTGTAATCCTCTCGGATCGGGAGAAAATGAGCAGATTTGGTGAGTCGATCAACGATCACCCAAATCGAATCGAAACCTCGCGGAGTTCTCGGCAACTTGGTTATGAAATCCATGGAAATTTGCTCCCATTTCCATTGAGGGATTTCAGGTTGCTGCAGAAGTCCCGAAGGTTTTTGATGTTCTGCTTTGACCTTTGAACAAGTAAGACATTTTCCCACGTACAGTGCTATGTCTTTCTTCATTCCCGGCCACCAGTAAGATGTCCTCAAGTCCTGATACATCTTGTCGGCTCCAGGATGAACTGAGTATCGCGACTTATGAGCCTCATCACAGATGAGTGTGCGCAATTCTTCAGACTTTGGAATCCAAATGCGGCCGTTGAGATATAACAACCCATCAGCTCGAGGTTCTAGTTTCTTCTCAATACCACAATCCAAGTCTGTCTTGAGTTGATTATCTGTTACTACTTGTTGTTGTGCAATACGAATCAAGTCTTTCAAGTTTGGCTGTGTGTTGATCTCCATGGCTCTAACACGAATTGGTTTGACTGGTTCCTTGCGACTAAGAGCATCCGCCACCACATTGGCTTTACCCGGATGGTAACGAATCTCACAGTCGTAGTCAGTTAGAAGCTCAACCCAACGTCGTTGTCTCATGTTGAGTTCTTTCTGATTGAGAATGTGTTGAAGGCTCTTGTGGTCTGTATAGATAACACATTTAGTACCATACAGGTAGTGTCTCCAAATCTTCAATGCAAAGACCACAGCCCCTAACTCAAGGTCATGAGTAGTGTAATTCTTCTCGTGAACCTTAAGTTGTCTTGAAGCATAAGCAATGACCTTGTCCCGTTGCATAAGTACACAACCGAGACCAAGGTTTGAAGCATCACAGTAGACAATGAAATCATCACTGCCATCTGGAAGACTAAGGATAGGGGAATTGCATAACTTCTGTTTAAGAAGTTGAAATGCATCTTCCTGTTTCTGTCCCCATATAAACGCTTGACTTTTCTGAGTTAATGTAGTGAGTGGCAAGGCTATCTTAGAGAAATTTGCAATGAATCTTCTATAATAACCTGCCAGACCCAGAAATGAACGAATCTCTGTTGGAGTAGATGGAGTAGTCCAGTTCTTAATTGCCTCAATCTTCGCCGGATCTACATGTATCCCATCTTTGTTTATGACATGTCCTAAGAAGTGAACCTCCTTTAGCCAAAATTCACACTTTGAGAATTTAGCATAAAGTTGTTCCTCTCTTAGTAGTTCCAAGACTTTCTTTAAATGATCCTCATGTTCTCGTTCTGACTTGGAATAAATCAGTATATCGTCAATAAAGACGATAACAAACTGATCCAAGTAAGGCCTACAGACTCGATTCATCAAGTCCATGAACACTGCGGGTGCATTGGTCAGTCCAAATGGCATAACCACAAACTCATAGTGTCCATATCGAGTCCTAAATGCCGTCTTTGGTATATCCTCATCATTTACTCTTAACTGATGATACCCAGATCGTAAGTCAATCTTAGAGAAGCAAGTTGCTCCCTGTAATTGATCAAACAGATCATCGATCCTGGGCAGAGGATATCTATTCTTGATTGTCAACTTGTTCAGCTCACGATAGTCTATGCACATACGAAATGAACCGTCTTTCTTTTTGACAAAGAGGACCGGAGCTCCCCATGGAGAGAAACTCGGTCTTATGAAACCTTTGTCTAAAAGTTCTTGAAGCTGACTAGACAGTTCTTGCATCTCAGACGGTGCTAATCGATACGGTGACTTCGCCACTGGGTTTGCTCCAGGGACGAGATCAATTCTAAACTCCACTTGTCGGACTGGTGGTAGTCCAGGCAAGTCTTCTGGAAATACGTCTGGATAGTCTTTGATAACCGGTACGTCTCCAACTGCTTTCTTGTCAGGTTTCTTTTCCACCACGTGAGCTAAGAATGCATAATATTTCTTCTTCAGATACTTCCTCGCCTTGATGCACGATACAATCTTCAATCCGCGGCATGGTTTCTCGCCGTAGACTATCATCGTTTCGCCGGACGGTAGAGGAATTCGAATAAGTTTCTCAGAGCATACGATTTCAGCATTGTTTTTGGATAACCAATCCATTCCTACTACAACTTCGAAGCTTCCGAGAGTCATAGGAATGAGATCGATGGAAAAGAGATGGTCATTTAATCTTAGCTCACAAGCATGAATTATGGAATCTACAACTATGGTCTTACCATTCGCTACTTCTACAGTATAAGGAGCAGTAAGTGTGGATAGTTGCATATTTAGCAAAGAAGCAGTATGAGCAGAGATAAAGCTTTTATCTGCACCGGTATCAAATATGATAGGAACATAATGATCATTGATAAGAAATGTACCCGTGATGACTGCCGGCTCTTCACGTGCTTCAGCAGTTCCAATAACGAAAGCACGAGCAGCAGCAGTATTGTTGTGGAGTTTTGGACACTGATTTCTGAAGTGTCCCATACGCCCACACTTGAGACACTTCTTGCATGGAGTATTGGGCAGATGATGGTACTGGCATTTGGTGCAGAGTGGAAACGAGCCAGTGTACTGCTTTCTGACATTAGCGGGTTGTGGCATAGCAGTGAGGGGAGTAGCATGAGTAGGTGCAGCCGCAGTCAACGCTGCAAAGTTCTTGATTGTCTTCTGTTTCTTTTTCTTATGATGGTGCTGTTCAGGCTTTTTGCCTTCTTCAATCTGTGCTCTCTTGAATCCCTTTCGGGTGAGCACACCATATTTCACATACTCCTCAGTAAGAGTAGCACCAAGTTGGATTGCCGCCTCTAGAGTAGTAGGGTTATTACCCATGACAGTTCCTCTGACAACCAAAGGCAACCCTTCAATGTATTTCTCTATCCTGCGGGATAGAGGAGTAACCAAGTGAGGTACGAGGATACACAACTCATGGAACCGAGTTGTATACTTCGCGTTTTCACCACTATCCTGCACCAGATTCCACATCTCTACCTCCAGTTTCTTCAGTTCATGACGTGGACAAAACTTTTCCACAAGTAAGTTCTTGAATCCGTCCCATGGTAAAGCTAGAGCGACTTCACGTCCTCTGGTGTTCTTCTCAGAATTCCACCAGGTGAGCGCGCCTTTGTGAAAAGCGCTTGAGGCCATCTTGACCTTCAGATTTTCTGGACATCCAGTGAAGTCGAGAATGTCTTCAATGCTTTCCAGCCATTGCAGTAGGCCGGTAGCTCCTTCGGTACCAGAGTACTTAGGAGGCTTAGCATCGTTGAACTGCTTGAAAGTAAAGTTAGCAGTTCCAGCGTTTGTGGCATTTGAGTTGTGTGCAGAATCACCGGTACTTCCCCGAAGATTCTGGGTAATATCAGTGACCATACCCGGGATCACATCCCTCATGTGAACAGCGATAGCTCGAGCAATCTTGTTAATTTCATCATCATTACCGCTTGTCGAACCCCCAGCATTTGGGTCTCGTCGAGGAGGCATTCTACGAATAGAAGCCACAAGCGGGTCAGTAATGAGAATGGATACAATTGAATTTTCATGATAAGGTCAGTAATATATCCATACTACTAGTATTATCATTCAATTGTAATATGATCCAGTACACGTATAAGTTATCAACTTATTTGTATACTTATCATGTGAATATGTACGATGTCTCATGATCTCACCACCAAATCTACACACTGACACTTTCCCGATATACCGAAAATAGCTTATATATAGGGCTCACTCTCGCTGCCCACCACCGTTTCGGTATACCACGATCATGCCCTTGCTAGTATTTGGCAACACGTTTGTACTGATTTCCAAGTGTGTTCCATTGATTAAGAATCCCATGATCTTTGATCAACTTGAACTATGATTGATTCCATGATTGAACTATGATTATGTTATGCGTGCACTTACTAACAGTTGTTAACATGTAGAACTGAATCATACGTGTGTTCTACACTTTCCTGTTAACCTATGTCAGTACGTACTAATGATGTAATCACTTAAGAATTTCACTTAAGGTTTACATTTATGATATGTTCACAACTTGGTTGATTCACCATAATGTCTGGTTCATCCAAGTTTGAATTTCACTATGATTTGATTCACCAATGATTGTTTCCCAAATGTTTGTATCCCATACGTTTGACTAATGATCCACGTGTCCAGTTGATCCCGAATCCTCACTCCAAATACAAACGCCGGATTCCCCCTAACATACTGAAATAAGCTTATATATAGGGTAAGCTCTCACCGACCCACCACTTACCTCAATACGTCAGCGTTAATCCGTCGTCTATATTTGGGGCTAAGATTCCAACTGTTTATTGATTATGATTGTTTCATGATTGCCTCTTGTTCTGTGACTATGATAATGATTATGTAAACCATGGTTCTTAACTTACTTAGAAATTAAAACCTTAGGTTTTAGCATGTGTGTCCTAGGTTAATTAACCTAGGTCCTCAATACCTACAG
Source organism: Mikania micrantha (assembly GCA_009363875.1). NCBI lineage: Eukaryota > Viridiplantae > Streptophyta > Magnoliopsida > Asterales > Asteraceae > Mikania > Mikania micrantha. The sequence continues at coordinate 12,052,769 of CM018696.1, read as the reverse complement.
TATCGAGTATAATGATCCCTTGTGAGAACTTCAACTAAAGAATACTGTTACACAGATTCTAAGTTATAAAGTTCCTATGATAATGAACACCTGATAATGATAACAATGATAACAATGACAAGGATTTCAAATCAAGACTCTAAATTAATAGATCTCGACATTTGAATTCCTATAATGAATATGACAAGGATTTCAAATCAAGAATCTAAGTTAATAGATCTTGACCTTTGAATTCCTATACTGAATGTGACAAGGACTTCAGATCAAAGATAACAATCTTTGCCTCTAAATCCCATAATGAATATGACAAGGATCTTAGATCAAAGATACTAACTTAATAGATCTTTGCCTCTAAATCCCATAATGAATATGACAAGGGTCTTAGATCAAAGATACTAAATTAATAGATCTTTGCCTCTAAATCCCATAAGGAATATGACAAGAAATTCATATCAAAGATACTGAAACTACAGATCTTTGCCTCTGAATTTCTATAATGATCTCTGTGTGAGAATTTCAGATCAAGGATACTAAGAATACAGATCCTTGCCTCTGAAATCCTTAAATGCATATGTGTGGGAATTTAATCCGGTTTCTAAAATTATAGAATTCCGGTTCAAATTCCTTGACTCGATGCCTAATCTTAGAAAAATGTCCCTAAGATCTTTCAAGCTTATTGTAGACTTAATGCTCACTTAAGTTACTTAGATCTTAAGTATCCTCAAGCCTATAGCACTTAGCCCTATTGGGTAGCTTAGGTTATAGTCTAGGTCATTAAACATTGGGTTTTTCCTAGTTCTCTACAACCTTGGCTCTGATACCAACCTGTCACACCCCTGCGCCGCGTACGGAATCCACGGCGCGGTGACGTATGAACAGTTGAATCATGCACAAGTATTGAATAAGAACAACCACAATGGATTACTACATTTCATAATGTTTAGACAGCTGTTTAGTTACAGACAATCTATCTACCAAAAGAAAGACAACTACAGACCCAAAATATAGTTTACAAAGCAAGACTTCAAACAAGACAATTAAACATTTAGGATTTAGTGTGTTTCTAATCCATCCTAGCATGTTTCTTCATCTTGTTCTATCCTAGTGTGGTCTCCTTAGTTGTCTCTAAGAATGTCTTAAACCTGATTACCTGAAACACGTGAAAAGTAACTGTCAACTACAGACGTAGTTGGTGAGAACAATAGGTTTAAACATTTGTAAACATGAGTATATGATATAAGACATAGGTAAGTTAAAGCATCTTAAGATTCACACGGATGAGCTGTAACCCAAACTAACATCAAGTAAGAAAATGAGTGTAAACAGTCCAATCACTGTTCGCACGACAGCCAATAATATCAAGTCCCAAACCACGTTTGGAGTTAGATAATACGTCAGCAGTTTTGATAACCATATGACACCAGACCTGCAGTTGGCTTTTAAAAGCAAATTTAAAAGCCAACTCCATCCTGGATAAGAAAACAATGACACCAGACCTGCAGTTAGCTTTTAAAACAAATTTAAAAGCTAACTCCATCCTGGATAAGAAACAATGTGTCCGCTTTCCCTTGTTGTGATCACCCAGTACTAACGCTAATGAATGTGATACTTGATGCTTTTTGCAAGTTTGTTTACAACAATGGACACCATGTTTTTCTGAATCTTACTTTAACCGGATGTGTTAATGTCTTATTTGAAAACCTAGATTTAACTCCACGAGTTAAATCCTTTGTTTATGTAACATGAAAATGAATCCCTTGATTTGATTACCATGATATGAACCATATGATTTGAATCCCTTGAAATGAAACATTTGATTTGAATACCATGAATTGAACCACTTGATTTGAATATCCCAAATTGAACCACTTGATTTGAATACCATGATGTATTGACCTTGTGTAACAACAAGGTTTATAACAAAAGAAGAGTTTATGAAACCATATATATAAAAGCATTTAACCTTTAAAAGAACATTTAAGTGAAACTGTTATAAAACATTTTTAAAGAAACAATTTACAAATCCTTGTTAGTAATAAAAGTTTAACAGTGAATGATTTCTTTAAAACAGTTGACAATTCCTTAAACAGTTGAAGAATCCCATGGATTCATAAGATGAACCTGTAAACTTTATGAATACACATAACCTGTGTATGTAACAAGATTGAAAATAGTGGTTTTGATCACGTGTTCCACCCCAAAACAGTTATAAAACAGTAAAAGAGGGGCTAATGTTCTCACCTGTCTGCAGTAGACTCTGACTTAAACAGTTAGCAAGTAGCAAACAGGACTTCTAACTTGTTCCTATATCATTGTAATCATACATAAGATATAAGATTTATAATTGTATAACTTGATTCATTGATTGACTTGTGTTCTCTTGAACTTGATTAGCACTTGAAAGTTATGTCTTGGATTGATTGATTGATCATGGGTTCAAGAAACTAATATGAAATGTTCTTTTGAGCATAAAATGATAAATGTTTATGAATTTGATAGCCATTGATTAACATATGTAGTGATAAGATGTTCAATTGTGTTAACTTTTTGAGATTGTGAATTGACCTTCATGATTATTGTTAAGTTACAACTTAACCAATTTATAATCAATTCACAATTGTCATGACCGAGGCCTCACATTGAGTTTTAAACCCATAGATTAATGATGGGCTTATTCAAAGGTCATGGGTCACTTAGGTTAACGAGGATCCAATTGGAAACAATGTTGGGCCAACACATGTTTAGGTAGGTCATGCGAGCCTCCAAGAAACTATTGATCTACCTAAGATCAAAACGAGTCTATATAACTCGATTGGGCTTGGCCTATGTCTTTGGGCCACTTACTAATGGCATTGGGCTTATTACAATCTACTTGGGCCGAAAGAGGTGTGAGCTGCCACCACTTGGCAGCGAACCCTTGGAGTTTAGGCCTAGGTTCGGCCAACTACATGACAAGGTTCGGCTCTATAAATTAATCAAGCAAGGTTCGGCCTTAGGTTTATGTTTAAGGTGGTTCGCGACCTGCATAGGCTTCGGCAAGTTGAGCGACGAACTATGAAGGTTCGCCAATGAGTCTGAGTTCGTCGACCATAACCATCAAAAGAGTTCGGCTAATCATGCCACGAACCATGCAGGGTTCGTGGCTCAGTCTCAGCTCATGCATGGCGACTAGGATTCGTGGGCATGGTTCGGCTGCATGGGGTTCGTGAGAGGATCCATGTACAGGGTTCGTTATCATGCACTCATAGGGTTCGGGTATTAGAGAGTTCGTGAGTCTGATGAGGGTTCGCATAGGGTTCGACTGAGATGGGTTCGTGTGCAGCATAAAAGCTCATCACAGGTTCGTGATGACCCCAGGGTTCGGCTGACCATCCAGCGAACCAGAAGGGTTCGCTATGTCCATGAGGGTTCGGCCATATGCTGGGTGAGGGTTCGACCACTGCAACCTCGACGAACCTGTAAAACTCCATCATCATCATCCTCTCTAGGCCACAATCTAAGTCATCCTAATCTCATTGAAGGTTACTACATGTGCGAAATGCAGAAAATGATGCAAGAGGGCCGGTAATGTGAGTGTTTAACAAACCCACGCACCAAAAACCCTAATTCCCGAAACTTCCTTGGATCATACCTCGTTTTTGGCTGGATGGATCTGCGATATTCTTGTACTTTCGTGTAGAGTTTGTCGAGGGCTTCGCGTGGACACCAAGAATGACGAAATCCGTCGAGCAACGAAGGAGATACGAACGTTTAAAGTTTGGTTTTTAGAGAGAGAGAGGGTAGACGAACTATTAGAGAGAGAAAGGGTTGTTGAGGTAATAAATGAAGTAGGAAGCCTTGTTCAAGGCTTTTATAGTTCGGGTGAATTTCGGGTTCGTTTCGGTTGCTCGGTTCGCGTTTCCGAAACGTAACGCGTATTTTACGCGGTTTTAATTAAAATAACATATTAAACTCATTAAAATGATGAGTTTCAAAATTGTAAAAATATAAAATAATTAATATAATTATTTTTACTCTTCGTGTGTTGCCGGACCGTTAAACATTCACAATTACGTGTATACCCGCAATCGCGTACGTTTTCCGATCGTATTAAAAATTTAAAGTCGTTTAATCGTAATTATAAGTTCAACATTCGTATTATTATGGATCGTCACCCATAACTATACTCAGTCTCGCTTACAGATTACGATCTTGGTTGAATTAATTAATTGTCATAATATTCGTCTCAACACTACGCACTAACACTAACCTGTTACACCGAACGCAGTATATATATAGGGCTCACTCTCGCTGCCCACCACTGTTTCGATATAAAAAGTTACTGTTCTTGCTTAGTGAAATCGACTGTAAATAACTAATACATACTTGTTTTCTGACTACTAAGATCCTGTAACACACAAGCACACATTATGAACATACTGAAACACATTGATTGAACTGAAACTGAACAGACACTGTTCTAACACTGTTTACAACTACATGACTATATGCACAAATGTTACAACTAGATTCTAGTCTTCAAAATTTCAGTTATTTTAGCTAAGTCCAAGACCCTACGTGATGATGTCCAAAAGATGTAGAGCTACCCTGCTCTACCTACTTCTCTTCATTTCCTGAAACATGTACAAAAATCAAGTGTCAACTACGAAGTAGTTGGTGAGTAATCAAAAGTTTTATATTTAAAAATGTTTTTCAAAATGATTATAAAAGTTTAAAGTTTCTTGAGAAAATCCACATGAGCACCTGCGAGATAGTCCACACATAACCCAACACAATCACAAACATGCAATCACATATATCAAATAATCATAGATAATCATAGATAATCAATCACATAAACATTCAACCAATCTCAATTGTCAATATTCTTAAATAGTATAAGTGACTATACATGAAATCAATGTGTTTAACCGGAGTTAAAAACAATAGTTCATGGTGTGGTGACAAACCACGTGACAATACATGTAATCGTTACGGATGACTGAAGTCAACAGTAACGACTCATGGAGTTGTGATAATCTAAGTGGCAATACATGCAATCATTGCGGATGACCAAAGTCAACAACAACGATTCATGGAATAGAGATAATCCATGATAATCCATAAATAATGCAATTCACATAATATGAATATCATAATGATAAACAATTGTCATCCTTGTGTTATCAAAATAATATTTAAATCGGTATACATGTTTCACCTCCGAGTTTAAAAAAAAACAAAATGATTTAAAAAAGGAGGTTATGAGAACTCACCTGAGTCCTTAGAATCTGTGTTTCAGTAGGATGCGCGCTCACGTAGGTGAATCAAAGTAACTCAACAACCTGTAATTATCTTGTGTTTGCACTTGTAAATACGTGTGTTTCTTTTTAATTTAGTGACCATAATTGTTCACTTTTATTTCATGAAGTGTTTCACTTTCTTAGTTTATTTTACCTAAGTTAAGTAAAACACTAGGGAGTTTTATAGATAACTGTCATTAAAATTTAATCTGACTTGTTAGTTTTAAATTATCTAATAACAATAATAGGTTATGACACCTAAGGTGTAATTCCCATATATATGGTTACTTATAGATGATAACCCTCACCATAAACGTATCTAAAATTATAATTCCATGCATGTTTAATCAATGTGATCACCATCATTTAGGTCGTTGAAATTCTAAATTTGGGTTAGAAAATAATAATTATGTTATTCATATAAAATGTTCAAATTATGTAAGTTCATATCTTAAAACCCATTCTCCTTATAAAAAGGTGGTGGTTTATATGACTCATGCATGCATGGATAGACCCAAGCTATTTTCTTTCACTTATCCTTAGCCCTAACCTTGGTTCAAACACTTAGATTTGTTAGTTACCATACCAGCGAACCTATTTCGATTCCCACCCTAGGTTCGGCTCCCATAAGGGCCAGGTTCGCGGCCTAAGGTGATAGGTTCGTCTAGCCTAGGTTTTTGCTGAATGTAGGTTCGTCTACAGCTTGGTCACCCTAGGTTTGTCCAGGGTTCGTAGGCTGAAGATAGGTATGGCCAGGTCAACTTGCAACTCTTAATGTTCGGTCCAGCTCTTAGTCTCATCAACTAGGGTTCGGCTCGCTAGATGGTTCGCCCCCATATAGGTTCGCTAGTCTCTGGCTTCAGCTGCACAGCAGGAAGGTTCGGTGCCTAGTTGCTGTTTCTACTCATGCAGGGTTCGGCCCTCATTACAGGTTCCACCCCAAAATGGTAGGTTCGACCGAATAGGTTCGGCCATGTTTGAACAAGGGCAGCCTAGGTTCGGCCAGGGAGCAAGGGTTCGGCTCCACTCCTGTTCCACAGTAGCAGATTCGTCAGGATAGGTTCCACCCTCCCAGATTCGGTCATGTCCTCTGTGTCACGAACCTGTAACATCCTCAGCCCAAAGGTCCCCATTTCCTACAGATCCAAGGTTATCTATGGCCCCCGTACACCCACCCACATGCATTTTTGGGTTTTTATGTGAAACAATTGTGTTTACATGTTCATTACCACGCAAGGTTGTTAAAAGAAACATAACAAAGAGAAATCACATGCTTTACCTTCAGAGCGTGCTCAAATGCAAGGTTTCTTCGTGGGTTTGTGTTCTCCTCGATCACACGAACGTGTGGACACCAATATCTCTTGAATCCGACAAGAAACGAGAGAGATATGCTAGAGAGAAGTTCTAGTGAGAGAAAGTGACGAACCTTGGGTTTTAGAGAGAAAAGAGGTTTGTGAAAAATGAAGAAAATGGTGGAAACCTCATCTATTATACCCCGATTCGTTCCCTAGTGTTCGGTCTCGTTTACTTCGTGATATTACTTATTACATGTTCGGTTTTTCACGCAAATCGTATTTTATAACATAAAACCTTTAAAATGTTTTTATTTTGTTTTTAATAAATGATTTTAATTAATCCGTTTCGTAAAATAATTCCGTTCACTTTTATTAAATTAATTATTTAAATAAACAACTTGTTCGGATTTATTTTAGGTATTGATTCCTAATATACGTTTTGAATTTCTATTTGTTAATTTAATATCGTCACATACTATTTCGTTATCTCGTCGAAACGCGTTACTTACGTACGCATTCGTAAAGATCGTCACCTTTCCGAATCCAACGCTCGTATCGTATTTCGATTCGATTTACGATTTATGGAATACCGTTTCAGAATATTATTCCTAATAATTATATTCGTGTGAATCGTCACCCACACGAATACATTTATTAAGTTAATATTTCAGAATTAATGTTCGCGTTTAAGTTATGTTCGTAACCTCACCATCGCGTAACTATTTTCAACCTTTTATTATCTTTAATATTATGATTTCTCAATCCAATTCCCTCTAAACCAAATCACTGACACATCCATGATAGACCGGAATATGCATATGTATTGGGCATATGTAGGGGTCAGTCGCAACCGCCCCAGCCACCGTCCCACCGCTATTTCGATAAACCATGACCATGTGTCCTTGACTATGCTTAGCAACCAAACAACAACCAACTCAAACTCCGTTCCAATCCAAACCAATAATCCAACTTTGTGAATTTAATTGCGATAAACTCTCTGGTTCTATTTAGTTGGGTTACAACTAAACTTCCCATGGTTTATGCGTATAATATCATATGTTCTCTACATGTATACCAATATTAATAATGACTGTCAAAAATCCATAATCATTAATAATTAACATATCAGGTCCTAACAGTACAGTTATACATGTACAGACAACCTGAAATACAATGATGTTACATGTTTGAGGGTGTATTCTTATGATAAAATTCTTCCTACATTAGGTGAAGCTCAATCACCTCTAATTCAAAATGAAAAACAACGAGAGATTTATTATTTCTTTCTACTAACCCTTATGTTTCGAAATTTGTTGCAAATCAGATTTCTTTTGGAAAATTTGATAATAAAAAGACTATTATTTGTTTTGATTGCAAGAAAAATGGTCATACTGCAAACAAATGCTATAGACTTGGTTTTCCCAAAGATTTCAAATTCACTAAGAATATTTGCAAATAACAAATAACATACTCGATATGTAAAAATAGAATGTTCGGTCCATTAACCATAATTAATAATGGCAATAATACATATTTAGCAGATTATTTCAGTGATCGATACAACTACTGCATACACTAGTTTATAAGTGTCATTGGTTAGGAACTACAGCTCAGTGCGTCTTATGTTTTGTTCTTTCTAGCCCACAGCTGGTCACTGGTTAGGTTGCCTACGAAGTTCGTCTTACGTTTAACCTTCCAGCCCACCTTTACCCTCCCGTTTGGGAATTTTACCCATAAGCGGATACAATTAGCAAATCATACATATACTAATAGCCTAAATGATGGTCACGTAGTATACTTTTATGCATCAGAGTTTAAACAATAAATGCTAAAATAAATGATTTATATTTAAAAGCAAGTTAAATGTATTCACCTGAATTTTAGGTTGGGTGATTGACAACTTAGAACTTCTCAATATAAATTTGGGCAGCGTTTCTACTTAATCTATGCTTAAAACTATTTGCAAAAATAATTTTTGATGCGTTTATTTTCTATTCCTATAATAGATCATAAGTTTCAACATAATATTTATATATCTGTTAAATCAAATCTTAACCCTAACCTTATAGTGATCGAAATCTTAATATATGAATCAAACTTAAAAGTTAAAGAACATACCGATTTCTTAGTCTGAGGAATTCTTGAACATGTACTAAAAATTTAATTCAATCTTTTCTTACTGTCCTTTATTTTTCTTTTGAACTTCGACGAGTTCCTTTCATTTTTCTGTTCAAATTTTATGTTAAAGAATATATGTGTGTATATGGCCATATGGGTATTAACCGACTTAAGCTTCAAAAGGAGAAATCTTCAATTTGAAGATTATCTATATTGGTCGTCATCCGATTTACACCATCACATGTGCACTTCTATTCTTATTATTTTTTTTATTTTTTTAAATTATTATAATATCATTATAATTAATTTCGCTTAATTTTTGTTTATTTCTTATAGCTTTTAAATATCACGTCTTATAAAAATTATAGATATACAATTAGGTCCTGCTCATTTTTCTCTACACATTGACCTAAGTTTTGTAAAAAAAACGAAACAATAACTAATATCATATATTATTATTATTTGTTATTATTATTTATTATTATTACTACTACTATTATTATTATTATTATTATTATTATTATTATTATTATTATTATTTAAACGATTAAACTTAGCGATCGTTTAAACTCCGGTTATTTCTAATAATTGTTTTATCCTACATATTCGTTTAAATGAAGGCTAAAAATTTTGAACGCTCATTTCTACTCTTATACTCTCAAACAATGATATTTTATAAAATAAACTATTTTACTTATTAGACGAGATTTTATGATTCAATTGACCGTTTTTATTATTATATCTTTTTTTAAGTAATAATATTATAATTATAAACGAGAGTATTTTATTTATATTCTCAAAACGAAATGTTACATCCGTGCCACCTTTGTTTTAATCTCGTCCTCGAGATTATTGAAATAAATGTGGATATTTCTTTCTCATTTCTGACTCAAGTTCTCTTGTGTATTCAGAAGCACGGTTGGGGTTACATTTAAGTTTTAACCTTAACTAATATCAACCTTTTGTGTTTAAGTCTTCTTTTTCTTCAATCATCAATTTTCGAAGATCATGGGCATGAAACACATCGTATAATATGGCATTTCTTCAGTTAGTTCAAGTAGATAAGTCATTATCTGATTCTTTTAAGAATTTTAAAAGGCCTAACATAGTGTGGATTCATCATTCTTTTTTTTATTTTATTTTTTTTTCCTGGCTTGCCTCTGCATCTCTTTTATTTGATTTATCAAATCAATCTAGAGTTCAAGCCTTAGAACACATACTCTTTTTTATTTCTTTATCTCCTTTCAGCTTAAGGCATCTGCTACCACATTCATGTTTCCTTTATGAAAGAGAATCACAGTCCTAATTGTTTAATGTCTCCATCCACCTTCATTATCATATATTCAAATGTTTTTTTATTTGGATTTGGATTCAAAATTTGTTATGATTGTGTCCATTGTCCCGTACAATAGAATTCACATATATTGCAAATTATCGTTCTGTGTGCACCGCAATGGTAATTTACCTTACATCATTACCCTACTCCATGAACGTGACACACAAATGAGTTAATTCAAAACTTCATAGACTGAGAACTTTGTCTTATCAAAGTTGTGGTTTACAAGATGTTTGGTTTATTAACCTCAATCAAGTAAATTGAAGAAGTTCCTTTCGTAAAAATCGAAAACTATGAATCGTTTAGCATTTGAAAGAACAATTTAGTTTTCATATTGATATGATGTTTGAGGTGACAACCTTTAACCTACTGGGTTATTATAAGTCCTTCACGTCCTTTTGACCAAAGATATATTTTAAACTCTTATGGTCAGTATAAAACCGTGAAATGAACTCCGCACAAATAGTGTCTCCACAATTTCAATGTGATGATCATGACGTCTAATTCCAAATCATGAGTTGCATAATTCTTTTCTTAAGTATTTAGTTGACATGAAACACAAGAAATCACATTGCTTTGTTGCATCAATATGCATCCTCATCCTAATTGAAAAGCATCACAATAAACAACAAAGGCTTCAACCTCTTCACGTAATGTTAGGATCGGAGCATTAATCAACCATTCTTTAAGGATTTTGATAGGTTCATTTTGTTTAAGACACCATTCAAATTTTTAAGATTTTTGAATCAATGAGGTGAGAGAAATGGCTATTCGGGGAGAAATTCTGAATAAACCGACAATAATAACCTACCAAGACTAAGAAACTTCCTACTTCCGTTGGTGACTTGGGATTCTCTCATTTGGGTATAGCCTCTATCTTATATGAGTATACTCGAATACCATGAGCATTAATAACATGCCCTAAAATTGTACTTTACTGAGCCAAAAGCCACATTTAGAGAACTTCAAATACAATTTCTCATATTTTCGTAATTCAAGTAGGGTTCTAAGATGTTTAGCATGATCCTCATGTGTTTTTGAATATATAATAATATCATCAATGAATACAATGATGAATTCATCTAGATAAGGTTTGTATATACGATTTATCATGTTCATAAAGTCAGCTGGAACATTAGTAAATCCAAAATGAATAACATTGAACTCATAATGCACATACGTTGTACATAAAGCATTTTAAGGAACGTCTTCTTCCAGTACTTTCAGTTGATTATATCCTGATCTAAGATCAATTTTTGAAAAATAAGAAGCTCCTTGGAATGGATCAAACAAATCGTGCGTCGATTCGTAGAAGTGGACACTTGTTCTTAATAGTCACCTTATTTAGCTCCCTATAGTCAATGCACATTCGCATCGACCTATCTTTATTCTTAACAAAATTTATTGGAGCTCTCCATGGTGATGAACTAGGTCAAATAAAACCTTTAAGCCAATAACTCGTCTCATTGTTTCTTGAGCTCTTTCGTCTTAGTCGCTGCCAACCTATAAGGAGATTTAGCAATTGGAGACATTCCTAGTACCATATTGATATTGAATTCAACTTCTCGTTCTGATGGTATTCAAGGTAATTTATCCATAAACAGGAAAAAAGTAAGCTACAATAGATATGTCTTCTAGTTCTTTCTTTTCTTGATCATCAGTAGTAACTGAGGTTATGTAAGTTAAACAAACTTTGTTCTGAAATTTAGTAGCTTTAATCATATAGATGATTACCACATTATTTGTTGGCTTATCACCTTTGATGATCAAATTTCCACCTGTTGGAACAAGGACTACAATGGAGTTGGTGTCGCATAAGATACAAACTTGGTTTGCAGCTAGCCAATCCATTATGATTATCGCATCAAAGCCAACCAATGTCATTGGTAAGAATTTCACATGTTTATTGTGCTTAAAGAGTGCGATCTTACCATTTGCTATTGCTTCGTTATTTTAACTACATCACCATTAACATTTTCTACCGGATAAGGTTTATCTAGTTTCACTAATGGCTCATTTAGAATCTTACAAAATTCATAATATATAAACCTTTAATTTTCTTTCGAATAAAAAAAAACCTTAGCATAAAAATTATTGATAAGCAACATGCGAGTAATGACATCTGGTATGTCTACAACTTCCTTAGTATTAAGAACAAAAGCTCAAGTTGTCTTCTTTGAATTTAGATTGGCTTTTGATACTGAACCACTAGTCCCACTAATTTCACTTGTTTTGATCAACTTAGGACACTCAGCTTGGTAGTGTCATTGTTCACTGTAGTTGAAGCACACCATTATTTTCTACTTTCGACATTCATCCATTAATTGAGTCGTCAATTCCATAGTTGAATCGATGGTCTAAGGTAGGCATGTAAATGAACCCAACAATTCATGAACTGTTCATCAACTGTTCGGCGGGAAGTTCGTTTATTTAACAAATGAACGAACACGTACATAAAATTTGTGTTCGTTTATTTATGTTCATGAACTGTTCGGTTATGTTCGTTTATTCATGTTCGTTCATTTGTGTTCGTTAATGTTCGTTAACTATGTAACGTTAGTTTATGTTTGGTTAACTATCTAATTTACGAATAATATGTATTTACATTTAAGAGACTTGTCGTTTGTGTTCATTTATGCTTGTTCAATTGTGTTCATTTATGTTTGTTCAATAGTGTTCATGTTCGTTTATGATTTTTCAATAGTGTTAAATAATGTTCCTTTGTATTTGTTCGTTTATTTTGGTTCGTTTGTGTTCATTTATGTTTATGAAGAGTTCATTTAATCTTTTAATAAACGAACACAAACAAACACGAACATATTCATTTTCTTAATAAACGAACACGAACACAAAATTCATGTTCGTTAATGTGTTCGTGTTCGGTTAAATCTAAACAAACGAACATGAACATGCCTATATTCGTGTTCATTCGGTTCGTTTACAGGCCTAGTCTAAGGCATAACAGCCTTAACCATGTCACGAATTTCACTTAACAGTCCCCATATATAGCGACTAACAAATTTTGATTCTAGTGTCACAAGATGTGGCATCAATAGAGCATATTCAAAATATTTAGAAGTGCATTCCTAATGCCTTGCACCGCCCATGTGATGAATTAGAAATTCCGCTTGATTTGTTCTTTTTCGTTCACTGAGCAAAATTTTCGACACTAGATCTCGAATACTTTCCAAATTCATAACATAAGCATTGATTGTTCCTATGGTTTGAATAATGAAATTTCACCACTCTAATGCTCCGTCTTTAAAGGAATTCGAATCATATAAAATCATATATTCTACGGTACAATTGTTGATAGCAAGTACCGCCTATATCTTTTCAAGTCATCTTAATTCTACCACAACTCCTTTCTTTCTAGCGAATTCAAAAGGTTTACATAATTGAAATGTCTTATAAGAACATCCCTCGGTTTTAAGTTGTTTCGAACTAGAGGTTTATATATTTTCATTATTCGAAACCGCCACTTCTTTTACTTTTGTTGTCGTTTTTTTAGAATTAAAATTTTCATTTGTTTTAAAGGAAAAGTGTTTTTAAGGAAGCACATCGATAATTCCTTCTACAATCTTACGTTGTATCTCATCTTTTCGAGTCAAGATTTAAGTAATATTGTGTGTTCTCTTTCGCCCACGTGTATTTGCAGAGAGTTCTCCATTATTTAGATTTCTAGATATTGTCTACAAAATAAGATATTTGACAAGGTCTGATAAAAATTCATCATAATTTAGCGTATAAGCTATCATCAAGATTCACCATGTTGTTTCAATCATTCTTAATATTTCAAAAATACTATTTTACATATTCCTTTGATAGACACTTATCTCAGTTTAGTTAAAGCTTAGATACTATCATTAGTACATATTTCGCTAAACCATGAGCTATAATACCAACCTGTCACACACCGGGCTCTCGGCGACCCGGGCGCTGTGATCTGAATTGGTTTCATGAATATGTCTCGGTAAGAGTTTATCATTCATTTTAAGCAAAAGCCTTGCTTCATGAATTCAAATTTTTATGCAGCGAAAATCATTATTTCTCAAATTTCATAAATAATTCATATGCATCAATGTGAAAACCATATTTCTTCGTTTCTAAATGATTCATATGCATAGGTATGAAAAATCACAGTTCGTTATTTGTAAATAACTTTTCAAAAATAACTTTTCAGGATTTTCGTAAAACTTCATACGCATGGTCCAATAGCTCCATGGTCTCACCACAAGATTTTCACAGACATTATTTTCACAGACACATAATTTGTGAACACCATTATTTCATATTATAGTAAACCATATTTTCACAGACACATAATTTCAAATCATTTAATAATATCCAGTTTATACATGATTTGGAGGCATAGCTCCAATAGCTCCATGGTCTCACCACAAGATTTTATTCAAGGCATCATAGGCCAAGAATATCTAATTTTGCTTCTCTTTTACATTTCATTATTAACTGAAAAGTTTTTGAAAATAAAACGTCAACAAAATGTTGGGGTATACAAATAACAGACTCGATATGTAAGAATAGAATGTTCGGTCCTTTAACCATAATTAATACTGGAAATACTACACATTTAACATGTTATTTCACTGATCGATACAACTACTGCATACACTGGTTTATAAGTGTCACTTGTGACAGTTGTATACGAGAATTACGTCATCAATGATGTGAGCACATTTGATCGTTCTAGAAATCCACTTTGATTTAATAATTTCAATTGTTACAGATTGATAGTATGCGAGAAATGATGAACGTGGGCGAAAACCGTGCACAAAACGGAGTCCTAGATTGCTCGGAATCGAAAAACGAAGAAAAATCACTAAGTGTTGGTCGACCGGACTCATCGCGGTACGTGATGGAGGGGTCGAGAATCCTCCGCGGTACGCGATGCTTGCAAAATATCTAAGATTCCTCCGGAAATCGTCGCGGTACGCGAAGACGTTTTAAGCACCTCGTCGCGGTACGCGACGAGTGTGCCGGTGGAATGATCTGATCCTTTTTATCAGATCTTCATGCAAAGTTTATTTTCTTTATCTTATCGAACTGTTTCGACCACCAGACAAAGACTCCGGCCAAACCACCATAAATTCACCATTTTCAAGCCACCAGAAGCCAAGGATCGTACCAGGGATCATCTCTACAAGTTCTGATCGTTGTTTTGAAGTCAGAAATCCGTCAGATTAGGTAATGATCCGTTTAAACCTTCTAGTTTGATTTTGAACGTAATGACATAGTTAGGATTGTTGATTATTGCCTAGATGATGGCTAGGATTGATTATAAACAAAGAACATGAAGTTTTAACGGTTAAATCCTTGTTTTGATCCGTTGTAATGCCCGGTTTTCATGAAACCATACCCATGATTACAATGGTTTAACCCATTTGATTATGACAATGTAGGTGATTAGTTGGATTAATCCTTGAAATGTAAGGTTAAATCCAAGTATTGCAAACTAATCACAATCATTAACATACTCATTGGAATGATTATCTGATGTTTATGATAACAGTCAGATTAGTATGTTAAACATGGTTATTACATCTATTATGATACTACATTGTGATATCTCATGATATTTGGGTAATCAATAACAAGGATTGATCATTCCTAAGCCATTAAATTATCTAGAAACTATTACAGTATCATAATCAACAACATTAACTATCTGGTTAATCAGAGATTATTTTGATTAATCAAGAGTGTCATCAACTTTGTATTAGGAATCTAATGCAATGTAGGTTCCTACATTATCATACATTGTATGATATAACATTAAATTAATTAATTACATAATTAATATCGAGTTGTTGATTTACTAAGCAACGTCTTTGACATTGAACGTTCGGAAAGATCTAATCAGTAAACTAGAACATAAATAACTTATTAAATATAACTAAATGCAGAATCATCTTTGTACTATCAGTTTGGTGATACTCTGCTACACCTATACTACCAGGTGAGTTTCGTACAACCCCTTTTCTTTTTAATACTTTATAAACATCGGGGTAACTCTGTAAACTGTTGTCTGAACATATGATATGCATCAATGATATCTGTGTGATTTCATGTGATTTTTGTGGGATTTCATGGGATTTTGCTTGTAGAACTGAACTCTATCATGGAACTAAAAGTCCTCATTGTTGAACTGTATCTAGTGAACCCATGTGTGGCCGAACAGAAAACATTGATAGTACTATTGGTTGACACTCCATTCGCTGGGAGGATTGCATCTCCCCTTGTGTGAATGTTTGTTATTTGTTTCCTAAACTTCTTAATGGTATGATAGACATTAAGACAATGAGGCACTAAGATATGTACCGACGGGTAATATCTTGAGAACAGACTAGACGTCCGAAAGCAACTAGATACGGGTCTCATGGTTATCCGGAACTGAACTTTTGAGAACATGCTTATCATATCATATTGTTTTAAATTGAACTGTCGAACTCACCAGCTTTGTGCTGACGTTTTCAAATCAAACATTTTTGCAGGTAGACCATGACTCCCGGGGAGAATGCACTTCACAAACTTGTAGTTAAATAAGTTAACATTGTAATGTAAATTGTAATAACAAACCCAGTAATGTATTTATTTTAAGTTAATCTGTGTGCTTGTGATATCGGATCAAGTAAGTCACCCCTCACCTCGGAGACATCACCACTATGCTTCCGCAACCGGTTCAGTGACATCAGGCTAGACACGAGGTGACGAGGGGTGGGGGTGTGACAGGGTGGTATCAGAGCCATAGGTTATAGAATTTAGGTTGACTTAGGGACCTAGACTATAACCATAGGCTCGTATAGTGACACAGAGAGCACCGAACACTAATAATGAACAAAACTTGTTTTGAATTAAGCCGGGATAATCAGGTGGTACAAATTCCAGTTATGAGTGGCCAGCATAACTGAATTTTGCAACACGTGTGCGTTCTAGTTTAATTTAATTCAAGCAGAACATTAATAACTATAAAGAGAAATAGTTGTTCTGAGATAGGAAGAAGCATCATATCATGTTCATGTTTATGTTAAATATTGTTATTTAATATTTACTTCATGATACTGATTAGAGATTTTGATTGTACAGCGATGGCCGATCAAGCCGAGCAGTATATTTACCAGAGATTTCCCTATCTGAGGTTGGATGACACCCCTAGCTCTAGTGCAGGATCAGATTCAGGTCCTAGTGAGGCATCATCTGCAGCCTCACAGGCGACCCCTGCCGGACCACGTACACCGTCAGACCCTAGACCTGTTACACCACCACCACCATCACCAGTACTACCACCAGCAGCCCCCATTCTACCCAGTCCACCTCATTCACCTTTAGTTCATATTTCTGCTGAGAGGAGACAGGACTCCTCTTCACGGAGAGTCCCTGAGTGGGACGGGTTGAGGCGGATGCGAGGCCAAGCTCGCAAGACGACAGGCCTTCCCCCGAGACGTCAGATGGCTCCCCGAGATGAGCCACCGACTATACATGAGGTGGGAGAATCCTCCCACCAAGCTGAGTGGAGAGCCCAGTTACAGCAGGTCACTCATGATCTGCAAGGGATGCGTTAGGATATACAGCAGCAGAGTGCTATGATAGACGATACCCGTAGCACTGTTTTAGAGATTTTGACTTCTCACTTGACCATTATAGATCGAGTGAACACATTGGAGGCAGACACGCAGGCATGGAGGACTTCGGTTGAGGAGCGATTGCGTAGGACGTGGGTGCGGAGGATTATTGCTACCTTTTGGCGGCAGGTTGAGTTGTTGAGGACAGGAGTGGAGAGGGTGAGAGAGTTTATGATTTGGCTTGGGATGGCCAGTTTTGAGACTAAGATGATAGTTATGGGCGTGATCATGGCGGCAGTGGCGATGGTGTTTTCCTGCTTATCGTACTTTTTACGATAAGTATGCTCATGTGGTTCTGTTTGGGACATCTTATGTACAGACGAATAGGTTGTTAGTGTGTGATGTGGATGGGAAGTTTTGATTGCGAAATGGATCCCTGGTAGTTAGTATTAATGTATTATTTTTGATAGTTCTTGTATTAAAACTTTGTAATGTATGAAATTATGATAGTGTAATAATATGGGTGTTTTGTATATCTGTCTGTATAATGAACTATGTGTGTGAACTATAATTAATTTTTTTGTGTGAGAACATAACTGTATACGAATGTATAAAGATGAGAACATGTTAAACTAAAATATATATTTCGCTGAAATACAGTACGGGAACAATACTGTATGCGAATATATTGAACTAAAAACATATATTTCGCTGAAATACAATACGGGAACAATACTGTATGCGAATATATTGAACTAAAAACGTATATTTCGCTGAAATATAGTACGGGAGCAATACTGTATGCGAACATATCTGTTATTAAAGTACAGTACGAGAGCCATACTGTACGAGAACATGTCTGAACTGAGAACATATCTAATTGTGAACATGTCTGTTACTAAAGTACAGTACAAGAGCCATACAGTACGAGAACATATCTAAACGAGAACGTATCTATTGTTGTTATGAGAACTTAGTGCATGAACTGAGAACATATCAGAGAACTTGTATGAGAACATATTCTAGTTCTGTATGAACATATCTCTAAAAACATGTGTTGCAATGCAAGGAGCTGGGTAAGACTCTAACATGTTTTTGAAATAACAGGACTAAGTATAACTATGAACAATTGTGTGATCTGTGTGTAATGCGAACATGTCTCGACTGAATTCATGTAGTTATACTATATTCCTTATAATCACATTTCAATATAAATTTTCAGTATAACTGAATATGATTGAAATTATGTGATAGAATGGGTTATATCTTTAATGTTCTTAAACTGACCTGAATTTGTCTGCTTGTGAGCAGATTAATGGCTCCTAAAAGAGATCGACCAGCTAAGAAAGCTGCTAAGAACATTACCAACCCTGAACCGAATCAAATTCTACCTCTGAATGTTGAATCAAATCCGGATCCGTATGTTAATCCGGAAGCGAACGTGGTTCCACCTGGAAACTTGGAAACAAATACTACTCCACCAATGAACCCTGGAGCAGGCATTGTTCCACCTGCTGGTACAAGCGGGTCTAAAACAAATGAAGCTATGATAGCTCGAATTGTACGTGAAAAACTATCTGCTTGTGGTGTGCTGACACAACACCAACCACATATCACCGCAGGTTCTGGTGGGGAACATGATCATGCTGAACATAATGCTACTGGTGGTCACGTCGAAACTCATACTACCACCGGTGCAACAAACACAAAAACAACTGTTCCTGATCCACCACAACAAGGGTGTACGTATAAGTACTTTGCTTCTTGCAACCCTCCTACTTTTACGGGCAAGGAAGGAGCGTCTGGTCTTTTAAGGTGGATCGAGGAGATGGAAACCAAACTCAAAATTGTCAGTGTTTTGAGGAGCATAAGGTGTCTTATGCTGCCTGTTCTTTGAAAGACTCAGCTTTGACCTGGTGGAATACCCAGGCCAAGATTTTGGGTTCAGCCACAGTTGACTCGATGAGCTGGAATGATTTCAAAACTCTGATTAGATCAGAGTACCGCCCAATCACTGAAATTCAAAAACTCTAGGAGGAATTCTGGAATCACTCTTTGATCGGTGCTGATTGTTTGGCTTACACTGATCGATTTCATGAACTTACTTGTTTACTTCCCGATATGTTTCCTACGAAAGCTGCTTTAATTGAGAAGTACATTAAGGGTTTGATTCCCCAAATTCGGGGAATGGTGACTGCTGCTGAACCTACAACTCTGAAACATACGATTCTTTTGACCACTAAGCTTACCAATGAGGCGGTAAGGAGCGGTACTCTGTCTTTGAAATCTCAGACGGCTTATAGTCGTAGTGATGTCGGTACCTCAAATGTGTCGAAAGGTACCAAACGAAAGTGGCTTGGCAAAACCAAGGCTAAGACTCCGGCTGAGATCACCCAAAGCAAGCCAACTGTGAAAAACTATGGTGCTGCTATTCCTGAGAGGAAAGCTTATACTGGGCAGGCGCCCAAATGCAATAAGTGTCCACTCCATCACACGGGACCATGTCCTGTTTGTCTGAACTGTAACAAAGTTGGACATTATGCTAAATATTGCAACTTTCCTGCTCAAACCCCAAACCAAGCACCACGACAAACCACTCAAACCAACTGGTCATGTTACAAATGTGGAAGCCCTGACCATCTCATGCGAAACTGTCCAAACAATAACACCAATCCGGGAAATGAAGCTAGGGGGAGAGCTTTTCAGATTGGTGCTACTGAAGCAAGACATGATGCGAACATTGTCACTGGTACGTTTCTTCTTAATAATCTATACGCTTCAGTTCTGTTTGACACAGGAGCAGATAAGAGCTTTGTCTCTTTTGAATTTGCATCATTAATTTCATTGCCTACGGTAGATCTAGAAACTCCTTATGTTATTGAACTTGCTAATGGCAAGTTAATCAAAACTAACAATGTTATTAAAGGATGTTCCTTGAATTTGAATGATCATCTTTTCAATATTGATTTACTTCCTATTGAGCTTGGAAGCTTTGATGTCGTTGTTGGTATGGACTGGCTTTCTGATAACCAAGCGGAAGTTGTCTGTCAAAATAAGGTGATCCGTATTCCATTACCTAACGGTAATACACTGGTAGTTCAAGGAGAACGAGCTGGTAGAAGACTTGGTATCATATCTTGTATGCGAGCTCAGAAATTCTACGAAGGGCTGTTATGCTTTCCTGGCACATGTGACTGAGCAAAATTCTTCACCCAAACAAATCACAGACATCCCAGTAGTCAAAGATTTTCCTGAAGTATTTCCTAAGGATGTCTCAGGATTACCCCCAGTGAGACAAGTTGAATTTCGGATTGACTTGATTCCAGGTGCAGCACCTGTTGCTAGAGCCCCGTATCGGCTTGCACCATCCGAAATGCAAGAACTTTCAGGTCAATTACAAGAACTGTTAGACAAAGGTTTTATCAGACCTAGTTTCTCACCATGGGGAGCACCAATTCTTTTTGTGAAAAAGAAGGATGGTTCATTCAGAATGTGCATTGACTATCGGGAACTCAATAAACTGACAATCAAAAACCGTTATCCACTACCTCGTATCGATGATCTGTTTGATCAACTACAAGGTGCTACTTACTTCTCAAAAATCGATTTAAGATCCGGATACCATCAGTTGCGTATACATGATGAGGACGTTCCAAAAACTGCTTTCCGAACCCGATACGGACATTACGAATTTCTAGTAATGCCGTTTGGTTTAACAAATGCACCAGCAGTTTTAATGGATCTGATGAATCGGGTATGTAGACGTTATCCGGATAAATTTGTGATTGTGTTTATTGATGATATTCTCATTTATTCTCGGAACCAACATGAACACGCTCAACACTTGAAATTAATCCTAGAACTTTTTGCACATGAGAAATTATATGCCAAATTCTCCATGTGTGAGTTTTGGTTACGAGAAGTTCAATTTCTTGGTCATGTAGTAAATCAAAACGGTATTCAAGTGGATCCCAGTAAGATTCAGGCGGTGAAACAATGGGAGGCACCACGAACCCCGACTGAAATACGTCAATTATTGGGGTTGGCAGGTTATTATCGCCGGTTTATCAAGAACTTTTCAAAGATAGCCTTGCCATGACTACATTGACACAGAAAAATCAACCGTTTATATGGGATTCTCAACAGGAGGAGGCGTTCCAACTGTTGAAACACAAACTCTGCAACACACCTATCTTGGCATTAACGGAAGGTACTGATAATTTCACAGTATATTGTGATGCTTCTCGTCAAGGTCTTGGGTGTGTTTTAATGCAGAAGGATATGGTAATTGCTTACGCTTCTCGACAACTGAAAGTACATGAGAAGAACTATACCACACATGATCTAGAACTTGGTGCAGTGGTGTTTGCACTCAATATTTGGAGACATTATTTATACGGAACTAAATGTATTATATACACTGATCACAAAAGCCTCCAACACATTATAGATCAGAAAATGTTGAACATGCGACAGAGGCGATGGGTCGAACTTCTAAACGACTATGACAGTGAAATTCGTTATCACCCAGGTAAAGCGAATGTCGTAGCCGATGCCTTAAGTCGCAAGGAACGAGTCAAGCCTTTACGTGTGAAAGCATTAGGTATGACTATTCAAACCAGTCTGATTCCTCAGATCAAAGAAGCTCAGCAACAAGCTTTACAAGCAACAAACTATTTAGCTGATGGACTGAGAGGATTAGACAAGAAACTCGATACCAAAAATGATGGACTGTTATATTTCAAAAACTGAATGTGGATTCCTTTATTCGGTAACTCTCGAACAGTTATCTTGGACGAGGCGCACAAATCCAGGAATTCTATTCATCCAGGTGCTGATAAAATGTATAAAGATCTCAAAGACTTTTACTGGTGACCTGGAATGAAGAAACACATAGCTGAATACGTGGATCGATGTCTAACATGTCTCAAAGTTAAGGCTGAACATCAATGACCTTCTGGGTTATTACAACAACCTGAGATTCCCATGTGGAAATGGGATCAGATCTCTATGGATGTCATCACTAAATTACCCAGAACATCATGTAATCACGACTCTATATGGGTTATCGTTGATCACCTTACGAAATCTGCGCATTTCTTACCCATCCGAGAAGATTATTCTATGGATCGACTCGCTAAACTCTATGTTAATGAGATTGTGTCTCGACACGGAGTACCGATCTCTATCATTTCTGACAGAGATAGTCGATTTATGTCACGATTTTGGCAAACTCTTCAGAAAGCTCTGGGCACACAAATCAATATGAGCACCGCTTATCATCCTCAAACAGACGGGCAGACTGAACGAACGAATCAAACTCTTGAAGACATGCTTAGAAGCTGTGTGATTGATTTTGGAGGTAGCTGGGATATTCATCTTCCACTTGTTGAATTCTCGTACAATAACAGCTACCATACCAGTATTCAATGCGCTCCATTCGAAGCACTTTGTGGACGCAAGTGTAGATCACCTATCTATTGGTCAGAGGTAGGTGAAAACCAAATCATAGGCCCAGAATTTATTCAAGAAACAACTGATAAGATCGCACTCATTCAGGAACGAATTAAAGCTGCTCGCGATCGTCAAAAGAGTTATGCTGATAATCGCCGTAGACCACTCGAATTTTAAGTAGGTGATCAGGTAATGTTGAAAGTGTCACCTTGGAAAGGCATTTTCAGATTCGGGAAGAGAGGTAAACTTTCACCAAGATTTGTAGGGCCATTTAAAATTCTTGAACGAATTGGACCAGTAGCCTACAGACTTGAATTACCTCTTGAACTCAGTAACATTCATGATGTCTTTCATGTATCTAATCTGAAGAAATGCTTAACTGATGAATCATTGATTGTAACTCTAGAAGAGATTCATATTGATGAAAAACTTCAGTTCAGTGAAGAACCAGTAGAAGTAATGGATCGAGAAATGAAAGTGTTAAAACGTAGTCGCATACCAATCGTTAAAGTGCACTGGAATTCGCAACATGGACCCGAATATACTTGGGAACGTGAAGATCAAATGAAATTAAAGTATCCACATCTATTCTCATAAACGATTGTCATAATGTAAGTCTTCACTAAATTTCGGGACGAAATTTCTCTAACAGGAGGAGACTGTGGCAGTTGTATACGAGAATTACGTCATCAATGATGTGAGCACATTTGATCGTTCTAGAAATCCACTTTGATTTAATAATTTCAATTGTTACAGATTGATAGTATGCGAGAAATGATGAACGTGGGCGAAAACCATGCACAAAACGGAGTCCTGGATTGCTCGGAATCGAAAAACGAAGAAAAATCACTAAGTGTTGGTCGACCGGACTCATCGCGGTACGTGATGGAGGGGTCGAGAATCCTCCGCGGTACGCGATGCTTGCAAAATATCTAAGATTCCTCCGGAAATCGTCGCGGTACGCGAAGACGTTTTAAGCACCTCGTCGCGGTACGCGACGAGTGTGCCGGTGGAATGATCTGATCCTTTTTATCAGATCTTCATGCAAAGTTTATTTTCTTTATCTTATCGAACTGTTTCGACCACCAGACAAAGACTCCGGCCAAACCACCATAAATTCACCATTTTCAAGCCACCAGAAGCCAAGGATCGTACCAGGGATCATCTCTACAAGTTCTGATCGTTGTTTTGAAGTCAGAAATCCGTCAGATTAGGTAATGATCCGTTTAAACCTTCTAGTTTGATTTTGAACGTAATGACATAGTTAGGATTGTTGATTATTGCCTAGATGATGGCTAGGATTGATTATAAACAAAGAACATGAAGTTTTAACGGTTAAATCCTTGTTTTGATCCGTTGTAATGCCCGGTTTTCATGAAACCATACCCATGATTACAATGGTTTAACCCATTTGATTATGACAATGTAGGTGATTAGTTGGATTAATCCTTGAAATGTAAGGTTAAATCCAAGTATTGCAAACTAATCACAATCATTAACATACTCATTGGAATGATTATCTGATGTTTATGATAACAGTCAGATTAGTATGTTAAACATGGTTATTACATCTATTATGATACTACATTGTGATATTTCATGATATTTGGGTAATCAATAACAAAAATTTATCATTCCTAAACCATTAAATTATCTAGAAACTGTTACAGTATCATAATCAACAACATTAACTATCTGGTTAATCAGAGATTATTTTGATTAATCAAGAGTGTCATCAACTTTGTATTAGGAATCTAATGCAATGTAGGTTCCTACATTATCATACATTGTATGATATAACATTAAATTAATTAATTACATAATTAATATCGAGTTGATGATTTACTAAGCAATGTCTTTGACATTGAACGTTCGGAAAGATCTAATCAGTAAACTAGAACATAAATAACTTATTAAATATAACTACATGCAGAATCATCTCTGTACTATCAGTTTGGTGAAACTCTGCTACACCTATACTACCAGGTGAGTTTCGTACAACCCCTTTTCTTTTTAATACTTTATAAACATCGGGGTAACTCTGTAAACTGTTGTCTGAACATATGATATGCATCAATGATATCTGTGTGATTTCATGTGATTTTTATGGGATTTCATGGGATTTTGCCTGTAGAACTGAACTCTATCATGGAACTAAAAGTCCTCATTCTTGAACTGTATCTAGTGAACCCATGTGTGGCCGAACAGAAAACATTGATAGTACTATTGGTTGACACTCCATTCGCTGGGAGGATTGCATCTCCCCTTGTGTGAATGTTTGTTATCTGTTTCCTGAACTTCTTTATGGTATGATAGACATTAAGACAATAAGGCACTAAGATATGTACCGACGGGTAATATCTTGAGAACAGACTAGATGTCTGAAAGAAACTAGATACGGGTCCCATGGTTATCTGGAACTGAACTTTTGAGAACATGCTTATCATATTATATTGTTTTAAATTGAACTGTCGAACTCACCAGCTTTGTGCTGACGTTTTCAAATCAAACATTTTTGCAGGTAGACAATGACTCCCGGGGAGAATGCACTTCACAAACTTGTAGTTAAATAAGTTAACATTGTAATGTAAATTGTAATAACAAACCCTGTAATGTATTTATTTTAAGTTAATATGTGTGCTTGTGATATCGGATCAAGTAAGTCACCCCTCACCTCGGAGACATCACCACTATGTTTCCGCAACCGGTTCAGTGACATCAGGCTAGACACGAGGTGACGAGGGGTGGTGGTGTGACATCACTACTTAGGAATTACAGCGCAACGTGCCTTACGTTTTGTTCTTGATCCGTTCTCGATATGTAAACAAAATCCCTTTATGCGTTAAAGTTTAAACATACAATTCTCAAAATATGATTTATCTTTAAAAACAAATTAAATATATTTACTTGAGTTTTATATTTTCTGAGTGACGGCTTAGAACTTCTCAATATAAATTTGGGCAGCGTTCTTGCTTAATCTATGCTTATAACTATTAGTAAGAATGAATCCTAATGCGTTTATTTTCTGTTCCTAAAATTGATCATAAGTTTCAACATAATATTTATATATGTATTAAATCAAATCTTAACCCTAACCTTATAGTGAAATCTTAATATATATGAATCAAACTTAAAAGTTAAAGAACATAGCGATTTCTTAGTATGAGGAATTCTTGAACATGTACTCAAAATTTAGTTCAATATTTCCTTACTGTCCTTTATTTTTCTTTTGAACTTCGACGAGTTCCTTTCATTTTTCTTTTCAAATATTATGTTAAAGAATATATGTGTATATATGGGTATTAACCGACTTAAGCTTCAAGAGGAGAAATCTTCAATTTGAAGATTATGTATATTGGTTGTCATCCGATTTACACCATCACATGTGTACTACTATTCTTATTTTTTTTAAATTAATATAATATCATTATAATTAATTTCGCTTAATTTTTGTTTATTTCTTATAACTTTTAAATATCACGTTTATTTATTAGACGAGATTTTATGATTCAATTGACCGTTTTTATTATTATATCTGTTTTTAATTAATAATATTTTAATTATAAACGAGAGCATTTTATTTATATTCTCAAAACGGGATGTTACACTTTGGTGCCATATGTAAGGCTAAAATGTTTTTCTCCGGTGCTTGTTTTACTCATTGTTTTGTGTGCCCATAAGACGTGTGTGAGTTCTTCAATCCATGCTTGTCGCGTTCTTCCTAACCATGCTTTTATACCATCTACGATGCTTCGATTTGCTCTTTCAACCTGGCCATTTGCTTGCGGATGAGCCAAGATTTTGAAGATTTGCTTGATACACAAGTCTTGGCACCACTTTTTGAATAAAGTGTTGTCAAACTGCTTGTCGTTGTCATTTAAGATCGTGTGTGGTAGGCCGAGCTTGCATATGATGTTTTCCCACACGAATCGCTTCATGGCTGGTCATGCGATTTTGGCTAACGGCTTGGCTTGTACCCATTTGGTGAAGTAGTCAATGGCAACCACCAAGAACTTTACCTTGCCCATCGGTTCTGGGTAAGGTCCTACTATGTCAATGGCCCACTTTTGGAAAGGCCATGAGGAGCTACCGGAGACCAGATTCTGTTTCAGGCATTTTGGGATAGGTGCATGTACTTGGAAGATGTCACATTTGTTGGTTAGCTCGACCGTTGTGTTGTATATGCCTGGCCAATAAAACCCTCCTTTCATTGCGCCTGCAACCATAGTCTTGGGCCCTATGTGCAATCCGCATATGCCTTTGTAAATTTCTAGCATGACATAAGAGGCTTCGTTGTCATCGACACATTTAAGAGATGGGCCTAGGAATGATTTTCGTAATAACTCCCCGTCGATGATTTCATACGGCAATGCTTGTAGCTTTATTCTTCATGCTTCATGTTTCTTTTCTAGGATCATTCCATTAGATAAAAACTCTTTAATTGGCACGTTCCAAGAGGCACTGTTTATTATCTCTTGGACTTCCGGTTGGTGTCTGGGTGCTTTGTCATTAAACAAGCAAGATGGCACTATGGCCTTTTCTGCCGCATAAAGGTATATTGTCAGAATCTCCTTTGGGAATGGTGTTGCCAGTGCGGGCAAGGATGAAAGATGTTCTTTTATGGCTTGGAATGAGGTTTATGCTTCACATGTCCACACAAATTGGTTCTTTTTCAAGCTCTTCTTTAGGGTGCTTACAAAAGGAAGTGATCTTTCGGCTATTTTGGATAGGAATCGATTAAGAGCAATCCGTCTCCTATTTAATCGCTACACCTCCTTAACTGACTTTGGAGATCCCATTGTAGCTATGTCGTGCACTTTAGTAGGAATTGCTTTGATGCCTCCTTTTGTAACCAGGACCCCTAGAAACTTTCCTCCTTTTACTGTTGGTTCAGAACAAAACACACACTTACTTCAAAACACCACACTGTTCATATATTTCGAGAGATAGTTCACCATTACAGACACACAAACTTCAAATACTCACCACATACGAAAGACACTTAGTAACCACCCACTACCCATTACATACTACATAAAACCACGTACTTAAAAACTGACTCACGTACTTAAAACTTCTAGAACACACTAAAAGACAAAACACATAAACATACTTCATGCATGCAAGCGTAATGCATGCACACACATACTTAACATACATCTTTGAATTATTCCAATACCCTCCCATAATTCAAAGACTCATAACTCCCATCATACTTCTCAGATAACAAAACTGCTCAAATCCGAGAGGTTTAGTCAGAATGTCAGCAACTTGATACTTTGTGTCACATGAACTGAGCTCAATCTGCTTTTCTTCAACCAGACTCCGAATATAATGAAACTTTATGCTAATATGCTTTGTTCGACTGTGATAGCCTTGATTCTTGCTTAGAAATATTGCAGATCTGTTGTCACACCGTACAATAGTTGGATCGTGTTGTTCGTGGCCCAATTCCTTTAGCATCTTCCTCAACCAAACAGCTTGACATGCTCCCAAAGCTGCCGCAATGTATTCTGATTCCGTAGTCAATAAAGCCACAATAGCTTGTTTCTTGGAAACCCATGAAACCGCTCCTATTCCAGTAAAGAATACATTTGCAGACAAGCTCTTCATATCCTCAGATGTTCCAGCCCAGTCACTATCGGTGTATCCAAGAAGCTTCACGTCTTTACTCTTCTCGTACCAGATCCCATAATTCACTGTACCAGCTAAGTATCTCAGAATCCGCTTGACTGCACCAAAATGAATAACTGAAGGTTGATGCATAAATCGTGAAACAATGCCGACCGCGAAAGCAATGTCGGGTCTCGTATGTGTAACATAAATAAGACCACCAACCATGCTTCGATATGTATACCCATGTGCATTTGCACCACCATCCATAGTCACAAGCTTATCATGAGTATTCATTGGAGTTGATACAACCTTGCAATTCTCCATACCACACCGCTTTAACAAATCTGATACATATTTCCTTTGAGATAAGAAAATTCCATTCTTCTCTTGTGATATCTCAAGACCGAGAAAATAGTTCAGCTTGCCGATATCTGACATCTCAAATTCTCGGATCATGTTAGCTTTAAACTCTTGCACCATTGTATGAGATGAGCTTGTGTAGATCATATCATCTACGTACAAACATATTATCAAAATGTCAGAATTAGTACCCAGCTTCACATACATTGTAGGCTCATTCAAACTTCTCTCATACCCATTCTTCACCAAATAAGAATCAATCCGACTATACGAAGCCCGTGGAGCTTGCTTAAGTCCGTATAGTGCCTTGTGTAAGCGATGAACTTTGTGCTCGTTGCCAAACACTTCAAAACCCGGAGGTTGCTCAACGTAGACTTCTTCCAACAACACTCCATTTAGAAAAGCCGATTTTACATCGAACTGATAAACGGGCCATCCAGACTGTGCAGCGATAGACAAGATCAACCGAATAGTTTCGAACTGTGCAACCGGTGAGAATGTCTCTTCATAATCAATGCCGGCTTCTTGTACGTAACCCTTGGCCACCAACCGAGCTTTGTGTCTGACTATCTTCCCAGTCTCATCGGTTTTTAGTTTGAACACCCATTTTAAACCGATCGCTTGTTTTCCTTCTGGAAGCTCAGTTAATGTCCAAGTTTTATGATGCACCAATGACTCAAGTTCTTCATGCATGGCCTTATTCCAGTTTTCGTTCTTAGCAGCATCATGAAAATTTAGTGGCTCGAACAAGGACAATGCAAATTGACATGTATAGTCAATTCCACCTTTTATTTCTTCACAATTATCATACACATCGTCTAGAGGTCTAACTCTAAGTGGGGTTGTACTATGTGTAGAATGAGATGTACTAGACCCACTAGAACTTTGACCACTTTGGACATACTCATTACTTGCCTGGGTACTTGTGTGGGTGGATGAACTACTTTGTCCTTCATGTAATTGAGAAGAGCCTAGAGGGGTACGTATAGGGGTAGTACCCTCAGATGCATCACATCCTATTTCACATGGATTGTCACCATCATCTTCAGTTACTGTTGCTTGAATTACTTCAGTAGGTAAACCAACATCATCAACTTTCCACTTCGAATCCTAATCAATAGTCACATCGCTACTGATAACAATTTTCTTTTTCTCAACATCAAACAACCGATATGCTTTAGACTGACTACAAT
The DNA here is from genome assembly GCA_009363875.1 of Mikania micrantha. Classification (NCBI taxonomy): domain Eukaryota; kingdom Viridiplantae; phylum Streptophyta; class Magnoliopsida; order Asterales; family Asteraceae; genus Mikania; species Mikania micrantha. The sequence continues at coordinate 12,022,535 of CM018696.1, read as the reverse complement.
ATCCCATAAATACACACTTTCCTGACTTGGGGTCTAAAGCTTTTCTCTGTTGCTTTGGCTTTAGATAATATCCCACACTTCCAAACACTTTGAAGTGACGAACTGAAGGTTTTCTTCCAGTCCATACTTCATAAGGTGTTTGTCCTTCAACTGCCTTTGTTGGAGATCAATTCAGGATATAAACAGCCGTTGCCACTGCTTCACCCCAGAACATCTCGCTTAAGCCTTTTGCTTGTAACATGCTTCTCACCATTTCTTTTACGGTTCTGTTCTTCCTCTCGGCTACACCGTTTTGTTCTGGTGTATACGGTGCGGTCAGACTCCTTTGTATACCATGTTCATCACAAAACCGGTTGAATTCTTTTGAACAAAATTCTCCACCCCTATCTGTTCTAAGACTAATGAGTTTATTACCAGACTCATTTTCAACTCTTGATTTGAATATTTTGAACTTATCAAAAGCCTCAGATTTGTGTGATAAAAAAAACACCCATGACATCCTAAAATCATCTGTAAGCATAAAGAAATATAGACTACCTCCCAAGGACTTCACCGACATCGGTCCACACAAATCTGCATGCACAAGCTGAAGACACCGAGAAGCACGCCATGCATCTTTAGGAAACGATTTTCTGACTTGTTTCCCAAGCATACATCCTTCACACATAGACCACTGCTTAATCATTGGTAACCCATGCACCATTTCCTGTTGACTTAGCATCTTCAGCCCTTTTTCATGCAAATGTCCAAACCGAAAATGCCACAATAAGGATTCGTTATCACTTGCAGCAGCCAAGGCCCGAGACTTCGATCCACTCTTATGTTGTGACACATTCAGGGGGAACAAGTTGTTGCTCGACATTTCAATTGAACTCATTATATCACCTGTGAGCTTGTGAATAATGGTACACATAGACCCATCAAAAATTAACTTATATCCAGATTTGAGTAGTTGACCCACACTCAACAAATTATATCCCAATTCTGGTGCATACTGCACCTCATCAAGTGTCTTATACTTGCCAGCTTCCACCTCCAATTTAATCGTTTCTTTGTTTTCAACTTGTATACTCTTTCCATTTCCCATCTTTACTTGTTGCTTTGGGATGTTGTTCAAGTAAGTAAAGATATCCTTATTGGGTGTCATGTGGTTTTAGCATCCACTGTCTACAAACCACACATCTTTATCACTTCGTTTATCACACCCAATTTCCATGAACAACCTATATTCTTCATCAACGTCATCTTCTTGGACAGCCGCTTGCACTTGAGGTTCATTCCAACAATCTGCCTTTACATGACCAAATTGACTACAATTGTAACACTGAATTCGTCCTCTTCCAAAACCTCGTCCACGACCACGTCCATGGCCTCGAAATCCACCGCGTCCACGTCCTCGACCGCGATCATCACTCCTGTAAGTCACAGGATTTGAAGCAGCTTGAAATGCTTGTTCGTCACTAACACCACCTGACAGATCTGCCCCTCTATTTACTCTTCCTTCGTGAGCCTGCAAAGAACCCATAAGCTGATCAAAAGTCATTATCGTGAGGTCTTTTGACTCCTCGATAGCAGCTACAACGTGATCCCATCGAGGTAAAAGACTCCGAAGCACTTTTTCTACAACTGTTTGATCACTAACTGGTTCACCATAGGTTCTTTTCTGTGTAACATTCTTCATTACTCTGGATAAATAATCAGCAACCGGTTCACCTTCTTTCATTTGGAGAGTTTCAAACTCTTTCCTCAATCCTTGAAGTCTCACAGTCTTCACCTTAGAGTCTCCTTGATATTCATTTTCAAGAAGGCTCCAAGCTTGTTTCGAAGTCACAGCAGAAGCGATTCGAGAGAAGATTTCATCGTGAACCGCCTGCTGAATTAGAGATAAGGCTCACGCATCTTGTCTTTTATGTTCCCGTAATCTGGTGCGATCATTATCAGCTTCATTGTACCCATTCAAAACAAACTCCCACAAGTCTTGAGACATGAGCAGAGTCTTCATACGAATATTCCAAAATTCGTATCCTTCTCCTTTGGAAATGGGCAACGGTGGAAGAGGGGTTGTCTGACTTTGTGCCATCCTTCTTGTTATGCTTGATCTTTCGAAATCTGAACCAAACTTTGCTCTGATACCAAATGTTGGTTCAGAACAAAACACACACTTACTTCAAAACACCACACTGTTCATATATTTCGAGAGATAGTTCACCATTACAGACACACAAACTTCAAATACTCACCACATACGAAAGACACTTAGTAACCACCCACTACCCATTACATACTACATAAAACCACGTACTTAAAAACTGACTCACGTACTTAAAACTTCTAGAACACACTAAAAGACAAAACACATAAACATACTTCATGCATGCAAGCGTAATGCTTGCACACACATACTTAACATACATCTTTGAATTATTCCAATATTTACTCCAAATGAACATTTACCAAGATTTAGTTTCATCTGAGATTAGCGAAGTATGTTGAAAATTTCCTTTATGTCTTCTATCATCGCATCTTCCTCTTTGCTTTTGATGACTAAGTCATCGACGTAGGCTACAACGTTCCTCCTAATTCGATGCTGAAAAAGGCGGTCCATCATTCGTTGGTAGGTGGCTTCGGCATTTTTAAGGCCGAATAACATCTTGGTATAGCAATATGTGCCCCTCTGTTGTATAAAATGTTATCTTCTCCTCATATTCCTTCACCATTCGTATCTGATGGTAACCCTTGTATGCATCAAGAAAGCAATGTAAGGGGTATGCTTGTAAGGAATCAATCTTCACTTCTATCTCAGGCAGAGGGTAACAATCTTTGGGGGTTGCTTTGTTTAGATCCTTGAAATCGATACACATCCTCCATTTTCCATCGAATTTTTGTACCATGACCGTATTGGAGATCCAAGAGGGGTAACGGACCTCTTTTATAATTCATGCGTTTACCAGTTTCTACACTTCTT